>CM066031.1:840089844-841493069 GCA_033557465.1 Ichthyophis bannanicus
TCTCTGTTAAGAAAGGAGAAAGAAAGGAATTGTGTTTTGCACATTTTGGAATGTGATGGACTTTATTTGCTGGAAAGAAGCATAATTATTATTTTTTAAGTATCCTTTGCACCGGTGAAGCAACCGTTCTTTTGTGTTGTCCTTATTTGAAGACATCCTCAAGGGAAAGGGAATAAAACCCAACCTTAATTTTCACTCTGGACACGACTGCAGTGTCTTTATTTCCACAACTTCAGGCTATGCCCAGGTCTAGGCAACCGCTTAAGACCGGCTTAGTCTCACAGTACCTAGCAGTATCCCCAAAAGACACAGGTTCCACAATGCTTATATTGGGTCAAGCATTGATATCCTGGGTCCCTTTTTAATAATGGTTTATGGACCTTTCCTCCAGGAACTTGTCCAAACCTTTTTTAAACCCAGCTACACTAACAGCTCTTACTACTACATCCTCCGGTAACAAATTCCAGAGTTTGATTACACGTTGAGTGAAAAAATATTTTCTCTTATTTGTCTTAGATAGTTTACCCTGTAGCTTCATTACATGTCCCCTAGTCTTTCTATATTCTGATAGCGTAAACAATTGATCTACGTTTACCCATTCCACTCCATTCATTAATTTATAGACCTCTATCATATCTCCCCTCAGCCGTCTCTTTTCCAGGTTAATCACATTCATATAATTCCTAAGTGAATTATCCTCCTGCACATATATCTTATGTAAATATGTTAACTATTATATTGTTTCAGTAAATAATCATGACTATAATTGTATATTCTCCAAAATTTAGTTCAATGTAACCACACTACTCTAGTTCTACTCGCAAGTTCAATGTAAAAGTTTTGTTATGTTAATTGTAAACGGCCCTTGATCTCTGAAAGGGGCAGTATATAAAAATGCACAAATAAATAAATAAAATATACACCTGAGGTTGTTGAAAGAACTGAAATATGAGACTGCAGACCTACTATTATTAATCTGTGAACTATCATTAAAATCATCTGTAGTACCTGATGATTGGCGAATGGCCAATGTAACACCAATTTTTAAAAAGGGTTCCAGGGGGTGATCCGGGAAACTACAGGCCAGTGAGCCTGACATCAGTACCGGGAAAAATGGTAGAAACCATTATAAAGAACAAAATTACTGAACATGTAGAGATAGTCATGGTTTAATGGGAGAAAGCCAACATGGCTTTAGCCAAGGAAGGTCTTGTCTTACAAATCTGTTATGTTTTTTTGAAGGTGTGAATAAACAGGTGGACAAAGGTGAGCCAGTCAATACAGTGTAACTGGATTTTCAGAAAGCTTTTGACAAGGTCCCTCATGAGAGACTCTTGGCGAAATTAAAAAGTCATGGGATAGGAGGCAATGTACTATTGTGGATCAGGAACTGTTTAAAAGATAGAAAGCAGAGGGTAGGGCTAAATGGCCAATTTTCCCAATGGAGAAAGGTGAATAGTGGAGTTCCCCAGGGATCTGTGCTGGGTGTGATGCTTTTTAACATTCATAAATGACCTGGAAATGAGAACAACAAGTGAGGTAGTCAAATTTGCAGATGATACAAAATTATTCAAATTTATTAAAACCCAAGAGGATTGTGAAAAATTGCAAGAGGACCCTGATAAATTGGAAGACTGGACATTTAAATGGCAGATGAAATTTAATGTGGACAAGTGCAAAGTTATGCACCTAGGAAAGAACAACCCAAACTATGGTTACATGATGCATGGTTCCACATTAGGAACCACCATCCAGGAAAAAGATTTAGGCGTCATCGTGAACAGAAACATAGAAACATACAAAAATGATGACAGAAAAAGACCACATGGCCAATCTAGTCTGTCCTTCCAAAGAAACAACTACAACAGTCCCTTTTTTCCTTTATAGATCCTCTGTGTTTGTCCCATGCTTTTTTGAATTCAGATACTGTCCTCATCTCTACCACTTCCAATGGGAGACTATTCCACGGATCTACCACTCTTTCCATAAAGAAATATTTCCTTGTATCACTTCTGAATCTATCCCCTTTCACCCTCATCCCATGTCCCCTCGTAGCAGTACTTGCTTTCAATCGAAAGAGGCTCTCCCCCTGTGCATTTATGCCACGGAGGTATTTATGGAAAATCATTTTTATTAATAGCTTTCAAATGATTATCAGTTCTCTTCAAACTTATCAAACAATTACATATCAAACATAAATAACACAACATTATCAATGTCGTTGCAACGTCTGCTACAACCTCAAAATCAACAACAAATCAAGGCCAGGTACAAAATCAAAGTCTGAGAATCCACATATTTGCACTCATCTCTAGCCTTACAATTTCGTTCAGCCATGGATTACTCCGTACGGTAACCAGCTTCTAACATCGTGGTCAAGTACCACTGCTACAGAGAATCCATAGGCCGAAGCAAACATCCTTTGAGAACAGTACATTCAACCCTTCATTATTCATCTCCTCTCTTCCCCATGCTCAACCTCCTCCCTCCCCTCCCTCCCTCCCTCACCCCCCCTTGCAGGACTCCCCCCTCCCCTCTGTATCTTTGCATACACGCAGGAAAGCCTTCACCACATCTTCCTATGCGCTCCGTGCCTAGTCCAACCTCCTCCTTAGGTCTCCCCCAAACTCTTCAAAACTGGGGCCCAAATCTCGCCGAACCTAGCCATCACACCCAGCAATCGCGCTGTGCAGCGTTCCATAATCATTAAGAGCTGCATTTTCCTTTCCCACTCTTGTACATTAGGTTCCAGGGGCTCCACCCAGTGCCTCAGAATCGTTTGTTTGGCTACCAAAAAGCCTTTTTCACAAAGTTTACGTTTACCCCCTTCTAAGAATGTCTTATCCTCATATGATCCAAAGAGACACCATTCGGGGGCTATCTGCACCGGTTGGCCTATCCAACCACTAAGTTTCCCAGCAACTCCCAGCCAAAATCTTTGAATAATGGAGCACAGCCAAAATTTATGCGCCAATGTGCCCTTTTCCACCCCACATAGTCTACATACATCTGTCAAGGACACCACCGCCCTGGCCGCCCAGACATCATGTACATACCCTCGCCACAAAAATTTGTACTGAACTTCCTGCATCTTCACTGATTCGGACACTGTCGCAATATGCTGAAACGCTTTTTGCAAACGCTCCACTGTCGCTTCCATTATCTGATCGGTCCTCCATCTCCTCTCTAACAATTCCAACCCTGTCCTGTCCGCTCCTCCTTCTAGTTCATCCCTCAGACCTTGGACAGTGACTTTCCCCTGAAGGACCCGAAAGAGATCCACCACCTCTAACTCCCCAATGTAGTCCCCTTGCTTCTTTATGCTGCAAGCTCTGCACATAGTGTCTCACCTGCAGGTAGAAATAGAAGTCCTGCGTTTTCAATTGATACCATCCCTGCAGGGACTGATAAGCATCCAGCTCTGCCCCACGCTCCATCTTCAGATGGCCTAGATACTCGACCCCGTTATTCGCCCATTGCTTGGCCACTACCCCCTGCGGCCCTGGCTGGAAGTCGCCGTTTCCCCTCAGAGGAAGACAATCTGTACAACTCCAGTTCAATCCCCTACACTGACAGATCAACCTCCACGCTTGCCGGACCGCCTCTAAGTACCTCGATCGTCTCCACGCCTCCGGCGACTCTCTACTAGGCTTATGCAACCAGTGCATTCTATGAAATGGCTCTGACAAGTGGTCTACCAGCTCAATTGTGACTACTTCTGCCGTCCCCTCTACCAAATCTCTGAGAGGTCTCAATAGGCTTATTAGATTGTACTCCCGCAAAGATACTAGGCCTGCTTCCCCTTCTCGTACAGGTCTTAATAAGGTCGCAAGCGCGATACGCGCCTTCTTCCCCTTCCATAAAAATTTTGATAAGTGTCTTTCCAAAGTCTTTATGTCCTTCCGTAATAACCATATGGGGGCATTCCGTAACAGATATATCCATCTTGGTATCTCGACCATCTTGAAAAGAGCTATCCTCCCTTTCAAAGAAAAGGGCAACTCTCTCCACGCCTGAAGCCTGGCTATTGTTCTACTCAACATCGGAGCCACATTCGCTGCGTACAACTGACCTGGATCCTCAGGAATCTGCACACCTAGGTAGCGGACAGATCCTTTAGCCCATACTAACGGGAAAGAGCCCTCCCACCCACTCCTCACTCTCCCTCCTATGTCTAATCCCATCGACTTCGTCCGGATCACTCTTAAACCAGAGAACTCTCCGAACTGCTCTATCACCGACAAGGCCGCCTCTAGAGAATCCTGCGGGTCCGTCAGACATAATAACAAATCATCTGCAAATGCACTAACTTTCACTCCCCCCTTTGGCCATTCAATCCCCCGAATCCCCTCAACTCGCAATAAGGTTCGCAGCAAAGGCTCCAGCTGATGAATAAATAATAGGGGCGACAGCGGACAGCCCTGCCTCGTCCCTCTCCGCAACTCGAAGGATTCTGAACGCTGACCCCCTGTTACAATAAAAGCCAAAGGTGCCCTATAGAGCGCTTAAATCCATTTCACAAAGGCCCCTTCAAATCCAAACCTTCCAAGCACCTCAAACATATACGCCCAAGAAACCCTGTCAAAGGCCTTCTCTGCATCCAGACTCACTAAGAGTAGGGGCACTTCTCTCTGCATACACATCTCTGCTCCCAAAAGAACCTTACTGATATTGTAAAAGGCATCTCTGCCCTTGACAAAGCCCGTTTGACAGGGACTGATCAACCCTGGGAGAATCACCTGTAACCTTTTCGCTAACACCCCCGCTAATATTTTCATATCATAGTTGACTAGGGAAATTGGCCGGTACGAAGCTGGCTACTCTGCATCTTTCCCGGCCTTATGGATCACTGTAATCGAGGCCATCCGCATATCTCTGGGGAACCCTCCCACACCTAACACCTCACTATATACTGCTGCTAGGGACGGTACTTCCCTCAGCTCCAGCATCTTGTAATTTTCTGCTCCATAGCCGTCCGGGGCTGGAGCCTTATGTGGCTTCCCCTCCCTAATTACTTTCTGAATTTCCACTCCTTCTATCAGCTTATTTAATTACTCAAGTTCCGCGCTCGATGTCTGCGGAAGCACCACTCTGTCTAAAAATGCTTTCTCCTTCTCTCTGTTTTCAGATTCCGGAGTGTATAGCTCTGCATAGAACTGTCGGAAGACCTCCGCTACTCTCCTGCCGTCCGAATGCCGGACCCCTGCTTTGTCTCGGATGGTTGTTATCACCTTAGGACCCCCCACCTCCTTAACCAATCGTGCTAGTAGACTGCCAGTTTTGTTTCCATATCGAAAAAATTGATGACGATAGTACTGCATACTATATACCACTCGCTCTTGTAAGATTCCATTCAACTTCTGTTGAACCTCCATATATTCCCGTACTGGTCCCTTCCTACGTCCCCCAGTAGATAACTGCTTTAATCTTTGCATCTCCTGCGCCAGTCGTAATACCTCTTCATTAAGTTGCCGTTTCTCCTTAGCAACGTACGCGATGATAAACCCCCTCATTACCGCCTTCCCGGCCTCCCAGCACAAAGTTGCAGATCGCACACTAGACTCATTAAATTCCAAATATTCATCCCATTTTTGCTCTAAGTACCTTTGAAAATCGGTATTCTTCCACATCTGTCTAGGAAAGGCCCACCAAGACTCCTCCCTATCTCTCCCACTCCAATCCATTCTTACCATCGCATGGTCAGAAACTAGTATGGGCTCAATCTCTGCGTTTATCACTCTCCCAAACTCTCTCTGGACTACTAGAATATAGTCGATTCTCGACCAAGTGCGGTGCACCCTTGACAGATGCGTGAAGTCCTTTCCCCCCCCCCCCCCCATGTAAGGGTCTCCAAACGTCCACTAAGCCCCCGGCCTGACATAGGTAGCTCACTCCTTTCTTATTCCAACCGCCCTTCTCCGATCCACTAGATCTATCCAATTCAGGATCATGAGGGCAGTTAAAGTCCCCCGCTACAATTATCGGTACCCGTGGCGCATTCCCCACTTTCTGACTAATCATTTGGAAGAACAGATGTTCATACACATTTGGGGCATATACATTCCTTAGAAATATTTCCTCCCCATTCAACTTTAAGTGCACAAACAAATATCTTCCCAAGGGGTCTAAGTCTTCCCGCAACAACTCTACCCGAATCTCTTTACTGACCAAAATTGCCACCCCTCTCCGTCGGCCTCCCGAGGAAGCAGCTAACACCTTCCCCACCCAACCCCTTTTTAACTTAGCATGCTCCTTGGTGCTAAGATGCATTTCCTGTAACAATACAACTTGGGCCTTGCCTTTGCGCAGGGCCTGCAGGATCTTTGTTCTCTTTACTGGTGAATTAATCCCTCCAACATTCCATGTTATGAATCTCATATCCTGTTTCATTGGCTCCCACCTTCAGAGGATGATGCAAGACTTGTCCTCCATTTCCCTGCCCAGGGTTGCCCAGCCTCAACCCCCAGCCCATCATTTATATAAACTAGGCTGCGCCTCCATTTCTTGATGCAATAGTGCTCTCCCTGTCTTCTTGTAAATTGACGTCCTGCACGCCCCCTCCCACATCCCATCCCCTTTTTCCCCTCCCCCTCCTCCTCTCCTTCGCCTCTTCCTCTTCCCACCCCCTCCCTCTCTCTCTTTCCCCCCCCTCCTTCCCAAGTAAAAATCCTTCATCCCACCCTCAGCCACTATGAGTGATCCTCGAGTCCCTACCGTGCACTGCGGGGCCGCCCCGACCCCTCCTCAGCGGCTCCCCCCCCCCACTTGCCACATCATACCCCCCTCAAGAACACAAAAAAAAAACAGTAATAGAAAACAGAGTAAAGCAAAAGCATGGCGCAAAAGCGACAGATCATTCAGTTCATATATGTTGCATTCACATATATTAGCACCCTGCGTTCGTACATAACAAGCACAATTAACTCTTTAAACGTCTCCTTGCTCCCAGCCTCTGATAGAAAACAGCACAGATCAAGAGATCAAAAGCAGGGAGCAGAGGCAACAGATCATTCAGTTCATATAGGTTACATTCACCCATATTAACACCTTGCGCTCATGCTCGACAAGCTGGGTTAGCTCTTTAAACGTCCCTCTGTTCCCGGTCTCTTAGGACACACCGAAGACCATCAAGTCTCAAGGCCCAGGGCCCGAGCTCATTCCCTCAGTCTGCTCCTGTGTGCTTTTGTCCAAATCAGCCAGAAAAGCCTTTGCCGCCCCTGCTGATTCGAACACAAAGTTCTTCCCCTTGTTGAATACACGCAGAGTGGCGGGGAACGTCAGCGTAAATCGGACTCCCTTTTGGAATAGAGCCGCACAGACTGGTGTAAACTCCTTCCGTTTCGCTGTTACCAGCGCTGAATAATCCTGGAATAGCAGCAGTTTAGTGTTATCCAAAATCAGCTCACGCTGCCAGCGGTATGCTTGCAGCAACTGCTCCTTATGCACAAAGTTCAAGATCCGCGCTATCACCACTCTCAGCCGCTGCCTGTTCACCAGTTTCCCGCCAATGCGGTGGGCGCGCTCCACCCTAAGTTCTCCCATCAAAGAGTCTAGTCCCAAGGCCTTCGGGAGCCATTGCTCTATCAAGGGCAGTAGTTTTTGATCCGTGGTCGCCTCCGGAATCCCGACCAGCCTTATGTTATTTCTACGGGATCGATTTTCTAAGTCCTCGAGCTTATTTTGTAAGGCCTCCATTTTCGCCCGCATCCCGTCGTGCTCTCTCGCTTATTTACCCTCATCATCTTCAATCGCCGCCACTCTATTTTCCAATTCCTCTATACGTTGGCCCATCTCTACCATTGATGTGCTCATAATTTCCAGCTTAGACAATATCTGATCAAACTTAGGGTCTAGCTGTCTCACCACCTCACTCGCCAATTCTTCAAAGGCTGAGTCCCCACTCTCCTTACTTGGTGAGGGCGGCAGCACCATAGCCGATGTCGGAGCTCCAGGCTTCAGCGGTTTATCTTTCTCTCTCTCCCTGCGGGCCGGAGGTGGCATATTTCGTTATATTTCACCCTGAATCCTTTGCTGCGATATCTGAGCTGCTCTCCTTGCCTCCTTCAGCCTTTGTTGGGGGGGGGATTATCAACTAGATTTTTACCGAATGCCTCGAGGCAGCCCCAGAGCGAGCAGAGACACGTCTTCACCCGCTCATGTGTCACGTGGACTCCCACGGAGGTATTTAAACATCTCAATCATATCACCTCTATCCCGCCTTTCCTCTAATGTGTACATATTAAGATCCTTAAGTCTGTCCACATATGCTTTATAATGAAGACCACTAACCATTTTAGTAGCCACCCTCTGTACTGACTCCATCCTGTTTATATCCTTTTGAAGGTGCGGTCTCCAGAATTGCACACAATATTCAAATGAGGCCGCACCAAAGACTTATACAGAGGCACTATCACCTCTTTTTTTCTGCTAGCCATTCCTCTCCGTATGCACCCAAGCAGCCTTCTAGCTTTTGCTGTCGCCTTTTCTACCTGTTTAGCCACTTTAAGATCTTCAGACACAAACATGCCTAGGTCCCGCTCTTCTTTAATGGACAAAAGTACTTCATCCCCTATACTATATTGCTCCCTTGGATTGCTGCAGCCCAAATGCATGACCTTACATTTTTTAACATTAAATCCCAGCTGCCAAATTCTAGACCATTCTTCAAGCTTAGATAGATCCCTCCTCATGTTATCTATACCTTCCTGGGTGCCTATTGCAGATTTTGGTATCATCCGCAAAGAGGCAAACCTTACCCGACAGCCCTTCTGCTATATCACTAACAAAGATGTTAACACATTGAAACCCTCCACCCAGTGTGCAGCAGCAGGCAAGAAGGCAAATAAAATGCTAGGAATCATAAGGAAAGGAATGGAGAATAAAACAAAAGATATTATAATGCCTCTGTATCGTTCCATGGTGCGACCGCATCTTGAATATTGTGTGCAATTCTGGTCGCCGTATCTTAAAAAGGTTATAGCAAAATTAGAAAAGGTACAGAGAAGAGCCACCAAAATGGTAAAGGGAATGGACAGATGCCCCTATGAGGAGATGGTTAAAAGGTTAGGGCTCTTCAACCTGGAAAAGAGACGGTTGAGGGGAGATATGATAGAGGTCTATAAATTAATGAATAGTGTGGAATGTGTAAATGTAGATCGATTCTTTACGGCATCAAAAAGTAGAAAGACTAAGGGACATGCAATGAAGCTACAGTATAACCCGTTTAAGACTAATAAGAGAAAATATTTTTTTACTCAACACGTAATCAAGCTCTGGAATTTGCTACCGGAAGATGTAGTAAAAGCTGTTAGTGTAGCTGGGTTTAAAGAAGGTTTGGACAAGTTCCTGGAGGAAAGGTCCATAAATATTTATTAAAACGGATCCAGGTAATCCACTGTTTGCCCCAATGCAAGCATTATGGAACCTGTGTGTCTTTTTGGGAAACTGCTAGGTACTTGTAACCTGAATTGGCCACTGCTGGAAACAGGATACTGGGCTTGATGGACCTAGTATGGCATTTCTTATGTTCTTATGTGTGGCTAAGGTGTGAGCGAAGACTTGTTTGTTTTTAGCAGTGCTATATGGAAACAACGATGTGAATGGCTTTAAGTATGTATTTATTGACCTAAATATAGAAATCCCTTTATGTTTTGCATGGAAGTGTAAGCATGAATGGAAGTGGTATTGAAGCTAGCAAATGGTGTGTTTTAGTTTGTACGTGGGGAGAATGTGTGTGAGTAGAATGAATGTCATGAAGACAGGCTAAATTCTGATCGCTCATATTCAGTGTTTGCTTGTTTGAATTCTTGTTTTTCAGCTTGGCACAATGCAGCTGATAGCTATTGGTTTGCATAGTTTGTCTGAACTGTAACATGTTTAACACCTTCTGGCATGGGAAGTGCGTTTACTGAATTTTATATGCCCAGGGGTGAATGGGCGTTGTCTGTATAACTGATGAGTGAGTGGGTCATTATTGCAAGCAGTATGTTTGCTCCTGGCTGGGGGCACTTCTGTGTGGATGGAATAAGGGTTAAAAGTGGGGCTGCAGAATTCAATGTTTTTTGAACTGAAGTGATGAGGTTATCTTTGCATGTAGTGGATGGTCTGGGATGATTCGGGTGCTTAGGGAAGGCAGGGGAATTGGGTTGGTGACCTGGGGTAAAAGCTGTCTTCTTTAGGCACATCCTTGGTCTCTTGACCCCGCAATTTGCTTACTGTTTGGTTATTTCCATTTCCTGTTGTTTGGTGGCTATGATACCCTGTATAGGACTTTATAAAGAGTATATTAGCAGTTAAGGGTTATCTCTGGTTGTATTAAATATGTTTTGAGATTCTAGCTCCCTGGTTTCATGATTGGTAATTGCAGTTATTTTTCATAATTGCAGTTAGCATTTTGTCTTTTAATGTCAAGGGTATTAATTACCTGATTAAGCAGAAAAAGACCTCATATCTTAGAAGGTCGTGCCCTACAGAAGATGCGCTTCAGAGGAATTGGGTGGGACGGTGTGTCTTCTCTGCAATTTGTCATAAGAAAAACGGTGCGGCAATTTTGATACATAAAAATACAGGGTGTCAGCTATTATCCACTTTATCAAAGTCTAAGGGAAGGTGGGTGGTTGCTATGGTAGAGACTGAACAGGTTAAAATAATACTGCTTAATCTCTATGGGCCTAGTCCGGATTTTTCAGTAGGTGGCCATGGCTGGCGAGTTTCAAGTTGTTGTGGGTGGTGATTTTAATTTCCCCTTACATCATATCTTGCGGCGGAGGTCCATGGTTTGCTGGTGCCTAACTAAGGCACACGGAATGCTTTGCCATTGTCATTGCCATTGTCAAAAGAAATATATGTATAATTTTTTCAGCTTGCTCTAACCACGCTCTTCACACACTTCCTTCTAATCTCCGTGGACCCCTCATCTAGATGTGTAGACAGCAGCTTTTTGAAATCACTATTTACATGTGTGGTGGCTCTGCATGTGGAAATGCAGCTGTTTATACATGTTAGTGCTTTTAAAGTGACCTCCTATGTCTGGAAAGATTAAGACATTCGATTTATTATAGATAACGGGCCCGATATTGCAAGGCATTTACAGGGTTGACAGAGCTGTAAACCGTGTAAATGCCCCTAAACGGGATATTGAGCGGCACTAACATGGTTAGTGCCGCTGAATATCCCTGAGTAATGCCGCCGTATGGTCTGATCTAACCGCTTAACATTGGAGCGTGTCGGGGGGCGTTCCGGGGTGGTACCCGGAGATAACCGGGCACGGGTGATATTCAGCCACTGCCCGGTTATCCCTCAGTGGTAAAAGTTAGGTGCAGGAAAAGCTGCCCTAACATTTGCCATCAAAGCTAACTGGACAGTGGCTGAATATCACCATTGTGCATTTTGATTCTGCTCCCTATGCGGCTGTGTGGCAAACCTGGATATTCAATGTCAGTGGTCAGATATAGCCCCGGATTGAATATCCGGGACTAAAGTTCAGCAGTGATGGGTATGTGCCTTAGAGGCACATAGCCATTGCAACTCAATATCAGGCCCAATGTGCCAATCTCATGCACCTGATGAATAGCCCATTCTCTAGGGTGGAATTACAACAGTTGTTCATAATCAGCACTCAAGGTGTATCTCAGTTCAGTAGCTTTATTTTATTTATCTAGTTGTCTATACTGCCTTATCCTTCAATCAAAGCAGTTTACATTATGTAATCACTACAAACAGGTACTGGATACATTCCCTTGTCCACAAAGGGCTCACAATCTATGTGTACCTAAGGCAACAGAGGGTTAAGTGGCTTGCCCAAGGCCACAAGGAGTGCCTATAGGACTAGAAACCCCAGTCCCCTCCAGCCTGATTTTGCTGTCCCCAGGTGGGACTTGAACCTCCAGCCTGTCAGCCTGAGATACTGTGTCCTAACCACTAGGCCACTCCTCCCATCTTACTTTACTCAGATTTCTCCATCAATGCTGCTAATAGTCAGCGGACCCAGCACAGATCCCTGGGGTACACCACTATTCACCTTTCTCCATTGGGAAAATTGACCATTTAGCCCTAGCCTCTGCTTTCTATCTTTTAACCAGTTCCTGATCCACAGTAGTACACTGCCTCCTATCCCATGACTCTTTAGTTTTGCCAAACGTTTCTGATGAGGGACCTTGTCAAAGGCTTTCTGAAAGTCCAGATACACTATATCAACCGACTCCCCTTTGTCCACCTGTTTGTTCACACCTTCAAAAAAACTTAACAGATTAGTAAGACAAGATCTTCCTTGTCTAAAGCCATGTTGGCTGTCTCCCATTAAGCCATGACTATCTACATGCTGAGTAATTTATTTTTTATGATGGTTTTTACCATTTTTCCCGTTACTGACGTCAGGCCCACTGGTCTGTAGTTTCCCGGATCACACCTGGAACCCTTTTTAAAAATTGGTGTTACATTGGCGATCCTCCAATCTTCAGGTATTAGAAATGATTTTAATGATAGTTCACAGATTACTAATAGCAGGTCTGCAATCTCATATTTCAGTTCTTTCAACACCCTTGGATGTATACCATCCGGCCCAGGTGATTTGCTACTTTTCAGTTTATCTAATAATTGTAATACATCTTCCCAATGTATCTATATTTCCTTCAATTCTTCTGCACCTTTAAATACCACTTCAGTCATGGGTAACATCCCTACATCTTCCTCAGTAAAGACTGAAGCAAAGAATTCATTCAGTCTCTCCGCTATCGCCTTGTCGCCTCTTAGTGCCCCTTTAATCCCTCTATCATCTAATGGACCAACTGACTCTCTCTCAGGTTTTTTGCTACGAATGTACTTGAAAAAGTCTTTATTTCGCGCTTTTGCTTCCGCAGCAAGCTTCGTCTCAAATTCTCCCTTTGCCTGCCTTATCAATGCCTTGCATTTGACTTGCCAGTGCTTGTGCTGTTTCCAGGTTTCGTCGTTTGGCTCTTTTTTCCATTTCCTGAAAGATGCTTTTTTGGCAACAACAGCCTCTCTGACCTCACCTTTAAACTATGCTGGCAGTTTTTTGGACTTCCTTCCACTTTTCTTAAAGCATGGAATACAGCTAGTCTGGGCTTCCAAGATAGTATTTTTCAACAACACCCAAGCTTGATGTACGGCTTTAACCTTTGCAACTGCTCCTTTTAGTTTTTTCTTAACTATTTTCCTCATTTTATCATAGTCTCCCTTTCGAAAGTTAAAAGGTAGTACTGTGGATTTCCTTACTATCCCTCCTCCACTGATTAAATCAAAGGCGATCATGCAATGATCACTATTGCCAAGTGGCCCCAACACCCTTATCTCTTGCACTAGATCTGGTGTTCCACTAAGGACTAGGTCTAATATGGCTTCCCCTCTGGTCGGTTCATGAACCAGCTGCTCCAAGAAGCAGTCATTTATGTCATCTAGGAACTTTATCTCCCTAGCATGTCCTGCCGTGACACTGACCCAGTCGATACCGGGGTAATTGAATTCACCCATTATTATTACTGTGCTGTAACTTTTGTTAGCTTCCTTGATTTCTTGGAGCATTTCATCATCCATTTGTTCATTCTGGCCAGGCGGTCGATAGTACACCCCCACTGCCATCGCCTTCCCCTTCCCCTTTTTACATGGAATTTCAATCCATAGAGATTCTACAGCAAATTTTGTTTCCTGCAAAACTTTAATCCTTTCTGACTCCATGCCCTCTCTAACATAGAGCGCAACCCCTCCACCAATTTGATCAGCTCCATCATTACGATATAGTTTGTACCCAGGTATCACAGTGTCCCACTGGTTGTCCTCCTTCCACCATGTCTAATATTCCAATCATATCTAACCTCTCATTTAGTGCTATATATTCTAACTCTCCCATCTTATTTTTTAGACTTCTAGCATTTGCATACAAGCATTTTAGGGACTGTATTTTATTCATATTAATTAGGCTATTGGTAGACATGGGTAATTTGGGATCTTTAAGCTCTGTCTGCTCCATACTCAAGGGCATTTGGGCTACTTTACTCTTTTTTGGAACTTCTCTGCTTTTGGTAGTATCCTTCAAGGATACATTCTTCCGAAACTTCCGCTCTTGGGCGACTGTCGGCTTTCCCCTATTATCTAGTTTAGAAGCTGCTCTATCTCCTTTTTAAAGGTTAATGCCAGCATCCTGGTTCCATCCCGGTTAAGGTGAAGCCCATCCCTTCGGAAGAGCCCCTCCTTTCCCCAGAATGTTCCCCAGTTCCTAACAAATCCAGAACCCTCATCTCTGCACCATTGTCTCATCCACGCATTGAGACTCCGTAGCTCTGCCTGCCTTTTGGGTCCTGCGCGTGGAACGGGAAGCATTTCGGAGAACGCTACCCTGGAAGTTCTGGATTTCAACTTCCTACCTGAAAGCATAAATTTAGCCTCCACAACCTCCCTACCACATTTTCCTATGTTATTGGTACCGACATGTACCAAGACAGCAGACTCCTCCCCAGCACTATCTAAGACCTTATCTAGGTGGTGCGTGAGGTCCGTTACCTTCGCACCAGGCAGGCATGTTACCAGGCGATCCTCACGTCCACCAGCCACCCAGCTATCTACATGCCTAATGATCGAATCACCAACTATAACGGCTGTCCTAACCCTTCCCTCATGGGCACATGGCCCTGGAGAAACTTCCTCGGTGCGAGAGGGTTTTACATCACCTGGAGGACAGGTACTAGTTACAGGATCGCTTCCTGCCACACCAGGGTGATGCTCTCCTGTCACGTGACCTCTCTCCTCCATGTCAACAGGGATGCTGCCAGACTGGAGGTGGGACTTCATGACTATATCCCTGTAGGTCTCGTCTATGTACCTCTCTGTCTTTCTTATGTTTTCCAAGTCTGCTACTCTAGCCTCTAGAGAACGGACTCGTTCCCTGAGAGCAAAGAGCTCCTTACACCTAGTGCACACGTAAGACCTCTCACCAACTGGGAGAAAATCATACATGTGACACTCAATGCAAAAGACTGGAAAGCCCCCATCTTGCTGCTGGACTGCTGTCTGCATCTTAGTTTTAAGTTTGTGTTTAGATCTATAAGTTCTTTACTTACTAAGGGTTGCTATGGATATTTATACTAATAAAACTGTACCTAATACATTTAATATACCTTGTTCACTTGAAGCTTAATTAATCTCAGGTTCTTAGTGTATGACTGATTTGGGTAATGAGCTTCACCTGAGAGCACATCCAGTCTTTTAAGATGTGTAAGTACCTATAAAGCTACGATTATCCCAAGGGTGGGCGGGTGTTGGGGAGGGAGGGAGGGAAATAACACTTATTAAAAGAGGGCTGCTACACAGTACCCTGTCTTGTGCTGCTGAGGTAAGCTATATTCTGATTTGATTTAAATTATAGCTCTTTGCTGCTGCTAGGCTATAACTTATTATGAAATTTAAACTACAAGCTCTCTGCTGGGTTCTAAATTTAACCAGAAAGCTCTCTTCTGTGTTTTAAATTTAAACTAAAAGTACTTTGCTGATTCTAGGCCCTGAGTGACTATTAAATTTAAACTACAAGCTCTCTGCTGGGTTCCAAATTTAACCAGAAAGCTCTCTTATGTGTTTTAAATTTAAACTAAAAGTACTTTGCTGATGCTAGGCCCTGACTGACTATTAAATTTAAATTACAAGCCCTCTGCTGGGTATGAAATGTAACCAGAAAGTTCTCTTCTGTGTTTTAAATTTAAACTTAAACTGCTGCTACTAGGCCCTGACTGATTTAAAAAAAATAGTGGGTTCACAGATTAATTAGCTTTAATACAAAGAATTCCTTTCAGAAAATTCCCAGAAGTATATACTCAGAATTGCAGATCTCTCTCCAGAAGTAACAGTCCCCTTTTCTAGTCCTTCAAGACTGAGGATCACAGAGCTCTGGTTGAGCTATTTATGCCTGTGCTGCTGAGGTAAGCTGTGACCAACTTCCTGGGTGATTAACAGTCCTTGCTTGGATAGAAGGAGTCTTTCAAAATGGCCTTTTGACCTGCCATCTGGTGTTAACACCTATTGAAAAAGTTTCACAGGTCTCTTGCCCCCTAGGTAGAAGGCCTCTTTGTAAAGGTCTCTAGAAGACTTTATTTGTTGCTCAAAGAGTACTGACCCTGTTTTGCCTTTTATAAGGGCAGGACTACTGCAGCAGCACAAAACCCACTAAAGTGTGGGGCCCAGAGCAGTCACCTTGATTTCCTCTCCAATCCCAAAAGATGGCTCTGTTGCTACTCCCAACATCTATGAGGTGTCAATCCAAATGCAATGAGCAAGAGAATAGACAATGTGAGAGGATGGGGGTGAAGGAAAGAAAAATAGGAAAAGAGACAGCATAAAAGGGAGGAAAGAGGGAAGGAGAAGCTTCAGGGGAGGAAGGAGGAAAAGAAGAGTGTGGATAGAGTTAGGAGAAATTAAACAATGATGGGAGGGAAGGAGAGATACTAAAAGAGAAGGGAAAAGGCATGTGAGAGAAAAGAAAAGAAAGGTAAAGAAAATTTAAAAAAGAGGAAGAAGAAAGAACTCAAGAAGAAAAAGAAAAAGAATTACATTTGCATAAAATAAATGGATTAGGCTCCTAAATTTGAGGGTTAGACACCTAAATTGGCCTCTTTGAAAATTTGCTAGGGTTGAATGCATATCGATGTTCCTTTAGGATAATATTTAAACTCCACAGTCAGTGTTTTTTTAAGTGCTGGCTGCGGCATTTAAAAATTAAACTGGAACTTCAGCGCCAGAATCCAGATATTCTCGAAAGCTGAATACGCAGTTTCACCGCTGACTGCAAGTGCTATCTGGATAGCGCCATGGCAGTTAGAGTGGATATTCCAAAGCACTATCCAGAGAGCACCTCTGACTATTCCTCTCAGCGGGCTTTATCGGGTTAGCAGGTCCTGCTAACCAGATAAAGCACAGTTACTTACCTGTAACAGGTGATCTCTGGGAACAGCAGGAATTAGTCATCACATATGGGTACGTCGGTACCGACGGAGCCTGCGCGGGAAAGCTCCCCAGCTTTTCAAATGAAAAGCTTTTGGGGCCTCCCACTGCACATGCGCGCTGCCTTCCCGCCTTCCTGACCAGCTCTCCTCAGTTCGAGTTTAAAGCTGAGACAATAGAGAGAGAGGACAGGAAGATAGAGGAATAGAGAGACAACTCCTAGGGGAGGTGGGTGGGTTGTGATGACTAATTCCTGCTGTTCCCAGAGATCACCTGTTACAGGTAAGTAACTGTGCTATCTCTAGGAACAAGCAGGAATAAGTCATCACATATGGGGACTCCCTAGCTGAGATGCCTGGGAGATCCCCCTCCAAGGGTAACCATCTTCGGATGGATCTCAGGCATCCATTCTGGGAAGGTGGGCAGGAGTTGTTTAAGTATGGAACAGGTGTTTGAGGACAGCCTGACCAAACAAGGCATCCCGGCGGGAGTCCTTGTCCAAGCAGTAATGGGCTGTGAAGGTATGCACCGAGGCCCAAGTGGCTGCTCGACAGATCTGATCTATGGATACAGAGTGGAGATGAGCCATAGAAGTGGCCATGGCTCTCACATTGTGAGCTGTGACATGGCCTTCCAGAGAAATGTTCTTACTCTGGTAAGCAAAGGAAATACACTGAGCAATCCAGTTGGAAAGTGTGCGTTTGGTGACTGGAAGTCCCAAATGAGAAGGATCAAAAGCCACGAAAAGCTGAGAAGACTTTCGATGTGGCTGAGTTCTATTGAGGTAAAAGGCGAGAGCTCTTTTACAGTCAAGAGTATGAAGGTTCCTCTCTGCACTGGATGCATGAGGAGCCGGAAAAAAGACAGGTAGATATACCTCTTGATTAAGATGAAAAGGCGAGACCACTTTAGGCATAAAGTGGGGATTCGTCCTAAGGACCACCTTATCATGATGAAATCTGGTATAAGGTGGATTCGCCACCAAAGCTTGCAGTTCACTGATGCGGCGAGCCGAAGTGACTGCAATAAGGAAAAGGACCTTCCAAGAAAGAAATTTCAGGGAGGTAGATACCAATGGTTCAAAGGGTGGCTTCATAAGTTGACCCAGAACTAAATTCAAGTCCATGCTACCGGAGGAGGCCGGATGGGAGGCTTAGTGAGGGTTAGGCCTCTCATGAATCTTGCAATAAGAGGATGAGAGGAAACAGATTGTCCATTTATAGGTTTTAAGGATGCTGTAATAGCACTTAAATGGACTCGTACTGAATTCGTCTTGAGGCCTGCATTGGAAAGATGCAGGAGATAGTCTAGTAGAGAATTCAAAGGAAGTGCCAGAGGGTCAAGACCCTGTTGAGCACACCAAATGGAAAAACGTTTCCATTTGAAAGCATAGGAACGCCTGGTAGAGGGTTTCCTAGAGGCATAAAGGATATCTTTCACTGGTTGAGAAAGATTAAACTCTTGAAGGCTTAAGCCTTCAGTAACCAAGCTCGGAGATGTAGGGACTTGGGGTTTGGATGCCACAAAGTCCCCTGCTCCTGAGACACAAGGTCTGGTGCAGCTCCCAGGTCCAGGGAGGAGCCCTGGGAGAGCTGTAGAAGGAGAGGGAACCACACTTGGCGTGGCCAGCGTGGAGCAATGAGGATCATGGATCCGTGATCCCTCTGAAGTTTGAACAGAGTCTTGGGAATCAAAGGAATGGGTGGAAAAGCGTACAGGAATTCCTGACCCCAATGCAGGAGAAAGGCATCGTTGGCCTGAGCTCCCTGACACGGAGTCCTGGAACAGAACCGGGGAAGTTTGGCATTCCACGGACTTGCAAAGAGGTCTATGTCCGGGGTCCCCCATTCCTGAAAGATTCTGCGTATTTGGTCCATATGTAGGGACCATTCGTGTGGGAGCAGAACTCGACTGAGTCTGTCTGCCCGAGAGTTTTGAACTCCTGGAAGATATACTGCCAGAAGATGAATTTGGTGCTCTCTGGCGAAGGCCCATAATCTGAGAGCTTCGTTGCAAAGCGACAGAGAGCCCGTCCCTCCTTGTTTGTTGATATAAAACATGGCCACCTGATTGTCTGTCTGAACTAGGACAGTCTGGTTGGCAAGGAGGGTATGGAAGACTGTGAGGGCAAGGAAGATTGCTCGCAGTTCCAGAAGATTGATATGAAGGGTGGTCTCTTGGGGAGACCAGATTCCCTGAGTGGAGAGATGTTGAAGATGAGCTCCCCACCCTGTTTGGGAGGCATCTGTTGTGAGGGTTGCTTGGGGCAACGAAGGTTGGAAGGGGGTCCCCAACAACAGATTTTTGGAGGATGTCCACCACTGGAGAGACCAAAACAGACGTTTTGAGGTGAGTACCTGGTCTGACAGCAGTCCCGATGCTTGAGACCATTGGGTGGCCAATGTCCATTGAGCTGCTCTCATATGGAGACGAGCATAAGGTACCACATGAACCGTGGAGGCCATGTGGCCGAGAAGTTGCAGCATTTCTTTGGCTGACAAGTGACTTCTGGACTGAGCCTGGGAGGCCAAGCTTATTAGCCTTTGGCCTCGGACCAGAGGGAGGTAGGCCCTTGCAGTGGTGGAGTCCAATTGGGCCCCTATGAATTCCAGGGACTGAGTAGGGATGAGTTGGGACTTGGGAATGTTTACCACAAGTCCCAGATATTGAAGAATACGCCTTGTGCGGTCCAGAGAAATCTGGGCTTCTGATTGAGATGGAGCTCGGATGAGCCAGTCGTCCAGATATGGGAAGACAAAGATTCCCATGCCTCTGAGAAATGCGGCAACGACTGCCATGCATTTTGTGAATACTCTTGGAGCAGAGGCCAGACCGAAGGGTAGTACTCTGTACTGGAAATGTTTTCCCTGGAACAGAAATCTTAGATACTTTCTGTGGGATGGATGGATGAGTATATGAGTGTACGCATCCTTGAGATCTAGAGAACAAAGCCAATCTTGACTCTGAAGGTATGGAAGGAGAAGGCCCAGAGAGAGCATTTTGAATTTCTCCTTGAATAGAAACCTGTTCAATTCTCTCAGATCTAGGATAGGTCTGAAGCCCCCTGTCTTCTTTGTTATGAGAAAGTAAGGGGAGTAGAAACCTAACCCCTGTTGTGGAGGAGGAACCTCCTCTATTGCCCCTTGGGCAAGAAGAGAAGAGACTTCCTGACCCAACAGGGTCAGAAGAGATGGGGGAGAACTGAATTGCCTCACCATGGTATGGGGAGGAAGGCTGGAGAAATGAAGTTTGTAGCCTTCTCGGATAATAGAGAGGGTCCATTGCTCTGATGTTATTTGCTCCCATCTGGGAGCAAAGTGAGCTAGCCTTCCAGGAATGGTGAGGGGTTCTGGCTGTGCTAGAGCCAGAAACGGCAAGTTCTCTAGAGGGAAGTCAAAACCCCTGAGGGGGTTGAGCCTGCTGGGATGTAGCAGACACTGCAGGCTTTGACTTTACCTGCTTAGATTGTTGACGCTTAGCCGCAAGGCGAGGCTGAGCAGATTGCTGGCCAGTATTTGTGGGAAATCTGGTCTTTTTATAGTAAGGCCTTTTAAAAGGCTTCTTTTTGGTAGGGGTAGAAGTAGACTTGGAAAGTCTATCTAGAGTGGCATTTTCTGCATCCATTTGAGCAGCTTTAATCTGCCAGTCTTCCCCAAATAAGTTCTCACCGGTACAGGGCAGATTCCTGAGGCCTTCTACAACCCAGGGTTCTAGGTTAGAAGCCTGGAGCCAAGCGAGACGTCGGGCTGCAATAGCAATTCCCGAAGCTCTGCCTGCAACCTCGAAGGAATCAAAGGCTGCCCTGTTGGAGAACTTGGAGACCTCTGAAAGTTGTGTCACCATAGAAAAGAAGTCCGCCCTTTGATCATCAGGGATAAAGGGGGCAAAATTCTGTATTTTTAGGGCAAGTTGCCCAAGATACATGCCCATATAAAGGCTATAAGAGTTGATCCTGGCTATAAGCATACTAGCCTGGAACATCTTTCGTCCAAAAGAGTCTAGGTTCTTACATTCTCGCCCTGGAGGGGTAGAAGAATGCCTCTTAGGACTCTTTATTTTCTTCATAGCAGACTTCACCACAATGGAGTGGTGAGGCAGCTGAGTTTTCTGGAACCCAGGCGAAGGAGGGACCCGATACATGGTGTCCAACCTGCGGGAATGGGGAGACAGTGTTAAAGGAGTCTCCCACAAATCCATCAAGTGTTCTTGAAGGATTTCATGGACAGGCAGAGTGACTGCCTCTTTAGGAGCTTTTGAGTATCCTAAAATGTCCAATTTTTTTGATCTGGGTTCTCTTTCAGAAGATGTAGTAATAGAAAGTGCTTTAGCTACATCAACAATGAAATCCTGAAAGGATAAATCCTCTGGAGGAGACATCCTCCTCTTGGGAGAAGAGGGCTCCTCAGGAAGAGTAAGCTCAGCAGAGTCATCAGAGGAATTAAATTCATCAGAAGAATCTGAGTACTCTTTCTGTGCTTCCAATGTACGATACGCATACCGATCGGTATCGACATCGGCCGTATCGGGCATGGGATCGGTACCGGGCGAAAGCCGGAATCCGGCATGCGAAACCGATCAACGTTTAGAAGTCGATGGTCTCGGTTCCGGTGTAGATACCGGAACCGGGGTCGGTACCGATGAAATCGGTACCGAGGGCGTCGCAGCCTTAATGAATGCCAGTACGGCCTGCTGCATGGTCTGGACAGTACTGCCCATAGATGCCACTACTGCCTGGATGTCGGTACCGGTATGGGCCGGTACCCCAGAGCAGTCCAACAGGTGATCTGTCGAGGCCGTGCCATCGATGTCAACCTGTGACCCCATGATTGCTTTGGAGGCCGGAACCTCCCGCCGGGGTTTTTTGGCCTGGGCAGAATCCTCGAACTCAGAACTGAGAGCCTCTCGATCTTTAGAAAGAGATTTGCTTTTAGAGGATTTGCCCACAGAAGTTTTGGTTACCTGAGATCCATCCGGAGAGGAAGACCTGGATGACTATGATGCTTCTGAAGGAAACAGCACATGAAGCTTGTTAGCCCGGTTCTGCAAACCGCGTTTAGACATCTGGGTGCAGGATGGGCAGTCCGGTATGGAGTGCTCAGGTCCCAAACATTTGAGACACCATTCATGGGTGTCTGTGACAGAAATGACAGCACTGCATTTGGTACATTTTTTGAAACCAGGGACTGGCTTCTCCATGAGGAGAAATTGTGTAGGCCTTAAGGCCTAACACCGGGTACCAAGCTGTGCTGAAGAAAAATAAAAAAGTCTTTTTTTTTTTTTTTTTGATATAGAAAGAAAGAAAGACCGGCGATACCGGTTTCGGTATGGGGAAGGCAGGTACGCGGTCTAAAGAAACAAACAAAAGTAACAAATTCTTCAGCGGTGACAGGAACACGACCTGCTGGCTCCGCGGAAAAAAAAGAACTGAGGAGAGCTGGTCAGGAAGGCGGGAAGGCAGCGCGCATGTGCAGTGGGAGGCCCCAAAAGCTTTTCATTTGAAAAGCTGGGGAGCTTTCCCGCGCAGGCTCCGTCGGTACCGACGTACCCATATGTGATGACTTATTCCTGCTTGTTCCTAGAGATACCTTCTTGAATATTGGGCCCTAGTTTCACTAAACTCCTAAATTTAGAACCCTAAAAAATGGGTGACAACAGAGCCAGATTTACGGCAGGCAAAAAAAAAATAGGAGTCGAATATTGAGTTGGGCAGGCTATGCGCCCCTATGGAACATAGCCCTGCCTGCCGACCCTTAATCCTGGATATGTGGTACAGACACCGGAAGCCACAGTTACTAACCGGGTAGTAGTGATATTGCATGCTGCCCAGTTAGCTCCTGCACCTTAAAGATAGGCGAGGGTTTTCTTTGCCTATCTTCAAGGTGCAGATCGCTAGCCCGGCAGCATGTAATATCGCTACTGCCCGGTTAGCAACAGTCTCCGCCTCCACATAGTGCTGCTAAATATCCCTTTCAGCAGCACTTGGCTGGATAGTGGACAAGTGCTTTTGAAAACTGACCCCGTAGTCCCCTCTGCTTAGCTGAAAATAGGGGACTAATTTAGAAAACTAATTTAGGTATCTACATTTAGGAACTCAGGGGGACATATTCAAAAAGAATAACGTGGTCAGTAGACCATTTTGTGACACTCGACATCCCCGGTCTGTGCCTCTCAACGCCCCACTGCTAACCGGCTAGCACCGAAGTGTTCTGGGGGTGGAATGGGGATGACGCTGGAGACTAACCGGGCAGTAGCAATATTGAACTGCTGCCCAGTTAACATAAACTGGCTAGAGGTAGGCGAAACAAAGGCTGGCCTAAGTTTAACTGGTTCTGCAAGCTGGGTAGAGGCTGAATATCACCACTAACCAGATTGCAAAAAGACAATCTGTGCAACTCGGATACTGAATGCCGGTGGCTGGATATGGTTCCGACATTGAATATCCAGGTCTATCTTAAAGTGGTGATGGCCAGCTGCTTTAAATTTGCTGGCCACCACCACCAAATATTAGCTCCGCAGCTTTTTTGAATACCGGCTCTTTATTTTTTTAAATTTAAAACTGAACTTATAATTTTGAAACAAAATGCTGTTTCTGTAGTTGTGTAATATAAGCTATTTGCAAGTGTGGTGCAAAATTTCCACTGAACTATGAAACCTTTTACAGAATTTTCTAACCCTGGCTGCGTAATCTACTTTTGAGCTGATGCAGGAAACTGGGAACTCTGATTTAAACACAGGCGTCAGAAAGAGGGGGGCTACAAGGGCTCTGGTCCCACAATACCTTGTTGCCGCAATTGCCGGCCTTCCCCTCCTGTCTGTCAATGGCGATCTGATCTCCTGCAGGCAGACAGGAGTGGTCTTTGCCACGATCACCACCCAGTAGGCAGTGAGCTGTATGCGGAGATCCCATCCCCTTTGGGCAGAAAAGTGCCACAATTGCAGGAAAGACCTCTCCTGTCTGCCTGCGGGAGATTGGATCCCTGCGGGCAGACAGGAGGGGAAGACTGGCAATTGCAGCCTCACTCAGTTTGGCTGGCTGAGGAGCGGAGCTTGGCCCCCCAACAAGACCAGTGTTCCCCCACCCCTGTTTGATTATAAACAACTCCCAGGCAGTGTTCCCAGAGAAGGTGGAGTATGGTTAAACCTTTGAGTGAGAAAGTTGTGTCATACATTCCCTTATGTATCATTTTCTCTAGTTTTGGAGAATATATGCTGTAGCTGGATTGCTTATTATTCAGATATTTAATTGACAAAGAAAAGAGTGGGTGGGTACAGACCAAGTCGTAGTTGTTACTACATATTTCTTTTATGCTTGCATACTAAAGGCAACTTGCCACAAGTAATATATCTGAAACTAGACTGACTGTTTTAGAGAAGAATGATGGGTTTTCCCCAGTATTACCCTTGTTTGCTTGAGTAGTTCTAGTTATGGAAGGACAGACTAGATAGGCCATGTGGTCTTTTTCTGTCGTCATGCTTCTATGTTTCTATGAGTATTACAAATGGAAAGCAATGTGCGCTCCAAGTCAAGAATGCTTATGCAGTCAAAATCTTTATCCAGCATTATGGGGAGAACAACAGTAACAACCCCCCATCCTCTGAACAATCCCAAACCCATCCCCCCTCATAGCTGCCACACACTGTATACGTATTTGATACATCTTTCCACTGTATATAACCCAAGCTACCGCTGTATGTACATAGTTAAGTTACTTTGTTACCTTGTTGTAATCACCGACTGTTAAACTGTGTTCAATGTAATAATGTTGTTTAAGATGTAAACGGCCCCTGATCTCAGGAAGGGGCAGTATATAAGAAATGACAAATAAATAAAATAAATAAAATCTTTCACCAATTCCTGAAATTTGATTTTATGTAGTTTCAGAATTTATAAAGGAGAATTTTAGAGCTGTCCAAGTGTGATCTGGGACGTCTAAGCCAGTGCCATCTGGAAAAAAGCATGCATGCCCAAGTGCAGATGTGATTTGACAAACATGGATGATAAACTGAAGAGTAGCAAATCACCTGGACCAGATAGTATACATCCAAGGATGTTGAAAGAACTGAAATATGAGATTGCAGACCTGCTATTAGTAATCTGAGAATTATCATTAAAATCATCTGTAATACCTGAAGATTGGAGGATGGCCAATGTAACACCAATTTTTAAAAAGGGTTCCAGGGATGATCCAGGAAACTACAGACAGGTGAGCCTGATGTCAGTACCAGGAAAAATGGTAGAAACCATCATAAAGAACAAAATTACTGAACATGTAGATAGTCATGGCTTAATGGGAGACAGCCAACATGGCTTTAGACAAGGAAGATCTTGTCTTACTAATATGTTATGTTTTTTTGAAGGTGTGAATAAACAGGTAGACAAAGGTGAGTAGGTTGATATGGTATATTTGGACTTTCAGAAAGCCTTTGACAAGGTCCCTCATCAGAGACTTTTGGCAAAACTAAAAAGTCATAGGATAGGAGGCAGTGTACTATTGTGGATCAGGAACTGCTTAAAAGATAGAAAGCAGAGGGTAGGGCTAAATGGCCAATTTTCCCAATGGAGAAAGGTGAATAGTGGAGTACCCCAGGGATCTGTGCTGGGTCCGCTGCTTTTTGACATATTCATAAATGACCTGGAAAAGGGAATAATGAGTGAAGTAATCAAATTTGCAGATGACACAAAACTATTTAAAGTTGTTAAAACCCATGAGGATTGTGGAAAAATGCAAGAGGATCTTGATAAATTGGAAGACTGGGCATCCAAATGGCAGATGAAATTTAATGTGGACAAGTGCAAAGTTATGCACCTAGGAAAGAACATCGCAAACTATGGTTATATGATGCAAGGTTCCACATTAGGAACCACCACCCAGGAAAAAGATTTAGGCATCATCGTGGATAACATGTTAAAACCCTCCGCCCAGTGTGCAACGGCGGCTAAGAAAGCAAATAGAATGCTAGGTATCATAAGGAAAGGAATGGAAAATAAAACAAAGGATATTATAATCCCTCTGTATCGTTCCATGGTGCGACCACACCTTGAATATTGTGTGCAATTCTGGTCGCTGTATCTTAAAAAGGATATAGCGTTATTAGAAAAGGTACAGAAAAGAGCCACCAAAATGGTAAAGGGGATGGAGGGATACCCCTATGAAGAGAGGCTAAAATTTGTTACTGGAGAATGTAGTAAAAGCTGTTAATCTAGCTGGGTTTTAAAAAGGTTTGGACAAGTTCCTGGAGGAAAGGTCCATAAACCATTATTAAAAGGGACCCAGTACAAGCACTGCGGAATCTGTGTCTTTTGGGGAAACTGCTAGGTACGTATGACCTAAATTGGCCACTGTTGGAAACAGGATACTGGGCTTGATGGACCTTGGTCTGACCCAGTATGGCATATCTTATGTTCTTATGGACATCTGCAGGGGTGTCTACATAGACATCGCCAGAACTAAATTACAGAACCTCGATGTTTAGGATAGCATGGTGGTTAGGGTAATGGATTAGAAACAAGGCAGCCAGGGTCCAAATCCCACTACTGCTTTCACTGACATTGTGCTGAGTAGTGGGGATGATGGAGTGCTTTCTTCTCTACACTCTCTGGATGCTTTTCAGTTAAAATGAGTACTTTTCAGATGCCTGGAGCAGGTCTAACCTTAGACTCGATACCGGACTTCTATGACGTTTCTGTGATCAGGTGGGGATGTCCGGATCCTGAGAATGCTCCAGCCATGCCTCCAGTTTTCTGGGAATGCCGTGCCCCCATTCAGACATGGACATCTTCAGAGATGGCTTCTAAAATGGCTCTGGAGATGTACCTAAGCCCATTTTTGGACATCCAAAGCAAGAATAGAGCTTCTAAAATTACCCCCCTAGCTTCTGGTAGGACGTTTTATCATTCAGTTATTATATGAAAAATAGAGGATGGATCCCAAGCTGCTAAGTCTGATTTACACATTTACTAGAAAGAGCCATATCGCCAATCCTGCTTTTCTCTAGGGACATGCAGTCATTGAAAACTGAAGACTTTTTAGAGTAAAGTTAGCATTTATGATGTGGTTGGATCAAAGCCCTTGGGATATCTGCTGATGTAGCTGCGCATGAAATGAGAGTCAGAAGCTGCAAAGCTGCCTTACATATTTGGAATGAAATAGCATGTGTACTACTCGATCTGTTGGGTGACTTATCTTTCCCGCTAAATCCCCCTTCCTCCTTTCTCTATTACTGTTGAAAATACTCTTCTTCTTCCTGTTACATCTGCCCGCAACCTTGGGGACATTTCTGATGCCTCCCTTTCCTTCTCCTCACATATTCAACAAATGGCTAAAATGCCTTTGTCGCTTCTTTCTCTTCAACATTAATAAAATTCGGACATTCCTCTCTGTACACACTACTAAAACTCTAGTCCACTCCTTGGTATCCTCCTGTCCTGACTATTGCAATCTTCTCCTTGCTGGTCTCCCTCAGTCTCATCTCTCTCCTCTTCAATCTGTCCAGAACTCTGCTGCATGGCTAATCTTCCACCAACCCCGTCATATTCACATTACTGCCTTTTAAAGTCACTTCACTGGCTCCCCTTCCCTTTCCGCATCAAGTTCAAACTTCTCCTTCTAACATATAAATGCATTCACTCTTCTGCCCCTCATTACCTTTCTTCTCTCCTCTCTCTCTACACCCCTCCTCATGAACTCCGTCCCTTCTCTGGTCTTCTTCTCTCTATACCCTTTTCTTCCACTGCCAACTCTAGACTTCGGTCTTTTCACCTTGCTGCCCTTTATGCCTGGAACAAACTCCCTGTATCTCTACATCAAATCTCTTCCCTTCCCCTCTTTAGGTCCACGCTAAAAGCTTATCTCTTTGTAGCCGCTTTTGGATCCTAATCCTTTATTCTCCTTGTGTCTCAATTCCCTATTGAACCCCTTGTTTATCTCGTTCTGTACTGCCTGTCTTGATTAGATTTTAAGCTCTATGAGTGGGGACTGTCTTCTAGATGTGTTTGTATAGCGCTGCATATGCCATGTAGCACGTTATAAACGATTAATAGTAGTAGTATCAGTAGTGTCAGTAAACTGTAATGGACTGGCACTGAGCACTTTGCAAAAAATGGTGTTGCATTTATAATTAAGAAGAAATTTGCAAGAATTGTAATGAAATACAGTACAATCAGTGAACGCTTAAATTCTATTTGTCTACGAGGAATGCCTATCAACATAACTATTATTCAGGTATATGCCCCAACAGCACCTGCACAAAAGGAAAACGCTGATGAATTTATGAACAAGTACAAGCTGAAACTGACAGAGCATGCAAACAATATATCCAGATAGTCATCAGTGACTGGAACGCAAATGCTGGCAACAAAGAAGAAGGCAAAGTGGTTGGAAAATATGGACTTGGCAACAGAAATGAAGCTGGAGAAAGACTGATAGAATTTTGAAAGACCAACGATCTATTCAGCTCAAACCCTTTCTTATAGCAATACAAGTGGCGACTGTATACATGGACTTCATGCAATGGACTTTACAAAAATCAAATTGACAACATCTGGGGAAGTCAACAACCAGAGGTCCAGCGGGGCTGTGGGAAAAAACAATGAGAAAATAAAGGTACCAAAAAAAGCGCAGGAACCGATGTGGAACCATGAATGAGGGGCCTGATGCTACCAACGGCAGGCAGAAAGATAAATACAAG
The DNA here is from genome assembly GCA_033557465.1 of Ichthyophis bannanicus. Lineage (NCBI taxonomy): Eukaryota > Metazoa > Chordata > Amphibia > Gymnophiona > Ichthyophiidae > Ichthyophis > Ichthyophis bannanicus. The sequence goes on from CM066031.1 coordinate 840,118,474, forward strand.
TAAAAAAGAGACCCCCTGAGAGGAAAAAATTTAACTTTTACCGGCGGATGTCCGATTCACGTCTGTGGGGCTCTGCAGCAAATGAAGACTAGAGAAGATGGCACCACAGCAGGCGGGAAGAGAGGTGCACAGGCATGGTGGAGCCTCCCAAAAGCATCCACTAGAAGCTGGGGAGTGTTCCCATGTGGGGCTCCTTCAGTGACATCACCCATACATGTGAACTTCATTCCTGCTTGTCCATGGAGAATATATATGTCCTCCTAATTAACTAAGTTGATCTCCAATGTACTCCTAGCTCTGCTGTCTTCCTAAAAGAGCATTTTATGCCCCTGAGGCTTTTTAAAGTATGTTTCAAACATTTGAAAAGTACTCTTAGGGGCATGTTTACTAAGCTCTGCTTTCTGTCGGTGCAGCAGATAGAGTGCACTATCTGAATGCAGTAACAGTGCAGAGAAAATGCAGATAGTACAATTTTCTGCGTTATCCGTACAAAACGCATTCGCTGCATTGAGTAGGCAGGAAATAAGTGGAGAGTGGGTGTGTCTGCAATGGGCAGTTACTATATGTATCAACAGCGCATGGTAACCGCCAAAATCACAGACAGCGCGGGTGCAGATAATACCAGCTCAATAGGGGGTATTAGCTGCGTCCACAGCACTGCTATATCGCCCTCTCTGCATTTTCCGTGTGGTATCTGCTGGGGAAATGTTGTGCACATCGCCAGGAGATATCACACAGGTTTTGCAGTTAACGCCGTGGCATTTGCACAAAAACGCTGCATTAGCTATGAAAGCCTAATGTGGTTTTCTCCTAGGACAAGCAGGATGAGTCAGCCACAGTTTGTGACGTCATTCGACGGCGCCGAGACGGAAGTACTCTCCATAGCTCAGAAGGGCTTTTCGCCCTTCTGAGCATGGGCTAACTGGCCCCACCCTCCTGCCCGCCCCTAGCTAGCCAGTAACAAGTTCTAGTTCTTCCGCCTTGCCTGCAAGACGGACTTTGCTACTCTCCACCAAAACCGAAAACCTAACATTATAATTTCATCTACAACGTATGTATTGCCATTTTTTAAATTACCTTATGCTTCTTCTTGCTTCTCTCCAGATTCCGGTCCAGTCTAGACCAACGTGATCTCTCTTCAGGCAGCGGGGAATACCTCCACGCTGCGAACAGGAACATGGGGCTCATGCCTTGGAGGAGCAGTCAGTGGGAGGTCTGCAGAACGTGCCTAATAGGCCTCCGTTCCCCAGTTTTCAGCTGAGCCCCGATTCTCCGCTCTTCTGCGGAAACAGGTTCAAGCAGCACTCCTAGTGGGAATCGCTGCCGCGCTGTCCCCCTGCAGCTTGGGATGTGCCCTGAGGCCCCCATCCACAGCCGCACTCCTCCGATGGGCAGGAGACCCCCGATGGACAGCCCTGCTCTGGGACCCCCTTTGTGCTACTGCTGCTGCGTCGCCTCGGCTGGTGTAGGGGCGTCGCTCAAAAACACCTTGACTGCTGCCAAGACCTCCGGTAGACTTGACCCTGCCCATCCCGGAGAGTCCCGTGAGGCAAAGAAGCAGGAGCGGAATCCAGAGTGCAGAGAAGAATTCTTCGATCCGGCTAGCCACGAGGCTCCCATGGCGGCGGCCATCTTGCCCCACTGCATCATGGGCCATGCTCCTCCCCCTCCATGGCGCCATTGGTGGCATCTCGGGCCATGCTCCTCCCCCTCTATGGCGCCATTGGTCGGCGCAGTTCCTGTCTTCAAGGGAGGAGGAGCCGCTCACAGAGGCTCCCATCGCCGACGTTCCGTTCGGCGCGGACAGCACCGATGCTCTACACCGGCGCCGATGGTCCCGTTGGCGCCGCAGGCGTCGGCGTGGACATCTGGCCCCAGCAATCTGAGCAATAGCGTTTCAACCCTGAGCAGCAGAGTTTGTTTTCAGCGCTCTGTATGCTCTGCACTGAGCAGTAGCATTGCTTCTTTCTGCTAATTCTACTTATCTCTGTGCAGCTAAAATCCTTCTGGCTTTGCCGCCTCTTATCACGCTGTTTCACCAATACTGTGCACTGAGCAGTAGCATTGCAACCAGCATTATGAAGTATTGTGCACTGAGCAGTACAGTCACATTGAGTGTTACGGATCCTTGCGCTGCGCAGCGGAGATCCACACATAAGCCCCCTAGCTCCTCCGGCATCGGCGCAGAGAGCGGGAGTGTGCCGATGCTGACATGTCCGCACCAAAACTTCGCGAGGGCCATCTGAAGCTTTTCACGTTCTCAGACCGAACCTGCCTGGCCCATTCAGTGCATAAGGGTCCACCAAGAAACAGCAAATTACCACGTGGGTAACAGGAACCAGTCAGAAAACGTGGCAGGAGGTTCAAATTTGACCTTTATTGATCCACGGATAAGGTGCGCCAAACCCAACACAGGCCGTGTTTCGTACACCACTTCCTCAGGGGTTATAGGCTCACTACAAAATATACATACATGTGAAACCAACAGCAAACAGAAATACTTGTGTAAACATGAATACAAAAAGACAAATCATTTTATACCACACTAAATAAATAAATAAATAACTAAGATAAGTCATAAAAAATATCTTAAAATAAACTAATTATAAAAAATAAATAATAAATAATTAAAAAACTTTAATAATAAAAAACAATTGAAAACATGTAAACACTCATAATGCGATAACTCACATGATAAAACTATAAAAATTACGTCACATTAAAAATATAAAAGATGGTATTAATAATAACAATAATAACAATAAAAATGAAAAAATTATTATATAATATTAAAAACCAGGACGTGTCAACTGTGTGTATATATATATATATATATAAAAAAACTCTTTTAAAATATAACCACAAGAACAGGAGAGAAATGAAGAAATAACGGAAAAAAGGAGGACTAAAAAAACAAATTAATGTGAATTGTTAATGCCAATGTCTAAATTAAAACAAAATTAAAATAAATGAAAATAAAAATAAAAAATAAATAAAAATAAAACATATATTAAACAATGGTATAAAAATAAAAATGAAAAATAAAAAATTAAAATAAAAAATAAAATTAAAATATAATTTAAAAAAAAAAATATATTAAAATAATGAATGTATTATCAAATATAAAAAATATGTATATATATGTAAATTATTAATAAAATATAATAAAAAAATAAATTAAAATTGCACATACATTGCACATCTATACAATAAATAAAAAACATATTATTCAAAAACCATAAAAAACACAATAAAAAAATTGTGTAACATGAAAATAATAATATATATATTTATAGATTTTATAAAAATAGAATTTTACATAACCATAAAAAAATATAAAAAATAAATAATTAAAAAAGTTAAAAATAATAATACAACCTACCACTGCACCAAGCCAAATTCAGAGAAACCTTTTGCTGAGCAGAGGCACGGATCCCACCTGCCTCTAGTGCGCGATGCAATTTATGATTGTATATGAAAAAACTAAACGAATAAATAAACAAACAAAATCAATAAATGATTAAAACATTGGCAAAAACAACATAGAGTGAAAATGAACTTTCAGAGGAATCGTAAACATGAAGGGCATCTAGATTTGGGGAAAGCCAAAATTCCACTGGCTAAACCCATTGCATGCCGTGATTCAAAATCCTTTATATTGCTCTCCTTAAAGAGACTTGTGAAACAAAGGGTATAAAATGTATCCTAATTAAATGCTGTATTGATTTTTTTAAAAATGAACTACAAGAGTAGATATCTTAAATCCCTTAAACCACTATTGGCATGTTGCCAACACTTTAAAACCCATTAAGGGGAGGGAAAAGATTACATCATCCTAACTCTATATTTATTAAGGGCTAACCTATGATGATACTGAGTAGTACTAGAATGAAAATATGTATGTGAATTGACCTTTGCGATGAAAAATACAGGACCGTGAAACCAAAAACGGGGTACATTAAAAACAAATAATTGCCAGAAGTCAATCGCTCTCATGCATGTTCCCAAATGTGCAGGCAAACCAAATAAACCTGCTCAATCATGTAGAGTCGTTATTCTTCCAACTAAGTGCTACTAGAATAAAAACAATCATATAAATATATATAAAAAAACAAACTTCTGCTGTAAAGATTGCAGGACCATGAAACCACCGGCGGAGCGTGGCAAAAAACAGATAATGTCAGAAACCGATTGCTCCCATACATGTCTCAAATATTCAAGCCGAATAAAATATTAAACCTGCTCAATCTTGTAGAGTCATTATTTTTACGATAAGAAGAAAAACCTTTTGTGTACTGGAGACAGTAAGCGACTGACCGCCATCTACTTATAACCTATATTATAAATATTAATGCAAATATTTACTAAACCTGTAAACCTACAGTGAAAATCAAAAAACACTCGTGAACAAATGTGAGGATGCCCCTGTGGCCCATACAAATGCCACATCTAATAAAATGTCCTCCCCGAGATATACTTGATACCGCCGTGAACCGGGAAAACCGTGCTGATCATGACGGCACCGTCCACTGCACATACGTACTGTGATAAGGAAGCTTATCATAGCTCAGGTAGGAGCTATAGAAAAGATGATGTGACTCTGAACAAGCAACCTGTCAGTTCTGGTAGAATTGAGAAAACAGAGTTTTCACATAAAAGACTATCAGTCCCAGAATGCACCAGCTTTCCAGCAGCCATGAGAGGGGCTGAAGTGAGAGAATGTGTGTGCAATCAAAAGAGCTATGAGGTAATCCCTAAGCACTCATCTCAAAGGGCAGGGCTTGATTCAACACAGCTGCGCTGTGTTAGGGAGCAGCACACATTAGGAAAGAATAAGAATAGAGATTATTCTTCAGGAAACAGTTTCAGCAACAGTTTCAAGAACAGCTTCAGGAAGAGATACAGAGGGGAGAGCTTCAGCAACGGCTACAAGCACCAGTATCACCTGGAGAAACAGAAGCCAAGCCAAGCAGATAGAGAGAGAAGGAAACTCTCTGGAAGGAAGAGAAGAAAGGCCATTGGAAGGTCTGGGAGATTCCAAGGCAGTACTCATACTGGGAGGTATTCCAGGGGCCAGCAGAGTCCATTGGACTGGATTCAGCCAGAGGAATGGAGTGGCAGAGATAGGAATCACCAGTGGCTACCTGGAAGAGAGAAGACTGCATGTGGAAGGGACTTTCAGACCAGGGCCAGAGGGTATGTGGGAGAAGATCCAGTGTCCAGGGATCAAGATTGGAAGGCTGGACATCAGAATTGGATTACATATTGGCCGGGCTATACAGAGAGGAATAATGATAGCGGGAGAGGCTCAGGTATGAACACTGATCCAGACCCTATCCATAATAGAGAATGGCAGCAAGGGAATAAGCATTCTCATGATAGTGCCTTAATGAAAGACTCATCTGTGCCAATGTATGATATTGACCCTATGATTGTTGATGCAGGGGGAAATACAGCAGATGAAACTATTTACATGGACTGTTCTTTATCTAAATGCTATTGCTAGTTTTCTATGAGCAAACACATCAGCCATCACAAAGAAACCTAACTTTATTCTTTATTTCCACTGCAAACAGCTCTTAAAGCAGGATTTGGGCTCACACAGTAGCAGCCAGCCAGCTAAAGGCTTTCAGCTGGTCCATGGATAGTAATTAGGGCTGCACCTGATTGTGTGTGTGAGCAAGGGAGAATCACTGCTGAGATCAGCGTGGAAAATAAGCAGAAGTTAACCTAACCAGCAAAGTTTATTCTTTTCGTTGTGCCTTTGTATTTGGTAATTATTTGCTAAGAAAATATTAGCTAATTGCCTGACAAGCTGAAGGTTGTTTTCTGGTTTACTTTGTGACTTTTTGTTATCCATTTTAAACACTGCAAGCAAGTAACCTCATTTATAGTGCTATCAAGCATACATGTGCTGGGTGAATTAAACCCCATCAACAAAAGAAGTATTTTATTGATCTTACCACTTGGTTTCACAACTCAAATTATTGTCATCAGCTGTGTTTGGGAGTGAATGAACTACAATACCCACAATACCTTGCTAGAATCATATGAATATATGCATCGTCAAGATTGTGTAAGTTCTCACCCTAGGCAGCCGTCTGACAAATGGCGTAGTTGGCAGGATTGCTTTTGCACCAAGAGGATTTACTTGTTGTGGATTACAAATAAAAGTCAAGTTTAAAGCTGTAAGAAGATTTTTTCCCTCGTCTGCACTTTGGAGGAAAAGTGGTTGTTCCAGGAAGCTGTCCCAGAGGAAAAGACCCTGTGCAAAGCTGGATTCATCACTGAGACAAGGTAATATGTACCTGGGCATGTCTAGTGGTGGATGTGTGTAAGCACAGGGGGTAATTGAAAAAAAAAAAAAAGTTGAAAAAAAAAAACACACCTGGTTGGAAGGTGCTGCTCTTTGGGGTTTTTTTTCTTTCTTTTCTTGCAGGGGTCAAGATGGATCCGAGGGAGATGGCTCAGTGGATGGCAGCCCAATTTTGCAAGCAGCAGGAGCTATCACAGCAGGCCCAGGACACTGCTATGAAGGCCTTATTGGAACAGCAGAAACCAGTGCTTGATCTGGTGCAAGCTCTAGTTCAGCTGCAGAGCCAAAGTGGAACAGATGCAAGACCAGCAGTTAGTACTGGTGCACCACATGTGAACACTGTGGGACTCAATCAAGGGATTGGGGCATTTAATTTTGGGAAATTAACTCCAGAAGATAATGTTGATGATTTTCTAGAGCCTTTGGAAAGAGTGGCACAGGCTTTAGCATGGCCAGAGACCCAGTGGGCAGTAAGGCTGGCAGCCTCATTAACTGGTGAGGCACTGGCAGCTTACAGAGCAATGCCAGCAGCCCAGGCTTTGATTTATAGGGATGTAAAGGCAGCTATTAGAGATCGCCTAGGGTTGTCTATTTCAGAGTATAGGCGAATGTTTAGAGCTGTTACATTGAAAGTGGGTGAGACACCCAGGGCTCTGAGTCAGAGAATCAGAAGTTCAGCTGTAAAATGGTTAGAGCCTGAGCAAAAGACAGTAGAAATGTTATTAGATAGTATAATGCTGGAACAATTTATGCTTGGGGTACCTAAAGATTTGAATGTTTTTCTTATACAGCAAAATTGCCAAAATCTTGGAGAGGCAACCATGCTAGCAGAGAGATTCTTGGAAGCCACGCAGGCTTGCCATAGAATGGGTGGCCCTCTAAAGATGGATGCTGAGGCTAGATGTGCTGTATCAGAAAAAGGAATAATTAGGAATGTTTCTAAAAATGAATGTACTCTATCAAACCAGATGACACAGTGGAATAGAAAGAAATGTTTCAAGTGTGGGAAATTGGGACATTTAGAGAAGAGATGCCAGACACACACTAGTTTAATGTGTCTGGATTTAAAACAGCCCAAGGAAGGATTTCTTTTGATGGTTGATGTGCAAGGAATTACCACAAATGCATTATTAGACTCTGGGGCAGACCAGAGTATGATGTCAAAAAGGCTTTGGAAGAGGATAGAGGCCCAAGAAAGATTTGTGCCTAGAACCCCTGAAAGCCAAGTTCACATCAGATGCATTCATGGTGCTGCATCATCATATCCCATCTATAGGCTAAAGGTTAAGTGCCTAGGGAAACAAGAGGAAGTCCTGTTAGCAGTGGTGCCTAGGCTACCCTTTGATTTGGTTCTAGGAAGAGACTGGCCAAGATTTAAGCAGGGTCTAGTGGAAGGACTAGGAAAGAAGGAGGGAGAAGGTTTAATGGTAGTAGCTCCCGGGCCTTTATTTGGAAGTCCTCAGACCCCAGCTAAAAAGATGGTTAAGTGTCCAGAAGACCAAGCTACCCCAAAGCAGATATTCGTCCTAAAGTACCATAAGGTCTCTGAGAAGGCCCAAGCTCCTAAGCGGGCAACCCCTCAGTCTGCTGGGTTTGACCTATGCAGCATAGAAAATGTGACTGTACCTAGCCAAGGGAGAGCCCTGGTTGACACCGGTCTCCAAGTGGAAATACCAATTGGATGTTATGGGAGAGTAGCCCCAAGGTCCGGATTAGCCCTTAAATATTTCATCGATGTGGGTGCGGGAGTAATTGATCCCGATTACAGGGGCAATATTAAAGTTCTGTTGTTTAACTTTGGACAGAATGAGTATCATGTGAAGACAGGAGACAAAATTGCCCAATTGATCTGTGAGAGGCTGGGTTTTCCACCTGTGGAGGAGGTCACATCCCTAGAGAATTCTGAACGTGGAGCCAAAGGCTTTGGTTCTACTGATGTCAAAGGGGTTAAAAGCTTAGCTGCCACCTGTGCCCAAGAGAGGGAGGTGAGTGAAGAGGAAGATTTGGGACCCCAGGTATCTGATTGTAAAGAAAAATCAGAGCCCCAAATAGGTGAGGACCTGACAATGGTACAACAGGAAGAAATTAGGAAGTTGCTTAAGGAATTCCCAGATGTGTTGACACCCATACCTGGGGAGACCCATTTGGTGGCCCATGAAATAATAACTCCACCTGGGAAATTGGTTCGTCAAAGGCCATACCGCTTGCCTGAAGCCAAAAGACAGGAGGTAGTGGCACAAGTCCAGGAGATGTTGGACATGGGGGTAATAGAGGAGTCAAAGAGTCCCTGGAATAGCCCCATAGTCCTGGTGCCGAAGCCTGATGGATCCTTAAGATTTTGTATTGACTTCCGGCAGGTAAACGCCATATCAGTTTTTGATGCATATCCAATGCCAAGAATTGAGGAGCTGCTAGACCAGCTGGGACAGGCTCAATACTTAACCACCCTTGATATGACAAAAGGATATTGGCAAATCCCGCTCACCAGGGAGTCGAAGCCGAAAACTGCGTTCAGCACCCCCGTTGGCCTTTTCCAGTTCAAGAGGATGCCTTTCGGACTGCATGGAGCAGCGGCTACCTGCCAAAGGTTAGTGGATCAGGTACTTCGACCCCACCAAAGTTATGCTTTTGCATACATGGATGATGTCATAATCCATAGTAACACCTGGGCGGAGCATTTGAAGAGGATCAGGGCAGTCTTGTGCTCTATGAAGCAAGCGGGAATCACTTTAAACCCGAAGAAGTGTGCCTTTGCAAATAGGGAGGTAAAATACCTAGGCCACCTAGTGGGAAGAGGAAAAATTAAACCTCTATTAAGCAAAATAGATAGCATCAGGAATTTTCCTCCTCCAACAACCAAGAAACAACTAAGAAGTTTCTTAGGACTTATTGGATACTACCGCCGGTTTATACCGCAATTCGCAGAGAAAAGTGCCATTTTCACGGATATGCTGCGAAAGAATTGTCCAAACCAGATAAAGTGGACACCCGAAGCTGAAAAAGCGTTTTCAGTATTAAAAGAAAAATTGTGTACAGGACCGGTACTGAAAGGAGTAGACTTCAAGAAACCCTTTCTGGTTCAAACCGATGCATCGGATGTAGGGCTAGGAGCAGTCCTATCCCAGTGCCATGATGGAGAGGAGCATCCTGTGATGTACCTGAGCAGGAAGTTGTCACTGGCTGAACAAAAGTATTCCACGATAGAAAAAGAGTGTTTGGCTATCAAGTGGTCAGTGGAGGCGTTAAGGTTTTACCTTACAGGGAGAAAGTTCCAGTTGGTCATGGACCATGCCCCACTTAAGTGGTTGCAGCAAATGAAGAACCACAATGCCAGGTTGACACGCTGGTACATGGCCTTACAGGCATTTGATTTTCAGGTTGAACATCGTGCCGGGAAGTTACACAAGAATGCGGATGCACTTTCCCGTATTACGGACTGTAGAGAAGAAGTTTCACCAGTAAAACCAGTCCGTAATAACTTAAGCAGGGGGGTATGTGATAAGGAAGCTTATCATAGCTCAGGTAGGAGCTATAGAAAAGATGATGTGACTCTGAACAAGCAACCTGTCAGTTCTGGTAGAATTGAGAAAACAGAGTTTTCACATAAAAGACTATCAGTCCCAGAATGCACCAGCTTTCCAGCAGCCATGAGAGGGGCTGAAGTGAGAGAATGTGTGTGCAATCAAGAGAGCTATGAGGTAATCCCTAAGCACTCATCTCAAAGGGCAGGGCTTGATTCAACACAGCTGCGCTGTGTTAGGGAGCAGCACACATTAGGAAAGAATAAGAATAGAGATTATTCTTCAGGAAACAGTTTCAGCAACAGTTTCAAGAACAGCTTCAGGAAGAGATACAGAGGGGAGAGCTTCAGCAACGGCTACAAGCACCAGTATCACCTGGAGAAACAGAAGCCAAGCCAAGCAGATAGAGAGAGAAGGAAACTCTCTGGAAGGAAGAGAAGAAAGGCCATTGGAAGGTCTGGGAGATTCCAAGGCAGTACTCATACTGGGAGGTATTCCAGGGGCCAGCAGAGTCCATTGGACTGGATTCAGCCAGAGGAATGGAGTGGCAGAGATAGGAATCACCAGTGGCTACCTGGAAGAGAGAAGACTGCATGTGGAAGGGACTTTCAGACCAGGGCCAGAGGGTATGTGGGAGAAGATCCAGTGTCCAGGGATCAAGATTGGAAGGCTGGACATCAGAATTGGATTACATATTGGCCGGGCTATACAGAGAGGAATAATGATAGCGGGAGAGGCTCAGGTATGAACACTGATCCAGACCCTATCCATAATAGAGAATGGCAGCAAGGGAATAAGCATTCTCATGATAGTGCCTTAATGAAAGACTCATCTGTGCCAATGTATGATATTGACCCTATGATTGTTGATGCAGGGGGAAATACAGCAGATGAAACTATTTACATGGACTGTTCTTTATCTAAATGCTATTGCTAGTTTTCTATGAGCAAACACATCAGCCATCACAAAGAAACCTAACTTTGTTCTTTATTTCCACTGCAAACAGCTCTTAAAGCAGGATTTGGGCTCACACAGTAGCAGCCAGCCAGCTAAAGGCTTTCAGCTGGTCCATGGATAGTAATTAGGGCTGCACCTGATTGTGTGTGTGAGCAAGGGAGAATCACTGCTGAGATCAGCGTGGAAAATAAGCAGAAGTTAACCTAACCAGCAAAGTTTATTCTTTTCGTTGTGCCTTTGTATTTGGTAATTATTTGCTAAGAAAACATTAGCTAATTGCCTGACAAGCTGAAGGTTGTTTTCTGGTTTACTTTGTGACTTTTTGTTATCCATTTTAAACACTGCAAGCAAGTAACCTCATTTATAGTGCTATCAAGCATACATGTGCTGGGTGAATTAAACCCCATCAACAAAAGAAGTATTTTATTGATCTTACCACTTGGTTTCACAACTCAAATTATTGTCATCAGCTGTGTTTGGGAGTGAATGAACTACAATACCCACAATACCTTGCTAGAATCATATGAATATATGCATCGTCAAGATTGTGTAAGTTCTCACCCTAGGCAGCCGTCTGACAGTACTTCTTTTAAAACGCTGTATTATGGCGGGAAACCGGAGGCACACAGACCCCGAACTCTCACCACATTAGGAGTGCTATTGAAAAATTTCTACACCACACCGTATTTTAAATTCCTTTGAAATGTTTTTATAAAAAATGAGAATGGCATATGAATAATGAAAGTGACAATAAATAAAACCTAACATGATTAGAAATGCAAAGGCCGTTCTTTATACAGAAGACAGTGACCGACTGAGCGCCGCGCACTAGCATAGATGTAGATGTAAACTGAGGCACGTGAGAGACCAGTGTGCAAATCGCTTTTGAGAGAAGAACTAAAACCCATAATGTATTAAAAAATATGAGACACCCCCATAAACCCTAAAATCATACCGTATATAATAGATGATCCAAATTTAAAGACCACTCGATACCACCATGAAACCAGGCATCCCGCACTGATTATAACATTGCAGTAAGCTGCACATGCGTACTTCTTTTAAAGCGCCATTTTTGGTGGGAAAAAGGGATCTAAAACCCAACCTGTCAGTTGTGAGCTGTTTAAAAAATTTTTGTGCTGCCACAAAAATAATTATAATTTCTGAAACAGGGGGTGTCAAGTAGATAAAAATATAAATAGTAATATTATAGAACCCTAAAAACAACTAAACAAAATAAATACTTAAAATATGAATTAAAATATGAATAATATTCAAAAATTGTATTATATAAAATTTTTTTTATATTATATAAAATAAAAATTACTCCATAAAAAACGTAAAAATCAACCCAAAGAACGGGTCCATTGGTTGTTGAAGGTCTGTCAAACATTGTTTATTGGAAACAATACCAAAAAAACAAAGGGAGGAAATTGTGCCTAACCCTACTACAGAAACACAGATAAATCTTGATCCATGTTTAATCCATGTGGAACCATGGAATTAAGCAAAAAAATATATTTTTGTTCTGACCTTGCTGTTGTTTTAACTAAATCTCCCCCTCTCCAATTCAATTGTATTTTTTTCAAAACAAAGAATTTTATGTCAGCCAAAGTATGTCCCATGTCTAGCCAATGTTGCACAATAGGTTTATCAGTTAGTTTTCTTCGTACGCAACTTTTATGTTCCACTATACGTGTCCGTATACAACGGTTGGTCCTACCTACATAAAGTTTACCACAAGGGCACTGTATCACGTATATTACATTTGCTGTTGCGCAGTTTGAGAAATCATTGATATAAAACTTTTTTTGAGTACCTGGATGCATAAAAAACCCCCTCACGGGCAAAACATTGAGACATACCGAGCAGTGACCACACTGAAACTGGCCCTTGAACTTAGATAATCTCTTACGTTCGGTGAAAGCCGACGGGACCAATAAATTCCTAAGGTTAACATTTCTTTTGTGAGCAACAATGAGAGAGGTGTCACGAAAACCAGGAAGCGACTGGATAAGATGCCATTCTTTTTTGAGGATATGTACTATCCTACGCGACTGTAAGGAATATAAAAGGGGGCAAACCAGTGTAGATTGTTTGTTAACCTTTCGTGATTTTAATAAATTGTCACGCGGCTCCCTTCGTGCTCTGGTGTAAGCATCTTCAATGCAACGGGACGGATATTGTCGTATCTTAAATCGCTGAGACAACTCTTGCGCGTGCCGTTCAAAATCTTGTACAGTGGAGCATACTCGTTTGACTCGGAGAAATTGCCCCACAGGTAAATTAGTCTTAAGAGAGGGATTATGAAAGCTGGTGTAGTGAAGAAATTGATTTTTATCTGTAGGTTTTCTGTACAACGTAGTGGTGAGCAAACCTTCATCTTTTTGAAGAAGGAGGTCTAAAAATGGGATGCGTGAAGGGTCGTACGTGAGCTGGAACCTAAGGTTATTGTCTAGACTATTGATCCAATCATTGAACTCCGATAGCAGATTGACCGAGCCCTTCCACAGAATGAAGATATCATCAATGTACCTGATCCAGAGCAGTACCTCATTCTTAAATGGGTGTTGCCTCAAAAAATCTTTCTCAAACTGGTACATATAGAGATTGGCGATATCAGGGGCCATGGAGGACCCCATGGCAACCCCCTTTATCTGCTGATAAAAAAGGTCTCGGAAACAAAAGTAATTTTTGCACATTGCAAGTTCAGCAAGCATTAGGAGAAAACTAGTGGGGATACGTTTATGATCCTGTCTCACCATTAAAAAATGTTCAATAACCTTTAAGGCCCCATCTTGTGGAATATTTGTGTACAATGATTCCACGTCTAGTGTGACCAAAATTACATCATCCCCCAGACCACTAAAAGAGGAAAAAATCTCTATAGCATGGGAGGAATCACGTATGTATGACTCCATTTGCAAAACAAAAGGCCGCAAAATGACATCAATTAACTGTGAAAGCGGTTCCAAAAGAGAACCTATGGCAGACACAATAGGTCTACCAGGAGGTTTATCTAAAGATTTATGTATTTTCGGGATAATGTATATTGTAGGGATCACTGGTTTATCCACTATAAGAAACTCCTTCTCTTTTTAGTAATGTGCCCTACTTCATGTGCGTTGAGAACCAAATTATCAATATAGCGTTTAAGTGCCTCTGTGGGATCATCGTCTAACCTCTGGTAGAATTTTCTGTCACTAAGTTGTCTATTAACTTCTTCCACGTACATATCTTTATCCAAAACCACTATGGCCCCTCCTTTATCGGCCGGTTTTATAATTATAGTGGAATTTTCTTGTAATGATTTAATGGCTCGCTTTTCACCTACTGTAAGGTTATGATATGGTAACTTCCTGTTGTCATCTATTGCTTCTATTTGTTGCAAAACGACTTGCTCGAAAGCTTCAATAAGAGGGTCTGTTTGGGGAGGTGGAACCCATTTTGATTTCTTAGTGATGACAGATATATCTGCAGAAGGTATGGTTTGAGTACTGAAGAAATGCTGGATACGTATTTTCCTAAAAAACTTATATAAATCCACACGTGTTTCAAAGGGGTCATATCTTTTAGTGGGGACAAATGATAAACCCTTATTTAAAACTGATACTTCATCTGTAGACAATTGATATTTTGAAATATTAACCACTATATCATCTGTCAAAAGTCTCTCTCGTATGAGTAGTCCCCTCTCCACTGGCCTCTCCCTCGTCCGCGACCCCGCCCGCGGCCGCGACCTCTGTGAGCAAAACCTGACTTGTTTGAATACGGATCCCGTCCTTGCCCTCCCTTCCCAATCAGGACCAAGGACGGGATCCGTATTCAAACAAGTCAGGTTTTGCTCACAGAGGTCGCGGCCGCGGGCGGGGTCGCGGACGAGGGAGAGGCCAGTGGAGAGGGGACTACTCATACGAGAGAGACTTTTGACAGATGATATAGTGGTTAATATTTCAAAATATCAATTGTCTACAGATGAAGTATCAGTTTTAAATAAGGGTTTATCATTTGTCCCCACTAAAAGATATGACCCCTTTGAAACACGTGTGGATTTATATAAGTTTTTTAGGAAAATACGTATCCAGCATTTCTTCAGTACTCAAACCATACCTTCTGCAGATATATCTGTCATCACTAAGAAATCAAAATGGGTTCCACCTCCCCAAACAGACCCTCTTATTGAAGCTTTCGAGCAAGTCGTTTTGCAACAAATAGAAGCAATAGATGACAACAGGAAGTTACCATATCATAACCTTACAGTAGGTGAAAAGCGAGCCATTAAATCATTACAAGAAAATTCCACTATAATTATAAAACCGGCCGATAAAGGAGGGGCCATAGTGGTTTTGGATAAAGATATGTACGTGGAAGAAGTTAATAGACAACTTAGTGACAGAAAATTCTACCAGAGGTTAGACGATGATCCCACAGAGGCACTTAAACGCTATATTGATAATTTGGTTCTCAACGCACATGAAGTAGGGCACATTACTAAAAAAGAGAAGGAGTTTCTTATAGTGGATAAACCAGTGATCCCTACAATATACATTATCCCGAAAATACATAAATCTTTAGATAAACCTCCTGGTAGACCTATTGTGTCTGCAATAGGTTCTCTTTTGGAACCGCTTTCACAGTTAATTGATGTCATTTTGCGGCCTTTTGTTTTGCAAATGGAGTCATACATACGTGATTCCTCCCATGCTATAGAGATTTTTTCCTCTTTTAGTGGTCTGGGGGATGATGTAATTTTGGTCACACTAGACGTGGAATCATTGTACACAAATATTCCACAAGATGGGGCCTTAAAGGTTATTGAACATTTTTTAATGGTGAGACAGGATCATAAACGTATCCCCACTAGTTTTCTCCTAATGCTTGCTGAACTTGCAATGTGCAAAAATTACTTTTGTTTCCGAGACCTTTTTTATCAGCAGATAAAGGGGGTTGCCATGGGGTCCTCCATGGCCCCTGATATCGCCAATCTCTATATGTACCAGTTTGAGAAAGATTTTTTGAGGCAACACCCATTTAAGAATGAGGTACTGCTCTGGATCAGGTACATTGATGATATCTTCATTCTGTGGAAGGGCTCGGTCAATCTGCTATCGGAGTTCAATGATTGGATCAATAGTCTAGACAATAACCTTAGGTTCCAGCTCATGTACGACCCTTCACGCATCCCATTTTTAGACCTCCTTCTTCAAAAAGATGAAGGTTTGCTCACCACTACGTTGTACAGAAAACCTACAGATAAAAATCAATTTCTTCACTACACCAGCTTTCATAATCCCTCTCTTAAGACTAATTTACCTGTGGGGCAATTTCTCCAAGTCAAACGAGTATGCTCCACTGTACAAGATTTTGAACGGCACGCGCAAGAGTTGTCTCAGCGATTTAAGATACGACAATATCCGTCCCGTTGCATTGAAGATGCTTACACCAGAGCACGAAGGGAGCCGCGTGACAATTTATTAAAATCACGAAAGGTTAACAATCTACACTGGTTTGCCCCCTTTTATATTCCTTACAGTCGCGTAGGATAGTACATATCCTCAAAAAAGAATGGCATCTTATCCAGTCGCTTCCTGGTTTTCGTGACACCTCTCTCATTGTTGCTCACAAAAGAAATGTTAACCTTAGGAATTTATTGGTCCCGTCGGCTTTCACCGAACGTAAGAGATTATCTAAGTTCAAGGGCCAGTTTCAGTGTGGTCACTGCTCGGTATGTCTCAATGTTTTGCCCGTGAGGGGTTTTTTTATGCATCCAGGTACTCAAAAAAAGTTTTATATCAATGATTTCTCAAACTGCGCAACAGCAAATGTAATATACGTGATACAGTGCCCTTGTGGTAAACTTTATGTAGGTAGGACCAACCGTTGTATACGGACACGTATAGTGGAACATAAAAGTTGCGTACGAAGAAAACTAACTGATAAACCTATTGTGCAACATTGGCTAGACATGGGACATACTTTGGCTGACATAAAATTCTTTGTTTTGAAAAAAATACAATTGAATTGGAGAGGGGGAGATTTAGTTAAAACAACAGCAAGGTTAGAACAAAAATATATTTTTTGCTTAATTCCATGGTTCCACATGGATTAAACATGGATCAAGATTTATCTGTGTTTCTGTAGTAGGGTTAGGCACAATTTCCTCCCTTTGGTTTTTTGGTATTGTTTCCAATAAACAATGTTTGACAGACCTTCAACAACCAATGGACCCGTTCTTTGGGTTGATTTTTACGTTTTTTATGGAGTAATTTTTATTTTATATAATATAAATTTTTTTTTATATAATACAATTTTTGATTATTATTCATATTTTAATTAGTTCATATTTTAAGTATTTATTTTGTTTAGTTGTTTTTAGGGTTCTATAATATTACTATTTATATTTTTATCTACTTGTCACCCCCTGTTTCAGAAATTATAATTATTTTTGTGGCAGCACAAAAATTTTTTAAACAGCTCACAACTGACAGGTTGGGTTTTAGATCCCTTTTTCCCGCCAAAAATGGCGCTTTAAAAGAAGTACGCATGTGCAGCTTACTGCAATGTTATAATCAGTGCGGGATGCCTGGTTTCATGGTGGTATCGAGTGGTCTTTAAATTTGGATCATCTATTATATACGGTATGATTTTAGGGTTTATGGGGGTGTCTCATATTTTTTAATACATTATGGGTTTTAGTTCTTCTCTCAAAAGCGATTTGCACACTGGTCTCTCACGTGCCTCAGTTTACATCTACATCTATGCTAGTGCGCGGCGCTCAGTCGGTCACTGTCTTCTGTATAAAGAACGGCCTTTGCATTTCTAATCATGTTAGGTTTTATTTATTGTCACTTTCATTATTCATATGCCATTCTCATTTTTTATAAAAACATTTCAAAGGAATTTAAAATACGGTGTGGTGTAGAAATTTTTCAATAGCACTCCTAATGTGGTGAGAGTTCGGGGTCTGTGTGCCTCCGGTTTCCCGCCATAATACAGCGTTTTAAAAGAAGTACGTATGTGCAGTGGACGGTGCCGTCATGATCAGCACGGTTTTCCCGGTTCACGGCGGTATCAAGTATATCTCGGGGAGGACATTTTATTAGATGTGGCATTTGTATGGGCCACAGGGGCATCCTCACATTTGTTCACGAGTGTTTTTTGATTTTCACTGTAGGTTTACAGGTTTAGTAAATATTTGCATTAATATTTATAATATAGGTTATAAGTAGATGGCGGTCAGTCGCTTACTGTCTCCAGTACACAAAAGGTTTTTCTTCTTATCGTAAAAATAATGACTCTACAAGATTGAGCAGGTTTAATATTTTATTCGGCTTGAATATTTGAGACATGTATGGGAGCAATCGGTTTCTGACATTATCTGTTTTTTGCCGCGCTCCGCCGGTGGTTTCATGGTCCTGCAATCTTTACAGCAGAAGTTTGTTTTTTTATATATATTTATATGATTGTTTTTATTCTAGTAGCACTTAGTTGGAAGAATAACGACTCTACATGATTGAGCAGGTTTATTTGGTTTGCCTGCACATTTGGGAACATGCATGAGAGCGATTGACTTCTGGCAATTATTTGTTTTTAATGTACCCCGTTTTTGGTTTCACGGTCCTGTATTTTTCATCGCAAAGGTCAATTCACATACATATTTTCATTCTAGTACTACTCAGTATCATCATAGGTTAGCCCTTAATAAATATAGAGTTAGGATGATGTAATCTTTTCCCTCCCCTTAATGGGTTTTAAAGTGTTGGCAACATGCCAATAGTGGTTTAAGGGATTTAAGATATCTACTCTTGTAGTTCATTTTTAAAAAAATCAATACAGCATTTAATTAGGATACATTTTATACCCTTTGTTTCACAAGTCTCTTTAAGGAGAGCAATATAAAGGATTTTGAATCACGGCATGCAATGGGTTTAGCCAGTGGAATTTTGGCTTTCCCCAAATCTAGATGCCCTTCATGTTTACGATTCCTCTGAAAGTTCATTTTCACTCTATGTTGTTTTTGCCAATGTTTTAATCATTTATTGATTTTGTTTGTTTATTTATTCGTTTAGTTTTTTCATATACAATCATAAATTGCATCGCGCACTAGAGGCAGGTGGGATCCGTGCCTCTGCTCAGCAAAAGGTTTCTCTGAATTTGGCTTGGTGCAGTGGTAGGTTGTATTATTATTTTTAACTTTTTTAATTATTTATTTTTTATATTTTTTATGGTTATGTAAAATTCTATTTTTATAAAATCTATAAATATATATATTATTATTTTCATGTTACACAATTTTTTTATTGTGTTTTTTATGGTTTTTGAATAATATGTTTTTTATTTATTGTATAGATGTGCAATGTATGTGCAATTTTAATTTATTTTTTTATTATATTTTATTAATAATTTACATATATATACATATTTTTTATATTTGATAATACATTCATTATTTTAATATATTTTTTTTTTTTTAATTATATTTTAATTTTATTTTTTATTTTAATTTTTTATTTTTCATTTTTATTTTTATACCATTGTTTAATATATGTTTTATTTTTATTTATTTTTTATTTTTATTTTCATTTATTTTAATTTTGTTTTAATTTAGACATTGGCATTAACAATTCACATTAATTTGTTTTTTTAGTCCTCCTTTTTTCCGTTATTTCTTCATTTCTCTCCTGTTCTTGTGGTTATATTTTAAAAGAGTTTTTTTATATATATATATATATATACACACAGTTGACACGTCCTGGTTTTTAATATTATATAATAATTTTTTCATTTTTATTGTTATTATTGTTATTATTAATACCATCTTTTATATTTTTAATGTGACGTAATTTTTATAGTTTTATCATGTGAGTTATCGCATTATGAGTGTTTACATGTTTACAATTGTTTTTTATTATTAAAGTTTTTTAATTATTTATTATTTATTTTTTATAATTAGTTTATTTTAAGATATTTTTTATGACTTATCTTAGTTATTTATTTATTTATTTAGTGTGGTATAAAATGATTTGTCTTTTTGTATTCATGTTTACACAAGTATTTCTGTTTGCTGTTGGTTTCACATGTATGTATATTTTGTAGTGAGCCTATAACCCCTGAGGAAGTGGTGTACGAAACACGGCCTGTGTTGGGTTTGGCGCACCTTATCCGTGGATCAATAAAGGTCAAATTTGAACCTCCTGCCACGTTTTCTGACTGGTTCCCATTCAGTGCATAAGGCAGCGTCCACCACGCCTCAGCGCAGATTGCGCTAGCCTCAGAGCCGATGAGAAGCGGATGAGCATCTTAGCCCTCACCGCTCCAACTCTCAGCACCAAAACCAGACGCAACGCATGAGCACTCAGAGCGGCTTGCTCCACGCCGTTAGGCAGATCAGCGCATTCAAAAAATTAAAATAAATAAATAAATAAATAAATAAAATAAAATAAAAATAAAAGGAAATGATAATAGTAATAGTGGCACCGCCACCACCCGAGGCTTATCACCTCCACGCTGTCTTACGACTACAGATGTGTGCGTACTGAGTCAGACCAAGGTCCATCTAGCCCAGTACCCTGTTTCCAACAGTGGCCAACGACACAGGTTCCGCTATGCTCGTACTTGTCAAGCATTGATATCCTGGGTCCATTCTTATAATGGTCTATGGATCTTTCCCGCCAGGAACTCTTCCAAACACTCTTTTATAGGCTCCCTGCGACTCCTCTTAAGGACTCCAAAGACCCTAACCTAATGGTTAGATCAGTGAACTAGTCTCAGGAAAGCAGCGTTCTGACTCCCCCTGACGCTGACCCCCTCGGCAATTCTGTGCCTACCCGACCTGGGCCCTTCTGTGCACCGGTTCGACCCCAGCACTTCTACGGGCCTCCAAGAAAGTGTGTCTCTCAGCCACATGGCTCCGCCCGTGACAATGTAATTACGCTTCAGCCTGTAACCACTTGACACTTGGCGCCTCTGCGCTTCGCGTCGCAGCCTGCTTCTGCATACAGCTTCCCTTGGACAGGGTTCTGCTCTCCCTACGAACCAAGGTAGAAGCAAGGGCCACAGGGCCGCTACCAGCCCTGAGGGTGTGCCCCTACACAAGCTACGGCATGCCAGCGCCTCATATGCACCCGAACTCTACCTGGACCTAAACTAAGGTTCATGGTCTCTCAGCCAGCCGCATGCTGGTTCCCCCCCCCCTCTATTGCTAAGTTGACCGTAGCCTCAACTAGGGTCAGTACCCCAGGTCAGACCCCGTAGGGATATCGTGCACATATTGGTTCAGAACCTGCGTGGAAGATTTAAAAAAAAAAAAAAAATATATATATATATATATATGAGAGCAGGGGGGCTTCACGCCTGTAACAGAAATGTACAGATCACTCCGTCCAATGTAGCACATCGGTACCTACCCATTGGCTAGTCCAAGAACCAAGGGGTCAACTCCCTGCCAAGAGGCATGGGTGAGCCACTCCCCTGGTACCCTCAAAAGAACTGCCTACAAGGGAAGTCTTGGCAGTCCACCATATGTGGATGAGATGCACCTCTCATTGCCAAAGTTAGCCCTGACGATCCACCACTGGGTGCAGTGGCAACAACGGTGTGAATCGGTTGCAGCGGCAACATCGGGGTGCAGTATAAATAGTCTATTGTTCTCGAGCAGAAGGTCGCAGACTCAAATCCCAAATGTCCCTGCCTCTGGCCTGGGAGATTAATACCTGCGCACCACATGCAGGCATGACAATTCATGACTTCGGCACCTGTGCACAAGAATATCCCACTTGACCAGAGGGGCCCATGCTGTCTGGCCACCGCGATTCTGCAAACCATGCCCCCCGCTACCCTTGAGCCTTCCGGTGAACCATCTCAATGCCCAGGCCATCCCCGTAACTGTCACCATGACGTGGGTCTCCTTCCCCTCGTCCTGCAGAGAGCAACCAGCTCCAGCAAGCTCTGTAGCACTAATCCTAACGCCTCGGGGTGTATGGAGACAGGGGGACATTCCTTTGGCCAGCCTGGGACCTCCAGTCTGGACCGTCCTTACCATCAACTCGAAGGCCACACTCTTCCGACTGACGGGTCGCAGGCTCCAAACTTGGCTGAAAGCCATAGGCACCACAACTTGATCCGCTCGCCACGAGGAGATCAGGAAGGGTGCTATTAAAATGGACAATGCCCCTTAGCACTCTCAATGTCTGGTACCCACACCAGTGCCTTCTGCCACAAGAGCCCGAACCTGTTGGCAGGCTGTAATCCATACACCACAACCGAACGGCGACTGTAGCTCCCAGTGGCAACAGTTGGTGCAAGGCACACTGCCAGTGTATTCAAGGGCAGGAGAACAGGATCATGTCCCAGTGGTGCCTCCTGCAGACCACGTTCCTATATCCTAGCACGCAGCCCCCAAAACTGAGGGGGAGCGGCACGCAGCCCCCAACACGGAAGGGGAGCCGCCTCGTTGCCAATGCCCTCGACAGCCCGCTGCCGACGATGACTTCATGATCTAAAACAGATCTCCAGAAGCTTCAGCGACTATGCACTATCATGCGCCCAGGACATACAGTACACGAGCCTGCCGCCCAGTACCAGCGGCTACGCCCCGGGGATTCTACCAGCAGCTGCCCAGGTTCAAGCAGAGACACCTTGCCCATGTAGCACGCGTCTGCAAGGCCACGAGGACCTTACAACAGGGACTTTCACATCACCTGAGCTCCGGTACACAGTGTCCATGAACACCAACAATAGTCGTGCACCTTATGCTGTTACCGTACCGAAATGCGTAAGTCCAGGAGTTCGCGGCAACCAGGCACAATAGATGTCTGGTTGTCTGCCAGAGTGGGGGATAGCCTAGTGGTTAGAACACTGGCTTAGTAACCTAGCAACCAAGGTTGAATTCCTCTAGCAACCTTGTGGCCTTCGGCAAGCCACCTAACCCTCCATTGCCTCGGAATAAAGACCGGCCTGCCTACTCTGGTGTCACTGCCAAGAAACCCAGGAGCTTCTGGGTCGCCAGGAGTCATGACTGTCTCAAAGGCACACATTTCATTACACTTTGCCTACGCTTTGGTTGTCTGCCAACCATCCATACTGAATTTTCTTCCTCTGACGCTACATGTACCCGGGAGCAAGTCTGTGCCTGGTCAAACACAACCACTAACCTGCCATTCTCCATGGCACCTTGCACAACCTCCTATGAAGGTCACCTTGCACTTAACCCTAGTGCTGATAATGGATGGCCTGAAATTCAGTTGCAATGCAGTACACTCGGAGAATGTGGGTTGCACACAGTCTCTTAACCTCTCCACTTACACTGCCGCAAAACCAGGAACAGTGGAGACGAACACGCTGCACAGTGTATTCTGGCAGGTTCAACCTTAGCCGTGGCTCCCCATATTCGGACTCACACATTCACACGCAGAAGCAACAGCGCATCCCGTGTCTGGCCTGAACTGATGGTATAGATCTCATATCGTCACAGTCTGAACTCCAGGTCTCCAGGAGTAGACTCGAAACCATGCTTGATTCGATCAAGCAGATCATGCCCGGAACCTTTTAAGCAAACAAACCTCTTCGGCACTGCTTTGTTGTTTGGGGACACTAACTTCAAATGAGACCACAGACTCACAAACAGAAGCCATGGTGGACTCAAGTCTTCTCCCTATGCCTTAACTGACGGGCTACCCCAGCAGTCCGGACTGCCACCTACGCAGGCCGCCGACCCGGGACTGACGCATGGGCTCGACGGCCCTAACAGTCAACCTCATACCACTCTTGTAGCACAGCCAAGTCTACCTCGCTATCCCTGCGTGCAGCAATCACCTCACCGTTACCACAAACTGGGTCAGAACCAGGTTCCCGCTACGCTAAAGGCTCTACGTCCTCATCTGGTAACAAGTCCCTCAGCTGACTACACCTCATTTAGTTAAAAAAAAAAAAAAAAAAAAGGGGAATCTCCCTTACTAGTGATGCAATACTCGCATCACTCTCGTGTTCAGCGCTATGGCTGCCATCACTCCTTCAGTACAGCGACTCACACACCACTCGATGTGCCTACATCCCTTACCACACAAGTGTGCCCTACAATACAACCGCGAGGCCTGCGAGCTCCGCGACCCCATCCTTCTTACGGTGCTGAACAGATGCACCCCTCGCAGCACTGCCACTCACCTATGTGCATCGCCACCACAGGTATACAGGTGCATGCCTACAGACTCCGGTTACAACATGCGGTATGCACGCTAACCCTAAAGAACTGTCTCAGCCTCTCCCATCCACCACAGCGCATGGCAGCTTGGGAGGCACCAACTGTGGCTGACTCATCCTGCTTGTCCTAGGAGAAAACTGAGTTACTTACCTGTAACATGAGTTCTCCGTGGACAGCAGGATAAGTCAGCCACACATCCCGCCCACCTCCCCTGGGAAGGGGTCGGCCTCCGTCCTGGTGCCCGCCTCCTAGCGGCAAAAAGGCTCAGCTAGGGACGTACTGGCTAGCTAGGGGCGGGCAGGAGGGTGGGGCCAGTTAGCCCATGCTCAGAAGGGCGAAAAGCCCTTCTGAGCTATGGAGAGTACTTCCGTCTCGGCGCCGTCGGATGACGTCACCAACTGTGGCTGACTTATCCTGCTGTCCACGGAGAACTCATGTTACAGGTAAGTAACTCAGTTTAGTATACATGCCCCTTAAATTTGGGCTTGTGGCACCCCTGTCTCTCATAGGAGCTGACCATGGTGCTGAACAGAAATAACCTGTTTTGAAGGGGGCGCGCAGAAGATGGGAAGCTGAATGGGTGCACATCAGGCTGATGGGGATGGGAGGGATAAAGGTGGAATGTGCTTTAATAAGTCTCTGGAGTTATTCATTATTCTTGTTGTTTTACTCTTATGTTGCTACCTTGCTTTAAACCTCTTCTGCTGGGTGTATCTTCAGGGGTTCTTTGCAGGATGTAATACTGTATTCATTATTGCATCAAGCAGAATTAGCCAAAGATGAAGCTCTACATCATCTCTCTTAAAACTTTCTTTTTAATGAAAAAAGCAGAAGACAAAAAACTTTGTCATTTTGAGTATCCCATATGTGCATGGATATAACAAAGTGAAATCATATCCAACCATTAACGGCAAATATTACTTTTGGTAAACGTATAACTTTCAAATGCTGACCACCACACTTTTCAGCAGGAAACGGTCAAACATTATTACTACTACTACTGAACATTTGTATAGCGTTACAAGACGTACGCAGCGCTGCACAGACACATGTAAAAGACGGTTCCTGCTCAGCAGAGCTTATAATCTATCAAGACAGACCCAGTAGTTATAGACACAGGATACATATTAAATTGCAAAAGTAAAGCTGAAAAATCTGATGCACAAAATACTCTGATATTTGCCACCTAGAGATACCTGTAGCTGTCAGGCTTTATTCAGAGTGTCTGAGCACCTCTGAGGGTTGAAAGCTGATGGCATTTCTAGTATTAACAGTGGCCAGAGACCACCTAGAAATTCCTTAACTGGTGCTCAAAGCTTTCTTAAAACATGATTTTCCAGTTTAATCCTGAGCAGTTAAAGAGGCATCCGAACAGTGTCCACATGAATTAAGACAGCACAATAACAGAAAAATTAAAATAAAAGGAAACGAGAACATTTCAGGAACATGAAATATTTAAGACAGATAATAGAATTACATGTTCCAGCTGTGATTTCGCTAGGAGCTCAGAGTTGAAAATAAACAGGATAATCCCTACATCTAATTCCTCTTTATATGGAGCCAAAATATGCTTCACGTATTACTTGTGGAGCCACTCCGTACAAATAAAAACTGCTCAACAAGTGAACCAGGATCCTTTTTAAAAAATTTTTCCAACCCAAAAGAAGTTGGAAAGAATTATATAAAAAGGGCTGAATATGTCCGTCTGTCTGGGGCAAAATAACTCTCCACACATTTAACAGAACGGGATGAAACGCGGCAAGTAGGAAAAACTGGTGAAAAGAAATTGAGTTTGAAAATGGGCCAAATCGGACTGGGGCTTCCAGAGAAATAAGCACCCCCAAAAAGCTAGCCCAATGTATTTCTATGGAAGAAGGGCTTCCAACTTTAGTAGCACAGAAACTTACATATAGCAAAACATCGCAGTTAGGAAATTGCTCTTGTCAAACTCCCTCTCCCAGGGTTTAGAATATGGAAATGGCAAGCTAGGAATATACCTAGGGTCCAAAGTTTAGGTGGGGTGCTGTCAGATGTGCTCAGCACTCAGAAGGTTAGGATTGCAACTCTCTGGCCTTTTTAAAAATGATTCTACTAACTTTTACATTATCGTCTGTAAGCCAGAAGACAAGCTAACATGTCTGCACATTTTTCAGATTTTAAAAACCTCTATCTGTAGTTCTTTAATCCTCTCCCCAGTGTGAGTGAGCCTGCGCTGTCTGCTTCCAGTGTAACAAGCAGAAGAGACTGTGGTTAGGGTCCAGCCAATGGGAAGGCTGTGGGGCGCAGCACTGGAATGCTGCTCTAATCACAAAAGGGAGGAGGTGAGCTGGACGAAATTCCTGTGCTGTACACAAGTTTAGTTTCTGCGTATGGTGGCAATGTTCCCTCTACGGACTGATGACTTATATTCAAAATTTTCAGCTATATGCAAAATGTTCCACTGACCAAATTTGCGAGCAACTGTGTGCAGCAGAAGCTATTGATTAAAAATTGTAATCATAAGAAGGTGATAAAATTAAGGAAATTCTTATATTTTTATCTTCATCACCTTAATACCAATATATTAGCTGGAATGCAGGGGGCCTACAGACCATTTGAACTATACCTGTCAATTCCCGCGAAGGGTAATGATTGTTGCAGGTCTTCCATTTTCTTTCTGCCAATAAGACCCCTAACTCCTTCGCCTTATCTTCGAATGTTCTCAACACAGTCTTACACTTCCCCTCGCTGGTGTCCATGATCAGGGCCGGCCCGTCTATTGTGCAAGAATGTTGTTTGCACAGGGCCCCACGTTTCAGGGGGCCCAGCGCAAACAACATTCTGCATCTGCCAGTAAATTAAAAAAAAAACCAAACTTGCTGCTGTTGCTGCTGCCGCCGTGGCAGCGGCAGAATCGAGCGTCCCGCGGGGCCCCCCTGCCCGGCAGAGTCCTCCATGTGGCCTCAGCTCCCTAAGTGCCGGCTTTCACTTAAACAGAGCCGCGAGAAAGGGAAACTCTCCCTTCGCAGCTCTGAAAAGCCCGCGCTGAGGGAGCTGAGGCCGCATAGAGGACTCTGCCAGGCAGGGGGGCCCCGCGGGACGCTCGATTCTGCTGCTGCCACGGTGGCAGCGGCAGCAAGTTTGTTTTTTTTTTAATCTAATTGGGCTATGGTGGGGGGGCTAGGACTGGTAATGGGCTAGGACTGGAAATGGGCTGATGGGGGGGCTAGGGCTGGTAATGGGCTATGGGGGGTTTAGGACTGGTAATGGGCTATGGGGGGGCTAGGACTGGAAGAGGGCTGATGGGGGGTTTAGGACTGGTAATGGGCTATGGGGGGGCTAGGATTGGAAATGGGCTGATGAGGGTCTAGGACTGGTAATGGGCTATGGGGGGGCTAGGACTGGAAATGGGCTGATGGGGGGCTAGGACTGGTAATGGGCTATGGGGGGGTAGGACTGGAAATGGGCTATGGGGGGGTAGGACTGGAAGTGGGCTGATGGTGGGGTTTAGGACTGGTAATGGGCTATGGGGGGACTAAGGCTGAAAATGGGGTGATGGGGGGTTAGGACTGGTAAGGGGCTATGGAGGGGCTAGGACTGGTAATGGGCTGGGGGGTTGCTAGGACTGGAAATGGGCCGAGTGGAAGGGGGGCTTGAACTTAAAATAGCTGATGGGGAGGGGGGCTTGGAATGAAATGGGCTGTGAGGGGAGGGAGCTAGCACTGGAAATGCGCTGAGTGTGGGGGGAGCTAGGACAGGAAGTGGGCTGATGGAGGGGAGCTAGGATTTGACATGGGCTGATGGTGGGGCTAGGAAAGGACTAGAAATGGGCTGATGGGGGGCTGGGATTAGAAATGAGCTGATGGAGCGACTCGGATAGGACTGGAAATGGATGGGGGAGCTAGGACAGGAAATGGGCTGATGGTGTGGCTAGGATAGGATTGGAAATGGGCTGTTGGGGGGCTAGGACTGGAAATGGTCTGATGCAGGGACTAGAAGGGAGCAGATGTTGGGTGGGGCCGGAACTAGAAGGGAGCTGATGTTGGGGGAGGATTAGAATGGGATGGAGCTGGGAGAGTGAAATGGCAAGGGGAAAATATTTTTTGTGGGAGAGAAGACAAATCTACAATTGGCCGTGTATTGGGAGAGTAAGTGGGGATTGAGGATAGAGGGGTAAGATTAGTATGTTAAAGCAGATGTAGAGAGAGAATGGAAAAAAAACTAGAAGAGAGAAGAAAGGACAAATGGACAGCAGACGATGGAGAGTTAGCAGAAGACCCGAAGAAACCAGATGAAAGTGGCTGGAGCAATTTCAACTGAAAAGAAAATGCACAAAAGGTTGAAAAATATCTCTTTATTTTGAATTTATTAACTGGAATATGTCAGCTCTGGGAAATGTGCATCATTAATGTCTGCGCTTTGTTTAGCACAAGAGGAAATTAATTTATAGTTTTATTTCTACAGTGTTGTTGTACATTCCAAGTTTGGCTTTTGTGGTTCCCAGTTTAATTATTGTCTTCCTGTTTCTAAATTGTGATTCCTTGTTTGGTGATGGTCTATGTACTGCATGTGTAACTGAGCTGAGGTATTCTATTTATGTAGTTGCTATTTGACATTGCCCTTGTTCTCTTTCCCCAGTAGGTCATGTATTGTTATTCTCTGAAATGTATTGGTTTAATATTTGCAGTGTTGCCTTTTGATAGGTAGGGTATGGAGCTTTGTGCGTCCTGGTAGTGCTGTTACGATACGGCGGGTTTGCTATGGGTTCTAAATGGGCAGTGTTTGTAGTAGTTCCTAATGTGCCTGGCGGTAGGCACTGGATTATAGTAATGTAGAAATCTTTTAGTCTTTCTTTATCCATACACTCATTAAGAGGCATGTTTACTAAAAGTTAGTGTATGGTAACATTATGCAAATATTTATGCAAATGATGCCCCTTATGCAAATGAGGCCCCGCACCCAGTCTCTGCACATGGCCCCGCACCCCCCTTGGGCCGCCCCTGTCCATGATTAGAAAGTTATCCAAATAATGAAAGATTCTATCCTCTCTGACTGCCCTCTCCATGGGTTATTTTAGAAATGTGATAAACTTTTTGAAGAATGAACATGATTCTAAGCACACCATTGGTAAACATTTGTTCCATATCGTCCTGCTAGACCAGTCCAGACAAGTGGGTTGCATTACCCTATCAGCATATTGATGGAGACAAAGAACCAAAGAAAAGCCCAGGTTTCAATGACATCACTCCCATGCCTCTATTCGTCTCAGCCACCAAGGTCTCTTCAGTATTCTTTTCTCTCCAGCAGATGGTGGATGGATTTACTCAACTCTGAAAAAATCTGAATAATTGAGAGAAAAAGATTGATTTAAATGCTCGTGAAGACCACTTTGAGGGTGACTCTCTCACTTGAGCATGATGTGGGAAGCTCCACTAGACTGCAGTCTTCAGTAGCCATAGAAGGAGGGAAAATTGGTTCAATTCTGTGCTCTTATCATGATAACAGCCTGTTGAGCAGACAGAAAACTGGAAGGATTTGGAAGAGTTCAGGAGCCTCACACAATCTCAATGCCTCCTCCCTCCTCCTCTGTCCCCTCTGCTCTCTCCCAAAGATTGTAGAAGGCTCTCAGAGGAATCTGCTTGCCAGCCACCTTAAACACTGTGCCTGCAAAGCAGAGGAAACAGTTTCATGGGAGTAGAGCTGAGGCCAGCACAGATTTCTGCATGGGGCTCTTAGGGGGTGAGTACAAAGGTTTGGCCTCATCATTGTCCTTGTTGGGGGCTCCCGATTCGGTCCACTTGAAGCGCAATTTGGGATGGATTAATGGCAGCTGTTGGCACGGTGTGGGGGTTTCCCGCCTTTTCCTGCACGTGTTAACAGCATCTTTACTATTGTGCACCTGGTGGTCACACGGTCTGTGCATGCATTCTGCCTGAGTCGTTACAGTGCCCGTTCTTACTCAAGCACCTGTAATATGTGTTGCTGCATAAGCACTGTTAAAGCACACCTTCCGGGCCGCCATGGCCTTAGCACATGCTGATGTGATACTTGCCCTATCTCTTTATGTCTTCTTGCAGGAAACATTGTTTGGCTCTTGGCAAGAGAGGTGCCTCACCTCCAACTTCTGGACGCTGCTCTTCTTGCATGGCAGCTTCTGAGTCGTCCCTGGAGGGCTTGCTCCCCCTCTCTCAGCTGAGGGATGCAGTTAGTCCAGCCCTGCCTGTCTTAGGGCAGGAGGTGGCAAATGGCACTGTGTGTAAGGATAACAAGTCAGTCAGAGGTTCCAGCAACCATGCTGTGGGCTGCTTCCTGTCCTCTAGGGGACTGGCGGCAACTATGTCCCTGTAGTATATCTGGCCAGTGTGAGGCACGACACAGGACTCCACAGCCAAGAGAGGTTTAAAGAAAATATACTTTATTTGGAGACAAGCATCTAGACAAGTGCCCTGGCTCTTCTTGGGGTTTAGGCATACGTAGCATTAAACCTTCTGCTGCCCTAGGTTTTTCCCCAGCTGAAGCAAGTCCTTAATTGCTCTTAGCAGGGCTACTCTGCTGAATAGCTTAATGCTGCTCCAGCAAAGACAACACTTCCAAAACAAAACAAAACTGGTTCCTCAAAGTTTCTTCACTTCGGGCAGCACAGCCCAGCAACAGTATCTCCAATTGAGTAATACTCCTGTCGCAAGGCTGAGCAGACAGTAATAAATTCAAATGCTTCCTACCTTCATAGCAGGCTCTCTTTTACAGGTACTGGTTTAAACCCCAGGACATGGCCACATCCACCCCAGGCATTCTCCAGTCTATTCTCTTAACGGGGCAGGGGTTTAAGCAATTACCAGAGCAATACCTCACCAGTTCTGGCCTTGGCTGGGAAAGGTCCCTGCAGGGGATGGGGAGTTTCCTATACACTCCATCACAGACCCCTAGTTTAACGGGGTCCTTTACACAAAGAGAGCTTCTTTTGTGTGGTGCTGGTATGCCACTGTGTCTCCCATGCAATAAATTGCTTCAGTCTCCGAACCAGCAGTTTTCAGGTGGGGACCTGTGGGCTCTTCCAAAGCATCATTAACTCTATTCATGCTTCAATCATACAGAACCCTGAAAGGTCTTCAGATCCTCCCCTTTCCCCTCCAAAATCTCATTTAATAAGGCCTCAGTTGGTCTAAAACACACCTTTACCCCCATAATCTCTCCCACCAGGTGTTCAACTTCTCTCCACATTCCCTGTACCACATGACAGTCCCATAACGGATGTTTCAAATCCTCCCTACTCCTGCACCTCTTCCAATATTCCTTCCCATACTGCCCGCCGATGGTATGTAATCTCACCAGGGTCCAGTACATCCTCAACCTGGTTTTCAAACTGTTTTCCAGTAAAGCCGTACCTAGAGCAAATCGACTGGTGGCTTCAAAGATACCCTTCCATCGCCTTTCCTCCCAGGTTCCAGGAATATCCCTCTCCTATGCACTCTGAAATGGTAAGGGGCATCTGTCTCCCCCCTTCAGACAGTTCTCCAGGATGGACAAAAGCCCTCTCCTTCAGAGCCCCCTTTCCATAAGTACTTCAACCAGACTCCTTCAGATCTCAGCTCACCTATCGTCTAGTCATATAATGTGCCACTTGAAGATATGGGTAGAAGTCCTTACCCAATAGCCCATACCATTCCTTCATAGCCCCCCTCCTCCATCTAGTATCTGCCCCAAGCGCATCAATCCCTGTCTCTCCCAGCAGAGAAAGCTCTGATCCTGTAAGCCTGGTAGGTAATCCCCTATTCCTCTTATAAAGGCTAGCCAGGAGTATCTTTTCCCTCCTAACAGAACACTCTTCTGCCTATTACAGAACTCAATGGTAAGAGACACCCTAACTTCCTCTGCATCGATCATTCTATCCAGCTTTCTTGATTCCTCCTCCTCCAGACGCATCAGTTGGCAACACTGCAGGAAACTCTCCCCACTTGGGCTTCCCCTAGGCACCTCTGCCTGATACAACTAGTTATAGAATTCCTGAAAAACACTGCAGATTTGGGCAGATTCAGTCACCAATTCTCCCTTGTGGTTGTGGATGCTAGTTATCTGACTTTGTTGTATTCGTGCACGCAGCCTACCTGCCAGTATTCTATCTGCCCTATAACCTCCCTCAAAATAGGCCTGCTTCAAAACATTCAACCGATGGGCTATTTGTCTGGCACGAGGCCTACTGAACTCCATCCTAAGGGCCTTCATAGCCGCCAAGATCTCTGGGTCCTGATCACTCTGATGCTGAGCTTCCAGAGTCCCCAGCTGTTGGCATAACTCCCTCTCCTTGGCCTCCCTCACTGTCTTTGCCCTTGATGCGATGCTCACCACATGCTCTCGCACCACTGTTTTCAGTCCATCCCAAACACTCCCACCCCCTTATCAAACTGCAAATATTGAAAGATCACGTGATGTGGTGGGAGAGAACAGACGTGCTCTGAGCTCTCTCCTGGATCTATCCCCTTGGGGCATATCTGCACTGGCTCAAACAGTGTTTTTTTACAGAAACCAGGGGAGATATAGTGACCAAGTCCCTGCCTAAGCCTCCCGGAGCACTCTACACTTTCATCCACCGATGAAATCAGCACGCAAAGACCGTGAAAAGACCGCATCGAGCCAACTTAAAATGGCAGAGGCACTGACATCACCGGCCTCCCCACTGCAAACCAATCTCGTCAAGGAGGTAACCACGGTGGTAGTGGGGGCTTTGGGCTCTAAACCCGATGAGCTAAACAATAAAATGGAGACAATGGCACAATCATTGGTCACAGTTGGGAACTGCTTGCAGCAAGCCGAGCTTCGCCTATCTCAACAGAACGACAATCTATTGGCAGTGGGAAAGGAGATCAAATGGGCTTTGTTGCAGATAGCATCGTATAGACTGATCTCCTTAATCAATTTTGACTTAAAGCTACAGGCAAAAATCCTGGCCAATAGCTTGGCACCTCTGCTCCCTAGTCTGGTGCAGGAATCTCAAGTGGGCTTCGTGCGCAGACACTACGCCTGGCGCAATATACGGAAAATCATTGTTTCCCTAGAGTGTGTATAAGAACATCAGATCCCATCTTTGATGGTTAGTTTTGATGCCAAAAAAGCCTTTGACCGGGTTGGGTGGCCCTATCTGTTCCAGTTGTCACTCCTATATGGTCTCGGGGATCATTTTATTTGTATGGTACAGGTTTTATATGAGAAGGCCACAGCTGCAGTTATGGTGAATAGGACACTGTCTGAGGCATTCCATCTGGGCCGTGGTACACATCAAGGATACCCTCTCTCATACCTATTGTTCATGCTATCCTTGGATCCACTGGTGTCTAAATTGATTTGCGCGGCAATATCCGGAGTACAGATGGTGAGTCAGGAGTTTAAGATCTTGGCCTTCGCAGACAACATGTTCATGTTGCTCATGGACCCACGGTTATCCCTTTCCCGAGTGTTGGGGAAATTCGCCACATTGGGGGGGGGCGGGTCTCCAAATCAATCATGCTAAGTCTGAAGCACTGGACATATTGGGACTGGTGCGGGGGTTTTGGGGCTCCCCGTTCCTTGAAATAGGCAAACACTGCCTTTAAGTATTTGGATATCCAGCTGCCTGGAGAGCCCTGTCTCTTATATAAACTGAATTACACCAAAATCTGCAACAGCTAAGAGCTCAGATTGAAGACTGGACCCCTCTATGGCTATCGCTCCTAGGGCAAGTGGCCACATTTTGTATGGTGTTCTTCCCCAATTTTCTTTATGTACCACAGACCCTCCCTTGCCACCTTCTTCGTAAAGATGTCTTACAGATTGAAAGCGCTCTGAGGGAGTGCCTGTGGCAGGGGATGAGAGCTAGAATAACGCTACATCGCATGAAAGGTTCATGGGGAAGGGGTTGGGGTAGGACTCCTAGATATGGCACGGTATGCAACAGCCTGCCAGCTGCGACACTTGGGTGACTGGCTGGGGTATACTGATACCTACACTCCCTGGGCCCTGGAGGAGGCCTTTGTTTCCCCACACTCTGTTTTGGTTGTGCTGCATATGGATACCACAACTCTACCATATCATCTGGGGAGGAGCCTGTTGATCCAGCCCATACAGCGAGTATGGCGCATACTATGCTCCCACTGAAAGGTATCCCCGGAGGTCTTGAGTTGGCTACCATTGCACAGTAATGTTAAGTTTCTACTGGAGACTGAAAACGGGGACGTTCAGGGACTGGGCAATGTGCGGGATCCAGAACCTAGGGTATATCCTGGGAGAATCAGGAGTTTGTAAACAATTTTAGGTCCTCTGGGGAGAATACGAACTCAGAAGCAAGCACATTTTCGCATACTATCAACTCTGGCGTTATGTGGGTTCCTTACCAAGAAAGCCTCTGGGAGTGGAGGCCGCCACGAGAATTTTACACTTTTTCAAATTGGGCGAATCGGCTGGCCTCTCTATCTCATGTTACTCAGGAAAGTTGACAGAATGGCAGGGCCCCCAGATCTTTCACAGGTAGAACAGAAATAGGCAGTGGACCCGTATTCCCGACATTACTCATTCAGCGAAGTTGCGTGAAATTCAATATAGGGTGGTAAACTGCGCCCATATTTCCCCCAGATGAGCAGTGAGATGCTGTGTGACAGAAGATGGAAGCTGCCCATGGTGCTCCATCCCCCTGGCGGCATTGCATCATATGTAGTGGTCGTGCACAGTGACAGGGCGCTACTGGCATTAGATTCAGTCTTACATTAGCATATTGGTGGGTCAACGAGCAGAGTGGACACAACCCCTAGTGCTATTTGACCAGCTTACCCAACTAGCCCCAAGGGGAGATGGACCAGATTGTTGGTTAGGAAGGCTTGCTTGGTTGGAAAACAGCCTATCTTGCACCAGTGGCGAGAATCTGTGGCACCCACGTTCGGGGAATGGAAGACGAGATCCCACCAACTGATGCTAATAGAACAACTAGAAGCCAGAGGGAACGTATGCCAATTAGAGGCTTTCTTTTTGCACTTTGAGGGGGGGGTATATATATATATACACTGCAGTCAAGAACACGCAATGAACTAATGACTATGTATGGGAGGTCGAGAAAGAGGAGTGGGCACCCAGGAAAAGGATTATGAAAATGACTATATACAAAGAGTGTCAACCACTGAGATACCTAATTGAACAGGAAGGCGGAAGAATGTGTGAGAAATAGAGCTTGTGGGAGGGGGAAATGTGGTTGGAGGGTGGGGATGGGGATGGGAAGGGAAGGGACTAAAGAATAAATAAAAAATGTATATGGTTATTGTTCTTTTCGTCTCCCAGGCATGGTGTAAGTGTACCCACCACGCCGGGTTGTTGTATATCTTGGTATAACAAACAATACTTTAAAAAAATTGCAAATATTCATCTATTACCTTTTGGATGTGCCCTGTATTTTGGTCCTCCTCTAGCAAGGAATCATTCAAGCACCAAAATCTCACCCCACCCTCCTCCTTCTCCATAGCCAATGTTAGTTTAACTGGGGCATGATCCGAGCAGGTAATATTGCCATGCTCTATGTCAATGACTTTGTGCATGAGACTCCCACTTATCCAGATCATGTTAATCCTGCTATAGGAGTTGTGCAGGTGTGAATAGAATGTATACTCCCCTCTCCCCAGGTTTTTTACCCTGCCAAGCATCTACCATCCCAAGCTGTTCTTTTAACTTTAACAATCCCTTCCTTTCCTTCCTACCCCCCCCCCACCCCATGGACACCCCTATGCTATTGTCCACCCTGGGGTTCACCGTTAAATTAAAGTCACCCCCCTATCACAATGGGAACATCCCCTCGTTTCTCCAGTACCATCTGCACATCTAAATAAAATGTCCCTTGCTTCTCATTTGGGTCATACACACTAACCACCAATTCCCCCTCTGCTAACTTTAAGTGTACCCCAATATACCTCCCTCCCTTTATCCCGCACTGTTCCCACTTCCCCTCTGACCTGCTCACTTAACACTATGGCTACCTCTCCTTTTTTCAGGGTTCTCCTTTATGATGCTAGGAACACTTGTGGGTATCTGCAGGACTGTAACATTTTTTCCTGCTCCACTTGTAAGTGCGTCTCCTGAAGACAGAGTATATCTGCACTAAGCCGCCCTCCCTCCTTTTCAAGCAGTTTCCAATTGGCCCAAGACCCCAACTCTTTAACATTAAGTGTTGCCACCACCAACTTCTTCTCCTCCTCCCCCATTCATTCTCTGTAAATTTCCAACCCCTCCACCCCAGCCTCCCCTCTTCCCCCCCGTCGACCCCCACCCATCTTCCCCCAGCCCACCAACCCTTCTTGCCTCTTCGTCCAGAGGCTCTCCTCAGAATAGTGCTCACCGAATAGTGCTCCTCAGAATAGTGCTCCCTCCCTTTCTCTCCCCTCCTATTTATTCCCCCTGCAATTCCGTATCCCTCTCCGCCCCTCCTCCATCTCTTTGTACCATTTTGCATTCTCACAGAACCGACAAGCAACTATCACGCATCTCAATCATTCAACTCCACCTCATTCACACTAGCTACCCCCTCCATATATACATGTATATTATAACCCCAGTCCAACAAGTTATCATTTGGTCTGCATCTGCTGCTGTTGCTCCTTCTTTTTGTTGCCATCTCCCATCACGATAGTCCACCTCTCCCCATTCTTACTCTCCTGGCGTTTGCGCTCTGCTGCTGCGGGCTTCTTCACCGGCAATCCTGCCTCTCTCATAGTTTTGGCCTCCCCCACAGTCCTCACTCTCCACATATGTCCATCTTTAGTGAAGGCAAGGCCAAAAGGATAAAGCCATCTATCCTTCAACTGGGTCTTTTGCAGAGCCTTTGTGACACGCATTATGTCTCTGCGTCTCTGTAAAGTCCCACTAGCCAAATCTGCAAAGATAGCCACTGGATACCCTTGCCATTCAAAGTTATTTAAGCCTTGCATCTTAGCTGCAACCTTCTCCTTTTATGCTGTAGTCCTGGAAGCACACTACTATATCTCTTGGTGCTTTTTTTCGCAGTGTCCCCAAGGCCCTATGTGCTTTGTTCAAGACGATGTTATCTGGCACCTCCATCTCTCCTCCACACTTTAGGGCCTCTTTGAACATGCCACAGTCACTTTCTAGCTATCCGCAAACTCGCTATCTTCTGGGACCCCACAGATGTGCAAATTAGTTCTACGGGTCCTTTGTTCCCTAAAATTCCAGGTCTTTGAGTTTCAAACTCATCTACTATTTCTACTCCTCAGCAGCTGCTAGTTTTTGTTCCATATCATCATATTCCTCTGCAAGTCTGTCTTCATGACCACTCACGTGGCACCCCAGGTCAGCAAGTTCTTCCCAGATTTCTCCTGCAAATGTCTTCCAGGTCGACTTTCATGGCTGCTAGCTCTGTCCTGAGCTCTCTAAACCATTCACACAATTTTGCTGTGGGTAGATAAGCCACAGTTTTCATCACATCCTCCTCTACTTCTTCCCTCTCTTCCCGCGCTGGTGGCCTGGTGTTGTTAGTTTCCTCCACCACCATTTTCTACTCTCTGCAGCCCTCTGTATCTCCTCCTGCATATGCAAAATCTTTAAAGTTCACCGCCTGCTGCCGTGTTGTCATCACCAGTGCCGCCAAGCTCTCTCCTTCTTCCGCTGCACTTTTTAGCTGCCTGTGCTCTGCTGGGAAAAGGCGATGTGCTATTTTCACAGTCTTGTCTCCGGAGCTAAGCTCTTAAGCCTCCATCAAGCCTGATGATGTCACTTCCTCCTTCTCCTCTGAAGGATTTGACACATAAGATGGTCTTCCTGGTTGTGATTTGTTCCACAAGGCGGATTTCCAAGCTACAGGCTCTGTCTTGCCAAGATCTTTACCTATCTTTTTCTGAGGTGGCAGTTTCCATTCGGCCTGTGCCTTCCTTCTTACCTAAGGTGATTTCTCCCTTTCATGTGACAGGTGGTTTGCCTGCTCTGCTTCTCTAAGGAGCAGTGTTATGGGGAGGATACTGTAAGGACCTTTGCTATTGTGGATTTCCAGAAGGTGCTTCTCTGATACTTGGAGGTTATGAATTCTTTTCATAAGTCAGACCATCTTTATATGCAGTTTTCTGGCCCAGGCAAAGATGACATTGGTGTGCTGGATTAAGGAGGCTGTTGCCTCAGTCTATCTGTTGCGGAATCGGACGGTTCTGGTGGGTTTTGTTGCCCATTCTACCCGAGCACAAGCGGAGCTTGGTAGCCCCTGCAGACATCTGTTGAGTGACAACGTGGACATCACTTTCCATCTTTGTCAAGCATTACAGCTTGAATGTCCACGCTCAAGCAGACATGGCCTTTGGCTCCAAAGTTTTGCGATAGCTGTGTTCTCTTCCTGCCCAGTGGAAGCAGAGCTTTGATACATCCCACTTGTCTGGACCTTTCTAGCAGGATGATATGGAAGGTGACATTTTACTTACCAGATAATATCCTTTCCTTGAGTCCTGCTAAACCAGTCTACAGGAGAAATTATACAATTATCAAAGGGTTTTGATGGTCCTGTCACCCTGCCCAGAGCCCTCTCCGTTTCTATATTGTCCTTACATCTTGTGGAATCTCATAGGGTTTTACTGTATAAAACCCTCTCGGAACCCCTCTAGTAACCAAGACGCTTCCTCTGTTGAGTAGCGGACAAGATTTGCTTCCAGTTTCTGAATATTAATAGATGATGGGGATTATGTTTACCTATGTAAAATTGAGATTTGAGAACTGACCCTCTTCCCAGTGCAACATCTATACTAAATTTCAGCAAGGCGACACTGCTATTGAAGTATAATAGGAAAGAAAAACAAAAATACATAATAGCTGCAGGTCACCCAGGATAAAAAGGTGCCCACCCGTAGCCTATACACTAGAGCTAACGATGGTGGCAGCGATAGTACAGATACTGCAGATGCAGGTAACATCCCTGCCATGGATAAAGGCCATGGTGAGCATGAAGATAAATCACAGAAATTAAGGAAAGAGCTAACTCCAGTTAACCCTTTCCAGGCCGAGCCCAAAACTCTCGGGATCCAAAATTCTGACTAAATATTCCTATCAAATGGTATATAATACATGACTATAGCAGAAGGAAAATCACTATTAGAACATATTGAATAAGATGGGTACAATTTTCCTGAAATATGCAAAAATTAACCCGGCTGCAGAATGTGGATTAAAAATTTAAAGTAGGCCTTCAAAGAGTTATGTTGACTTCTTTAGATAAAGAGGAGATAATGTACTGCTACATTTATGCTACAAGCCCTATAGTTAAATCAAGAGGGTACAAAGAGTCCACCAAAAAATGGAAGAAAGAGGAATATTGCCACAAGAAAAACTGCAAAAAGCAACTGATGCAAATTTAAGATCTTTAATTTCACAAATCAAAGTGAAGAAGTAGGTGAATGATAACATTTTGAATCAACTACAGCTCAACAAGCCTCAACACTCACTACATTTAAGAAACAAAGCTTAATTTAGCAAAGAATCAATGTAAATAGACAAAGCATTACTAGCTAATGTTAAAATGTAAATAGTTCTGTAACAATAATCCATGTTAAACTGTATTTAGTTCTGTAACAATGTTCCATGTTATCGTTTATCATGTTAACTGTACATAGTTATGAAAAAAACGATGTTCTATGTAAAACCATGTTCACTAAATGTTACCTGTAAACCGCCTTTGATCTTTGGAAAAAGCGGTATAGAAATAAGCATAAATAAATAAATAAATAAATAAATAAAACTAAGAGCTCCCGTGGAAAAAGAAATACAAAGAGACGGAGGAGACCTAGGTGAAAGTACTAGAAGAAAAATATACACAGAAAAAGAAAGAGCAGTTGAGGGGGAGATAGAGCTTAGAGATCTGGAACTGCAGGAGAGTGAGATGAACAAAGGACAGGTCAAGAAATCAACTGAAAAGGGAGGAGAAAGACCCAGAGGTGGAGGAATTCAAGATCAAATTCCTAGTCTTGTGAAAAAAGATGAATATGCTGGGTTCCAGGCAAGGGAACGATTACCCAAGTTAAATTTAACACCTAAGGTTAAAAATAGGATAATTAAGATGAACAAGGCCATATCCTGTATAAAGGGACCATTTTTGACACCACCAAGATAAATCAAATACAATATTGTAGAGCTAAAGTTATTACTGCAAGAATACCTCCAACTAAAATGCAGGGTCAAAAGAAAAAGACAACTATAACAGTTCCTTCTTGGAAAAAGCACATCAAAGGAAAAAGAAAATCATTGCATATGAAGGTATCCCCGATAGACAGGTATTTAAAAGGACTAAGATAATCAAAAATATTGAGGAAGATCCAAGATATCAAGCTGAAGCATGCTGCATTAACAGAACAAAACCTGAAATTTATATGTTCCAACAATAAATTGAAAATAGCAGCAAAAGCGCAAAAACTGCGAAGATATGAAGAAAACAGAAAAGAAAGATATCAGAATAAACTATTTAGAGAGAACCCAAAACAGTACTACAGGGAATTAGGAAAGAGCATTAATATGGTAAAAATACCACCAACCAAAGCTGAAACTGAAACCTTCTGGAGAAAACTATACAAAAACCCCATAGAGCACAATCAAGAAGCAGAATGGCTACCCTGCATACAGGAGCATTTAGAAAAGTCACACATCAAACCTATGGAATGGCCTGCAGTAACAACAAAAGAGATGGAAAGCAGGTTAAAATGAGCCCCAAACTGTTAGAGCCCTGGTCCAGATGGAGTGACCAACTTTTTGTTCAAACAGTTAACATCAC
Organism: Ichthyophis bannanicus; assembly: GCA_033557465.1. Lineage (NCBI taxonomy): Eukaryota > Metazoa > Chordata > Amphibia > Gymnophiona > Ichthyophiidae > Ichthyophis > Ichthyophis bannanicus. The sequence continues at coordinate 840,159,207 of CM066031.1, forward strand.
TCCACCAAGACCTGGCGAACTGCAAAAACCAAGCAGCTGGCATTAACACCACAATGGCTTACACAGGAAGAACATTTCTATGGCTATGGTTTCATTTATTTGATATACTCCAAAAATGACAAAACTCCTTCCAAAGGGGAACCCAAGTAACAATCCCAAAAATTACAGACTTGTTTACCTACAATCTATAAGCTGTTCACTGCAATAGATGCAGACAGGATATATGATCATATTGAGTCCAATAACATCATGGCAATAGAGCAAAAAGGCAATAAGAGAGGGGCATATGGAACTAAAGACTAGTTAATGTTGAATAAGGCCATCATAGCCGGTGCTAAGAAAAGCAGAAATCTCAGCAGAACATGGATAGATTATAAGAAAGCTTTTGACAGCATCTCACACTCTTGGATAATAAATTACCTTGAAATGTATAAAATAAATCCTGGTTTGATAGAGTACATAAAGTTCACCATGACAATGCGGCAAACCATACTCTTTTGGAAGTATGAAAATGGTCAGTGCAGCATTCCTAACATCAAGATCCAGTGAGGAATATTCCAGGGAGATTCTCTGTTGACACTTCTGTTTTGTATGGTGTTAAACCAATGAGTACTCTCAACTCTTTGGGATACAGATTTAGCTTGAATCCTAAAGAAGGTAACAACCCAGATATAACATCCCATTTACTATTTGTAGATGACCTGAGGTTCTACAGTTCCAGTAATCAACAATTAGCAGAACAACTCTTTGCAGTGAAAAGCTTTTCTGATGATACCAAAATGACTTTTGGCCCTGACAAATGTGCTCAACATTTTTTAGAGGAAAATCGAGTAAAGCAGAAAATGTCTCCCTGGCTGAGGGCTGTGACATCAAGGAATATGAACAGGAAGACATATATAAATATCTCAGAGTAGAGTAAATAACAACACTCAAGCAGAAATACTAAGAGAAAAGATGAGTAAAGAATACTATAGAAGAATAAAATTGTTATTGAAAAGTGCGGAATAAGATACAAGCCATCAATCAGCTTGCAATACCTGTATTCTCATACAGCTTTGAGACTGTAGAAATGCCTCTTAAAGATCCTGAAAAATTGGTTGTGCAAACAAGAAAACTCCTCCATGCCCATGAGGTAATTTACAAGAATCAGTGTATGGCAGGACTGTACATCCCTAGAGCTGAAGATGGGAACAACTATCGTAGGCCTCCAGTATTATTAGATCCAAATATGCAAAAAGTGCTGAAATATGAAAGTAAACGTCCAGAATCTGCCTCCATCATCAAACTTAGACAAGCATTCCAGCGACTAGAAGGAATGAATGAAAATCCACAAGCATACACAGGGAAGGAGGCAACAGAATTTGCAAAACAAGAGAAAAAACTCTTCAAAGAACTAGATCAACAAATGAGGAAAAACAAGTGGCAAATACATAAATACAGTGCGAAATACAAAGTGTTACTCCAGGAACTTTTGTTGATCAAGAATGAACACATGAATGGTTAAGGTGAACTGAAACTGAAGGATGAGAGATTGATAATTGCAGCCTAGCCAGTGAATTACAGATGAGATGGTTTATAGCGAGCACTGAAAAGAACTGGCAAAACAGGCATATGTTGATTCTGTAAGAAACAACTGGAAACAGTGGCTCACCTCATAGCTGGCTGTGAAGTTCTGATGGTAGAAAACATCTATACAGAAAGGCTTAACAAAGTAGCCCGCCTCATACACTGGAAACTCTGTAAACACTACAACATCATTGTGCCTGAAAAGCACTGGGATCATAACCTTAAGAGAATTACAGAGAATGAAGAGGTTATAATCACCTGGGATACTCCCATTCCAACCAGTAAAAAGCTGGATGCAAGGAAACTGGACATACTGGTAAAGGAGAAAAAAAACAGAATGCCATTGCTTATAGAGGTATCAGTCCCAAATGACTGTTCTGTGACTCAGGGAAAAGATCTTCAAGTACCAAGAAATGCAGTTAGAGACTACATAAATATGGCAGAAAGATACAGAGTTATTTCCCATCGTGTTAGGTGCCACAGGCTTGATAAATTACCCATAGGTGTTACATCTTACGAACTCCAGGAGGTGGCTCTTTGGCATGATACAAGTACTACACCGAGCATTAGCAGTAAATTTGAGAGACTGAAATCATACTCCACACAACCTGGCTTAGAAGTGAGGTTCGTGACTGTAATGGTATGTGCTAAACTAACCCATTTGGAGAAATTGCTCCAGGAAAGGAAACACAGATAAGTCAGAGACATGAAAGTATGCACATAAATCTCATTCTGAAAGCTGCATGCATGCTACAAAAAGTTAAGGCTGACAACTGGCTCCATTTCTTTCTGGACATGTTGGCCCAGTTCTGGTTTTATCCTACTGTCTATAGGATTTGTAATTCTGATGTCCTTGTTGATTTTCCTAAAAAATGCAAGAGTTCAAATATCTATAGGCCATGAGGTAAAACCAGGATCAAATCTGTCTGTCCTGAAAATCTGAAGCCAATGGCAGTTGTATGCGAAGTATGCTGGTGCAAAAGTACTTATGTGCCTCTATCAACCCAAATGTTCAGAAGGAAGCTCCACAAGCTCCCCTTGAGTGTTATTACTGCCCTCTATATTCTTTTTATTTCTATTAGGTAACTGGGACATGTTTAACCTATGGTCATGCAGATAAACATACCTGTCTCGGCCCTTGCATCTTGTCCATGCAAGAAATGGGGAGGATTCATGGCCCAGTGAAGCTGCCGACAGAACTCCTGCCGATCATCCACATGAATGTAGTCATAGATGTTCTGCTGCATTACGTCCGTCTAAAATAATGGTTGGAAAAATCAGTCAGTGTTGTTCACTTTTCCTGAGTACATTCAAGTCATCTGTACCGGGGGTCATTTATTAACCATTTACAATTTGTTAGTAACCCCCATTTTGCTTTTACATTGGATTATTATGGTGAATAAAGACTTACATGAACACTACAGGGGGGCATATTCAAAACAATTTAATTGGTTAGCAGACATGTTAACCTATATTCAGCAACACTAAACCATTTAGTACTGCTGAATATCCCTGCTACCTGGTTTGTATGCCCCAACACTAGCCGGCTAGTGTCAGGGTGTTTCAAAGGAGGAGAGAAGGTGGCACCAGAGATTAGCGGGTCAGCGGCGATATTGAGATGCTGGCAGTTAGCTAATCGGCTAACTGGGAAACCCAGATATTCAATACTGGTGGCCAGATATGGCCCCGGCATTGAAAATCCAGCTTTAAATTACAGCGGCGCTAGCCAGACACTAAGGGGGGTCATTCCGATCCTCGTTTAGTGGGTTTGGACGTTTAATGCGGACGTCCAGATCTGCTAAACGTCTGGATCGCACTGGTGGACACAGAGCTCCCCACATGTATAGCCGACTTGTGCAGGGAGCTCTGTTCGTGGATGGGAGGGGGCGGGCCGAGGGAGGAGAGAGGGAGTGTGGTGGGAGGCACAATACCCTGGACATACAGGGCTGATTCCAAGGTTGACCCTATATGTCCTGGGTCGGCCATCTATACGGGGGACTTATTCCACCTCAAAGGTGGAATACGTCTCCTGGACATCAGGGGAAGCCAGAGCTCGGGCCAGTCAAGGAGGTGAGGGGTGCAGAGGATTCTACACAGCCCGACCCTGGTCATGGCAGGCCCAACTTGGGGTCGGGCTGTGGGGAAAGTATGTTTTGAAGCACCGTTGGGGTTCATAGCTCCTGCATGGAGTCGCAGGAACCTGGCTGAGATAGCCAGGTAGTTGGCTGGACATCCAGGGTGCCTGAATCGGGGCACGTCCTGGATGTCCAGCCACTATGCCATGATTCTTCTCCTACAGGGACGTCTAGCCACCGCAGGAGCGGAATCGGGTGCATCTCCGGGCTGTCCGAACATCTGCAAGTCCAGTCAGCTTGGAGACACACAACTCGGAATGGGCCTCCGTGTGTGCTGGCTGCCGCCGCTGAAAATGCCCCCTTATGATTTTAGAATGGCTATTCAGGCTGTTGTGTTATCCCCTCTGGTTTTATATGGCTGCCTTGCTTCTTATCTGAAGCCTTTGCAATCTATTGGGAATGCTGGAGCACATCTTCTTTTAGGGGGTTTCACCTCATGAACATATTTTGCCTCATTTGCGAACTTTACATTTTTACCCATTACTTCTAGAATAAGATTTTGGGTAATGACTCTGATTTTTAAAGTAATATAATTAGGGCTTAGTCTTCTCTTTTGTCTCCATAGGAATTTTATTCTCCCATCCCCTCACTACATAACCTACGATCTTCTGTAGGTCGACAGCTTGACTGTCCTTTGTTCCCTAAAATTCATGGCACAGGCATTGAATGGATGGCTTCTTTTGCTCCTCCACAGGAAAAGAAATCAGCAGCCTGTGAAGATCTGATTGTTTGATAACCTACTTGGGTTCCATATGAAGTTGAAAACTTACTACTTTCACCAGGCTTTTGGTTAAGAGCAATTTATGCTGTTTTACATGCAGGTGTTTCAAGGCCTGCCACAGCGTCAAAATGGCTTGCTCTGCCTGTTTTGAAGAATGGCGGAGGGGTCACGGTGCGAGAGAAGAGGCGACGGGTGCTGGGGTTGAGGGTGGTGAAGAGGGGGTGGCAGGCAGACTCGCCTAGGGCAGCAGAAACCCTCGGGCTGGCCCTGTTTCAAATATTATCCCAGGAAAACTATGGGCTTATATTCACACCTTCGCTTTGGGATGCACAAGTATTCTAGTCTAATATATGAGCATATGCTTCAATTTTCAAAAGTTTGTGTGGAAGTGCAAACCCCATTCCAATCCTGCCCTTAGTAATGTTTCTCTAAATAGCAGATAAACTTACACGTATTCAAGCTGTATACCTGTCAGCTCACCTGCATATCAGATGGGCAATTTTGCAACAGGACATTTTTGCAGATAAAGCATTGTCAGACCAATGCAGAAAACCGGCACTAGATGCGCACTGAAGATGACTTTAACGCGGCCCGACAATCCATATTTTTTAACACCGGATGCAGCAAACATAGGACATGCAAATGACCCCCACGTTAACTGTGCACATGCAAATGAGCCATCGCAGTGTTAAACTGGGAGAGCAAGCCAAACACATGCACACAAGAAGTCTTGGCTAGTTTGACTGGCTCTCCGGGTCCCATGTGGCTAATTTGCATAGGAGCCCCGAAAGTATTTTGATGGCATTGGGGGACGATGACGATATCGAGAAAGGCCCCCCGATGCCATAAAATACTGTCAAGGGCCGTGCCCCTCAATAAAATGATCCCTGGTGGTCTAGTGGCCGCTTTTGCCCCACCCCCAATTAAATAAAAAAAGAACCCAGTGGTCTAATAGTCCCTTCCCCCCCACACCCCCAATTAAAATTAAAAAAAAAACCTGGTGGTCTTTAGGCCCCTACCTGGTGGCCTGGCAGCCCTCAAATTCACATTAAGAGAGAGATTATGCCTTATATGACAGTCTGACCTCACCCAGTGCATCCCAGGATGCACCGCAGGGGCCCAAACACTGCCATTTTGCAAGATGGCCGATGCAGAGTGGAAGCATGTAGATAGCACTCCCGCTTAAGGTGAATTTGGGGGGCTGCCAGAGTACCAGGTAGGGGCCTCTAGACTATCAGGTTTTTAAAAAATTTAACAGGGGGATATGGGCGCTCGTGAGCCCGCTGAGAGATGGCCGCATTGTAAGTGAGCTCCGTCCCCGCTACCCTGAAACATCAGCAAATATGAGATAACAGCTGCACATTTCGTCTCCCCTACCTGCCCTGGGTCTACCAAAGCGAGCGGTGCCTTCCGGAGTCGGGCTGGACTGCTTTCTTACAAGCCGGGGCGCCGCGGAGCTCATTCGCTAAGTCCGGCCTGCTGCCACGTGTCTCTCCTCGCTGACTGCTCTGGGCCCGACTGACCCCCTCGCTGCCTTCGGTGGCCCGTGCGACACTTGTGGGGATTCCCCTTGGGCTGCGCTGTTGTGCCCCTGCTGCTGGACCGGAGGCTGCGCAGTGGCCCGCTGACGAGTGGAGCATTGCCCCAGGGCTGGAGCGGCGGTGCAAGAAGCCGGAGTTCTGCTTCTGGGACTGGGAGGAGGGCCTGGAATCCTCGTGGCTCTCGCTGGTGCCTGATCCCTCCTCTCGACAGAGTGACTCCCCCCGAGGGGGGTAAGTATAGAGGCTAAACTCTCTCTCTTTATGCCTTCATGCCTCTGGTCGGCTGAACAGTGCTGGAGTCTGTAGCACTTATTAACTTATTGGTGCCTTGCTGAGGCCTTGGCTCCGCGGTGTGGATTTTGGGCGCCCTGTCAGCGTGCTCCAGCGCTTCATCTGGCTTCAGGTCCCTTATTGGAGCCTAATTTCAGGAGGCTGTGGATTTTGTGTGCTCTACCCTCCCATAGCACTACAGACCACCTTGAGCACTGCCTTTAACAGCTTATTATTTCAAGAAGGCCAGAGGCAGCTTCTGTTTCAGGGCCCTGCTCTCTCTCTGATCCCCTGGGTCTTGCGGACATTGATTCTATCTATCTCCTAACACTGTGTGGAGGTGATTGCTTTGCGGGACTGCGAGGATTCGCGCACCGCTCTCTCCCTGCTATCTCTGCTTTTGCTGACATTGACTGTAACCCTCTCCTAACACTGTGCGACACAAGTGGCCCTAGGGGATGGCGGCAACAGCTAAAAGTTCTGAAACTCGGGAGGGGGTGCGTTCCTCTCAGCGACTGCAGCGTAAGTCTGGGGCCCCGAGTAGCCCGCGTGGACAATCTCCTCCGTCAGGTACTGATGATGAGACTGTAAGTGAAGAGGAATTGGACTCCCATAGGCAACTCTCCTCTGCTCAAATCAAGCAAGAACTCCGTAGAGGTTTTGCGGAGCTAGCCAATGAGTTTCGTTCGCTACGTGAGGAGTTGCTGAAAGATGTTGCAGACCTACGGACTGATATGAAAGAGCTGGGAGCCCGAGTAGAGGATGTGGAGACCAAACTGGTTGATCATGACGGGACCCTGATGGATTTACAATGTGCATTGGATCGGCAGCAAGCGCAAGCTATGGAACTGACTTACAAAATTGATGACATTGAAAACCGCTCCCGCCGCAATAACGTGCGTTTTCGTGGAATACCAGAAGCGGTAGGGGGCGGAGAAGATTTGCCAACTGTGCTTAAGCTGTTCATAGCAGAGTTGCTCCCGGCAGACGAGCTGGCTGCGTGGGCCCCCGGGATGGAAATAGAACGAGTCCATCGGGCCCTGGGAAAACCTCCCAACAATCAACCTCGTGATGTCATTGCGAGATTTCTACGATATTCTGATGCTGAGCTTCTCATACGGCGAGGCCGGGAGAAAAAAGCGGTCCGCTTCCAGGATGCGACAGTGTCCATCTACCAAGACCTCTCGACGTTCACTTTGGCGCGTCGAAGAGAGATGAAACCAGTGACAACGGTCCTGAACAGCAAGGGGATTCGTTACTCCTGGTCCTTTCCATTTCGGATGAACTTCCTTTTGGGCAACAAAAAGATCTCAGCAAAGGACCATACTGAAGCTTGGCGAGCCCTGCGCCAGGCGGGACTAGTTGATGATAATGCTCAGCCTCATCCACCGCCCCCTAAGTCCCAACATTCCAAGTGGACTCGGGTGGGCAAGTCCGCTTGATTTTTGACCTTTGTGTACACTTGAGGAGCTTTCCTTACCCCTTAGGGAGTCTTACTGGGTGGGTCTCCTGAACTTTGGATAACTGATGGAAGTAATATTTATCATTGTGTTATTGGCCACTGATAAGGTTTGATCTGGGCCCACACTACCCTACATGTAGGGGGCGGCGGATGCTCTGCAAGTGTTTTGATGATGATCCTGTTTTGATGGGGAGGCATGGGGAAAATGCTGACTCGGGGTGGGTGGGGGAGTAGTGTGGGGAATGTTTTATATATGTTTAGGTTGACTTTCTGCCTCATGGGGTATTGGGGGAAACGGGGTCTGTGGTCAATTACCGTGTCCTGTGTTAACCTTGACAGGCAGGTGGTATTGACGGGAAGGGAGGGCTCTGGGTTGGGGGGGGGTTCATCTGGAACTGGAGGGCATGTTTGGGCTTGGGGGGAGGGTCTATGGCTTGTGCTTCTGGAGGGTGGAAGGGGTGGGCCTGGATAACTAACTCCCTGGGCTTGCTGGCGGGAGGATGTCCCTGGGATGCCCCGGGTAGCTGGAGGATAAGAGGGTTTAGACTGTAATTACCCATGGTGCGCTTTATCTCTTTAAATGTTAAGGGACTTAACTCCCCAAGGAAGCGGTCGCTGCTGTTCTCGGAATTGCGCACGTTGCAGGGGGACATTGTTTATCTACAGGAAACCCATTTACAGACTTGCAAGCAGGGTTGGCTAAAGAGGACCCCATATACTGAGGTGCGGGTGGCCTCAGATACGCAGGGCCGGAAGAAGCGGGGAGTAGCCTTACTATTTCATCAGAGCCTCTCTCTAAAGATTGAGGAGGTACAATGGCATCCCCTGGGGAGGTGGCTTTTTTTGAATATTCGTCTGGAGGGGCGCTTGCTAACCTTGGCTAATGTTTATGCGCCCAATACGGGTCAGGGGTACTTTTTTACGCGATTGAAGGCTTTACTGGTGGATTTTGCACGGGGTCCCATTGTTTTGGGCGGGGATTGTAACACCCCTCTGGTGCCCCACTTGGATTCCACAGGCCGTGCGGGGGGGGAGTGGGGGGGTCAGCAAAAGCCCTTCAACGTTTCATGCTAGATTTGGGTTTATGGGATGTTTGGCGGGACGTCTATGAGGGAGAGAGGGGTTATACGTACTACTCTCCGGTCCATCAGGTTCATACCCGCATTGACTATTTTCTAATGGATCAGCGCCTGATGGACGGGAGAGTGATGGCTGGACATGGAGCGTTGACTTGGTCGGATCATGCCCCGTGCTGGCTTGCCCTTCCAGCCGGATTGTATAGCGAGCATCAACGTCTTTGGCGCTTAGATGTGAGGTTCCTACGGCGGCAGGGTGCCGTGCAGGATCACGTCCGCTTTATCACTGAATTTTTTGAGCTTAATGGCTCTGGGGATGTTCCCCTCCCCACGGTGTGGGATGCTTACAAGGCGACGGCTCGAGGCCAACTTATGGCTGAGGCGGCCCGCACGCGCAAAATGTGGACGCATGACCGTGATCGGTTGGTGCAGGAGTCTTCCCGGTTAGGTTTGGAACACGCCCGAACTGGCTCGCGGCAGGTTCTGCGTCATTGGCGGACTGTTCGAGCCAATTTGGATGCGTGTCTGCAGAAAGAATTAGATAATAAACGCCGGAAATTACGGCAAACTTTTTATGAGCATGGGAATAAAACCGGCCGCTTTCTGGCTTTGCGTCTTCGACAGCAGAAGTCCGCGCGAGTGGTTCGTGAACTACGTGACTCTGGGGGTCGGAAGAGGGTTATTTCCCGGGAGATACGCGATCTCTTTGCTGACTACCTGGAGCGGCTCTACACGGCAGAGCCCTTTGACCGGGAACGTGTGCAGGACTATTTGCAGAGGACCGCACTGCCGCGTCTCTCGGATTCTGATCGAGCTCAGTTAGATTCTGAATTAACGGTTGATGAAGTGGAGAGTGCGATCCGGCGACTGAAAACTGGCAGTGCGCCGGGTAGTGATGGTTTCCCAGCGGAATATTATAAGAAGTTTCGGGCACACTTAGCGCCTACCTTGACTATCCTGTTCAGCGAGGTCTTGGGGGGGGCTGCTCTTCCTCCGTCCCAACGTGAGGCCGTGATAGTGATGATACCCAAACCTGGCAAACCATTGCATGATGCGGCGTCCTATCGCCCCATTTCCCTGTTAAATGTCGATGTTAAAATATTTGCTACTGTGCTGGCTGCGCGTCTTAACCGAGTCCTTCCGGGCTTGGTTCATCCGGACCAGGTTGGCTTTGTGCCGGGTCGCCAGGCTGCGGATAACATTAGGCGTATGTTGCAGATCATACACGTGGCACAGCGGGAACCGCAACCGGCTTTGCTGGTGGGGATTGACGCAGAGAAGGCCTTCGATCGGGTTGATTGGGAATATCTTTGGAGCGTTCTGGAGACCATGGGCTTTGGCTCTAACTATATCCGTTGGGTTCGTAACCTTTATCAGTTGCCCCAGGCGTGCGTTCGGATTAATGGGGGACACTCGAGACATTTCTCTCTGGGGAGGGGCACGCGACAGGGTTGCCCCCTTTCGCCTCTGCTTTTCGCACTCGTGATGGAACCCCTGGCTCAGAGCTTTCGCGCACATCCAGGCTTGCAGGGGGTCCATATCGGTCTTGCGGACTATCGGATTGCGCTCTTTGCGGATGACATCATACTGTCCCTGGTGGATCCGTATGCTTCCTTTCCAATTGCGATGCAGCTGTTTGAGGATTACTCTCGGGTATCTGGTTTCAAAATTAATTATGCTAAATCGGAGATCTTGAACGTTGGGGTTCCTGGGGCGATCTGTGCGGAACTCCAAGGGGCTTATCCTCTTCGCTGGGTCTCCGGAGCCCTGCGTTATTTAGGGGTGCACTTGACTGTGGAGCGGGCGGACCTCTTTAAAGCCAACTATGATCCCTTGCTTCGTCAGGTTCGGCGGGACTTAGAGATTTGGAATGGCCTGCTCCTTTCCGGGTTCGGGCGTATAGCCGTAGTTAAGATGGTGGTTGTCCCCCGCTTTCTTTATCTTTTTCAAGTTCTACCGATTCCCATTACACGGGCCACTTTGGCGACCTGGCAGCGGCTGCTTATGAAGTTCATATGGCATTACCGTCGTCCGCGCTTGGCGCGACCTGTTCTTTATGCTCGTACGCGCTCTGGAGGTATGGGCATGCCCAATTTGCTCTGGTATTATGCGGCGGCCCAGTGTCGGGCGGGGGTGGAGTGGATGATTGCAGATAGCACCAAGCGATGGGTGCAACTGGAAATGAGCTTGGCGGGGGGAGCGGGACTGGGAGACTGGCTGTGGCTTGGTCCCAAACTTCGGTGTGGTAAATGCACCAATAATCCCTATGTCCTTCATACCCTCCGATGCTGGGACCAGCACTTTCGGTCCCGAGATGCGGATTTAACTCCGTTGGCCCCTATAGTGGGTAATGCTTCTTTCCCGCCGGAGCAAAGTGACACAGTCTTTCGGCAGTGGGGACACTTAGGCCTTAGCCGAGTCGGACACTTCTTTGAGGACGGCCGGATACGGTCTTTCCGCGCGTTACAAGATGAATTTGACATTCCGGCTAGGCATCTCTATCAATACATGCAAGTGACACATTGGGTTCGATCTAGGCTGGTACGCCCCCTGGTTGCTCGGGACCTGACCGATTTGGAACGCTATTGTGAGGGGTGTACTACTACTAGGGGACTTGTGGCCACCCTCTATGCCCACCTGCAGGGCTCTCAATCGCGCTCTGCGAGGCATAGGGAGCTTTGGAACTTTGATTTGAATCTTTCCTATACCGAGCAACAGTGGGAGACGGCGACGCACTTGTGGAAGAGCTCGGTAGCGATTAATGCCCGTGAAACTAATTATAAAATACTGTACCGTTGGTACATGACCCCGGCGCGGATCGCACGTATATATCCTTGGGCTGTGGACCTTTGTTGGCGTAATTGCGGGCAGCAAGGTACCCTGGGGCACATTTGGTGGACCTGCCCCCGCATTCGTGCTTTTTGGAGGGGTGTGCAATTCCGGCTACAATTGCTTCTGGGAGTGAGCATACCTTGGGACCCGGGGATCTTCCTCTTTGGGGCCTCGGTGCCGGGTGCACGGACTCTGCAACTTGCTCTACTATGCCATGGCCTGAATGCGGCACGCTTATCTCTTGCGGCAGCTTGGAGGCGTGCTCTGGCCCCCTCCTTTCGGACTTGGTTGGAACGGATGTGGGATATGTATACCATGGAGCGGGGGGTGGCTGTTAGCAGGATGCGCTTGGCGCGCTTTGAGTTGGTGTGGGCACCTTTTGTCTCTCGTTATGGTGCATGAATGCTTTGGACAGGAGGGGGGGAATATGCGTACTTTACTGGGAGTCTGCCCCTTGTGTGTATTTTCCCCTATTTATTTTTGCTCACCGTCTTTCCGTGCTTAACGGATGCTAAGCCATAGTCGGGGATACTGGGAGGTTGGGGGGGGTCCGGGGCTAGGGAGGTTCTGGGGAGGGGGGGGGAAGGGAGGTTGGGGGGGTGGTTGCTCCCCGATTCCTTATTCTAAAACTATAAAAATGAAGGCATATTGCAGAATATTATTGTGACCTGAAGTTATGCTGTTACTGTTGCAATTTTTTTGTAGTTCTATGTGGTTCTTGTTTATATGTATCTTTTGGAAGCCTTTCAATAAAAAAAAAAAAAAAAAATGTAACAGGGGGGGGGGGTGGGGGGGGGGAAGGGGCCATTAGACCACCAGGTTATTTTTTATTTAATGGGGGGGGGGGGGGAAGGGGCCACTATACCAACAGGGATCATTTTATTATGGGGCATGCCCCCAAAAGTATTTTGTTGGCATCAGGGGCCTTGCCTGATGCCATCAAAACACTGCAATACTATCGGGGGGGTGGGATCAAGGCAGCTGGACCACCAGGGATCATTTTATCATTAGGCATGGCCCAGGACAGTATTTTGATGGCATTGGGTGCTTTTCCCAATACTTGATCATCTGAGTAGGAGATGATCTAGGCATCGAGGAAAGCACCCGGTGCCCTCAAAATAATATTAGGGGCGCACGTTTATTTATTTATTTAATTCATTTAAAAGGATTTGTAACCCACCTTATCCTACAATCAAGGCGGTTTTCACGTCAAATGATTCAAATTTGTGGTAGGGTGGGGAGAAGGCATGCAGTGTTTGGGTAGAAGTGTTTGAAGGGGGGGAGGGGTGGTGGTGCCTGGGTTGATTAATTACTTCTACTCAGACCCTGAAGTAAAACTTTTTGTGCTGTGGCTGGTTGCAAAATCCTCTCTGCCTGTCTCTAGATCGGGCGTAGTAGCTATGATTTGCATACCAGCCTGGCTGATTATAATAGACTTAAATAATTCAAGTTCATTTAAATATGCGTTGTGTTACTTGGGCGCTGGTTTTTCCACCGGCATTTACCTCTGTTTCCTGCATTTGCAGGATCGTTAAAAAGTGCTTAACTGTGGCGTTAGGGGTTCGTAAAGCCCGCACTAGCTTTCTGCATTGGCCTGTGTGTTATCCAAATAAATGTCTTTGAGAACTATTCTCTAAAGGCTTTTCTTCATATTGGGGGTGATTATATAAAGCATTTTCTATGTGCAAAGCATGTTTTATGTGCAGAAAATGGATTATATACATCCATACAGATTGTGATCGTGTCTGCGTTGTCAGACGGCTGCCTAGGGTGAGAACTTACACAATCTTGACGATGCATATATTCATATGATTCTTGCAAGGTATTGTGGGTATTGTAGTTCATTCACTCCCAAACACAGCTGATGACAATGATTTGAGTTGTGAAACCAAGTGGTAAGATCAATAAAATACTTCTTTTATTGATGGGGTTTAATTCACCCAGCACATGTATGCTTGATAGCACTATAAATGAGGTTACTTGCTTGCAGTGTTTAAAATGGATAACAAAAAGTCACAAAGTAAACCAGAAAACAACCTTCAGCTTGTCAGGCAATTAGCTAATGTTTTCTTAGCAAGTAATTACCAAATACAAAGGCACAAAGTAAAGAATAAACTTTGCTGGTTAGGTTAACTTCTGCTTATTTTCCACGCCGATCTCAGCAGTGATTCTCCCTTGCTCACACACACAATCAGGTGCAGCCCTAATTACTATCAATGGACCAGCTGAAAGCCTTTAGCTGGCTGGCTGCTACTGTGTGAGCCCAAATCCTGCTTTAAGAGCTGTTTGCAGTGGAAATAAAGAACAAAGTTAGGTTTCTTTGTGATGGCTGATGTGTTTGCTCAGAGAAAGCTAGCAATAGCATTTAGATAGAGAACAGTCCATATAAATAGTTTCATTTGCTGTATCTCCCTCTTCATCAATCAGCATATGGTCACTATCATACATTGGCACAGACGAGTCTTTCATTAAGGCACTATCATGAGAATGCTTATTCCCTGGCTGCCATTCTCTGTTATAGATAGGGTCTGGATCAGTGTTCATACCTGAGCCTCTCCTGCTATCATTATTCCTCTCTGTATAGCTTGGCCAATATGTAACCCAATTCTGATGTCCAGCCTTCCAATCTTGATCCCTGGACACTGGATCTTCTCTCACATACCTTCTGGCCTTGGTCTGAAAGTCCCTTCCACATGCAGTCTTCTCTCTTCCAGGTAGCCACTGGTGATTCCTATCTCTGCCACTCCATTCCTCTGGCTGAATCCAGTCCAATGGACTCTGCTGGCTTTTGGAATACCTCCCAGTATGAGTACTGCCTTGGAATCTCCCAGACCTTCCAATGGCCTTTCTTCTCTTCCTTCCAGAGAGTTTCCTTCTCTCTCTATCTGCTTGGCTTTTGCTGAAGCTGTTCTTCAAACTCTCCTTGAAGCTGGGCTGGAGCTTGTAGTAACTGTTATCTGAAGAATAAGCTCTATTCTTATTCTGTCCTAATGTGTGCTGCTCCCTAACACAGCGCAGCTGTGTTGAATCAGGCCCTGCCCTTTGAGATGAGTGCTTAGGGATTACCTCATAGCTCTCTTGATTGCACACACATTCTCTCACTTCAGCCCCTCTCATGGCTGCTGGAAACCTGGTGCATTCTGGGACTGGTAGTCTTTTATGTGAAAACTCTGTTTTCTTGCTTCTACCAGGTTGCTTCTACCAGGTTGCTTGTTCAGAGTCACATCATCTTTTCTATAGCTCCTACCTGAGCTATGATAAGCTTCCTTATCACAGCGTGCATATTTAGCACCTCATACAAAAAGGATCCTATACTTCAGATGGCCAAGTTTATCTTGAAAAAACCCCCCAGCTAAGGATGAAAATAAATACATAAATATATACTACAACATTCATATAACTTTATACAACAGATGGCTTATTCTATTTTGTAAATTATAAATGAAGGTGCATCAGTGAATCACTGGTCAACATTGAAATCGTTACTGACTTTAAAAGACCCTAATCTGTAGTATCTTGGTGAGCTGAACACGAATATAACATTAAAAAAAAATTATTGGCTCTCGTTTTGAAGATATTGCATGTAGTTCATTTTTGACGTTTCACCGTGTAAATTTATCCAGTAGGACATCAACCACATCCCAAATAAGCCTTGAATGATGTAATATTGCATCACATTGCATAATACCAGCATGCACACATCATCCAGAGTTGATTGCATTATTTTCTGATGCAATACTACTGCCAGACGGCTGCTGAAGCCATCTGACGTCAGAAGTACTATATGCAATCGGAAAGGTTGAGCATTTAAAATATTTCAGATTGTGTGAGACAGTTTAAGCTACTGTTACATGTAACATTTATTAATCATATAATTTTAGCCATTTAGGTACAATACAGAACAGTAATGCCGCGAAAGTGCGTTAATACCATTGACAATTTCTGCTACATTTGTGGGGAAGTGACATTTGCCAACCAGAAGAAAAGTATTACTTCTCAACTGCAGAAGGCATATCATCTTTACTTTGGATGCAAGATTGGTGACCAAGACAAGCCTTGGGCCCCGCATATATGCTGCGCTACATGTACAACACAGCTTTCACAGTGGTTGAATTGCAAAAGACCATCAATGCCGTTTGCAGTCTCCATGGTGTGGAGAGAGCCAAGCAACCA
The DNA here is from genome assembly GCA_033557465.1 of Ichthyophis bannanicus. NCBI lineage: Eukaryota > Metazoa > Chordata > Amphibia > Gymnophiona > Ichthyophiidae > Ichthyophis > Ichthyophis bannanicus. Next base: position 840,174,983 of record CM066031.1, read on the forward strand.
CATAAATGACTGTTACTTCTGCTTGGTTCCTCCTCTTTCCAGCGGAATAACGAAGCAAAAGAAGTCGAGCATAGTCTACCCAAACATTCCGTCTGCATTGAGACCATTTCCACATGGTGAGGGACTTCCTATTCCAGAACCTCCATCAGAATATTCTCTTGATTCATCTGATGAGGACAAGGGTGAACCGACCTGTTCTTCTGGTCCGTCAGCATGCAGTGACCCAGATTTTCACTGGGATGCATATCAACTTCACACAGAATAACACAGGAAGAACTAAATGACCTGGTTCATGATTTGGACTTATCCAAGAACAAGGCAGAATTGCTAGAATCAAGACTCCAACAATGGAATCTTCTAGAAGAAGATGTCAACATTACTTCATATCAAAAGCGCCACCAGCAGTTGGAGCCTTTCTTCAGAAAGGAAAGTAATCTGGTATTCTGTTCCGATACTGAAAGCCTCATGAATGTCTTAAAAATCACTCATGACCCACAAGACTGGAGACTATTTATAGACTCTTTGAAACGGAGTCTGAAGGCTGTGCTTTTGAACAATGGAAACCGTCTTCCATCTATTCCAGTAGCGCATTCCATCCACATGAAAGAGGCACATTTTAAGTGCTATGTATTGCCTAAATGAGAGTGCCGAATGTTGTCTGAGACCTTTTAATGATTTATAGAACATATCTTAACAAGAAGTGAAAATCAAACTCTGAAGTTTTAGTTGAGTAATTTTTTTCAATGTTACAGCTTAGTAGTTGCTCAGAAAAAGAGACCTTAAACAATGTTTTGATCCACATGAAAGAGACATACGATAACTTAAAGCATCTACTGACTTCCATTAACTATAGCAAGTACAGCTGGCACCTCTGTGGTGACTTGAAGGTAGTTGCCCTTTTAATGGGACTGCAGCAGGGCTATATAAAATACATGTGTTTCTTATGTGAGTGGGATAGCCGAGCAAGGGATTATCACTACTTACGGAAGGAATGGAATCGCAGACAAAATATAACAGTTGGAGAGAAGAATATCCAGCACCCAGCTCTGGTTTAGGCTCACAAAATCCTGCTACCACTCCTTCACACCAAACTAGGTTTGATGGAAAACTTCGTGAAAGCCATGGACTGCACTTCGCCAGCTTTCCAATACCTGCATGAAAAATTCCCTCGACTCAGCGAAGCAAAGATTAACGAGGGCTCTTCAGAGATGACCGGTTCAACAACTTGCTGCAGGGTGATGCGAAACAAGCATGGAATGCTTTTCGCCTAGTGTCAACAAACTTTCTCGGGAATGTTAGGGCAGAAAACTTCAAGGAACTAGTAGAAGACATGCTGATGCAGTATCCGAAACTTGGCTGCAATATGTCTCTAAAGATCCATTTCCTTAATTCCTATCTCAATTTCTTTCCTGACAACTGTGGCATGGTTAGTGATGAACAGGGTGAACGTTTTCACCAGGATATCGCAACGATAGAGCAAAGATACCAGGGAAAATGGTTCACTACAATGCTGGCTGACTACTGCTAGATACTCCCCAGAGAAGCTCCTGAACAGCTGTACAAGAGACAGGTGAAAAAATGTAAGAAGTAGTCTATGACTTGTTTTTTTACAGGTATTAACCGAAGGCCTATTATATTTACTATTGACATGCATTTCGTGATGCAAACATTAATTCTTGTAGATTACAAAAAACTAGAGCCAACTTTGCAATTTCGCTGTCATATTCGTGTTCAGCATATAAAAATTGATAAGAAATTACTATTTTTATTTCAGTAACAGGACTTTTGTAAAAATCTGTTGACCAATAATCATACAGATGTCAGCACCCAAGGCCCTTGGAATTTATATCACTTACTTCTTTGACACCCATCACTTGTCCCTTCAAGGTTTAAGTGCTTTAAAGTGATTGTACCCAAGTAACAAAAATGTGCATGCATGCCTTTCAAAAAATCCTTTCAAGGAAATATCAGTTTTGCTTATAAGATGCTCGCACAAGTTTGTCTTTCAACCCAATTATTATCAAACCAGGTCTTCCATCGAAATTCTTGCACAAGCCTGTTTTGTCTTTCCCAACATGAACCGTGTTTCAAATAGGCCCCTCTGTGAAGGGGAAGCTTGCTTCACTGTAACAGATTGATGCCTCCTGTTATTTCAACCGGTTTATGGGACAAACACAGAGGATCTCTAAAGGTAAAAAGGGGACTGTTGTAGTTGTTGATATGGAAGGACAGACTAGATAGGCCATGTGGTCTTTTTCTGTCATCATATTTCTATGTTTCTATGGAAAGAATGCACAGTGTAAAATTTTACATCTCCTTCTGGACAATCAGCATCCAGAAGCAACTCACCATGCAATCTAACTGGATCTTTCATGAGTCATGTGCTAAAAATGGGGACATCAGCAGGCACTGTATGCAAATAGAACATTGTTGCTACATTACAGAAAGACTGAAGAATGAGCAGAGGGTGGGTGGACTTACATACACACAGAATGCAGTTCAGGTAGCTCATATTATTTGCAAATATTGGACTCTATTTTTCAGAATCCTCCTATGACAGCTTATCAGCGCGGTTCTAATATAGGGAATAAAGTTGTTCAAGCCCTCTTTTTTACATCAGATAGAAAGATGGTTCAGGATACCAACAAGCAGCATGTGGAGTGTAGATTTTGTGCACAGACTCAAAGACAGAGTCAGGGGTATCCTCCCTGTGATGGAAGAAGATTTATGGTAAGAGGTAACACTGACTGCAATTTTGCTAACATCACATATATCATAGACTGTATCTGCCCAGAGGTCTATATAGGACAGGCGTCTCAGAAGATCAAGATACTGTATGTTTAGCAGAACATTGCAGTCCAGCAAACACTTAATAGTATTAAGGCTCCAGTTGTGGAATACTGTCTCCAATATCAACATGATTTTTCTCAACTACATTGGAGAATTGTTGAACAAGTTGGAGTGGGCAGGAGGAGTGGCAATTTACCTGAATTGTCAAATCATCGTGAACAATATTGGATATTTCATTCAAATTGCATTGGGTATGTGAGCTTTAAATACAGAAGTTGAATGGGGGACTTTGTTAGGAAAGGCCCAATTATATTGCATGCTGGCTGGCTAGAAGGAGACATAAAAGCTTGCGCTATGTGTTTCTTCCATAGAGGGAGTTGAAATAACATGAGACCTCAGTCCATTGCAATGAAGAGAATGAAAGAAGCTTCCCCTGGCACAGAGCGGCCTACTTGAAACACGGTCCATGTTGGGAAAGACAAGATGGGCTTGTGCAAGAGTTTCGATGGAGGATTTGATTTGATGATATTGGGTTGAAAAGCAAATTTGTGCCAATTTGTACTGCAACTGATGTTCCCTTGAAATGATTTTTGGAAAGACAGATACGTTATAGAGAACTGACTCACGTAGTAACACAGATAAATGCGCATTTTTGTTATTTGAGTACAATCACTTCAAAGCACTTAAACATGGAAGGGACAAGTGATGTGAAGAAGTAAGTGATATAAATTCTGAGTGCCTTGGGCGCTGACATGTGTATGGTTATTCACTGATGGGCCTTTATCTATAATTTACAAGGCAGAATAAGCCACCTGTTGTATAAAGACATGATATATATATTTATTAAATTTCCTCTTTTGCCATTCTTATTTTTCTGAACTCGATTCATGCACAGGCATTCTCAGGGGTACAGTTTGGGAGGAGCGGGGGCGGAGGTATGCATACACATATCTATTTGATAAAATACGTATGTGTATGCATAGACTACACACACACGTTTACATCTTCTTTCATACGCATGTCAATTTGTGTGAATTTGTGTACTAAGGGGTATAGTTCTGAGAGCCTATTTTATTAAGGCATAGGTGCCTTTGCTGACTTTATAAAAGACTAAAAATGTGAAGTGACACATCCAAAACAGTCAACATACCAGGGCAAAGAACCTCAATATTCTTCTTCCAGAAACTGTCTTAGGCTATCCTTTAGACATACATTGATCATCTAGGGTGTAAATAAGAGACATTGAGAGGGCAATTTTATAACCCAGAATGCATCTATCTAAAGCCTATTTTATAAAAAATGCGGACGTCTACTTTTTCTTTATAAATATGAGCATAAGTTTCCAAAAACGCATTAAATCTACAGTAGCTACAAGAACTTACACCAGCCCTAGGGCTGACATAAATGCTTGTACCTACATTTCTAAAGAAAATAAGTAGGAGGCCATATTAAAAGTAATTTAACTAGTTAACAGATCTGGTTAGCAGATCTGCTAACCAGTTAAACCACGGCCCGCAGAAATATTCAGAGGCATGAAACCGGCAAACGTTGAGGTGTTCCGGGAGTGTTTTTGGAAGCAACACTTAGAGTTAACCGGTCAGGTCAGCGGCAATATTCAGCCACTAGCCAGTTAACGTAAACTGGCTAAAGTTTCAGAAAAAAGACCAGCCTAACTTTAGCCAATTTAGCTTTTCAGCCAGCGGCTGAATATCGCCACTGACCAGTTGGCTAAAACGTTAACCAGGCAACCTGAATATTCAATGCTAGTGGCTAGATACGGCCCTGGCACTGAATATCTGGGCATAGATTAAAGCGACGATGGCCATCTCCGTTGAATATGGCCTCCCCTGTAAGATATAGTATTTTATAACGTACATAAATATGCACTCTACCAAAGCTCCACCTCTGTTCACACCCACACTGAAAGTACATGCCATTGGCCTGATGCGCATATTTACAAAATAGCAACCAGCTAGCGTATATGCACAAAGACCCATCCACGTGCATAAGTCAATGAAAATACAGGACTTATGTTCATTGATGGCATCTAACTTTGCAAGGCTCCTTGTAAAATTATTTCCTCAAAGTGGCTTAAGCCTAATTAATGGAATTTATCAAGGGCATTCACTGGCCACACTTTACCTTCATCATTCATTGTCTCTCTTTAAAAAAGTGTTCATGCAAAATCAGCGTCCATCTATCCATATGCAAATGTGCTTATGTGATACTCTTCAGAAAATAAAAACCCCATACACATCTTTATTTGGGGCTCTTCAAAGGACAGCATGGCTTTTCAAGTGACAAAAAAATAATTTGATTACACGCCTCTGCCCATTATGTGAGCCATAGAAAGCGCAAAATATGATTGCAGCTGAATGAGCATAAGAGTCACATTCTGACTAAAGCACTTACAGCTCCATTAGTCGAGCGTGGCTGGAAAAGGGCCACTTGATTGAACATCTACACTGGCATGTAATAGATATGGTTAGTTGAGATTGGCAGGGGGGCAACTATGAATATTATTTAAATTACAAACAGTATAACTGGATTTTTGCTTTGAACAATATGACCCTCCAGGGACTGAACTCAGATATCGAATGGATGGCGATATCTATATTTTTTTATTTCTGTTTGGTTAGAGGCTCTTTGGAGGCCAGGGTATGCTTGCTGACTTTGTATATATAAGTCAGTAGGAAATGGTGACACAATGGAAAGTAGAATGCAGTTGCCAAAAAAACTCTCTTTTGGCCAGTCAAAGAAGGTTAGGATTGCTGGAGAGTTTTCTTTAAGTTTTTCCCTGATGCAGATATTGTATTATATCAAAACATAGCATTGTGTCGGATGAACATATTAGAGAATAAGAGATCTGAGGGAGGACACTCTCCTCTGCTTGCTATTTCCTGATTGCTGTTGGATCCCTGGACCCACACTGAAGGCATGTCGGCATCTGACATCAGCCAGGAGGGCTATTTAACAGCTAGTCCCATCGCAGGACATGGCTGTGGCGCGTGCCCGAAGGGGCATGTCCAAAGGGGCAGGTGCTGCCCCTTTGGAGCACGTGAAGAGCTGGAGTGGTGATGCTGTTTTCTTATGGGGAAACAGAAGAAGAGGTTCAACAATCCTCTAGTGTGAAAGCAGCCAAGTTGATTGGTCCTATAGGCTCTCATGTCAAAGTTTTGAGATCTATTGCTTTGGAAGGATAGACTCCTGGCTCCAAAGTAATGTCATTGTCAGTGAGTACTCTGTCGCCTTCTCCATCTCCTTTAATCAAGGGTGTTGAAGCCCCGCCCAGTCAGGATGAAGGACTTACTGGGAGGGATACCCCTCCTGGGAAGGAGGAGATACCCCTTCAGGTACAATTCCCTTGACAGAATCTCTCTCTTCTATGGATGCTTCTTTGTGGAGAAGAACATGCCCTTTGCTCACTCCTATAGACTACCCTTTAAGTGTGGAAAAGCCTACGCCTCCCAAGGACATTTGCTTTAGAGATAAATGGGAAGTAGTCACTCGTACTGAGTTATCCCTTCAGACTTCGCCCTGGCTTTGCCTACCGGCAAAGTACACATCTTCATGCCAGCATGTGTACTTTTATGCCAATTGGTATTTAAAACTTTAATTCATCTACAGAGTTGAGGTAAAGATTCATCACTACTGGGAACTAAAAAAACTGAAGAAAATACCTCACCCCAACATTCACAGTTTCTAAAGTCAGGTTACACCATCCCTCTAATTACAAGCGCTGCTAGCTCTGTAGCTGCTGCACTCACTGGAGGTGGAAAGGAGGCAGGAGTGCTATAAGGAGACCCAGAAGGGTGCAAAGCCTTATCATTCACGTGTGGCTGAAGACAGTGGCTGTCTCCCTTTTCATCCTTCTCCTCCACAGTGCAGCCAGCAGGGCCAGTGCTACCTTTTCCTCTGCCCTATGTGAATGACTACTGTGCTATCCCCCATCTGTCCCCACCATCATTCTTGTTCCCACCCTCACCAATTCCAGTGGAGTCCCTCACAAGTCTCTCTTTGGTCCCAACATTTCACAAAAGGTTTAGTGCTAGGGAGGAGTGGCCTAATGGTTGGGGCAAGTTACCTCATGCCAGAGGACCAGTGGTTTGAATCTTGCTAGAGGACAGCAACTTGGGCCGGAAGGACTGGGGTTTCTAGTCCCACAGGTGCCACTTAACCCTCTGTTGCCTCAGCTACAAAAATATAGATTGTGAGCCCTTTGGGGATAAGGGAAAAAAATATATACAGTACCTGAATGTACACTGCTTTGACTGGTAGAAAAGCAGTATATAAGTCTAGTTAAATAAACAAACATGCTGAAAAAGCTGAGATGGTAGCTGTGTTAGTCTGGAGAAGCAAAAATGACAGAGGCAGGTGGTACTTTTTACACTAACCAATTTATTGAGCTATGAACTTTAGAGGATGAGTCCACATCAAAGTGGACTCTTATCCTCAAATGTTCATGCCTAAATAAAATGGTTAGTCTACAAGGTTTATATATGGGTTAAGTTATTTGTTAGTATATAAGCAGCATATTATCAAAAACTCTGGGATCTGTCTTAACTTTATTTGTGCAGAAGAAAACAACTCATGGAGAATGACCACAGCTGATACACTTGAAGATAATCATTCTCATTAGGACCCGACTCAGCCAAGGGGTTTATATTGATTGTTGATTTTATAGACCCCTGATGCAGGTGCAATTTGCCGAAACTCTTCCAAGTCGGGTCTTAATAAAATTAATTATCTTCAAGTACATCAGCTGTGGCCATTCTCTGTTGGATGTCTTCTTCTGAATCTACTTGTTGTTTGTATATGGAGAGACCCTTCCCTTTGTTAACTTTATTAATAAAGCATAGTTACTCACCTGTAACAGGTGATCTCTGGGAACAGCAGGAATTTAGTCTTCACATATGGGTATCATCGGTACCGACGGAGCCTGCGCGGGAACGATCTCCAGCGTCTAATTAGAAAGCTTTTGGGAGCATCCCACAGCGCCTGCGTGCTGCCTTCCCGCCTTTCCCAACTGCCTCTCTCCAGTTGAGTTTAAAGCTGAGACAAAGAGAGAGAGAGGGAAAGAGAAAGAGATAGACAGAGAGATACAACTCCTAGGGGAGGTGGGTGGGTTGTGAAGACTAAATTCACGCTGTTCCCGGAGATCACCTGTTACAGGTGAGTAACTATGCTATCTCCAGGAACAAGCAGGAATGTAGTCTTCACATATGGGGACTCCCTAGCTTTAGATGCCAGGGAGAGACCCCAGAAGTTGTGTGTCCCTGTGAAAGGGCTCCACTTCCCCCCATGGATCTCTGGCATCCAACCAGGGATAGCGGGTAGGAGTTGATTAGGTATGGAACAGGTGTTGGAGAACAGCTTGACCAAACAAGGCATCCCGGCGGGAGTCCTTGTCCAAGAAGTAATGGGCTGTGAAGGTATGAACCGAAGCCCAAGTGGCTGCTCGACAGATGTCATCGATAGACACAGAGTGCAAATGAGCCATTGAAGCTGCCATGGCGCTCACATTGTGAGCTGTGACATGGCCCTCCAGAGGAAGATTCTTACTCTGATAGGCGAAGGAAATATACTGTGCAATCCAGCTGGACAGTGTTCTCTTGGAGACTGGAAGTCCCAAATGAGAAGGATCAAAAGCAACAAAGAGTTGAGAGGACTTTCTATGTTGCTGTGTTCTTTGCAAGTAAAAGGCTAAAGCTCTTTTACAGTCCAAAGTATGAAGATTCCTTTCTGCATTTGATGCATGAGGCCTTGGAAAAAACACAGGCAGGTAGACTGCTTGGTTAAGATGAAAAGGGGAGACCACCTTTGGCATAAAGTGTGGATGAGTCCTAAGGACTACCTTGTCATGATGGAACCTTGTATAAGGAGGATCAGCTACTAGTGCCTGCAACTCACTAATGCGATGTGCTGATGTGATTGCAATGAGAAAGATAACTTTCCAAGAAAGGAATTTCAATGAAGTAGTAGCCAAGGGTTTGAAAGGTGGCTTCATAAGCTGGCCAAGAACCAGGTTTAAGTCCCATGCCACCGGTGGTGGCCTAATGGGAGGCTTAGTTAGTAGAAGGCCTCTCATAAATCTTGCTATAAGAGGATGGGAGGAAATAGGGTGTCCATTTAAAGGCTTGAAAGAAGCCGCAATAGCACTTAAATGGACTCTTAGTGAGTTAGTTTTAAGTCCTGCATTTGATAAATGAAGGAGATACTCCAGTAATGATTCTAGAGGTATCGCAAGGGGGTTAAGACCCTTCTGCGAGCACCATATGGTAAATCTTTTCCACTTGAAAGCATAAGAGCGTCTTGTGGAAGGTTTTCTAGAAGCATAAAGGATATCCTTTACTTGCTGAGGAAGGTTAAGATCCTGAAGATCTAGGCCTTCAGCAACCAAGCCCTGAGATGTAGAGACTGGGGATTGGGATGCCATAACATTCCGTCCTCCTGAGACAGGAGATCTGGAGCAGACCCTAACTCCAGAGAGGGAGCTTGAGAGAGATGTAGAAGCAGAGGGTACCACACTTGCCGTGGCCAATGTGGAGCTATGAGAATCATACGGCCTCCGTCTCTCTGAAGCTTGAACAGGGTTTTGGGAATCAGGGGAATGGGTGGAAAGGCATAAAGGAAGACTTGCCCCCAATGAAGGAGGAAAGCATCCCTGGCCTGAGAGCCCTGAGCCGGAATTCTGGAACAGAGCCGGGGAGGTTTGGCATTCAACGGACTTGCAAAGAGGTCTATGTCCGGGGTTCCCCAAATTTGAAAAATCTTGGCCACCTGGTCTGCATGTAGAGACCATTCGTGTGGAAGAAGAACTCGACTGAGTCTGTCCACCCAAGAGTTTTGGATACCTGGGAGATATACTGCCAGGAGATGAATCTGATGCTCTCTGGGAGGGCCCATAGTCGCAAAGCTTCATTGCAAAGTGACAGAGAGCCTGTTCCTCCCTGCTTGTTCACATAGAACATGGCTACTTGATTGTCCATGTGAATGAGGACTGTCTTGCAGCTGAGCAGAGTGTGGAACACTCGAAGAGCAAGGAAGATTGCTCTGAGCTCCAGAAGATTGATGTGTAGATGAGTCTCCTGTGGAGTCCAGTTGCCTTGGGTGGAGAGGTTTTGCAGATGAGTTCCCCAACCCACTGGTGAAGCATCTGTTGTGAGAGTTGCTTGGGGTGAAGGTTGTTGAAATGGGGACTCCAGCAACAGGTTTTGAGTGGACTGCCACCATTGGAGGGACAAAATAAGGCGATTTGTGTTTGCTATTTTGTCTGACAGGCACCCTGCTGCCTGGGTCCACTGAGTGGATAAAGTCCACTGGCCTGCTCTCATATGGAGGCGATCATAAGGGACCACATGCACGGTAGAAGCCATGTGGCCTAGTAGTTCTAACATTTCTCGAGCAGTGAGATGAGGCTTCAGCACTGCTTGAGAAGCTAACTGCACCATGTGAAGGCAATGGGCCTGGGGGAGATAGGCCCTTGCTTTTCTGGTATCCAGCAAAGCTCCTATGAACTCTAGAGATTGAGTGGGAGTTAGACTGGATTTTGGGATGTTTATGACCAGACCCAAATACTGAAGGATACGCATTGTGCAAGATAGAGAAGTCCTGGCCTCTGACTCTGATGGGGCTCGAATGAGCCAGTCGTCTAAGTAGGGGAAGAGGAATATTCCTAGAGTGCGAAGAAATGCTGCTATCACAGCCATGCATTTCGTGAACACCCTTGGTGCTGAGGCCAGGCCAAAAGGAAGCACCCTGTATTGGATGAGAACATGAGTGTATGCATCCTTGAGATCTAGAGGACAAAGCCAATCCTGACTCTGAAGGTATGGCAGCAGGGTTCCCAGAGAAATCATTTTGAATTTCTCCTTGAACATGAATTTGTTCAATTCTCTGAGATCCAAAATGGGTCTGTGTCCTCCTGTTTTCTTTGGGATAAGGAAATAGGGGGAGTAAAACCCTGTACCCTGTTGAAGAATGGGTACCTCTTCTATTGCCCCTTGGGCAAGAAGCATGGTGACCTCTTGATCTAACAGGTTGATGAGAGAGGTCTGAGAATTGAACTGTCTTACCATTGTAGGAGGGGGCAAGCGGAGGAAGTGAAGCTTGTACCCCTCTCTTATAATGGAAAGAGTCCAATGTTCTGCTGTTATTTGCCCCCATCTGGGGGCAAAGTGGCACAACCTTCCTGGAATGGTGGAAGGTTCTGGTCCACTGAGGACCAGGAAGGCTACGTTCTCTAGATGGAAGTCAAAGGCCTTGTGGAGGCTGAGACTGCTGAGACAGCTTAGGCTTAGCAGTCTTTGCTTTCCTTTGTTTAGGTGGTTGCTGACTTTTCCGGACAGGCTGACCTGCAGAACGTCCCTGCTGATAAGAGGGATAAAACCTCTTCTTTATGGAAAAGAATGTTTTTTTGAAAGATTTCTTTCTTGCAGGATCAGCTGTGGCTTTGGATAACCTATCCAAAGTGGAGTTATCGGCATCCAACTCATTGGCCTTTTCTTGCCAATTTTTGCCGAATAGATTCTCACCTGTACAAGGAATATTGCCCAGTTTGTCCTGCACCCAGAGCTCCAAATCAGATGCCTGGAGCCAGGCAATTCTACGTGCACCTATGGCAATGGCAGAGGTTCTGCTTATGCACTCAAAACAGTCAAAAGCTGCACGATTGACAAATTTAGAAACATCCTGGGCATGTTTAACCAGTTTGAGAAAATCCTGCCTCTTATCTTCAGGAAGAAGAGGGCTCAAAACCTCTAAATCCCCTGTGACTTCCTTAAGGAACATTCCCATATATAAAATATAGGAACTGATCCTGGCAGAAAGCATGGAAGCCTGGAAGGTATGACGTTCAAAGGCATCCAAAGTTCTACACTCACGTCCTGGAGGATTAGAGGCATGCCTCTTTGCACTCCTGATCCTTCTCATAGCTGACTCCACTACAATAGAGTGGTGAGGCAGCTGAGTCTTCTGGAAACCAGTAGAGGGAGGAACCCAATACATGGTATCCAGTTGCCGGGAGTGAGGTGAGGTGGTCAGGGGGGTTTCCCACATTCTTAACATGAGATCATGTAAGATCTCATGAATAGGCAAGGTAGCTGCCTCTTTAGGAGCTTTGGGATATTGCAGAATCTCCAACTCCTTTGCCCTGGGCTCTGTCTCAGGAGCCACAGAAATGGACAGACCTCGAGCCACCTCCCTGATAAAATCCTGAAAGGAGATATCTTCTGGAGGCGACATCCTCCGTTTGGGAGAGGAAGGCTCCTCGGGGAGAAGTATCCCGGTACCGACAGAACTGTCAGAATCCTCAGAGTCCTCCGAGGATTCAAATTATCTTCTGTCTGGATGCTCTTGTAGAGCACGATACCCGTACCGACCGAAGTTGGTACCGGGGGGAATCGGTACCGGTGTATCGGTACCGGAGGGCATGGCTTGACTGTGTGCCGGGAGCCAGTACCGGCTGAATTGTCTGACGTGGTTCTGAGGGTGTCGATGCCGCAAGGAGAGCCACCAGACTGCACTCAATAGCCAGGAACCTCTGGTCTATCGATGCTGCCGATGCCTGGGTATCAGTACTGGAGAAAACAGCCGGTACCCCAGAGCATGGCACCAGTAGTTCTGCTGTGGTTGAGGCCTCGAGAACATCCTGGAGCCCCGATAATGCTTTTTATTTATTTATTTATTTAACATTTCTTATATACCGCCTTTCATGATATCAAGGCGGTTTACATTGAACACACTGAAATTACATTGAAAGACTAGAAAAGGGGACTGTTACTTCTGTAGAGAGATCTGCAATTCTGAGTATATACTTCTGGGAATTTTCTGAAAGGAATTCTTTTTAAGCTAAGAGCTTTCTGGTTAGATTTAGAACCCAGCAGAGAGCTTGTAGTTTAAATTTAATAGTCACTCAGGGCCTAGCATCAGCAAAGTACTTTTAGTTTAAATTTAAAACACAGAAGAGAGCTTTCTGGTTAAATTTAGAACCTAGCAGAGAGCTTATAGTTTAAATTTCATAATAAGTTAGAGCCTAGCAGCAGCAAAGAGCTATAATTTAAATCAAATAAGAATATAGATTAGCACAAAAGGAAAAACAGGGTCAGTACTCTTTGAGCAACAAATAGTCTTCTAGAGACCTTTACAAAGAGGTATTCTACCTAGGGGGCAAGAGACCTGTGAAACATTTTTCAATAGGTGTAAACACCAGGTGGCAGATCAAAAGGCCATTTTGAAAGACTCCTTCTAGCCAAGCAAGGACTGTTAATCATCCAGGAAGTTGGTCACAGCTTACCTCAGCAGCACAGGCATAAATAGCTCAACCAGAGCTCTGTGATCCTCAGTCTTGAAAGACTAGAAAAGGGGACTGTTATTTCTGGAGCGAGATCTGCAATTGTGAGCATATACTTCTGGGAATTTTCTGAAAGGAATTCTTTTTATTAAAGCTAATTAATCTGTGAACCCACTATTTTTTGTTAAATCAGTCAGAGCCTAGTAGCAGCAGTTTAAGTTTACATTTAAAACACAGAAGAGAGCTTTCTGGTTAAATTTCATACCCAGCAGAGAGCTTGTAGTTTAAATTTAATAGTCATTCAGGGCCTAGCATCAGCAAAGTACTTTTAGTTTAAATTTAAAACAAAGAAGAGAGCTTTCTGGTTAAATTTAGAACCCAGCAGAGAGCTTGTAGTTTAAATTTCATAATAAGTTAGAGCCTAGCAGCAGCAAAGAGCTATAATTTTAATCAAATAAGAATATAGCTTACCTCAGCAGCACAGGACAGGGTACTGTGTAGCAGCCCTCTTTTAATAAGTGTTATTTCCCTCCCTCCCTCTCCATACCCACCCACCCACCCCTGGGATAATCGTAGCTTTATAGGTACTTACACATTTTAACAGACAGGAGGTGCTCTCAGGTGAAGCTTGCTACCCAAATCAGTCATACACTAAGGACCTGAGATTAATTAAGCTTCAGGTGAACAAGGTATATTAAACGTATTAGGCACAGTTTTATTGGCAACCCTTAGTAAGTAAAGAACTTAAAGTTCTAAACAAAAACTTAAAACTAAGATGCAGAGAGCAGTCCAGCAGCGAGATGGGGGCTTTCCAGTCTTTTGCATTGAGTGTCACATGTATGATTTTCTCCCAGTTGGTGAGAGGTCTTACGTGTTCACTAGGTGCAAGGAGCTCTTTGCTGTCAGGGAACGAGTCCGTTCTCTAGAGGCTACAGTAGCAGACTTGGAAAACATAAGACAGACAGAGAGGTACATAGACGAGACCTACAGGGATATAGTCCTGAAGTCCCACCTCCAGTCTGGCAGCATCCCTGTTGCCATGGAGGAGAGAGGTCACGTGACATTAGAGCTTCACTCTGGTGTGGCAGGAAGTGATCCTGTAACTAGGACCTGTCCTACAGGTGATGTAAAACCCTCTCGCACCGAGGAAGTTTCTCTAGGGCCATGTGCCCATGAGAGAAGGGTTAGGACAGCCGTTATAGTTGGTGATTCGATCATTAGGCATGTAGATAGCTGGGTGGCTGGTGGACGTGAGGATCACCTGGTAACATGCCTGCCTGGTGCGAAGGTAGCAGACCTCACGCACCACCTAGATAAGGTCTTAGATAGTGCTGGGGAGGAGTCTGCTGTCTTGGTACATGTCGGTACCAATGACATAGGAAAATGTGGTAGGGAGGTTCTGGAGGCTAAATTTAGGCTTTTAGGTAGGAAGTTGAAATCCAGAACTTCCAGGGTAGCGTTCTCCGAAATGCTTCCCGTTCCATGTGCAGGACCCAAAAGGCAGGCAGAGCTCTGGAGTCTCAATGCGTGGATGAGACAGTGGTGCAGAGATGAGGGTTTTGGATTTGTTAGGAACTGGGGAACATTCTGGGGAAAGGAGGGGCTCTTCTGAAGGGATGGGCTTCACCTTAACCGGGATGGAACCAGGCTGCTGGCATTAACCTTTAAAAAGGAGATAGAGCAGCTTTTAAACTAGATAATAGGGGAAAGCCGACAGTCGCCCAAGAGCGCATGGTTCGTAAGAATGTATCTTTGAAGGATACTACCAAAAGCAGAGAGGTTCCAAAAAAGAGTAAAGTAGCCCAAATGCCCTCGAGTATGGAGCAGACAGAGCTTAAAGATCCCAAATTACCCATGTCTACCAATAGCCAAATTAATATGAATAAAATACTGTCTCCATAATGCTTGTATGCAAATGCTAGAAGTCTAAAAAATAAGATGGGAGAGTTAGAATATATAGCACTAAATGAGAGGTTAGATATGATTGGAATATCAGAGACATGGTGGAAGGAGAACAACCAGTGGGACATTGTGATACCTGGGTACCAACTATATCGTAATGATAGAGCTGATCAAATTGGTGGAGGGGTTGCGCTCTATGTTAGAGAGGGCATTGAGTCAGAAAGGATTAAAGTTTTGCAGGAAACAAAATTTGCTGTAGAATCTCTATGGATTGAAATTCCATGTAAAAAGGGGAAGGCGATGGCAGTGGGGGTGTACTATCGACCACCGGGCCAGAATGAACAAATGGATGATGAAATGCTCAAAGAAATCAAGGAATTTAACAAAAGTTACAGCGCAGTAATAATAATGGGTGATTTCAATTACCCCGGTATCGACTGGGTCAGTGTCACGGCAGGACATGCTAGGGAGATAAAGTTCCTAGATGACATAAATGACTGCTTCTTGGAGCAGCTGGTTCATGAACCAACCAGAGGGGAAGCCATATTAGACCTAGTCCTTAGTGGAACACCAGATCTAGTGCAAGAGATAAGGGTGTTGGGGCCACTTGGCAATAGTGATCATTGCATGATCGCCTTTGATTTAATTAGTGGAGGAGGGATAGTACGGAAATCCACAGTACTACCTTTTAACTTTCGAAAGGGAGACTATGATAAAATGAGGAAAATAGTTAAGAAAAAACTAAAAGGAGTAGTTGCAAAGGTTAAAGACTTACATCAAGCTTGGATGTTGTTGAAGAATACTATCTTGGCAGCCCAGACCAGCTGTATTCCACGCTTTAAGAAAAGTGGAAGGAAGTCCAAAAAACTGCCAGCATGGTTTAAAGGTGAGGTCAGAGAGGCTGTTGTTGCCAAAAAAGCATCTTTCAGGAAATGGAAAAAAGAGCCAAACGACGAAACCTGGAAACAGCACAAGCACTGGCAAATCAAATGCAAGGCATTGATAAAGCAGGCAAAGGGAGAATTTGAGAAGAAGCTTGCTATGGAAGCAAAAACGTGAAATAAAGATTTTTTCAAGTACATTCGTAGCAAAAAACCTGTGAGAGAGTCAGTTGGTCCATTAGATGATAGAGGAGTTAAAGGGGCACTAAGAGGCGACAAGGCGATAGCGGAGAGACTGAATGAATTCTTTGCTTCGGTCTTTACTGAGGAAGATGTAGGGATGTTACCCATGACTGAAGTGGTATTTAAAGGTGCGGAAGAATTGAAGGAAATATCGATACATCGGGAAAGCACAGTTACTTACCTGTAACAGGTGATCTCTGGGAACAGCAGGAACAAGTCTTCACATATGGGTACATCGGTACCGACGGAGTCTGCGCGGGAATGCTCCCTAGCGTCCAATTAGAACGCTTTTGGGAGCATCCCACCACGCCTGCGTGCTGCCTTCCCGCCTTTCCCAACTACCTCTCCTCAGTTAAGTTTGTTTTATGTAAACCATTTGTTTTATGTAAACCGCGCTGATCGCAAATAGTGCGGTATATAAGAAATGCAAATAAATAAATAAATAAAATAAATAAAAGTTTTAAAGCTGAGACAAAGAGAGAGAGAGAGGGGAAAGATAGAGATAGAGAGATACAACTCCTAGGGGAGGTGGGTGGGTTGTGAAGACTTATTCCTGCTGTTCCCAGAGATCACCTGTTACAGGTAAGTAACTGTGTTATCTCTAGGAAAAAGCAGGAATGAGTCTTCACATATGGGGACTCCCAAGCTAAGATGCCCGGAGGAGTCCCAGCATGTTGCGAATCTGAGAGAGCCATGCTATTCGACAGAACCTCAGGCATCCTGGGGATGGAGGGTAGGAGTTAAACTAAAAAAGATGTGCTGTGGAACAGCTGGACCAAACAGGACGCCTAGAGAGGAGACCCTGTGTAGATAATATCCAGTAGTAAATATTGAACTGGAATTCAGCAATATGGACCTCACCTGGACGTATTGTAAAATGTTTATGGAAGTTCATATGGAACTGTTAATATGAACCAGCAGAATATCCTCAAAGGATACCTCAATGTAGAGCAGAGGTAATAAACTGTGCAAAAGACAGGTTGAGGTCAGAACCTTTAGGGCGAGAAAGGTCCCAGCGGAGACTGGAGTAGTTCAATGAGGCAGAACTTTGCGGGAAACGCGGAAGTCCGTATTAGATAAACCTGAAGTTCTTTTGACCTTAAAGAGACACCGTTCTTATAGGAGAAGAGGTGCTTTGAAGACCCATATATCCGATAACAAAGAAGGACAGAAGTATGAGGCATTGTAGCCTCCTATTTTCTGAAGATTCAGAATGTCCTTCTTAATTGAAGTTACTTAGGAAAAAAGATGGTACATGGAGGGCTTCAGATGTACCTAAACTGAAGGTCATGGTGGAAACCTTTTAACTACCACAGGGAAGTGGTTGTTTATGTAGAATCCTGAACATGCTGGACCAGCATTGAAAAGGATAGAGACTTTCTGTCGGGGCTGAATAGGAAATATATATATATATATGAACCTAGGCAGACAGATAGAAAAAATATATAGATACATATCCACCTACTATGATATATTGCAATATATATATATAGATAGATAGATAGATAGATAGATAGGTGAATATAGGTATATCTATTTATAGAAACATATAGATATAGATATTGTCGTGCACCGCCCTCCTGGTGGCCAGTGGTCGTAAGGGTAGGTGGGACACAAAAGTTATTTTATTATGAGAGGAGGGTCTTTTAAGAGCCAGGTGTAACCTGGTCTTAGCAGTTCAGCTCCTAACTAAGAAAAATTGTGAATGCAGAGTAGAGGGTTAACAAGGCATTTATTTCCCTTTACGCATAAGATTCAGCTGGGTTACAACCTAAAGAAAAAGTCCTTAACTTCAGGAATGAAATCAACTCAGGTTAACGGAAAAACTGTTATGCTTCACAGTTGTAACAATGCTTAGTTAAGCTTTCCAGAGTAAAGCAAATGTTTCAGCACTCTTCTTCCATTTAGCAAATGAATAACATTCTGAAGATAACATATATCATTCACAGGTTTAACAGTGACTCTGCACTGCCTGAAATACACAAAGAACAGTCCATCTCTTCCTGAGACAAAAGGCTTGGCTCTACAAGTTCCACTTGCATCAGCTCAGAATTATCTCTGTCTGTATCAGTGGTTTCACTGGCTATAATTTCTGGCCAGGCCCTAGTCCTGTTCTCTGGATGTTTAAAGAGTTCCTCTAGTGTTTGCCAATGAGCATGGCCTACCTTCGGGCGTTGGCTACTTGGCTTTTGAGAGGTAGCTTTGCTTTCCTTTCTCACAGGTTTAGCATTACTTTCAAAAGGCTTTTTATAAGGTAAGGTTTTCTTCATAGAAACAGAGTCAGCATACCTTGGCTTCCAGCAGCATATAGAACTGGGATTTCCTCCTTTCAGCAGTTCTTCAGGAACACAATCCCTGTGCCAGTCTCCTCTCTGAAAGCTTCTGTTACCTTTCGGTTTGGCCCCAGGTTCCTCTGGTACAAGCAAGCTTCTTTCTTTCACTCTGCTTTGCCTCCAAAGGTGACTGTTTCTTTGCCCAGCACTAGTTTCCCAAGTGCTTCTTTCTGCTTGGTCCTTGCTTGTGGTGCTTCTCTCTCGTAAACCTTCAGCTCCACACCTGCAAGCACTGCTCTGCCCTCTCCAGTCTCCAGTCTTCCGTTTATAAAGCTCTCCTGTGTTTGAGCTTTCCGGGCTGACTGTCAGGTGCTCTCGATTAGCTAAGTGTGTCCACTCAGGCTCTGTGAGTGCACGCCTGCTCCCTCTAGCTGTTCTGTGCAGATATTGCATCTTGTGCACATCTTTTCCCTCATGGCTCTGTGAGTGCACATCTTTTCTCCTGCATTTTTACTTTCATCAGCCCCTGCTGCATGACATATCCCCCTTCTTAAAATATTACGGGCTGAGGAATATTCTTCCCTACAGCACGTAATCTGTGACATCACCTCCATCCTATAATGTAGCTTTCCTTCTTTACGCTCTAGACTACAGTTGTGCGGTTGCAATGTCGTAGGGTTGGATATTTTTTCTATGGATGCCATCAAAGCCAACCTTTCATGCCACTGTCAGAGGACGTTCACGTGATAGACCTGGTTGTGTCCCTTTTTGTCCTGGATTAAATATGAAGCTGGATCCATGGGTTTGACCACCGTGAAAGGTCCCTTCCACTGAGCTTCAAATTTTGGGGTTGGTCCGGACACTAGGACTATCACTTTCTCCCCTATATCCAATTGCCTTGGTCTTGTACGTTTGTCATAATATCTTTTTTGCTTTTGTTGGCTCTCTTTCATTTTTCCCTCCGCCAGACGAGAAGTCCGCTCTAGACGACTCCTCAAACTTCTCAGAAATTGTGGTATCCCTATTTCAGCTTCAACTGGTTCCGTCCATTGTTCTCGTAAGATATCCAGTATACCTCTTGGCGCTCGTCCGTACATTAGTTCATAGGGCGAGATGCCTAGGGAACTTTGGGTTCGCTCCCTGCAAGCGTATAGTATTTCCCCATCCAAAGCGCGTCGAAGCATCTGCTTTATGCTTTGGTTCATTCTCTCAACCAAACCGTCGCATTGAGGATGATAAGCCGCCGTCTTGAGATGGTGAATGCCGAAGGTGTCCCACACCTGGGCCAAGTATCTGGACATAAAATTGGGTCCCCTGTCCGTCAGTACTTCCTGTGGGAACCCCACCTCACAAAATAGCTTTATCAATTCACTAGCGATAGACTTCGCTGAGATGTTTCTTAAGGGCACAGCCCGCGGGAAACGGGTAGCTTGATCAATGATAACAAGTATGTATTGAAATCCTCTTGGTGTTTTTATAAGAGGTCCCACTATATCCATGGCGAGCCTTCTAATCGGCTCCGAAATTACCGGCATCGGAAGTAAGGGTACCTCAGGCGGTCGTACCGGGGTTACACGTTGACAAGAGGCACATGATTCGCAAAAGACGCCTGGCCAATAAAATCTAGCCAGTATTTGATCAAGGGTGCCTTGTGCTCCCTTGTGTCCACCTACTGGGTGGTCATGGGCTAAGCATAGAACCAAGGATTTGAAGGTATTTGGTACTACCAGCTGTTTCCGAATATTTCCTGTCCGGAGGTCCCTACTTTCTCTGTACAGTATTTCTTTGTCTATAACAAATCTGGGAAAGGTATCTCTCTCTTCTTGGGCATGCTCAAAAGCACGGGACAGCGCAGGATCCGCTTTTTGTTCCTTTTTGAAGGAGGGAAATTTTTCCACCAATTCCGAGGGTACCCACGGCATTCCCTTTCCTGCTTCGAGCTCCGCTCTACCCTGAGAGCGACACTTTCTCTCCTTCCGCTTCTCTGCTTTTGATTTTCGTTCCCTCCCAGAGGGGTCATTTATCAAACCTTAATGAGAAGGGAGGTCATCCAAAGTTGCTTCTCGGGAACAAGAGGGGATTTCGGAAGTTTTTGCTTGCGTGCGCGTCGAAACTAGAGCTTCCCTAGGACATATGGCCTTTTTTGATTCTTCCAAAAGAGGACTGGGAACTGCTCTAATCTCAGAGCGGGTGCAAGTTTATTTTTATTTATTTTATTTAACACTCATTTATATACCGCATCTTCCAGCGATCAGTTGCGGTGTACAATTAACAACAGTTAACAAAGCAGCGTTTGTTTTACATAGAACATTTAACATTATAACTTATTACATAGAACATCTTAACATATATAAGTCAGGAATTCAGCAACTAATCAGGATATTTCAACTATAACAGCGTGTGTAACAATTTAAACAAGAGTACTGTCTGTACTGCATTAGGCAGAACATACCAGTTGTAACTATATACAAGTGGGAGAATCGAGGCATAGTAATGGAGTGTTATTTATTTAAGTTTTGTATATTATCCTTTGTCGTAGGGTGTATAATCGTGATGTGGATAGGTTCGTTTTTAGCCTTTATCTAAGTTGAGTGGAGGGATTTCTATGGTATTATAATGTTTATTGAATAGATACGTTTTCAATTTTTTTCTGAATTCTATTATCTCAGATAGTGAACGTAAGTCCTCTGGCAACGAGTTCCAGATGGTTGGAGCTATATGGGAAAAGGCTCTGTTATTTGTTAATTTATGGGTTTTTATGAATTCTTTTGGAATCTTTAGTTTGTTTGATTGTCCTTTTCTAAGAGTTGGTTTAAGTGGTTCTTTGTCTATAAGATTACATAATGTTTTCGGGGCCATGTCATTTATGGCTTTGAATGTGGTTATTATTGTTTTGTATATTATTCTGCTTTGTATTGGTAACCAATGAAGGGAAGCTAGTATCGGTGTTATGTGTTGAAGGGAGTTTATTTGTAAAATAACTCTGGCTGTTGCATTTTGAGCAAGTTGGATTCTTCTGATGTTTTGTTTTGAGATGCCCATAAGTATTAAGTTTGCGAAATCGAGGTGGGAAGTTATGGTAGCCTGAGTTATATTAATGGATACAAAAGCTTCCTGCGGAGACAAGCCCTTTTTAAGACCTTTTTTAAACTGAGGCCAATCTCTGCCTAGCACTACCTCTTGAGGTAGCCTAGATATCACAGCAATCAACATCTCCTTTTCAATACCCAAGCCTTTTACCAATAGCTTGTATACTGGGTAATGTGTAGCAGCACCATGTATGCATTTTATTTTTACTTTTCCTTCTGGCTGTTCAAGTACAGACTCACCATGCTCCTTGATCAAAGACCATAATTTGTGGGAGATCATGGTCTGATCTGCGCCAGAGTCTAAAAGTGCTTTTGCCTCAATGCCCTGTATTTTTACACTTAATACAAACCCTTCCCTCATTGCTTTCATGTTTTCTCCAATGAGAGCAGTATGCATGTAACATTCATTCTTTAAGTGACCCTTTTTCCCACACGAAAAACATCTTTTAGAGGGTTCCTTTAACACAGCGGTAACATTTTTCAAACTCTTATATGCACAGCGTGAGAGACTTTCTGATGTCTGCGCTTCCATACCAACTGCCAATTTTGGAATCTGCGCCTTTGGTTGGGTGACCAATTCGGCTTCCAAATAACACTCTGTTAGCGCGATGGCTTCAGCAGTGGTGTGACAATTTTGCAGAATAAGGAAGTTCTGCACACTTTTAGGAACTGCAGACATGTATTGTTCCAATACTATCATATCCATCAAAGTACTCACTGTTTTTTCATCAGGTTTTAACCATTTTGTAGCCAAACTGCTTATTCTATATCCTACAGCCTTAGGCGTCTCGCCTACCTTAAGCTGAGTAGCTCTAAACATACGATTGTATACAAAGGGTGTGAGGCCTAGGCGATCCCTGATGGCCTTGATCACCTCTTCATAATTATTGGCCAGAGCAGGGGGCATCGCCCTGTATGCTGACAGCGGCTCCCCTGTGAGGGCTGCTGCCAGGCGAATTGCCCATTGCTCTTTCGGCCAGTTCGCTGAACGTGCAATTCTATCAAAGGAGTCAATGAAATCATTCACATCATCGGTGGCAGTTAACTTTCCTACCGACAAGGTGTCACACGTCCATTGTCCTACCGGACGATTACTCAGTCCAGAGTTCTGTCCTAGCTGAGTGTTGGCTCTCTCCAGCGACTCTTTTTGCTGTGCCAGCCAGGCCTCCATCATTTGCAGAACAGGCTTCTGCTGCTCCTGCATGGCATGAATAGCCTGCTTCTGATTCTGGCAAGCGAGTTCTCTTTGCCTGTTGAACTGCAGAGCCATCCAAGCACACAGCTCCTTCTGCTCCATGATGATCCCTGAAAAAAAACACAGAGAAAAACCAAGTGCGGCCCAATAACTAACAATGAGCTTCCTTTTCTTTCTCCTTTTTTTCTTTTTTTTTTTCAACTCTTACTGCTATATCCAACACAGGTCAGGTATATATACGTTTTACCTGGTGCCAGTGTTGTGTCAGCTTTGGAAAAGACGTTGCTGCTCCGGCATGCAGTGCTCCGCCTTCGGTGCCAGCAACAGGATACTTCCCACTCTGATCCACGTCTCCTTCCACTCTGGGTTCTTGGCCTTCCGGTCCGGGTTTTGCCACTCCACTCCGGGTTTTGGCTTTTTAAACCTTGGGGTTAATTTCTTTCTTTATTCTTCTTCTTGCAGTTGTGAACCTCAAAATCCAAACAACTACGCCATTTATGTCGTGCACCGCCCTGGTGGCCAGTGGTCGTAAGGGTAGGTGGGACACAAAAATTATTTTATTATGAGAGGAGGGTCTTTTAAGAGCCAGGTGTAACCTGGTCTTAGCAGTTCAGCTCCTAACTAAGAAAAATTGTGAATGCAGAGTAGAGGGTTAACAAGGCATTTATTTCCCTTTACACATAAGATTCAGCTGCGTTACAACCTAAAGAAAAAGTCCTTAACTTCAGGAATGAAATCAACTCAGGTTAACGGAAAAACTGTTATGCTTCACAGTTGTAACAATGCTTAGTTAAGCTTTCCAGAGTAAAGCAAATGTTTCAGCACTCTTCTTCCATTTAGCAAATGAATAACATTCTGAAGATAACATATATCATTCACAGGTTTAACAGTGACTCTGCACTGCCTGAAATACACAAAGAACAGTCCATCTCTTCCTGAGACAAAAGGCTTGGCTCTACAAGTTCCACTTGCATCGGCTCAGAATTATCTCTGTCTGTATCAGTGGTTTCACTGGCTATAATTTCTGGCCAGGCCCTAGTCCTGTTCTCTGGGTGTTTAAAGAGTTCCTCTAGTGTTTGCCAATGAGCATGGCCTACCTTCGGGCGTTGGCTACTTGGCTTATGAGAGGTAGCTTTGCTTTCCTTTCTCACAGGTTTAGCATTACTTTCAAAAGGCTTTTTATAAGGTAAGGGTTTCTTCATAGAAACAGAGTCAGCATACCTTGGCTTCCAGCAGCATATAGAACTGGGATTTCCTTCTTCCAGCAGTTCTTCAGGAACACAATCCCTGTGCCAGTCTCCTCTCTGAAAGCTTCTATTACCTTTCGGTTTGGCCCCAGGTTCCTCTGGTACAAGCAAGCTTCTTTCTTTCACTCTGCTTTGCCTCCAAAGGTGATTGTTCCTTTGCCCAGCACTAGTTTCCCAAATGCTTCTTTCTGCTTGGTCCTTGCTTGTGGTGCTTCTGTCTCGTAAACCTTCAGCTTTACCTCCAGCTCCACACCTGCAAGCACTGCTCTGCCCTCTCCAGTCTCCAGTCTTCCGTTTATAAAGCTCTCCTGTGTTTGAGCTTTCCGGGCTGACTGTCAGGTGCTCTCGATTAGCTAAGTGTGTCCACTCAGGCTCTATGAGTGCACGCCTGCTCCCTCTAGCTGTTCTGTGCGGATATTGCATCTTGTGCACATCTTTTCCCTCATGAAAAACAGCTTCTTCTCCTGCATTTTTACTTTCATCAGCCCCTGCTGCATGACAATATATATGGGTACAGACATGCAGATGTCTATATACATGTATGCATAAAAATATATACCCATGTACCCACATAGGGATATGTGAAGAGAGAAAGATTCATCTAATAACAAGAAGGGAATACCTGCTTGAGGAGATGTTTAGAGAATCCATTCTCCTTTGTTGTGGGTGGGAGAGCTAAGGGAGTGCTCTCACTGACAAGGAGAAGTCTAGAGTGTTCTAAGAACTCTAGCCCTTGAAAAACCAGGAATGGAGGATGTTTTAATCCGCTGACAGTAAGCCTGGATCCTTCCATAACTCCAGCATGACAGCTGGAGAAGAAGATGCAATGAAATGAGATACCATATTTACCCTTCTGAGAGGGCAAAATGAGTATGATGCATTCTTACGCTCAATATGAACTACTCCAAGAAGAATGGAGGATGGAAGGAAATACAAAACAAGGACTGGCTGTTACTGAAAGAAAACCATCCCTGGTGAAGGGGTCCACTGGGGATGTGAACCAACCCAGGGGATTGGATAATTCTTTAGGTCTTCACTTAATTAAAGGCCTGTGGCCTTTATTGAAGAAGGAGACTTTAATGGAAATGGTAAGGGTAGGGAAGAACCCAGTAAGCCCTTCCTAACCATCTGGAATTATTTGCTCTCTAGCAAGGGCCCATAGTGCAGAGCTGCTCTGTAGAGATGCAGAGAGCATGTTGCAGGTTGGTTAGAAGAAAAAAATGACTGTTTAAGAGCCAGTATGTAACCTGAACTACTCCGCCAACGCCCAAGGATTGGGGAAGGCTAAGGATAGAAGGTATGCTGCAACAAGAAAGCCCGAGAAGGTTCTTAGTCTGTCTGGGGCTTAGTACTAAGGCCAGAAAGATTGATATTGAAGTTCAAGCCCTGGTTGCTTGGTTAGCAAGTTAGTGGTCTAACCACTAAGAGCCCCTGCATTCTAACTATTGTTAGAGTGGCAGAACACATCTTAGGTCCCAAGATTAGAAAAAGACCTACAGACATAAGTAGGAGTGGTAGAAACTCCATCATTGTCTGAGAAGCTGCCACGAAAACAAGAATGCAAGGTGGAGACAACTCTGAAAAGAAACTCAGGGGCTTAGGGATAGCCCTCAGTTAAGTAGTATCACTCTTACAGACGACAATGTCTTAGTAAGAGGGACAGAGTTGAAAAAGACTTACGATGAAGTAAATCTCTGAGAAGAATAGTATGAGACATGCTCATACAGGAGAAACTGTCAAAGGTAAAGGTATAGACGACCTTATTGATAGTTGTTACTCCTCTATCTACTTAGAAGGAAGAGGAGTAACCTTACTACCTGTAAAGCATAATCATGCTAAGGAGCTCTATGAGCCAAAAGTCAGGATGTCTCTTTAATATAAGTTTTTGGATGGAACCGATGTAGATGCTGGTAAGAGAAGAAGCAAACTACAGGTTCTAAATCTCAAAGCAGGAAGAAGGATCCAGTGAAGAGTCTATCAGCAACCCTGCGACTGCTGGGTTTGCTGAAACGGTTGAGGTTGTGGTTTCTTTAGCCTGGTTTGATGTTTCCCCTGTTTGGAAACAGCTGTATGATGGGTAGAGAAAGGATAAAACTTTTTCCCCTTGGGGGAATACAGTTTGGTAGAAGATTTCCTAGGAACTGGGTTAGAGGAAGGTGTAGACAATCCTTTGAAAGCAACAGTGCCAGCACTTAACTGAGCAACTTGGTGTAAAGTCTCTATGTTAAAGAGATTCTCCCCAGTACAAGGAGTATTTCCTAGCCTTTCTTGTACCGATGTATCCAAGTCAGAAGCTTGGAGCCAGGCCATGCGTCGTGCCCCTATGGCTATAGCAGAAGTTCTGCTAACAGACTCAAAACAGTCTAGGGTAGCACGAGTAAGAAACCTAGAGATATTTTGAACATGACTGACCCCTAAGGAGTAGTCTGCTCTTTTGTGATCCTGAAGAAAAGGAGTCAAAAACAGCAAACTGTTTGTGATCTCTTCAAGAGATAGTCCCATATAGAAAATATATGAGAGAATTCTTGTTGAAAACATGGATGCCTGGAAGCTTTTACGTCCAAAGGCATCTAAAGTTCTAGACTCATGACCTGGCGGATAAGAAGAGTGCCTTTTGGCACTTTTCACACGCCTCATTGCTGATTCCACAACAAGAGAATGATGTGGAAGTTGAGTCTTTTGAAAACCTGGAGAAGGGGGCACCCTGTACAGAAAGTCAGTGGCCCTTGAAGGTGGGGATGCCTTTAAAGGAGTTTCCCACATTCTAAGTAAAAGATCCTGTAAGGTTTGATGCAAAGGGAGCATGATAACCTCCTTTGGAGTCTCAGGGAGACACAGAAACTGTGAATTCCCTGGTGCAGGATCTTGATCAGGATAGAAATGGCAAGTAACCTTGCCATATCAAGCAGGAATGTTTGAAAAGAAATTTCCCTAGGAGGGGATCCTCTATTATGAGGAGTGAAGGTCAGATCTGTTGAAGATCTAGCCTTAGCACTAATGGATTGATCCATTGGAGTACCAGACCCAAAAAGGTGGAGCATCGGGTTGTCCTGAAACGATAGTTGGTGGTACCGCTCGAGGTCGGTACCGCGACGAATCGGTGAAAAACTATCCATGCCTTGGATGGACTCCAAACTCGGTACCGAAGGAAGCGAGCTTGTGGAAGTAAGCATGGAAGGCACCGGTACCAATGCAAAGGTAGAAAACGGTACCGGCAGTGGTATCGCAGCCGGTACCGACACCGGAAGATCAGTCTGAGGCGACTCTAACGGTACCGAAGATACCGAGGGCGGTAGACTTTGATCTCCGGGACAATGTCTTCGGCACCGCGCGAGGTCAATACCGAGATGAGTCAGTACCCAATCGTCCAGGCTAGAGATCGATTCTAGACTCGGCATCGAAAGCAGCGAATCAATCGAAACAGACCTGGAGGGTACCGACATGGATGCCAGAATCGGTACTGGGATCGATACCGATGCTGGAAGATCGGTCTGTAGCGG
Organism: Ichthyophis bannanicus; assembly: GCA_033557465.1. NCBI lineage: Eukaryota > Metazoa > Chordata > Amphibia > Gymnophiona > Ichthyophiidae > Ichthyophis > Ichthyophis bannanicus. The sequence continues at coordinate 840,202,394 of CM066031.1, forward strand.
CTCTAACGGCACCGAAGATACTGAGAGCGCTAGACTGCGATCATCGGTGTGGAGTGTTTCATCCAACACCGTTGCCGGGGTACCAGCACCGCTCCCAGCGGATACCACCACTGAGCATGGCTCAGGTATTTTCGCAGAGGTAAAAACCTCTGAAACAACCTGAAACCCCGTTAGTGCTTTGGAGGCCGAAGACTCCCGCCGGAGTTTTAAAGCCAAATTGTACTCGAGGGAAAGGCTAGAGCCATCTCGATGTTGAACATGAGATCTACCACCCGAGGACTGGCTAGTCTTTACAGACTTTTGTTGGGTTAACTGATCCTGTGAAAAAGAAGTTGTAGCTGGTACCCTCAGGTCTGACGGGAACCGCGTATCGAGTTGAGCTCGATGCTGAAAACTTCTTTTGGAAAAAGTGCTGCAGGAGGGACACTCTAGCGCAGGGGTCTCAAACTCAAATTGCTTTGAGGGCCAAATGAGGACTTGTAAAGTAACCCGGGGGCCGCATAAGACGCGGAGCCTCATTTGCATAAGGGGCCTCATTTGCATAAATATTTGCATAATGTTACCATACACTAACTTTTAGTAAACATGCCTCTTTAATGAGTATGGATAAAGAAAGACTAAAAGATTTAGAAACAAGACGACAATAATTAAACTGGGAACCCCAAAAGCCAAACTTGGAATGTACAACAACACTGTAGAAATAAAACTATAAATTAATTTCCTCTTGTACTAAACAAAGCGCAAACATTAATGATGCACATTTCCTAGAGCTGACATATTCCAGTTAATAAATTCAAAATAAAGAGATATTTTTCTACCTTTTGTGCATTTTTTTCAGTTGCAATTGTTCCAGCCACTTTCTTCTGGTTTCTTCATGTCTTCTGCTAACTCTCCATCGTCTGCTGTCCATTTGCCCTTTCTTCTCTCCTAGTTTTTTTTCCATTCTCTCTCTACATCTGCTTTAACATACTAATCTTTCTCCTTTTTCTCTTTCCTCATTCCTATTTCATCCACTCAAATTTTACCCCTCCATCCTCAATCCCCACTTACTCTCCCAATACCTGGCCAATTGTAGATTTGTCTTCTCTCCCAGACAAAATATTTTTCCCCTCTCCATTTCACTTTCCCAGCTCCATCCCATTCTAATCCTCCCCCAACATCAGCTCCCTTCTAGTTCCAGCCCCACCCAGCATCCGCTCCCTTCTAGTCCCCCCATTAGTCCATTTCCAGTCCTATCCTAGCCTCACCATCAGCCCATTTCCAATCCTAGCCCCCCATCAGCCCATTTCCAATCCTAGCTCCCTCCCCTCACAGCCCATTTCCATTCCAAGCCCCCCTCCCCATCAGCCATTTGCAGTTCAAGCCCCCCTTCCACTCAGCCCATTTCCAGTCCTAGCAACCCCCCCAGCCCATTACCAGTCCTAGACCCCCCATAGCCCATTACCAGTCCTAACCTCCCCATAGCGCACGTCCAGTCTTACCCCCCCATCACCCCATTTTCAGTCTTCTTACCTCCCCTCATAGGCCATTACCAGTCCTAACCCCCCAATCAGCCCACCTCCAGTCCTAACCCCCATCACCCCATTTTCAGTCCTAGCCCCCACCATAGCCCATGACCACCCCCCCCCTGCCAATAGCCCACTTCCAGTCCTAACCCCCATCTGCCCATTTCCAGTCCTAGCCCCCACCATAGCCCATGACCAGTTATAACCCCCCGCTGACAATAGCCCACTTCCAGTCCTAACCCCCATCTGCCCATTTCCAGTCCTAGCCCCCACCATAGCCCATTACCAGTTATAACCCCCCAGCCCATTACCAGTCATAACCCCCCCCCCTTGCCAATAGCCCACTTCCAGTCCTGACCCCCATCTGCCCATTTCCAGTCATACCCCCCCCCCATCTGCCCATTTCCAGTCATACCCCCCCCCCCGACAGAGGAAAACAAACAAAACCCAAAACCCTGACTTCTGCCGTTGCCGCCGTGGCAGCGGCAGAATCAATTGTCAAATTAAAAAAAAAAAGACTTCTGCTGCTCAAGCAGCAATATCACCTGTCCTGCGGCCCCTTCCCCTGTGCCCGGAGATCCGAATCTGCTCATCAGCGGCGTGCTTTTCAAGCCGCGAAGAGTATTCCCCTCTCGCGCGGCTTGAAACCACGCGAGAGGGGAATACTCTTCGCGGCTTGAAAAGCACGCCGCTGATGAGCAGATTCGGATCTCCGGGCACAGGGGAAGGGCCGCAGGACAGGTGATATTGCTGCTTGAGCAGCAGAAGTCTTTTTTTTTTTTTATTTGACAATTGATTCTGCCGCTGCCACGGCGGCAACGGCAGAAGTCAGGGTTTTGGGGGTTTTTTTTTTTCTCTTTCGCGGGCCGCACAAAGTTGTCTCGCGGGCCGCATGCGGCCCGCGGGCCGCGTGTTTGAGACCCCTGCTCTAGCGGATAGTGGTCAGGACCCAAACATGGAAGGCACCAGTTATGGGTGTCTAAGACTTACTTAGTACCGCCACAGTTGAAACATGATTTAGGGATAGTGGCTGGCGTTTCTATGAGGGAAGTGGAGAGGCCTAGTAGGCCGAAAAAACTGTCAGGCACTAAACAGGGAAAAATTTCCTACCAAGGTAAATAATTTTTAAGAAAAAGAAAACACCGGCGGTACCGGTGCGTTGAGGGAAGGCAGACGCGACCACAAGAAAAAACAAAAATAAAGGAAGAATTTTCTGCGGTGACAGGAGTACGTCCTGCCGGCTCCGCGGAAAAATGAAAACTGAGGAGAGGCAGTTGGGAAAGGCGGGAAGGCAGCACGCAGGCATGGTGGGATGCTCCCAAAAGCGTTCTAATTGGACGCTGGGGAGCGTTCCCGCACAGACTCCGTCGGTACCGACATACCCATATGTGAAGACTAATTCCTGCTTGTTCCTGGAGATGATGTATTACAACTATTAGATAAACTGAAGAGTAGCAAATCACCTGGGCCGGATGGTATACATCCAAGGGTGTTGAAAGAACTGAAATATGAGATTGCAGACCTGCTATTAGTAATCTGTGAACTATCATTAAAATCATCTCTAATACCTGAAGACTGGAGGATCGCCAATGTAACACCAATTTTTAAAAAGGGTTCCAGGGGTGATCCGGGAAACTACAGATCGGTGAGCTTCACGTCAGTACCGGGAAAAATGGTAGAAACCATCATAAAGAATAAAATTACTCAGCATGTAGACAGTCATGGCCTAATGGGAGACAGCCAACATGGCTTTAGACAAGGAAGATCTTGTCTTACTAATCTGTTATGTTTTTTTGAAAGTATGAATAAACAGGTGGACAAAGGTGAGTCGGTTGATATAGTGTATCTGGACTTTCAGAAAGCCTTTGACAAGGTCCCTCATCAGAGACTTTTGGCAAAACTAAAGAGTCATGGGATAGGAGGCAGTGTACTACTGTGGATCAAGAACTGGTTAAAAGATAGAAAGCAGAGGGTTGGGCTAAATGGCCAATTTTCCCAATGGAAAAAGGTGAATAGTGGTGTATCCCTGGGATCTGTGATGGGTCCGCTGCTTTTTGACATATTCATAAATGACCTGGAAAGTGGAATAACGAGTGAGATTATCAAATTTGCAGATGACACAAAACTATTTAAAGTTGTTAAAAACCAAGAGGATTGTGGAAAATTGCAAGAGGATCTTGATAAATTAGAAGACTGGGCATCAAAATGGCAGATGAAATTTAATGTGGACAAGTGCAAAGTTATGCACCTAGGGAAGAACTATCCAAACTATGGTTACACAATGCAAGGTTCCACATTAGGAACCACCACCCAGGAAAAAGATTTAGGCGTCATTGTGGATAACATGTTAAAACCCTCGGCCCAGTGTGCAGCGGCGGCCAAGAGAGCAAATAGAATGCTAGGTATCATAAGGAAAGGAATGGAAAATAAAACAAAAGATATTATAATGCCTCTATATCGTTCCATGGTGAGACCGCACCTTGAATATTGTGTGCAATTCTGGTCGCCGTATCTTAAAAAGGATATAGAGTTATTAGAAAAGGTTCAGAGAAGAGCCACCAAAATGGTAAAGGAGATGGAAGGATACTCCTATGAAGAAAGGCTAAAAAGGTTAGGGCTCTTTAACCTGGAAAAGAGATGGCTTAGGGGAGATATGATAGAAGTCTATAAATTAATGAACGGAGTGGAACGGGTAAACGTAGTTCTTTTGTTTACGTTATCAGAATATAGAAAGACTAGAGGACATGCAATGAAGCTACAGGGTAAACTATTTAAGACTAATAAAAGAAAATATTTTTTCACTCAACGTGTAATGAAACTCTAGAATTTGTTACCGGAGGATGTAGTAAAGGCTGTTAGTGTAGCTGGGTTTAAAAAAGTTTGGACAAGTTCCTGGAGGAAAGGTCCATAAACCATTATTAAGTAGGGACCCAGGATATCAATGCTTGACCCAGTACAAGCATTGCGGAGCCTGTGTTTTTTGGGGGAACTGCTAAGAACTGTGATAAGGAGAGCTGTGTGGATCGAATGGAATGGGAGAAAAGTGAGGAATACACCTTTAAAAGCAGAGGTAAACAAGGTTCCCATAGAAACCACAAGCTACCGAAGCATGCAGTAGCTAGAGCTAAGCCCTGCCCTAGCAGTGACGTAAGAGCTAGTTTGAGCCCTAACAAATCTCACATGTGCAGTAAGGATAGTGTGGCTGGAGAGAAGCACCATTTTAAAGCTGCTTCAGAGTTTTGTAGGGAGGAGCCCAGCAGAGACACAGGTACAGTCTCTGAGCTTACCAGAGACATAGTGGAGAGAGAAGGAGAAGTGGAGACTGCTGATTCTTATTCACAGAGAGCACTGGAACCAAAGCTGAAGCTTGTGTCAAAGCACCCCAGAGAGGAGAAACTGGAAAGGTTTGACTCCAGGTGGGGAAACAGCTCTGATAGCAAGGGAAGCAATATACGTTGGGAAGATACGTTTGCTTCAGTTCCTAGCAGGGGCTGTGCTGAGGACGTTGTCAGAGAACTGAGGTTAAGCGCTGAACAGAGTGCTGGCAGAAACGCAGTGAAAGCAGCTCCAAGCAGAAGTAAAAGGAGTTCAAGTAAGTCCAATGAGACAGCACTAGAGGCTGTTGAAAAGCTGTTGCAAGAGAGAAAGGCTCATTCCCTAAGTAATGTGGGTGCTGACCAGAAAGAACAGTTTTTAGGAAAACTTCACAAGCTTCTGCACAATATTAAGTTTAAACCCTGTGATAAAGGCTCCCAGGATGACAACCCAATTGAACCTTGTGAAGACATGCAAGTAGATGTTTATGAGACACCTCTTGATAATGACGTAATTGAAATGGATTGCTCGTTTTGTAAAACATACAGCTTGAACATGTGCTAGGCTCATGCTGTGAGAAGAAGTTTGCATAGCCTGTGTGTTAAGTTGAAAGGGAAAGAACTGTTGCTGAAAACTAAGTTTACCTGATGTAATAACCAGCCGTAGCTGTGAAGGGCATTTATCTAGGAGGAGCCTGAGAACAGCTGCTGTGTAAAGAATACCTCCGAGTTTGATGTTTCAGCCTAATTTGTTCCTGATATCCTTTACTTTGTAGAAAGAATCCTTGTCTTGTGTTGCGTTATGAATTTGATGCGAGGGGGAAACCCAGAATAAATATCTTTGTTTGCCTTGAACACCCCGTGTGGTCAAACTACTTTGTCTGAAAAGTAATAGAAACTACAAGTCCCAGCATCCATTGCTGGAAACCAAGTCTTGGGACATTACTTAAAGGCAAATAAGACAGCCCTTTTGCCTACCAGCCCTTGGCCTAGGCAGGGGGTCACGACAGAGTGGCGTAGTTGTTGCAGATTCCGCGCAAGCCGCATGCGCAAGGATTTAAAACCAGGAGCAGCGCTGAAGTCAAGTCTACAGGAAAGAACTCTGCTCTGAATTGCATCAGGACGGAGACGGAGTGTCTGAAGTCTGCAGAGACCAGCATTTGTACAAGGCCTGAAGCTCCATCAGTACCAGGTAATTCATATCTAACAGGGGTTAGTTAAGGATACCTGTACTGTGGGGTATTGATGCAGCCGGTGACAAAGGGGGAACACTACCTTCTGTACTCTGATACCGCACTTGGGTGGTCGTGTTGTCTGTTTTATCGTTTCAGAAACAGAATGACCATGGAAGCCAAGGAGGTCCTTACCTGGATGGCTTCCCAGTTTGAGCGACGGAGGGAGCTTGCAATAGAAGCCCAAGAGTGAGCGGCAGCCAGAAAGGAGGCTCCACAAAAACCGCTGATCGAGTTGATGGAGGCGTGGATACAAGGCATGAAGAAGGAGCCGGATCCCGTTCCTCCTATACCAGGTTCAGCAGGACTGTGTCAAGCCAGTACTTTGGGACCATGGTCCAAAGAGACATTGAGCTTTGGTCAGTTGACTGACAAGGGCAATGTGGACGATTTCTTAGAAACATTTGAGCATGTGGCACACATAGTTAAATGGCTTAAAGACCAATGGGCGGTCCGATTAGCGATGTCTCTTACCGGTGAGGCATTAGCCACTTACCAGACCATGCCACCGGCTTTTGCCAATGACTATGATGAGGTCAAACGAGCTATCAAGGATAGGTTAGGTCTAACACCATCGGTGTACCACCGTTTATTAAGGAACGCCAAATTAAGACCCGGTGAAACACCCAGAGCGTTATACCACCGTCTGAAAAGTCTGATCAATAAATGGTTAGAACCAGAAGGAAAGATGCTGGAAACAGTGCTAGATAACATCATATTAGAACAATTCATGGCTGCTGTTCCAGTAAATATACGCACCTTCCTGATATTGCAAGGTTGCCGAAGCACCCAGGAAACTACCGTGCTCACTGAGCGATTCCTTGTGGCGGAGGTAACCGCACAAGAGAAGGGCAGTGCTTCTACGAAGGCGACATATGCTTTATCAGAAAGGGAAGAGAAGCCTAGGAATACTGTTGACAATGTATGTTTGCCTATATGTAGGAAGAAAGATGTGAGAAGAACATGTTTCAAATGCGGAAGTGATAGTCACTTACAATGTGAGTGCAAGGTGAAAACAGCACTAATAACAGGTGACCCAGGTCAGATCAGAGAAGGTTTTCTCTTAGTAGTGACGGTGCAAGGAGTGAGGGCAAATGCTTTACTAGATTCTGGATCAGACCAGAGTATGGTATCCAAAAGGCTTTGGCAAAAGATAGAGGCCCAAAGCAAAGCAATACCCCGTTCACCCAATGGCACAGTGAAGATCAGATGTGTACATGGGGTAGCGTCCTCGTACCCCGTCTACCGAGTCCTAATACGAGGATTAGGAGTAGAAAAAGAGATTCCGGTAGCCGTAGTACCCCGATTGCCCCAAGAATTAGTACTAGGAAGAGACTGGCCTCAGTTCCAGAAAGGTATCCAACAGGGTCTACAGAGGAGGGAAGGGATGGTAGCCACGAGCACCCCACCCGGAACCCTAGACCGGAACGCAGCTAAGCCGACGGCAGTTCCTAGTCCATTATTTGGGAGGTGGCAAAAGTCAGCCCGGCAGTTGCCCAAGGAAGAAACGACCATGTTTGTACTAAGGTTCTGTAAAATGAGTCCAGAGGCTCGTGCCCCAAAAAGAGCCTCACCGCAAGCGGCCGGGTTTGATTTGTATAGCGCTGAGGATGTGATCGTCCCTAAACATGGGAAAGCCTTAGTGAATACTGCCCTCCACATGGAAGTACCAGTGGGATGCTACGGACGCGTCGCGCCCCGTTCCGGGTTGGCAGTAAAACACTTTATCAATGTAGGAGCCGGCGTCATAGACCCTGATTATAGAGGTGAGGTCAAGATACTGCTTTTTAATTTCGGGTCTGAAGACTTCAAAATAAGTGTGGGCGACCGCATAGCCCAGCTTATTTGCGAAAGAGTTGGGTTTCCTCCGCTCGAGGAAGTACCCATGGTTTCCAGCACGACTTGAGGAACACAGGGATTTGGTTCCACGGGGTATGCCGACCTCCAAGGGTTGGCAGCGACGGTGGAGGAGAAGGCAGAAGACGACTTGGGACCCCAATTGAGTGACTGTAATAAGAGCCCAGAGCCGAGGATGGGGGCAGGCCTATCATGGACACAGAAGCGAGAGTTGGGCCAGCTTATAGAGAGTTTCTCGGATGTCCTGACACCCATACCCGGGGAAACCCAACTTGTCGCACACAAAATCATAACACCCCCAGGAGAAGTAGTGCGGCAACGCCCGTACCGACTGCCGGAGGCAAGAAGTAATAAATCAAGTGAGAGAGATGCTCGATTTGGGAATAATTGAGGAATCGAAGAGCCCGTGGAACAGTCCTATTGTATTGGTTCCCAAACCGGATGGAACGCTACGATTCTGTATTGATTTCAGGAGGGTCAATGCCATTTCAAAATTTGATGCATATCCCATGCCTCGTATAGAGGAGTTGCTCGACCGAATGGGGCAAGCCACGTATCTCACAACACTCGACATGACCAAGGGCTACTGGCAGATACCTCTGACCAGGGAATCTCGCCCAAAAACAGCCTTCAGTACACCAGTAGGCCTATTTCAATTTAAACGAATGCCCTTTGGCCTACATGGAGCGGCTGCTACGTGTCAAAGACTTGTCGACTTGGTACTCTGACCCCATCAGGAGTACACGATAGCGTATATGGATGATGTTATCATTCACAGTACTCGCTGGGACCAACATCTATCAAGGTTAGGAGCAGTGTTACAGGCCATGAGGGATGCCGGCCTAACCCTAAATCCGGCAAAGTCTATGTTCGCTAGTCAAGAGGTGAAATACCTGGGCCATTTAGTTGGACACGGCACTGTAAAACCTTTGCTGGACAAGGTCGAAAGTGTGAAGGCTTTTGCCCGACCCGCCAACAAGAAACAACTACGTAGTTTCCTAGGCTTGGTGGGATACTATCGGCGGTTTCTTTCACATTTTGCTGAGAAGAGTGCCCCTTTGTCGGACATGCTAAAGAAGAATCTGCCCAATCAGCACTTTGCCTTCACTGTTGCAGTGCTGGGCCGTATGGGCCCCCTTCTTGGCTGGGCCCTCCCACATTTCCAGGACTGCTTGAGTGGAATTTATGCCACTGGCTGCCAGGGTCAGCGCAAGCCACTGTGCAAACTATACGCTTGCACAGGGCAGCAGTCACAGGAGGGCAGCACAGTAGGCACAGTGAGCCTGCCGGGCCCAGCTGAAGGATGAATGGTGGCAAGCAATGGACAGCATAAAGGCAGAACAAAAAGCAGATTTGGGGCTTTGGATCCCATATATATGCAGCATGTTTGATGCATCCTTTCTCTTCAGTAGCAGGAAGTTGCAGCAAAGGAGGTGGGGATACGTCAGACATGTAACACTCGCACGGACTGCAAAGCCCCGTGCTGCTTTCTTCTTTTTCTGATTCAAAGCAGTAGCAAGTTAGGTGCCATTAAAGCAAAGGGGAAGCAAAACCAGGCAAGGTAAGTTGGGAGCCATGGCACCGAGTGAGGCACGGCACTATTACTGCATTCAGATTAGCATAAGGTTACCAGTTTTCATAAACTAGAAATCTGCATTGGAGAGGGGCAGAAATGGCACATAGTAACAGAAAGGAACCACGACTCAGTGCCGGACTACATTGGTAAGCTCTGCGTCATGGTTTGGGAGCCATTGCCACCGCAACAGGCCCCAGAGAGGGGCAGCAACAGTGGCAATGGGTACCCCTGGAGGGCAGGTGCTCTAGGCAACTGCATTGTTTGCCTAATGGTAGCACTGGCCCTGGATGTGGAGTATCCAGTTTGAAAGCAATAATTAGGAAACCTGCAAATTGTGTATTTTGTGCACTCGCTGAGGCTTTTTTTTTCTCAGTGATTGTACGCATAATTACTTTATAGAGAGAACTTCATTTTTATTCCTGAGTGGAATTTTCTTGAACTCACTCTTCTCTCTCTCCTTCCCACCCTCAGTTTCTCTAGGAAAAAAAGACTAAAGGTAAACAGACACAAGGTGTTATCTTTTTATTGCACTATCTGGTATCACTTGTTCACCTTTATTACTGTGTATTCAAGTGGACTAACATGGCTTCCACACTACTTTAAGGAAATGAATCAGGAGACCCAGAAGCAGACTTTACATAGACACTTTCAAAACTAATTTTATCTATAATGGCACTGGGTCATTACACAGGGAAAGGAAACGAGGAGCTTTTCAAAAAGAATGGAAGAACATCAAAGCTTAAATGATCTTCCCACTCTGTCACATTTCTTTTTTGTACCAACCTGATGTACAGGAAGGAACCTATTATGGAGTGGAGGAGTGGCCTAGTGGTTGGGGCAAGGTACTTCAGGCCAGAAGGTCGGTGGTTCAAATCCCACTAGAGCAGTGATGGCTAACCTTTTTGAGCCCGAGTGCCCAAACTGCCGCACAAAACCAAAGAATTTCCTCAAAGTGCCAGCACGTCAATGAAACCTTAACAACAAGATTTTAATATCTAAAAACTCTTTATAAAGTTGCCTGAACTATGTAACATCATTTGTAAAGGTTGGAATCTTTGTATTGTCAGAGAATCAATTTGATTCTCTCTCTACATCTGCTTTAACATAATAATCTTTCTCCTTTTGCTCTTTCCTCATTCCTATTTCATCCACTCAAATTTTACCCCTCCATCCTCAATCCCCACTTAGTCTCCCAATACCCGGCCAATTGTACATTTTTCTTCCCTCCCACACAAAATATTTTTCCCCTCTCCATTTCATTCTCCCAGCCCCATCCCCTTCTAATCTCCCCCAACATCAGCTCCCTTTTAGTTCCAGCCCCACCCAGTATCCGCTCCCTTCTAGTCCCCTCATCAGTCCATTTCCAGTCCTAGCTCCCCCATCCATTTCCAGTCCTATCCGAGTCCCTTCATCAGCTCATTTCCAATACCAGCCTCCCATCAGCCCATTTCTAGTCCTTTCCTAGCCCCACCATCAGCCCATGTTAAATCCTAGCTCCCCTCCACTCAGCCCATTTCTAATCCAAGCCCCCCATGAGCCTACTTCCAGTTCTAGCCCCTCCATGAGTCCATTTCAATCCAAGCCCCCACCACAGCCCATTTCCAATCTTAGCTCCCCCAACACCCAATTCTCAGTTCTATCCTAGCCCATCCATCAGCCCAGTTCCTGTCCTAGCTCCCTCCCCTAAGAGCCCATTCCAAGCCCCCCTTCCCATCAGTTATTTGCAGTTCAAGCCCCCTTCCACTCAGCCCATTTCCATTCCAAGTCCTGTCCCCATCAGCTATTTGCAGTTCAAGCCCCCCACTTCCCCTCAGCCCATTTCCATTCCAAGCCCCATCCCCAACAGCTATTTGCAGTTCAAGCCCCCTTCCACTCAGCCCATTTCCAGTCCTAGCAACCCCCCCAACCCATTACCAGTCCTAGCCCCCCATAGCCCACTCCCAGTCCTAATCCCACCAGCCCATTTCCAGTCCTAATCCCCCATCACCCAATTTTCAGTTTAAGCCCCCCCATAGCCCATTACCAGTCCTAACCTCCCCATCAGCCCACTCCCAGTCCTAATCCCCCATCACTCAATTTTTAGTTTAAGCCCTCCCATAGCCCATTACCAGTCCTCACCCCCCATCAACCCGCGTCGCGTCCTAATCCCACCAGCCCATTTCCAGTCCTAATCCCCCAGCACCCAATTTTTAGTTTAAGCCCCCCCAGCGCCCATCACCACTCCTAACCCCCCCAGCCCAGCGCCCATCACCACTCCAACCCCCCCAGCCAGCCCAGTGCCCATCACCACTCCTAACCCCCCCAGCCTGCCCAGTGTCCATCACCACTCCTAACCCCCCCAGCTCAGTGCCCATCACCACTCCTAAACCCCCCCCAGCCCAGCCCTTCACTACTCCTAATGCCCAGCCCAGCCCAGCCCAGCCCATCACTACTCCTAACCCGCCCTCCCAACCCAGCCCAGCCCAGCCCATCACCACTCCTAACCCCCCCCAGCCCAGCCCATCACCACTCCTAACCCCAGCCCAGCCCATCACCACTCCTAACCCCCCCAGCCCAGCCCAGCCCAGCCCAGCCCAGCCCAGCACCACTCCTAACCCCCCCCAGCCCAGCCCAGCCCAGTCCAGCCCAGCCCATCACCACTCCTAACCCCCCCTCCAGCCCATCACCACTCCTAACCCCCCCAGCCCAGCCCAGCCCATCACCACTCCTAACCCCCCCCAGCCCAGCCCAGGGAAAATTAAAAAAAAAGAAAACCTGTCTGTTGCCGCTGTCGGGGTCGCCACGGCAGAATCGAGCGTGCCGCGGGGCCCCCCTGTATCCGGCAGAGCCTGCCCTCCCCGTAGCAGCTCTCTCTTTGGAGCTGCAGTCAGACGCGCCGGCTTGCAGAGCGCGAGGGAAGAGTTTCTCCCTCGCTGCTCTGTTAAGCCCGCGGGGGCTGATGGGAAGTTCCCATCAGCCCCCGCGGGCTTAACAGAGTCGCGGAAGGGAAACTCTTCCCTTCGCGCTCTGCAAGCCGGCGCGTCTGATTGCAGCTCCAAAGAGAGAGCTGCTACGGGGAGGGCAGGCTCTGCCGGGTACAGCGGGGCCCCGCGGCACGCTCGATTTTGCCGCGGCGGCCCCGACAGCGGCAGCAGACAGGGTTTTTTTTTTTTTCCAATTTTACTTAATTGCGGACCTTCCCGCGTGCCAGCTGCAAGGCCTTCGCGTGCCACAGCTGGCACGCGTGCCATAGGTTCGCCATCGCTGCACTAGAGGATAGCAACCTTGGGCCGGAAGGACTGGGGTTTCTAATCCCATAGGTGCTCCTTGTGGTCTTGGGCAAGCTACTTAACCCTCCATAGCCCATGTTCCCTGTAAAATAGTTATTTCCAAGTTATAATGCCCTGTTCAATGTAATTTCAGTTTGTTCAATGTAAACTGCACTGATGCAGAATAACATGGTATGTAAGAGAATGTAAATAAATAAATATTATCTCCAGGAACAAGCAGGAATGTAGTCTTCACATATGGGTATTGTTGATACCGACGGAGCCGGCGCGGGAACGCTCCCCAGCGTCCAATTAGAACGCTTTTGGGAGCATCCCACAGCGCCTGCGTGCTGCCTTCCCACCTTTCCCAACTGCCTCTCTCCAGTTCTTCGTTTTCCGCGGAGCCAGCAGGTCGTTGTTCCTGTCACTGCAGAAAATCTTTCCTTCTTCTTCTTCTTTTTTGTGGTCCCATCTGCCTTCCTCGACGCTACACCGGTACCGCCGGTTCTTCTTTCTTTCTTTTAGAGAAAAAAATATATATATTTAGTTCTTTTTTTCCAATTTTTTCTTCCTCGGGTGCATGTGCCATTTTGGGCCTTAGGCCCAACATTTCCTCCATTATGGAAAAACCCGCTTCGGGTTTTAGAAAGTGCACCAAGTGTGGCGGTACCATATCCGTCACCGACACCCAGGCGGCAGCAGCTGAATATTGCCACTAACTGGTTAGCTTCCTGCTTCGGCGGCTGACCCAGATAGTCAATGCCGGATATGGCACCGCCATTGACTATCCAGGTTTAGTGTTCAGCAACAATGGCTAGCCACTGCTGCTGCTATGTCTTTCCCTGCAGAGGAGCCTATAGAAGTTGCCCCCTGCAGCTGCAGCAGCCCTCAGTAGGCACAAGGGGTAGAATTTGGGACTTCAACCCAGATCCGGTGCTGGGCTATTGTACCAACTTGTAAGCAGTTACTTACATTCGCAACCAAATAGCAGAGTGCTTATTCCCACACATACAATACACCCCAAACACTAGAGCCAGACGACAATGGAACCAGAATCTGCTCAACATCCCATCATATAAGGTGAAAGGTTCACAGGCAACATGTCAGAGATCATTCTCAATCTATGGTCCAACACTATGGAACTCACTCCCAAGTGCCCTCAGATCCATCGAGGACTGCAACGACTTCCGAAAGAAACTGAAAACCTATACATGATGCAAAGCCAAACCCTAACCACCACCTCCTCAAAATGTAAAACACACTCCACCATGATGAAGAATACTGGGCCCGATTTTGATTTAGGCAAGCTATGCTCTGTGTTGGCGCATAGCCTAACCGCCAACCCTCTTAACCCGGATTTTCCCTTCTGTGGCAATGGAAGTGAAAATCCGGGTTATGATGGATGCTCCGGCAGCCACCGAGACTAAGCAGGTAGTCCCTTAGTCCCTGTGCCCGCTTAGTCCCTGTGCCTTAAAGATAGGTGAGGAAAAACCTTGCCTACCTTTAAGGCGCAGAGGGCTAAGCGGGTAGCATCAAAAATCGCTGCTACCTGCTTAGCCCTTTCCTCCGCCCCACTCTGCCCCAGAACGCCCACAACACACCCCATGCTACCCGCATCGCATCTGGGTGCGTTAGGGACTTATCCGGGATTTTCGTGTTGGTGCCTTTCGAAAATCCCGGATATGGCATTTACACAGGTACCCGTGTAAATGCCTTTGAAAATGCTGCCCACGGTACATAGGTTACTGTATAAAAGTTAACTTAGTACATGTTTTTGTAACCCCCCCCTGATCGTTCAATGTAGCCCCAATTGTTCAGTTCCATGTAAACCGCTTTGATAACTTGAAAAGTGGTACAGAAAAAAAAAATGTTAAATAAATAACGAAAGAAGTAACTACTTCAACTTCACCAGTCACATCTAACCTGTCAAAAATGACTAATTCAAATGGCCTAAAATAATTTGAAAGCAAATTCTTAACATCTCATCAGGGCTGATGCAAGGAGATGAAGTTCCCTAGGCAAACCTTATCCCTTGCAGCACCCTCCCCGTTTCCCTCTTCTGCCCCCATGCAAACAGGAAGTTGGCATTGGGAGTCGAAGGGGGCAGAAGTCAAAGGCCCCCACAGCAAGGCTGTTTGAAGCCATTGCCACTGCTGCTGCTCCCAGAGAGGGGCAGCAGTGGCAACAGTTGAGCGCCCCTGGCCCATCAGGGCTCTTGGTAGCCACTTAGTTTGCCTAATGGTAACACCGACCCTGCTTCCACCACAAGTAACTTAGTCCTATGACAATAACCTACTCCTGAATCCAGCAAAGATAGCTGCTTTTGTTATTGATCCTTTTATGAAATTTAAATTGGCACATAATTTGTTTTTGGCAGATATGATAATCTCAGTCGTACAGGAAGTTTGTTACCTTGGCATTCAACTTGCAAAGTTGACTGCGCAGTCTCATGCCAGTAAGATTGTGCGGGCTACTTTTCATAAGCTACGCACCTTGTGGTGACTAAACATTTTCCTTCAGCCAGATAATTTTTGGACAATTACGCAAACCTTGATTATTACAATATGCTTATTATTATATCTTGCATCTAGGTTTTTTAGCTACCACTAAAAAGGCCTTGAGTGGAGGAGTAGCCTAGTGGTTAGAGCAACTGCCTAGTACCCAGAAGATCAAGGGTTCAATTCCCACTAGCATGACTTGTGACCTTGAGCAAGTCACTTTACCCTCCATTGCTTCAGAAGAAAAGGCTGGCAATCTACTTCCAGTGATACATTGCCAAGAAAACCCAGAGGTAGCTGGGTTGCTATGAGTCAACACTGACTTGATGGCGCAAAAAAAAAAAAGGCCTTACAATTAGCACAAAATGTTGCAGCTAGAATTATAATGGACTGTAAACATTCTCACCATATTTCCTTCAGCTCTTGTACTGGTTGCCGATAGTGGCCCCGATTCCATAAAGCAGATAGCAGGGCAGCATATCCCGCCAGGGCATGCTACCCTGCTTTCCACCTTGCTGGTATTCCACCTCCTTCCCCCGCTGCATGCACAGAGCTGCTGTTTGTGCACCAGGGGATGGGGGCATGCCAGAGGCAAAGAGTAGGAGGGGCATGGGCAGGACCAACCCCTGGATGTACAGGGCTGAATCTGCTCACGGCTCTATAGTCCAAATGTCGCCGGGGGGAGGGGGGATGGTCTGTTTATTCCACCTCAGAGGTGGTATAAGGGCAAGCCGCCCCCTGATCCTTTCCAGCAGCCCCACCCGGAGATCGCCAGCACCTCCCCAGAGCGTATGACAGGCCAAGGTGGGTCCCCACTGCCCAGTCGGGGTTGGGCTGGGATATCGGGGTTCAGGTGGCTACTTTGCATGTCGTGCTGCGGGAAGAACGTCCCCGCGGTGCTGCTGGAGCGACCAGGCTGTCTCCAAGGCCCGGATCATGCTCCCACGGTGCAGAATCGGGCGCTGATGGGCCCTTTTTGGTCAGGGCCATCCAGATTGCCCGAACATGCCCCTTAGGGAATTGGGCTCTTGTGTTTTGTTTAAGTTTTTAAATTCAGTGTTTAATGCAGTCTGTTTTATGGCTCTCATGCAGCTACAGAGATCAAGTATTGACAGTGCCAATGCAAGAATTGGAGGCGACCAACACAGAGGATCTCTAAAGGTAAAAAGTGGACTTTTGTAGTTGTTGTTATGGAAGGACAGACTAGATAGGCCATGTGGTCTTTTTCTGTCATCATGTTTCTATGTTTCTATAGTGGATCCATGGAATAGTCTCCCAGTGGAGGTGGTAGAGATGAGGACAGTAACTGAATTCAAAAAAGCATGGGACCAACACAGAGGACCTTGGCAGGCCCCTCCATCCTGCTGCCCCTCACCCCCACTGCCACCGCTGCTGCCCCTCGGCGGGGTCAGCAGTGGCAGAAATAGCAAAGGAACCGCGATGCAGTGCTTGCCAAAAGCTTCTGGTTTGACATAAACAGTGAAATTTCGCACAAACTGGAAATCTGCATCGGGGGGGGGGGGGGGGGGGGGGGGGGTGGGGGGGGGTGGCAGAAGTGCCTGATCATAGCAAGCAGGGACCGCGATGCAGCACCAGAATCTTTGGTAAGTACCGCCTAGAGAGCCTAATGGTAGCACCAGCCCTGCATTTCATGCAAATGAGTGGGAAATGTGAAAAGGTGCCTCCCATACCTCATTAAAAAAACTGTGCAAAGTTTACAGCTCATGCAGTTTAGTTAAAGCACAAACATTAGGACCGAAATCCTGAATGGAGTGTTCTTGTGCACTTTAATGGGTCTATCACTGCTTAAAGGCACAAGACATTCAGTATTCCATGGATTGTACCATCACACCGAAGAGAAGGGCTTGCTTTTTGTGGAGCACAGTGAGAAAAAAAAAATGCCGGCCCAAATCTAAATAAAGGAGTCATCAGTTTCAAGTCACATTTTTCCATCTCTAGTCTATGTTTTCTGTCATGAATGATAGATTCCTTTTCAAATACTCAACCTCCGCGTATTTTCCAAATCCCAGGCACGCAATGAAGTTGAACACATGCCTTATAAAACAATCCAAGACCAAAACACATGGCACAACCACCAAGATTTAAAACAGTTCCAAATTTACATCACCAGATGTATCAAATGACTGTTGTGTGAAATCAGTTCCCTTCATAAAGAAAGAAAAAAAAAGGGCTGTGTTTTTCCTGGCCAAGCCATCCAGCTCTTCAAAGGGAAACTGCAAATCCGACCAATTAAACAGCTTGAAGATCAGTCTTTAAGGGTCTTAATATTTTTTTTATTCAGTTACACTGTAAAACCCATCTAAGACTTTACAAGTACAAAGAAACAGCATATGGGAGACAAGTTAAAAACCCTCTTTTGAAAAGCTCAGTTGCAGTGAAATCAATTAAGGGGAATTAGTAATAATATTTAAACATTTTTTTAACTGATCAGCACATTTTCCTTCTTTTTTTTTTGCTTATCTTTTTTCTACTAGGCCCCTGGCCTTCCTCTTTCCCTTCTAGATCTCAGAGGCAGTGAGCACAACCTGCAATATTTCTGAAGTTCTGCTGCAGACCCGGTCACAGAGGGGGTCATTCTGTGTCACGAATAGCGGGGATGTACGTCCTTTTGGGACGTACATCTCTGTTATTCATCCCCCAGCCACCCCGGTGCAAAGGCTACCTGTACGTAGGTGGGGGCAAGGGTGGTGCAAGACCATGGACGTACAGGGCCAGTTCAGAGGTCAACCCTGTACGTCAGGGGTCAGCCAGGTAGACGGGGGACTTATTACACCTCTGAGGTGGAATAAGTCCCCCTGGACGTCGGGGAACGGTGGCAGACAGTGGGGACAGACAGGTGAGGGGCAAAGGGGGTTCTCCGTAGCCCAACCCTGGCCAGTGGAGGCTGGATTGGGGGTCGGGCTGCGGGGAAAGGGCATTTTGGGTCGGTGGCCCAGGATCGCAGCTCCAT
This sequence comes from Ichthyophis bannanicus, assembly GCA_033557465.1. Classification (NCBI taxonomy): domain Eukaryota; kingdom Metazoa; phylum Chordata; class Amphibia; order Gymnophiona; family Ichthyophiidae; genus Ichthyophis; species Ichthyophis bannanicus. The sequence continues at coordinate 840,220,595 of CM066031.1, forward strand.
AATGGCAACGAGACACCATGGTACTGTGGCTCCATTACAGAGCCAGGATGAGTTGGTGGAGTATGTGGCTGGGCATGCGGCCGACCAGAATCAGGACTCGGCCTGCATGTCCAGGCCATAGACCCGATTCTGATCCCGCGGGCATGTCTAGCCCCCATGGAATGATGGGAAGGGTTATATTGCTGTGTAGGGAAAAGACCGTTCTCTGAGAGGGATGGGTTTCTATGTTTTATATTTAGTTTATTAATGAAATGCCTTTATTGTATTTTTATTTGTATCTGCTGTAACCACCTTGAGCAGCAATTTTGCTGGGTGTGTGGTATAGAAGAAACAAATGAAATTAAATGAAATGAAACACCACCGTTTTTTTAAGTCAGTTTGGGGAAGTGATGTCATTTAAGTAAGATGGCCACTTGAGCCTTCTGCGATTCAAACAAGTAAATTTTGACGATTCCCCCACCTCTTAGCTGCTTAGCGATGCTTTCCTGATTTGTTAGCATGTGGTGACCACAGTGATATCAAGCAAGCCTCATTCTGGCACCTTAAAACAGTATTTCCAGGGCGCTTATGCCATGGCAGCATAGTTCAGACCAAAGCGTGCACTGGGCTTCTGGCTCAGACAGGATGAGTGACAACGATCTGAGTTCCCTTAGTGCGGAAATGAAGCAGATACTTGGGGAGCTGAAGTGATAACTTAAGAAAGATCAGAGCTACAATGAAGGAAGTGAGAGAGCGTTCGGCTGAGCTGTACGATGACATAGCAGAATTAGGCAGCAGGATGGTTGAGAGAGACCAGGGGGGCCGGTGCAAGGGTTTCTGGTGCCCCCCTGCAACTTAGATCGGCGCCCCCCTTCCTCACTGCTATTAATGCTGGCTACACCTCACCCTCCTCTTTCCACAAACTCCTCTCTGAACTCTTTTTGCATGGTGTCAAACAAGAAGGGCTTTGCAACCCCAACATAACTCCTCTGAAACTGCACATTGGACCAGTACATTAATGTAAATATATATTCAGCAAAAAAAACAAAACAAAGGAAATGCAAGATGCTTGCACTCCAAGGAACTAAAAATAGAAACAAACCCCCCTCCCAAGAACCACAGCGCAGTTTATAACACCAAATTATAAAATTATAACTCATTTTATTTTGTTATTAATTGCAGTGAGGTTCTTGCTTGTTTTTTTGAACATATATTCTACATCCACAGAAACCCCTCCCTCAACAAGGGTGCAGAGCAATACTAGGATGTTCACCTATAAACTCAATATATAGTGTATATTAAACATTCTGACTGTGGTTTTCTCCAGTACCAGGCATATTGCAAACTAATACAAAACCCCTCAAAGGTCACTGTGGATCCATGAAGCAAATCTACCATATCAGCAGCATCTTCCAAAACTCAAGGAGCCTACCCAGAACAAAGCAGCACTGTAAATATTGTAGCAGGCCCTAGAACATCCATACACCTATTTGAAAAGCTGAACAAGTCACATTACTACAGTGCAGATCCCTATAAGCAAACTCCATGTTAACAGACTATCTGGCCTCGGTCACACACTAGAATACAGACCCTCACCAAAAACAAAATAAACTATAACCTAAAAATAAAAGTATGTAGGCAAAAATTAAACTGAAGCCACAAGAAGCTAGATTCTGCATGCAGTACAACACCAGAGAAATGGAAAGAGATGCATTTCCCTGTGCTTTGTAAACTATAAAGGGGCATGTTTGCTACGTGCGTTAGCTGCTAATGCGGCGATAAGGTGGGATTATCACCAGGCGGTATCAGTTTATGTGAGTAAATGCAGATAGCAAAGGGCTTTCCTGTACTATTTGCAGACTGTGTATTAACTAAGCACTTGGATGGAGAGAAGGCTGAGAGTGGGAGCACCTGTAATGTGTGATTACCGCAGGCACTGATAGCACACAGTAAACGCAAGATGGGCAGACATCACAGGTGCAACAAATTCCACCTCGATGGATGGTGTTAGTTGCAGCTGCACTGTTGCTGCTCTGGGATCTCTGAGGTTTGGCAGCATTATCTACTGGGGAAATGCATCCTCAGCAGATAACACATGGCTTTTGCAGTTAATCCACGGCATAGGCTGCAAAAGCCTATCGCACATAAGAACATAAGATATGCAATACTGGGTCAGACCAAGGTCCATCAAGCCCAGTATCCTGTTTCCAACAGTGGCCAATCTAGCTCATAAATACCTAGCAGTTTCCCCGAAAGACAGTTTCCTCAATGCTTGTATTGAGTCAAGCAGTGATATCCCGTGTCCCTTTTAAAACTGATTTATGGACTTTTCCATCAGGAACTTGTCCAAACCTTTTTTAAACCCAGCTTCACCAATAGCTTTTACTACATCCTCCGGTAACAAATTCCAGAGTTTGATTACACGTTGAGTGAAAAAAATATTTTCTCTTATTAATCTTAAATAGGTTACCCTGCAGCTTCATTGCATGTCCCCTAGTCTTTTTATATTCTGATGACATAAACAATTGATCAACGTTTACCCGTTCCACTCCATTCATTAATTTATAGAACTCTATCATATCTCCTCTCAGCCGTCTCTTTTCCAGGTTAAATAGCCCCATCCCTTTTTGCCTCTCTTCATAGGAGCATCCTTCCATCCCATTTACCATTTTGGTGACTCTTCTCTGTACCTTTTCTAATAGCATTGTATCTTTTTTAAGATACGGTGACCAGAATTGCACACAATATTCAAGGTGCGGTCACACCATGGAACGATACAGAGGCATTATTATATCCCTTGTTTTATTTTCCATTCCTTTCCTTATGATACCTACCATTCTATTTGCTCTCTTGGCTGCCGCTGCACACTGGGCCGAGGGTTTTAACATGGTATCCACAATGACGCCTAAATCTTTTTCCTGGGTGGTGGTTCCCAATGTGGAACCTTGCATGTTGTAACCATAGTTTGGGATGTTCTATCCTAGGTGCATAACTTTGCACTTGTCCACATTAAATTTCATCTGCCATTTGGATGCCCAGTCTTCCAATTTATCAAGATCCTCTTGTAATTTTCCACAATCCTCATGGGTTTTAACAACTTTAAATAGTTTTGTGTCATCTGCAAATTTGTTAACATCACTCGTTATTCCATTTTACCAGGTCATTTATGAATATGTTAAAAAGCAGCAGACCCAGCACAAATCCCTGGGATACTCCACTATTCACCTTTTTCCATTGGGAAAATTGGCCATTTAGCCCTACCCTCTGCTTTCGATCTTCTAACCATTTCTTGATCCACAATAGTATATCACCTCCTATCCCATGACTTTTTAGTTTGGCCAAAAGTCTCTGATGAGGGACCTTGTCAAAGGCTTTCTGAAAGTCACGATACACTATATCAACTAACTTACCTTTGTCTATCTGTTTATTCACACTTTCAAAAAAGATAACAGATTAGTAAGACAAGATCTTCCTTGTCTAAAGCCATGTTGGCTATCTCCCATTAAGCCATGACTGTCTACATGCTGCAGTAATTTTATTCTTTATGATGGTTTCTACCATTTTTCCCAGTACTGACATCAGGCTCACCGGTCTGGAGTTTCCCGAATCACCCCTGGAACCCTTTTTAAAAACTGGCGTTACATTGGCGATCCTCCAATCTTCAGGTATTACAGATGATTTTAATGATGGTTCACAGATTATAGCAGGTCTGCAATCTCATATTTCAATTCTTTCAACACCCTTGGATGTATACCATCCGATCCAGGTGATTTGCTACTCTTCAGTTATTAAATAGTTGCAATACATCTTTCCGGTGTAGTGATGTTTCTTTCAATTCTTCTGCAGCATCACCATTACATACCACTTCAGTCATGGGTAACATCCCTACATCTTTCTCAGTAAAGACCGAAGCAAAGAATTCATTCAGTCTCTCCGCTATAGCCTTGTCCCCTCTTACTGACCCTTTTACCCCTCTATCATCTAATGCTTCAACTGACTGTCTCACAGGTTTTTTTGCTATGAATTTACTTGAAAAAGTCTTTATTATGCATTTTTGCTTCCACAGCAAGTTTCTTCTCAAATTCTCTCTTTGCCTGCTTTATCAATGCTTTGCATTTAACTTGCCAGTGCTTGTGCTGTTTCCAGTTTTTGTCATTTGGCTCTTTTTTCCATTTCCTGAAAGATGCTTTCTTGGCAACAGCAGCCTCTCTGACCTCACCTTTAAACCATGCTGGCAGTTTTTTGGACTTCCTTCCACTTTTCTTAAAGCATGGAATACAGCTGGTCTGGGCTTCCAAGATAGAATTTTTAAACAACACCCAAGCTTGATGTAAGTCTTTAACCTTTGCAACTGCTCCTTTTAGCTTTTTCTTAACTATTTTCCTCATTTTATCATACCTTAGTAAACATATCCCAAAGATAGCGCAAAGTCAGATTACTAAATTAAAAATAAAATTATTTTGTTCTGTCTTTGTTGTCTGATCATTTTATTCTTTGATCATGCCGGTCCCAACCTGAGGTTTCTGCTTTCTTCTGTCTATTACCTCTCTTTTTACAGACTCTTTTTACAGACTTTTTACAGACTGCCATTTCTTGTCTCTCCTTCTGTTTTCTTCAATTCTTTCCATCATGGATATTGATCTTTTTCTTTCAGCTTTCTTCCATTTATTTTTCTGTCTCTGTCCACTACGATTTCACTACTCCTTACTATCCAGTTCTCAATCTCCTCTTTTTTATCCATCTGCCTACCACTTTTCGACCCTCACCCCAGTCTTCCCATTCCCCAACTCTTTATTCCTGGTCCATTATTCCCCAGTCTTTAGCTTACTCTCTCTTTCCTCTCCATGTCTAACATCTTTTACCATCCCATGTTTCTCCCCCCCTCTCTCTCCCTCCCTCTTTCCCTCCATACGGTATCTCCTCTCTCTCTCTATCCTTCTGTGTTCCCCCTCTCCCTTCCTCTCCCCATATCCAGCATTTCCCCTCTCCTTTCCTATTACACTGTGTCCAGCATCTTCCCCGTCTCCATCCCATCCTTATTACTCCCATATCCAGCATTTCTCTCTGTCTCTCTTACCCTACTTACCCCACGTCAATCTTCTCCCCCTCTCTCTCCCTATACCCCATGTCCTGTATCTCACGTTTCCCTATGTTCTACCCTCCATGTCCAGCATCTTCCCACAGTGTCCCTATAACCCCCATGTCCAGTATCCCCACTCCATCTCAAAAATTTCCTCTCCTTGTTTGTCCCTGTGCCCAGTCTTATGTCCACGTCCCACGTCAAGTATCTCCTCTTGATATCCCTAGCACCAATGTTTAGCATGTCCCTTCTGCCTCCCTATTCCACCCCTGCATCTAGCATTTCCCCTCTGTCTCCCTGTGCCCCTCCATTTCCCAATGCCCGCCATGTCCAGCATCTCCCGTTTTCCTGTGACCCCTCCTTGACCAGCATCTGCCATCTGCTTTTTGTGATACCCCCCTGCCTCCAACATTTTCTCTCCATGTTAATTTCCCCCTCCATCTCCCTAAGTCCCCTCTGTGTCCAGTATTTCCCTCTGCCTCCCTAGATCTCCATCTCCAGTACCTTCCATCCTCCTGCCCCTCTCCTGCTGATCCCCTTCCCAGACTCTGTCCCTTTCTCACTTCCCCTTTGCAGTCTCATAATCCCCCCCAAACTCTCTGTCAATCACAGCCACTTTAAATCTAATCCAACATCTCTGCCCCTCTCTCTCTAGCCCTCAACAACTGCCCCTGCTTTCCCTCTTCAGGACCTGCAACCAGCATGATCTGGCATCCAAATGGCAGATGAAATTCAATGTGGACAAGTGCAAAGTTATGCACCTAGGAAATAACAACCCAAACTATGGTTATAGGATGCAAAGTTCCACATTGGGAAACACCACCCATGAAAAAGATTTAGGCATCATCGTGGATAACATGTTAAAACCCTCCACCCAGTGTGCAGTGGCGGCCAAGAGAGCAAATAGAATTCTAGGTATCATAAGTAAAGGAATGGAAAATAAAACAAAGGATATTATAATGCCTCTGTATCGTTCCATGGTGTGACTGCACCTTGAATATTGTGTGCAATTCTGGTCGCCGTATCTTAAAAAAGATATAGAGTTATTAGAAAAGGTAGAGAAAAGAGCCACCAAAATGGTAAAGGGGATGGAAGGATACTCCCGTGAAGAGGGGCTGAAAAGGTTGGGGCTGTTCAACTTGGAAAAGAGACGGCTGAGGGGAGATATGATAGAGGTCTATAAATTAATGAATGGAGTGGAACGGGTAAACGTAGATCGATTGTTTATGTCATCAGAATATAAAAAGACTAGGGGACATGCAATGAAGCTACAGGGTAACCTATTTAAGACTAATAAGAGAAAATATTTTTTCACTCAACGTGTAATCAAACTCTGGAATTTGTTACCGGAGGATATAGTAAAAGCTGTTAGTGTAGCTGGGTTTAAAAAAAGGTTTGGACAAGTTCCCGGAGGAAAAGTCCATAAACCATTATTAAAAGGGACACGGGATATCACTGTTTGACCCAATACAAGCATTGAGGAACCTGTGTCCTTTGGGGAAACTGCTAGGTACTAGATTGGCCACTGTTGGAAACAGGATACTGGGCTTTATGGACCTTGGTCTGACCCAGTATGGCATATCTTATGTTCTTATGACAGCTGTTCTGCCCATGGAACTTGTTGCTCCCATGGGCACGATCTTCCCTTCTGGGCTGCAAAGACTAGAAGATCGTGCCAGCAGAGCTCTGCCTGCAAGACTGCAAAGATAAGAAGCACAAGAAGCAGCAAGTCCCGCAGGCAGAAGAACTGTTCCTGCCGGCACTATCTTCTTGTCTTTGAGGCCTTGCATACAGAGCTCTGCTGCACGTGGGACTTGCTGCTTCCATGGACACAATCCTCCTGTCTGGACCAGGATCGCGAAGCAGATCATGGCCCAGACAGAAAGATCATGCCCGGAGAAGCAGCAAGTAGCACTGGTAGCAGAGTTCTGCATGCAAGGCCACATTCGCGGACCAGTAGGGAAGTTTGTGCCCGTGGGAGGAACAAGTCCCTCTTTCTCTCAGGGCTTGGTGGAGATGCAGGAGTGGGCAGGGTGGAAGTGGGCTGGGTGTAGGGAGGGAGCGCGCTAATGCTAACGCACCCCTGACATCAGTGCTTTTCTGGAGCACTTACCCCGCTTACTGGGTAGCGCAGATTCTAGTTGAGATTGAGCAAAGATGTGAGCTCAGGAAGAGGAAATTGCAATCAGAGAGTGGATAAAGTTGATTTCCTGTGGGGAGAACTCAGAATCAAGCTCAAAGATACAGAAAATCACACCCAGAGTTACAATCTGCAAATTTGGTATGTCCCTGTGGAGGACATATATGCTAAATGTCATGGAAGTTGGCCAAAGGATTTTCTAGTCTGTTTTGCAGAGGAATCCAGCTGAGGAGCTGAAAGAAGAAAATCTCTTGGAGTAGGCACAGTGGGCTTTGATCCTCCCCCCTACCCCGACTCAATCCTCCCTGGGACATCGTGTTTTGTCTGTTGTGGTATTTAGTAAAAGAAAAACATTATGAACAAAGTTAGAGCTAATTCTGAACTAAGCTGGGGTGGCCATGGTGATTTGCTCAGACAATCTTACAGAAGAGATGTGAGTTTAAAGAAATTGGGGAAATAGAGATGACTGTAACTGTTTGGGCTGCTGTTTGAAATGAATGGTATAGCTAATCTTAGCCGCTCTACGGGCGATGCTAGGAAACATCTATAGGTGGCAGGACTGGTCAAGGAGCAACTCAAGTGAGCTTCCTTGGTGGTGGTGTCATTCTGCCCAAAGTGACATTGGATGTCGGGTGGTGGCAAGCATCTTCAGCGCCAGTCTCCAAGTCCACAAGTGACTGCAGTTTCTCTGGCTGCAATAAAGGACTCTTCTGTTTCCAATGGCAGCTGTGATTGCAGTTCTCTGGGCTTATCAAATGTCTTTTTGGACTGGGATGCAGCATAGTGAGTATTTTGGTGCAGTTATTTGAAGAAATGAAGGAGTATGGCTGAAATGAGTGCCAATTAGTTTACAGGCTATCTCCTGGGGTCGTTTTCCTCTGTATTTTACAGCCCTATAGTCTGTTAGTGTGGTATGACTAGGACAGCGAGTTGGGTGAGTTGGATGGGTTGAAAAGGGAGGGTGGTAGGAAAAGGGAGGATTGGTGGAAGGGAAAGGAGTGTGGATGAATGGGTTTTGTAAGAGTGTAGTGAGTTTGAATGGGAGATGGAAGAATGGAGAGGGTTGTGGTCATGGAGCATTATTCTATATGTGAGCTGGGGTGCAGATGAAGCCTAGTAGGAATGAATGTGGTCAAATGGCATGTAAGACTGTAGTGTCTTGGAATGTGGCTGGGATAAGCTTCCCGGTTAAGAGGAAAAAAACTTTGATTACTTTATGTAAGTAGCGGGCTGTTGTGGCACTGCAAGAAAAGCAAGAAAAACATTTCAGTAAAGTAGAACATTTTAAGTTTGCTAGGGATTAGGTAGACAAGTGTTACTCCCCATCGACTCCTGACTCTAGGAAACCTGGAATGGAGATATTAATAAATAAAACTGCGTCCTTTAACAACAGCCCTTTGTGAAAAAAAGTAAAATGTGATCCTCAAGGTCGTTATAAAGGGATACTAGGGGAGTTTGGGGGGGAGAGAAGAAACACAGGTTGATTTCATTTCAGGATATTCTCCTAATAGGTAAAATGACTATTATTTTTCTAAGCTAGGTAGGCTATTAGCTGGGTTGGAGGGGACTCAAATGATAGTGGCTAGTGATTTTAACAGCATTGCTGATCCTTTGGTGGAGAGAGCTCCTCCGGGCTCAGTAAATGTTTGTGGTCAAAGTGGATTTTCTTGGTTATATTGGGACAGAGGATTATTAGATGAATGGCAACAGCTGCACCCAGGGGAAACAGAATATCCCCATATTTCTAGGGTATATCCTACTCAATATATTAGATTATGTTTTAGCTTCTGAAGCTATGTTTGAGAGAGTGACTGGGGTAGAACTTGGGTAACCAGTTTCATCAGATCGTTCACCAGTTTCGTTGGACATGTGTTTTTTGGAGGGAGTTGGGAAAGGAGAATTGGAGAATGCCGGGATTGGAGAAGAATCAGGAATTTGTGACGTAAATAGAGAAGCAGTGGCAGGAATATGAACGGTTCAGTGAGGAGCATAAAGAGGAACCAAGATTATTTTGGGAAACCTCTAAAGTGATTTTATGGGGGGGCTATTATTTCTTAAATGAGCCAGAAGAATAAAAGACTGAGTGTTATGTTAATTAGATTATCTAGGCAAACTGCGTGCTCTTCAGCACCAACTTGCCCAGAAGATGACACACAGACTCAAACAGCAAAATTTTCATCTCAAAGCTACTATTAATACCATCATACATCAAAGAACTATGAGTTCTTTGACATATCAGAAATGCCAGCTTTTTCGATTTGGGAATAGAGCAAGTAAGTGCCTGGTATAGCTGGTGAACTCTACATAGGGGGCTTGGTTTGTTCTATTGCTTGGAGATGCCCATGGAGCTCTTGTTACAGATAATGCACAAATAGGGGAAATTATAGGTGGGTTTTACAAGTGCTTATATGCTAAGATGGAGCCATCCACAGAATGGCTTGCTGGGTTCTTCACTGGGACTGATCTGCCTCAGCTTACAGAGGATCAGAGGCATTTTTTAGATGATCCGCAAAGGCTGAAAAGTTCGCAGATGATATTAAGGCACTGAAGTCACCAGACCCAGATGGGTTAAGAACAGAACTGTATCAGATCTTAGAGAATCCAATCTTAGTGCCTTTGAAGGCTATGTTTGATCAGGCCCTCTGTACAGGAACTCTTCTACCGACTGTCAACAGGGTATTAATTACAGCACTGCCTAAGGAGGGGAGGGATTTGGTCAATCCTTCTTTGTATCAGCAAATTTCCCTGCTGAATATTGACACCAAAATTTATGCTATTTTAGCAAGTCGTATAGATAATATATTGCCTGAACTGGTAGCCAAAGAATGGACTCTGATAGCAGAAGCCTCCAGGAGTATCACTACTTTCTATATTTTGGTGACTTAAAGCTTGAGACAAAAGAGACTGTGGACTTATTTGGAAAATTCTTTATATTTTAAATTCTTTAAAAAAGGGTGAGAAAACTGTAATATTGAGATTAATAGCTGTCCCTAGGTGTTCTTAGGTAGACAGAATTTCTGAATAGGTCATTCCAGCAGACTAAATAAAGTGCTAATCATCAAAGGGCTTGTTGGAAGCACTTCCGTTTGATTCAATATATATAGAGAGGGAAATATCAAGAGCTCTCTTTCCTGAGGGGAATCTGATGGTAGAAGAATCCTCTGCAAGTGAGCATGACGCTCCTTGTAAATTTTGGTGACTTAAAGCTTGGGACAAAAGAGATTCTGAAATTATTTGGAAAATCCTTTATTTTAAAGTCTTTAAAAGCATGAAGTACTATACTTAATGGCTTGGATTAAAGTTTTAGATTTAATTTGTCCTAGTCAGTAGTTAGGCCTTTTGGAGTTTTAAAACAAGACAAAGCAGGTAGTTAACATCTGCTTCGTGTTTATCTATATCCTTTTGGTCAAAGATCCCAAAGCTTGCTGATATATACTGTTCATTGGGCATAAGGGGCCACTGGAACAACACATTCATATGAGACTAATATCCTGTCCTAGCTATAAAAAAGCTCAACTAGTAACCTAGGGGATGCCTTGATCCCAGCTGCAGTAGTAAAATGGAAGAAGGATCTATTCTGCATGAAGGGTTTAATGAAGATGGCTTTAGCATGTGTGTTGCAGGTGTTGGTGAGGTGGGAGAATGTGTTTTATGGCATGAATTGCATTTCATATCTTCCACCATTTATTCTTGCATCCTAGATGGGTATAACGGGTGGGCACATGGGAATCTGGAAAATGTGCAAAATGTGATGCAACAGAGAGTACTTGTGTTCATTGTGTGAGGTCTTGTGAAGTCATTGCAGGATTGTGGAAGCAGGTTTTTCAATATTTGTCAGGGATATTAGGTGAAGACATCTAATACTGATATTATGCTGGTAAGAAAGGCATGTTTGGCTGTTAAATGTTCTATACTGATTCAAAGGGTTCTGATGCCCCCAGGGGCCAGCACAAGGAGAAGAGGTGAACCTCATCCCTTGCGCCCCTCCCTTCGTGGTGCCTATTGCCAACGCTGCTGCCCCTTTCTGGGACTGACAGCAGCGGCAATAGCCACACACAGCCCTGTGACACGTTTTAGACTTCTGTGCCGTGGTACTGTTTGCTTCTGACACTTTCCGATGCCCAGGAAGTCGGCATCGGGAGTCAGAGAGAGGCAGAAGCAAACATCCCCGCAGCAGCAAAGCATGAAGGTAAGTGTCACGGGACTGCTTCAAGCAATTGCTGCCACTGTCGATCCCTGAGATGAGTGACAGCAGTGGCAAACGTCTAGTTCGCTTAATGGTAGCATCGGCCCTGAATGCCCCAACTTTTGTACGATGGAAAATACAAATGTATGCTCTCTTGCAGATGGAATGCCTCACCACACAGTTTAATAGTGTAAAGAAGACGTTTCTAGATGTCTGGCATTCATTTGTGATGACCTTGACCTTGACCCTCCTCTTGTAGAAATGTTCTACTGAATACTGCAAGCACCTGAGGGGCAAGAGGAGTGTGCAGGGGCTGAACTTACTGTTGGGCATGTCTGAATGTTCTACTGTTGATTATTGCTTAATATTAATAAAAAAAATATTTTTCACTAAAGCCTGTCAGTTTCCTCCTGCTCTTTGGGGCATCCAGCTTCTACTGGGCAACAGCACTATGAACCATCATTTACAATTCCCCAGGGCTCTTATCTATCTTGCAGCCTATCCCCATTCTTCTGTCTAGCCAGGAGCCACAAATTCCTTTTCTGTTCATGACAACTATTGTTCTATTGTTCCTTTGTCAGTACTGCATGCTTAGACTTGTTAATGTGTCATGTTGCTACCTGCTGACCACAAAGGAAAACTGAATAAACATTTCTGAGTTTCCTAACAAATGTGTATTCTTTACTCTGATTAGGCAAGCCACTACTACAGATGCTGGGAATGTTCTCCTCTGTGAGAAGCTTCTCCATTTTGTTCCAGCGGTTCACAGAGGGACCTGCAGACCAATCTCACCTGCCTAGCTCTCCAGAGCCCTGAAAAGGCATTGCTTTTTACCCAGTATTTCAGCAACTGTATTCTAAGAAGGACTCATTACAGCTCACAGACTCAGAGACTGGACTTGGTGCTTACAAATGGGGAGACTGCTTCTGATGTAGTAGGCAATCATCTTGCATCTAGTGACTAACTGATGGTGCTGTTCAGTATTAGGATATGGGTGGAAATGGTTCACTCAAAAATCAGAGTCCTCAAGGAATCATTAGCTGGATGGGAACATCTGCAGGCAATAGAAAAACAAAGGGCAAAACAGAAAGGAGATATTTTAAGGGCAACAATCCTTTTTGTTAGGAAAGTAAATAAAAGTAAGACCAAGAGAAGATCCCTATGTTTTTCAAAAGAAAAAGCTGAAAAGGTAAGGTAAAAAGAGGGTAGCCTTCATAAACTATCAGAAATCATAGAAAGAGGAAGACAAACAACAGTATCTGCAGAAACTAAGGGAAGTTGGTAGAGTAGTCAGGAAAGCAAAGATGCAAATGGGAGAAAAATAGCAAATACAGTAAAAAGGGGAAAATATCTTTTTAGATATATTAGTGATCAAAGTAAGTGCAAAGGTGGCACTGTGAGACTCTAGGATGAAGGGGAGGGATATGTAGAGGCTGGTGAGGATAAAGAGCACATTCTTAACAAATATTTATTTCTATTTATTCTCAGATGAAGGGCCAGAAATGGGACCTAAGAAAACAAACACTAATAGGTATGGAAATGAGGTAGACCTTGAACAATTTTCAGAAGACTGGGTTCACGAGGAAAACTTAGTTACTCACCTGTAACATGTGATTTCCGGGAACAGCAGGAATCAATCTTCACACATGGGTGATGTCAGTACCGACAGAGCCCACATGGGAACGCTCCCCAGCGTCCAACAGGAAAGCCTTTGGGAGCACTCCACTGCGCCAGTGTGCCTGCCTTCCCAGCTCCTCTCCTCCATTGAGTTTGTAGCTGAGAGGAAGAGAAAAAAGAAACCAACCCTACAACTCCTTGGGGAGGAAGATGGTTTGTGAAGAATGATTCCTGTTGTTCCTGGAGATCAACTGTTACAGGTGAGTAACTACGCTATCTCCAGGAAAAAGTAGGAATGTAGTCTTCACATATGGGACTCACTAGCTCCCAGGTACCAGACTGGTTCAGACTGGTTTGATCCCTGAGACTAAAGCTTCAAGCCAAAGAGTGCGGACACAATATGGCCCGTTGGACTCAATTCCAGGAGGCTATACCACCTCTAATGATAGTCTGGTCTCTTGTAAAAGTCCAGGATGAAGGACAGGAGTTGAGTTTAAGTCCCAAAGTGGTGCTGGAGTACAGCTTGGCCAAAGACAGCATCCCGACGGGAGTCCCTATCCAGACAATAATGTGCAGCAAAAGTATGAATACAGGACAAGATAGCTGTCTGACAAATCTTCTCAATGGATCCTGAATGGAGATTGGCTACAGAGGTTGCCATAACCCACACATTATGAGCAGTGACATGACCCTCCAAAGAGAGCCCTGCTTGTGCATAAGCAAATGAAATGCAATCTGTTATCCATCTGGATAGAGTCCGCTTTGTCACCGGTAGCCCAAGGTGACTGGGATCAAAGGAAACAAATAATTGAGAGGATTTTCTGTGAACTTTAGTTCTATCCAAGTAGTAAGCTAGTGCTCACTTGCAATCTAAGGTGTGTAGTGCTGCTTCAGCCTGAGAAGCATGTGGACTTAGGGAAGAAAGTCAGGAGGATTACCAACTGGTTTAAATGGAAGGAGGAGACTACTTTCGGAAGGAAAACCGGATGAGTACACAGAACTATCTTGCCATTGTGCAACTGGGTATATGGCGGATCCATCACCAGAGCCTGCAGTTCACTGATGCGGCGAGCTGACGTGACAGCAATGAGGAAGAGTACCTTCCAAAATAGCAACTTCGGTGAAGTGGTCGCTAGAGGGTCAAAAGGAGGCTTTAGAAATTGAACAAGAACCATGTTGAGGTCCCAGGCCACCAGAGGCAGCTTAATTGGTGACTTGGACAGTAGGAGATCCCGCATGAATCGTGCTACTAAGGGGTTTGAGGAGATATGCTGTCCACCCAGTGGTTTGTGAGAGGCCGCAATGGCACTAAGTTAAACTCTCAATAAGTTAGTCTTAAGACCTACCAAGGACAAGTGGAGGAGATATTGTAGAAGGGACTCCACTGGGCAAGCAAAGGGGTCAGTGCCCTTTGAGGACCACCAGAGGGCAAACCTTCGCCACTTGAGGGCATAAGATCGCTTGGTGGACTCCTTGTGTGATGCAAGGAGGATATCTTTGGTCTCCTGTGGCAGGTCGAGATCAGCAAGCACTATCCCTTCAGCAGCCATGCTGTGAGGTGGAGTGAAGATTGGGATGGAGAGTGTCCCTTGATCCTGGGAGAGGAGTTTGGGCACACATCTGAGTCTGAGGGGTTGATTCTGCGCAAGGCGAAGAAGCAGAGGAAACCATGTTTGACAGGGCCAAAAAGATGCTATGAGGATCATGGAGCCCTCGTCGGCCTGTAGTTTGAACAGTGTTTTGGGTATCAAGGGAATGGGGGAAATACATAGAGCAGACCCTGTCCTCAATGGAGGAGGAAGGTGTCCGGGGCCTTTCGGTGCAGTGACGGAAGCTGAAACAGAAGAGTAGAAGCTGTGTGCTCTGTGGAGTGGCAAAAAAGATCTATGAGTGGGGTTCCCTACATTTTAAAGATCCAAGCAGCCATCTCCTAATGTAAGGTCCACTCATGTGGATGAAGAATATGGCTTAGCCTGTCTGCAAGGACATTGAGCTTGCCCGGGAGGTCACCGCTCTGAGGTGAATGCGGTGTGTGATGGCAAAGAACCATAGGCGAAGCGCTTCCATACACAGGGGATAGGATTCCATACCCCTCCTCTGTTTGTTCATGTAGAACATGACAACCTGGTTGTCCGTCCTGACTAATACCTGTTGCCCCGAAAGTTGGGGTTGAAAACCCGAAGGGCATTTGCTAGTATCTGTAGTTCTAGGAGGTTGATCTGCAGAGCAGATTCCTGTAGTGTCCATAGTCCCTATGTGTTCAGATGTGCTGCCCAACTCAGCTTGGAGGCATCTGTTGTCAGGGTGCATCGAGGTGGAGGCATCTGAAAGGGTGACCCGCCAAGTAGGTTCTGTGGGGAACACCACCACTGAAGAGACTGGTCAGTTGAAGGGTGATGTGGATCTTGTCTCTGAGACACCCTTTTGCTTTCGTCCATTGTGAAGACAAAGTCCATTGGGCTTGTCGCATGTGTAGTCGAGCATAGGGGATAACATGGACTGTGGAGGACATGTGTCCCAATAGACGTAGCATCTCTCGAGCTGTTACGCGGCTTTGCTGTTGCATTTCTTTTACCAGCTCAATAAGGCGGACACAGCGATCTTGAGGAAGAAAATCTCGGGCCTGTTAAGTGTCTCCCCTACATGGGATATTGGCCAGCTTGTCCTGGACCCACTGTTCAAAATCTGATGCCTGTAACCATTGTGACGCGGGGGCCGGGCGGGCAGAGTGTGCGCGCGCGTGTGCCAGCACCCCCTGGTGGCGGCGTAGTAGTTCCACCAAAGGGTGGGTTCCACAGGGCGCCGCCGCTCGCTGGTCCGCTGTCACCAAGAAGGTTGGATTGGGGTTGGCCAGGTGCGAGGGTCAAGGGTATCCGCCTTGTGCCGGCCTCGTTACCAAACTCCCAAAGAGAAAAATTATACTCTTGCACAAAGTGGAGGAGAAATAAAAAAAGGCTTTTATTCCCCTTTTTGCACTAAGGGTTCAAATCATACGCACAACACACTGGTAAACGTAACAGAAAAGTCTTTGCAACGGATATTCCAAACAGGGTATGAATTAACCAAAAAGGGCTGTTAACTTCACAGTATAAAAATTGCTCAAACAGTAATGCTTCATTCACTGCCAGATCTATGGAATGATTCAATCTCATCCACAACACAGTAGGTACATTCCATTGGGCTATCCAAGTCCTCGGACATAGATTCCACTTGCATGGCCTCCTCCTCTGACTGCTCTGGGGAAACCGAATAATTGTCCTTCCCTGGAGTATGTTCTGGTGTTTCCCAGGGCTTAGCCAAATGTTTGGGCCTAGGCTTCTGCAAGGTGGAATACCACAGTGGCAGCTCTTTTTCTAAAGGTTTAAAAACATTTTCTTGGTAATGTTTTCCTCTACCAGTTCTTTGCTTATAACAGCTGTCTTTTAACTTGTATTTCTGTCCTTGTTTATGATAAGGAGGGTCACCTTTCCAGGATTCTTCTCTAGGCAAACTATAACAATCTTTAAAAGCTTTACCTCTTGCTTTTCTCCTGGTTCTTTGGGACAAAGCTGGAGGCCTACCTTGGCTACTGTCTTCTGTGTCAGTGCTCTCTGGTGCGTTCCTTCGGCTCTCCCACTCTTCTCTCCTTTGGCTTTTATGGTTAGTTTTCTTTCCGGCTTCAGAGCCTAATCTGGTCAGGCTTCGGCCTTCTCGGCCTATCCTCTGGGCTATAGGACTGCTTCTCCTTCCCCAGCCTGTCTTTCTGCTCAGGCTTGGCTTGGGCCTAGACCTTGGCTTTGGTCTCTCCTCTGCATAGCCTGTTCTTGGTCCTTCTCTGGAGCTGCTTCTAACTTGTTCTCTTCCAGGTGGCACACTTCCTGGTGAACCTTCTGAGCTCCCTTGCGAGACTGCTGACTCTTGCCTGCCTCTCCTTAAATGTGTGGAGTTGGAGTATGACTCCTGCCCCCTGAGGCGTGGTTCTGGAGTCTCTGTCCTGCCTCTCCTGCTCCCCCTAGATGGATCCTTTGGAAATTGCAGGTCATTTCTTTTTTTCTCAGAATTTAAAACTTTTTTTCTCTCTAGAAGAGGGTCCGCTGCGTCACACCATGCCATCCTGCGAGCCCCAGTGCAGACTGCTGAAGCTCTGCATGTTGACTAAAAGGCACCAAAAGAGGCCCCAGTACTAAATTTTGAAATATTTTGGCCTTGCCTGATGAGTGTCTGGAATGTACTCTGTTTATCATCAGGAAGCATGGGGGCAAACATCTCCAGATCCCTGGTGACATCTTTGAGAAACATGTCCATGTATAGCATGTAGGAGTTTATTCTGGAGGCCAACATGCATGCCTGAAAGCATCGACGCCCAAAGGCATAGAACATCCTCGAGCCCCTACCTGGAGGCATGGATGAGTGATTTTTAGAACTCTTTATGCAGCACATTGCTGATTCTACCATCATTGAGTGGTGGGGTAGTTGAGGCTTCTGGAAGCCTGGGCACTCTGGAACTCAGTATATGGTATTGAGCCTCTTGCTGACAGGCAGAACCATGAGAGGAACCTCCCACACGCAGAGCATAAGATCTTGTAAGATGCGATGCACTGGTAAAGTAGCTGCTTCCTTGGGTGTGGGAGGGTACTGGAGTATCTCCAGTTCCTCTGCCCTCGATTCCTTCTCCGAGGCTACTGTGATGGCCAGTCCTGCCCCTATGTCCCATATGAAGTTCTGGAAAGACATATCTTCTGGTGGGGAGCTGCGCTGCTCCTGTGGAGGGGAAGGGTCTGAAGGGATGTCTGGTAGTTCCTGGGAATCCAGTGATCCCTCATCAGAATCGGAAGAACTGGAATCAGAGTCTGACAGAAAGTCGAAGTATTGGTGGTCTTGTGTTTGACCTCGATGCTTCACTGATATCTAGGGTTGATGCCGATACCAATGCTCAAATGTATCAGAATTGGGAACCATGGCAGCAGTTTTAGCCTGTTGGGTACCAGTGGTATCGGTTGGTTCCAATGGAGGCATCAGCCTCAGGGGTTTCAACGATATGGGTTTGAGGGTCAGCAACAGGGCTGATACAGTTGGCTGTAAGCAGGGTGCTGAAGCCTCCACTGATGGAGCTATCGATACTGTCTGTACCGAGCCTGCCAGGAGTGTGGCCAACTCCTCTCGAGAGCTAGCATGCGTTAGTCCAGGGAGAGGGCCGATGTCTGGGTGGAATCACCAACAGGGCTTTGAGCCACCGTTCCAGAGCATGGAACCGGTAGCTCTCCAGAGGTCAATTCCTTGGGAGCGTCCTGGAGTCCCTCCTGTGCTTTGGAAAAAGGTCCTCCCACTGGGGCTGCTTGACTGGCTGGTCTGCATTGGAAGCACCCCTAGGGGGTCTCGATACTTATGCTGGTATTTTCCTCTAGTTTCGGTATCGGTCTTTGATGCCAATGCCAATGACTTTTTTTAAATCAGAGACTTACTTTTATGTTTGGACTTGGAAGAGACCTGAGACTATGAGAGGAGGCCGATGTTCTCGCTGATGTGGAAGCCACTGAAATTGAGTCCAGGGTGAACAGAGATCCATACTGTCTGGCTCTGTTCTTTAGGCTTCTCTTTGTCTTTATCTTTATTTTTCCACTTTATATACCCCACTTTTGTGACATCAGGGAGGTTTACAATAAATTAAAATGCAGGAAGGAGGCAAACGCCAAAGAAAATGAAAAGAACTACAAAATCCAATAGGACAGGAGACAGTCAATCATACAGCAAGAAAACTAAGAGGGGGGAGGATAGGCGAGGAAGGAGGAGTCAAGGGGCAGAGGGAGGAAGTAAGAAAGCAGTAAGAAAGAGATGTGTCTTGAGGAGGACTTAAATTTGGGGAAAGGGGGTTCTAAACGAAGGTCAGTTGGGAGGGAGTTCCGTAGAAGGGACACAAGAAGAAAAAGCACAGTTACTTACCTGTAACAGGTGATCTCTGGGAACAGCAGGAATAAGTCTTCACATATGGGTACGTCGGTACCGACGGAGCCTGCGCGGGAACGCTCCCCAGCTTCCCAAAAAGGAAAGCTTTTGGGAGCATCCCACAGCGCCTGCGCGCTGCCTTCCCGCCTTTCCTAACCGCCTCTCCCCAGTTCGAGTTTTAAGCTGAGACAAAGAGAGAGAGGAAAGGAAAGATAGATAGAGAGATACAACTCCTAGGGGAGGTGGGTGGGTTGTGAAGACTTATTTCTGCTGTTCCCAGAGATCACCTGTTACAGGTAAGTAACTGTGCTATCTCCAGGAACAAGCAGGAATGAGTCTTCACATATGGGGACTCCCTAGCTAGAGATGCCTGGGAGATCCCCCCAAGGTTATGAGACCCTGAGAAGGGCTCTACCTCCTCCTATGGATCTCAGGCATCCATCCAGGGAAGGAGGGCAGGAGTTGATTAAGAATGGAACAGGTGTTTGAGAACAGCCTGACCAAACAGGGCATCCCGGCGGGAGTCCTTGTCCAAACAGTAATGGGCTGTGAAGGTATGAACCGAGGCCCAGGTGGCCGCTCGACAGATCTGGTCGATGGACACAGAATTTAGATGAGCCATAGAGGTGGCCATGGCTCTCACATTATGAGCTGTGACATGGCCCTCCAGAGAAAGGTTCTTACTCTGGTAGGCGAAAGAAATACACTGAGCAATCCAATTGGACAGTGTCCTCTTAGAGACTGGAAGTCCCAAATGAGAGGGATCAAAAGCAACAAAGAGTTGGGAAGACTTTCTATGTTGCTGTGTCCTTTGTAAGTAAAAGGCAAGAGCTCTCTTACAATCCAGGGTATGAAGATTCCTCTCTGCACTTGATGCATGAGGACCTGGAAAAAAGACAGGTAAATACACCTCTTGATTAAGATGAAAAGGTGAGACCACTTTAGGCATAAAGTGTGGATTGGTCCTAAGGACTACCTTATCATGATGGAACCTTGTATAAGGTGGATTAGCCACTAAGGCCTGCAGTTCACTGATGCGGCGAGCTGAGGTGACTGCAATGAGGAAAATAACCTTCCAGGAAAGAAATTTCAAGGAGGTGGTGGCTAAGGGTTCAAAAGGTGGCTTCATAAGCTGACCAAGAACCAAATTTAAGTCCCATGCCACCAGAGGAGGCCTAATGGGAGGTTTAGTTAAAGTTAGGCCTCTCATGAATCTTGCAATAAGAGGATGAGAGGAAATAGGCTGTCCATTGATAGGCTTAAGGGATGCTGCAATAGCACTCAAATGGACCCTTACTGAATTTGTCTTAAGGCCTGCATTGGAGAGATGCAGGAGATATTCCAATAGAGAATTCAAAGGTAGTGCTAGAGGGTCAAGACCCTTCTCAGTACACCAAATGGAAAACCTTTTCCATTTAAAAGCATAGGAACGTCTAGTAGAAGGTTTTCTGGAAGCATGGAGGATATCCTTCACCTGTTGAGAAAGATTCCAACCTTGAAGGTCTAGGCCTTCAGCAACCAAGCTCTGAGGTGAAGGGACTTGGGGTTTGGGTGCCACAAAGTCCCCTCCTCCTGGGACAGAAGGTCTGGAGCAGCTCCCAAGTCTAGGGAGGGAGCTTGAGAGAGATGCAGAAGTAGAGGGTACCACACTTGGCGTGGCCAGCGTGGAGCTATGAGGATCATAGATCCTTGATCCCTCTGGAGCTTGAACAGAGTCTTGGGAATTAAGGGAATGGGTGAAAAGGCATACAGGAAGTCTTGACCCCAGTGAAGGAGGAAGGCATCCTTGGCCTGAACTCCCTGACACGGAATTCTGGAACAGAACCGGGGAAGTTTGGCATTCCACGGACTTGCAAAGAGGTCTATGTCCGGGGTTCCCCACTCTTGAAAGATTCTGAGTACCTGGTCCATGTGCAGGGACCATTCGTGTGGAAGCAGAACTCGACTGAGTCTGTCTGCCCAAGAGTTTTGGATTCCTGGAAGGTATACGGCCAGGAGATGGATTTGATGCTCTCTGGCGAAGGCCCACAATCTTAAAGCTTCGTTGCAAAGCGACAGAGAGCCAGTTCCTCCTTGCTTGTTTATGTAAAACATGGCTACCTGATTGTCCATATGAATGAGGACTGTCTTGTAGCTGAGCAGGGTATGGAAGACCTTGAGAGCTAGAAAAACTGCTCGGAGCTCCAAGTGGTTGATATGTAGAGAGGTCTCCTGTGGAGACCAAGTGCCCTGAGTGGAGAGGTCTTGCAGATGAGCTCCCCAACCTGTTTGGGAGGCATCTGTTGTGAGGGCTGCCTGGGGCAACAACTGTTGGAAGGGGGACCCCAGCAACAGATTTTGGGTGGACTTCCACCACTGGAGAGACCAAAAGAGGCGCCTGGAGGTTGCTATTTTGTCTGACAGAGCCCCTGATGCTTGAGTCCACTGGGTGGACAAAGTCCATTGAGCTGCTCTCATGTGAAGGCGAGCATAGGGGACCACATGCACTGTGGATGCCATGTGGCCTAGCAGTTGTAGCATCTCCCGGGCAGTTAAATGGCTCTTTGACTGAATCTGGGAGGCTAACTGCACAAGGCGTAGGCAACGGGCCTGAGGAAGATAGGCCCTTGCAGTGGTAGTATCTAGCCAGGCCCCTATGAACTCTAGGGACTGAGTAGGGGTGAGATGGGACTTTGGGAGGTTTACCACAAGTCCCAGATACTGCAGAATGTGCCTTGTGCAGTCAAGGGAAGTCTGGGCCTCTGACTGAGATGGAGCTCGGATGAGCCAGTCGTCCAGGTATGGGAATACAAATATTCCCAGAGTGCGTAGAAATGTAGCTACTACTGCCATGCATTTGGTGAACACTCTTGGAGCAGAGGCCAGACCGAAAGGAAGCACCCTGTATTGGTAATGCTTTCCTTGGAAAAGAAAACGGAGGAACCTTCTGTGAGATGGATGGATGAGGACATGTGTGTACGCATCCTTGAGATCTAGAGAACAAAGCCAATCCTGACTCTGAAGGTATGGAAGGAGAGTGCCCAGAAAAAGCATCTTGAATTTCTCCTTGCATAGAAATTTGTTCAATTCTCTGAGATCTAATATAGGTCTGTAGCCCCCTGTTTTCTTTGGGATCAGAAAGTAGGGGGAGTAAAACCCTGACCCTTGTTGAAGAAGAGGTACTTCTTCTATTGCCCCTTGGGCAAGAAGGGCAGCCACCTCCTGACCTAGAAGGTCAAGGAGAGATGTTGGAGAATTGAAATGTCTCACCATGGTGTGAGGAGGAAGGTTTGAGAAATGAAGTTTGTAGCCCTCCCTTATGATGGAGAGGGTCCATTGCTCTGCTGTAATTTGCTCCCATCTGGGAGCAAAATGAGCTAACCTTCCTGGAATGGTGAGAGGCTCTGGCTGTTTCAGAGCCAGAAAGGCTAAGTTCTCTAGCATCAAGTCAAAAGGAGGCTGGGTCTGCTGAGTTGCAGCAGCCCCTGTAGGCTTAGGCCTGGCCTGTTTAGGTTGCTGACGCTTAGCAGCAAAACGACCTGTAGATGATTGTTGGCCAGAAGCAGGATGGAATCTGCCTTTCTTGAAAAAAGACTTCTTGAAAGGTTTTTTCTTAGCAGGAATGGAGGTTGACTTTGAAAGTCTATCCAAAGCAGAATTTTCTACATCCATTTGAGTGGCTTTTATTTGCCAATCTTTGCCAAACAGGTTTTCTCCTGTACAGGGAAGATTTCCCAAGCCATCCTGGACCCAAGATTCTAGATCAGAAGCCTGGAGCCAAGCAATTCTGCGTGCAGCTATAGCAATGGCCGAAGCTCTGCTGGCACCCTCAAAGGAGTCAAAAGCTGCACGTTTGGAAAACTTTGAAATATCTTGAGTATGCTTAAGCCAAATAAGAAATTCTTCCCTTTTATCTTCTGGAAGAAAAGGGAGGAAAGTGTGCAGCTTATCTGCAACTTCTTTCAGAAACATACCCATATAGAGACTATAGGAGTTGATTCTGGCAATGATCATACTGGCTTGGAAGATTTTCCTACCAAAAGCATCCAAGGTCCTGCATTCTCTTCCTGGAGGAGCAGAGGAGTGTCTTTTTGCACTCTTTATCTTTTTCATAGCTGACTCCACCACAATAGAATGGTGAGGAAGCTGTGTTTTATGAAAACCAGGACAAGGAGGGACACGGTACATAGTGTCCAATCTACGAGAATGAGGAGAGATAGTGAGAGGAGTCTCCCATAAGTCAATCATGTGATCATAAAGAATCTCATGAATTGGCAAGGTGACTGCCTCCTTGGGAGCCTTAGAGTAACCTAAAATATCCAATTTTTTAGCTCTAGGCTCTAATTCAGAGGTTACTGAAATAGAGAGCCCCTTAGCCACTTCTCTTATGAAGTCTTGAAAGGACAAGTCTTCTGGAGGAGACATTCTTCTTTTTGGAGAAGAAGGCTCTTCAGGAAGGGCTATGGATACTTCAGCAGATGCCTCCGATGCATCAGAATCTTCGGAGGAATCGAAGTATCGACTGTCAGGGTGCTCTTTTAAAGCTCGATACGCGTACCGAGCCGTATCGACATCGGGCGTTATCGGTACCGGTTCGGTACCGATAGGCATCCCTAGGCAGGGAACCGCTGCAGACGACACCATGGCCGATGTCGATGCAGTCGGTACCGGTACCGGCATTGGTGCCGGTACCTGGGCCGATACCGACAACGGAGTTTGTTGTGGTATCAGCGGCGTCGCAGCTTGAATGAAGGCTGTGATAGCCTGCTGCATGGATAGAACATTCTGATCCATCGACGCCATGAATGCCTGGAATTCGGTACCGGAAGGTTGTGCCGGTACCCCAGAGCATTCTAACAGGTGATTGGTCGAGGCCGTGCCATCGATGTCAACCTGTAACCCCATAGGTGGAGCTTTGGAAGCCGGAGCTTCCCGCCGGGGTAGTTTTGCCGGTGCAGGATCCTCGAGGGCAAGCCAGGAGGCATCTCGATGCTTGGAAGGAGATCTACCCTTCGAGGACCGGCTGGATTTATGTTTGGTTACCTGAGATCCATGGGAGGAAGAAGAAGCCCTGGAAGACGTCGATGCCACTGAAGCTGCATCAGAGGGAAACAGAACATGGAGCTTGGCTGCTCGGTTCTGTAAACCTCGTTTAGACATCAAAGAGCAGGACGAACAATCCAAAATGGAGTGGTCAGGACCCAAACATTTAAGACACCATTCATGGGTGTCGGTAGCAGAAATAGTACCGCTGCACTTTGTGCATTTTTTAAACCCGGAGGCTGGTTTTTCAATGAGGAAAATTTCTCATGAGGCCTAAGGCCCAAAAGAGGAAAAACACACTAAGTGAGGGAAAAATATGTTCTTTTTTTTTTTTTTAGAAGAAAAGAAAGAAAGACCGGCAGTACCGGTCCGACGTCGGGGAAGGCAGACGCGCGACCAAAGAAATAAAATAAAACAAAGAACTTCTTCAGCGGTGACAGGAACACGACCTGCTGGCTCCGCGAAAAAGAACTGGGGAGAGGCGGTTAGGAAAGGCGGGAAGGCAGCGCGCAGGCGCTGTGGGATGCTCCCAAAAACTTTCCTTTTTGGGAAGCTGGGGAGCGTTCCCGCGCAGGCTCCATCGGTACCGACGTACCCATATGTGAAGACTCATTCCTGCTTGTTCCTGGAGATAAGCAGAGTAACAGGTGGATTTTAGGTTAGCACGGGTAAAGGAGGGAAGTTGTAAGCGATTAATGTGGACCGAACGGAGAATGAAAGTCAGAGTATGGAAATGAAGAAGATCAGATAGATACTGAGGAGTCGTGTATAGATGGCTTTATGAACTGTAATGAGTACCTTGTATTGAATACGGTCATTTGTTGATACAAAGGACAAGAGTTTGGTAAATGGTCAGTGCCCATACATTTTAGACACAAGTCATGTTTATCTGTGACTCATATGGTACCGGCACATTTGGTACATTTCTTAAAACCACTAGTTGGTTTTTCCATGTTTAAATGTGCTGCTCAGAACTGAAGAGAATATGAAGGCCTAAAGCGTAGTTACTCACCTGCAACAGGTGTTCTCAGGGGACAGCAGGAATCAGTCCTCACATATGGGTGACGTCGACGCAGACGGAGCCCCTGTACGGAAGCTTCTCCCCAGCATTTAAAGAAAGCCTTTGGAAGATCCACCACGCATGTATGGTCCTCTTCCTGCCCAAGGGTGCTATCTTGCCTCAGTCAAATGACATAGCTAAAGATAGCAAAAACGTTAAGAAGAAACTCCATGGGCAGGAGGGGAGGGTTGTGAGGACTGATTCCTGTTGACCCCGGAGAACACCTGTTATAGGTGAGTAACTACACTTTCTCTGGGAACAAGCAGAAAGTAAGTCCTCACATATGGGACTCCCTAGCTACAGGCTACCGAAAACCTGTAGAAATGCCACAGGTGATCAGGAAACGGTGAGCCATGAGCAGCAGCAAGTGAGTCTTAGGGAAAGAGACTCTCAAGAGACCCAAGTGTCCAGTGAGAACCAGCACTCCAGTAGCCTGAACACAGAGGGTCGGAGGGCAGGAATTGCCTACACCCTGACCAGATGTAGGCTCATCTCTTGCAGACCCTACGGGACGCCAGAAGGACCTTCTCTACCTCCTCTGAAAGGTTGAGTGGGGCCAAGGCTGCCCTTTCAGCAGCCAAACCATTAGAGACAGGAACCCCAGGTTGGGGTGTAGAAGGGAGTCGCTCTCCTGCGAAAGTAACCCCAAGGCAGGGACTAGGGCCGCTGAAGACAGGTGGAGGAACAGCGGGAATCACAGATGCCTAGGGCCACCGGAGGGCAATCAGTATCAGTGACGCCCCATCATACTAAGTCTTAAAAGGGCAATCAGCAGCGTGGTCAGGAAGGCATAGAGAAGGTCCTCCATCCACGGGATGAAGAACACATTGTCACCCATGAGGGGTACAGTTGACGGAGCAGAAGCAGGGAAGCTGAGTGTTGGTCGGATTGATGAAGAGGTCCATTAGTGGAACTCCCCAGAGCCAGAAGAGCTGAGAGAGCACCCTGGAGTCCAGCCACCACTCATGCAGCTGGAGGACCTGCTCAGCTTGAGCTGGCCAGGCAGATATACCACCTACAGGAGCATCCCATTGCTGAGTGCAAATGAGCAGAGAGCTACTGCCTCCTGGCAGAGGGAGTAGGACCATGAGCCTCCCTGCTTGTTCACAAAGAACATCACTACCTGACCTTCCATCTGGATCAGCACTGATCAGTGCTGCAGGTGGTGGCAGAAGACTCGGAAAGTCAGAAGAATGGCTCGAAGCTCCAGCAGGTTGACCTTCAGTTGACACTGACTGCAACGTGCTGCCTTGGGTGCAGAGATCTTCGCAATGAGCCCCCCAACCCAGTATGGAGGCATCCGTAGTGAGGACCCTCTGGGGATCAGGAGCCTGGAAGGGCATCCCTAACTGGAGGCACTGCGGGACCTGCCACCAGCCAAGAGAGTCCACCAGTTGGCAGGTCACCGTCACCCTGTCCAGCAGCCATTTGGTGGCCTGGGTCTACTGGGAGAAGAGGCACCATTGGGCTGCCTTCATGCAGAGGCGGGCGTCCGGGATAACATAGACCGTGGATGCCATGTGGTCCAGCAGGTGTAGCAGGAAGTGAGCAGAAACAGTGCATCTACGGGCAGCATCCTTGGGGTAGGAATGCTCTGTCCTGAAGGGTGTCTAGCCAGACTCCTATGAACACCAGACACTGTGTCAGGAGGAGATAAGATTTGTGGTAGTTTATGACGAACCCCAAATGTTGTAGGTTGCTGATGGTGTGGGCCATGGCCTGCTGCACCACAGCGGTCAAGCCTCCTCTGATGAGCCAGTCATCCAGGTAGGGGAAGACGAAGGCCCTTTGTAGGCGGAGATGGGCTGTGACCACTGCTAGGCACTTGAAGAAGACCCTTGGAGTGAAGGCCAGGCCAAAGGATAGGACCCTGTATTGGTAGTGACCGCCCCCCGCCAAGAACCTGCGGTATTGCCTGTGGTTGGGATGGATGAGGATGTCTGTGTACGCATCCTTTAAAGCCAAGGAACATAGCCAGTTTCCCTGATGGAGGTATGGCAGTGTTCCAAGGAAGAGCATCTTGAACTTCTCCTGCACCAGGAATCTGTTTAGGTCTCGCAGGTCTGGGAATGGCCTTAGGCCTCCTGTTCTTTTTGGTGTGAGGAAGTACTCTGCCCAGAGGTGTGGGGGTATGGGTTCCACCGCCTTGTCCTTGAGAAGGTCTGCAAGCTTCTGCAGTGGCAAAGTCTGGTGGAGGGGTGTCATGGTGGGCTCTCCCAGGACGAATGGAGTGGGAGTCTGCTCCAAGTGGAGGAGTTAGCACTCTTTGACCACCTGGAATGCTGTGTCAGTGGTGATGGTTGGTCACCGGTGGGCAAACAGAATCAGATGTCCCCCTATGGGCTGCTGGTGTGGGCCTTCTGGGAGTGGAGAGGCTTTGCCCAAGGAGTCAAAAGCTCCCACCAGGCTGTGCCGTAGCTGGTGCCTGGGTTTTGGGAGGCTTCTACTTATGATGGTCATGCCCTTGTCCCTTGTCTTGCTGACCCTGCTGGGGAGGCTTTATACCAAGGGTAGTTTCCATAGGCTCTTCCCTTCCTTGAGTAAGGGGGCTTTTTACTCGGGGCCTTCTGTCGGGGAATGGTAGCGGTTTTCTTGGAGAGCCTAGTCCTCGTCAGGAACTTGGACTCCAACTCTGCAGCCTTATCCGTCATGGGTTTGCAAAAGAGGTTCTCTTATTGGCAGGGGCCGTCTACCAATTTGTCTTGAACCCATTGCTCCAGGTCGGACAACTGTAGCCTGGCGTCGGGCACCAATGCCCACAGTGGCTACTCTAGCCACTGACTTGAAGCCATCATAGGCTGCTCGAGTTCACAAATTTGGAGTCCTCTCTGACAGCAGATGACAGGATCCTGAACTGCTGGAGGGGCTCCTCAGAGAGACCAGTTGAGAACTCGGCAAGTTCTTTCACCAGGTCCCTCAAGTACATACTCATGTACAGCTGGTATGCCTGGAAACAGCCGATGAACATCAAGCCCTGGTAGCACTTCCTGCCCAGGGGGTCGAAGGTGTGGACCTCCCTACCCGGAAGCACCTAGGATGAGTCCGACGCATGGCCGTCTCCACCATAATTTTTAAAAAGGGTTCCAGGGGTGATCCGGGAAACTACAGACTGGTGAGCCTGACGTTAGTACCGGGAAAAATGGTAGAAACCATCATAAAGAATAAAATTACTGCAGCATGGGAAGAACAACCCAAACTATGGTTACACGATGCAAGGTTCCACATTAGGAACCAACACCCAGGAAAAAGATTTAGGCGTCATTGCGGATAACATGTTAAAACCCTCCGCCCAGTGTGCAGCGGCGGCCAAGAGAGCAAATAGAATGCTGGGTATCATAAGGAAAGGAATGGAAAATAAAGCAAAATATATTATAATGCCTCTATATCGTTCCATGGTGAGACCACACGTTGAATTAAAAAGGATATAGCATTATTAGAAAAGGTTCAGAGAAGAGCCACCAAAATGGTAAAGGGGATGGAAGTATACTCCTATGAAGAAAGGCCAAAAAGGTTAGGGCTCTTTAACCTGGAAAAGAGACGGCTGAGGGGAGATATGATAGAAGTCTATAAATTAATGAACGGAGTGGAAGGGTAAACGTAGATCGATTGTTTACGTTATCAGAATATAGAAAGACTAGGGGACATGCAATGAAGCTACAGGGTAAACTATTTAAGACTAATAAAAGAAAATATTTTTTCACTCAACGTGTAATCAAACTCTGGAATTTGTTACCGGAGGATGTAGTAAAGGCTGTTAGTGTAGCTGGGTTTAAAAAAGGTTTGGACAAGTTCCTGGAGGAAAGGTCCATAAACCATTATTAAGAAGGGACCCAGGATATCAATGCTTGACCCAGTACAAACATTGTGGAACCTGTGTCTTTTGGGGAAACTGCTAGGTACGTATGACCTAGATTGGCCACTGTTGGAAACAGGATACTGGGCTTGATGGACCTTGGTCTGACCCAGTATGGCATATCTTATGTTCTTATAAACTGAGCAGCCTGAGGACAGGTCCCAAGGTGGTGAATTGGATCAAAAATTGGTAGACTGACAGACAACAGAAGATGCCGGTAAATGGAACTCATCAGAAGAAATAAAGGTGAGTAGTGGCATGCCTCAGGGATTGTTCCTGGGACCGATACTGTTTAATGTATCTGTGAGTAATGTTGCGGAAGGACTGAATGGAAAAGTCTGTCTTTTTGCAGATGACACAAAAATCTGCAACAGAGTGGATACTTCTGAGGGAGTGGACAACATGAGGAAAGATCTAAAAACACTAGAAGAATGGTCTAATGCTTGGCAATTAAGATTTAATGTGAAGAAGTGCAGAGCCATGTACTTGGGGGGATGCAGAAATCCAAAGGAATTGTATGTGATAGGGGGAGAAAGGTTGGTGTGCACAGACCCAGGAGAGGGACTTTGGAGTGCTAGTGTCTGAGGATCTCAAGGTGGCAAAACAATGCGACAAGGCGGTAGCCAAAGCCAGAAGGATGCTGGGTTGCGTAAGAACATAAGACATGCCATACTGGGTCAGACCGAGGTCCATCAAGCCCAGTATCCTGTTTCCAACAGTGGCCAATCTAGGTCATACGTACCTAGCAATATCCCCAAAAGACACAGGTTCCACAATGCTTGTACTGGGTCAAGCATTGATATCCTGGGTCCCTTTTTAATAGTGGTTTATGGACCTTTTGTCCAGGAACTTGTCCAAACCTTTTTTAAACCCAGCTATACTAACAGCCCTTACTACATCCTCCGGTAACAGATTCCAGAGAAGAATTACCAGCAGAAAGGAAGAGGTACTAATGCCACTCTACAAGTTGCTGGTGAGGCCTCACTTGGAATACTGTGTTCAGTTTTGGAGACCATATCTCGCAAAGGATATAAAAAGGCTGGAAATGGTTCAGTGGAAGGCAACCAAAATGATTTGGAGCCTGTGCCAGAAGACATATGAGAAGAGCCTTGAAGACATAAATGTGTACACTTTGGAGGAGAGGAGGGACAGGGGAGATAGGATTCCAATCTTTAAATACTTAAGAGTATTAATGAACAAACAAACCTCTTCCAAAGATGGGGAAGCTGTAAAACTAGAGGGCATAATATGAAGCTGCAAGGGGATAAACTGAACGGCAATGTCAGGAAATACTTTTTCACTGAAAGGGTGGTGGATGCTTGGAATGCCCTCTCGATGGAAGTGGTGGGGGCAAATACAGTGACAGAATTCAAAATGACACGGGACAGACACAGTGGATCCCTTTAAAACAAGAGGATAAAATCAAAGCAAACTTAAGTATCTCTTATACTCAATAAATAGAGAAGGATTGACCTGCGTCAAGCAGCAGGTACAACCCTAAACACAGACATAGAGGGAGGTGACCTGCACGGAGTTGCAGTTACAACCACTCTAGCTACCTTACTGGGCAGACTAGATGGACCATACTGGTCTTTATTTGCTGTCATACACTATGTTACTACGTTACTATATTTCAGCAAGGCCTTTGATACATTGGTTCCATATGTGTGACTTATAAATAAACTGATCACCGTTGAAATGGGCTCTAAAGTGAGTGAATGGTTTGGAAGCTGATTGATTGGGAGGCAATGGAGGATAGTAATAAATGGAGTTCGCTATAAGAAAAGTCATGCTGCAGAGCTCAGTCTTTGGTCCCATTTTTTTTGAAGATTTCTGAAAGCGACACTGCGGAAAATATGTTAGGAAAAGTTTGCCTTGCTGTACATGATACCAAAATCTGCAACAGGGGAGACACCCCGAAAGGCATGGATAACATGAAGAAGGATCTAGCAAAACTTGAAGAATGGTCAAGAATTTGGCTGCTAAGATTTAATGGTAAAATATGGAAGTCATGCATTTCGGAGTGGTACAGTATAAGGGCTGAAATACTTCAATGTATGAAAGAAGAGCAGGACCTGGAAGTGATCTTATCTGATGACCTTAAACTCACCAAAATAGGTTGAAAAGACAATGGTGAAAGCCAGAAGGATGCTTGGGTGTATAGCAAGAGGAATAACCAACAAGAAAAAGGCGATGATAGGGCCTTTGTATAGGTCTCAAGTGCAGTGGTTCCCAAACCTTTCCTGGAGGTTTCCTAGCCAACTGGATTTTCAGGATATCCACAATGAATATGCATGAGAGAGATTTGCATACAATGGAGGCAGTGCATGCAGATCTCTCTCATGTACATTCGTTGTGGATATTCTGAAAACCCAACTGGCTGGGAAGCCCCCAGGACAGATTTGGGAACCACTGCTCTAGTGAGACCTCATTTGGTGTACAATTCTGGAGACCGCAGCTTCAAAAGGCTAAAAAGAGGATGAAGTCAGTTCAGAGGATGGCTAAAATAGTCAGGAGTCTTTGTCATAACGCATACAGGGATAGACAAAGTTCTCAATATGTATATTTTGCAGGAAAAGCGGGAGAGGGGAGATATGATGGAGATATTTAAATGCCTTCATGGTATAAATGTACAGGAAGTGGGCCTTTTTCAATTGAAAGGATGCTCTGGAATAAAGGGGCATAGAATAAAGCTTAAAGGGTAAAGGCTCAGGAGTAATCTGAGAAAATATTTTATGGAAAGGGTGGTGGATGTGTGGAATAGGCTTCCATTGGAGATGGTGGAGATAAGAACTGTATCTAATTCAAAAAAGCATTGCAGAAGAACAGAGGATCTCAGAGGGAAAGGAAGAGATTGTACAGTGTAATAGTTTGTATGGATCCCACTAGCCATCAGAGGATTCCCTGGTGTTTAGTGGGGCTGGAGCAGAAGCTGTCCCCCACTGCTCTGTCCCGGCTACTTGGGTTTCCAAAATGGTGTCGCTTACCCCTAGCAGTAGTCTCGTGGAACTACTGCTAGAGTTTGATCTGGGGATGAGGTAGGCCTAATTGAAGGGGCTGCTGTTTTTGGGGGTGAGGGGTTAAAAGGGGGTTTTCTGTTGAGGGGGGAAAGAATCAGGAAGAGGGGCTGGTACAGGAGTCTTTGCTACTGATGTGTGTGACTGTCTGGGGGAGGCTGGCTCACTGTGTGCAGAAAGGGTAATTGGAAGGGGGTGTTCTATTGGATTAGATTAGGGATCAGATTATGCATTTGGTTCAATACATATGTGTCAGGGCCGTGTTCCTTGCCCTAGCAAGTGGCACAGTTGCTCCTGCGCTACCTACTATGGCAGGGAAAGCGGCTCACGTGCGGCAAGTGTATACCCTGTGTGGTAAATGCAGGGGAGATGCTGGGCATGGCCTTGCATTTATCACACAGGATTTGCATTACCTTAATTTTGCCAGCTATTGCACTTAGAGCCCTTAAATCATTTGCATGCCATTATTTCAGGTGGATGCTCAAGTGGTTTATATCATTGCAAAATCCACTCCGTCCCCCCCCCCCCCCCCCGCAGAGGTATGTCTCTTAGTGTTTAATTATAGGAAATATTTTATTTGATATAAAATAGGGATCCTACACGGACTGTGCAAAGCAATGCAAGTGGAAAAGGATACATATGCTTGTGGTGGTATGGCATGGGGTGGGAAGGGGTTTTCTTTAAAACACAAGCCAGAAAGCAGTTCAGGGAAACAAAAGCATTTTTGTTTGTCTCAGCTTGTTAAATCTCCACAAAGCAAAACCCAGAACCGACAGCAGTTCAGGGAAAACTAAGTCAGCTTGCTTCTGTCCCAGCTTGTTAAACCTCCACAAACTGGTTCTCCCAGCCCTTCCTCAAGCCCCAGTTAAAGTTCCTTCCTCAGAACTCCTTTGCACGGCTTGCCTTGGAAGGACTTCTGACTCCACAGGCCTTTCCTCCTCCTGCAGCCTGCTGGGTTCTTAATCTCCCCCTTTTCAGCCACGCCCTCCCAGCTCTGAACTCTGGGCAGCAGACTCTGTTAAAGGGACTGTTGCTAATCCCTTAGGAGAGTGATGGGTAGCATTCTATAGACCCCATCACAGTACTATTTAAAAAAATTGTTAGAAATGCTACTTGCATCAATGATTGCAGCAATTATCAATGCATATTTTTAGCATATACCTTAATTTCATCAAGGAGCTAAGCCTGATGTGGGTCCCTCTAAAATCCAGCCATGACATACATAACTGGTATTGCAATAAGCAAGTGCAAGGTGATCCTGCATTATCAGCAAAGAAATGGAGAACTACATCAGGAACATTAATAGCAAATAGCCGAGACACATGAAAGAAAACAGGAAAAAAACAAAAACCAGACTGTTAATCCTGGGTCTTTAGTAGAAAAGGGAATAATCATGAGCAGATGCATAAACAGAGCTTAATGGTATTTTTTTTAGCAGAGTGTAGAAATAATTATGTTTAAGGAATACATTTTTTGGTGTGCCATAAAGAGCTGTCCCATTACTGTGCGTGGAGAATATCAGGGATACTGCTTCACACCCAACGTACAGGGATAAACTTAAAGAGCTAGAGCCAGAGCAAGGCCACTCCCAATCAAGCCACAAGGGGATAATTTTATAAAGCTTTTTCCACACTGTACAGTATGTCTTAAATGCAGGGAAAGGCTTTTACACCATCTGCACATAGGCATTCCCGGGGACACAACTTGCGATGTACACACTCCGGCATTTGAAAGCGATGCCTGTCCCCACACAGGGAAACTGTGTTGGAGAGCTGGGACACAACATCTCTCTAAGTACACTGGTGTGGAAGGAAGAGCCTGTGTGTCTTTTCTGTTTTATGGTAGCTGCTAGAGATTCAGACATGGGGAACTGGAGCAAAGGGCTGGATAGGGAGATGCTGGACAAGGGTGAGGGGCTTGGAGGGGACCTGCTAGACATGATGGGCCATGAGAGGAGGAGAATGGACGCAGACAAGAGTAATGTTGGATCACCTGGGGAGGAGGAAATAGAGACCCAGATGGGAGATGCTGAACATTATGGGGCTCTGGGGAAGGGAGTGTAGGAGTAGATGGGGGAGATGCTGAACCTCAAGGGAGGGGGCAACAGGACTCAGATGGGATGGACCACCTGAGCATGGAGGACTAGACAGAGGGGGGATGCTGGATCACCTACACGGGACACTATGGAAACAGGCTTGAGGTCAAGGAAACACATTTGGAAGGGAATTCCCAAAGCCCACTAACAAGCTATGACTTTGACAGCTTTAGTCAGGCTTGAGGTCCTCATTGGTCTGGGGGCCAGGGCAACTGCCCTGGTTGCATTCCCCTTCCCCTAATGCTGACCCTGCTGACCTCCTCTTTATATTTAGCCCAGTGCAAGGAAAAAAGCATCTCTTTCTACTTCTCTGGTGTTGTACTACATGCAGCCTTTGGCATCTTTGGGTCAATATAATTTTTGCCGGCATATGGTCGCTTATTTTTTATTTGGTGAGGGTCTATCTATGTTCTGCGTAGGCAAAGATTTAGGGATAGACCAAATTTTGATAGGTGCCTGACCACTGTTGCTATGGTCTCAATTCGGGCCTGAGGTCGTGGGCGCTCCTATCCAGCACAGTTGTTGCCAGTACAAACAGAAATTAAGGCGAGACGAGTAACCCCCTTCCTGTGGGGCCTCACCCTCTCTGCACTAAAGGCTGTGATAGTAACAGAACGCTCAAGCGAGTAGAGGGAACAGAGAACTGCAAGGCTGTCACTGTGAGAAGGATTGAATGCCCGACATTTAATTTAGCTGAGGGAAAAATCTGGGCAAGGCAATCGTGGAGGGGGGAGGGGAGAATGTCTGCCTCCCCCCACTGTCTAATAGGAATACTGATGTTTGAGTGCCCACTGCAATATTTATAATGCTGTCTTTTCCTAAGTGGATCCTTGTTGTGTGAGTTTTGAAAGTTAGTGCTTTAAAGGTAGATGTGCCCTAGGGACCTGATATTCAAAGGCATTTACATCATTTACAGACCTACAAACTGTGTAAATGCTGCTTAGAGGGATATTCAGTGGCACTAACATGGTTAGTGCTGTTGAATATCCCCGAGAAATGCCGTTACACCCCCCAATGCTGTGCAGCATTGGGGGGTGTCGTGGGCGTTCCAGGGTGTACCAGAGGCAGCACCCGTCGCTAAGTGGGCAGCAGCGATATTGCGCCACTGCCCGGTTAGCGACCCATGGGTCATATGCGGCAACCCTGGATATTCAATGCCGGAGATGCATATGACGCCGCCATTGAATCGCCACGTTTACTGTTCAGTGCTGGCGGTTATCGCAGCAGCGCTTCCTGATGCTGAACTTATTTGACCAGCATCGAGGGGTGCCAGCTTGCTGATACTCAACATGTTCATGGTGCTGTGGTAGGAGGGTCAAACTGCTGCCACGCTACTTCGGAGAGGCAGCTAATAAATCAAACCAGAAAGAAAGGTTGGAAAACAATTTATTTTAATTTTGGTCAGGATTCCCAGTTCTTCTTTCCTCTGCTAATTTGGCCTGACGTGATTTGGCTCTTACAGATGAAAGAATGGGTGGTGGGCTGGAGTTGGGTGAGGGGGAGGAAGGGGTTTAACTTAAAACTGATATGTAGTTCTCTCTGACACTATTGGAACAAACTGAGAAAATCTATTAGTTTATCTGAGTGTCTCTCTTTTTTTTGTAGAAAAAGAAATGGATTCATAGGGAGCATCATCAGGGGATACGCGTGTCTCCCACTATTTGCCTATTCTGTTAAATCTCATACCAGCTGCCACTACTTCTTTTCCCATTATAAGTCAATTCCATTAGTTTTCCGCTTTGTCCACGTATGTGATGCACCAACCCTTTTGTGAGTGCGAGGGGAAGAGAGAGATAAAAGGGAAGGGAGAGAGAGTGCCTGGGCCAGCATGGGGCAGAGGAGTGAATGGTGAGGCTACAACAAATATTTTGTGGGTGTCCAGAAGAACACAACAACATCAGAATGGCAATGCAGGTGACAAGAACTGACCAACAGGAAAGCAGCCTGTAGGTTAGCAGCTATTTTCTTATTGGAAGCTGGTGTAGTCATTTTGGAGATGGGACTTATAACTAATAAATATAACTAAGAACATAAAAAATGCCACCATACTGGGTCAGACTACCTAGCAGTTTAGCAAAGACACACAGGTTCCATAATGCTTGCATTGGGGCAAGAAGTAGATTGCAGGGTCTTCTTTAATAATGGTTTATGGACCTTTCCTCCAGGAACTTGTCCAAACTTTTAAACCCAGCTACACTAACAGCTTTTACTAATCCTCCGGTAACAAATTCTAGAGTTTGATAATGCGTCGAGTGAAAAATATTTTCTCTTACAAGTCTTAAACAGGTTACACTGTAGCTTCACTGCATGTTCCCTAGTCTTTTTACTTTTTTTTATTTATTGAAAGGCAGCAAGTAGACACAGCAGAACACAAGAGTCTCATAAGATATACGCATAATACAATAGTAGAAGTTAACAATGCCAAAATCGCAGACATCAAACAATAAGCCAGCAGAACGCCCCCCCTTTTTTCCCCCCTCTTCCCCACCCCCCGACTCACCATCTATCAACAAGGTTCACTCCCAGAACATTCTGTCTACCCCCCACCCCCCATTCCCCCACCCTCCCCCCAACCTCTCCCTATCTTCCCCCCCCCCATGAACCTCCACTCCAGCTAAAAAAAAAGAAGATGAAGGGAGCAGCCCAGCCTACTAGCGCACATGAGGCCAAAGGGGAACTCTGGGACTCCACCTCTCAGGAGAGCACGAGGCCAGCCCCCCCACGGGATATACAGAACTATCAAGCAATCAGGAACCATAGCGTAGGACAAAGGCTTCCCACTCCTGCTCAAAGCGTGGCAATCGCAACTTACCAGCCGCCACCCTGCGCTCCATGGTATACGTATCCCACATCCGTTCCAACCAAGCCGAGAAGGACGGGGGCAGGGTCTTTTTACTTTTTGATGGCATAAACAATCTATCTACGTTTACCCGTTCCACTCCATTCATTAATTTATAGACCTCTATCATATCTCCCCTCAGCTGTCTTTTCAAGGTTCAAGAGCCCTAACCTTTTTAGCCTCCCTTCATAGGGGTATTCTTCCATCCCCTTTACCATTTTGGTGGCTCTTCTCTGTACCTATTCTAATAACGCTATATCCTTTTTAAGATATGGCGATCAGAATTGCATACAATATTCAAGGAGTGGTCACAACATGGAACGATACAGAGGCATTATATTATCCTTTGTTTTATTTTCCATTTCTTTCCTTATGATACCTAGCATTCTATTTGCTCTCTTGGCCGCCGCTGCACACTGGGCACAGGGTTTTAACATGTTTTCCACGATGACGCCTAAATCTTTTTCCTGGGTGGTAGTTCCTAATGTGGAACCTTGCATCATGCAACCATAGTTTGGGTTGTTCTTCCCTAGGTGCATAACTTAGCATATGTCCACATTAAATTTCACCTGCTATCTGAACGTTCAGTCTTCCAATTTGTCAAGGTCATCTTGTAATTTTTCAAAATCCTCTTGGGTTTTAACAACTTAATAATTTGGTATCATCTGCAAATTTGACTACCACACTCACTATTCCCATTTCCAGGTCATTTAAGAATATGCTAAAAAGCAGCGGACCCAGCACAGATCCCTGGGGAACTCCACTACTCATCTTTCTCCATTGGAAAAATTGGCCATTTAGCCCTACCCTCTGCTTTCTGTCTTTTAACCAGTTCCTGATCCACAATAGTATATATACTGCCTCCTATCTCATGGCTTTAACTTCGCCAAGAGTCTCTCATGAGGGATCTTGTCAAAGGCTTTCTGAAAATCCGGATACACTATATCGACTGGCTCACCTTTGTTTACCTGTTTATTCATACCTTCAAATAAACATAGCTGATTAGTAA
Source organism: Ichthyophis bannanicus (assembly GCA_033557465.1). Classification (NCBI taxonomy): domain Eukaryota; kingdom Metazoa; phylum Chordata; class Amphibia; order Gymnophiona; family Ichthyophiidae; genus Ichthyophis; species Ichthyophis bannanicus. Next base: position 840,258,414 of record CM066031.1, read on the forward strand.
GACAAGATCTTCCTTGGCTAAAGCCATGTTGGCTTTCTCCCATCAAACCATGACTATCTACATGCTCAGTAATTTTGTTCTTTAAAATGGTTTCTACCATTTTCCTGGTACTGATGTCAAGCTCACTGGCCTGTAATTTCCCATATCACTCCTGGAACCCTTTTTAAAAATTGGCATTACATTAGCCATTCGACAATCTTCAGGTACTTCAGATGATTTTAATGATAGTTCACAGATTACTAATAGTAGGTCTGTAATCTCATATGTCAGCTCTTTCAACACCCTTGTGTGTATAACATCTGGTCCAGGTAATTTGCTACTGTTTAGTTTATCAAATAGTTGTGTTATATCTTCCCAGTTTATCGATATTTCTTCCGATTCATCACCTTTAAATACCATTTCAGTCCTTACATCTTCTTCAGTAAAGACCGAAGCAAAGAATTCATTCAGTCTCTCCGCTAAGGCCTTGTCTCCTCTTAGTGCCCCTTTTACCTCTCTATCATCTAATGGCCCAACTGACTCTCTTGCAGATTTTTTTTACTACAAATGTGCTTGAAAAAGTATTTATTATGCGTTTTTGCTTCCACAGCAAGCTTCCTCTCAAATTCTCTCTTTGCCTGCCTTATCAATGCCTTGCATCTACCTTGCCAGTGCTTATATTGTTTCCAGTTTTCGTCATTTGGCTCCTTTTTTCATTTCCTGAAAGATGCTTTTTTGGCAACAGGCTCTCTGTCCTCACCTTTAAACCATGCTGGCAGTTTTTTGGACTTCCTTCCAACTTTCTTAAAACATGGAATACAGTTGGTCTGGGCTTCCAAGATAGTATTTTTAAACACCACCCATGCTTGATGTAAGTCTAACCTTTGCAGCTGCTCCTGTTAGTTTTTTCTTAACTGTTTCTCATTTTCTCATAGTTTCCCTTTTAGAAACATAGAAATATGATGACAGAAAAAGACCACATGGCCTATCTAGTCTGTCCTTCCATATCAACAACTACAACAGTCCCCTTTTTTTCCTTTAGAGATCCTCTGTGTTTGTCCCATGCTTTTTTGAATTCAGATACTGTCCTCATCTCTACCACCTCCACTGGGAGACTATTCCATGGATCCACCACTCTTTCCGTAAAGAAATATTTCCGCATATCGTTCTTGAATCTATCCCCCTTCACCCTCCTCCCATGTCCCCTCATAGCAGAACTTGCTTTCAATCGAAAGCGGCTCTCCCCCTGTATATTTATGCTACGGAGGTATTTAAACATCTCAATCATATCACCTCTATCCAGCCTTTCCTCTAAGGTGTACATATTAAGACCCTTAAGTCTGTCCTCATATGCTTTATAATGAAGACCACTAACCATTTTAGTAGCCACCCTCTGTACTGACTACATCTTGTTTATATCCTTTTGAAGGTGCGGTCTCCAGAATTGCACACTATACTCCAAATGAGGTCACACCAAAGACTTATAGAGAGGCACTATCACTTGCTTTTTTCTGAAAGTTAAAATGTAGTACTGTGGATTTACTTGCTGTCCTTCCTCCATTTATGAAATCAAAAGCAATCATGCTATGATCACTAAGGCCAAGTGGCTCCAACACCCTTATCTCTTGCACCAGATCTTGTGTTCCACTAAGGACTAGGTCTAAAATGGCTTCCCTTTTTGTCAGTTCATGAACCAGCTGCTCCAAGAAGCAGTCATTTATTTCATCTAGAAACTTTATCTCCCTAGCATGTCCTGCTGTGACACTGATCCAGTCGATACTGGGGTAATTGAAATCACCCATTATTGTTACTGTATTGTAACTTTTGTTAGCTTCCCCGATTTCTTTGAGCATTTCATCATCCATTTGTTCATTCTGGCCTTCCCCTTTTTACATGGAATTTCAATCCATAGAGATTCTACTGCATATTTTGATTTCTGCAACATTTTAATCCTGTGTGACTCAATGCCCACTTTAACAGAGTGCAGCCCCTCCATCGATTGTGATATTATTTGTACTCAGGTATCAGAGTGTCCCACTGGTTGTCCTCCTTCAACCAGGCTCTGAGATACCAATCATATCTAACTTCACATTTAGTGCTATACATTCTAACTCTCCTATCTTATTTTTTAGACTTATAGCATTTGCATAGAAGCATTTTAGAGGTTGTATTTTATTCATATTAATCTGGTTATCGGTAGGCAGGGGTAATTTGAAATCTTTAAGCTCTGTCTGCAATGTACTTAAGAGTATTTGGGTTACTTTTGTTTTTACTGGAACCTCTCTGTCAATATGCCCTAACTTAAATCTTTTGCTAGTATCCTTCACGGATACATCATTCCGAACCATGCACTCTTGGGCGACTGCCGACTTTCCCCTATTATCTAGTTTAAAAGCTGCTCTATCTCCTTTTTAAAGGTTAATGCCAGCAGCCTGGTTCCATTCCAGTTAAGGTGGAGCCCATCCCTTTGGAAAAGCCCCTTCTTTCCCCAGAATGTTCCCCATTTCCTAACAAATTCAAAACCCTCATCTTTGCACCATCATCTCATCCACACACTGTGACTCTGGAGCTCTGCCTTCCTTTTGGATCCTGCGCGAGGAACAAGAAGCATTTCTGAGAATGCTACCCTAGAAGTTCTGGATTTCAACTTCCTACCTAAAAGCATAAATTTGGCCCCCTGAGCCTCCCTACCACACTTTCTTATGTCATAGGTACCAACAAGTACCAAGACAACAGACTCCTCCCCAGCGCTATCTAAGACCTTGTCTAGGTGGCACGTGAGGTCTACTACCTTCGCACCCGGCAGGCCTGTTGCCAGGCGATCCTCATGTCCACCAGCTTTCTACATGCCTAATGATTGAATCACCAACTATAATGGCCATCCTAACCCTCCCCTCATGGGCATATGACCCTGGAGAAACCTCCTCGGTGCAAGAGAGTTTTACATCATCTGGAGGACAGGTGCTAGCTACAGGATCATGTCCTGCGCATACCAGGGTGATGCTCTCCTGTCATATGACCTCTCTCCTCCACGGCAGCAGGGAAGTTGCCAGACTGGAGGTGGGACTTCAGTACTACGTCCCTGTAGGTCTTGTCTATATACTTCTCTGTTTTCCTTATGTCCTCCAAGTTTGCTACCCTAGCCTCCAGAGATTGGACTCATTCCTTGAGAGCAGAGAGCTCCTTGCACCTAGTGCACACTTAAGACCCCTCACCAACTGGGAGATGATCATAGATGTGACACTCAATGCAGAAGACTGGAAAATCCCCATCTCGCTGCTGGACTGCTGTCTGCATCTTAGATTTAAGGTTTTGCTCATATATTAAAGTTGTTTACTTACTTACGTTTGCAGGGGATACTTATACTAATACAACTATACCTTATATGTTAAATGGACTTTGTTCACCTCAAGAATTAATCAATCTCAGGTCCTTAATAAATGTCTTCCTGATGAGGATAACCAGCCGCACCTGAAAGTGATTATAGGCACCTCCCCCTTTAATAGGTTTAAGAGCCAAAAAAGCTAAGATTATCCCAGGCGTGGGTGGGAGTCGGAGTAGGAGGGAGGGAAAGAAGACTTACAGGCTGACTTGCTACACAGTGCCCTGACCTGTGCTTCTAAGGAAAAGTCTTACCAATTTCCTAGGTGATTCACACAGCCCTTGGTTTGATGAGGGGGCCTTTCAAATTGCCCCTTTGATCTGTCACTTGCCTTTAACACCTTTTTAAGACAACTTCACAGATCTTTTGCTTCCTAACTGGAAAGCCTCTTTGTAAAGGTCACTAGAAAAAAGTTTACAATCTGATTTTCATCTAGACAGGCTATGCTCCGCTTCGGCACATAGCCTGCCCACCGATCCCCTTAACCCGGATTTTCACTTTTGCGGTGAAAATATGGATTTGGTTGGACGTGCCTGGAGCCGCAGAGGCTAAACGGGTAGCAGTGACTTTTGATGCTATCCGCTTAGCTTCTGTGCCTTAAAGATAGGCGAGGAAAAACCTTGCCTATCTTTAAGGCGCAGAGGGCTAAGCGGGAAGCATCGAAAATCATTGCTACCCGTTTAGACCTTTCCTACACCATCACTCTACCCTGGAACGCCCCCATCATGCCCTGATGCTAACCGCATAGTATCTGGGCATGTTAGGGACTTATCCAGGATTTTCCAAAGGCACTACCTGTGTAGGTGACTTTGGAAAATCCCGGATAAAGCATTTACATGGGTAACTAGGGCAGTTACTTGTGTGAATGCCTTCAAAAATGCCGCCCTTAGTTCTTTGTACTCAGAGGCTATTTATTCTACTTCTATGCTAAGCTATACTCTGATTTGATTTAAATGAAAAGCTCTCTGGTGATACTAAGACTTGACTGACTCAGCAAACGCACTGAATTCTAAAATACACAGATTTATCTGCTTTAACCCAAAGATTACCCTTTTTCCCCAAGATTTAGATTATATTCCAGAAGATAAATACTTACAAATGCAGATCTATTTCCAGCTGTAGTGGTCCCTCTGGATAGTCCTTCAAGACTATAAAACAGAATCTAAGTGACTGTCTGAATGCAGGGTGACCTGTGAAGGATGTGGGGCTATAGCCAGGTTAATGGCAGGGAGTTGAAGACTTGCACTAATAGGACAGTGAGCGTACCATTAGCCAGATGTACTACAAGATTTATGTGGAAAGCTTTGATACATCTACAAGACTGTAGAAACCACATAGGAATTTGGATGACTGTTTTCTGTTTGAGGGGATTGCTGGAGTCAACTGTAGGGGTGTTGGTGGGGGTAGTGGAATATGGTTTGTCTTTGAGGATGTGCAGTTTTGTGTTCTTGATGTTGCTAATCTGACAATTTAAATATTTTGTCAGTTCAAATTAAAGTAAATCTCAAATTTTAAGGAAACATCACAGTTTAATTTTGTTTTGTGGCTTGATAGCTTCACTATTGCTGATTTCTGGGCTTTTCCACAAATCAGCCACAGTCCAAGTCAACCTGGCTACCATGATCTTGAATTCACAGCTATCAGGATTATTTTTTATTTTTCACTTTATATTTTCCCTTCTCATCATTAATCTGGTCATAACCCTGACCAATAAACCCAGCATGCAAATCTTTATGTAAAGGAGGCCCAACTGTTATGCAAATATGTATGTAAATGAGGGCCCACAATGAGTGTCCACACATGGCCCCGCATCACCCTCGGGCCATCCCTGAGGACCAGTAATTCTAAAGTGCACTTTCCATTTCTTGCTCTTTCCTAATCCCTCTATCAACCTCCTCTATTCCACAGCCTTTCTGTGACCTTTTGGACTGCAACAATGTACAAAAAAGGAACTCATATGCTCTAAAGTATAGTCACCAGAATATAATTTAGATAAACCTGAAAGAAATCCAAGAGTGTGAAACCATGCTCCCCAAGTACACTGTTGCCCATTCTGAACCCATACAAGACGTTCCCTGCTGTGGAAGATCAAAGGTCCATCAAGGCCAGCATCCTGCCTCTGGCCAATCCCAGTCACTAGGAATTAATCAGCAGGCCTTAAAGAATAGACCCATTGCCTGCAGCTCCCTTCCAGGGATGAGGGGAGCTTTCATAGGTCTAGTTGCCTAATAATTGCTTATGGACTTCTCTAGGAATCTGTCCAACCCCCTTTTAAACCCAGCTCTGCTAAATGCCTTCACCACATCCCCTGGAAACAAATTCCATAGCTTGATTCTTCACTGAATGAAAAATGTTTTTTTCCAATTTGTTTTAAATCTGCTACCTGTTAGTTTCATGATGCGTTCCCTAGCCCTGGTACAGTGTGAAGGCATACTGTATATAATCAGGACCAACGCTAGAGTGCAGCTGCCATCCCTCTCTGGGACCTACAGCAACAGCAGCAATGGATTTAAACAGCACCACAATGCTTACAGAAAGCCTCTGGGGCTGTGTGCTAGTTGTGCTTCCACCCAATCAGATACAGACTTCCTTTTGCTTGGGGCAGAAGCACTAATGTCAAGGGGTGGAAGGAAAATGAAGGGAAGGCGATATGTTAGGGAGGATGAAGAGGAAGGTAGGCGATATAGTGTACTGCAACAAAGTGAGGCCAGTGCCAGGTTTGCCTTGACATAAAAGATTAGGAACCTTTTTTTGGGGGGCCATTTATTGCACGTGAACTTATTATGGAATTTCTCAAGAGAAACATCAGACATAAATAAAACATTGCATTATAATGTGTTTTCAAAGCAGCTATTAAGAATTTTGTGTTGTCAGTCAACAGCTATTTGTAGGCACCATGGGGAAGATTATGAGCAGCATTTAGCGGGGATGGACGTCAAGTTCAGATGTCCATCCCCGCTAAATGCTTGGGTGGCAATTCATCAAACAGAGCTCCCTGCATGTATATGCAAGATGTGTGTGCAGCTCTGTTCCTGGGTGAAAGGGGAGGGTTGTAGGAGGAGCAAGGGCAGGGAGTGGGTGGGAACCTGACCCCGGATGTACAGGGCTGATTACGGGGTCGGCCCTTTATGTCCGGGGTCAGCCATTTGGACGGGAGACTTATTCTACCTTGGAGGTGGAATAAGTCCACCTGGATGGCGGAAAATGCAGGATCCTGGTATGGAAAAGAAGGAAAGAGGGTGCAGGGGGTTTCCCGCAGCCCGACCCTGGTCATGGCAGGCCTGATCAGGGGTGGGGCAGTGGGGAAAGGAGCTTGTCGGTGTCTACCGGGATTGTAGCTCCTGCATGGAGCTGTGTTGCCATGGCAACAGGACGCCACAGAACCATGGCTCCATGCAGGAGCCTGGCTGGGCTAGCCAGGTAGTGGGCTGGATGTCCGGGTGCCCAGAATCAGGTCACGGCCTGCACATCTGGCCGGTGGCACCTGATTCTGATCCCATGGGCACATCTAGATTCTGGGAACATGGACAGGCAGGAGATGCCTAGAACATGATTTGGCCTCCACTAGGGCAATTTATCTTGGAGGAAAACTATTTTGATTAATTTAATACTGCAGGAGAATCAATAGGAAAGGCTTCACTACGAGGGAAGCAGAAAGGGAGAAAAAAAGAAAGACACTGCCTGTTTCTTTTGAAATTAGAAGTCCGCCTCTATTTTTCTAACTGCATATTCAGAGTTAGGCTTTGAATTTGAGAGCCTACAGTATCTGTGAAAACGACGGCCCCTGCTCCCTGAAATTCTCCTATAATATTAAAATAATTTTTTTTAATTTAGCAAAATCATTTTCCTCCAGGATGTAAATTGCTCTAATGGTGTCCACAAATAGCTGTTGATTGACAATAAAAGACTGATAATAGCTGCTTTGAAAACACATTATAATGCAGTGTTTTATTTTGTGGTAGGCTATGGCCTAGCATGGCCTGCTACTATGAAAGGCCTGTAAGTTAGGCCTGGATTCTAACTCCCATTATAGCTAGAAAAGAACCAAAAATCTGTGAAAAATAAGAAAACTGTTTTAAAATGCTTAATAAGAAGTTTTCATGAATTCATAAGTCTTCTATTATTCTCTTGTGTGTGAAAGAACAGAAATGTTTCAGTATATGCATTCCAGAAGCCAAAGTTAACCTTGCAGTAGAAAAGTAACGAGATTCAGAACTGTACCATTGTTCAAGCAATCCTAAAGGAGGGGGCCGGTTGCTAGGTTCCGGAGGGATTTCTAATTGGACAGGTGCAGGGAATGTATAACCAATGAAAAGTATGCATGTATCAAGTTGGAACCAATACAAAATTCTCATGTATCAAACTGAAAAAGAGGTATAAATGGTTATGTCTCTGTACAAACCTTTGCTCAGTTCCTTTTGAAGCTTTGACTGACTGGGCCTTGTGCACAATAAACTGACTTGGACCCTGTCAATCGACTCCTGGACTTATTAATTGATTGCACTTTGCCACAGCATATTCTTGGTGCGTTGGCCGGGAAGTACGAGTGGTAAATGGTATTCAAGTGAGTAATCCACGTAATTCGCCTTGAGGTTTGACCCGGTTGGAACCGTGTCTGTCCGACCGTAGGGGAAACCTCAGGCGCCACCAGCCCTTTTGTGCCGGAGAGGGTTCCACCTGCCTCGGCGGGCCATCGGGTCCAGCTGGCCAACACCTCCGACCCGGGGGAGTCCAGGTTCCAACTCAGAAGCTGGTGTGGTATCGGGGACCGGATCCGGTGAGTAGACATTTTTGAAGTATTTGATAGAAAGAACAGCCTGGGACAACGTCTTGCGTGCGCAAGACTGATTTGGTATATTTGGTATAGACTAACTGGGAAATCTCGCATGAGTATGCGCGAGACAAGGGAGCCTGATCACCTCCCATAAGGGCGGTCCTAGTAAGCTCCGCGTAAGGAAAGCAGAAGCCGAAGCCATCGACCCTTCTTGTTTGGAATAGTCAGTTAGTCAGAAAACCTGGGCACTTGAAATATTGAAAATATGATATCTTGTTGAAATATGCTTGCGTGTGTGAGTGAGAGGTCTTGAAATATAGACCGAGCGAGAGCAGACTCCTAAGTAGCGCAGTTCCTGGCCGGGCGACCGCGCCCAGGTCACGAACAGGAGGAAGCGAGTGGTGTTTGTCCCCTCCAGTGTTCTGTGGGCTGTACGGAACCCTTACCTGCAGCCATACTACCTATCCTTATTGTTCGTTGTCTTGTACGTCATTACGTGTACGTAGGGACGTAGGGTACGTAACGTACGCAGGTACGTTGAGTACGTAGGTAGTGTACGTAGGTACGTTTAGATTATGGGAGGGACGGAGTCCACGCAAACTCCGTTGGCATGTATGATCAAGAGTTTCCGTAAAGGATTTTCGGGCGATTATGGTACAAAAATGACTCCATCCAGATTAAAAATGTTATGTGAAAGGGAGTGGCCCGCATTAGCTGCTTCATGGCCCCGAGGGGGCACCTTTGATTTTGAGACAGTTTTACGAATCCATCAGCTCATATTGAGAGCGTATCCTGACCAGTTCCCCTATATAGATTCCTGGTTAAGTGTATGTGAACAGCAGCCCTCATGGATGAAGCGCTGTTATGAGGAGCACTGTAAAATATTTGTAGCTACTACTAGGGGAACCAAAAAGGCTAAGGAAGCGAAGCCGCCTGTGTATTCTGACCCAGAGTCCCCAGATATTCTGGATAGTTTACCCCGGCACCCACAGAAATTAGTCCCCACAGCCCCGCGACTTGAAGTAGAGCCCGAGGAGGAGCCCCAACAAATACCGAAGCAACAGCCTAAGAAGTGCCCTACCCCGAGTGAAAGCACCAAGTCAGGCCCAAGCACAGCAGGGGGACTCGAGTCCTCTGATGAGACAGAAAGCGGAAGCTCTCCTGCCAGTTCAGGGTCACCCACCAAGGAGACTTGTGCCCGGGAGCCTTATGATTTAAGAAGCGTAACTCCCAAGAAGAAGGAGAAAGCAGGGCACCTAATGCCATTACGCCAAGTGCCTGGAATACCTGTTTTAAATGATCAGGGCCAGATGGCGCCAGGACCTACCAGCTTGGTTTATGTACCCTTTTCTACCACAGATTTACTAAACTGGAAAACGCATTATGCTTCCTACACAGCCAAGCCCCAGGAATTAACAGAATTAATGTCTAGCATTATGCAAACCCATCAGCCTACCTGGGCAGATTGTCGCCAGCTCCTGTCCACCCTCTTCACTACTGAGGAGCGAGGCCGAATCGGGCAAGCAGCCCTCCGATGGTTAGAAGAGAACCCTGTAGAAAGGGGAGGAATAAATCCCCCGCAAGCAGCAGCTGCAGAATACCCCAATGAAAGATCCCAGGTGGGACCCAAATCAGGAAAGGGGGGCGGCGGCCCTAACCAGATTTCGCCAGGCCTTATTGCAGGGCCTGAAGAAAGAAGGGAGGCCAGAGGGCCATGAATATCGGGAAAGTATCGGAAATTCTCCAGGGTCCAGATGAGAGTCCAACGGCCTTTTATGAGCGGTTGTCTGAAGCTTATAGATTGTATACCCCATATGATCCTGCCGCTCAGGAAAATTTACGCATGGTAAATGCGGCCTTTGTTAGTCAGTCCCAGAGAGACATAAAACGAAAATTGCAGAAATTGGATGGATTTGCGAGCATGAATACAGCTCAGTTAATGGAAGTCGCTCAGAAAGTATTTGTGAATCGTGAAAATGAACGAGACAGAGAAAGTGAACAAAAGATGAAGAAGAAGGCAGATCTTCTTGCTGCTGCTATAACCGAACGACGTGGAGGAGGTATTCCTAATCAAAGGACCAGAGGACGTGGAAGAGGCCGCGGAAGCGAAAGGCCTCCATTAGGTGCGAATCAGTGCGCCTACTGCAAGGAAGAAGGACATTGGAGAAATGAGTGCCCGCATCTGGACTCCGCCCCTGCAAGGGGAGGAGGGAGTCCCTGGAGGCCCGGAGGAAGATTTCGAAGGAGAGGAGGAATGAATCAAACACAGTTCCAGCAGGAGAGGGAAGAAGCCATTGAGGGAGTGGCAGTAGCAGCGGGCTATGACCTGGATGACATAGATGAAGACTAGGCCAGACCGGGCTCCAAGTTCACCCTGGGTCCCCAGGAGCCTATGGTCAGTTTGAAGATAGGGGACCAATACATGGAATTCATGGTAGATACAGGAGCAGAACATTCAGTAGTAGCCAAGCCAGTAGCTCCTCTGTCCTCACGATCTGTCACCATTGTGGGAGCCACTGGAAATAAAGCCACAAAACCATTCTTGCAGAACCGCATGTGTGAACTAGGGGGACAGAAGATAATGCACCAGTTCTTGTATATGCCTGAGTGCCCTATTCCACTACTGGGCCGAGACATGCTTGCCAAGCTCCAGGCCCAAATATCCTTTGCTGAAGGGGGAGAAATGAAAATGACTGTGAACCCAAAGCCTGCTGGATTGATGGTGCTTACTGTTCCCCGAGAAGAAGAATGGCGGTTCTATAGTGCACCTTCAATAAAGTCAACCAGTCCCTGTACACCTACCAAACTTATAGCCCCACCTGAAGTATGGGCAGAAGATAATCCACCTGGCCTAGCGAAGAACATAGCCCCTGTCACTGTCACCCTCAAGCCAGGAACGGAACCAGTGCATGTGAAGCAGTATCCTCTCCCTCGACCAGCCATAGAAGGAATCCACTGCCATTTAATGAAACTGCTGAAGTACGGACTTCTCAAGGAATGCCAGTCACCTTGGAACACCCCCCTTCTCCCAGTAAAGAAGCCTGGGACAGGGGACTACCGCCCAGTACAAGATCTAAGGCGAGTAAATGATGCAGTTGAAACTATACACCCAGTAGTACCAAACCCTTATACTCTCTTGGGACTGATCCCCGCTGAGGCTACTCACTTCACCGTCCTGGACCTGAAAGATGCCTTTTTCTGTGTGCGCCTAGCACCCACCAGTCAACTTTTCTTTGCTTTTGAATGGCAAGACCCCACAACAGGAAGGCGGGGTCAGCTCACCTGGACCAGATTACCCCAAGGATTCAAGAATTCACCTACTCTCTTCAGTGCTGCCCTGAATCAAGATCTCTCAAGTTACCCAGTGGACCCAGGAAAAAGGGTTCTTCTTCAGTATGTAGATGACTTGCTCATAGCCACCAACTCAGAAAGTGAATGCTTACAAGCTACTAGTGAACTTTTGTATCTTCTCAAAGATGCCGGATACAAAGTCTCAAGAGCCAAAGCACAACTATGCCAAACTGAAGTCAAGTATTTAGGATTCCAGTTGTCTAGTGGGATCCGACGTTTAGGACCAGAACGCAAAGAAGCTGTATGTAATATCCCCACACCAACCACTAGGAGGCAAGTAAAAGCCTTCCTGGGGGCCGCGGGATATTGTCGCATATGGATCCCCAACTTTGCCCTGATTGCAAAACCACTATACCAAGTCACCAGAGGAATGGAAAAATCCCCACTAGACTGGGGACCCGAAAAAGATGTAGCATTCCGGACTTTGAAAAAGGCCCTGATGTCATACCCAGCTCTAGGTCTTCCAGATGTCCAGAAGCCTTTCCATCTTTTTGTCCATGAGTCACAAGGAAACGCATTGGGAGTATTGACCCAATCTCTTGGTTCCTGGCAACGACCAGTAGCTTATCTGTCAAAACAATTGGATATAGTTGCAAAAGGATGGCCCCCTTGTCTGAGAGCTGTTGCAGCAACAGCCCTCCTAGTGGGCGAAGCAGATAAACTCACACTAGGACAAACTCTTCAAGTCAGTGTGCCACACTCTGTCCTGACTCTCATGGAACACAAAGGAAACTTCTGGCTAACCAATGCACGAATGTTGAAGTACCAAAGCATGTTGTGTGAAAACCCTCGGATACAGTTGAAAGTTAGTCAAGCTCTAAACCCTGCTACATTGTTTCCAATTGGTCCGGGGCCACCTGATCATAATTGCTTAGAAACCATGGACACTGTATTTTCAAGTCATCCTGATTTGACCGATGTCCCTCTGGAGGACCCAGAACGGACTTTCTTTGTAGATGGAAGCAGTCTGGTCATCAATGGACATCGTTGTGCTGGATATGCAGTGGTGACCCTTGATCTGGTAGTTGAGTCCTCAGCCCTGACCCCAGGAACTTCTGCACAGAAAGCTGAATTGATAGCCCTCACCAGAGCCTTGACATTAGGAGAAGGACTCCGCATAAATGTGCACACAGATTCCAAATATGCCTTCACTAATTCCAAATATGCCTTCACTACTTTGCATGCACATGCAGCCTTGTATAAAGAGCGAGGGTTGATCACCTCAGGGGGTAAGGACATTAGGTATGGGCCCGAGATATTGATGTTATTAGATGCTGTATGGGCCCCCAAACAAGTGGCAGTCATGCACTGCCGAGGTCATCAGGCAGGAGCAGGAGAAGTCACCCGAGGGAATAGATTTGCAGATGCCACAGCCCGAAAGGCAGCCACCACAGGACAAGTTAGGACCCAAGATACTGTAATGCAAGCAGCCCTATTCCCTGTGCCCCTTAGTTCCTGGGCACCCCGATATACTACAAGAGAGTTAGACTATTATTGCGAAAAGGAGGGAGGAGTCTTAACAGAACAAGGTTGGATAGTGCTGCCACCCCCAGAAGGTAGTCCACCTCCAGGTCCTACAGTCACCCCTGAAGCATTAGGGCCAGCCTTTGTTCAAGCTTTTAATCAAACCACACATCATGGAAAAACAGCCATGAAGAAAGCCCTGAGGCCCCATTTCTGTATTTCACTGCTAGGATCCCTGACCGCCTTGGTGGCACAGCAATGCCTGATATGTGCCAAAAATAATGCCAAGCAAGGTCCTGTTCCACCCCCAAGAGTTCAGTCAGTGGGGGTGACCCCCATGAGTGATATACAGATAGACTTTGCTGAAATGCCCCGTGCAAATGGATATCACTATATGTTAGTGTTAGTCTGCACATTTTCAGGGTGGGTAGAAGCCTACCCCACCCGAACTGAGAAAGCCCGAGAAGTCACTAGGGTATTGTTTCATGAGATCATTCCCCGATTTGGAATACCATCAACTATAGGGTCAGATAATGGTCCATCATTTGTATCCCAAGTGACCCAACAGTTAGCTCAAGCTCTGCAAAGAAAATGGAAGTTACACACTGCTTACAGACCCCAGAGCTCAGGGAAAGTAGAACGAATGAATAGAACCCTGAAAACTCAGTTATCCAAGCTTTGTCAAGAAACACACCTAAAGTGGCTCCAAGTTCTACCCATAGCCCTTCTTAGGATACGTTCAGCTCCTACCAGATCCTTAGGGGTGTCCCCGTTTGAGATTTTGTATGGGCGACCTCCACCCATAGTGCAGGGAATAAAGGGAGACATGAGACAGATAGGATCTGAAATAACAAGACAAGAACTATTAGCTTTAGGTTCTGTTTTGCAGAAACTCCAAACGTGGGTGCAAGACCGACTACCCATCAACCTGACCGAGCCTCTGCATCCCTTCAAGCCAGGATCGTCCGTGTGGGTGAAAGAGTGGAGAAAACCCCGCTGGCGCCGCATTGGAAGGGACCCTACGTCGTCATCCTGTCAACCCCCACTGCAGTGAAAGTTGCAGAATTCGAACCCTGGATCCACCACAGTCGAGTGAAGCCGGCAGCTGCTCCTGATCCTGGCCAATGGACGTCAGTGAATGATCCCGAGACTCCATTTCGACTCACCTTGAGGAGACAGCCAGCTTTATAGAGAATCTTCAGAATCCACTTACGTCACGCGAAAGTGACCATCACAGCAGAAACAGAAGAAAACTCAGCACAGTTCATTATCCTCAACTTTCCAGTTAACCTCCAGAGACTGTAATCACAATGTTCCTCCACTACTGCCTTGTGGGAGTGGTGATCCTGGGAATCCTGGAAAAGACTTTTGCTCTACTCCCTTGTGCAGCTTGCATAACCACCACCCGAACAGGACAAAAGATTACTCAGACTTTGCTCTATCATTCCTACTATACTTGCACTGGTACAGTCAGCCGGTGTGTTTATAATGGCACTGAACTGAATATTTGCACAAAGGGGAAAAGTAAGACGTGTTATAATCCTCGACAGAACCCATCATACTATACATTTGAGATACGCTGGAATGATGAAGATGGAGCTATCCTGAATGCGACAAAACCCCTCACCAACCCCACAAAACCTATCATCCTGAACTTTGATGCTTGCGATGCAATCAACAGAAATGCTTACCACAGATGTGGGTCATGGGAGCGAGCATACTACCATGATGATAAATGCATGTGTCCAGAAGGAGCCTATGGATGGGGATGGTGTACAGGAAAGAGTACTGCAGCCACCATCTACACCACCTCATCCAGACATGATTACTTTTGCCCAAAATGGGAATGTGTATATTTTGCTACCTGGAAGAATGCACCGATGGGACGAGATGGAGATCATCGCAAAGGCAGCCTAACAAAGATCAGACTAGCAGAACCCAAGAAATGCCAGAAAGGTACCTGTAATCCTCTACAACTCTTCATAGCCAACCCTAGCCACTGGAGGCAAGGATACAAGTTTGGGTTGCGTATTGCAGGAGGAGGTGTAGATCCTGGGACTATCTTATATCTGCAATTAAACACCAAAACTCATGTATCCTCACCTTATCGTATACATCACTCCTTCTATGAAGCCATGAAATCCGAATTTGAAATTCCTCCTGCCTCCCAGAACTTATTTCTTGAATTAGCGGGAGCAGTTGCATCTAGTCTCCATGTTTCAGACTGTTTATTTTGTGGAGGAACAACAATGGGAGACCAATGGCCTTGGGAGGCACAAGAACTGAACTATTCTGTTCTGTATAATCAGACTAATATACACAATACCACAAGTGAATGGGTATTGGCCCACTCCATTGTGGGTAACTTATGTTTTTCTCGTTATGGACCAATGTTTAATATGGAAGTGGGCAGCTGGTCTGTCTCAATCAGAAGTTCTACAACAGTACCACTAAGAAGACATCTTGGTGGTCAGGAGTCAACACTACTGAACCTTCCAATCCTCTAGTTCAATTCCCCAAACTTGCCAGTATCTGGACTAACTTAGCAGCATATAATTCTTGGCAAGCACCACCTGGACTGTACTGGATTTGCGGAACCCGAGCATATGCCAGACTTCCTCATCACTGGGGAGGGGCATGTGTGTTGGGAACCATACGACCTTCCTTTTTCCTTCTGCCAACATCCCAGGGAGAACAGCTGGGATAACCTGTGTACAGAAGTCAACAGCTGAAGGAGGCCTTGAAAATAGGCCAATGGGACAAATGGGATGCGTCATCTGAAGAATGGCCCCCAGAAAGAATCATCTCATACTATGGACCTGCTACTTGGGAGCAGGATGGGACTTGGGGATATCGTACTCCTGTTTATATGATTAATCGAATAATACGTTTGCAAGCTGTTGTTGAAATAAAATGAAACTAGTAAAGCACTAACCCTTCTGGCAAAGCAAAGTACGCAAATGCGCACAGTCATTTATCAAAATCGTTTAGCTTTAGATCAGTGGTTCTCAACCTTTTTTGTACCGTGACCCCTTTTACCGTTGGTCAACTTGTGGTGACCCCCAATGATAAAATCAAATGCGTCTCTCTTCCTTTACCGTTAACGCATTGTCGCTGTAATCATTTGTTGAATTATTAATATATTATAGGCCTTTGCAATATGTTTTTATTTATAAAATACTTATTTAAATAATCAAAACAACAAGTAACAATATTTGATTTCAAAATTATGATGATTTTGTAGTCAAATCACTAATATGAAATAAAATTATTTTTTCTACCTTTGTTGTCTGACCAATTTATTCTCTGATCATGCTGGTCCCGATCTGAGGCTTCTGCTTTCCTGTCTTCTCTTAGCTCTCTTTCTGTGGTCTATGGTCCATCTGCCAGTTCTTATCTCTTTTGTTTTCTTCACTTCTTTCCATCAGCCTATTTCCAGTCCCAGTAACCCTCCCCAGTATCAGCCCCTTTCCAGTCCTCACTCCCAGTACCTTCCAATGTCAACTTGCATTCCCATGACTGCCACTGGTGTCCATTCCCTTCCAGTCCCCCTCCTTCCCCACTGATCAGTCCCTTCTAGTACAAATACCATGGCAGCCCCTCTCAGATCCACTCCCTTTCAGTTCCATGCTCCCATCCCCTTGTATCAGCCCACTTGTAGCCTTAGCCCCCAGTTTTCTTCCAGGGTCAGCAGCTCTATCCTCCCCTCCCCACAATCAGCCCATTCCCAGTCAAAGCCCCCTAATCAGCTCACTTCTAGTGCTAATCCCCCTCAACCCCATTACCAGTCCTACCCCCCCCTAATCAGCCCAATACCAGTCCTACCCCCCATCAGCTCATTTCCAGTGCTAGTCCCCCCCTCAACCCCATTACCAGTGCTAGGCTCCCCTAATCAGCCCATTTCCAGTCCTAACCTCACTGATCAGCTCATTTCCAATGCTAGTCCCCCATCAGTCCATTACCAGTCCTACCCCCCCTTGATAAGTCCATTCCCAGTCCTAGCCTTCCCTAATCAACCCATTACCATTCGTAGCCCCCCCATCTGCCCATTACCAGTGCTAGCACCCCCATCAGCCCATTATAATCCTAACCCGCACTGTCTCTTGCCTCTGTCCAGCATTTATCCCGTCTGTCCAGTATGTCCCCATGTCTCTCCCCTTTGTCCATGCCAGCCTACTCCCTCCATGTCAGCCCACCTCCCTCCATCCATCCATATCAGCCCCCTCCCTCCCTCCCTCCCTCCCTCCATGTCAGCCCCCATCCTTCCATCCGTCCATGTCAGCCCCCCTCCCTCCATCCATCCCTCCATGTCAGCCCCCATCCTTCCATCCGTCAATGTCAGCCCCCCTCCCTCCCTCCCTCCATCCATCCATATCAGCCCCCATCCCTCCCTCCCTGTCAGGCCCCTCCCTCCATCCATCCATATCAGCCCCCATCCCTCCTCCCTCCCTCCCTGTCAGCCCCTCCCTCCCTCCCTCCCTCCCTGTCAGCCCCCATCCTTCCATCCGTCCATGTCAGCCCCCCTCCCTCCATCCATCCATCCCTCCATGTCAGCCCCCATCCTTCCATCCGTCCATGTCAGCCCCCCTCCCTCCCTCCCTCCCTCCCTCCATCCATATCAGCCCCCATCCCTCCCTCCCTCCCTCCCAGCCCCCTCCCTCCCTCCATCCATCCATCCATATCAGCCCCCATCCCTCCCTCCCTCCCTCCCTGTCAGGCCCCTCCCTCCCTCCCTCCATCCATCCATATCAGCCCCCCTCCCTCCCTCCCTGTCAGCCCCCTCCCTCCCTCCCTGTCAGCCCCCATCCTTCCACCCGTCCATGTCAGCCCCCCTCCCTCCATCCATCCCTCCATGTCAGCCCCCATCCTTCCATCCGTCCATGTCAGCCCCCCTCCCTCCCTCCCTCCATCCATCCATATCAGCCCCCATCCCTCCCTCCCTCCCTGTCAGCCCCCTCCCTCCCTCCATCCATATCAGCCCCCATCCCTCCCTCCCTCCCTGTCAGCCCCCTCCCTCCCTCCCTCCCTCCATCCATATCAGCCCCCATCCCTCCCTCCCTCCCTCCCTGTCAGGCCCCTCCCTCCCTCCCTCCCTGTCAGGCCCCATCCCTCCCTCCATCCATCCATATCAGCCCCCATCCCTCCCTCCCTCCCTCCCTCCATCCATCCATATCAGCCCCCATCCCTCCCTCCCTCCCTCCCAGCCCCCTCCCTCCCTCCCTCCCTCCATCCATCCATATCAGCCCCCATCCCTCCCTCCCTCCCTCCCTGTCAGCCCCCTCCCTCCCTGTCAGCCCCCATCCTTCCATCTGTCCATGTCAGCCCCCTCCCTCCATCCATCCATCCATCCATCCATGTCAGCCCCCTCCCTCCATGTCAGCCCCATCCTTCCATCTGTCCATGTCAGCCCCCCTCCCTCCCTCCCTCCATGTCAGCCCCATCCTTCCATCTGTCCATGTCAGCCCCCTCCATCCATCCATCCATATCAGCTCCCTCCCTCCATGTCAGCCCCCAACCTTCCATCTGTCCATGTCAGCCCCCTCCCTCCATCCCTCCCTCCATGTCAGCCCCATCCTTCCATCTGTCCATGTCAGCACCCCTCTGTCGATGTCAGCCGTGTTGCAGGTTGTCTGCCTCCCTTCTAATGCAGCCGCGGCTCTCTGCCTCGTATGGAACCCGGCTGTACCTGTAAAATCATTGCGGAGCCCTTCCTGTCTCGATGGGCTCCATGCAGCACTGCCCCGCCTCCAAAGGAAGTTGTTTACCACTTCCTTTGGAGGCGGGACAATGCTGCACGGAGCCCGTCGAGACAGGAAGGGCTCCGCAACGATTTTACAAGTACAGCCGCGGTTCCCTAAAAGGCAGGGAGCCGCGGCTGCAGAAGAAGGCGGTGAGTTTGCCGGAGTTTGCTGCTGCCGAGAAGCGGACTCGGCAGCGGCAGCAACTTGTGCACATCTTAATTTTTTTTTTTAAACTTGGTGGAGGCTAAGCGACCCCCGCTAAATCCTGTGGCGACCCCCGTTGGGGTCGCGACCCACAGGTTGAGAACCGCTGCTTTAGATTATTTGTTAGCAGCTGAAGGTGGGGTATGTGGGAAGTTGAATCTAAGTAACTGTTGTTTACAGATTGATAATAATAGGCATGTAGTTGAAGATCTAGCCACCCAGATGAGAGAGCAGACATTTGTGCCTGTCCAGACTTGGCACAGTTTAAAGATGGATGGGTGGTTTGGTTCATTGTTTTCTTGGATTGGTGGTCTGAAATCCCTTATGTTTATCGTACTATTCATATTAGCCATGTGCTTATTGCTCCCTTGTCTCCTACCCCTTTGCTTACGCATGATAACATCATCAATTGATAACACTATAGAGCAGAAGGCAGCTGCGAAAGTATTAGCTATGTGGCAATATTACCCTATACCCCACGATGATGATGCCATTACACCAGTATAATGTGTTAATTGACTAATGAGTGATTTAATTCTCACACGTCCTCACTTGCGGGTGAGAATAATCAAAGGGGGGAATGTGGTAGGCTATGGCCTAGCATGGCCTGCTACTATGAAAGGCCTGTAAGTTAGGCCTGGATTCTAACTCCCATTATAGCTAGAAAAGAACCAAAAATCTGTGAAAAATAAGAAAACTGTTTTAAAATGCTTAATAAGAAGTTTTCATGAATTCATAAGTCTTCTATTATTCTCTTGTGTGTGAAAGAACAGAAATGTTTCAGTATATGCATTCCAGAAGCCAAAGTTAACCTTGCAGTAGAAAAGTAACGAGATTCAGAACTGTACCATTGTTCAAGCAATCCTAAAGGAGGGGGCCGGTTGCTAGGTTCCGGAGGGATTTCTAATTGGACAGGTGCAGGGAATGTATAACCAATGAAAGGTTTGCATGTATCAAGTTGGAACCAATAGAAAATTCTCATGTATCAAACTGAAAAAGAGGTATAAATGGTTATGTCTCTGTACAAACCTTTGCTCAGTTCCTTTTGAAGCTTTGACTGACTGGGCCTTGTGCACAATAAACTGACTTGGACCCTGTCAATCGACTCCTGGACTTATTCATTGATTGCACTTTGCCACAGCATTTATGCCTTAAAAAATTCAATTGCATAAATACCCCAAAAACAACACGAAAGAAATATTACAAGAAATAATCAAAACAAATTGAGAATCAAAAACCAAAAGGTTTTGGTTGCATAGGTCTTCACACCTCTTGACTCACTATTAGGTGGAAGCCCCTTTTGCTATAATAATGTCATGAATTATGCAGCATAATATATGACGGCAGATAAAGACCAGTATGGTCCATCTAGTCTGCCCAGCAAGGAGGCAAGAGTAGGTGCACCTGCTGCTCCGTGCAGGTCACCCCTCCCCATGCTTTTGTTTAAGGGTGTACCCACCTCTCCATGCAAGTCACCCCTATTTACTGAGATATAAGAGATAGTTATGTTTATTATGGTTTTATCCTGTGACTATAAAGGGATCCAATGTGTCTGTCCCATGTCATTTTGAATTCTGTCACTATATTTGCCCCCACCACTTCCATCGGGAGGGCATTCCAAGCATCCACCACCCTTTCAGTGAAAAAGTATTTCCTGACATTGCCTTTCAATGTACCCCCTTGCAGCTTCATGTTATGCCCTCTAGTTTCACAGCTTCCCCGTCTTTGGAAGAGATTTGTTTGTTCATTTAAAGGTCTGACTCATATCTCCCCTGTCCCTCCTTTCCTCCAGAGTGTACATATTTAGGTCTTCAAGTCTCTTCTCGAAAGTCTTCTGACGCAGGCTCCAAATCATTTTGGTTGCCTTCCTCTGAACTGTTTCCAGCCTTTTTATGTCCTTTGCAAGATACGGTCTCCAAAACTGAACACAGTATTCCAAGTGAGATCTCACCAGCGACTTGTACAGTGGCATTAGTACCTCTTCCTTTCTGCTGATAATTCCTCTCTGTATGCAATCCAGTATCCTTCTGGCTTTTGCCATCACCTTGTCACACTGTTTCACCACCTTGAGATCCTCAGAAACAACTACTCCGAGGTCCTTCTGGTCCATGCACACCAGCCTCTCACCCCTATCGCATACAATTTGCTTGGATTTCTGCTTCCCAAGTGCATGACAGTGCACTTCTTCACGTTAAATCTTAATTGACAAGAATTAGAGCATTCTTTCAGCTTTTGTAGATCTTGTTACCCACTCCCTCAGGGGAGTACGCTCTGTTGCAAATTTTCATGTCATCTGCATAAAGACAGACTTTTCCATTCAGTCCTTCAGCAATATCACTCACAAATACATTGAACAGTACCGATCCCAGGACCAAACCTTGGGACACACCGCTAATCACCTTCCTTTCATTCGAGTGAGTTCCATTTACTGTCACCTTCTGTCGTCTTGTCAGTTAACCAATTTCTGATCCAGGTCATCACCTTGGGACCCACCCCCAGCTGTTGAGTTTATTAATAAGCCTCCTATGTGGAACAGTATCAAAGGCTTTGCCGAAATCTAGGTAGATCACATCCATCGCATGCCCTTGATCTACTTCTCTGGTCACCCAGTCAAAGAACTCAATCAGATTTGTTTGGCGAGATCGTTCTTTGGTAAAACCATGTTGCCTCGGATCATGCAACCTGTTGGTTTCAAGGAAGTCCACTATTCGCTCTTTTAGGAGTGCCTCCATTACTTTTCCCACCACCGAGGTAAGGCTTACTGGCCTGTGGTTTGTCACTTCTTTCCTACTATCACTTTTGTGAAGAGGTACCATATCAGCCCTTCTACAGTCCTGTGAAACTTCTCCTGTCTCCAAGGATCTCTTAAAAACATCCTTTAACGGCCCTGCAAGAACCTCTCTGAGCTCTTTCAGTATCCTAGGATGTATCCCATCTGGCCACTTTCAGTTTTGCAAACTGCTCTAACACATCATCTTCTGTGAACGGTGTGCTATCTACTCCATTCCCATTTGCATATTTGTCAATCACAGGTGGTCCTTCTCCAGGATTTTCTCTAGTAAAAACAGAGCAGAAGTATCTGTTTAGCATTTTCGCTTTTTCAATGTTACTTTCCACAAATCCGTTCTCAGCACTTTTGAGTCCTGCAATTCTACCTCTGATTTTCCTCCTTTCCCGAATATACCTGAAAAAAGATTTGTTGACACACTTTACATCTTTAGCCATTTTTTCTTCTGCCTTGAATTTTTCTATCCTTATTTCTCTTTTTGTCTTTTTTAGTTTGATCTTGTATTCTTTTCTGTGTTCATCTGTTTGCAAACTTTTGAATTTTGTGAAAGTTGGGTTTTTTGCCTTTATTTGTGCAGCCACTTCTTTGAAGAACCAAATAGGTTTCCTTTTCCTTTTGTTTTCATTTACTTTCCTTACATACATATCTGTTGTCCCTTTTATTGCTTCCTTTAGTTTAGCCCATTGCAATTCCACTTCCCTTATCCTCTCCAAACCTGCCAACTCCTCCTTCAGATTCTTGGCCATTTTACTGCAGTCAGTGTTTTTGAAGTCTAGAACTTTGAGCTTGCTGTGATTGGATTCTACCTTGGCTTTTATCTCAAACCACATTAAGTGATGATCGCTGCTGCTCACATGGGCACCCACCCGGATATTTGACACGCTATCTCCGTTGGTGAGCACTAAATCCAGCACCGAGCTCTCCCTAGTCAGTTCCATCACCATTTGTTTAAGTAATGCATCTTGGAAGGCATTCACAATTTCTGTACTTCTTTCCAGATTTGCAGAAGAAATACTCCAATCCACATTGGGTAGATTAAATATGATCACTTCCCTCTTCATGACTATCTTTGCAATATCAGCAATCAATTCGCTATCCATTTCTTCGGTTTGAGTTGGAGGCCTATAGACTACACCAGCATGGATGACAGTGCTATCTCCTCTTTTCAACCCAATCCACAGCGCTGCTTCTTTTCCCCACGTCCCCTGTATTTCAGCAACTTTAATACTGCTTTTGACATAGACAGGGTAAAAAAGGAGGAGGAGTAGCCCTATATCTCTTCTAAACAGATTATAGCCAGCTAAGGCTATCTCCCATTCATGAGACTCGTTAAACCATGTTTCTGTAATGGCCACAAAGTCCAAGTCCATTTCCACCATTAGGGCTTCCAGATCAGGAACCTTGTTGGCTAGGCTTTGAGCATTTGTGCTCATTGCTTTCCAGCATTTGTTGACTGGCTTGCCTGTGCTTTGCATGGATTTTGTTCTACATGCCCTTTCCCACTTGCCATTGATGTGTGGTTTAGAAGTGTGGCTGTTTCCAATGTCATATTGCTTTTGCTGGGAGTGATGTCCTGAACTTGTCCTTCTCCATCCGTCACCCCCTTTCCCTAATTTAAATGCCTGTCCACATACTTCCTGAATTTTTTACTTAGGATCCTTTTCCCTGCGACGGAGAGATGTACTCCATCAGCACAGTATAGTCTCTTGTTGATCCATCTGTTCCCCCAGTTGCCAATATATCGAAATCCTTCTTATTTGCACCAGGTTTGGAGCCATGCATTAACATTGTTTATGCAATGCAGCCTTTCTGTCCCCTTACCATAAATAGGTAGAACTTCTGAGAATGCTATAGTGTTAACAATGGGCTCGAGTTTCTCTCCCAGAGTCTACAAGTTCCTTTGAATTGCAGAGGCACTATTTCTAGCCAGGTCATTTGTGCCCAAGTGGATGACAACATTGGTTTTGGAGTGCTCACTTTCTGCACTAGCTATACCAACAATTTGGTTTGTATTCCTGCTTAATGAAGAGCATGGGAGGCATTTGCCCATCTTCTCTCCTTTGAACTGTATTCCCAAGTTGGTGCCTCTGATGATGGAATCTCCAAGTAGCAGTAGTTTTCTGTTTTGTGATTTTTTTTCTTCCTATTTGGTGCATTATCACTAGATTTGGCATTGAGTCTTTCATTTAAGGGCACTTCAGTTTCCACATATTGGACACTCTCATTATCCAAGGCAGAGAAGGTATTATGCAGAGGTATCTCTTGATAGGGTGTCTCTACATTACAGGTCACAACTTACCAGAGCCCACTGTGATCCATTTGTTCCTGGGCTGTTTGATTCTTTGTGGGAGCAGTGGTGAATTTTGTTCAGTTTGTACTCTAGAGGAGGTGTGTTTAATTGCAGCTAATTCCTCCCTTAGTAGAGTCAATTCTTTAGGCAGAGCAGCTAGCTTGAGGCATATAGGATAAGCTCTTAGGTTCCAAATTATTCTTCTCAGAATAAAAGCACCACAGTTATTGCATTGAATATAAGACATGCTGATTTAGCTGTCCTAGGAGGAGAAAAGAGAAAAAGTGGGTGTAACACCTAATTAAAGGATAGATGTCAATATATATGACTATATTGGGGTGAGGGGTGGGGTGGGTGGGAACTTAAGTATCCCTGGCCAGTAGACCTTATATGAACTGAGGGCACAATCAGATATCTGATTTAAAGGCTATGCAAGGAATGTAGACAGTCTGAATATTCCTAAAAATCTATATCCAACAAATTAAAATTTATATTAAAAACAGGCAGTTGTAAAGCTGAAAGCCTTAGCTGAGTGTGTAGTCTCTTCTAGCTGTGATGAGCAGACTGGTTCTGGTACTTGGTCAATTGTAGAGTGATTCAATTAGCCCCACCGTGTGAAGCAGACTTGTAACAGACAATGGAAACTGAAATAGTCAAACTGAAATCTTACTAATATGTATCAGCCCACTATGCAAAGGTCCCTGTAACCTTAAGATAAATGTCTAATAACTCTGCACAGTGGGATGGTCGAGTGTTTGTCCATCCTACTTGGCGGCATAGCTCAAGCACTTTCAATTTGGCTGAGGGTCATCTGTGGACTGCAGGCTTCAAATCTTGCCACAGATTTGCCATTGAATTCAGGTCTGGGCTTTAACTAGGCTATTCAAGGACATTTCTCTTTATTCTTACTGAGTCATTCCACTGTGGTTTTTTGTTTTGTGCTTAAGATCACTGTCCTGCTGAAAAGTGAATCCCTCTCCTCACTCGCAGGTCTATGACAGAGTGAAGCAGGTTTTCCTCTGGGATCTGCCCAGGGTTGGCCTAAAGATATCTAATGCCTTAGGTGAACCTTCAGCTGTGCAATCCCCCCCCCCCACATCCCCCCCCCAGTGTCCAGTATCTACCCTTCTGTTCCCTACTCCAGAGTCCAACATCTCCCCTTCCCTATCCCCAAAATGTCCATGCACTAAGACCAAAAAGTTCTACTTTGGTCTCAATGGACCACAAACGTTCTCCCACACATATGCAGTGTCCCCAAGTGTTCCTTTAAAAACATAATGAGGCACATCATATAGCTTTTCTTTAGTTGTGGCGTCCTTCTTGCCACCCTCCCATACAGGTCATGTTGTTGTAGCGTAACCTTGAAGTTGCTGAAGAGTCAAGACCTTCTCCAGTCTCAGTCAGAGACCTCAGTAGTTCTTTTAAAGTAATCTTGAGACTCACAGTGACCTTCCTCTGAAATTTCCTAAACCTATGGCTAGAGGTTTTGGAGAAAGTTTGATTGAAGCAGTGTTTTGGTGGTGCCAAACTATTTCCATTTTACAGTGATGGACCTCACATTCAAACACATCGACATTTTCTTTAGTCTTCCCCCAGAATGTACCTTCAAATAACTTTGTCCGAGTTCTTTTGACAGTTCCATGTTTGGTTGGCTTAGATATTTTCTTCAAATTCATTTCAGACAACAGACACAGCTTGATTCTTTATCCAAGTGTATTTGAATCAGATCAATTATTGTGAATGGACACAGGTGGGCTCTCTTTAAATTATGGACCTTCTTAAAGCAATATTTGGAAAGGGAGGTAATTTGGGTTTGCTATGACACTATGACAAAGAGTTTGAACACTTATGCAATCAAGATTTTTTTGTTTCTTATTCTTAATTATCTTTTGAATAGTTCTGTAATTGTTCTTTCATGTTGAAAGTGTAGAGCATATAATGTAGCTCAGTAAAAGAAACTCTCACTTTAATGTCCTTTTACCCACATAGTATTTGCGGAGTTCACAGGGACTGATTAGGTCAGGGGATAAAACTACGTACATAGGGCTGGATTTTCAAAACTACACATGCTTTGGTAGGAAAAAGGACCGGCAGAAAAAGAGGGCGCAAATCTCTGTGCATATTTTTCCTTCAGATGTGTTACTTTCATTCTGAAAACTGATGTAAGGCCCTTGGGGAGACAAAGTACGCACGGACTCTGCAGGAATGTGGGAAGCTTCAAGATGGTCCCAATAATGATCAAAACTGTTCTCTCATGTTTCCAGGCCATCTGACTGGCAACAGCACCAGCAGCAAGGTTAACGGCACAGCATGAAACCTGAGCTCCAGCTGCGGCGGCTTGCCCTTACCAGCCCTGCTACCCTCAGCTTTTTCATGCTCATGAGATAGTGTCACAAATTGTCCTATATACAATGATACCGCTTGTGACTAGGAAGGAGGATACCCACTGTGGCGGCACCTACTTGGATATTGGATGTATCACCTCATGGGTCAATATTCCACCAGAGTGGTTGACATTTTTAAAAAATACTGATCGCTGTGGCTAAAAAAGTCTGAGATATTCGTTGTTGGAATCTAGCTCGTGGCCAGTGCTGAATATCCGGTGAAGGCGGTCAGTGCTGGTGCTATCCAGATAACTTAGGTGATGCAGATAGGTATTTGGATAGTGATGCTGAATATCGTCACTGCTGTGCCTCCCCTCTGCCCACAGATTGCCCTCACGCTATCTGGATAGTGCCAAGACAATCTGTAAGGAGACTCAGTGGCGCTGTCGGGATAGTGCCAAGACAATCTGTAAGGAGACTCAGTGGCGCTGTCGGGATAGTGCCAAGACAATCTGTAAGGAGACTCAGTGGCGCTGTCGGGATAGTGCCAAGACAATCTGTAAGGAGACTCAGTGGCGCTGTCGGGATAGTGCCTCTGAATATCTGCTGTCTGGATAAGTTACTTCTGAACACTGACCCATTAACTTGTAGCAGTCTTTATACGTCCCAGAAACAGCTGAATATTGCTCCTCTCTTGCCTAGGTGTTTTCCTCCTGTTTCTGCTTGTCCTTCCACCATGATCTTTTCTTCTCCTTCCACTTCATAATCTACCTCAGATTTATGGGCGCTCCTTTTCCCCAAGAAGCTGAGTCTTGAAGGATTACCAAGAGGGTTGCTACTGCTGGGAAGAAATCTGCACTTGTAAGTACTTGCATCTTGAGACATTTTCTAAATCTCGAGGGAAAAGGGAATTCTTTGGGGTAAAACTGATAAAATCTGTGTATTTTAAAAATCAGTGTTTTATTAAGTTAGTTAGGGCATAGTACTACAAGCCAGTTTTCAGTAAAATTACAGCCAGCTGGGGCTTAGTTTAACAAGCCAACCTTCAGTTAAATTAAAGCCAGTTAGGATTTAGTATTACAAGCCAGCATTTACTTAAATTATAGCCAATTAGGGTATATCTTAACAGAGAGAGTAAATAGGGTAAATATTCTTTGAGTATATAGAGAGAAATTGTTTTCTAGAAACCTTTTACAAAGAGGCATTCCAGTTAGGAGGCAAAGAGAACTGCAAAATTGTTTTAAATTGGTGTTAAAGCCAAGTGACAAATCAAAGGGGCAACTTGAAAGGCTCCTTCTATCAAACCAAGGGCAGTGTGAAATCACCCAAGACATTAAGAGATTGCCTTAGAAGCACCCATCCCAGTTCCCACCTACTCCAGACATAGTTCTTGATTTATAGCCTCCTAAACCAGTTAAGGGAAGGGGTGCTCTTATTCACTTTCAGGTTTAAATGATTATCTTCATCAGCTGGTTATTAGGCTTAGGAGTAGATTAATTAAGTCTGTGCAGTTCACCTTGAGGGGAACACTAAAAGTCCTATAAATCTATTAGGTATAATTGTACTGGTTCAAGTATCCCTATTCCCCTAGCAACTTTACATAGCTAAAACAAATCATTAAATCTAAGATGCAGACAGCAATCCAGCAGTCTTTTGCACTGAATGCTACATTTATGATTTTCTTCCAGTTGGGAGAGGTCTTAAGTGTGCACTAAGTGCAATGAGCTCTTGGCTCTCAGGGAATGAGTCCGATTTCTGGAGGCTACAGTAGCAGACTTGGAGGAGCTAAGGAAGACAGAGAGGTATATAGATGAGACCTACAGGGACGTAGTACTGAGGTCCGACCTCTAGTCTGGCAGCCTCTCTGCTGCCATGGAGGAGAGAGGTCATGTGGAAGGACAGCATCATCCTGGCGAGGCAGGAAATGATCATTTAACTAGAACCTGTCCTTTAGGTGATGTAATACCCTCTCGCACTGAGGATGTGTCTCCAGGGCCTTGTGCTCAAGAGGGAAGGGTTAGGATGGCTGTTATAGTTGGCAATTCAATCACTAGGCATGTAGATAGCTGGGGGTTGGTGGATGTGAGGATCGCCTGGTAACATGTCTGCCTGGTGCAAAGGTAGCGGACCTCACGCGCCATGTAGATAAGTTTTTAGATAGTGCTGGGGATAGTGTTGGTACCAATAACATAGGAAAATGTGGGAGAGAGGTTCTGGAAGGCTACTAGCAGTTTGTTTTTTGCTAATATTGACAGTCTAGCTATTTCATGACAAGGTTAATTTGAAATCTTTTAACTCTGTCTGATTTTTACTTAAAGACACCTGGGTTACTTTTATCTTTTTTGAAACGTATTAGGATGTCTTGATTTCCCTGTTTTGCTAGTATCCCTCAAGGATACATTATTCGGAACCATGCGCTGTTGGGCGACTGTGAGCTTTCCCCTATTATCTACATTAAAAGCTGCTCTATCTCCTTTTTAAAGGTTAATGCCAGCAGCCTGGTTCTACCACACTTAAGGTACAGCCCATCCTTTCAGAAACCCCCCCACCCCCTTCCCCAGAATGTTGCCCAGTTCCTAACAAATCCAAAACCCTCTTCCTTGCGCCATCCACGCATTGAGACTCCAGAGCTCTGCCTGCCTCTTGGGTCCTGCATGTGGAACGGGAAGCATTTCTTGGAACTCTACCCTGGAAGTTCTGGATTTCAACTTTCTACCTAAAAGCATAAATTTTGCTTCCAGACCTTCCCTCCTACCTGCTTGTAATGGACAGGCTGTGATGCTAACCACAAGCTTCAAGCCCTGTGCTATGGCACACGTGTATGACTGCGACAGATCAACTCACTACACCAGAAGCTCCCCCCCACTTCCTCTATTCTCTGTGGCTGGCTGCCTGGCTGGGACATAAAGGGAAATATCACCCTAGCAATGTGCCACGACAGGGAAAGAGGGAGGTCTGGTGTGTTTGGTGCCCTTCAGCGAAGCTGAAAGAAGTTGAAAAGTGCACACTCCACAGTGTGACCAAATGGTGGATTTCCCTCACTCATAGGATTTGACATTTAACGGCTTCATCTGTGTGTGTCATAGGAAGTGGTGAGGGGTCGACGCATGTGTGTGTGTGTTATTGTGTGTCATGGGGCTGCTGGAGGCTATATACACACATGTGGTGCCATAGTGCTGTATGGCGGTAGGATGTCTGCCTGTGTGTGTGCATGCTGTGCGGCTCAGGGGTGTGTGTGTGTGTGTATGCAGTGCAAGACTGGGGTGTCTCTGCGTGTGTGGTGTGGGACTGGGCTGTCTCTGTGTGTATGTTTGTGTGCTGTATGGATGGGGTGCCTGTGTGTCTTCTGGTGGGGGTGGAGTGAGGTGGAAGTGAGGGGGCTGCGCCTTTTATCATATTATATTTAATTGTGCCCTTTTCTCCCCTTTGTTTAACCTTGAACTCCTTGCACTTTTACACCCCTCCCTGCAAATTCTCACCTGCTGTCTCCCTCTCATTCTGTACCCTGGCTAGCTTCTGTCCTTTTCTCCCTCCCCTGCCCCTTCTATTCTCATCCCTTGCTCTCCATTTCCTTCCCCCTATATTTCTATCCCAAACCCACTGCCCTTTTAAATTTTGTCCTACCTCCTGTGTGTCTCTGGCCCCAGATTTTTTACCCGCAGCATCCTTCTTTTCTTCGGCCCATAGGAGCAGCTTGTCCTGCGGACTAAAAACAGAACTGCTAGCCATGATCCTTTCGGTCCGCAGGACAGGTTGTTCTCACAGGCCCACAATATTGCTGCTGGCTGCAATCACTGCCGTCTTCCCTTCTGCAACGCACAGGAACAACTTGTCTTCGGGGCACAAAACAACTGCTTGCCGCAATCTCTTCGGCCCATGGGACAGGCTGCTCCTGCAGGCACAAAAAAATCCTAGCAGCGATCGATCGCAGCCTCCGTCACTTCTGCGGCCCATGGGAGCAGCCCGTCCCGCAGACCTGGGGGATACATCAGGTTTTTGCCTGTGGACAGGCTGCTCCCATGGGCCGCAGAAGTGAAGGAGGCTGCGATCGATCGCTGCTAGGATTTTTTTGTGCCTGCAGGAGCAGCCAGTGCTGCGGGCCAACAACAAACTGATGGCCGTGATTTTGGTGCCCTTGAACAGGGCGCCGCTCCGCCGTGCTTACCTAGCTTATGGGTAGTGCCAGCCTTCCTTGCACAGATCTTACATCAGTGATAAAAGACAAGAGGAGGGGAAACTGCAGCCTGTCTCTCACTAGAAACCCAACCAAAACAGGAGACTTGTGAGAATTTTGTTTTAACTGCCAAATGAATTATCTGAATAATTATTTTGTATAATGGCCATGGCTTTGTTGTTTTAAAAAAAGGTGTGATAATAATACCTTCCCTTCCCTTGCTAATATCAAACAAAAGCTTTAAAAGTCACACAAGGTTTTAGACACAGGAAGACTAATGCAATTCTATGACTCCACAAAAGGGGTTCAAATTATTTAAACATAAAATCAGACCTGACATTTTTGGCGCTAGTCAACCTCTAAATTGAATGTTCATTTATGATAAAAAGTACAAATAGCCCACAACAAGTGATCCTTATCACAGCAAGTCAGAGCGAAAGAGGCATGTAGGAAAAGGCATAAAAAAACCATAAGAGGGATATAGTTAGCTACCTGATAAAAGCCCAAATAGTCAACAATTGTGGAAGAGGCGTAGAATATCATTCCTTCTGCACTCACCACTAGTGCAAACCCATTAAGAGACTGCAAAGAAAACAAAAACACAAGAAAATAACCATACAGAGCAGTAGTTCAGCAACAAAAATAGACAGAACTGGATTATAATATTTAGGAGAACAGAAAGTCAAAAAAGTCTGACTTGAACTATTTCGCTTGAAATAGACAGGCTTCAAACCTTTGGGGTCGATATTAAAAAATGCTGATATTTAACACCATGGTGGACAGCAGTGGTGCTTAAATACCAAGATGCTCAGTGACAGTTTCTGGATAGGAGTTTCGGCACTCTTAACTTGGTTAAGTGCCAACACTTACGCAGTTAGCTCGATTTCCAGCCTGCCCTTATCCGGATTGCAACTTAGGCTGGATTTTCATGTGGCCTAGGCTGTCTGCATAGGGACCACTGAAAATCACACCAACCAGGTTAAGTGTAGCAGGGTGGTACCGGTGCTGCAACCACGGACTGCCCTTACACTAAATGAACAGTGCTGGGGCAGTCTGTGGAGATATTTAGCAGTAGGGCTTTTTTAAGGGGGTATGCTGAGTACCAGCACCTTTTTTCATTGCCTGCTAAAATTGACACATGGTCCGAGCACTGGCTTGGTAACCAAGAGACCAGGGTTTGATTCCCACTGGCACGCCTTCTGGCCTTGCATAAGTCACTTAACCCTCCACTGCCTAAGAAGAAAGGTCTGGCAGTCTATGTCCGGTCACACTGCCAAAGAAACCCAGGAGCTGCTGGGTCACCAGGAGTCAGTGCTGACTCAAAGGCGCACATTGCACTGCATTTGCCTCATGTATTAATAAAACACAGTTACTTACCTGTAACAGGTGATCTCTGGGAACAGCAGGAATTAGTCCTCACATATGGGTACGTCGGAACCGACGGAGCCTGCGCGGGAAAGCTCCCCAGCTTCCCAGAAAGGAAGCTTTTGGGACCTCCCACAGCGCATGTGCGCTGCCTTCCCGCCTTCCTGACCAACTCTCTTCAGTTCGAGTTTAAAGCTGAGACAATAGAGAGAGGAAAGGAAAGAGAGAGAGAGAGATACAACTCCTAGGGGAGGTGGGTGGGTTGTGAGGACTAATTCCTGCTGTTCCCAGAGATCACCTGTTACAGGTAAGTAACTGTGCTATCTCCAGGAACAAGCAGGAATGAGTCCTCACATATGGGGACTCCCTAGCTAAGATGCCGGGGAGATCCCCCTCCAAGGGTTCCTCATCTTCCTATGGATCTCAGGCATCCATTCAGGGAAGGTGGGCAGAAGTTGTTTAAGAATGGAACAGGTATCTGAGGACAGCCTGACCAAACAAGGCATCCCGGCGGGAGTCCTTGTCCAAGCAGTAATGGGCTGTGAAGGTATGAACCGAGGCCCAGGTGGCTGCTCGACAGATCTGATCGATGGAAACAGAATGAAGATGAGCCATAGATGTGGCCATGGCTCTCACATTGTGAGCTGTGACATGGCCTTCCAGAGAAAGGTTCTTACTCTGGTAAGCAAAAGAAATACACTGAGCAATCCAATTGGACAGTGTTCTTTTTGAGACTGGAAGTCCTAAATGAGAAGGATCAAAAGCAACAAAAAGTTGAGAAGACTTTCGATGTTGCTGTGTCCTGTGGAGGTAAAAGGCAAGAGCTCTTTTACAGTCTAGAGTATGAAGGTTCCTCTCTGCATTGGATGCATGAGGAGCTGGAAAAAAGACAGGTAAATATACCTCTTGATTAAGATGAAAAGGTGAGACCACTTTAGGCATAAAGTGAGGATTTGTCCTAAGGACTACCTTATCATGATGGAACCTTGTATAAGGTGGATTAGCCACTAAAGCCTGCAGTTCACTGATGCGGCGAGCAGAAGTGATTGCAATAAGGAAAATGACTTTCCAGGAAAGGAATTTCAAGGAGGTAGTGGCTAAGGGTTCAAAGGGTGGTTTCATAAGCTGACCAAGAACCACGTTTAAGTCCCATGCCACCGGAGGAGGCCGAATGGGAGGCTTAGTTAAAGTTAGACCTCTCATGAATCTTGCAATAAGAGGATGAGAGGAAACAGATTGTCCATTGATAGGCTGAAGAGATGCTGCAATAGCACTCAAATGGACCCTTACAGAATTGGTTTTAAGTCCTGCATTGGAAAGATGCAGGAGATATTCGAGTAAAGAATTCAAAGGTAGTGCTAGAGGGTTAAGACCCTTTTCAGCACACCAAATGGAAAATCTTTTCCATTTAAAAGCATAAGAACGCCTGGTGGAAGGTTTTCTAGATGCATGGAGGATATCCTTCCCCTGTTGAGAAAGATTGAAGTCTTGAAGGTCTAGGCCTTCAGTAACCAAGCTCTGAGGTGAAGGGACTTGGGGTTTGGGTGCCACAAAGTCCCCTCCTCTTGAGACAGAAGGTCTGGAGCAGCTCCCAGATCCAGGGAGGGTGCCTGGGAGAGATGCAGAAGTAGAGGGTACCACACTTGGCGTGGCCAGCGTGGAGCTATGAGGATCATAGATCCTTGATCCCTCTGAAGTTTGAATAGAGTCTTGGGAATCAAAGGAATGGATGGAAAGGCATATAGGAAGGCCTGGCCCCAATGAAGGAGGAAGGCATCCTTGGCCTGAGCTCCCTGACACGGAATTCTGGAAAAGAACCGGGGAAGTTGGGCATTGCACGGACTTGCAAACAGGTCTATGTCCGGGGTTCCCCATTTCTGAAAGATTCTGAGTACCTGATCCATGTGCAGGGACCATTCGTGTGGAAGCAGAACTCGACTGAGTCTGTCTGCCCAAGAGTTTTGGATTCCTGGGAGGTATACTGCCAGGAGATGGATTTGATGCTCTCTGGCGAAGGCCCACAATTTTAGAGCTTCGTTGCAAAGTGACAGAGAGCCAGTCCCTCCTTGTTTGTTTATGTAGAACATGGCTACTTGATTGTCGGTATGAACAAGAACTGTCATGTTGATGAGGAGGGTATGAAAGACCTTGAGAGCAAGGAAAATTGCTCGGAGCTCCAAAAGGTTGATATGAAGGGTGGTCTCCTGTGGAGACCAAGTGCCCTGAGTGGAG
This sequence comes from Ichthyophis bannanicus, assembly GCA_033557465.1. Taxonomy (NCBI): domain Eukaryota; kingdom Metazoa; phylum Chordata; class Amphibia; order Gymnophiona; family Ichthyophiidae; genus Ichthyophis; species Ichthyophis bannanicus. Next base: position 840,292,482 of record CM066031.1, read on the forward strand.
AGGTCTTGGAGATGAGCTCCCCAACCTGTTTGGGAGGCATCTGTAGTGAGAGTTGCTTGGGGTAACAAAGGTTGGAAGGGGGTCCCCAACAACAGATTTTGAGTGGATATCCACCATTGGAGAGACCAAAAAAGACGTTTTGAGGTTGCTATTTGGTCTGAGAGAGCTCCTGATGCTTGGGTCCACTGGGTGGACAAAGTCCATTGAGCTGCTCTCATATGTAGGCGAGCATAAGGCACCACATGAACTGTGGATGCCATGTGGCCTAGCAGTTGTAGCATCTCCCTGGCAGTCAAATGGCTTCTGGACTGAATTTGAGAGGCCAACTGCACTAGACGGTGGCAACGGGCCTGAGGAAGATAGGCCCTTGCAGTGGTGGTATCTAGCCAGGCCCCTATGAATTCTAGGGACTGAGTAGGGGTGAGTTGAGACTTTGGCAGATTGATGACAAGTCCCAGATACTGCAGTATGCGTCTGGTGTGGTCCTGGGAAGTTTGAGCCTCGGACTGAGATGGAGCTCGGATGAGCCAGTCGTCCAGGTATGGGAAGACAAAGATTCCCAGAGTGCGTAGAAATACAGCTACTATTGCCATGCATTTGGTAAATACTCTTGGAGCAGAGGCTAGACCGAAGGGAAGTACTCTGTATTGGAAATGTTTTCCCTGGAACAGAAACCGTAGGAATTTTCTGTGGGATGGATGGATGAGTATATGTGTGTATGCATCCTTGAGATCTAGAGAACAAAGCCAGTCCTGACTCTATAGGTATGGAAGGAGAGTGCCTAGAGAAAGCATCTTGAATTTCTCCTTGTATAGAAATTTGTTCAATTCTCTGAGATCCAGAATGGGTCTGTACCCCCCTGTTTTCTTGGGGATGAGAAAATAAGGGGAGTAAAAACCTGACCCTTGTTGAGGAAGAGGAACCTCTTCTATTGCCTTTTGGGCGAGAAGAGTGGTCACCTCCTGGCCCAACAGGTACAGGAGAGATGGGGAGAATTGAATTGTCTCACCATGGTATGGGGAGGAAGGCTGGAGAAATGTAGTTTGTAGCCCTCTCTTATGATAGAGAGGGTCCACTGTTCTGATGTGATTTGTTCCCATCTGGGAGCAAAGTGAGTTAACCTTCCTGGAATGGTGAGAGGTTCTGGCTGTTGCAGAGCCAGAAAGGTTAAGTTCTCTAGAATCAAGTCAAAAACTCTGAGGAGGTTGGGACTGCTGGACTGTAGCAGCCCCTGTAGACTTTGTTCTGGCCTGTTTAGATTGCTGACGCTTAGGATCAAAGCGAACTTGGGAAGACTGCTGGCCAGTATTTGTGGAAAATCTGGTCTTTTTATAGAAAGGCTTCTTAAAAGTTTTTTTCTTGGCAGGGGTAGAGGTAGACTTAGAAAGTCTATCTAAAGCAGCATTCTCTGCATCCATTTGAGTGGCTTTGATTTGCCACTCCTTGCCAAACAGATTTTCACCTGTACAGGGCAGATTGCCCAAGCCTTCTTGTACCCAGGGTTCCAAATCAGAGGCCTGGAGCCAAGCAAGTCTGCGAGCAGCTATGGCAATGCCGGAGGCTCTGCTAGCTCCCTCAAAAGAGTCAAAGGCTGCTCTGTTGGAGAACTTTGAAACATCTTGAGTTTGCTTTAGCAAAAGAAGGAACTCCTCCTTTTTATACTCTGGGATAAAGGGGAGAAAATGACGTATCTTCAGTGCAATCTCTTTCAAAAACATGCCCATATAGAGGCTGTATGAATTGATTCTGGCGATAAGCATGCTAGCTTGGAAGATTTTTCTACCAAAAGCATCCAGAGTCCTACATTCTCTTCCTGGAGGAGTAGAAGAGTGCCTTTTGGTACTCTTTATCTTTTTCATAGCAGACTTCACCACAATAGAGTGGTGAGGGAGCTGAGTTTTTTGAAAACCAGGAGAAGGAGGAACCCGATACATGGTGTCCAAACGTCGAGAATGTGGAGATAGGGTGAGAGGAGCCTCCCACAAGTCCATCATGTGTTCTTGAAGAATTTCATGTATGGGTAAGGTGGCTGCCTCTTTGGGAACCTTAGAGTATCCTAAAATATCCAATTTTTTTGCTCTAGGTTCCTTTTCAGAGGTTACAGATATGGAGAGTCCTTTAGCTACTTCAATAATGAAGTCTTGAAAGGACAAATCCTCTGGAGGAGACATTCTCCTTTTTGGAGAAGAGGGCTCCTCAGGAAGAGTAAAAGAGACATCAGCAGAATCATCTGAGGTATCAGAATCTTCAGATGATTCAAAGTACCGCCTATTAGCTTCCAGAGATCGATACGCGTACCGACCAGTATCGACATCGGGCGTACCGGGAATCGGAGCGGTATCGAGAAAATCTCTGGAACCGGAGACCGGAACCGACATACTACTGGAAGTAGATGCTCTGGGTACCGGTATCGGTTGCGGTACCGGAACCGGAGTCGGAACCGATTGTCGCGGTACCGAGGGCGTTGCAGCGTTAATGAAAGCCAGTATGGCCTGCTGCATGGATTGTACCGTAGTACCCATAGACGCCACAACTGCCTGGATGTCGGTACCGGTGTTAGCCGGTACCCCAGAGCAGTCTAACAGGAGATCGGTCGAGGCCGTGCCATCGATGTCTACCTGTAACCCCATAGGAGGAGCTTTGGAAGCCAGAGCTTCCCGCCGGGGTTGTTTGGCTGGGGCAGGGTCCTCAGGGTCAAACCCAAGGGCCTCTCGCTGCTTAGAGGGAGATTTGCCCTTTGAGGACCTGCCTGAAGAATGTTTGGTTACCTGAGATCCATCAGGAGAGGAAGACCTGGAGGATGTTGATGCTGGAGTATCCGCAGAAAACAGCATATGAAACCTGGCTGCTCTGTTCTGTAAGCCCCGTTTGGACATCAGAGAGCAGGATGGACAATCCGGAATGGAATGGTCAGGCCCCAAACATTTAAGACACCACTAATGGGTATCTGTGACTGAAATAGTACTGGTACACTTGGTGCATTTTTTAAAACCAGAGGCTGGTTTCTCCATGAGGGAGAATCTGAGAAGGCCTAGAGGCCTCACAGAAAAAACACACCAAGTGAGGAAAAAGTAATTATTATTATTTTTTTTTTAAGAAATAAATGAAAAAAGACCGGCGGTACCGGTCCGGAATCGGGGAAGGCAGACACGCGGTCAAAGAAACAAATTAAAATAACAATTTCTTCAGCGGTGACAGGAACACGACCTGCTGGCTCCGCGGAAAAAGAAGAACTGAAGAGAGTTGGTCAGGAAGGCGGGAAGGCAGCACGCATGCGCTGTGGGAGGCCCCAAAAGCTTCCTTTCTGGGAAGCTGGGGAGCTTTCCCGCGCAGGCTCCGTCGGTTCCGACGAACCCATATGTGAGGACTCATTCCTGCATGTTCCTGGAGATAAGAGGCCAAATTATGAGGACCGGCACCTTATTTATCTAGGAAAGATGCGCTGTTCAGCAGTGTTATCCAGATAATGCCGCTGAATATTGCATTCTGCCATCTTAGCTGGCTTTAAATATCATCCCCTTAATTTTAAAAACAGGTTGACCTCAAATACAACACAGGAAAAACATTTTTTAAAGAGAGGCTAATATTAAATCCTCAGTTATCTGCCGTATCCTATCAACTTGGATTTATGATTGAAAAGGCAGATTAACTTTTATTTTAAATAATGTTTCAAACTAGTTTCAAACCTATTCAGCAGACTTCACGTAGGCACTAAAATCTATTCCGGACAGGTTCAAATGCTCTAGATGACACACCAAATAATTTAAAACCAGGTTCAGCTTTATGGGAGTGCAATGGAGCCCTGCACAAACCAATGATACCAGGAGTCTGTTCAGAAGGTCCAAATCATTTATTTGTGCACAAGTCTCAAGCAAGTCAATTTCAAAATGGCTGAGCAAAGTTTTCAAGCATTACAACAACTTTTATAGACTTCTGTTCCATTCTAGGTATAGAAAAACATTTCATTGGTCCCGGTAACCTCCCGTACCTCCCGTACCTCTTCTATTGGTCCCGGTACTGATAAGTTTATCCAATTATGTCCCTCCAGTGGGCATGACACCTGCATACCCCCCTTCCAGTCCCAATTACAATGGTCAGTTCATCAACTTGTTACTTTCACACTTTCAAGGTTATAGAACCAATTTGTACGTGCAGAGGAGCTGGGCTCTGCAACTCATCTGTCAGCACTCCTAATTATTTCTTTGCAGATGTACTTTTTCTTATCAGTAACTTTTAAACATGTCTTTTCTGTATTTTTCCATTTCTCAGTTCTGCAGTTCTGCTTACCTAAGCTAATTCAATACTTCTACTGAGTTCTATCTTACAATAGCAGCATATTGGGGGATGTGCAATCCTATATGCCTCTCCACAGGCCTCATTTACAGGTCAAGCTAGCCATGCTGGCCTGCTTATGTCAGACACCGTGGGTCACAGGCCTGCACCTGCCACATTCCCCCCTTTGATTAATCTCACCCTATTACTTAATAAGGTGTGAGAATTAAATCACTTTTAGAAGAATCACATCATGATTGAAGGATTTCTACTAGGACTAGCTTTGTATAAAGCCATTATTTTAGTTGCGGTCTTCCGCTCTACTGTACTATCAATAGTGTTATGAATGGAACGCATACAACATGGGATTAAACATGGTAAGAAGAAGATAACAGCAACAAGGATTAGTACCAATACGATGAAAGTCTTAAATCCTCCCACCCATGAAAAGAGGTTAGCAAACCAATTAGGAAATTTCAATGAGTGCCAAGTCTGTACTGGCACATAAGCATGTCTTTGCATATCTTTAGCAATTTCTTCAACTACTTGACCTTTATCATCTATTTTCAAACAGCAATTGGTTAAGTTCAGTTTACCACATACTCCTCCTTCAGCTGCTAACAAATAATCAAGTGCTAAGCGGTTCTGATATATCGCAGTGCGCATCTGTGTACTTTGTCTAGCTAAAAGTGTAAGTGCATGACTAGTCTCATTAGTTATTATCTCAACTACTGCTTGTAAGCGAATAATACGATTGATCATATAAATTGGGGTGCGATAACCATACATACCATCAGCATTCCAAGTGGCGGGTCCATAATACTCAATAATTCTTTCTGGTGGCCAATCATCACCTTGCCACTTCTCCCACTTACCTATCTGTAAGGCTTCTCTTTTCTGTCGCAATGCTCTTTTGTGTCGGTGGGTAGTGTATACTGGGTATCCTAATTGTTCTCCATGTTCAGTGTTTAACAGGAAGAAAGAAGGTCTGATGGTTCCTAAGACACATGCTCCTCCCCAGTGTGGCGGGAGTTGTGCATATGCTCGGTTTCCACAGATCCAATATAGGCCAGGTGGGGCTTGCCAGGCTTGGACTTTGGCAAGGTTAGTCCATAGGCCTGCAAGTTCAGGAAATCTAGCTAATGGGTTAGGAGGTTCAGGATGTCTGATTCCTGACCACCATGCTGTCTTTTTGGTTGTGGCATTATAGTACTTCTGGCTAAGACAGACCAGCTGTCCTACCTTTTGGGTGAACTGGGGTCCAGTTCTGGCATAGCAAAGACGTCCAACGATTGAGTGCGCTAACACCCATTCACTGGTTGTCTTATGTAATTCAGTCTGGTTGTAAGTCATGGAATAATTCAATTCTTGGGCTTCCCAGGGCCATTGGTCTCCCATTTGAGTTCCGCCACAGAAATAACAATCTGAGATCTTTAGACTAGATACTACTGCTCCGGCTAATTCTAGAAATAAATTCTGTGAAGGGTGGGGGATCTCAAACTTATTTATATGCATAGCTTCATAAAAGGTATTATGAATATGATATTTAGATGACTTGTGGGCTTGGGTATTCAATCTGATATACACAATGGTCCCTGGATCTATTGCTCCTCCAGCAATACGTAAACCAAACTTGTATCCTTGTTTCCATGCATAAGGATTATGTACACGCAAGTGTAAAGGGTTGCAAGCATTTTTCTGACATTTATCATTTGTGGTTGGCTTGGTCAGAGTAGCCATTCGCTTATCTATTTTCTCATCAGTTATACCATTGTTCCAGGTAGCATAAAAAACACATCCCCAATACGGGCAATAGTAGTCTGCTGCGGGGGCAGTACTATAGCCTGGTTCCTTTTTCCCTGTACACTTTCTCCAACCTGTGGCACCTTCTGGACACATGTACTTATGGTCATTTCGATACGCTTTCTCCCATGTACCACAGGTGGAATAACTATCTCTATTAATGGCATTACATGCATCAAAATTCAAAACAGGAGGTTTAGTAATGTCCTTAAGTGGTGGTGTAGCAGCTAATATAGGTCCATCTGCATCCTTCCATCTTATTTCCAACGTGTAATAGGATGGATTCTGATGCGGATTATAGCATGCTTTGATTTTGCCATGAGTGCAAACATTTAGTTCAGTGGTGTTATAGATACACCGAGTTATTGTTCCCTTGCAGGTATAATAAGAATGGTAAAGCAAAGTCTGAGTTACTTTCATTCCAGTTCTAGTAGAAGTAATGCAAGCAGTGCATGGAGGTAAAGCATAAGTCAGTTCAAAACCTCCAAAGAAGGCAACCAAGGCAAAGCAAAAACAAAGATACATGTTGATGTTGATTGGAGTTCTTCTGAATCCTCAGCTTGCTGATCTTGATCACGACGATCTATTATTCTTCGTCCCGTTTGCTAATGAAGCAATTTAACGGGTGCTGAGTGTTGATTGAAGATCCTCAAGATGTCCAGTACACATTAACCAACTTAGCAATTCAGCTGGCTTGTGACGTCTGGCTTAGTCAATGTAGTCTCAAAGTAGTGTGTCAAATCACACACAAGTTGGGTTCGTTGAAACAAAACTGTTGCTGCATGGAAAACAGCAATCCTCTTCGAAAGACTTGGCTACTGCAAAGCACTTGTGATGAAGTGTCTATGCTGCTGGTTGCCGTCTCAGAGTAACTCGCAAGGGTACATCAGGATGCTGCTCTGCTGTCCACTGCTCTGGTTCAGGATCGGCGGCGGGCTTGACTCTGCTGTGGTGGATCCAGGCGTCGATCTCGGCTACCTTTACTGCAGTTGGGGTAGACAGGATGACGGTGTACGGTCCCTTCCAATGGGGTTCCAACGGTATCTTCTTCCAATCTTTGATCCACACCGAAGTACCAGGCTTGAAAGGATGCAGGGGTTCCGTCAAGTTGATAGGCAACTGGTCTTGGATCCACGTATGGAGAGTCTGCAGAACAAAACTAAGAGCTAGGAGTTCTTGTCTGGTTACTTCTGAACCAATCTGGGCTGAACTTCCTTTGACTCCCTGCACTATTGGTGGGGGTTTACCATACAAAACTTCAAAAGGGGAAAATCCTGTTGACTTTACAGGGGCTGAGCGTATTCTGAGTAAAGCTATGGGGAGCACTTGGGGCCATTTCAAGTGTGTCTCCTGACAAAGCTTAGACATTTGGGCTTTCAAGGTACGATTCATTCGCTCAACTTTCCCTGAACTCTGGGGTCTGTACGCAGTGTGGAGCTTCCACTGTATCTGCAAGGCTTTGGCTAACTGCTGAGTAACTTGGGAGACAAATGAGGGTCCATTGTCTGACCCTATTACTGCTGGAATTCCGAATCTGGGGACAATCTCTCTCATTAAGACTTTGGTAACTTCTCGGGCTTTCTCAGTTCTGGTTGGGAAGGCTTCTACCCACCCAGAGAAAGTACAAACTAATACTAGTAGATAATGGTATCCATTGGTTTTTGGCATTTCGGTAAAATCAACTTGGAGGTTGTGCATGGGGGTGACACCTCCTGACTGAACTCGGGGTGCTGTAATAAGGCCTTGCTTGGCATTATTTTTGGCACAAGTTACACATTGACGTGCTACTGAGGCTGATATGGTTGTCATCAGAGGGATGTAGAAATGTGGTCTGAGTGCTTTCTCCATAGCACTCTTCCCATAGTGGGTAGCTTCGTGGAAAGCTTTGACAAAGGATGGTCCTAACAGTTCAGGAATTACTATTCGTCCTGGAGGTTGACTGCCCTCTTCTGGTGGCAGCTCAATCCATCCATCCTTCAATACTCCATTTTCTTTGTTACAATAGTAATCCAACTCTTTGGTGGTATATCGTGGGGTCCATAGATTCAAAGGTACTGGAAACAATGCTGCTTGCATTGGCATAGCTTGTGGGGCGATTTGTCCTGTCATAGCTGCTTGCCGTGCTGAGGCATCTGCAAATCTATTTCCTCGGGCAATTTCTCCTTTTCCTACTTGATGTCCTCTGCAATGCATGACAGCTACACGTGTTGGGGCCCAAACAGCATCAAGTAACATCAATATCTCGGGACCATATTTGACTGATTTTCCTCCGGATGTGATGAGTCCTCTTTCTTTATAGAGAGCTCCATGGGCATGTAAGGTGGTGAAGGCATATTTGGAATCTGTATATACATTTAGCACAAGTTTTTCTCCTAACAACAATGCTCTGGTGAGTGCTATCAATTCGGCTTTCTGGGCTGATGTGCCTGAGGCTAGAGCTGATGATTCAACTACTTCATGTTGAGTGACGACTGCATATCCGGCACAGCGTCGTCCATCAAGGATGAGACTGCTCCCATCAACGTAATAGATCTGGTCGGGATTGTCTATGGGCACATCTGTTAAGTCAGGTTGACTAGAGAACACAGTTTCCATGACTTCGATACAGTCATGTTCTGGGAGTTCTTCACTGATGGGTATCAAGGTAGCTGGGTTCAAGGCATGGCTCACTTCAAGTTGTATCTGTGGGTTTTCACATAACATGCTCTGATACTTCAACATTCGGGAATTGGTGAGCCAATAATTCGCTTTTTGTTCCATAAGGGCAAGGACTGCATGTGGCACAGTGACTCGTATGTTCTGTCCTAGTGTGAGTTTGTCTGCTTCACTCACTAGTAGCGCTGTAGCTGCAACTGCTCTCAAGCAAGGTGGCCATCCTTTGGCCACAGGGTCCAATTGTTTCGATAGGTAGGCTACAGGTCGCTCCCAATTTCCTAATTTCTGAGTCAACATGCCTAAGGCATTTCCCTGTGCTTCATGTACAAACAAGTGGAAAGGTTTGTGGACATCTGGTAATCCAAGTGCTGGCGACGACATCAATTCTTCTTTTAACTTCTGGAAAGCTGTGTCCTGCTCAAGTCCCCACTCCAGTGGTGACTTTTCTTCTCCTTTTGTGGCTTCATACAGTGGTTTGGCAATTTGGGCAAAGTTGGGTATCCAGATTCGGCAATATCCTGCCGCACCCAGAAAGGCTCTGACTTGCTTTCTGGTTGTTGGAGTTGGAATTCTACATACTGCTTCTTTTCTTTCTCTGCCTAATCTTCTGCTTCCTTGGGTGATACGAAAACCCAAGTATTTCACTTCTTTTTGGCATAGCTGTGCTTTGGCTCTGGAAACTTTGTATCCAGCTTCATCTAGTAACTGCAAGAGATCTTTGGTGGCTAGTATACATTCACTTTCTGATACGGCAGCTATCAACAGATCATCCACGTATTGGAGAAGCACTCTCTTTCCCGGGGCTACTGGATAGCTTGAAAGGTCTTGATTCAGTGCAGCACTAAAGATGGTAGGTGAATTCTTGAATCCTTGGGGTAATCTTGTCCAGGTAAGTTGGCCCCCTCTTCCAGAGATGGGGTCCTGCCATTCGAATGCAAACAATATTTGGCTTACAGGGGCTAATCTTATGCAAAAGAATGCATCTTTCAAATCCAGTACAGTGAAATGGGTAGCTTCAGCAGGTATCAGTCCTAGGAGGGTGTAAGGATTGGGTACGACTGGATGTATGGTCTCAGCTGCATCATTTACTCTTCTCAAGTCTTGCACTGGGCGATAATCATCTGTCCCAGGTTTCTTTACTGGCAAAAGTGGAGTGTTCCATGGGGATTGACATACTTTTAGTAGGCCATACTCGAGCAATCTTTGTAGGTGGCGATGAATGCCTTCAATTGCGGCTCTTGGGAGTGGGTACTGTTTGACGTGCACTGGTGTAGCACTAGGCTTGAGGGTTACAATTACTGGAGCTATATGCTTGGCTAGGCCTGGGGGACTGCCTTCTGCCCATACTCCAGGTGGTGCATCAATACTTTTCAAAGTTTGTTCAAAATAGGTATCTTGAATCGAATCATCAATGTAGTATCTCCACTCTTCTTCTCGGGGAACTGTCAGCAGCATTACTCCTGCTGGTTTGGTTTGGGGATTTACTGTCATTTGCATTTCTCCTTGTTCAGAGAAAGATATCTGTGCTTGAAGCTTAGCTAACATATCTCGTCCCAGTAGTGGCACTGGACATTCGGGCATGTAAAGGAATTGATGAGTTACTTGCTGTCCTCCTAGACTGCATATTCGGTTCTGAAGAAAAGACTTTGTGGCTTTGGCACCAGTTGCTCCTATAATGGTGACTGCTTTTGTAGTGAATGGGGCTATCTTTTTGTCTATTACTGAATGCTCTGCTCCAGTATCAACCATAAAGTTCATAATTTGGTCTCCTATTTGTATTCCGACCATAGGCTCCTGGAGACCTAAAGCAAACTTGGAGCCCGGTCTGTCCTAATCCACGTCATCCTCATCATGGGCTGATGTGGCCAATGCTTGAATGGCTCCTCCTCCTCTCTCGCTGGAATTGTTCTCGATTGGCTCCTCCTCGGCCTCGGGGCCGGCCTCGTCTTTCTTCTCGCCACTGATGATCGTTGTCGTCATCTTGCTGGGCGTCTTCGAGTTGCGGGCACGTATCTCTCCAATGTCCTTCTTCTCTGCAATAGGCGCATTGGTTCACGCCTAGTCTCTGGGTCCGGCCTCCGCCTTGACCCCGCCCTCTTCCTCTGCTCCTTCGACTAGGGACACCTCCCCTTTTCTTTTCAACTATGGCCGCAGCCAAAAAATCAGCTTTCTTCTTCATCTTTCTATCACATTCTCTCTGTCTTTCAGTATCACGATTCACATACACTTTATGAGCGACTTCCAATAACTGTGTTGCATTCATGCCCGCAAACCCTTCTAATTTCTGTAATTTACGTCTAATGTCTGGTTGAGACTGGTTTACAAAAGCAGAATTCACCATACATAAACTTCCTGGTGCCTCGGGATCATAGGGAGTATACATTCTGTATGCTTCAGTTAATCTCTCATAAAAATCTGCTGGGCTCTCATCTATCCCTTGGATAACTCCTGCAACTTTGGAAAGGTTCATAGCTTTTTGGCCCCCCCTTCTCAGGCCTTGTAAAAAGCCTTGGCGAAAACGGGCTAGGGCTGTGGATCCTTCATCTGTATTTGGATCCCATTGGGGGTCTTCATTCGGGAATTCTCTCTGAGCTGCTTCCCTACGGTCTATTATATTCTGCCCCTGCGCCGGAGCTGCAGGGTTTTCTGCCATCCATTCAATAGCTGCTTTTCTAATTCTCGCTCGTTCTTCTGTAGTGAATAGGGTGGTCAGGAGCTGACGGCAATCTGGCCAAGTGGGTTGGTGAGTTTCCATAATACTAGTTACTAATTCTGTCAGCTCCTGGGGCTTACTAGTATAGGAGGCATAGTGCGACCTCCAATTTAATAAATCAGTTGTAGAAAAAGGGATATACACATAAGTTAGGGGTCCCGCTACCACTTCATCATTATCATTCTTTACGGGCACTCCCGGGACTTGCCGTAAGGGAAACAGTTTGGCTGTCACAGGCGTCTTTTGGGATCTAAGGGTTATTGTTGTTGCCTTTGCAGGAGTCACTTTCTTTTTCTCAACAGGTTTTGCTTTGGATTTCTCTTTCACTGGCGTGCTAGTGCTAGCGCTGGCTTTCTCGATTATTTGTACACTGTCCTCCTCTTCTGGGGAATTCTCTCTTTCTCCTTCTTCTATCTCCGCTTCTGACTCACTTTTTACGTCCTCCACTTCTCTTTCTACTAATTCTTCCTTTTTCTCTTCTCCAGGAGGAGGAGGGTCAGGGGTTGGGTCCCGCCTCGGCTCTGGCCGTCTCTGGGGTTCTGGGGCAGGACGCCGGGCTACTCTTACTGGACCTGGGGTTCGGGGCTGCCTGAGGACTATTTCTGGGGAATCAGGATCTACCAAGATGGGTTTCTTCTTGGCTTTCTTATCCTGCTCTTTCATTCTAGGCTGTTCCGTTTTCTGTCTAGAATCTGTTTTAGCTAACATTATTCTGCACTGTTCCTCATAACAGCGCTGCGCCCAGGGGGGCGGATCTTCACAAATACTTAACCAGGAATCTATATATGGGTACTGATCAGGGTGCGCTACCCGCACTCTACGGTGTATTGACTGAATAATCTCTACAGTGAACGTTCCCTCTCGGGGCCAGATGGGGTCTAGATCAGGCCACTCCCTAGTACACAAAATCTGCAAAAGGGCTGCTGTCATTTTAATGCCATAATCTCCTGAATATCCCTCTTTAAAATGTGCGATCATACATTCTAATGGAGTGTTTCTAGTAGACCCCGCCCCTCCCATTTCGATGTGTGCGCGCAACAACAGACAGAAGGGAAAAGGAGGGCGGACCGTGGGTAAGGGGTCCTCACGGCCCTGGAAACGTATAAGGAATACAAATAACAAGACAAGACGACAATCGCTTCCCCCTTTTCGCGACCTGAACGCGGTCGCCCGGTCAGGAAATGCGCTAATCAGGGGTCCGCCTTCACTTGGTCCGTGCTGCCAGACCTCTCATTCACACTTCGTTCACACAATCATGCTAGCAACGTATCCCAGAATGCATTCGTTTCTATCTGTTCTGACTAGTCTTTTTCCCAATTACAAAAAGGATGAGGGTTTCACCCAGCGAATTCCCATGCCAGGCTACTCGGCTCTTCCTTGAGAGTTGATCATGCTCTCTTTACCAATTCCCAATATCTCGAGATTACAAATTCCAAATTCCAATGGCAGTACTGCTCTTTCTATTTCTGTCTAGACCCAAAATCAAAACTATACTCACCGGATCCGGTCCTCAAACTTCCCAAGCAGGCGCATGAGTTGGACCTCGGACTCCCCTCACTCGGGTTCGAGGCGTTGGCTCCAACCGGGCCCGGCACCCGCCGAGGTCCGACCAGCTCCCTCCGATACAAGGGACCGGTGGCGCCAGGGAGCGGCCCTCGTCGGAAGGGCGCGATCCCGGCAGGACCAAGCCTATAGAGGCGGAAAGTCGTGGTATATTGCCCTATATACACTTTGATTCCACAACTTCCCGGCCAACGCACCAAGGAATATGTAGCAGCAAAGCGCAGACAAACCAATGATACCAGGAGTCTGTTCAGAAGGTCCAAATCATTTATTTGTGCACAAGTCTCAAGCAAGTCAATTTCAAAATGGCTGAGCAAAGTTTTCAAGCATTACAACAACTTTTATAGACTTCTGTTCCATTCTAGGTATAGAAAAACATTTCATTGGTCCCGGTAACCTCCCGTACCTCCCGTACCTCTTCTATTGGTCCCGGTACTGATAAGTTTATCCAATTATGTCCCTCCAGTGGGCATGACACCTGCATACCCCCCTTCCAGTCCCAATTACAATGGTCAGTTCATCAACTTGTTACTTTCACACTTTCAAGGTTATAGAACCAATTTGTACGTGCAGAGGAGCTGGGCTCTGCAACTCATCTGTCAGCACTCCTAATTATTTCTTTGCAGATGTACTTTTTCTTATCAGTAACTTTTAAACATGTCTTTTCTGTATTTTTCCATTTCTCAGTTCTGCAGTTCTGCTTACCTAAGCTAATTCAATACTTCTACTGAGTTCTATCTTACAATAGCAGCATATTGGGGGATGTGCAATCCTATATGCCTCTTCACAGGCCTCATTTACAGGTCAAGCTAGCCATGCTGGCCTGCTTATGTCAGACACCGTGGGTCACAGGCCTGCACCTGCCACAGTATCCTATCAACTTGGATTTATGATTGAAAAGGCAGATTAACTTTTATTTTAAATAATGTTTCAAACTAGTTTCAAACCTATTCAGCAGACTTCACGTAGGCACTAAAATCTATTCCGGACAGGTTCAAATGCTCTAGATGACACACCAAATAATTTAAAACCAGGTTCAGCTTTATGGGAGTGCAATGGAGCCCTGGGCCTTCAGGCCTTAAGAGGCTCTAAGCCTGCCAAAGTTGAAGGTGGCACAGCTTGCCAGTATACTACAGGGCCCCCTCTTAAATTTCTGCCCTGGGCCCCAACATGTCTAGCACCAGCCCTATTTAAAGCAACAAATGTATACTGGGGGGAAAATTTTAGAACTCCCTGCATAATGCTTGTAGCTCCACTTGCGGACTCTGCTGGATTTCCAAAATTGCTATTTGATGATCATAATTTCTCTGAGGTGAGGTTTGCGAATAGTTAGAAAATCCAAAAATATGCACATTTCCAAATCATTCCCCCACCACTGCCTTAGGAATGTCTCATCAATTTTCAGATAAAGTTGTCCACACGTAAACTAACCTTAACATAGGGCAAACAATTTTATAACAACCCATTTTGTGAGTGAAACATTTCTTTTTCCACTTCCTTTTGCATGGGGGCGGAAGTGGCTGGTCGAGCCACTTCTGCTCCTATGCAAATAGAGACATGGTGGCAGAAAAAGACCACATGGCCTATCTAGTCTGCCCTTCCAACAACCAAGAACAGATCCCTGCGGCACACCACTGGTTACCTCCTTCTCCTCAGAGTGAGCCCCATTTATCTGTATCCTTTGTTGCCTCCTACACAATCAATTTCTAATGCAATCAGTAACTTTAGGATCCATCCCTAGGGTGCTCAGTTTGTTTATAAGTCGCCTGGGCGGAATGGTGTCAAAGGCTTTACTGAAATCTAAATACACCACATCTAGGGCTCTCCCTCGGTCCATCTCCCTGGTCAGCCAGTCAAAGAAACCTATCAGATTTGTCTGACAAGACCTGCCTCTGGTGAATCCATGCTGCCTTGGATCCTGCAATCCATTGGACTCCAGAAACCTAACTATTTTCTCTTTTAGCAGTATTTCCAATAATTTATTAACCACAAAGGTTAGACAAACCAGCCTGCAATTCTCAATGTTATCCTTATGTCTGCTTTTGTGTAAAGGGACCACATGTGCCTTTCTCCAGTCCTCTGGCACCATTTCCGCAAACAAAAAGTCTGTGTTGGAGGGGGCAGAAGCACAAACAGTACCACAGTGCCAGAGGCTTTCATAAGCCTCAAACCACTGGCACGCTAGGCGACAGCCTAATTTACCTACTGATAGCGCCAGCCCTGGCCGTAATTAATGAATCAAAACTTCTAGGGTCTCTACAGTTGGATATACTCTTGAGGTGTACTTAACTTTGCGGTTGTAGGTCCCTCTTCCAATCCCGAATCCAGAATGTAATAAAGATGCCTTATATCCAGTTTTGTTT
This sequence comes from Ichthyophis bannanicus, assembly GCA_033557465.1. Taxonomy (NCBI): domain Eukaryota; kingdom Metazoa; phylum Chordata; class Amphibia; order Gymnophiona; family Ichthyophiidae; genus Ichthyophis; species Ichthyophis bannanicus. The sequence goes on from CM066031.1 coordinate 840,307,851, forward strand.
CATTGCAGGTGACAATTAACATAACCAGAGGCAACAAAGCAAGATATGAGACCACTGCACAGACTCTGTTTTTTTCTCTTTATCATTGTTAATACTGTTATTTAAATTCTGCTGCAGAATATGGCTCCTTTTAGAGGCCACGCAAACTTTAAGCTTCTCTCACAGTGGCAACACAGGTACGCAGTGGCCCACTGTGGACTGAATGCTCCAGTCACTGTCCAATCTGTCTGTGAAAATGAACTACAGCCACTTGTTAATTAGTAAATCAGAAATGTCCAACATGTGGCTCAAAGGTCGCATGCAGCCTGCCTGACCTTGGGATACAGCCCACTTGAGATATTTAACAAAATATTTTGTTTATACCTAATTAGCTTGCGCACATTATTTTAAAGCAGGCATAGCAGATTTTAAAGCACGGTGGATATGAAATCACAATTTCAGAAGAGATTCCAAGATTTTGATGAACATCAATAATGCTATAACAGGAGACAATATTCATGTGGCCTGCACACATATGGATTTCTGATCATGCGGCCCACTGTATGACACCCCTGTAGTGAATCACTCATCATATGATCTAAAGGCAGAGGATCGCTGGCTGAGTTGTGCCATTTGATCTGGACAGTCCCTGCAAGTGAAGTACTGAACTAGAGCTAAATGTGGCTTTAATGTTTTGTTTGTTCTTTGAAATCCTGTGCCAATGCCACATTACCTCCCTCTTTGTTTCTAAATGGAAACCAAAAATTTGACTTTTAAACTGGATGTCTAGGCTGAAAACAACAATGGAAGCTGAGGTATGCAAGCCTCGCAAAGTCGCTCCCGCTACTTAAGCCAGAAACAATTAAATTCATTTGTTCAAAGCAAGTGTGCCGCTCTGGTGCTGCCAAGGCTCCAAGATGAAAGTTAGTCGTCCCTCACATTTAAAAAAAACCCTTGTAGCTGGGTGTCAGCAATAAAGAGGTTCTCCGAGAGAACGTGTGCAAATCTACAGGGCCAGATGGTGCTTCCTGTTGTAAGATCCTTCATAAATTCTGTTTTTTTTCTAGTCACAAAGTAGAAAGGCAGCCAGCAAATACTTCAAAGATAATCTGGTCAGGGTCATGGCACAGTAAAAAAAAATTAAAATTAAAAAAAAAGAGAACGGTGCCAAACATTTCTCTTTTTACTCTTGCTTGGGATAGTGGAAAACTGACTAGCAGTTCCATCCCTGGAGTGCAGGTTACTATAGTAACCAAGCTACAACAGTGCGGACCTGCGACCAGGCCTTGTTGTGAAGAGTTTTCCAAGTCACGCAGCTTGGACACCAAAATTCCAGAGTCAGTGAGTTCCCAGTTTATCTGGAACCGTCTCATGCAGCATGTCGTGTAATACTGTCTTTCCTACCACGTGGATGCTGTGATGCCACACTCTACTGATACAAATAATTAGCTGCTTACAAATTCTGTCAAACAGAGAGATCCTCTTTGACCTTTTGTGCAGACAGAGAATTCCGTAAGAGACACCTTGTCTGTTAAAAGACTAATCTTCTGTGTTCATAATGAGATAGCAATATATCAAATAATCACCGTCTAGATTAGGCTAATTATATTATACTAGTCACATTATAGCAGTAGTTCCCAAACCTGTCCTGGGGGCTCCCCATTCAGTCGTGTTTCAGGATATCCACAATGAATATGCAGGAGGTAATTTACATGCAGTGGAGGCAGTGTATGTAAATCTCTGTCATGAATATTCATAGTGCATATCTTGAAAACCCAACTGGCTGGGGAGCCCCCAGGATAGGTCTGGGAACCACTGTATTCTAGTATACCTTCCAGTATAAAAACAACATCTGTTTTCAGATGATTTATCACCTTAACGAGTGAGACTGAAGGCCAAGGAATGAGATTTTTCCAGTGGTGTGTTCAAGGTATAAATCTGAAAATATTTGAGCATTTTATCACTTTGCAAATGAAAAAATTAATAAAAAATTATGTTGAGCGTACTTTTTTTAAATTCAATTTAAATTCTTTAATATCATGAAAACAATATTGGATAGGTACTTTCTCTACCTTTCCAAAGCTGTTTTCAGAGTTACCAAGTTACCCAGTTCCAGGAGAGAGATTCTAAAGCCAGTCCTGGATTTCTGACAAACCTATTGATGCATTATGGGACCTGCTGCACTGATTCCAATAGGTAAAATCAGGGACAGCAAATACCATACTGCATTGCAATACCAATTTAAAGCAAGAATTGGCAAAAAATCTCCCTCCTGGAGCTGGGTAACATGGCAACTCTGTGTTCTTCACAGTTGGTGTATGAATCACTCACTCTTCAGTCATTTCTCTTTGCTCTGCCCTCCAATTCTCTACCATCCCCTTCAGTGCCTTCTCCAACAGCCCCTCCCTTGCATCTGACTCTACCCCATCCCCTAACCATCACTGATAACCCCTCAGCCCCACATCAATAATCTTCTTAGTTGCCTCCCCCTTGACATCCCCTCCTGCACCAGCAACTCTCCTCCTCTTGACATCACTCTTCCATCAGGGCCAGTGTTACCATAGGCAAACTAGGCAGTTGCCTAGAGCCCTACAATCCTACCATCGCCGCCCACCTCTGTGACCTGCAACAGCGGCAAAGACGATAAATAGCAACACAGCATTAGCCCAGAATCTCTGCACCACTGCATGCTACCCTCTGACCAGCCAGTTCTGCCCCCATGCAAACAGGAGGTATGTATCAGAGGGGACGGGACTGGCTGCTTAGAGCACAGCACCAATAGCAGGCAGAGGTTCAGAGTTGCCAAGTTACCCAGTTCCAGGAGTGAGATTTTAAACCAGTTCTGGATTTCTGACAATCTCATTCTGATCCATTATGGGACCTGCAGCACTGATTCCAATGGGTAAAATCAAGGACTACAAATACCACATACAGCATTGCAATGCAAATTTAAAACCAGAACCAAAAATCTCACTCCTGGAAACAGGATAACTTGGCAACTCTGACAAAAGCAAACACAGGAAAAATTAGGCTTTTCACTTTGACAACCACATTTCTGAGAAAAAATGTTTTTGATAAATTCTTCTGTGATAGAATTTTATGTTGTACATTGCAATTTGTTGTGGGTCTTACAACATTTGTAATTTTATGGTTTATTTAATATTTGATATAGCACAGTTACTTACCTGTAACAGGTGATCTCCGGAACAGCAGGAATTAGTCTTCACACGTGGGAGACGTCGCCGACGGAGCCCGCACGGGAATGCTCCCCAGCATCCAAACAGAAAGCCTTTGGGAGCATCCCCCGCGCCTGCGCGGTGGCTTCCCGCCCTTCCTACTGCCTCTCCCCAGTTGAGTTTCATAGCTGAGCCGGAAGGAGAGGAGAGGAAGGAATAGAGAAAAAGAGAGATACAACTCCCAGGGGAGGTGGGCGGGTTGTGAAGACTAATTCCTGCTGTTCCGGAGATCACCTGTTACAGGTAAGTAACTGTGCTATCTCCAGGAACAAGCAGGAATGAGTCTTCACACGTGGGGACTCCCTAGCTTAGGATGCCCGGGGAGATCCCATAAGCGCAGTCCAGACGGGATGGCATTTGCCCAGCCTGAATCTCTGGCATCCCCTGAGGGATGGAGGGCAGGAGTTGAATAGAGGAACAGCGAATCCAAAGACTACGGAGGCAAGTCTTTAGAGTGCAGAACAGGCACCATTAGGATACAGCAAAAAAAAAACCCCAGGCTACGGGAGTAGTCAGAGGGGTGCATGAAGAGAATCATTAAGCATGTAATGAGTAAATGACCTAGTACCATACAGAGCTTACCGGCCATTAAGTTTTAATGAATTAATGGTTTAGAACCCTGTACTGCTTACCCACCGGGTTGTCGGAAGTAGTCCTGTGATGAAGGCACTGTAGACGCAGTAGCGAGGTCATCAAGGAAACTTCACCGCAGCGAGGAGGAAGTTCCAAATCCGGAAGGCCATGGGATCCAGGCGTCAGCTGGGTCAGGAGAAGGACGGCAGGTCTTCCAGGGGGCTCACGGCAAGCTGAGCACTCCCTTAGGAGTAGAGTCCATAACTCAGAGGACCAACAGTGGAAGACAGGCCGAACTAGAGAGCCTATCCCGGAGAGAGAGTAGAGGTGTACCCCGGAGCAGAAGGGGTACACAGTCTGCCCTAGCGAGAGATAGGGAGACAAGGGTCCGGACCTCCGGGAGGAGGACCTAACTGAAAAAGGGGACTGTTGACTTCACAGCAGTAGGGTACCACCAGTCCACGGGCCGATCGGGGAATAGGCAGGCGGACTGGCCGGACCCCCGGGGGGGTGACTACCGGCCATAGGGGGAAAAAGGCGGTAAACACAGGTACTGTGGGGATCCCCCAAAGGCGCCTGCCAAGCAGGTGATATCTAGTATATCTAAGCCGGTGGACATGGGGACGCCCCCTCCGGTACTAACGCAGGCACGCCGGGGGGCCTGCCTCCATGAGCAGCACTCAGGTAAGGCAGATCTGCCATCGATCCCCAGAACATCCACCTGGAGAGGTGGCCGCAAGATCCGTCAGGGGAGGGATCTTTCCCGGAGGGCAAGGGCAGATCGGCGAGCTAAGAGCGCGGTAGCGTGGGGGACGGAGGATAGCATCAGTCCGGTAGAATGCCGCAGGGGTTGGAGGCCCTAATGTGTCCCCAGGACCTGCGCGTAGAAATTGTCCCCCGCACAATCGGGGGACATGAGGGTATAGTCCCTGGTGAGTATAGGGGGACTATAGCGGCTGGAGGGGAATTCCAGTACGGAAGCAATCAGCAAGAGGATACTGGCTGAGAGGGGTTCGGGGACATACCGAAGAGTAAGTAGGATGACCGTGGGCCATAGCGATCAAGGCGTAAGGTGATCTCCCTTTCCCACGGAGGAGAAGACCCGAACCCCTAGATAAGTCCCCGAACCATTTTCCAACTGGACGAGCCCCAGAGTAGAGCTCTAGTCTAAACTTCTGGTAAGGAGGTTAAGTGCAGGCAGCCGCCCACCTGAGCCTAAAAATGCTTAGTATGAGAGTCCTGGCGCGGCCCCGGGGACATCAACCCGGGGTGAGAGGTCCCTTGCTTAGGCACGCCTGGAGGGTGGGCGGAGGGCTGACATTTCCTCTTCCTAGGGAAGGGGGGTCTGGAGGGGCGTTTACCACCACCGGGGGGAAGCCGGGCCCTAGGCTGGCTGCTAACTCTGGGAAGGTTAGCGAAGCACTGTGCGACCTGACGTAAGGCTTCGCTATTGAAGAGGTGATCTCCGTCGCAGGGAGAATTACCCAGGATGTGCTGTGCCCGTCTACACAACTCGGACGCCTGCAACCATGCCGTGCGGCGTGCTCTAATGGCAACAGCAGAGGCTCTGCTGACCGACCGGAAGGAGTCCAGCGAAGCACGAGAAAGGAACCCGGAGATATTCCTGCAATGATAAAGAAGCAGGGAATATTCAAAGGCCTTGGTTGCAGATACGAAGGTGGATAACCGAGATAACCTCTCGGTGACCTCCCGAAGCGACAGACTCATATAAAATATATATGAAATAATTCTGGCCGCCAGCATAGACATTTGGAAGGCTTGACGTCCTAGAGTATCTAGCGTCTTCGAGGCGCGGCCTGGAGGGCGAGAAGCATGCCTCTCCTTGCTTCCGGCCTTCCTCAGTGCCGATTCCACCACAATGGACCGATGTGGAAGCTGGTGCTGCCGAAACCCCGGGGACGGAGGCAACCGGTACAGAGCCTGCATTGCAGTTGGCGGCGCCGGAACCCTCAAAGGCGACCGCCAAGCCCCCAACATGAGATCCTGCAAGGCGGGATGCAGAGGAAGCATCGCGGCTGCCTGTTCCGCAGGGCCTGGGCTCGGGTCCGGGATAGGGATGGCCAGCAAGTCCGCCATGTCAAGGAGGAAATCCTGAAAAGGCGGCTCTGCCGGAGCAGTTATGGCGGGAGAGGCCGCCAGGGCACTAAGAGGCCGCTCGGGCCGATGCCCGCTGGGCAGATGAGGGGACCAACCGACCCGGATCGGGGCAGTCAACATGGCGTCGTCGGCTCCTGGAACTGATTCCAAGCTAGGCATCGAAGAAGTCGATGGCACCGACGGCGCCGCAGGAACCGGCCTCGGCCCCGAACCCGGGGGCGGCGCTTCCCCCCGTGACTGGAGCGAATCCGTGGCCGCCGGAGGGCAGGGGCCAGCGGTCTCTGCTCTGTGCTGCGGGAGAGGACAGGGGCCGATCCCGAGACGTACCGTGGCCAGGCTTTCAAGGCTGGACAACGACTCCAGGCTGGGCATCGAACCGAGCGAGGAGATCGACTCCTTCCTCGAGGCCCCCGGCGGGAGTGACCGCACCGGTGATGGAGATCCCAGAGCGCGGATCGGAACCGCGCCGACCGGTGCCGCGAGCATCAAGGGCCCCCGAGGACGGTGCTTGGAGAAGAGGGGGTCATCTGACGCCGGCGCCGATGTCGATCGGCGGGCACTGCCCGGTGCCGGGCTCCCTCTCGAACCCGTCCGACCCGGAGAGAAATCCTTCCGGGGCATACGGCCCGTCCCCGAGGGGACCCCGGTTACCCGACGACGAGTCCCTGCGGGGGGGGGGGGGGGAGTGCAAAGCCCCTGCGCCGACGTCGGGGTACCGTTGCGGGGCGGCGCAGATCCAGAGTGGGTCGAAGCGGTCGATAGCCGTGTCGATGCCGGGGAGTCGCCCGTGCGCTGGCCGACATACCCCGAGGTCCCCAGGGAAGGTCGATGGCGGTCCCTCGTGCTCGACGCCCCTGCCGTCGCCGGCGGAGCGGTGCCGCTCGAACCCAGTACCACCCTTGCGCAGGGCTGGGATACCGGCGACCCGGCGCGGGTCGAAGCGAGCGGCCCCAAGGGGAGGGAGGCCAGATGACCATCCCCGGGGCGGGGCGAAACCACCGACGCCCACGCCCTCGAAGTGGGTACTACCTCCGCGCATGACCTGAACGTAGGGCCGTCAGACAGTGTCGAGTCGATCGGCCCCCGAGGTGCCGAGGGCAGCGGCTGGCGATCCCCGGTGGGGAGCGGGTCACTCGACACCGACGGGTCGGCACCGCCCAAAGCGGATACCACCCCCGTAGGAACGCCATACCGGCGCAAGTCGGTCGGCCCCGGAGGCGTCGAGGACCGCAGCCGCCAATCCCCGGTGAGGAGCGGAACGCTCGACACCGACGCCGAGGGGTCGGTACCGCCCGAAGCGGGTACCGCCCACGCGCCTGGCAGGGATGGAGGAACGCCAGGCTGGACTGAGTCGATCGGCCCCGGAGGCGCCGAGGACAGCAGCCGACGATCCTTGGTGAGGAGCGGAGCGCTCGACACCGACGCCGATGCCGGGTGCTCAGTACCGCCCGGAGCGGCTACCACGCCCGAGCATGGCTTGGATGTAGGGAGGTCAGACCCGGCTGACGATCCCTGTTCTGTGAGGAGCGAACCTCAGGAATATCCCGAAACCCCGTAAATGCTTTGGAGCCCGAGGACTCCCGCCGGGGTATATCAGCCAAGGAGGACTTGAGGGGTTGGCCGGAGCCGTCGCCATGCCGCGCATGAGACTCGCCCCTCAAGACTCGGTTAGTCTTAACAGACTGTTGTGTGGTTACCTGATCCTGGAGAGAAGAACAACCCGGCGACCGCGCCTTGGGTGCGAAGACGTCGTCGAGGGATACCCGAAAGAGGGAGGGTGTTCTCCCGACACTGTAGCCCGGGGAATCTGGGAAAAAAGGGTCAGGCCCCAAACAGGAGAGGCACCAGGCATTGGAGTCCACGTGGAAAATTAAGTCCCCGCCGTGAGGCTGGGGGGAAGAAGGCTCCATGCCCCGGTCCTCAGCGCCCGGAGGGGGCGACGAAAATTAAATGAAAAATAATTAAAAGAAAGAAAGAAAAAGGGGGGCACGGAGGTGCCACCGTCGGCGGGAAAGCCGCGACTACAGTAAAAAGGAAAAATTTCTGCGGTGGCAGGAGGGACGTCCTGCCTGCTCCGCGGAAAACGAAAAACTGGTGAGAGGCAGTAGGAATGGCGGGAAGCCACCACGCAGGCGCGGGGGATGCTCCCAAAGGCTTTCTGATTGGATGCTGGGGAGCATTCCCGTGCGGGCTCCGTCGGCGACGTCTCCCACGTGTGAAGACTCATTCCTGCTTGTTCCTGGAGATACTGGCCATTATGTAGTATCTGAGTGGCTTACAAAGGAATTAAAATTCAATGGAATTAAAATCCCAGAAAAATTACAATTAAAGTATACATAAAATAAATGTGGTCTGCATGGATTTTTCCCTGTAAGACAGATGATAAATAAATCTGCAAAGTTCCAGATTTTGAAGACAACCCAAATCATGACCTAAACACTGTGGGCCTAATATTCAGCGTCGGTGGCTAGGTATTGAGTACAGCACCTAGCCATCGGCACTGAATCTTAAATTCAGATATTCAATGCCGGGGCCATATCCGGCCCCAGCACTGAATATCCGGGATTACTGCACAGCCTCCGCTGCTGCAGAAGCTAACCAGGCAGCGGCGATATTGAGCCGCTGCTGGGTTAGCTCCTACGGGTAAAGTAAGCCCGAAATTTGCTGCGCCTAGCTTTACCCATGTGTCACTAACCAGGAAGTGGTGCAATATCACTGCTACCGGGTTAGTGACAGTCGCTACCCACGACGCCCCAGAATGCCCACGACACGCCCTGATGCTAAGTGGTTAGCTCGGGGCATGTAGCGGCATTAGTAGGGGATACCAGCAGGAGATGGGTGAATGCCGATGACAGACCCTGTACCTCTTTTGCTAGGGTTGCCAGATGCTGCGCCATGTCTAGAGGGAGGAAGGCTCTGGCCTGGTTAGAGTCTAGAAGGGCTCCTATGAATGCCAGGCGCTGGGTTGGTAGCAGATGCGACTTTGGGAAGTTGATCACGAATCCCAGATGCTGCAGCACGATGGTGCAGTGAGCCGCTTGATGTACCTCCTCTGGTGAGCTGGCCTTTAGGAGCCAGGTGTCCAGATAGGAGAAGACAAAGACTGCCAAGCAAGTGGAGGGGAGCGACGACTACCCCCAGGCATTTGGTGAACACCGGGGTGCCGAGGAGAGGCCGAAGGGGAGCACCCTGTACTGGTAGTGGCAGCCTCCGATGACGAAGCGGAGGTACTGATGGTGTCGGGGATGTATCAGGATGTGGTTATAAGCATCTTTGAGATCCAAGGAGCATAGTCAATCTCCCCGCTTGAGGTAGGGCAGCAGTGTTCCAAGGGATAGCATCTTGAACTTCTCCTTGACCAGAAAGTAGTTTAGGTCCAATTCCTTCTGCAGGAGCTCTCTGTGCAGGGAGGTCATGGGAAGTTCCCTTGGAAAGAAGTGAGGAGGCGTCTGATCGAAGTGCAGAAGGTAACTTTCCTGCACCACCTGCAGCACTCAGGAGTCAGTGGTGATGCCCAGTCAGAGGTGAGTGAAGTAAACCAGACATCCTCCCATGTGTCTTGGGCCCTGTCCCTTGAGAGGATGACTGGCTATGCCCAAGTAGTCAAAAGCACCCCCCCCCCCCCAGGCTGCGGCTGGGAAGCTGTTTGGGGCTTGGGGACTTTCTGCTTATAAAGGCCGTGCCCCTGGCCCTTGGCCTGCTGACCGTGTTGGGGAACCTGATAGGCTGGAAATTGGGGGTATTTTCCGTAAGGCTTTTTGCCTTTGGGTGGAAGGACTTTTTCCCTGAAGCCTTCCGATGGGATGGGTCAGCGGTCTTCCGGGATAGCTTAGTCCTGGTCATAAACTCTGACTCCAACTTGGTGCCTTGTCAGTCATGGGTTTGCCAAACAGGTTCTCTCCTCGGCAGGGGACATTGGTCAGTTTGTCCTATGCCCATTTCTCCAAGTCCAAGGACTGTAGCCATTCCAGGAGGCGGGCACTAATGCCCACTGCAGGCACATGAGCCACGGACCCGAAGCTGTCATAGGCCGCTCAAGTCTGGAATTTGGAGCATTCCTTGACCAAGGAGACGAAAGCCCAGAAGCGCTCCAGAGATTCACCTGCCAGTCCAACTGAGAACCCGGTGAGCTTCTTCGCCAGGTCCCTCAGGTACATGCCCATGTACAACTGGTAAGTCTGGATGCGGACCGCAAGCATTGAACCTGTCTATGATGTGGGTTTCTCTACCAGGGGGCAACGAGGAGTCTTCTGACTCTTTATGTGACACTTAGCTGACTCCACCACCATGGAGTTGTGAGGCAGCTGTATCTTCTGAAAGCCAGAGCTCTGGCCAACTCGAAACTGGGAATCGAGTTGCTAGCTCACTGTTGGCACCATCACTGGGCTCTCCCACATCCTGAGGAAAGGTCCATAAACCATTATTAAGAAGGGACCCAGGATATCAATGCTTAAACCAATACAAGCATTGTGGAACCTGTGTCCCTTGGGGAACCTGCTAGGTACATATGACCTAGATTGGCCACTGTTGGAAACAGAATACTGGGCTTGATGGACCTTGGTCTGACCAAGTATGGCATATCTTATGTTCTGAAAAGAAAGCGTTCCAGGATGGGGGGGAAATTGGCACCATCAGTGCCTCCCTCGGAGGGGCCTCACACTGGATTATTTCCAAGCCCTCAGCACGGGGCTCGTCCTCTGGTTCTATCACAAAGGACAGGGCCTTCAACATCCCCTGGACAAAGTCGAGGAATGTGAGGTCCTTGGGTGGGGACCTCCAGCACTCCTGAGAGGGAGACGGTTCAGGAGGGGACATCCCTGTGTAACATGGTATCGGGCGACTCGTCGTCGGTCTCCCAGCCCGACTAGGAGTCAGAGGAGACCTTGAGGTCCAGACAGTTATCGGAGCAATGAGCCACCGACACTGATGGAGAGTGAGGTCCCCAACGCAGTGACCCTGAGTTGCTCAGGGGTGAGTCACGCCTCAAATGGGAGGCCGACCGACGTGGTTCCGAGCGCGAAGGTCCTCGCAGTAGAGGGTCCTGCTGTCAGCACCAAAGATCTGGATGCTCCAGGCATCGGACTCTGCTGCACCTCAAGGAAGGCAGCCAGGCTGCGTTCCAAGGCCGCCATCCTGGCTTCAATGCCAGTAGGCTCCACAGTGACCAGTTTGGGTCTCGAAGGCATTGAGCCCGAAACTGGCTCCCTTGAAGGGGAATCACCAATGGTGATTGCTTCGGAGTACTGAGTCCGATCCCCTGACACGGTGGGAATTTCCTCCCACCAGGACAGCTTCAAAGATTGCTCCCGGCCATCACCCTTGGCCTCGGGTCGAGGACTCCAAGGCCAGGTACCGGAGGTCTTACCCCTGGCTCCAGGATCGGACTTAGACTTGGATGATATCTTGAACCGGCGGGGGAGGTCCTCTGAGGATGACCCCCGGTCCGAGGCTCTGCAACCTCGGGGCTCAGATCGAGCATGTGTGTGTGATGCCAAATCATCAGACGCATTTTCCAAGGGCAACAATTCCAGACTCGATGCCGACACCGCGGCAGAGACCTTCGAGTCAAAAAGCTCCCCCGCTGCTTCTCACAATTCCTCCGGCTCTTGCTCGACATCTGCAGGCACAGCGGGCAAGTGGCGTTATTGTGATCCGCACTGAGGCACTTGATACAGCAATTGTGGCATTCCCTTATGGACATGATATGTGGGCATTTGCCACATTGCTTAAATCTGCTGACCAAAGACATAGTGGGGAAGATGGCACCCATGAGATCAAACTCAGAAGTCTCAGTCAGGGAGAACGCAAGAAAAGACCCATGTACTGAAAAAGAAAAAGGACCTGAGAAAAACACGATGCTGAGACCAGGGCAGAAACGGACTGCAAGAAGGTGAACAGGAAATGACCAGCAGAAAGAGAAAAAACACAAAATAGAAGGTTTAGAAAAATCTACTTTTATCGGGGATGACAAACAGGATGCGTGCAGGGCTCCGCGGAAAAAAGAAGACAGAGGTAAGACGGCACCCTTGGGTGGGATGGGGACCATGCTTGCGCAGTCCAGCTTGCAAAGGCTTTCTTTGAAAGCTGGGGAGTGAATCCACACAGGCTCCGTCGATGGCTCTCCCTACCTTCCAAGGCATCCGATGTCACCCATATGTGAGGACTGACTTCCTGCTTGTTCCCAGAGAACACCGATGACGCTATCTGGCTAGTGGCAATATTGTCGCTAACCAGACAGAACTAACTGGTTAGCAGCTGAATATCACCGCTAATGGACAGAGCCTGTCACCACCCCTGCTTTGTCCACAGACTGCTCCATTTTTAACCTGATGTTTTTCAGTAGTCTGTGGGGATACTCCTCAGCACTAACCTGTTAGTGCCGCTGAATATCACAGTGACCGCCTCTTAGCCAGCTAAAACACTTTGAAAACACCACTCTATGCTTTTATACAGGGACCAGGGCAGTGGTATACCATCATATAAATTACTACACCCAATCCATTTCTGAAATGACACTTTACCAAGTACTGATTGAATACTAGTACACTTAGGGGGTTATATTAGAAGCATCCCCATGTTAATAGAATCATTTGTATGCCTAGACTGGCACACACATCTAAATGCCATTCTCACCATGTTTAGGCTGTCAGAAGATGTGGTAGGGGCAGGGAGAGGGTGTGGTTTGGTCTAGCCCCTCCCCGATCACTGTCTCCCCCAACAGAGATCCCTTTCCTGATCTCTCTGACCTGACATTTGATCCTCTCCCCACCTTCCAAGGTATCCAATGATCTCCCCAATGCCGCCCCCCCCCCCCGACAGGTGGTTCCTTCTGGACACTCCCAGGCATCTGATCCCCCCTGGCCACCAGACAACCTCCAGCCCAACCACTACCTTAAATCACACCCATAGATGGAATTCATTCAAAAAGATATCAACAGAGGAACTCAACAGCATCATCTCTAGCATTAACATCACCACTTCCCCACCAGACCCATTCCCCGCTCCATGAATTAAAACCACAAGAGCTAAATTATCACCAATAATCCAAAAAATCATCCACACCTCATTTTCTCAAGGCCATATGTCCTCCATCCTCAAGAAGACATCGAACCGACCAATACTAAAGAAACCATCACTCAACCCAACAACACCCAGTTCCTATAGACCTATTTCAAGCATCCCATTCATAGCCAAGAAAATTGAAAAATAGGCTCATTTTGAGCCGCTTCCCTGGATGTTGGGAATTGGCGGGCCCAGGGCTCGGAAAGGGCAGCAGGGGGCAGAGAGCATTCCCCGCAGCCTGACTCTGGCCCTGGGAGGCCAAATCAGGGGTCGGGCTGCAGGGAATACACCGTTTGTTCCAGCGGCTGGGATCGTGGCTTTTAAATAGAGCCATGGTGCCATGGTAACTGGACGCCATGGCGCTGCGGCTCCATTTAAAAGCCCTGACTGAGTTAGTCGGGCTTGTCTTGTACGTGCAGGCTGGGCTGAATCTCAGTCCCGGCCTGCACATACAGGACTGATCATGATTCTGATCCCACAGGGCTAGATGTGCCCCGTGGGATCAGAATCGCAACACCCTCTGTACGTCCGGTTCAGACCGGACATAAAGAGGGCATCTACATCTGGGACAGAATCGGGCCTAAAGTGTTGTAGCATCATGGCTTCCGGCCACACCACAGCAATGAGATGGTACTCATAACTATTTGACACGCTAATCAGAGAATTTCAAAACCCGGTAAAGGATTCATCATATTCTTAGACATCTCTGCTGCATTTGACTCCATACACCACTATACCCTTATTACCAGACTACAGAAAATCAGCCTCCATGACACAACTCAGGACTGGTTTAAATTGAATCTTACCAACCGCCAGCAACAAGTTAAAATTGGCACCCTAACATCTTGCCCATTCACACAACGTCAAGGAGTACCCCAGGGCTCTGCATTGTCTGCCCTCCTCTTCAGTATCTACATACAACCTATCTATGACATCCTGAGAAAACGCCATGTTCTATACCACATATGCGCAGATATTATGATATACACCTCATTCTCCACAAGAACCTCCAACTATACAACTATCACAACCTGTTTCAATGCTATCATACAATGCCTCATGAACATGAACCTCTCAGTTAACCACAACAAATCTGAAGTGTTCCACATTACAAGGGACCCAAACTTCATCCCCCCCCCCCCCCCCAGCCAAGATAAGAGTCCATGTCACGGACCTAACCATGAAAACAGAGGTCAAATACCTTGGGATCACGACTGATCAGAACCTAAACATGCTGTCACACATCAAAAAAACAACCAATGCAGTTTACCACAAGATGAGAATATTACAAAACCTTTGCCCACTCCTCAATACCAGTGACTTCAGATCCGTATTCTAAGCAATCATAACACCCCACATAGACTTTTTCAATATTCTCCAGTTCTAACACTTGCATGAAAGTGTTTCATTTTCACTGTGACAGTTTTGCCGATATCTACATGGTCACAGACCCCTGATGAAGGCAATTTGGCCGAAACATGTGAAGGGTTGACCAACCAATAAAGTTGTTTTTCCTCCAAGGGCCTCCCGTCACCTGCTTTTGCTTGTTGTTTGCTTGGACTGTGGGTGAAGTGTTTCCTTTGTTGTTTTCAAAACATACCTCTTCATTGAACGTTTTGGGGCTGACATAAATGACTAGCACATAACTCTCATATTGGCATCTAAATTAGAAGTTACTGTTTTGTTTAAAACCTCTACTATATTTAATCCAAGTTGATTGTACCCACATTAATTCAATGTAAAACCTGATTCTCTTAAGTTCACTATTATTCCATGTAAACTGCTTTGATGAAACATAAAAGCGGCATATAAAAAGTGTTAAATAAGTAAATCTCAAGGCATAGCATCCCCCCACCAGAACTCCCCAAGGCAGATCCTCCAACTCCCCAATCTTTAAGTCCCCCGATCCTGGTTCCTACTGGGATCTGATGTTCCCTAGTGTCTGTTGTGAGAAAGAGCAATCCCCAGTTGTTCCGGCTGATCCTCATCCTGGATTCCAAAATTGTCATCAAGACCCATAGTGGTAATTTGGAGGTACTACCACTAACCATTTTGGAATCCAGAACCAGGATGAGCAGCAGCAACTGGGGATTGCTCTTGCTCACACTTGACACCAGGGGGGTCAACTAGGGGAAATGTTATGCCTTCTGGTGTCATATGTCTGGGAGTCACCTGTTGAGGAGAGGTGGGGACACTAGATACCTCGAGGGGTTGTGAAGAAGGATTGGATGTCTGGTGCTGGAGACTGAGACAGATCTCACTGTCAGAGAAGTGATTGGGATGGAGAAATGGTACTGCATTCACATTGTGGAGCAGAGATTTAAAAAGCTGCTCTCACATACAATATGGACTAGTGTAGCATATTTTGTTTAGACATGTACAGCTTTTTAAAGTCACTGCCCCCTCTGGATGTGGAGGAGTCCTTAACATACAGTCCTGCACCTATTTTATAAGAGGCTTTGTGTTTGGCAAAGCCTCTTATAACATACTATGGGAATTTTCCACATCCCGACCTTTATTTGTCATCTCCATGTCCTTTCTAAAACAGGAATCCATAAAACCCTAGGGTCACAAACATTTTCTGTAAACGGAATTGAAACACATTGGACTAGTAGGTGAACATTCAGACCCAGAGGTGATTTCTTTTTTAAATGCTGCCCATGTTCTCTAAAGAAATATGTATATTCAGCACTTCTATATGCACAGGAACTGAATAAACCTAGAATGCAGACACCACTGGCAGCTACACCTATAGCAGCAATTTTCAGGCACTATCCATGAGTTATGCAAATGACTTTAGGACTGACTTTCAGCATCACCAAATGGTACAGTCCTAAAGTCAATCACATAGCTATGCAGATAAGGGTTGAATATTGCCACTATATATATATATATATTGTCACCCAGCGAGGGTCCCCACAGGTTAAAGCAGGGTATTACACTGGGGCCTTATCTTTAACCAGCCAGGAAGTGGTGCAGAGAGCCTTGCAATGCCCTCTGGGTATTGTAGTTTTCACAGGCTAGCCAAGAAATGAGTTGCAGTCGGGTGGTAAGGCTTTAAGACAGGATTTTTATTCCCCTTCCGGGTGGATTCTTTTATAGCAATGAAAACAAAGGCAAACAGACCATCTTCTGGTACAAAATAAAGGAAACAAATATGAACCAAAATTGCTTCTATCTTCAGCTTCTTTACTCAAATAAAAAGGTATCTTAAACAGTCCTTTTCCAAGCAAACAGATAAACCTTTCTCCTTCACTTCAGTGACTAGAAAGTTTCCACAGCCTCCTTAACATAAAGAGGAGATATCATCGGCAATAATCAGTGTACAGTCCATGCATTCATCAGAGGGCTGTTCCCCTTGAATATCACACTGCATTTCTTCACTTTCTCCTTCAAACTGTCTTTCCTTCAGATAGCCAGAAGTATTATTGTTTAGCAGTCTCTCCCCATTGCACAGAGACTTCCTTTCTTCCTCCGTGAAAGTGTGTGAGGGAAAATTACCACATTCACTGGAGTTTCTTTCTTGAGAGCCCCACCAACTTTGACAATTACATGGAAAGTTACTGCATTCAGCTTTCCCTCTATTAGAGCCAATCAGCTTACCTTCTTACTCCCTCAAACTGGGGTTTCTCGGTACAGCTGAGATCACAGAAGTGGACCAGGACGGAAGCTTCCTACGGCCTTTTCCCTTTAGCTTTTCTCCAGATATAAAAATATCCTCAGGCCAGAACTCCTTTTCCCTTCTGTGCCTGTTGCTTGGGTAATTAGCTTTCTCAGCCTTTCTAAGCCTGGCTTCCAAACTGTATCCTCTGTTACCTTCGGGATAAACGTCACTGAGTTTAGACGTGTCTGTGCACTGCTCTCTGAAGCAGTCTCCTGGGTTGTCTCTTTCAGCTCTGGAACTAAACCTCTCAGCTTTTCCAGCTCTCTCGGTAGTTCCCTCTCCAGCTCTCACGCTGGCTGAACTCCAACCTCCACTCCAACCCGAACTTCCACCTGAACCTCCCGAACTCCCTGAACTAACTCTAACTTCAGGTGAGTTAGGTTTATGTGTGTGTGCCTCAACTCCGCCCCCTCTCAGCTGCTCTTCATTACTTAATGAACCCTGAGCCTTCCTGCTGCTTGGGCGTGTTCTCACACCTTGTGACCTATTTTGTGTGTGTTGCCTATAGCAACTCTGGGCCATGTGTTTCTCTGAGCTGTCAGTGTCAGATCCACTTTCTGCATTTCTACCTATTTCCATAGGCTCTGCTAGATCCACACCATGACAAAAAAAAAAAATATATATATATATAACTAATCATTCCACCCTTGCTCTGCCCTAACTCCTCCGTGGCACTACCTGGATAATGCTGAAGCAGTTAAAGGGATTTTCACTGAAAACTGAAAATTGGCAGCCATAGAATTTATACATTTACTGGCCCCCCAATAAATGTATAAGCCCATTAGGTGGTTAAAACGCGTTTTAGCATGTGCTTGTGGTCTGCAATGTGTAGGCATGACAGTGAGCAATAGCTAAGATACACATTAATCAGCTGAATATCGCCACTAACCAAATAATTCACCACTCCACCCTGGCTCCACCCACTGACCAACCCACCGCTGTCCTGACAATTCTGGTCAGCACCACTTATCTGAATAGCAGCACTTGCTAGGTGCATACGTGATTTTGAATATCGAGGCCTTTAAGTATATCTTAAATTGTCATATTAAACCATCTGGATTATTGTAATTCATTATTAATTGGTCTTCCTCAGTATCAGATCAAACGTCTTGAATTAATCCAAAATAGCACCGGCAAATTAATCACGTTATGCCTCTACTAACTGAGCAGCGTTGGTTTATCTTTATCTTTATTGTGGTATTTAATATACTGCCCAACACTGAGGCACCTGAGCGGTTTAAAATGCAAAAAGAACTACAAGAAAATAATGGAAAGGAAAAAGAACACCAATTTCAAATAGGAAAAGAAAGAGAAGAAAAGCTTAGAGCTGGCAGAAGAGGGGGGGAGAGGGTGAAGGATGGAATGAACTCGGGGATTAGGACCTAAGTGGAGGAGGAAGGGGAGGTCACAGGTGAGAGAGAAGAGGTGGGTTTTTAACATGGTCTTGAAAAAGTGGAATGGGAGTTCAAGGCAAAGGCCACATAGGAGAGAGTTCCAGAGAAGGGGGCTGAGAAAGAGAGCAGAAGCGTGGGTGGATTCAAGACAGGCGTGTGAAGTGGATGGGGAAAAGAGGCGGTTGGAATGTATCTGCCAGAGGGAGCGATGAGAGGTATGGAGTTGGATTAAATCGGAGAGGTACTGTGGAGTGTTGGAATGGATGGTATGATGAACTAGAGCAAGGATTTTATACTGTATGCAAACTTTTATGGATAACCAATGTAATTTGATAAGCACTGAGGTGATATGATCTGAGTGAGAAATGCAGGTAAGTATGCAGGCAGCAGTGTTCTGGAGAAGTTGGAGTTGATGGAGCTGGTACTGGGGAATTCCAGCTAGGGCAACATTACAATAATCGATGCAGGTCATTAGTTAGAAGAGAAGTAGCATGGTCAGAGAGGGAAGTGAAAGGAACTGGCAGACGGAACGGATCTGGCGAAGTGAATAGAAGGAGCACTGAATGATGAAAGAAAGGTGATCACGGAAGGACAGCGAAGAATCAAGTGTGACACCAACACAGCAGAGTGCAGTGACCAGGGGGATGGGTGACAGTGCAAGGGAGGAAACGAGAGAGGGGGCACTGGTAGAAAAAGAAAACCATATGGCTGAGGTCTTAGAGGGGTTAATGTGAAGGTAGTTGGACACCATCCAGGAGAAAATGGCAGAAAGACAGGCATTTAAAGAGGCCAAATCAGGGGCAGAAGGGCTGGTGTGGTGCACAAGGAAAATGTCATCTGAGTTGTAATAGGTGGAAATACCATGCTGTTGAATGAGGAGGGTGAGAGGGTCAAGAAAGACGTTAAAAAGAAGGGGAGCGAGGACAGAGCCCCGAGGAACACCAAAGGGTAGAGGGTGAGGGTAAAAGAAGAGGAGGAGGTACTGGTGAAGACAAAGAAGGTGCGGGATGAGAGAAAGGAGTGGAACTAGTGGAGAACAGAATTGGTGATACTGAAGTCATGAAGACAGGAGAGAAGAGTGCGATGATCAACCAAATCAAAAGCAGAGAAGAGAGACAGCCAATGAGATGTTACCATGTTCAGGAGAGGCGAGCACAAAGAGCCGTAACATGGAAAATGATACCAGTGCAGGTAATGGGGTAGCAGCCTGCACAAGACAGGACTGTATACAGCTGACAGAGCCAGATAGACAGGCTGAAGGAAGGATGGTGGCAGAGGAGAGTGTGGTATGGGCTGTCAGCACCGATCTGCACAGCCCTGATTGTTACAGGCATGAAAATGATCTGAGTAGCACACAGTCACAAAAAAGAACAGGTATGAGTGAAACCCCTGTTTTTTGCTTACAGAGACAGTGAACTAACCAGTAGGCTACACCGCTACACTTCTCATAGCAATGGCTGGATACAAAAAGACTGCAGGTCACCGCCTAAAATGTCTGCTGTGTGTGCCGGTAAAGGGTAGCCGCTTGCTAGTCACCTTGTTTCTTGCAGAATTGCAGCATGTGCTAGTCACATCTGCCCCTGCTGGACAGAGACCCATCTAGAACAGTGCATGTCAATACCCACTGTTACAATGCTGATGCCATGGACACCAACTACTGGGGGGAGGGGGTGAAAGCTAGACTTACATGGGCTTGTTCCTAGAGTCCTGCTGCCTCTACCAGTGGCTCTGTCACTATCAGTAGGCCTGGAACATCTCATGTCCCAACCACCTAGGTCTAACATTCTCCCGCAGCAAGCACCGTCAGACTGCACATGCTGCCATCACTGGGTTTTCCAGCCAGGCACATACTAACTGCAGACAGTCCGCTGGTCAATACACATTGCATATGCACAGAGCGACCACATGCAAGCAGGCTTGGGTATACAGCATGGACCCCCAGCAGCTGGTTCAGCAATCAGGCCCCAAAATAGACAGTGCACCCACATCACTAGAACCAAGTGCTATATAGCACTATATGGATACATAGCTATGCCATGATTACTGCACAGTCAGAGTGAGAGTGCCCTCCCAGCATGACATGCTGTAGCCACCCGGTCCTTGCAGGTGGCAGTTGGGCGCTATGACATCCCAGCCAGTGATCCACCCCCGATGCAGAAACATCCTGGTCAATCTGCCCTGTTTCAGCCCATATCCAAAATACTTTGCTCCTCATCATGCACATTTGCAGGCTAATGCTGGAAACAGCTTATGCACTGCAAGGCTCAGTGAGGAGAAGAAAGCCACAAAACAATGGATAGACATATACACACACACACACACACAAACTCATATCAATACACTGTGCAAAAATGGGGATGGTTGGCATTCCTGCCTGCTATTCTGGTCCCAATCTCAGCTCAGGCATTGTTAAGGTGTGCTCACTGTGCAGGAGCTAGTAGTGTGCTTTGATGTTAACACCCGCTCAGTGTGCTGGTGCTGTCAGCCTGACTCTCCATCCAGCTGAGGATAGTGGAGCCTGTCTGTGTGGGTGCTTGTACCCTTGTTGGCCGATTCATTGGGGGCTGCACATGTTGGTGTTGTACCTGCACTGTGGGATAAAAATCTAAGCACGGGGACATACACTGCAAGATCCACAGCTAGGACTCAAATCTGTGACCCTCTGCTCCTATACACACCAACTGTGTACACAGTGCTGCCACATGGTCACATCAGTCCCTGGGACTGACATGCTTCCCATCAGACAGTCCTTGGCACATGTTACACTGCACACGGTGCACTGAAGCAGGGCATGGCCTTGGTCTCCTGCAGGTGATGTCGCTGCCCCCTCCAGAAACACCCCCAACACCACGCTGACATGCCCATGTGCTATCAGTGTTGGTGGTGCGCAGTCCCAGGCCAGCCAACATGCAGATGGTGTGTGCCTAGGGTGCAGAGTCCGGCGGGGGGGGGGGGGGCAGAGGCATACATGGATGGCCACTCATCCCCCCTACAACCATCTGCCTCACCATGGACCCCATCACCCCCCCTGCCAATGTTACTTCTCTTCAATCTGATGAAGAGATGGCTGAGGGGTCTAGAAAATATTGCCTGGAGTGGAACGGGTAAATGTAGGTCGATTGTTTATGCCATCAGAATGTAGAAAGACTAGGAGACATGCAATGCAGCTACAGTGTAATCCATTTAGGACTACTAGGTGAAGATAATTTTTTTCAGTCAACGCGCTATCAAACCCTGCAATTCATTAGTAGTAAAGACTGTTAGTGTAGCTGGGTTTAAAAAATGTTTGGACAGGGGAGGGTCCATAAACCATTGTTAAATAGGACCCGGGATATGCACTGCTTGCCCCATTACAAGCAATGTGGATTTTGTGTGTCTTTTGGGGAAACTGCTAGGTACCTGTGACCTAGACTGGCCACTGCTGGACACAGGCAGACATAATGGACCTTGGTCTGACACAGTCTGGCATATTTTCAGGTCCTATGTGCTTATGTGCCACATAGGCAACTGCTTTGTCCATATGCGGTAAGGTTCCTGGTGTTAAGGTGCCATCGTTAAGGGAACAGGTCTTTGTTCCTGCCCACTCCCCACCCAATGACCCCTAGTCTCCGCTCATAGGGCACTTTACACTGCCAATCCCGTTAACGCGCACTAAAGTGGCGTTAATGCACGCTAATGGCACATTAGCGCACATTAACGGTGCGAGTGTCCCATTAACACATGTTAATGGAACACCTGCTCCTTTAGCGCGGTTTAGTAAACATACCCCTTAGTTTCCCTACCTTTTCTTTCTCAGTTATGCTGCTTAGTCTAAGGTACCAATTGTCCTATTCATCCCCCCCTTCTGTTTCCCTATCATATTTTGATGCTTTTACTCATGCCTAATCATTCCATGTCCTGTATGATTCATTATTTATCTGCTTTAGTAGTTTTTATAAAAGCCATCATATTAATGTAATATTTTCGAATGATGGTATAAAAAATGTGTGTGTGTGCATGCCTTTGAGTCAATGCTGATTCCTGGCAACCCAGTAGCTCCTGGCCTTTCTTGGCAGTGTGACCAGAAGTAGATTGTCAGGCCTTTCTTCCAAGGTAATGGAGAGTTAAGTGACCTGCCTAAGGCCATAAGTAGCGCTAGTGGGAATCAAACCCTTGTCTCTGGCTTACCAAGCCAGGGCTCTAACAACTAGGCTACACCTCCACAGGTATAATCAATAAATACGTATAGAGAGAGTCCATAAACCGCATTAGCCACATAGGCTTGTTGGGAAAGCCACTGCTTATCTTTGTGTACGAGCAAAAAGGAATGGATCTATTCCTTGGGATTCTGTTGGATACTTATGACCTCGATTGGCTGCTGTCAGATGCAGGATGCTGGACTTGAGAAAACACTTAGGTTTATGAAGAAGCTTTTGTTCATCACAAGGCAAATTCATGTAACTAGAATTTAAGCTGAGAACATCCAATGTTAAGACAGGCAAAATGACTATTCTGAAAATACCCAGACTCTATGGCTTGCATAAGACACTGGAAAGAAAAGTACATCAAGAATTTTTATCTACTACTGCTAAACTGAGACAAAAGTAACTGAAAACTCATAGGCAGTATTACACATCTATGTAAACAGTCTGTAAAAATCGCCTGATAAGCATAAACACTCTTGGTTTGTTGGCAAGGAAATTAATTTTTCACATTCTCCATATTTGGAAGTTGTATGTACTGAGTTGCCTAATAAAAGATAAAACATATATTTATGTTTGGGGATGTAGTGCCAAGATGGGTCATGCGGAGTGACAAGCAAGACTAAGACGCATGTTTACTAAAGGCTAATATGTGTTCATGAAGTTAACATGCGTTAAGGGCCACTGCGCCCATAGAAATAAAAGAACTGTAGGTACTTAATGTGCATTAACTTCATGAACATATGTTAAAACCTTTAGTAAACATACCCCTTAAGCTGCTTATGGAGTGTTTTAACAGACCATGAATATATATAAATATATTAGCTCAGTGGAGGAGTGGCCTAGTGGTTAGAGCACTGGCAACCAGGGTTTAGTTCTCACTGGCATTTCTTGTGGCCTTGGGCTAGTCACTTAACCCTCCATTACCTTGGAAGAAAGGCCTGGCAATCTACTTTTGGTCACGCTGCCAAGAAAAAACAAGGAATTGCTGGGTTGCCAAGAGTCAACATTGACTCAAAGGCACATGTTGCATTTTCACATGTTTGGTAAGTTACTATCCTTAGATTTTATACTGATTTTGTCTCGAGTTAACTGTAAATGAAAATACTAATATAGGTTTCTTTCCCCTGCAGTTTTATGCCAGTTATTGACTGGGTGTTTTTGAAATAGTATTTTATTCTTAACACTAGAAACATAGAAACATAGGAATATGATGACAGAAAAAGACCACATGGCCTATCTAGTCTGTCCTTCCATATCAACAACTACAACAGTCCCCTTTTTACCTTTAGAGATCCTCTGTGTTGGTCCCATGCCTTTTTGAATTCAGTTACTGTCCTCATCTCTACCACCTCCACTGGGAGACTATTCCACGGATCCACTACTCTTTCCGTAAAGAAATATTTCCGCATATCACTCTTGAATCTATCTCCATAGGTTTTCTCACTTTCATTTCTATTTATATGAATTTGCTTTAAACGACAGAAGGGGCTTTTTTACTAGGCACCATGATTTGTGTTTCTTTCATCATAAATAAAATTATAACCCTAAATACATATGAATGTACTCAATACAAAATACATACTTAACTAAAGCAAACTACTTTATATTTCAGCTTCCTCCCTGTCCACACGCACACATCACATACAGCACACAATTTGCAAAATTACATCTGAAAATTTTAAAGAGAACTTAGTGGCAGTAGAGTTTTGACACCGACATAGTTATGAACTTATCTCATGCCAATTAGCTGAACTGTAAGCCAATTTAGAGTCTATAGGCTATCCAGCAACACTAATCCAGTTAGCTGCACCTACAAACCAGATAAACGCCGCTGACCATAACACTGGGGACATCACCTGGATACCGGCACTGAATACATGGATTTTATTTAAATGCTGCACCAGCTGCCTGCAGAGTTAGCTAGGTCAATAAGCAGTTATCACTAAATGTAGTTTTTCAGCATACTCAATGTAGCAGATACACTTAAACTGTGATAGCAAATATGGGTCATAAGGTCCATCTAGTCTGTGCAATTTCCTACCTGTTGCAATACCTTAACAACAAGGCTTAATTTTCACTTTCTACTACTACAGAGCCTTTGCATAGCGCTACAAGACGTACGTTTGTAACTAAGCATCCTCTGAGGCCAATATTTTAAAAAAAGAACCGTGAACAGGTAACTTATATGGATACATTTTTATGCATAAATTCATTCACATATTCAATGGCACTTACCTGCCTATGGGGTCTAGTTATTAAGGATGCTAACGCTGATGCATTAATTACCATTAACGTGTATAATTAGTATCTAGATTTTATTGAATAACATGGGAGCTGTGTTAAAATAACATGCATTAATGGTGCATTAATGCGCATTAATGGTGAATTAACCAGTTCCCAATCCACTTTGTGGATTAGGAAATGTTTCAAAGACAGAAAACAAAAAGTAGGGCTAAACGGCCAATTTTCCCAATGGAGAAAGGTGAATAATGGTGTACCCCAGGGATCTGTGCTGGGCTCGCTGCTTTTTAATGCAGTGTTTTCCTTGTTGAAGGGCACATAGCGTTCTCAGCAGAGGCTCTGCTGTCTGGATTGTTGTATACTATTGAAGGTCCAAGGGAAAAGATGCACACTCGCAACCAACGTAGGTCTGCAAACCTTTTAAGTGCCTTTGAATATCGGGTCCTGCGTCTTTCGTGTAGTTGTGCCCATTCTTTGGAATGACCTGCCCCTTGCCCTCAGATTAAAATCACCATCTAAAAAATTCAAAACTGGATTGGACTTCTCTTCAGAATGGTGTACACATTTGATGTCTCATGGTGTCAATGGGGGCATCACCGTCTGTGGTAGAGTCCAGGCGACTCTATTTAGTAGCTTGTCCATATTCTCAAGCACTGCATTTTCCTCTTTCCTTCGTCCCTTCATATCATTTGTTGTAACTTTGAATACTGTATACCAGACTGTCTGTATTCTCAGTCTTTTATCATTTATACTCTTCCTTTCTCCTATTTTTGCCTTTGCATCATTTGTTTTAATTTCAAAGATGATTGTTTATTTTGTACAGATGTTATTAGCATTTTTTTTGCTTTCATTTTATATTTGTTTTATTTTGAATATAATTGCTTATTCTGCAAATGGACAGATAGTATTACAGATAATATCAGATTGAATGCATAAATAAATAAATATAGTCAGCAGCTGCACAAATGAAAGAAGTGTACAGTAGTGAGACTGATTATGTCTTGGGTAGTGGTGTAAGTTCTTATGAGGGCCCCCCCATTGCCGTGGTGGGGGTGACAGCAACAAACTTACTTTAACATCTTTGCAATGCTGCCTCCACTCTTAAGTTCCCACCACGCCTGGCGGCTGTTACATCCCAGGTCAAAGTCTCACGGCGGGGCTGTTATCGCGAGATTTCGGGTCAGGGGATAAGAGCTTCTGGGACTGGCGGAAACTTAAAAGAGCGGCGGCAGCATGCAACATGTTAAAATAAGTTTGCTGCTCTGGCCTACTGCTGTTGTGTGGGCCTGCTTCCTGCCCGGAATCCCCCTGCATTTGGGGGGGGGGACCTTACTTGGGCAGAATTTATGCCAGTGGTCATGGGATAACTTATTTTATAAAAGGTCTTTCCTGTGTGTTAAACACTCAATATGTGGAAAACCCTTTATAAAATGACTCCCATAATGTCCACACCATGCACTAAAGGAAAATAGTGCGCACTCAGGGCTGGCTGAAACAATAAATAGGACTATTTAAAGGCAAGGGCCATTGGGATTCGTGTCTCAAGGCCCACATTCTCAAGAAGCCCCATGCTCCTCTTCAGGTCAGGGTTGGAGGTACCGCGGGGGGGGGGGGGGGCATCAGCAGCTGATGCATCTGCACTGCGGGTCTACGGTGAAGGAATTCTCGCACGCACTGCAAACAAGAAATTATGTGGGCTGGGAAAGATCATGAAGGTGGATGGAGGAGCTGTGTAGCCCGCAGACACAGAGAAGCAGCAACAGTGCATGCTGACTGCTCTCCAGATTTGGCAACATGAACAATGGAGCAATCATTGTAATCGGGTCATTACGGCCTAAGAGCATGCGGCGAGTGCTCATTCCTCTTCTCCTTCTAATAGCACGCTCACCGTTAAAAGTGAAAGTGCACTAGTAGAGGGACGAGGGGGATTTAGGGACCAGCAGCAGTGCATATGCTGGATTCCATAATTGTGTCACCACGCATGAAAAGATCTTGGAATCATTTCGGCAATACCTTGACCTCCACAGCTCACTGTGCAGGAGCAGTAAAAAAAGCAAATAAAATGTTAGGGATTTTTCAAACAGGAATAGAAAATGAAAGGCGGTATATAAAAAATGTTAAATAAATAAATAATGCCTCTTTGTAGATCCATGGGGAATCATTTTATTTTTTTTTACGAGGACACCTATGTAGAAAGTCCGATAAGGTGCCTATTATTTTTGTTTAAATGTTTTTATTACTTTTAGACAAACACAAAACAAAATAACCATTGCTAGCATTTAAGGTTCAGCCACCGACACTTACACATCAGGACTGAACGAAAGCAGCTAGCTTTGTTCATCGTGTCCTATTCCCTTGTACTGCTGAAGGACTGGGGTTTCTAGTCCCACAGGTGCTCCTTGTGGTCTTGGGCAAGCCACTTAACCCTCCATAGCCCATGTTCCCTGTAAAATAGTTCTCTCCAAGTTATAATGCCCTATTCAATGTAATTTCAGTTTGTTCAATGTAAACCGCACTGATGCAGAATAGCACGGTATATAAGAGAATGTAAATAAATAAAAAAATAAAATCTTTCCCTCTGCTGCTCCTACATGCTTGTGATATTGACACGTAAGATTCCACTGATGTCTTTCTAGTTACAGATGATTAATTTAACAGCCACTGTCAATTAAAAGCCGAAGAACACAGAACATAAGAGATGCCATACAGGGTCAGGAAAAGGTTCGTCAAGCCCAGTATCCTGTTTCCAACAGAGGCCAATCCAGGTCACAAATACCTAGCAGGTTCCCCAAAAGACACAGGTTCCATAATGCTTGCATTGGAGCAAGCAGTGATATCCCGGGTCCTCCTCAATAATGGTTTATGGACCTTTCCTCCAGGAACTTGTCCAAACTTTTTTAAACCCAGCTACACTAACAGCCTTTACTACATCCTCCGGTAACGAATTCCAGAGTTTGATTACACGTTGAGGGAGAAATATTTCCTCTTATTAGTCTTAAATAGTTTACCCTGTAGCTTCATTGCACATCCCCTAGTCTTTCTATGTATTGATGGCATAAACAATCGATCTACGTTTACCTGTTCCACTCCATTCATTTACAGACCTCTATCATATCTCCCCTCAGCCGTCTCTTTTCAAGGTTGAAGAGCCCTAACCTTTTTAGCCTCTCCTCATAGGGCTCCCATCCCCTTTACCATTTTGGTGGCTCTTCTCTGTACCTTTTCTACTAAAGCTATATAATTTTTAACATATGGCAACCAAAATTGCACACAATATTCAAGGTGCGGTTGCACCATGGAATGATACAGAGGCATTATAATATCCTTTGTTTTATTCACCATTCCTTTCCTTATGATACCTAGCATTCTATTTGCTTTCTTGGTCGCTGCTGTACACTGGGTGGAGGGTTTCAACATGTAATCCACGATCACACCTAAATCTTTTTCCTGGGTGGTGGTTCCTAAAGTGGAACCTTGCATCGTGTAACAATAGTGTGGGTTGTCGTTTTCTAGGTGCATAACTTTGCACTTGTCCACATTAAATTTCATCTGCTATTTGAACAACCAGTCTTTCAATTTATCAAGGCCCTCTTGCAATTTTTCACAATCTACTTGGGTTTTAACAACTTTGAATAATTTTGTGACATCTGCAAATTTGATTACCTCACTCATTCCCATTTCCAGGACATTTACGAATATGTTAAGAAGCAGCGGACCCAGTACAGATCCCTGGGCTACTCCACTATTCACCTTTCTCCATTGAGAAAATTGGCCATTTTGCCCTACCTTCTGCTTTCTATCTTTTAACCAGTTCCTGACCCACAATAGTACACTGCCTCCTATCCAATGACTTTTTAATTTCGCCAAGAGTCTCTCATGAGGGACCCTGTCAAAGGCTTTCTGAAAATCCAGATACACTATATCAACCGACTCACCTTTATCTACCTGTTTATTCACACCTTCAAAAAAACATAACTGATTAGTAAGACAAGACCTTCCTTGGCTAAAGCCATGTTGGCTGTCTCCCATTAAGCCATGACTTTCTACATGTTCAGTAATTTTATTCTTTATAATGGTTTCAACCATTTTCTCTGGTACTGATGTCAAGCTCACTGGTCTGTAGTTTCCCGAATCACCCCTGGAACCCTTTTTAAAAATTGGCGTTACATTAAACATTCTCCAGTCTTCAGGTATTACTAATGATTTTAATGATAGTTCACAGATTACTAATAGTAGGTCTGCAGTTTCATATTTCAGTTCTTTCAACAACCTTGGATGTATACCATCCAGTACAGGTGATTTGCTACTCTTCAGTTTATCAAATAACTGTAGTACATCTTCCTGGTTTATTGATATTTCTTTCAAATCTTCTGCAGCATCACCTTTAAATACCATTTCAGTCTTGGGTAACATCCCTACATCTTCCTCAGTAAAGACTAAAGCAAAGAATTAATTCAATCTCTCCACTATGGCCTTCTCCCCTCTTAGTGCCCCTTTTACCCCTCTATCATCTAATGGTCCAAATGATTCTCTCACAGGTTTTTTGCTATGAATGTACTTGAAAAAGTCTTTATTATGCGTTTTTGCTTCCACAGCAAGCTTCTTCTCAAATTCTCTCTTTGCCTACTTTATCAATGGCTTGCATCTAACTTGCCAGTACTTTTGTTGTTTCCAGTTTTCATCATTTTGTTCCCTTTTCCATTTCCTGAAAGATGCTTTTTGGCAACAACAGCCTCTCTGACCTTGCCTTTAAACCCTGCTGGCAGTTTGGTAGCAAATAGAATGCTAGGTATCATAAGGAAAGGAATGGAAAATAAAACAAAAAATATTATAATGCCTCTATACCGTTCCATGGTGAGACCGCACCTTGAATATTGTGTGCAATTCTGGTCGCCGTATCTTAAAAAGGATATAGCGTTATTAGAAAAGGTTCAGAGAAGAGCCACCAAAATGGTACTCCTATGAAGAAAGGCTAAAAAGGTTAGGGCACTTTAACCTGGAAAAGAGACGGCTGAGGGGAGATATGATAGAAGTCTATAAATTAATGAACGGAGTGGAACGGGTAAACGTAGATCGACTGTTTACGCTAACAGAATATAGAAAGACTAGGGGACATGCAATGAAGCTACAGGGTAAACTATTTAAGACTAATAAAAGAAAATATTTTTTCACTCAACGTGTAATCAAACTCTGGAATTTATTGCCGGAGGATGTAGTAAAGGCTGTTAGTGTAGCTGGGTTTAAAAAAGGTTTGGACAAGTTCCTGGAGGAAAGGTCCATAAACCATTATTAAGAAGGGACCCAGGATATCAATGCTTGACCCAGTACAAGCATTGCGGAACCTGTGTCTTTTGGGGAAACTGCTAGGTACGTATGACCTAGATTGGCCACTGTTGGAAACAGGACACTGGGCTTGATGGACCTTGGTCTGACCCAGTATGGCATATCTTATGTTCTTATGTTCTTTTGACATAAAAATAACAATCCGATAAGAAAAAGACATCTCATACTCTGTCCCATACCTCCTGCATGGTGGGACAGAAATACAACATATAAGCCAGGGTCCCTACTTCACCATGGCAGGTTCAGCATATATTATTTCCATTAGCCTTGATTTTTTATTTCTTTAAAGTCATCTAAAAGGCCCTATGCATTAAGAAAAACATGGATTGCTTAATGGATGGGTACACGGAGATTGTAAAAATGGATTTCCAAATCAGACTCCATTGTTTGGGAGTTATAGGGCTAGCTGTCTCATGTCCTCACACTTTTCAGCCCATCTAATCTTTCTTTTGTCTCCTCCTCAAGTATTTATAGAAACAAGACCCTGACCTTGGTAGTTAAACAATATTCTTAGCAATCCCCACTAGACACCAATCTTTGGAATCCTCACCAAGCTGAAAAGTACTATCTGCAATTGAATGAGACAATTGCAGCCAAGCAAATTGTTGCAAAGGAGGTAGTGCATATGATTGTCGTAAATCCTGAAATGATTTTAATTTCCCCATCAACTACAACCTGCTCCAGTATCCAGATGCCTCTTTGCTGCCAAAGCCACCAACTCACTGATTTCCCACTAGCCCAAAACCAATTTGTGTACCATAGGGGCATTTTCAAAGATAGCTGGTTCTCTAGATCTAAACAACTCTCTAAGCATCAAAACACCTTAAGCGTTTCATCCAACACAGCCCAATCACCTAATCTACTAGACAGCATCATCCCTACCAAGAGGTGCACTGTACAGGCTTAACTATTGCCTCTTCCAGAAACAACCAGTTAGGTTTATTATGTTGACCCTCCAAGACAAACCATGGTCCATCTTATCAAAACACAAAGGCTTCATGAAACGTGATAAGTCTGTTAAGCTAGGGAAGTTTACTCCACCGTCCTGCTTAGTTAACTGCAGCTGCTGTAGTGAAATTTGAGGGGGTTTAGCCTTCCATAGAAATGTAACCAAAAGGGATGTTATCTATTTATACGTCTCACAAAAACAACAATGGCAGCACCTGTAAGATATCCTAAATTTTGGTTACCATTGCCATTTTAATAGTCTCTAAGTGTCCTAACACGAGAGGTATAATGGTGACCAAGATTCCACAGAATTCCACATTAATCTTATTAAAACCACCTCATTTGCCACGGGTCTTATCCAAATCACACTCCTAAATATTTTAACCCAGTCCTTTTCAACTGGAAAGGAAACTGCAAAAGCCCTTTTATTTATAGGAAGGTCCTTAGTTTTTTTTGCCAGTTTACACGATAACCAGAAATTGACCAGAAGCCTCAATTAGCCCCAATAAGGCTTGGATTGAATCATACTCTAACAAAAGTAGAAGATTGTCAGTACATGCTACTGTCTTCTTTTACATGCCCACAGATTGTATTCCCTGTATCTCTTGACTACGTTTGATGGCCAATATAAGGGTTCCACTGGCAGATTAAACTATAAGGGTGAAAGGGGGCAGCAGTGGCAACATAACACACAAAAAAAGCATGGAGCTTGTAAGTTGAAACACACTGCTTTATCATTTTAGCCAAATCAGTTTACATTGTAACTTAAACTTGGTAATGTACATTAAACATGGATATTAATAACTTGGATTTTTCTGAAGCAATGGAAGGTTGAGTGACTTGCCCAAGGCCACAAGGAGTGTTAGTGGGAACTGAACCCTGGTCGTCTGGTTCCTGAGCTAATGTGCTAACCATTCGGCCACTCCTCCTCCTAACCATTAGGCCACTCCTCCTCCTAACCATTAGGCCACTCCTCAAATGTTCTGTTACCACTGCAGCAGGTGCAGGCAAGTGGCAGTGGTGGACAGTGGCAGGGAGAGGGAGATGCTTAACCAGAGAGGTCAGAGCTGAAAGGAACAAGTGAGGTCGCTATTGGGGGGATCATCAAGTGCATGTAGCACAAATATGTGATACTCTGGGCCAAAGGTGTGTGAGTATGAGTGTGAGAGTGGGGCCCAATGCGTGTGTCAGAGCGCACTACTAGCTCCTGCACAATGAGCATACCATAACAATGCCTGAGCTGAGATTAAGAATAGGCAGGCAGGAATGCCAATCATCCCCATTTTTACACAGTGTGTCGATATGAGAGTGTGAGAGAGCGTGTGTGTGTGTATGTGTCTATCCATTGTTTTGTGGCTTTCTATACCTCACTGAGCTTCACAGTGCCTAAGCTGTTTCCTGCAAATGTGCATGATGTAGAGCAAAGTATTGTGGGTATGGCCTGAACAGGGCAGATTGGTTAGGATGTGCCTGCATCGGGGGTAGGACAATGGCTGGGACGTCGTAGTGCCCAACTGCCACCCGCATGGGCCAGCTGGCCATAAGATGTCATGCTGGGAGGGCACTCTCATTCTGACCAAGCAGTGACCATGGCATGGCTATGTATCCACATGGTGATGTATAGTGGCTCTAGTGATGTACGTGCACTTCCTGTCCTAGGGGCCTGATCACTAAACCAACTGCTGGGTGTCCATGCTGTATATCTCAAGCCTGGGTACATATGGTTGCTCTGTGTACATGCAATGAGTACTGACCAGCAGACTGTCGGCAGTTGGTATGTGCATGGCTGAAAAACCCAGTGGTGGGGAGCAGGTGCATTCTGACTGTGCTTGCTGTGGGTGAATGTTAGACCTAGGTGGTTGGGACGTGAGGTGTTCCAGGCCTACTCCCAGTGGTACTGGTAGGGCCAGCAGGACCCTTGTAACAACCCCATGCAAGTCTTTTTTTTTACTTTTTATTTATTAAATTTCAAATTAATCCGCAAGATATACACTTGTTACCGAAAAAAATGTCCAGCCAAAGAAAGGTTAAACCAAAACAGTATAAGGGAAACCCCCTATCCAATTCACTAATAAAGAAATTAACATTCACTAGCCCACAAAAAGAGGGAGCAGGCAAGACAAAATAAAAAGAAAACATTTTCAGGAAATAAGACACAAACAGTGCATAACACTAATCCCGAACTGTGCTAAATTGGGAGAGTCCTTTTCCCGGCTATGAACTGGGTTAGGTGAGAAGGCTCGAAAAAAGTATAACTGACGCCCTGATATTTAATTAAACATCTGCATGGATATCTCAAGAAGAAAAGCCCACCAAGCTGCAAAACCTGAGGGTGAAGCAATAAAAACTGTTGCCGACGTGGCTTAAGAAACATCAGGAAACATCCTAATTGTACCCCCCATAAAGGATTCATTCCTGGCTTTGAAATATAATTTCAAAAGAAAGTCTCGATTGGACTCAAATACTACAGTCAGCAGTAAGGTCGCTCTCGGAATGTCCCGGGTCAATGGTCTCCAAAAACCCAGTCAGATCCAGTGAATCCATAGGTGGAGAATGTGCAGGGGAGGAAATTCCACAGGTCTTGCACTTGGCTGTTGGCAAGTAGAAAACCCTAGCCAAAGGAGGGGCAGATTCCAAAGGAATTTTCGAAATGGAGGTTGCATAGGTATTGAACAATTCCTTCGGCGAAGTAACAGGAAGCCGAGGAAAATTCAACAAGCGCAAATTTCTTTTCCGGACTGAGTTCTCTAGCATCTATATTTTCCCATGGATGATAGATAAATCTTTCACAACAGTACCTGGAATGGAAACAGCGTCCTCAATTTTTGCTTCCAACTTGGCCACCTTAGAAGCAATGCCGGCAAACCTCCTGCTTCTGCTGACTTATTGACTGTGCCTAAGATGGAAGAACAGATAGAGCAGCAAACTGTGAAGTGAAAGAAGTTTCCAGTGCCCTAAGACCTTCCCATAAGGAATCAAGTGTCACAGTAGCTGGGCGAACAAGAACTGTTTTTGCAGGCATCCCTAAACGAGCACTCAACCCAGCCACTACGTCCACAGCCGTATGCTCCTGAATAGTAGCAAAGATTACCTCTGCACCAGCTGGCTCTGCAAGAGGAACATCCGCCTCCGCAGAGCTCCCCACCAGCACTGATGCGCCGGTTAAGAGTCTCTCCACACTCTGAGACTCTGCCCTGTCGTTCCCACACCGAATGCTGCGGGTTGAGCTGGTGGTGTCCGGGCATCCGGGCTCAGCGTGAACTGCAGTTCAGAGGGGCATGTCAGGCCACCTTCCACCTCCATCGCCCCCAGCGAACTCTGCTCCGGATGTAATACTGCACCGACGGGCCTCACAAAGGCATCAAGAGGCCCCGAAGATACTGGCGTCGTGCGCTTGGGAAGCTCCCAAGGCTTAGCTTTCCGCTTATGAGGCATCAGGTCAAGGCAAAGTTTATAGAAAACGGAGGAAAGCAAGCACAGACTGTCGGCAGCTATCGCGTTTCCGCCATCTTGTCCCGCCCCTCTGTTGTCAACCCCATGCAAGTCTAAAAGCGTGCGTGCGTGTGCCACCCCCCCCCCCAAGTAGTTGGCCACCATAGCATCAGCATTGTAACAATGGGTAGTGACATGCACTGTTCTAGGTAGGTCCCCGTCCAACAGGGACAGAGCACAGGACCAGATGTGACTGGCGCATACAGAATGACACAAGGTGACTAGCATATCACACTGCAGACAATACCTGTCATACACTGGCGGTGATGGGGATCTGCAGCAGAGACCATCTCTAGCACTGCAGGTACTGGAAACCTGGTGCTGGGTGCCTATCCTCACCCTCATGGTGACCACAGAAATTGCTCAGTAGCATGGTTCATAGCTGCTCTTTGCTTGTATCACACACTGCCAGTGCTTCTTACTGAGCTGAGGTGATGGATAAGTGCATTCTCCATTTGGTAATCAGCTGTAGACCGCTGTTCTGCATGTGCACTACATCATGGGTACTGGTGGGGGCTACCTTATGCCAGCACACACAGCAGACATTTTAGGCGGTGACCTGCAGTTTCTTTGTATCCAGCCATTGCCGTGCAGAGAGGTGTGGCGGTGTATAGCAAGGTCTCTGTAAGCAGGGGACAAGGGTTCAATTCCTAATTGTTCTTTTTGTGACTCTGCTACTCAGATCATTTTCATGCCTGTACCAGTCAGGGCTCTGCAGATTGGTGTTGCCAGCCCATACCACCCTCTTCTCAGCCAGCATCCGTCCTTCAGCCTATTTATCTGGCTCTGTCGGCTTTGTACAGTCCTGTCTTCTTGTGAAGGCTGCTACTCCATGACCTACACTGGTACTCTTTTTTTTTTTTTTTTATTTATATATTTATGCATTTTAACAATGAATCAAGCATACACTTGTACAGTAATAAACATTGGAAGAAACAAATTAATAAGCACTAACATCAAAGAAAAAGGCAACCAATGCTATTGTCAGTCCCCAAAATGAGGGAGAAGCTCAACAGTTATTAAAGGGCCAGGAAATCCCCTAATAACAATCAAAGAAAATAAAAAGAAATCCATGAGGTACACAGGGAACCGAACAGAAACTCTACGTAATGGAGGTCAGTTGGATAGGAGAAGATGTTACAATCCGAGAACTAATGAAAGAAGATAGGTCCTCAGGCTGAAAAAAAACATATTTATGGGACTGAAAAACAACTACACATTTGCAGGGATAACGAAGAACAAATGTAGCACCCAAACGAATGACCCCAGGACGCAAAATTAAGAAAGATTTACGCCTGCGCTGTGTTTCTCTAGAAACATCAGGAAACATTCCTATTTTCTTCCCCAAAAACAGATTATTACGAAATTTGAAATAAAGCCGTAATAGCCAGTCTCTATCAGGTAATAAGGCCAATGAGACAATAAGCGTAGAAACCTCCAGTTCTTCATCCTTAGGCGTTTGAAGTAATGCTGTAACATCTAATAAACTCATCTCAGGAAGACCAGCTGCTTTTTCTTCTGATTTCCGGCCAGCAGGTAGAAAATACACTTTCGTTGTTGGAGGAATTAATTCTGGTGTTACCTTCAAGGATTCTTGCAAATACCTTTTAAAAAGGTCAACCGGAGAAACCAAAGGTAAAATAGGAAAATTAAGGAGACGAAGATTCGAAGATCTAGCAGCATTCTCCAACGTTTCAAGTTTAAACTTCATTGCTTTATTATCTTTAATTAAAGACTCAGTCACTTCAGATGTTTGCGAAATCAATTGAGTATTGGTGGAGACTTGAATTTTTAGCTCAGTCACTTCAACAGAAAATTTCTCAGACAAATTTTCTAGGTTAGAGACCCGCGTTCCAGTCAAAATTAATTGTTGACTCACCATAGTCGCCAGACCAGAAATAGCCTCCCAAATGCTCTCCAAGGACACTACTGCAGGACGATTAAGAACCAAAATCCGCGGCGTCTCAGGATCAGATGACAAAGACTGAGGAGTAACTTCTGCCACAGATTCACCGGCTCGTATACCAACAAGAACTCCTCGCTTAGTTGAAACAGCCGCCGGATTACTCAAAGCTGCAGATGAGCTCAGCTGCACTCCAGGAACCACTGCCTCAGAGCCCCGCTCGCCCGCCGTTCCTCCAACGCCAACTGAAGGGGGCAGGCATAGCTTCTGGCTGTCTCGGCGGTAAAGGCGGGGACCGACCATCCGGGGAGAGAGTCACATCCGGGGCGGAAGAAACCGAAAGTTCCTGAGCCGGAGCCTCCATGCCCCCTCTAATCTCCCCAATCTGCTGTTCGGTGAGCTGGACATAGCGATCCATTGGACCAGTCACTACAACAGGAGAGGGTTTTGCAGACGGCTCTGCGGGAAGAGGACGATGCTTGCCCTTTCTCAAACAATCCTTGTCGCCATCTTGGAAACCAAACCACTCCTACACTGGTACTCTTAACCATATTTTGCTCATTGTGCTTGCCTCTCCTGTGCCTGATCTGCACATAACCACTACTACTCTGTCCCCCTGTCGCTGCAAACATCCTGCCGCTTCTGCCTCCGCTGGGGGACACGTCTTCCCCATCCTATGCCACACAACGACATTGCAGCATTTTACACTGGCATCGCCCTGTGCATCGGTACAGCTTCCTCCCACATGCTCGTCTGCTTTACTGGCTGCTACATAGGGTGCCCACCGATATGACAGGTCCATCAACTCCCACCTGTCCTTCCTTCCATCACCTTTACATTGACATTCTTTGGTGCTCTATCCAGCATTTGAGTTACAGCCGTTCCTGCCTTAAGGTGCATGCTTTCCTCCTTAGGGCACCTTATCTCTCCTTAGGACACCTCATCTCCTGTTAAGACACCTTATCACATCTTAAGATGCCTTATCTCCTGTTAATACAAAAAATCCCAGCCTAAATAGTGCGACCTATATAATTATTTTTTTGTCGAAGCTAACCGTAGGTGGGTCGAAAGGAAAAATGGCCCACACCCACCTACGGTTAGCTTCGACAAAAAAATAATTATATAGGTCGCACTATTTAGGCTGGGATTTTTTGTATTTTCGGTAATTTACCCGGACCTTGTTATCTCCTGTTAAGGCACCTTATCATATCTTAAGATGCCTTGTCTCTCCTTAGGACGTCTTGTCACCCTACCGCACTTGGTCCTATTAGCTTACATTAAATGTCTCAAGGCACTTAAATGCTGGCATGCCACTACCCGCCCACTACCTCATATAGCTTCAGGCACCTTAATGCTGCCCTTGCCCCCAGTGACTTTACCGTGGCTTAGTAAATGTACCTCTAAGTTTACCTCCTTGTACAGTAGCTTCATTTTATGCCCTCTACTTCTACAGCTTCTTTTAAAAAGGTATGTTCATTAATACCCTTTAAGTATTTAAATGCCTATATATCTCCCTCCTATCCTGGGGTAAACATATTTAGGTTTTCAAGTCTCTTCTCATAGATCTTCTGGCGCAGGATCCAAATCTTTTTGGTCACCTTCCACTGAACCATTTCAAGTCTTTTTATATCTTTTGTAAGATATGGTCTCAAAAACTGAACAGAATACTCCAAGTGAGGCCTCACCAAAGATTTGTACAGGGGCATTAATACCTCCTCCTTTCTACTGGTTATTTCTCTATGTATGCAACCCAACATCCTTCTGGCTTTTTGGCTACCGCCTTGTTACACTGTTTCACCATCTTGAGATCCTCAGACACTATCACTCTGAGATCCTCTCCTGGTCCATGCATATAAATTTATTTATTTATTTATTTAGTGTACACTTATATCCCGCTACTTCCAGCAATCAGCAGCGGTTTGCTATAAATGTCTCACCTCCTATTTCATACAATTCCTTTATATCCCAAATACATGAGTCTGCACTTCTTTGTATTAAATCTTAACTGCCAAGCATTAGACCATTCTTCCAGCTTTGTAGATCTATCCTCCTATTGTCCCTTAGAGCAGTCTACTCTGTTGCAAATTTTTGTGTCATCTAAAAAGAGGCATACTTTTCCCTTCAATCCTTCAGCAATATCACTCACAAATACATTGAACAGTACCGGTCCCAGGATCAATCCCTGGGGCACACCACTACTCACCTTACTTTCTTCTGAGTAAGTTCCATTTATCACCACCTTCTGTCATCCCCAGGTGACTCAGTTTATTGATAAGCCTCCTATGAGGAACGGTATCAAAGGCTTTGCTGAAATCTCAGTAGATAATATCCATCACATGCCCTTGATCTAGTTCTCTGGTCACCCAATCAAAGAATTCAAACAAATTTGTTTGGCATGATCATCCTTTGGTAAAACCATGTTGCCTTGGATCATGCAACCTATTGGTTTCTAAAAAGTCCACTATTCTTTCTTTCAGGAACACTTCCTTTTGGGTAATCCTTTGCATCCCTCTCTCTAGCGAAAAAAAAATTCTCTATCTTTGAGGCTCAGAAAACAAGCAATCTACATCTAGCCTCTCTCTTCCTCTCCATCCCTGGAATTTGATCTTTTTTTATGTGCTTCAGAATCCATCTCTTCAGTCTTCATTTCTTCAGAAAGTTATCCCAATATCCACTCGTTCAGTCGGTCTTTCAGCATCCAGTTATTTATTTAATTCAACAATCCTCCAGTCAACAATTATTCAATTGAGACATCTTCACACAGACCCATCCTGCTTCCATAGAAACAGAATCAGTGCAGCACTCTTGGTTTCAATTTTTACAATAAGTCCTTTGTTTGTTGATTTGTAATAAACAGTTGGAGATTAAGAGATTGAGGTCCCCTTTTACTAAAGCCCGTTATTTGATTAACGGGCATTTTAACATGCAGCAACAGGGCATCCGCGACACTAACATGCAAGCTGGTCCACAACTTCATGCAAATATGCTGGTTAATTGGCCACTGTAGGATGGGGCGGGGAATGGGAGAAGTGTAAGCATAGAAAAAGCATTAGTGCGAGAACCTGGTCTATTGCCGCATACTCAACAGCAATATGTCGCCTAACATGGGTGCACCTAAAGACTCCTCTATAGAAGCCTCTAAGTGTACCTGCCATAGAGTTGGATGGCGCATGTTAGCTGCCGGGACATACTGGACATGCTCTCAACAGCTAACATGGAGGCTTTGCAATTAACGCACGTGTAATCGGCGTGTCAATGGCAAACCCTTAGCAAGCTTTAGTAAAAGGTGCTCTAAGT
This sequence comes from Ichthyophis bannanicus, assembly GCA_033557465.1. Lineage (NCBI taxonomy): Eukaryota > Metazoa > Chordata > Amphibia > Gymnophiona > Ichthyophiidae > Ichthyophis > Ichthyophis bannanicus. Next base: position 840,347,285 of record CM066031.1, read on the forward strand.
CTTCTCCTTGGATGTGATCTTTTTTTAGCTATTAAGTATTGTACTGGAAAAACATAGTATGAGAAGAACATAAGCTCAAAGAGGGGATATCTACTTTAATCAGTTTTAGGTGGTGTCCTGTGTTAGTACAGCCCTTCTCCCTCCATTTTTGGACCAATCTTTGGGGGGAAGTCATGTTTAAATAGTGAAAAGTCATGTTTTTTTCTGCCCTATTCCCTTCTACCATTTCCAAGTCATATAGTATGGATGAAGTGCAGTAGTGCTACTTTCCATTTGTAATTGTTGAGTTTTTCTTGTGTGTAAAATATTAAAGAACACGTATGGGGTACATAATTTCTTCAGTAGACCTTCTGATGAGAACTTGTAAGACCTAGTGTATACACCACATATAGCCACCTCACTATGGCTGTTGCATTGTAAAATCTTGTGTCTGACAATCCTATTCCTCCTCGATGATTCTTCGATGGAAGGGAGTGGAAGGTGGCTGTGGTGTGCAGCTGTAATGGTCCAGAGGGGATCATTTATGGCATTACCAAGGATATAGTTTGGGTGGACCTGGGGCAGAGTTCTGATGGATACATACATAGAGTAAACACACACATTTTATTCCTGGGAGAATTCTGCACAACTGCACAATCCAGAATTTATGCAGCATTCCCTACCTGAGCAGAATTCTGCACAGGCAGTGGTGAGCCAGACACAGAGGCAGGATAGGGTACACAAGCTTTAAGAGTGCTCGACCCTGCCTCACTGTTAGCGGCAACATAGCCATGGGAGCTCTTCCGTCTGCTCCAGCGGCTGTGCTAGAGTCCTATGCTGGTGCATTTTCAAAGGTACACAGGAAACATTTCTGTATCCCTTTGAAAACGTGCCTGTATTGGACTCTAGCACATCCACGGGAATGCTCCTGCAGTTTTGTTGCCGCAATCAGGTAAACCGTGATCGGACTGCTAGTAAGGCGGAGGGGGGGGGGGGGATGGCTCAGGGCAGGAGAAGGGCTCCTGGTGAATTGGGGGGGGGGTTGGTGTGGGCTAGAGATGGGCTGCTGGTGAGTCAGGGGGTTGCTTGTGGCTGGAAATGAGCTGCTAGTGAGTCAGGGGGGTTGCTGGGGGCTGGAGATGGGCTGCTGGTGAGTCGGGGGAGGCTTGGGGCTAGAGGTTAGAGGGAGAGAAAACAGGGGAGACAAGGATGGGTTGGGGACCGAACTGTGATTGGAGCAAATGAGCTAAGCAGGAAAAAGGCAGGGGAAATTTCAGGTCTAGAGGAGGAGTTGTTTTATATTGGGGGAATTCTGCACAAAAATTTACTAATTACGCATGCAGAATTTTAAAATACTGAGCGTAGAATGTTAAAACATTTTATGAAGAATTTAAAGTTTTTTTGCACAGAATTCTCCCAGGTGTAACATTTCCACCTGCTTTGGAGGAGGTGTAAATTTGTATAAGAAAATGTGCATGAGGCCAGGTCTGGTTCTGGATGCCTAATTTAGAAAGGCGCGTAAATGCCTGTGTTGTCTTTTAAAATAGGTGCCTTTTAGGAACTGTTATAAAATGAGCCCCCACATATATAACGTATTAAATTCACAGATCAGATCAACAAATTTGAACATGGAAACAATTAATAGGCTACATATACTAACATGTTAAAACGCTAACATGCATTTATGCAAGTTATATTCTTAGGGGTGTAGATATTCCGCAGCGGCGGCTAAGGCTGATAAAGCAGCTAGCTGTCGTTGCTGAACCTTGAACCCGGATATTCAACGTTGGGGCCATATGTGGCTGGATAGCACATTAGCTAATCGGCCAGTTTGCTAAAGCAGCTAAAGTTAGGCAAGCCTTTCAAGTGCCTAACTCCAGCTGCTGTGGGATAACCGGCTAGTGGCTGAATATCGCTGCTAGCCAATTACTTCCATGCGCTGCCTCTGCTCCGCCCCTATGCTAACCAGCTAGCGTCAGGCTGCTTAGGGGCTAAAATAGGGGATATTCAGCAGTACTAACCATGTTAGTGCTAATGAATATCCTGTGGAGCATGATTTAGGAAGTTTGTAGGTCTATAAACTGCTTAAGTGGCTTTGAAGATCCTCCCACCCTTGGTTAACAAATAGGCCCCAATGAGGATAATAAATTAATCAAATTAATGTGTGTTAATGTGCACTAGCCCAATGTTTTAACACTTATGTGCCTCATGGACATCTTGCTTCTAAATCGCAGGTTATGCTCACGGTCGTTTTGCATCTTTTCCAGAAATAATCTCAAGTACTTGATGTTTCTTAGATTGTTACATTCTCCTTATGCAAAGCTTATATTTTGCTGGAAAGTGCAGCGTAAATTTTTAATATTGAGGCAGTGTAGCTCCATGATGTAGTACATCATGACCCGCTAGCCCTGTGTTAACTTTCCCAAGAAATGATGGAACAGTAGTAAATTTGGAACTTTCATAGCTTATGCCTCTCTTCCTTGTACAGTGCCAAAAATATTGCTTTATCGTGTGTACAAACTTTTAGCTATGAGTGGTCGTGACCTGCCACTTCCATCCCTCAGTGCGCTCTTTGCATTCTAAGCAGGCTTCCTTGCTGCAGTAGGTCTAGTAGTGCATTTGGCAGCTATATTTCCATTATCTGATCCAATTCCAATTCACAAATCAATTCAGGCAGTCCTGTTATTCATATTTTTTTTCTTCCCTAATTTTCTTGTTCTGGGTTTCCAAGCCAGCCACACGTGTGTCTGCATCCGCCATCAAGTCCTCCTATCTTGATATATAGCTTTCAGTTTGTTGTGATAAGTGTGCTCGAGTCTCTAAGCCTTCTTGAATTTCATCAATGGAAAACCGCGACTTAGACAATCTGTTCCCTTTCCCTGCTATTAAATTCTTTGTGAGCTTGCCGATTGCTTTTTCTTGCCGTGTGATGAATGGGTATGCTTCAGCAGTCATTCTCATTTGTGAAAGTTTTTTTCTGATCTGCCTTTGCATCTTTATCACCATAGTGTGCATTCAACTAAGTTTCACTCTCCGTTTTCCATTTCACGTGTTTCAGGGATCTTGCAGCATGAACATTTTGGCCAATTCCAGGTCTCCTCTTGCCTAAAATATTGTTTTTAGGCTTAGAACCCAGAGTACCATGTGCAGGTATCATCATGTGATCCTTCCTGCCATCACCGTCTACGTTTCTTGCAAAGTGACCTTTCGCTAAGGTCTGTGCTCCCCCCAGCGGAAAGCTAGAGTAGAGTGAAGGAGGCTGACAACCAGGCAAGCCAGGGTTCAATTCCTGCTCTTGCTCCTTGTGATCTTGGGTAAGTCGTTTAACCCCCCATTGCCTCAGGTACAGCACTAGACTGCAAGCCCTCTGAAGGCAAGGAATTCCCCGCATACCTGAATGTAACTTGTGTGGTAAGGAGGCAGTTGTGGAAAAAGCAGAAAGAGAGAAACCTACTATTAAAGGCAGAATAAGAAGGCGAAGAAGCTCCTTAAGAAAAGATCCTCAGCTTTTGTCTCGAGTCACCCCAAGGAATCAGAAACTATCCAGTAGTTCCCAAAGGTCTGTGGAATAGAAAGGTAGAAAAACAACTGGAACTATAGGTAGGCATATCCAGAGGAAGTAAGGCTTGGGGGAATGAATGTCAGCTTCCCTGGACTGATACGACTTATTCTCTGGCTAAATGTTTTGATGCAGTATCCGAATGGCTTCAATCCCAGAACCTCCGAATTCAACACAAAAAGACCGAGGTTCTCTTCATCACCAGGGACCCACTTTTCACCCCCCCATCCCATATAAAGGTGAAAGAAGCTGAGCTCCAATCAAAACCTTCCATTCGCTACCTTGGAGTCACTTTTGACCAACGCATGGATCTGAAACTACACATAACCAACGTAGTCAGAGCAATCTACCTCAAGATCCGGACTCTTCGACATCTTCGCCCCCTGCTTGATCCTGATGACTTCAGAACTATATTTCAAGCCTTAACCTTACCACACCTTGACTATGCCAATGCCATTCTCCAAGGCCTCCCACACTCCACATTAAACCCTTTGCAACTCGCCATGAATACCGCTGCTAGAGTCCTCTACGGAGCATCAAGAAGGGACCATGTAACACCCATCCTAGAGCAACTCCACTGGCTCCCCATACATGGCAGAATATTGTTCAAAACATTACTACTAACTTTCAAGGCCACTAAAAGCATCACCTCCTCCTCTCTAATAGACCTCATTCAGGCCGTCCCACCCAACAGATCCAGGAGAACGATATCAACAAATACTCTAATCATCCCTAAAGCAGCGACAAAATGCCTATCAGTGACATCTAACAGGGCCTTCAGATTCTATGCCCCTAAGTACTGGAACGCTCTACCCCCAGAGATTCGTGCTATCACTGATCTATCCCTTTTCAGAAAGGCACTCAAATCCCACCTCTTCCCCCAATATATTACTTGACCAACTAACCAATCTTAATCACTACCCAAACTAAGAACAAATCCTGTTATGTATACTTGTAAATACTCTTGTAAATAGTTGCAGTAATGACGTCCCATGTTTTATCCAAGTTCTCTGACCTTGTTCTCTGTAAAACCTAACAGTTTGTTGTTATGGTATGTTGTTATATTGTGAACCGCGCTGATTCTGAATAGAGCGGTATATAAGAGCCTGTAATAAATAAATAAATAAAATAAAATCCATTTAGAGACCCCAAACTGAAATGAAGCTGTGGAATGAGCAGATACCCAGAACTGCAGAGAAGCGGGTGGAGGCTGACCCAGGTTTAGTAGGCCCTGATCAAGATGGAATGCCAGACGAAGAAGAAATCAAACATATTAAAGAATCGGTGATCTTTCTATCTCCTTTCTATCCAGATAATGCTGGGCAATATGCAGGTGGACCTGGAAATTATCCAGAGTGCCAATGTTCAGCCTGTTATCCTGTTAACTATATAAATACCTTTAGGACAGCAAAAAGATCACAACTCGGATACTGGTGCTGAATATTACAATTACATTTAAATGCTTTGACCAGTGTTTAAAAAGCAAGATGACCATGGTGTTTCAATAGTGAGTGGAAAAAACCCTACTCATGCAGACCAGAATACAGCAATCTGTTTATTGTCAAGTGCAGTTAAATACAATCATGTTACTTCTTTGTTTTATCAGAATTGTTGGTTGCCTCGCATTTATCAATTCCACAAAGCGTACTATACAGGTTTCTCTTTGCACCTGTTATCCCTTTCATTCCCTACTTTCCCACATGATCTCTCTTCTTGCAAGCTTCCAATCTCTTAGTTCTTCCCTCAGTCTCCTGGGCCCACTTGAAATCCGCGGTCATTCAGCCTTTTATTTCTTAGCTCCACTCTTCTGCAACACTACAAGTAGAACATATACATCTGGAATCCCGTTTTATGAAATTTTAAATAGCCCTCACGACACATTATTTTGAGAAGGCTTTCCTGGAGTACTGGGGGCTAGGATAGTGCCAACCACCGGATACTCACAGCCTTTTAACTCTACAATTTAGTATACAGAACTTGTATTCTCAGTTCTCCTTCTTAAGTTTCTCCTTTCTGGCTTTCCAAATTTATTCTGATCTGTTGTTTTATGGACTTCTTTTCTTTTTCTTTTAATTTGAGTTTTAAATGTAAACCGCTTTGCTGTCAACCACGCAAAAGGAAGTATATCAACAGGTTCAGAGAAGAGCCACCAAAATGGTAAAGGGGATGGAAGGATACCCCTATGAAGAAAGGCTAAAAATGTTAGGGCTCTTTAACCTGGAAAAGAGGCGGCTGAGGGGAGATATGATAGAAGTCTATAAATTAATGAATAGAGTGGAACGGGTAAACATAGATCGATTGTTTACGTCATCAGAATATAGGAAGACTAGGGGACATGTAATGAAGTTACGGGGTAAACTATTCAAGAGAAATAAGAGAAAATATTTTTTCACTCAATGTGTAATCAAACTCTGGAATTTGTTACCGGAGGATGTAGTAAAAGCTGTTAGTGTAGCTGGGTTTAAAAAAGGTTTGGACAAGTTCCTGGAGGAAAGATCCATAAACCATTATTAAAAAGGGACCCAGGATATCACTGTTTGACCCAATACAATCATTGTGGAACCTGTGTCTTTTGGGTGAAACTGCTAGGTATGTATGACCTAGATTGGCCACTGTTGGAAACAGGATACTGGGCTTGACGGACTTTGGTCTGACCCAGTATGGCATATCTTATGTTCTTATGTTCTTTTTAATAAACATAGGGGTATGTTCTTAAAGGGTGTTAAGAGAGCAAGTGTCCCATTAATGCCTCTAATCAGCACCCTTGTGCCCTTAACACTGCAATAATGAGCGTTACAGGGTCCTGCAGCATTAAGGGAAAAGGAGGTGGAGAGTAGGCATTAATGGGGCAGAGAGTGGGCACTGACAGCAGGCACTCCCTTATCGTTGGTTGCGCAATTGCGCGTTAGAGCTCTCATCGCAGAGAACCCTAACGCCAAGTAAAACCTCACAGAAAGGGTCTATTTTAAGGGGAGAAAGCCTATTCCAATGTCTGCATTGTGATCCACACACAGGGGAAACCAAGACAGTGATAGTAGTGCTCTATTAGCGGCATAGTGGCCAAGTATGAAAGGTCACTATGTTGATGATGAAATCGGGAAAAGGAGGTGGCACATGGGTCATGCAGTGGGGGTTGCTGGTGCGCAAGGCTGACCAGGCAGCTGCCCAGGTGGCACATCTGTGATGTCCGTCATGATCCCACAGTGACAGTGGTGGCACACAGACATGCCACTGCTATGGAACAGGAGATGCACAACTATGGACGGGTCAAGGGACCATGGTACCCTAGGCAGGCCCCCCCACTGCTACCACCAAAGGCAATTCTGGAGGAAGAAGCCAGCAGTGGCAGCGGCTGTAGCTCTAAAGGGGGCTGCAAAAAGCAGCCACCGGTGAAAATACCACAGCTGCAGCTGTATGTCTCCCCCTGTAATGGAATCGGCGGCAACCGGGGATGGGGTGGTGGTGGCAGCAGTTGGGTGGGGGGAGTGTGACCAGGCATGTCTGCCGCTGTCCCCCCCATATGGAACAGCTGCCCCAGGCGCCCACCTAGTGGATGGGCTGGCACAACGCCCCCCACACACTGCCACCATGCTGCCCTATCAGCATGGTGTGGGGATTTATGGGTGCAGCAGCTCCCATCTGCAACAGACAAAAGCTCTGTCCTGGCCCCTGTGTGTCCTGCACAATGGCACATTTGGCAAAGTCTGTCTGATAGCAACATTTTAGTGACAGGTACAGCGGAACACATGCTGATCTGTCCCTACAAGGTCAAACAAAGCAGGACATGTGCCCACATCCCCCATGGAGGTGGGCTGGAGCAGCTAGGTGTGCACAGCTGCATAGGTACAACATCAGTGAGGCTGCCTGCAGCACTGAACCAGTGGGTGTGCCACGATGACAGGGAGGGATGGAGCGTCCGGCAGGCTGGCCACACTGGGCCCCTGGCACCAGTCTAATTGACCATGTGGATCTCTTGGCCCTTGGATCAGGATACTCTACACCCACACATAGTGAGTAGATATGTGTATGTGGGGAGGAAAAATGATGCTGCAGAAGGAATACTACGCAATAGGAGAACAGGACATGTCAGAGGCAAAATGCTCACCCAGCACCATCATCTGCAAGATGATAGCACTACTACCACTAATCTACATCATCAATAAAGTGCCACTAGGCATATGCAGAACTGTGCAAACACAGAGGGAGACCGTACCTGCCCAAAGAGCTTACAATGATGACAATACAATACAAGAGAAATAAGGGTACAATAGGGAGAGGAAACACAGCTAAATGAGAGATAAGGATCCAACAGCAGCCCCAAATAGGTATGTTGTCTACATGGATTTGAAGAGGGAGAGAGCAGAGGCATGATGTATGGCTAGAGGATGCTTGCACCAGGTATAAGGAGCAGCAAGGTGACAGGATCGGGGTCTGGAGATGGCAGTAGAAAAATAGGGTATAAAGAGGAGGTAGCCAGCAGAGGAGCAGAGTCCATGGGAAGGGTTGTAGGGAGAGAGAAGAAAGATAATGAGGGGCAGTAGAGGGGATGCATCTATAGGTTAGCACACATCGCATGTGTGAGATGAATATGGAAACGGACAGGGAGCTAGTGACGTGATAACAGGAGAAGGGTTATATGAGTATCGGGGATGGTGGGGGATCAGCCATGCAGCAGAGTTCCATAGAGAAGGAAGGGGAGAGAGATGACTCTGAGGAAGACCAGCAGTGAGGAGGGTGCAGTGGCAAGATGGGAGGTAACCATAGAGTGGACAACAGTATTTGTGGTATGTTGAGAGAGCATGAGGCTCTGTGTGAACCGGGACACCCTCCAAATGTAAGGACCCAGACATCAACAGCCACCTGAGGCACATGTGAATCCACATCAGCCAAGTGGGTCTGCAAGATGTGGTCACGCCATGACTGCACCACAAGCACACACCAGGTATGGGGGACCATGGTCATTCTGCTAATCCCACCATATCATGTGAAGTGTGTGTGCCTGTCTCATGGGCTGTCCCACTGAGTGAACAAATCCCATGTGTAAGACAGGAATGTCACTTGCACCAACAGCATAAACAACCACTGCATCATATGGACTAGTGAACACTTAACCCTCCCATAGCCACCAAACACACCTTGTCAGACAGATGTGGCACGCATGCAGACATCTCAGCAGACATAGGCAGACCCCTATGCATGCCCGCATTCACCCAGACACTGACCACAGCTACACCCATGGACTGCTGAACCCTTACGGCAGCTCTGTGGCTCAACACACAAGGCCAGTGTATATATGTGCGGAGGGTCACAGGTTTAGACCTGTTTGCAGATCATGTATTGCATAACCCTGTGGGTAAACATTATCCTACATGCAGGCACAGCACCAGCATGTGCACCCCCCCCCAAAGGATTGTCCAGCAAGGGTCCATACACCCAACAGCCACACAGACAGGCTCTTCTACACACGGCCGCAACACTGAGCAGGCATTAACAATGGGTGTACATTCAGAGCATGCTAATAGCGCCTGCACAATGAGCACACGTTAACAATGCTTGAGCAGATATGGAGACTGAAGCAGCAGGCAGGCAGCCAACCATCACCACTTTTGCACAGCGTGGTGATGTGTGTGTGTGTGTGTGTGTGTGTGTGTCTTTCCAGAGTACTGTGCCCTTCTGCAGTGCATTGTATAAGCCAGGGGTCTCAAACTCAAATTGCTTTGAGGGCCAAATGAGGACTTGTAAAGTAACCCGGGGGCCGCAGAAGACGCGGGCCTAATTTGCATAAGGGACCTCATTTGCATACATATTTGCATAATGTTACCATAAACTAACTTTTAGTAAACATGCCTCTTAATGAGTGTATGGATAAAGAAAGACTAAAAGATTTCTACATTACTATAATCCAGTTCTGACCCCCCCCAGCCCATTACCAGTTCTGACCCCCCCCCAGCCCACAGCACATTACCAGTTCTGACCCCCCCAGCCCACAGCACATTACCAGTTCTGACCCCCCCCAGCCCACAGCATATTACCAGTTCTGACCCCCCCAGCCCACAGCACATTACCAGTTCTGACCCCCCCCAGCCCACAGCACATTACCAGTTCTGACCCCTCCCCCAGCCCACAGCACATTACCAGTTCTGACCCCCCCCAGCCCACAGCACATTACCAGTTCTGACCCCCCCAGCCCACAGCACATTACCAGTCCTAAACACCCCCCCCCCCATCAGCCGCGGCAAAATCGCATGTCCCGCAGGGCCCCCCCTGCCCGGCAGAGCCAGCCCTCCCTCCCTCCCTCCCTGCCTGCCTGCCTGTTTGCTTCCCTCCCTCCCTCCCTGCCTCAGTCCCTCTCCTCTTCGGCTTAGAACCGCGAAGGGAGAGTTCCTCCCTCGCGACTCTGTTAAGTCGGCTGAGGCTTATGGGAAATTTCCCCTCTGCCCCGTCGAGCTTAACAGAGTCGCGAGGGAGAAGCTCTCCCTTCGCGGCTCTGAAAGCCGAAGAGGAGAGGGACTGAGGGAGGCAGGGCTGGTTAGAGAATTCCGGGTGCTGGGCAGAGTGCCTCCTTACCTGCCGCGGAGAGCTGTGCACCCTGCTGTAACACCAAAAAGGGATCCTCCAAAGCGCGTGGTGCCTCGTGGCGTTCCGGTGGCTGCTCAGACTGCTTCTGGGCCCCCCCCTCCTCCTCCTTCTCCTCCTTCCTGTCGCTGATTGGTGGAGGGCAGGCTCGTGACTCGGTCATGTGCAGAGGAGAGCAGACCAACACCACGCAGCCCCGGGAATCATACTGTGAGGAAAAAAAAATACCAAAATACCAAGAAAATAGTTGTGGCGTCGCGGGCCGCACAAAATGCTCTCGCGGGCCGCGTGTTTGAGACCCCTGGTATAAGCTGTTCCCAATGTTAGTCTGGAAATGTGCACAATGAAAAGCAGAGGATTATGGATATGTCCTGAAACAGAGTGGTTTGCCCAGGATGTGTATGCAATGACTGGGGCGTCATATCGCCTATCTGCCACATGTGTGGCCTGGGTGCCCACAGCATTTCGTGCTGAGAGGGCACTCTCACTATGACCATGTCACAGCTATGTATCCACATAGTGCTATATAGCATCAGGCTGTGGGTGCTCTCCTTTTCCTGGGAGCCTAATCACTCACGCACCTGCTGAGTGTCCATGCCGTTTGTCCCAAGCCAGGGTGTACATGGTCATCCTGTGCACATGCATTGTGTGTGCTGACCAGCAGACTGGGCACTGTTGGTGTGTGCATGGCTGAGACAACCCTGTGGTGGCCTCAAATACAGACTGACTGTGCTTGATGTTGTGGATTGGTAGTTCCAGATTGTTAGGACAGCAGCTATTCTTGCCCAGCTCACTATGGTCTTGGAAGGCCCAGCAGTACGGTGACAACAGCCCCACACCAGCCTATACAAACACCACTACATTCGTCTTCCTTGGAAACAGCTGCCACAACTCCAGCCACTAAGATACAATGTTCCAGGAGAGTCTCTGCCCAACAGGAGGATGACACAGGTCCCAGATGTGAAAGGTGACTCTGGCATGCTGCAACTGAGCAGAAAACCAGGCAACTAGCATTATACACTGCAGACAACACCTGCCACACACTGGCAGTGATGTAGATCTGCAACAGGGCCAACAGAGTTCATCTCTTGCAGAGCAAGATCTGGAGACCAAGTACTGTGCGCCCCTCCTCACCTTCAGGGTAAGTGCTGAAACTGGTCAGTAGCACAGTTGGCAGCTGTTATATGCCTGTGGCACACACTGTCTGTGTGTATTACTGAGCTGATGTGATAGATCACTGCATTCTCCATTTGGTGATCATCTGCAGAATGATGTTCTGCATGTACAGTGCATCATGGGTGATGGTGGGGCTAAACTATACCAGCACACACAGAAGACACTGCAGGTATAGTGGCAACTGTGATCACTAGGGCATAGCCCAGTACCTGCCTGTCATCTCTGATGGTGGGAAACATGTGCATGTTCCCCCAGTGAGCACAGGATGGTCTGCAATGGTCCACATGGCTACTTACCATGGTTTGTGCGCATTGCATTTCCAGGTGTTCCTATCCCGCTATGTGCAGCAGGTCATAGGGGACTGCATGCCATGCACATGTGCTGCCTCTGGGGTTTGTGCACATTGCAGCACAGTGGACCCATATGCGTGACTGTCGTTGGGGGTACAGTGTAGGAATGGGCATCTTGCCCTCACCTGTGCCTTGACCTTTGCACGAGGGAGGTAGCCTACAGCAGTGTGTTTGTAGTGCTGCTGAGCCTGAGTCCACCCACTGCAAGCAGGGACCTGCAGCTGCTTGGATTCCAGACACTGCTGTGCAGAACAGTGTGGAGATATATGCAAAGGCAAGGGTTTGATTCCCACTCATTCTCTGTGTGCTACTCAGTTCATTTTCATGCCTGCAACAGTCTGGGGTCTGCTGTGACAGGCTGACACACATTCTTATGCTTTGTTATGTGATCTGCCCACAATTTGTGTCTGCAAACATACATTTTGCCATCATGCCCTTCTGAGTGCATGACTTTATTGGTTCTGCTGCAGCCCATTGCAAGGTGTCAGACATGCTCACCCTGCAGATGTTTGCCACCCAACTGGAGGCATATCCTAATGGTCAGGGCACTGGCTTAAGAACCAAGATATCAGGGCTCGATGCCCACTAACACTCCTTGTGTGACTGGTTGGAACATTTCACTGAGGCTTTTTCTATATGGCACAGCCTTCATAGGATGACTACAAACTCCTTGTGGCCTTAGCCAGGTCACTTAACCATCCACTGCCTCAGCAGACCACAGGTTCTCACAGTCCTTGTTTTTAATCATACATTACTAGGTTTTCAGTACAGCCCTTTTATTTTTATTTATTTATCTATATTTTTCTATACCGCCCCTTCCAGCGATCAAGGGCGGTTTACAAGGAACATTTTAACAATTGTACAGAGATGTATACATTTACATTGAACAATCAGATTCAACTATTTACAATGAACGGTTAAGTTTAACTATTTACATTGAACAAAACTTCAACTTCATGATGTATTAGTAATACAAACAACCATTAGATTATTTACATTGGATATTTACAGTGGTTGTGTGTTGTATCAGCCCTTTGTGTGTTGTATCAGCCCTTTGACTGCACTGATACAGTGATGTAATAAATGACAGTTAAATACAAACAGATATGATCCACTTGTGAAACATGGTTCAGGTATCACATCATGACTGTGACTGTACAGCTTTTGCTCCATCACTTCTCTGCATTATATGCGGACACACCTTACCCCTTGGATGATCACCTGCAGGGATCATCTCATGTCCTTACATTCTCTATTTGGCCAGTTTGAGTGACTGCTGTCCAGATGTTGTATGCACATTTGTATGGTGAATTATGTAATACATGGGTGTCTGGGACAGGTGTAAGACCAACATGTTTGGTATCAGGCCTTCCGTGTGGCATTGGCACATATTTTTCCCACACAGTACAAATGCATAGGGGATAGCAATTCTGGTACATCAATACTTCACGTCCATACCACCCTCTCATCTACTGCCATCCTTCCTTCAGCCCATCCATCAGCCTCTGCCGGTTATGTGTAGTCATGTATTCTCCTGTAAGCTGCTACACCATGGCCCACACAGGTACTCTTTTTCGCATTTCAGCTTCACGTACGCCTCTCCTGTGCCTGATCTGCATGTCAGCACTCCTGCTTCGTCATCCTTTAGATGCACACATCGTGGCGCTCCCGACTCTGCTGGGGGACACGTCTTCCCCATCCGATGCCACTCACTGACATTATGGCATTTTACATGGGGACACTCCGGTGCATCAGTCCAGCTGCTTCCCACATGGTCAACCTACTGGCTCGATGCCCTTGGATTTGTCAGGTCCGTCAGCTACCACATGTCCTTCCATCCATCACCATTTATTGCCTTTTGCTGGGGTTCTGTTATCCAGCATTACAGTGATAGCCGTTTTTGGGTGTTAAGGTGCACGCTTGCCACTTTAATGCTCAATATCCTGTTGGCGCATGTTAAGCGGCACAGTGCGCCCTTACCGCCAGAACGCCTCCACCTGCCCAGAGCCTTTTTTGCACAGAAAACCCTTTAACACTGCCATTCACACTCGATAACCACTGCTAACTTAATGCCCTTTAGAAAACATACCCCATAAACACAAATTGGTTGCCTCTTTTGGCTAAGAAAACAGATGACAACTTTCTAGTAAATTAGTTACATCTCTGCCCTTATTTTAATGTAGACGTTTATTTAAAAGATCCAATGCTATCCGATTAGGGCGTACTGTGGCATTCTGGGGCAGAGTGGGGACGGAGATTGCCGGTAACCAGGTAGCAGCATATTGCACCGCTACCCGGTTAGTGATCCGTGCCTAAAACCGCGAGGTTTTGGCTCGCTTAATTCTAGCCAAGGATGCTAACCGGGTAGCGGTCCAATATCGCTGCTACCTGGTTAGGCTCTGCAGGTAACTCCACTCGGCACCAAACCCAGATATTCAATGTCATCTCTGCAGCATTGAATATCTGGGTTTAGAGGTCAGCGGGCAGGGCTATGCGCCGACACGGTGCGTAGCCCGCCCAAATGAATATCAGGCCCTATATTATTTGAAGTATCCCTACTCCCTTTGCAATCACACAACTCATCAACACTAAGATGCAGACAGCAGCGAGATGGGGGGCTATCCAGTCTTTTCTACTAGTGCCACATGTATGATTATCTCCCAGTTGGTGACATGTCAACAGTGTGCAATCAGTGCAAGGAGCTCATGACTCTCAGAGAATGAGTCTGATCTGTGGAGGCTAGAGCAGCAAACTTGAAGCAACTGAGGCAGACAGAGAGATGTAAAGAGCAGGCGTTCAGACATAATAGAGAAGACTCACATAGGTACAAGTGTATATAAACAGATGAATATAAAGGAATCTTCCTAACAGAAATATATGTGTGATAAGATACATTTACAAAGTGGGTAGAAAGGATCAATGATGAAATCTGGAGCAAAGCTTTTTTGGCTATGCTTTAACTTTCCTTAAATGTTCTTGTTTTGATGGTCTGCTAAAGTAGAGTTATGTGAAGCCCTACTGATAGAATTTTGTGTGTGATTTGAATATTTAAAAAGGAGACAGAGCAAGGCTCCTGAACCAAAATGTTGACATGAACAGCTCTGCTGCTGGACGCATTGAACCCCTGGCTTACCTCGCTACTTTTCAGGCTCTAGAAACCAAGCTCGCAGGCAAAGAGAAAAGGAAAGGTGTCAAGGGAGACCTCCACTCCAGTTTCTCTCCCACCAAAGGCGCAAAGGAAGCTAGACAATTTTGGCGTCCAGCTGCAGTGGGAATGTGTGTCTCTACTGGTGAATTCCATGGGCGGTGGTGCGGAGACCAGCATGGAAAGGGCGTCTTTCAGCATCCCTGAGATCAGGATGCTTGCTCTGTGAGGAGACATCCCTGATTTTATGGCTGAGTGAGGAAGCGGCACCCACAGAGTTATCCCCACTGCTGTTGGAAGGGAGAGAGTTTCCTGTGAATATGGCTTCTTTCGTGGGAGAGAGACCGGCTACCATAACTCTTGATAGCTTCCCAAAGCACTTCCAAAGTATGGATTCCTCCCTTTAGTTGTTAGCTGGCAAGTTGGAGTCTCAAATTAAACAAGTAGAACTTAAGATGGCTGACCATGATCAGGCACCGACGCAGCACGCCTCAAGGCTGGAATCATTAGAAATGTCTGTGGAATCGTTGCAAGCTGTGAGCACTGTTCAAGTTAAAGAAAGAGATATTTTCTACAGGAGGGTGATTTCTTAGAGAAGGGATCTCCAACTCCACTCCTGGAGAGCCAGAAACCAGTCACATTTTCAGGATATCCCTAATGAATATACATGAGATAAATATGAACACAATGGGGGCAGTGCATGCAAATACTCATATATCCCATGCATATTCATATACCATTCTCTTGCAGCCAAGGTATGCCACAAGGATCCGCACTGACATCCATTCTATTCAACATCTATAACCAACCGTAATGTGAGGTTATCAAGAGCTTTGACATCAAATACCTAATATACGACAATGATATGATCTTTACACCCTTCTCCACCAAATCTCCCAATTACACCAGAATTTCTAATTCTTTCACTGCAATCACTCAATGCCTTCAACCTAAACATCAACCACAACAAAACTGAAATCTTACATATCACCAGGGACTTCAATTTCAACCCTTTATCAACAATCATGATAAACAACACTTGGATCACAGTCAAAACTTGTTGTTGTTAAGTGCCGTCGAGTCGGAGTCGACTCATGGCGACCCTCTGGATAGCTATCCTAAATTGTGTTCGGTCTTCAGTCAGGCGGCTCATTGTTGACAGACTGGTACCCACAGCTGCTGTTATTGTATCGATCCATCTCATTGCTGGCCTTCCTCTTTTGTGTTGACCTTCTATCTTGCCAAGCATGATGTCTTTCTCTAATGATCTCTCTCTTCGCATGATGTGTCCAAAGTATGAAAGTCGAAGTCTTGTCATCTGAGCTTCTAAAGAAAGCTTAGGTTTGATCTCCTCTAGTACCGACTGGTTTGTTCTTCGGGCAGTCCATGGTATACACAGTATTCGCCGCCAGCACCATAATTCAAAGGCATCAATTTTCTTCCTGTCTGTCTTTTTCACTGTCCAGCTTTCACATCCATATGATGTTATTGAAAATACCATGGCTTGAACAAGTTGAATATTTGTATGGAGAGAGACATCTCTGCTCTTGAGAATCTTATTTAGGTCTTTCATAGCCATTCTGCCAAGAGCAATGCGTCGTCTGATTTCTTGACTGCTTGTTGCTTCTTTATTGATAGCTGATCCAAGTAGGTTAAAGTTGTTCACAATTTCAATTTCTTCTCCTTCAACAATGAACCTGTTGATTATGCCAGTTGTCATGATCTTTGTCTTCTTTACATTAAGGTGCAGGCCCATTTTGAGACTATGTTCTTTGATTGTGAGAAGCAAATGTTTCAGATCATCTTCACTTTCAGCCAGTAATGTAGTATCGTCAGCATAGCGAAGGCTGTTGATGAGCCTTCCACCAATCTTCACACCTCTGTTGTCTTCATACAATCCTGCTTCTCTGATGATTTGTTCTGCATATAAATTAAACAGGTAGGGGGAAAGTATGCAGCCTTGTCTTACACCTTTGCTTATTTTAAACCATTCTGTTTCTCCTTGTTCTGTTCGAGCTGTTGCTTCTTGATCAATGTACAGATTGCGCAAGAGAACGATCAGGTGTTCTGGTATACCCATGCTTCTTAATGTGGCCCAGAGGTTTTCATGGTTTACACAGTCAAAAGCCTTGCTATAGTCGATAAAGCACAAATAGATATCCTTTTGGTATTCTTTAGTCTTTTCAAGGATCCATCTCACATCCGCAATGATGTCTCTCGTTCCTCGCCCTTTCCTGAACCCTGCTTGCACTTCAGGTAGTTCTTGTTCCAGGTATGGTTGTAGTCTCTTTTGAATAATCTTCAGTAGAATCTTGCTGGCATGTGGGATCAGAGCGATTGTGCGATAATTTCCACAGTCAGTTGGATCACCTTTCTTTAGTATTGGTATAAACACAGATCTTTTCCAGTCAGTTGGCCATGATGTTGTCTTCCATATTTCTTGGCAGAGCCTTGTAAGTACAGTAACAGCTGCATCAGATTGCTGCAATACTTCTATGGGAATGCTATCAATGCCCGGTGCTTTGTTCTTTGATAAGGCTTTCAATGCTGCTTCAACTTCTTCTTTCATCACAGTCAAAACTACTGAACTCAATTACCTAGGCATCACACTAGATCAAGAGCTCAATCTGCAACCACAAATAAACTGCATCACCAAATCAGTCTACCACAAACTCCAGATCATAAAAAACCTACGCAAACCTTTTGCCCCAATGGATTTCCTTATAGTATGCCAAACCATTATCATCACAATATTCGACTACTGCTGCAGCGCAATCTATCATGGTCTACCTAAGAGTACATTATTTCCCATGCAATTGGCACAAAACACTGTAGCCAGAATTATACTAGCAAAATCCTAGCAAACTCACATTACTTCACTCCTTAAACAGTTTCACTGGTTACCTATTATGAGCAGAATCAAATACAAAGTCATCCTCAGCACGCACAAGATCATAAGCAATCTTTCAGCGGGCAGTCTCACACTCATATTAGCAAAACATATTAACAGTAGACCCAGGAGACAAAACACCATCAACCTGCTGGATATACCCCAGACAAGTCCACGAGCAGCCAAAGAGTGAACAGCAGAGCATTCTCCCTATATGCCCCCTCACTTTGGAACTCCCTACCACCCCAAACAAGAGCCATCCAACATTCTGGTGCTTTCTGCAAGAACCTAAAAACCCTGCTATTCCTAGAGCACTTTGGACCAAACCCAAATAAGGGACATCCCACCATTCAACTAACTTTAGTCCCCATTTCTGTGTATATAGTTAAGTTAATGACCGCGGGGCCAATTTTTAAAGGCATTTACACGGGTAACAGCCCTAGTTTTCCATGTAAATGCCTTATCTGGGATTTTCGAAGGCAACTACATGGGTAGTGCTCTTCGAAAATCCCAGATAAGGCCCTAATGTGCCCAGCTGCTATTCAGTTAGCATCGGGGTGTGTTAGGGGCATTCTGAGGTGGAGCGGGGCAGAGGAAAGGGATAAACAGGTAGCACCAAGTTTCGATGCTACCTGCTTAGCCCTCTGCACTTAAGAACATAAGATATGCCATACTGGGTCAGACAAAGGTCCATCAAGCCCAGTATCCTGTTTCCAACAGTGGCCAATCTAGGTCATGCGTACCTAGCAGTTTCCCCAAAAGACACAGGTTCCACAATGCTTGTATTGGGTCAAGCATTGATATCCTGGGTCCCTTCTTAATAATGGTTTATGGACCTTTCCTCCAGGAACTTGTCCAAACCTTTTTTAAACCCAGCTACACTAACAGCCTTTACTACATCCTCCGGTAACAAATTCCAGAGTTTGATTAAACGTTGAGTGAAAAAATATTTTCTATTATTAGTCTTAAATAGTTTACCCTGTAGCTTCATTGCATGACCCCTAGTCATTCTATATTCTGATAACGTAAACAATCGATCTACGTTTACCCATTCCACTCCGTTCATTAACTTATAGACTTCTATCATATCTCCCCTCAGCCGTCTCTTTTCCAGGTTAAAGAGCCCTAAACATTTTAGCCTTTCTTCATAGGGGTATCCTTCCATCCCCTTTACCATTTTGGTAGCTCTTCTCTGAACCTTTTCTAATAACGCTATATCCTTTTATGTTCTTATGTTCTTATGCACCTTAAAGATAGGCAGTGATTTTCCTCACCTATCTTTCAGGCGTAGGGGCTAAGCAAGTAACATCGAAAATCGGTGCTACCCGGCTAGCTCCTGTGGTTTCCAGGTTGTGCGGCGAGACCTGAATTTTCAATGCCGGGGCCGCATATGATCCCAGCATTGAAAATCCTAGTTAGAGGGATGGCGGGCGGGCTATGCACCGACATGGCGCATAGCATCGTCCAGATGAAAAATGGGCCCAGTGTTACTTATTCTATTGCTGTTACACTTAATATTTGATGTTTAGATGATAGAGGAGTAAAAGGGGCACTAAAAGGGGGGGGCAAGGCCATAGCGGGGAGACTGAATGAATTCTTTGCTTCGGTCTTTATTGAGGAAGATGTAGGAATCTTACCCATGACTGAAATGGTATTTAAAGGAGATGCTGCGAAAGAATTGAAAGAAATATCAATACACTGGGAAGATGTTATACAACTATTTGATAAATTGAAGAGTAAGAAATCACCTGGACCGGATGGTATACATACAAGTGTGTTGAAAGAACTGAAATATGAGATTGCAGACCTACTATTAGTAATCCGTGAACTATCATTAAAATCATCTGTAATACCTGAAGATTGGAGGACGGCCAATGTAACACCAATTTTTAAAAAGAATTCCAGGGGTGATCCGGGAAACTACAGAATGCTGAGCCTGACGTCAGTACCGTGAAAAATGGTAGAAACTATAATAAAGAACAAAATTACTGAACATGTAGACAGTCATGGCTTAATGGGAGACAGCCAACATGGCTTTAGCCAAGGACGATTTTGTCTTACTAATCTGTTATGTTTTTTTTAAAGGTATGAATAAACAGGTAGACAAAGGCGAGTCGGTTGATATAGTATATCTGGACTTTCAGAAAGCCTCTGACAAGGTCCCTCATCAGAGACTTTCGGCAAAATTAAAAAGTCATTGATAGGAGGCAGTGCACTATTGTGGATCAGTAACTGGTTAAAAGACAAAAAGCAGAGGGTAGGGCTAAATAGCCAATTTTCCCAATGGAGAAAGGTGAATAGTGGAGTACCCCAGGGATCTGTGCTCGGCAGTGCTTTTTAACATATTCATAATTGACTTGGGAATGGGAATATCGAGTGAGGTTATCAAATCTGCAGATAACACAAAACTATTCAAAGTTGTTAAAACCCATGAGGATTGTGGAAAATTGTAAGAGGATCTTGATAAATTGGAAGACTGGGCACCCAAATCGCTGATGATATTTAATGTGGACAAGTGCAAAGTTATGCAACTAGGAAAGAAAAAACCAAACTATGGTTACACAATGCAAGGTTCCACATTAGGAACCACCACCCAGGAAAAAGATTTAGGCGTCATCGTGGATAACATGTTAAAACCCTCCGCCCAGTGTACAGCGGCAGCCAAGAAAGCAAATAGAATGCTAGGTATCATAAGGAAGGAATGGAGAATAAAACAAAACATATTATAATGCCTCTGTATCGTTCCATGATGCGACCGCACCTTGAATATTGTGTGCAATTCTGGTCGCCGTATCTTAAAAAGGATATAGCTTTATTCGAAAAGGTACAGAGAAGAGCCACCAAAATGGTAAAGGGGATGGAAGAATACCCCTATGAAGAGAGGCTAAAAAGGTTAGGGCTCTTTAACCTAGAAAAGAGACTGCAGATGGGAGATATGATAGAGGTATATAAATTAATAAATCGAGTGGAATGGGTAAATGTAAATCGATTGTTTACACCATCAAAATATAGAAAGACTAGGGGACATGCAATGAAGCTACAGGGTAACCTATTTAAGACTAATAAGAGAAAATATTTTTTCACTCAACGTGTAATCAAACTCTGGAATTCATTACCGGAGGATGTAGTAAAAGCTGTTAGTGTATTTATTTTATTTAGACAGTTTTGTATACCACCTTATCCTTCAATCAAAGTGGTCACAACACAATTGGGGGATACATTTAACACAAGGGGATATGAGACACATACACTAATACTTACAGGGAACATGGGCAATGGAGGGTTAAGTGGCTTGCCCAAGACCACAAGGAGCACCTGTGGGACTAGAAACCCCAGTCCTTCTGGCCCAAGGCTGCTGTCTTCTAGTGGGATTTGAACCACCGACCTTTCGGCCTGTGGTACCTTGCCCCAACCACTAGGCTACTCCTCCCTGTAGCTGGATTTAAAAAAACGTTTGGACAAGTTTCTGGAGGAAAGGTCCATAAACCATTATTAAAAGTGGACCTGGGATATCCACTGCTTACCTCAATACAAGCATTATGGAACCTGTGTCTTTTGGGGAAACTGCTGGGTACTTGTGACCTAGATTGGCCACTGTTGGAAACAGGATACTGGGTTTGATGGACCTTGGTCTGACCCAGTATGGCATATCTTATGTTCTAATGATGTAATGGGCACCTTCTGCTAAAGTTGTTCAATGTCCATGCAATGTCCTCTGCCCCCGCTCTGCCCTGGAACGCCCCTAACACGGCCTGATACTAACCGCATAGCATTTGGGCGTGTTAGGGACTTATCCGGGATTTTCGATGGGCACAGTAAACAGCCTTGACTTGTAGAAAGATGGTATAAAACTAGACGTGAAATAAATAAATTAATTAAAGCATTCTTGAGCAAATTCAACACCTGAAGGTTATAGTTTTTATGTAAATTTTCTAAGTTTTCAATCTTTTGTTTTCAACTTGTTTCTTATCTTTCACCAAAAGTCATTTCATAGCGACTATATCATCAACCCTTAGTTCTAATTTTCTAGCATGATCAACCATCGTGTTACCCAATACCACACATTTCGCCTGAAAATCTTTATATCCAGTGAAATTTGTATCCAGACACTTTGAGACATCTTTCTCCAAAGACACTATCACCTGCTCTATAGATGCTAAAGTTGCCTTTGGTGTAGATGCTTCCCCAACCAAACCTTCTAAAGCAGTAGTTCCTTCATTAACCCTTCCTGAAAGAGAAGCCTCCAAATTCTTCCTCTGGGCCACTTCTGCCAGTTCTCTACTCTGCTGTGCTCATTCTTCCACTTTACTAACACCACCACTAACTTCAGACCTCAGGGGCTGCAAGTACAGAAATTGGAACTATATACCTGTGCGATCAAACTGTGAGCTGTGATATCCCTAGTGCAGCTCTTCTGTCCATTGAAAGGGGATGCGTAGTATCAGCCAACACCTCTTTAGGAAAACCACCTCCATATGCGTTACCAACTTCAGCAGAGCACTCCGTTGCTCTGGGCTTAAAGCAGTCTTGAGCTCAGGACAGCATTATCCACCTCCACCAGTGAGCCGTACTCAGAACTATCGTTCTCTTGCACAAACTTGTCCATGGGTGCTCTGAGGGATGAGACTGATGGCTCAGATGGAAAGACCCTGTCTTTGACTTCTTCACCCCCATAGTTCAGGTAGGCTGAGAACTCACAAATGCCAGCACTCAGAACGCATCCAGATAAGTCGTCTTGGAAATCTCTCTCTTAGTTTCACCTAGTGTATCTGTGTTTAAAAATGTTTGGACAATTTCCTGGAGGAAAAGTCTATAAACCACTTGGAAATGGGGACTTGGGGAAATCCACTACTTAATCCTGGGATAAGCAGCATGCAGTCTGTCTACTTTCTGGGATCCTACCAGATACTTGCGACCTGGATTGGCCACTATTGAAAACAGATACTCGGCCTGATGGACCTTTGGTCTGACCCAGTATGGCACATCTTCTGTTCTTCTGTTCTTCCCTCTCTACCCATTTTATACCCAGAATTCCTCTTATCATCACCATCGCTCAAAGATCCAACCTCACTGCCCCCACCTGTTTCTCTTTACCCTCTTGCTCCTAAACTCTCCTCTCTACCTCTCTCCTGAGCAGGCCAAAAAACATGGTTTTGGACTTAACAGGTCCCTTCTCCTCCCACCTCCATGAAGATGGTGATCTGACCTCTCTTTTTATTTCTTCAAAGCCTATTGAGTTAAGCTATGCCAATCTAATTTTAGCAGCAGCACAGGTAAAGATTATGCTGATAGGCAGCAATGGCAGTTACAGAAGGATTCAAAAGAGGAGCGGCGGTAGGCTTGCTGTGCAACCTTGAATATCCCTTGCTCTTTGGGACTAAAGACAACCTCTCCCAAGGGTATTTGCTGAGCCGAAGGAACATAAGAACATAAGATATGCCATACTGGGTCAGACCAAGGTCCATCAAGCCCAGTATCCTGTTTCCAACAGTGGCCAATCTAGGTCATACGTACCTAGCAGTTTCCCCAAAAGACACAGGATAGCAATGCTTGTACTGGGTCAAGCATTGATATCCTGGGTCCCTTCTTAATAATGGTTTATGGACCTTTCCTCCAGGAACTTGTCCAAACCTTTTTTAAACCCAGCTACACTAACAGCCTTTACTACATCCTCCGGTAACAAATTCCAGAGTTTGATTACACGTTGAGTGAAAAAATATTTCTTTTATTAGTCTTAAATAGTTTACCCTGTAGCTTCATTGCATGTCCCCTAGTCTTTCTATATTCTGATAACGTAAACAATCGATCTACGTTTACCCATTCCACTCCGTTCATTAATTTATAGACTTCTATCATATCTCCCCTCAGCTGTCTCTTTTCCAGGTTAAAGAGCCCTAACCTTTTTAGCCTTTCTTCATAAGAGTATCCTTCCATCCCCTTTACCATTTTGGTGGCTATTCTCTGAACCTTTTCAAATAACTCTATATCCTTTTTAAGATACGGCGACCAGAATTGCACACAATATTCAAGGTGCGGTCTCACCATGGAACGATATAGAGGCATTATAATAGCTTTTGTTTTATTTTCCATTCCTTTCCTTATGATACCTAGCATTCTATTTGCTCTCGTGGCTGCCGCTGCACACTGGGCCGAGGGTTTTAACATGTTATCCACAATGACGCCTAAATCTTTTTCCTGGGTGGTGGTTCCTAATGTGGAACCTTGCATCGTGTAACCATAGTTTGGGTTGTTCTTCCCTAGGTGCATAACTTTGCACTTGTCCACATTAAATTTCATCTGCCATTTTGATGCCCAGTCTTCTAATTTATCAAAGTGCATTTGCACTTCTTTTTATATTGTGCCCTAGCACGCCTTTGGCTTTGACCACTCTTTATTGTTCATCCCATGTCTCTTTCTTACTTGGTGCATATCAGTATTCTCACCCCCCCCCCCCCCATCATATACCATTCCCTTGGATTTTTGCATCCCAAATGCTCAACTCTACTTGTTTGTACTAAATCTTAATTGTGTAAAACACTTGTCCACTTACCAAGCTCACTTGCCTGATACCTCATTCTGTCTAATCTCTCATTCTGTTGCTGATTTTGTATCCACTGGGGGGGGGGGGGGGAGAAATCAAATCAACATTTCCTACTAAGCCCTCCGCAATATTGCTTATGAAACTATTGCCAATCTTGAGGCACTTCAAGATCCCCTCTGCTTTAGTGTTAGCTCCATGTACCACCACACTCTACCATTCAGTTTTTAAAGCAGTCACCCATTTTGGGACCCATCTTCAGGCTGCTCAGCTTATCAGTCTCTTATGGAGGACAGTATCAATATCTTTACCAAAATCCCAGTACATCAGATCCAGTGCTTGCCCGTGATAATTCTTTCAGTACCCAGCGGATTCAAGAAACTCCGTTATCCTTTTCTTTAGTAGCCAGAGGCTGTTATTACCCTTTAAAACAAAAGGCTCAACCAGTTATTATGGATACTTCATGGCAAAAGAGAAGGCCAACAAGAAGTGTACACAACAGAGAGAGGGAGAGGGGAAGAGGGAGAGAGAGAAAGCAGTGTGTCAGATGCAGAAGCAAAGAGGAAAGGTCTGAGGATTCTCAGGTACTCCAGAGCTGAGATATCACATGCAGAGGAGAGAGGTAAAACCCAGGCAGAATCCAGAGAAAAAATACCTCTAAACAGCCAAAAGGTATCCCGCATGGATTATAGTCAGTGACTCAAAGAGGTTTTGAGTTTGGGGATCAGAACAAACTACAGCAATGCTGGGGAAGAGTCATCCAGAGCATTTCAAAAAAGCATAAATGGGGGTAGCCTGCACAGAGTGGCATTTGCAATCCTAACAACCTTACTGGGCAGACTAGATGAACCATGCTAGCATTTGTCTGCTGTCATTTACTATGTTATCATGATGTTTTTCATGGCAGAGGCAGGAAGGAAGCCAGCAACTGCGGTGGTCAGCATAGAGCTTCTAGGTAGATTGTTTAAAAATATGCAGTTCTGGAGCTTAAACGTGACATTTTACTTACCAATTAATGTTCTTTTCTTGAGTCCTGCTAGATCAGTCCAGACAAGTGGGTTGTGTTCCCCTACCAGCAGATTGGTGAAGACAAAGAACCAATGAAAAGCCAAGGTTTCAATGACATCACTCCCATGCCTCTATTCACCACAATCACCAGAGGTCTCTTCAGTATTCGTCCCAAAGCATATGGGAGAAACATGGCAAGCCTCACAGAACCTCAATCGTGGGCAATAATGAATAACCAACAGTAGAGAACTATGTACAGGAAAGCATAAACAGGAAGCTCTCAGTAGAAGATGAACCTGCAGAGCCAATTATAAAAATCATAGTAGACCTAAAGGCACTGTAGCAGAAGTACAGTGCAATACAGTTTCAGAGGCGGGCCCTGGACTGGTCTAGCAGGACTCAAGGAAAGGACACTAACTGGTAAGTAAAATGTCACCTTCCATATCATCCTGCTAGACCAGTCCAAATAAGTGGGATGTATTAAAGCTACAATTCCACAGGGTGGGAAGAAGACATAGCAGCTTGCAAAACCCTTCAGCCAAGGCTATGTCTGCCCGCGTGTGGATGTCCAAGCAGTAATGCTTGACAAAAGTGGAAAGTGATGCCCACTTTGCTGCTCGACAAATGTCTTCAGGGGCTACTGAGCTCCGCTCTGCCCATGAGGATGTTTGCGCTGGGGTAGAAGGGGCATGCAGACCTTCCGGAACTGGCTGGTTCTGCAACAGATACGCCCAAGGCAATGGCCTCCTCAATCCAGTGACCCAAGGTCGACTTAGCCACCATGTCACCCTTGCATGGGCCAGTAAACAGCACAAAAAGATGGTCAGACTTATGAAAAGAATTCGTAACTCCCACATATCGGAGAAGCACCCTCCAGATATCCACAAAGGCAAAGATTCTTATCTTTCCCCCGATACTGCTCCTTAGAGGAGGGCAGGCATGATACCACCTGGTTCACAAGAAAGGGAGAAGGCACAATAGGCAAGAAGGAAAGCACAGGCTAAATAGAAACAGCCTTCTTTGAAAAGGACAGATAAGGATCTCAGCAAAACAGAGCCTGCAGCTCAGAAATCTGCCTTGCGGAACAAATAGCAACCAAAAAATCCTTTGAAGTAGTACACTTCAATGGCTCAAAGGACAACACCATAAGAGCCCTGAGCACTAGACCCAGATCCCAGGAAGGGATCACAGGCTGGAGGGGAGGATACAGATGCCAAACCCCCTAGAGAAAGCACAAGACGTCCAGGTGCAAGGCTAGAGACTTACTAATCACTGAACTGAGGAAAGAGGCCAAAGCTGCCACCTGAACTTTCAGGTAGCTAAGGGAAAGGCTCTTCTCCAGGCCATCCTGCAGATAGGTCAACAGAGATGACATCTTAGCCACCTCAGGACCCAAGTGCTGCACCATCGCTCAAAAAGACACCAGATTCACACATATGCTAGCTAGATAGCCCTCCTCTGGGCTCCAAGCAGAGTGGAGACCACCGCCAGAGAGTAGCTCTTACATACTAGCCATCTCCTTTCAACAGCTAAGCCATAAGTGAGAAGGGAACCAGGTCCTCTAGGACAATCACTCCCTGACATAATAGGCCCCGAGATTGAGATGGTTGCGGGAGCTGCATCAGATCTCCGAATCATGCTCTCTCTGACCAATCCAGTGCCACCAGAACAATCCTGCCCGGATGGCGCTCTATACGCCAAATCACATGCCCCACCAGGGGCCATGGAGGAAACATGTACAGCAGCTGCTAACTTGGCTAAGGCTGAGTCAGGGCGTCAATGCCCTCAGACCCCATCTCCGTGTGGCAACTGAAGAAGCGGCAAATGTTGGCATTGGAGTGAGTCACCATCAGATCCATTTCGGGGTGACCCCAGCGGCGCAGAATCAACTGAAATGCCTCCTGACTCAGCTCCCACTTTCCAAGATCCAGAGAGTGATGGCTGAGTAAGTACGCTTCCACAATGTCCACTCCGGCAATGTGCTTGACAACAAGACTAGGAAGTTCTTCTCTGCCCAGGCAAGCAGGACAGCTATCTACAGAGCTACTCCAGCACGCCTTGTGCCGCCTTGCTGACTGACATAAGCCAACATTGTGGTGTTGTCCGAAAACACTTGAACTGCCCGGCCTCGACCAAGGGCTGGAAATGCAGAAGAGCCAATCTGATGGCCCTCACCTCAAAACAGTTGATAGATCATACCGTTTTCCTGCAGTTCCAATGGCACTGGGCTGTTTGGCCTTGGCAATGGTCTCCCCAGCCCAAGAGACTGGCATCTGTCATCAGCCGGATCCAGGAGAAATCATCCAGCAGCACACCATTCCTCAGATGATAGGGCTGCTACCACCAATGCAGACTGGTCTTCACCATCATCGGGAGTAGATGCTTGCACTCAAACTCCTGAGAACTTGGGGACCACCAAAGCAACAAGGACCACTGGAGAGGTCACATGCACCCAAGGCACCATCACTATGGTTGCCGCCATTAATTAGAGGAGCTGAAGATATTCCCAGACTGTGGGAGCCTCCTATGCACAGAACGGCGCCAGGCAATCCAACAGTCTTTTGATCTTCTCCTCTGGCAAGAAAACTCTGCTCACTTGAGTGGTGAAATGTGCTCCCAGGAACTCCAGGGACTGTGAAGACACTTGTTGGCTCTTTCCCCGATTGATCACCCAGCCAAGTCTTTCCAAAAAGGACACCACTCGGGATGCCACCCAAGATGCCTCTGAAAGGGAATGGGCCAGGATGAGCCAAGAAGACATAGAGAGTTAAGGCAAGCTAAGGCTGCAGTGGCCTGGAAGGTGCGCATTGAGTATGCTTTTTTTGCAATACGTGTTACAGGTGCTAGGGTCAGAGTGCGCACTGGAACCGCTCAGGAGGGATGCATGCAAGGGCTGTGTGACTGCTAGGCGCACAATATTAGAAACATTACTAATGTGTGCAGAAAATGGTGGGAAACCCCCACACAGTGCCAACAGTCACCAGCAGTCCACTTGGAATTGCATCCCACACAGACGGGATCAGGAGCCCCATCAAGGACAATGGCAAGGTGAAGCCTTGCTACTCACCCCTTGAGAGCCCCAGGCAGAGGATCCTTGCCAGGCTCAGCTCTACTCCCCTGAAAATGTTTCTCTGATTTAGCAGCACTGCGTTTTTAAGGTAGCTGGCAGGCAGATGCCCCTGAGAGCCTTCTGCAATCTTTGGGAGAGAGCAGGGGGGACAGAGGAGGAGGAGGGAGGGGGCAATGAGATTGTGTGAGGCTGCTGCACTCTTCCATCCTTCCCATTTTCTGGCTGCTCAACAGGCTCTTATCCAGGATAAGAATGGGGAGCTGAACCAATTTTCCCTCCTTCTATGGCTACTGAAAAGACTTCAGTCTAGTGAAGTCACCCTCAAAATGATCTGTCATGAGCGTTTTTACCAATCTTTTCCTCTCAATTTTTCAAATTTTCTTCAGAGAGGAGAAAATCCATCCACCATCTGCTGGAGACAAAGAAATACTGAAGAGACCTCTGGAGGCTGAGGCGAATAGGGGCCTAGGAGTGATGTCACTGAAACTTGGGCTTTTCATTGTTTTTTTTTGTCTCCACCAATCTGCTGATAGGGGAACACAACCCACTTGTCTGGACTGGTCTAGCAGAACAACATGGAATACTTCTTTATAAATAAGGCTGGCTCAGAGGTACATGCTATGAACAGCTGTAAAATAGATCTGGATTCAATTCCTTGATCAGCCTTCTGCTCCCAAGCCAACCAGGGTTGGGGATGCTGCAGAGGAAGATAGGGTGGTCTTGGCCATTGTTCAACAATGGCACCTGCTAGCTGAATTAGTTCAGTTTATATTGTTATTTGATATACTGCCCTTTGTACAGTTGCATCAAAGCAGTTAAAAAAAATTCCTGAAAGAACCATGATTTGTGGCCTCTGGCCAAGAGCTGTTGCTGTGATGGCTGGGCTGAGTTGGGCAATGATTCTCAATTCAGTCTTTGAAATACCCAGCCAGTCTAATTTTCAGGATATCCACAACTGATATGCGGGAGAAGACTGTACGCAAATCTATCTCATGCATATTCACTGCAGATATCCTGAAAATCAGACTGGCTGGGCATGTTCCAAGAACTGGGCTGAGAATCCTTGGAGTAGGAATATAAAAATAAGAGAGAAAAATGGATGAAGGCTTGTAGCACTGTAGGCCAACCTTAGCCAGTTTCAATTGAATTAGGAAACCAAAAAGACAAGAGGAAAGCTGGATGGAAAAAATCTCATTACAAATCACAGCAGACATGTTGGGACTTGGGGAACATAGGGAAAAGATGCACTTCCCTTTGAAATATATGGGTTGTAGCAGACAAAGCCCCCTCACTGAAGGTACAGCCTCCCTGCTTTCCACAGTCTGTTTGCAACATACAACACAACATACAAAAGGTCAGACAAAAGGGTTAAAATAAGAAACAGGAGACATATGGGCAGAGAGCAATGTGATAGAATAATATACAAAAACAAAACTAATTTCTCTTGCTTCCCTAGCACAACTTTTCAATTCCTGTCTAAAGGAAAATCTCAAAATCTGCAGAAGATGAGACGCGGGAAGTTGCCCCGAGATCTTCTGTACTCATAAGAACGTAAGGGAGCGTGTTTACTAAGCCCTGTGCCGGTAACGCTTGTGTAGGCTGGTTTACTAGTATAGGGCTTCATGCTCACTGCAGGGGGGGGGACAGGTACAGACATTCCCCTGCATTTACCATGCTTCACCACGGTAAACTGGCCAAGGGAGCAACTAACACCATCCATTAAGGTGGCAATTAGTTGCACCTGCTATATTTGCACAGGTAGCACTGGGTTCCAACACCCGTGTCAGCTGGGTCATAGTGGGTCCTGCCTAGTCGCTGCCCCGATGTGTGCTGCAAGGATAGCATGAGGTTTTCCGTGCGGGGCCTTGCGCTGCTTTCTGGCAATGCACACTAACCCATGCTACCCTTTAGTCAACATGCCCCAGGATTTGCCATACTGGGTCAGACCAAAGGTCCATCAAGCCCAATATTAAGTTTCCAAATGCGGTCACAGGTACCTGTCAGGGTCCCTAAAAAATGACAAGATACCATGAGGCTTAACCCCAGCAATAAGCAGTGATTTTCCCTCAAGTCTACTATCTTAACAGTTTATGAACCTTTCGTCAGGGAATTTATCCAAACCTGTTATCACATCCTCCCGCAACAAATTCCAAAGCTTAATTATGCAACGAGAGAAAAAATACTTTCTCCTATTTGTTTTTAATGTACCACTTTGTAACTTTATGTTGTATCCCCTAGTCTTTGTACTTTTTCAAAGAGTAAACAATCGATTTGGGTTTACCTGTTCCTACTCCACTCAGGATTTTATAGACTTCTATCATATCTCCCTCAACCATGACTTCTCCAAGCTGAAGAGCCCCAACTTATTTAGCCTTTTGTCTTAGGGGTGTCGTTCCATCCCCTTTTTCCCCGTTTTGGTTGCCTTTCTCTGTGACTTTTCTAATTCCACTATATCTTTTTTGAGATGCAGAGATCAGAATTGCACACAATACTCAAAAAAGCATACTGGTATTAGAAAAGGGGCCGAGAAGATTCAGAACAAACTTTGCCCCTAGTCAGCATGGAATGAGAGAAGCCAGTTGCCTAAGTGAGCTGCGATCTCCAGAACAGGCACGCATGTCCACAGCAAAGCACCCGATCTGGACATACTATAGGTACACGTTCAAATTAGGCAGCGGAAATGCTGCTGTGCTTCCTTCGTGTTGCATTAAGTGTAAACAGCCAAGTCACTTTTTTTAATCCCTCCGAAACAAGATTTTGCATTGATGTGTCCTGAGTTGTCATTAAGTCAAGAGAAGGAAGTGTAGCTTCCCCCTAACATTTCCTTTTTGTTGGTTTAGCTCAAAAGTAGACTTCGAAAATACTTCCTGCCTTACTTCCTCATTTGGGGACTGGGTGCAGCAGCGTCTGCAACTACCTCAGTGCCTTAGTGTGTTTGGAGGTAAATCCTGGTTTAATTTTAGATGCTCTCTGCTGCCCAAAATATGCCACATCCCTTCTGGTAAATACATCCTCAGACATTACTATGTGCTACTTTTGCAGTCACAACAAACAATACAAATGTTGGGAGGAGACCAGTTTCATATACCTTATCCATTATGCCTGTATCAGGGGAAGAAAGACTTAGGATTCACTTTTATACAGTTTATCAAGCATGCCAAAATCCTTAGTGACCTTTAATTATAAGTACTGCTTATTCATGTAATAACAGGGAACAATCTTTTGTAGGCTGTGTGTGGGGACGTCTATACACCTGGTTGTCTAAAATGGCTCCAAGGATCTCTACATGAGTTGCACATTCATGTATCCGTTTCAGACATCCAGCTCATGAACAGAGCTTCTAAAATACCCCCCACTGCTACGTTCAGGATTTACTTTGCCTATCTCCGAGTTTCTCTCACCATTCTTATTGTCTAGTATGCTCACATGTGGTCATTTTGGTATTGCTATGCTGCTACGTCAAT
This sequence comes from Ichthyophis bannanicus, assembly GCA_033557465.1. NCBI lineage: Eukaryota > Metazoa > Chordata > Amphibia > Gymnophiona > Ichthyophiidae > Ichthyophis > Ichthyophis bannanicus. The sequence continues at coordinate 840,379,040 of CM066031.1, forward strand.
GTAAGTTGTCCATGCCAAGCAGTCCCTGTTATACACCATCTTGGGTGCATCCCTTCATAGAGGCAGTTTAATAAATCCTAATAAATACATTCTGTTGATCAGAGACATTTTTCAAATAGTTCTGAGTTTTAGCTACTGAGATACCTGGTGTCACCATGAGGGACTTCACTACATGATGTAAGAGAATGAGATACCCATCTGCTATACTGTAAGTTGTACGTTGTTGTTGAGAAAATGCTAGTGTTTTCTTCTCACTCACGTCTAGTAAGAGCTCTCCCTCAGGTATAGTGGTCTTGCTGGGCAAGTTGTCTTCCTTTGTTGCATTATCAATAGGCTGGCAGACTGACTTTCTTGAACGCTGTTCCTGAAGAGCTGTAGGACAAGTTATGCATAAAAAAAAAGGAAAGATTTAAACCGTGAATACTGTTGGTATAATCCATTACTGTTATGGTCGGGGGAGAGAAGGAACCACATACAGATTTCATAGCTCATGGCCATTATTCACAGTCCAAACCTTAGTTCCTAATCTCTTTTTTGTTTTCTATTAGGGTTATTGTTAACATGATGCCATAGTATCTTTAATTGGCACCTTAATTTTTTAAAGCAGTGGCTCTCAACTCCAGTTCTTGTGGCTACCAAACAGGTTTGGTTTCCATAGTCACTACATTAGGAGAGGTGCGGCCTAGTGCTTAGAGCAGTGTTTCGCAGCCCTCTCCTGGAGGTACATCTAGCTATCTGGTTTTCAGGATTACAACAATGAATGTATCTGAGATAGATTTGCATCCATAGGAACCTGTATATGCTGCTATCTCCTGCATATTCACTGTACTACTCCTGAAAATCCAACTGCTACTACTACTACTAATATTAATCATTTATATAGCGCTACAAGATGTACAACTGGCAAGAGGTTTGTCTCCAGGACAGGAGCCAGTGGTTACACTAAGGACTAGACCCCATAAAAGTGGAGGCCACAGCAAAGGCATTAGGCACTATAGGCAAACCTTCAGTCTTGTGCCCCTCTCTATTTTTCAAGTCTCCCTCCCCTGAGATTTTGATAAACTCAGCACTCATGATCTCCCCATGACCCCTTCTAGAGCAATCCTGTAAAAATGCACAATTGGATGTCACACATTGAAGTATTTAACTTTGCTTCACGTATATATACATAGTAGCGATAATTTTATACAGATTTTTTTCCCTGTGTATATTCCTGTATATGAACATAAAAAGCTTCTTGTAAAATTACTCCATGCAAATTAGTTGGTGCGTATTGTATGCGACGTGGGTGTAGGGGTGTTTGGAGGAGGAGTTTGGGTGGAGCACGGGAAGAATCACACCTCCGCTGTGGGCTGATGGCTCTTTGAGCTTATGTGGCTGTCAGAACCTTCTGTTTTGCTTTAACTGCAGCTGCCCACAGAAGCTGCGGCCCTAGGCAACTGCCTAGTTTGTCTAAGAGTTAAGCCGGCACTGCCATGGTGCACATACAGCTTTTCTCACTGCTCTTCTCTCTGTCTTCTGCTACCTACTTCACTTACAAGATCTCTAAAGCATGGTTCACGGCTTGTGTAATTTATTGTACAGTTCCCCAGTTTATATAAATGCAGAATAAATTATGCAAAGTATGTATTCTTATTTATTACATAGCTTTATTTATCACCACTATGCAACAGGACTCAATAAAATGCACTGTATATCCTTCCATGCCTTGAGATTACTAATACAAACTCATATACAAACGCTCTACTCCCCATTCACTAAATTACTTAGGGTGAAGAGTATCCTAGCTCTTAAACCTGATGCCTGAAAACCTGTTCGTTATGTAGATCCTGTAAATCGGATGTGGCGGAGGAAAACATCAACAAGGAATAGCTTTCCTGAGCTAGTGGCGCGAGCTTCCCCTCCAACCATACTCAAATCCTGCCTGAAAGTGCTGGCTCTCCCTGATCAGAGCATGGGCGCTCCCAGCAACTAGCTAGACAGCGGGTGATATTTAGCCCGCTACCTGGATGTCTTAGGACAGCAATCCAGAAAACTGCTGCCGCTGGCCGTACTATGCTACATTTAGCACTGGCTGTTTTCTGGAAAGTGGCATAGATGATAGGTATTTTAACTGCTGCGGCTGGTGTTTTAAAAAAAAATGATTGGGTCTATTACTATGAGAGTTTTATGTGATTTCTGTTCAAAGGTTTGGTGGGGGAGATATTCAATGCTGGGGTCATATCCAGTCCAGCAATGAATATCTGGGTTGCCTAGCTTGGCAAGAAACTAACTGGGCAGCAGTGATGTTCAGCCATTGTCTGGTTAGCTTCTATGATGAAAATCAGGCCATCCTTTTTTGCGGCTTACTTTCACTGCTTTGCCATAACCGGGCAGTGGCGATGTTGAACTGCTTCCTGGTTATGGCCAGGCACCACCCCTGGAACGCCATGATACTAACCAGTTAGCATTGGAGCATGCGGCGGCGGCACTAACCATAAATATACCGGATAGAGGGATTAACATGGTTAGCAGGTTTATCCCTTTGAATACTGGACCCTGTGTATTTATGGATCTTAAGGTCATAGGCCTGATAGTCAAAGGCATCTACACGGTTTGCAGGTCTGTAAATGCCACTAAGCATGATGCTCAGCGGCATTAAACAGCATCAGGGCGTTCAGAGGACAAACACCCAGGGATAACCGGTCAGTGACAATATTCAGCCACTGATCGGTTCTCCCTTGGCGGTGAAAGTGAGTCACAGAAAAGGCTGTCTTACCTTTCTCTGCCAAAGCTAACCGAGGAGCCGCTGAATATTGTCACTCCCTGGTTAGCTTCCTGCTTCGGCAGTAAACCTGGATATTCCATGCCGGTGGCCAGATATGGCCCCGGCATTGAAGATCAGATTTAGTGTTCGGGCTAGCCGCTGTCATCGTGCTAGCTGCTGCTGCTGAATAATGGGCCCAATGTCTTTTATTATGATCATTCTGTCCCAGCTCACATTGAAGAACATCTTCAGCGTCTCATGTAATGGGTTTTTTGCCATTCATGTCAGGACATCACGCTTACTATTAGCCTGAGGAAGACAAATGTGATGGGACAAGATGTTGAGAAGCTTCCCCTTTTCAGTATTGCTGTTTTCCTTAAGTGAATCATTTCTAGTGCGACCTGCACTCCTCCCCAAACCCAGCCCACAATTATATATGTAAACTCTCCTTGCAAATATATTATCTGTAAATATATTGATTGTAAATTTGTTATGAACAATCCTAATGTATATTTAATGTTCAAAGTCTCCCACCTGACATTGACATAGTCTCTGATTATAATGTTATCCTTATATTTTATGTAACAAGTTTTGTTCATTGTAAACTGCCTTTAATCCTTGGAGAGGGCAGTATAGAAAAATTCATAAATAAATAAAATAAATATATGGAAAATATCCAGCCGTTTAACAATCTGAATGGCCCAATAGTATTTAAATAATTTTTAAAAATCTTTGGATAAGCAAGTTATTTGTTGGCCACCTGGCAGCCTGCACTTAACTTATTTGAATATTCGCCAGCAACCTTTTTTCTTGGCTCTTTTACAATGGCGTCTAGACCTCTGAAGTACATACTATGCTAGGAGTTCATTATTCAGATTCTTAGCAACACTTTTCTCTTATAATGGGTAGTAGAGCACTTAGAAGTTTGGTTTTAGCAGACATTTCCTAAGAGCAATGTTATACCTTAGGGCGCTGCAGTCCTACAGTGCATCTGAGGCATGGCGAAATCTCAAAATGTACAGTGTAATAACTAAGAGTGGAAACCAAATCCATTAGTATCGCCACCTACTGAGCTTACAGGATAATGTTATAAATATATCTTTATTGGGGTTTTTGATAAACTGCTTAGGCTGAAGCATTAAAGCAGTGAACATAAAGGGTTGCAGAAGAGGGAAAAGGAAAGGAACACCATTATCATATCGGACAGGAGCGAGAGCAGGTAGAAGAACTAAAAGTAGTAAGAGAAGGATAGGAAGGCGGAGAAGGGGAAGGGGACAGAGTAGGGGGAAGAAAAGAGAGCGGACCTGGGTGAGTCCTGAAGGGGGATTAGTGGCATAAAAAGCTAAACTGAAAAGATGGGTTTTCAATGCAGCCTTAAACCTAGTGAAAGAGGGTTCGGAACAAAGTGAGTGAGGGAGGGAGTTCCAAAGAGAGGGACCCAGCAAAAAGAAAGCAGAGTGTCGTGTACATTCGAGATGGGCCTGGGAAACAGAAGGAAGAGCAAGATGATAGGTAAGTATTGAACGTGGGAGACAGTGAGGAGTATTAAAGTGAAGGAGGTCAGCAAGATATTGCGGAGTAGAGGTATGAATGGATTGGTGGATGGAAGTAAGTATTCTGTACTGGATCTGAAAGCAAACGGGCAACCAATGAAGACGAGCAAGAAGAGGAGAAATGTGGTTGAAGTGAGAGGAGATAATTAGAATACGTGTGGCTGTATTTTGAAGTAGTTGGAGTCTGTGTAGTGTCAGCAACACTTCCCTGGTGGCCAGTGGACGCCAGGGCAGGTGGGACACAAAAATATAAGGTTGAGATTGGAGAGTCTTCTAAAGGCCCAAATGGCTCATTTAGCTCCAATCTTCAATGAAACAATCAAGCTGAGTGGTGGGAATTAATAAGGCTTTTATTTCCCTTTCTCACAGTGGTTCTAAATAGTGGGTTACAACTTTAAAGCAAATATCCTTAATGCAGGTAGAAAACAAACTCAGGGTTCAAAGCAAAAACTGTTATACTTCACAGGAATGGAGGTGCTCAAACAAATAAAGAATGCTCTGCTGGCAATTCACACAATCACAAGTCTGGCAGTGACTCTAAACTTTCAGAAATGCAAAGTGTACAGTCCATCTCTTGGTCAGACAAATCTCCTGCCAGTTCCACTTGCACTGGCACGGTATCAGAAAGCTCTGATTCTATATCCCTGGTTTCTTGTAAAGCACATTCAGGGGTTTTGTATATTTTCTGTAGCAGCTCCCAATGTCCTTGGCCTAGCCTAGGGCGTCGGCCACTTGCTGTGTTAGGCTTTAAAGTACCCTCTTTCCTTCGAGGCTTTATAGCAGCTTTATCATAGCTTTTACCATTCACAACTTTCTTATTAGGCATACATTTCTCATACCTTGTATGGCAGCAATCCTCCAGTAACCGGCTTTCTTCCACTGCCTGCCTTTCCCAGGCAGCAGCTTGGTGAAATCCTTTTCTATGACGATTAGGCTTACCCTGTAGCCTTTGACTTCCTTCTCCTGGTGAAGGCCTGCCTCTGTACAAGCCCAGCTTCTGGCTTTCTGACTCAGTGTGGCTTGGCTTCTCCAGCTGATTCTTGTTTGGCTTAAGGTTGCAGTTACAGCAGGGCTTTTGCCTCTGAGGGCAAACAGCTCTCGGTTTGGCTCGAGCTGACACCTCCTTAGGTCCTTCCTCAGCTCCTGGGAAATCACCTCTCCCTCCTGGGAATCCTCTAGCACTAGAGTAGTCAGGTTTTCACTTCCACCTCTCTCTCTTGGTGCTGCCAGCGATTCTCGCCTTGCTTCTAGGAAAGAAGGAGGGAGAAGGTTTAATGGTAGTAGCTCCCGGGCCTTTATTTGGAAGTCCTCAGACCCCAGCTAAAAAGATGGTTAAGCGTCCAGAAGACCAAGCTACCCCAAAGCAGATATTCGTCCTAAAGTACCATAAGGTCTCTGAGAAGGCCCAAGCTCCTAAGCGGGCAACCCCTCAGTCTGCTGGGTTTGACCTATGCAGCATAGAAAATGTGACTGTACCTAGCCAAGGGAGAGCCCTGGTTGACACCGGTCTCCAAGTGGAAATACCAATTGGATGTTATGGGAGAGTAGCCCCAAGGTCCGGATTAGCCCTTAAATATTTCATCGATGTGGGTGCGGGAGTAATTGATCCCGATTACAGGGGCAATATTAAAGTTCTGTTGTTTAACTTTGGACAGAATGAGTATCATGTGAAGACAGGAGACAAAATTGCCCAATTGATTTGTGAGAGGCTGGGTTTTCCACCTGTGGAGGAGGTCACATCCCTAGAGAATTCTGAACGTGGAGCCAAAGGCTTTGGTTCTACTGATGTCAAAGGGGTTAAAAGCTTAGCTGCCACCTGTGCCCGAGAGAGGGAGGTGAGTGAAGAGGAAGATTTGGGACCCCAGGTATCTGATTGTAAAGAAAAATCAGAGCCCCAAATAGGTGAGGACCTGACAATGGTACAACAGGAAGAAATTAGGAAGTTGCTTAAGGAATTCCCAGATGTGTTGACACCCATACCTGGGGAGACCCATTTGGTGGCCCATGAAATAATAACTCCACCTGGGAAATTGGTTCGTCAAAGGCCATACCGCTTGCCTGAAGCCAAAAGACAGGAGGTAGTGGCACAAGTCCAGGAGATGTTGGACATGGGGGTAATAGAGGAGTCAAAGAGTCCCTGGAATAGCCCCATAGTCCTGGTGCCGAAGCCTGATGGATCCTTAAGATTTTGTATTGACTTCCGGCAGGTAAACGCCATATCAGTTTTTGATGCATATCCAATGCCAAGAATTGAGGAGCTGCTAGACCAGCTGGGACAGGCTCAATACTTAACCACCCTTGATATGACAAAAGGATATTGGCAAATCCCGCTCACCAGGGAGTCGAAGCCGAAAACTGCGTTCAGCACCCCCGTTGGCCTTTTCCAGTTCAAGAGGATGCCTTTCGGACTGCATGGAGCAGCGGCTACCTGCCAAAGGTTAGTGGATCAGGTACTTCGACCCCACCAAAGTTATGCTTTTGCATACATGGATGATGTCATAATCCATAGTAACACCTGGGCGGAGCATTTGAAGAGGATCAGGGCAGTCTTGTGCTCTATGAAGCAAGCGGGAATCACTTTAAACCCGAAGAAGTGTGCCTTTGCAAATAGGGAGGTAAAATACCTAGGCCACCTAGTGGGAAGAGGAAAAATTAAACCTCTATTAAGCAAAATAGATAGCATCAGGAATTTTCCTCCTCCAACAACCAAGAAACAACTAAGAAGTTTCTTAGGACTTATTGGATACTACCGCCGGTTTATACCGCAATTCGCAGAGAAAAGTGCCATTTTCACGGATATGCTGCGAAAGAATTGTCCAAACCAGATAAAGTGGACACCAGAAGCTGAAAAAGCGTTTTCAGTATTAAAAGAAAAATTGTGTACAGGACCGGTACTGAAAGGAGTAGACTTCAAGAAACCCTTTCTGGTTCAAACCGATGCATCGGATGTAGGGCTAGGAGCAGTCCTATCCCAGTGCCATGATGGGGAGGAGCATCCTGTGATGTACCTGAGCAGGAAGTTGTCACTGGCTGAACAAAAGTATTCCACGATAGAAAAAGAGTGTTTGGCTATCAAGTGGTCAGTGGAGGCGTTAAGGTTTTACCTTACAGGGAGAAAGTTCCAGTTGGTCACGGACCATGCCCCACTTAAGTGGTTGCAGCAAATGAAGAACCACAATGCCAGGTTGACACGCTGGTACATGGCCTTACAGGCGTTTGATTTCCAAGTTGAACATCGTGCCGGGAAGTTACACAAGAATGCGGATGCACTTTCCCGTATTACGGACTGTAGAGAAGAAGTTTCACCAGTAAAACCAGTCCGTAATAACTTAAGCAGGGGGGTATGTGATAAGGAAGCTTATCATAGCTCAGGTAGGAGCTATAGAAAAGATGATGTGACTCTGAACAAGCAACCTGTCAGTTCTGGTAGAAGCAAGAAAACAGAGTTTTCACATAAAAGACTACCAGTCCCAGAATGCACCAGGTTTCCAGCAGCCATGAGAGGGGCTGAAGTGAGAGAATGTGTGTGCAATCAAGAGAGCTATGAGGTAATCCCTAAGCACTCATCTCAAAGGGCAGGGCCTGATTCAACACAGCTGCGCTGTGTTAGGGAGCAGCACACATTAGAACAGGATAAGAATAGAGCTTATTCTTCAGATAACAGCTTCAGGGAGAGCTTCAGCAAAAGCTACAGAGGGAGGAAGAGATACAGAGACAGCAACGGCTACAAGCTCAAGCACCAGTATCACCTGGAGAAACAGAAGCCAAGCCAAGCAGATAGAGAGAGAAGGAAACTCTCTGGAAGGAAGAGAAGAAAGGCCATTGGAAGGTCTGGGAGATTCCAAGGCAGTACCCATACTGGGAGGTATTCCAAAAGCCAGCAGAGTCCATTGGACTGGATTCAGCCAGAGGAATGGAGTGGCAGAGATAGGAATCACCAGTGGCTACCTGGAAGAGAGAAGACTGCATGTGGAAGGGACTTTCAGACCAAGGCCAGAAGGTATGTGAGAGGAGATCCAGTGTCCAGGGATCAAGATTGGAAGGCTGGACATCAGAATTGGATTACATATTGGCCAGGCTTTACAGAGAGGAATTATGATGGCAGGAGAGGCTCAGGTATGAACACTGATCCAGACCCTATCTATAATAGAGAATGGCAGCAAGGGAATAAGCATTCTCATGATAGTGCCTTAATGAAAGACTCATCTGTGCCAATGTATGATATAGACCCTATGATTGTTGATGAAGAGGGAGATACAGCAGATGAAACTATTTATATGGACTGTTCTCTATCTAAATGCTATTGCTAGCTTTCTATGAGCAAACACATCAGCCATCACAAAGAAACCTAACTTTGTTCTTTATTTCCACTGCAAACAGCTCTTAAAGCAGGATTTGGGCTCACACAGTAGCAGCCAGCCAGCTAAAGGCTTTCAGCTGGTCCATTGATAGTAATTAGGGCTGCACCTGATTGTGTGTGTGAGCAAGGGAGAATCACTGCTGAGATCGGCGTGGAAAATAAGCAGAAGTTAACCTAACCAGCAAAGTTTATTCTTTACTTTGTGCCTTTGTATTTGGTAATTACTTGCTAAGAAAACATTAGCTAATTGCCTGACAAGCTGAAGGTTGTTTTCTGGTTTACTTTGTGACTTTTTGTTATCCATTTTAAACACTGCAAGCAAGTAACCTCATTTATAGTGCTATCAAGCATACATGTGCTGGGTGAATTAAACCCCATCAATAAAAGAAGTATTTTATTGATCTTACCACTTGGTTTCACAACTCAAATTATTGTCATCAGCTGTGTTTGGGAGTGAATGAACTACAATACCCACAATACCTTGAAAGAATCATATGAATATATGCATCGTCAAGATTGTGTAAGTTCTCACCCTAGGCAGCCGTCTGACAACGTGCAGTGAGGAAGGATTGAAACCATTTCAAGAGGGTGCCTGAACTACTATGATCAGTGAGACGTGTGACAAGAATGCGATGATAAACCAAATCTGAGGTCGAGAGAAACAACAACAGTGAAGTCCTCATGATCATGAGCGGAGTGAAGTTTGTTCAGGAGAGAGAAGAATAGACTCTGTACTATGACCTTCCTTGAAGCCAGATTGACGTGGATGAAATACGTTGGTGGAGGTGAGATGAGAAGATAGCTGTGCAAAGACGAACCGCTCAGGAAGTTTGAAAAGGAAGGACAGATTAGAGATGGGGCACCAATTTGTAAGAATAGAAGGGTCAAGGGAGGGCTTCTTGAGAATGGGGCGAACTAGGACATGATTCCAGGGAGAGGGAAAACAACCAGTGCAGAACTAGAATTAAGCATTGAAAGAATAGGAGGAAGAAGAGTGAAGGAGGGCTCAATCAACCACTTAGTATGAATCTCCCGAAGGAAAAGAGCGGAATGGTGAAGAATGGCCACGGCATTAATGCACATTAACATGGAGGTTCTATTTTTACATTCTTTTTCCAAAATCTGGGACTATAGTGCAACCCAGAAATATCCCTCCACCCAGACCAGGGGTTCTCAACCCAGTCCTCAGGACAGACCTAACCATCAGGTTTTCAGGATAACCACAATAAATATGCATGAGAAAAATGTGCATATAATGGAAGCAGAGCATGCAAATCTCTCCCAGGCATATTCATTGTGGTTATCCGGAAAATCCGACTGGCTAGGTGTGTCCCACAGACTGTGTTGAGAACCCTTGACCCAGACCCAGTGCCTGAAGTGAAGAGGATCCTTGTACTTTTGGAGGGAATACTGAAGCGGTCTGTAGGTAGGTGAGAAAGAACTGTCACCTATGGAGAGATTTTCCCTTTAAACCCAAATCTTGTGCTGAAACCCAAATCTTGTGTTAGCTCCAAATTATAACTACAGTTAGCTAGCTCACAAAGAGATCTGAACTGAGATTGGAAGCTAGTGCAGTGCTTTCAGTCGTAGTGTGACACACTCTCTCTCTCTCTCTGCAAGGCTTCCCAAAAATCATTATTTCTGCAGCATTCGGGACCAGCTAGCCCACTAGCAATACATTGTAGTTCTCTCAATGAGAAGTCACCAGAATGAGAACCGGAACCTATAGTGAATTTGGTTCCAAATAAGGGTGCACTTCCCTCACTAACCACAACTAGACCCTTCTGGCCACCACCCAGGCCTCAATCAGAGCTACTCCAAAATCCTTTATCTTTTTTTGACAGGGGTTTATGGGATTAAAGGTATTTTCAATGTTCATTATGAATTTAAGGTTATGGAAAATGTGGCTAAGATTAGGAACCTATGGTTTCTGAATTTTTTTCATAACATTTTTGCTTTCACTTGAAATTTTGCAGCTGAGATATTTTAAGGAAGTTCTGAATATTCCCAGTGCTGATGGAATCGTTCTTTCTAGGTGTCGTTATGTTTCCAGGAACGTACGGGAACAGGAGTATGAGTTTGATGTGGTGGCATCTTTGGAGAGCATAGATTTTACATGCTTTTTGGAGATATCACAAGGTAATTTTCCAACTGTGTGGGAGACATCTAGAGTAATTTCTTAATTTGAAGACTCCAGCTTTAGGAGCAAATTTTGTTTAAAGTTCTCAGATAAGTGCCTCATGAGTTTCCAGAGCCATACTTTTTGTTTTCCAGAATCCTGTAGAACTGGAGAAGTTTCTTTGATAAGAGTTAGGGGATTTATGAAGCGGAAATGGTGAATGGACGTTTTTTTTTATTTGATAGAACTTGTTTTCCTTTTGATGTAATTTGCTGCTTTTTCATTTATGTGGTCTTGATGCATATAATTTCTGAGCGTTTTCTTTATTTTGTATATTTTGTGTTCTTTCTTTTCAATTACATTGGGAATATAATCTTTATCCCAGTAAACCCCTCATGCCAAGACTTCAACAGCTTTTTCCTGGTTCTACCCTGAGAGTCGACAATGCCTATGTTTGTAATTTCCCATACAAAAAGACTGCAATGGGGGGGGAGGAGGGAGAAAGGGATGACATCAAAGGAATGCTCTAGCTCTTCAACAGCCTGCGCCTTCAGGCAGTTTTCCAGAAATACTGTGGAAGGGCTCCTGTGTTTTTACTTTTTTTTCCAGACTGACAGCTTTGCGTGATTATGGTTCGCAAATATCTTCACTACACGTGGGCGGGAGATGGGCACCTAGCCAGCTACATGACTGAAACCCCACCCTTTGCTTTCCTACCCTTTTCGACCCTATTTCTCAACTGTGGAATTCTATTTGAGAAAAACACCAGAGGGAGATCAGGCCTTTCTGCAGAGGCAGATCCCCTGGCTGACCAAGGCCTCCCTCTCACAGAATTTAACCATCTGTCAATCTTCTCCTCTCTCTGACAGGGGTCTGGCGACAGTCCAAGCCATTGCGTGCAAGCAGGCAAGCCACATTACCCTATGAAGAATTTCATAATAACAACAGCTGTTAAATATTGATGACTCCTGGCAAGCTCTGAATGCTCTTCATGAAGGTTAAGCCGGTATGTAATGGAACCTAATTCCTCATTATATATTGTATCAAATATCCGGAACCTGCATTTTTTTTAGGCAATGTGGTTTGAAGTAAGCATCACAAAACATTGTTTTTTTTTGTACTGGGGTGTGGGAGATGAGGGAGAGGAGATGGATACACAGCACAAAAAAGGTGAGGAGTATCCCTATTCAATACATTTCTTAAAAAAAGAAAAGATACAAACAGGGGTGACTGGTATAGCTGCATTCTTCAAGGATTTTCTTTCAACTCCCTATTTGAAAAGGTGTACACTGAAAAGAGAGTCTTCTATTTCTGAAATCTAGAACGCTTTCTAATTTTTGCGTACCAGGATTTGTTTCACAAGTATGCAAAACTATTCATACACCCAGGCGTTCCTGAAGAACCTATTTCACCAAACTTTCAAGAAAGACACATCTCAGTAATCAGCATATCAGGTCACAAAACAGACTCCCGCTGAAGTAAAAGCGAAGAACTGGCAGAACTGAAGAATCTTTGTGGTTCCTCATCTGATGTCATTTTCTATAACAACTAAATGGGGTTGCTAATCTCTTGGAGCAAAAGTTTCAAAACATCCCAGAGGCCAATATTTAGCGGAATTAGAAATACATAATTGGAAATGTCTAATGTAGAAGGTTTCAAATTATATGTACTGTACATTCAAGGGCATGATACCTTTCGTCAGACACTCCCAGTCCTCAACAGCTGCCGACAGGCCAGTTTTCAGGATGTCCCTACTGAATAGGCATGAGAGAGATTGGCATACCCAGTACCCCCTTCTCTCTCTCATGCATATTCAGTGTGATATCCGGAAGAAACGGCCTGCTGTGGTCAGTGTGTTTTTTAAACAGTGTGCGTGGCTGAAATTTAGTATGTATATTCAGCGCTGCTAACCACAGATGCAGCGGCGCTGAATCCAGACTCTAAGAACAGCAATGATATTCGGTCACTATCCGGACAGCTATGCGGTTTCAGTTAGGACAGCCTTTTTGTCAGCTCAACTTTACCTGCATAGATAAATGGATAGAGGCTGAATACAGACAACTATTTGCAGAATTAAGCGGAATGTCCACATTCCAAGCCAGCTCTTTGCAGAGAACGCTGGGGTAATCTGTAAGAATTTCCCGCAGCACCATTGACATCGTGCCACTGAAAATTCAAGAATAGATCAGTTATCTGGGTGGCAGCTGCTGCTGTCTGTTTACATGCTTTTGAATACTGAACTACATACGTTTAGCAGAAGAACATTGCCACTTACATGCATCAATTACATGTAGAGCTGGTGCCACCCTCTGGGCGCTCAAACCCCATCTTTTGAACTTACAGCTCTGAACATGTGAAGTGGTAGTTTAGAAAGGAAGTCCTTGTGAAATTTGAGGCGTCCAGGGCAAAAGGTCCAAGAAAACATCAGGGAAGTTTATGTGTCAGCCTAAGTTTGGAAACAAGGACAACTTTGAAATGGACAGCCGTATCAGCGACCACATAGACGACCTCACTAGAAAAACAGTGGTCAGGGATGTCTATCTTCTGCTGATTGCAAGCTATTCTGCATGCGGGGATATGCATCAGTGGGTCGAACCAAAATCAAGTGTCCTTGTTTCCCTGCCATTTTTGTTATCATCAGTAAAAATATAGGGGGTAGCAGGGTACATACACTTTGCACTATGTCCTCCGGGTATTTGGATGGCAGAATGAGAGCTTTTTTTATGCCTATTCATGTCCTGGAACAGGTATAAACGTGGACGTGACTCAGGACGTGCAGGACATTTCTGAAATTGGGCAAGGACGTCCCAAGTATTTGGGTATGCCCAGACACATCTACACCACACCCCTGATCAGTCAGACATCCTTGTATCAGGGACGTCCTTAGAAACACTTTCTAAAACTGCTTCAGGGACACTTCCCTGTTTTGGACGTCCGTATATGCCTATTTGCAGACGTCCAAAGCATAAACAGGGCTTCCAAAATAACCCCAATGATAAAATTATGGAGGTCATCTTAGAAGCCTTGCATAGCATTTACATATACAGATTACATAAACATGTAAGAGATACTTTTAGAATGCGCTATTTACAGACTCCATCCGGGGTGTGTTTTGAATGGCCCAAAAAATTATACATGCCTATCCCATTTTGCAGTTGGAAACACATGCATCTTTTTATAGATTTCCACATTGGCTTTTGCACTTCCTCTGAGGCACACATAGGACAGCAAAATGCTGGTTCCAGCCAGGGCTTGAAAGAAGGGAATGAGGGGGCGATTGTTCTTAGCCCTTCAATAACCGATATAGCCTTTAAAATGCTAAAATGTGCCTTTCGGGCCTTCACGTCTCCTTTGGCTGCTCTCATATAGATATAATTGTCTGAAATGTGGCTCTTGTAAGTATGATGGCTGGCATTTATACATGGAAGCAGGGAAAAATCAGCACGCCACATGGAATCGCTGGTGCTCGTGGGTAAAAGCTGCCGTGTGATGCTGCTCTTTTTCTGAATGTCTGGTTTAATAGACTGATTGCTCCTGCTGCACATAGATGGAATTACTGCTGAATTTCCTTATGACTTTTACATATTTTACAGAAGACTCCCAATTCCTACCTAGACAACCCATAGGTAATGGGGCTTCACATAATTAGAAATTATACGCTTAGCAGTTCCAATTTAAGAAAAACAGAGCAGCACTTATGCACTGGCACTTGATTTTTAATGATAGAAACAAGCGCTACAAACACGACACTGCACTGAGATATAAGCTTGAAAAGCAGGAGCCGTCGAAAGTGTCCTTTTTTCAACTGGAGTCTGAACTTGGAAGATCAGCCACGGCAAATGTTGGCACTTGCTGTAGGCCTTAGAAAATGCCTTGGGGACACAAAAAAGACTTTCTTTGAACAAGGCAGAAAACGCAATAGGACTTGGAACAGAGCTTCCCAAACCTGTAATGGGGAGTCCACGGCCAGTCAAGTTTTCAGACTATTCATAATGAATAACCACGAGGTTAATTTGGAAATTCAGGATTTTCAAAGCATGTAAGTTTATCTCATTTATATCCATGCCTCAGTGCAGCAAAGTGGTCTGCCGTTAGCGCAGGTGACAGCTACAGGGCTTGCGGGTACGGAATGTAGGAAGGAATTTAACGTGCGTGTAAATGCACAAATAGCTGGGGTAACGGCAGAGCACAGCACATTTAAACCCATTTAAATGGATGGTAATGAAGCAATTAGCTATGCAGCGCAAATGCAAAGAAGTGTGCAGAAGTCTAGAAGGCTGAATTCAATGCTGGGATTTTAATGCAAGATCCGAGGAGACGTTAAGGATGAGCTCATAGGTCTGCAGTCAGTGCCGGTTAGGAATTTCTCGCGTGTACAGCACCTGCAACTTTTTTTCTGGCTCTGCTAAAGGGAGTGGTGAAAAAAAACTGGTAGAGAAGTGTGCTGGACAAATGTAATGCTCATTTGTTTATTTGTGAGGTTTTTTTTTATACTGCTCTATCGTGTAATCAGGACGGTTTACATTATGAACAACAGTATTACATTCAAACATATTAAACTTTTACATTTAACAAGCGAGGGTGTACTTTACAATCACAGAAATACATATGATTAGGTTTTAACTCTTTAAAACTTATTTATAATTTTCGTATGTAATATTGGATTTCGGATGGTATTTCAAATTTATATCCTTTGCCTGTTGCATTATGTACCATGGCAAGGAAAAAAAAGGGAGAGACAGGGTGGAATTTGCGGGAGATGAGATTGATTCTGGTATTCATGTTGGGTCTGTGTCATTATACTGTTCATTGTCTCCAAAGTGCTCAATAAAGAGGAATGTTTTGAGCTGGGTTCAAAAGGTGGCCAGTTCGGATCGCTCTCTTATTCTGTTTCGTAAGGTGTCCCATAGAGATGGTGCTAAATATTCAAAGGCCCTATTGCTAGTTTGTTTTTCAGTTTTGCAGTAGTCAGATGAAATTATGAATGTATTTGTCATTCTTCCTCTACGTTGGCGGTCATTAGGTGTAGTTCTGATTAACTGTTAGGGTTATGGGGCTAAATATTTTATAGTTTTGAATGTGGTCATTATCACTTTGTATTTGATTCTGCTGTGGACTGGTAACCCACGTGCTGGAATGCTATGCTGTGCATAAACACTGATATATTGTGCAGTATTTCTGTGCAGAATAATATCAGTATTTATAAACACTGATATTTTGAGCAGAACATCTGCTGAAAATAATATTGCTGTATGCACCGGATAGCATTCCGCACAAGGGCCAAGCTGGGTTTTTTTCTGCGAAAGGTTTGCTAACACAAATCCCCTTGCGCTCGGACCTCGTTTGCTCTCCTTGTTGAGCACAGACATTTTGCTCACAGTTTAGTCGCATGCTGTTTGCTTACAACATCTGCGTTAAACTTGCGTTAGGAAACCCCGCACTGAAGTTTTTGCACTGGGCTCCAGCACAGGGTTTCTGCATTCAGGCCTCATGGCGGATAGCCTGAAAACGGACTTGGCTGTGAAATTCCTCAGCCTAGGCCCAGGAAGCACTGACTTACAACCTGAATAAATGCGTACATGCAGCTGCAAAGACAAGCTCAGAGGAAAGTCCAACCCGTTCGGGGACAGCACTCATCATCGCTCTGAGTGTACCGTGATAAAGTACAGACTGCTGTAAAATGCTGCTCTTTAATGGTTACCTATTCCAGAAACAAAAAGTGCCCTGAAAGGATATAAACAGACTAGCGAGAAATGATAGCTGGCTCTTGGGCCGGGAAGTCTATCATTTGGCTTTGATGATCTCAGTAAGACAGCATGCATATTGCCATTGTCAGCTCAGCTGACATACTTTTGGCTTTGAATACAAAAGTAAAAAGACTTTTCAGTTGGGATTTAGTCCAGAGAGTTATATACTATAATCTAGGAGTCAGTATATCAGCACTGTATAATATAACGGTGGAGGTAAAGATACACTTAGAAGCAATTTTCTGCTTTAGAGCAGCTTTCCCCATTCTTTCCATCTATACGCTAGCATTTGGCCTAGAATGAAAGAAAACTGTGCCTGTAATTCTCTTTTTATGGAAAAAGCAGACAAGAGTCTTTTTCGCTGGACTTCCTTAATCTGCTTATGTTTAACACTGCTACAATGGTCTTGCAGTACTAGGCTATGCCGCTTACCTATTTATATTCTCTATCAAGCCAGCTGAAAAGTAAAATCTAGCAAAATCTATAGTTGCTATAAAAAAAGTACAGCAAGTTAAGAGAATACACCGTAGGTCGGTGGCTCCCCAAATTTGTCCTCAAGGACCACTAGAAGGGTTGGTTTTCAGAATATTAACAATGAAAATGATTGAGATAAAGCTGCATGCAATACAAGGTGTGCCATCGAGTCAGTGCTGACCCCTAGTTGCACACACCATCTCAATTGCACACCAGTATGTCTAGAATATATTCACTGCAGACACCCTATAACCAGAAAAGCGGGGAGTTCTTGAGGACAGGTTTGGGAACTACTGAACTCAAAATTTTCCCAGTTGGCATCTCTATCTCTTCCTTCAACTCCACCGTACTGCCAAGAACAAGGACACTGCAGCACCCTGCAAATAATTCTCTAAAGCACAAGGTGAAATAACCACGTTTTTCCTATGTGGCCCCACCTATATTGTGCCAAATCCAGCAATAAGTCAGTCATAGAGCTGCAGGTCTATGTGGAGACTTGTATACGGTAAGGGAGGTTAGCAGCAGTGTAGAATTGTCCTGTACAACATTTTCATAAGCAATCCTGCATTTAGCTCACACCTTTCCGGTGGTAGCTGAAGGTGACCTACAATCAGGCACAGCGGGGATTTCCCTATCCCCAGAGGGCTTACAATCTAAGTTTGGACCTGAGGCAATGGAGGGTTAAGTGGCTTGCCCAAGGCCACGAGGAATGTGTGGGAGTCAAAACCTGGTCATCCTAGTTCCAGGTTGCTGCCATAACAGCTAGGCTACTCCTCCACCTGTGACAGAGCTACTAGGAAAAAACTTTGCCTTTTTGCAGATTATACTAAAATCTGCATCAGGAAAGACATCCTTAGGAGGTGTAGAAAGCATTAAGAAGTACAGTATTTAAGGTTTAATGCTAAAACATTCAGGGCTATGCGTTTGAGTTGCAAAACCCAAGAAACGAATGGTGCAATACAGCAGAGAGGCCCTTTTGTGCACTAAAGAAGTGCTCCTATCTGACGATCTTAATTTGGCCGAACAGTTTGCTAATGCAGTGGCAAAAGCCAGAATAATACTGGGGTATGTAGGAAGAAGATAATCAGCAGGTAAAAGGAGCCGATAATGCCTCTGTTTAAATTTCGCTGAGACCTCACATCTTCAAAAGGATATAAACTGGATGACTTCGGCCCCAAGGGTGGCTACTAAAATAGTCAGTGTCATGCACCATAAAGTCGAAGGGAATAGACTTAAAAATCGAAGTATGTGCATGTAGCCTGTGTGCCTACAGAGGTAAAGCTGATCACCCGAGTTGTACTGTGCTGCCGATGCTGAGAAAGGACCGCAGGGCCCCGACCCTCCTTCAGAGATACCAGCCCTCCATTGATGTCATCGTGAGGCTTCTCTGGTGGCAGGGGAGAAGGCTGGTGGGAAAAGTAATAAAGCAAAAAATAGTTCCTTTCAGGGAAGGGGAAAAGTAGGAAATAATCAGATAAAGGTAGCACTTGAATGGATTTTATTTTATTTCTCTTAGGGTAAGGTAAAGAAATAAACAACCAGAAGAGAGAGCCAAAAAGTCAAAATAACATGTGAATAACAGGTGCAAGGGGATAGACTCAGGAGTAATATGTGGAAATATTTCTTTAGGAAAGAGTGGTAGGTGCATATCTGTATTCGAAAAAGCATGGGACAAACCCAGAGGATCTCTAAAGGCAAAAATGGGACTGTAAAGCTTAGTAGTTGGTATAGAAGGACACAGTGGATAGGCCGTATTGTCTTTATCTGCTGTCATGTCTCAATGTTTCTATATTTCAAAAAAACCCAAGGGATTATTTCCAGGAAATTCCTATAGCCTTTGCACCTATCATGTATCTCTTGCCAGGATTCCAGGCATCAGGATTTAGCAAACAACGGAAACTCAACAACTGTTCTGACCACACCGGGTTCCGAAAGAAGTTAAAAACTCATCTCTTCCTCGAACATTTTTCCCTATCACCTTAGTACTTAGCCCTCTGCCTCCACCTCCTCACCCCTGCCCTCTCAAATTCTATCATGCAACCATGTGGTATTCCCGTATGCACCTATTTAAATAGTTGATCATTGTAAATAGTTTCATATTTTTCACCTATGTATCCTTGTTACTTTGTTACATTGTAAACAGTTGAAACATACTGCCATGAAAAGGTCTATGTAAACCGTCTTGATTTGCAGAAAGACGGTATATAAAAATTGTTAAATAAGTATTTCTACTTGTATATGTATCTAAAATATTAATACATCCCACAGGTTCACCCCAAATTATTAACTGAGCTCCATTAAGTGATCTATTCTGGTCTCTGTGTGTGCCTCTCTGAGTGTACAGAGAGAACTCACTGGAGGTAGCTTGAAGTCTGCTTGCAGACAAGCAAATATCCTCAACTGGAGACAAATCAGGGCCTCACTGCGCGAGGCTCTATTCCCATGGGGTAGTCTAAAATGTCCCCCTTGATCCCTTTATGTTTATTGGATTTGCTTGACTGCCCTTCACATAAGCAGCAGGGCGGTGTACAAACATTTTAAAAAGCAAAGATAAAATAAGACAGACAGGAACACCATAAAAAAAAGCAGGGGGGAGGGATCATGGAACTGGCAAATTAAAGGCAGTATTGAAGAGATGTGTCTTTAGGAGGGTTTTAAATTTAGGATAGGAAGATTCTAACCTAAGGGCAGTGGAAAGGGAGTTCCAGAAGACAGGGGCAATGAAGTAGAAGGCTTATGAAAGAGTAGATGTCAATTGGGCTTGAGAAGCAGAGGGCAGGTGCAAGCGGTTGTCATGGATGTCATGGAAAGTGTAGTGTGAAAAGTGAAGGATCAAGGAGCCTGAGAGGTAGTGGGGAAGACCAGAGTGTAGAGTGTGATGAACCAAAATAAGCAGTTTATATTGGAGGTGGAACTGTACTGGGAGCCAGTGGTACCAGATGAGAAGCGGAGTGATATGTTTGAAGCGGGAAGCATGGACAAGAATATGAGCTGTTGTGTTTTGGATGAGCTGAATGTAATGTAATTGATACTGAAGAAGCCAAGGTAGATGATATTACAGTAATCGATTTTAGAGTTGACTAATGTGAGAAGTAAGGTAGTTGAAGAAAAAGTGGAGAGGAAAGGGTGAATAGCACAAATCTGACAAAGTGAAAGAAAATAGTGATGGATTAGAGAAGAGAGGTGGGCCTGGAAGGATAAAGCTGAGTTGACAATTATACTGAGATACCGGAGAGAGTTGACTAATGGAATTGGAGAACCGGGAAGAGAAGGAGCTAAATGGGAGAGGGGCTGCCAAAAGTAAACCAAATTGCTGCTGCTTTGTTAGGATTAGATGGAGACAATTTTCAGATAACTAGACAGAGACACTAGGGGCCTGATTCCGTCGTGGATGTCCGGAAATGGATGCACAGAGGGAGCCGGGATTCTGATCCCATGGGGCATGTTAGCCTTATGGGATCAGAATCGCAAACAGGCCTGTATGTGCAGGCCGGGACCCCAATTCCGTCCGGCCTGCACATACAGGCCTTGTCCAGCTAGCTCAGTCATGGCTTTTCAATGGAGCCACGGTGCCATGGCGTCTGGTTGCCATGGCACCGCAGCTCCACTGAAGAGCCGCAATCCCCAGCCAGAGCTGCTTTCTCTGCAGCCCAACTTCCAAGCTGGCCCCTTAAGGCCAGGATCGGACTGCAGGAAATGTCCTCGGCCCCCTCCCATCCCTTCCGCGCCCCGGGCCTGCCATCACCCGGCGACTAGAGGAACTTATTCCAACTTGGAAGTGGAATAAGTTCCCCGTGCAAGCTGCCGGCCCCACCTACTGCTCGCCATGATGCTGCCCCCGATCCGCACCTTTCCCGCCCCTGTCTACCTTCCCTGTACAATACGTGAGGATGGCAGATGGGACTGGGAAAAGGTCCGAATAGCGGGGATGGGCGTCCCAACGGGATGTCCATCCCCGCTATTCGTGCCTCAGAATGACCCCGTAGATAAACAGGCATTAAGAGGAGAAAGATAGGGTTCAACTAGGTCTGCATGGTGAAGTAGTATAATGTCATCTGCATAGTAATGGATGGAAATTCCATTTGTTGAATTGGTAGGGTCAAAGGAATCAGACAGATGTTAAATAAGAGGGGTGCAAGTACAGAACCTTGTGGGATGCCGCAAGGAAGAGTTAGGAGGAAGAAGAGTTATCTACTGATACAGAGAAAGACCGCTCTGCAAGAAAAGAGTGACGTCAATAGAGAACAGTACCCTGAAGTCTGAAGTCGTGTAATTGATCAAAGATCGAAGGTTGCAAAGAGGAGAAGAGAAACTGCCACCAAGGTATCACCTCGATTGTGCGAATAGTGAACCTCACTAAGGAAGGAAAGAAGAACAGTTGAGGTACTATGACCAGGATGGAGCCCAGATTGACGGGGGTGCAAAGCGTGAGTGAACATAAGAACATAAGATGTTCCATACTGGGTCAGACCAAGGTCCATCAAGCCCAGTATCCTGTTTCCAACAGTGGCCAATCTAGGTCATAAGTACCTAGCAGTTTCCCCAAAAGACACAGATTACTCAATGCTTGTGTTGGGTCAAGCAGTGATATCCCATGTCCCTTTTAATAATTATTTTTTTCGAGAGCTGTTTTGGTTATTCCACGTAATCTTTATGTTTTTTGGTGCACTGAATCCGAATTGTCAGGATCCGAATTGTCAGGACATCACGTTTCCTGACAATTTAGGTAACTATGTTAAAAAAGGCAATACCTCAAAATAAACAGAAATACACTTATAAAATTAAAGTTTTATTACAATATTTTCATGAAAATCCTTTTTTGAACTGAAATGAGCTCACCTACACACACTAAACTCGATTCTTCTTCCTTTTGAGGCTCCTCTTGGTGCATTTACGCTTGTGAGTAGCATCTGGAATGTCTCTCTGAAGCATCCAACAGTAGTCTGTCATCATTGTAATGCTCCATTTTCCCTGGTATCTCCTTTCCATCTCTTTAATGTCTTGGTGGAATCGTTCACCTTGTTCCTCACTCACAGCTCCCAAATTTTCAGGAAAGTAGTCAAGGTGGGACTGGAGGAAATGCACTTTCAAACTCATCAGGCAACCTAAAGCTTGAAATGCTTTCAGCATTCGTCCGACGATCTTTTTGTAGTGAGGATCTTTGTTATTGCCTAAAAATTTCTGTACGACTTCTTTAAATGCAATCCACCCTTCTTTTTGAGGATCCGTCATGGTATTGACAAACTCTTGATCAACTATAAGCCTTCTAATGTCTGGTCTGACGAACACACCTTCCTTAAATTTTGCCTCCGACAGGCCTGGAAACTTGGTGACCAAGTATTTGAAGCATTCTCCATCTCTTGGAAGTGATTTTACGAATTGCTTCATCAATCCCAATTTTATGTGGAGAGGTGGTAGAAGAACTTTATGGGAAGGTACCAAAGTTTCTCAGAGGACATTTTTTTCACGACTGTTGGCACCCTCGGCTGCCAACTCTTCTTGGTCCAGTGATTTTGTCAGTCTCGACTGTCCCATAGACACAGAAAACAAGGATATTTGGTATACCCAGCTTGTTGCCCGAGCAGCATACATAAGACCTTCAAGTCCCCACACACTTGCCAACTATGGTCTTCATATTTAAGTTTACGAAGAACCAATTCCAAGTTCTCGTAGGTTTCCTTCAAATGTACGGAATGACCTACAGGTATGGAAGCGTAAAAACCATTGTGGAGTAAAACTGCTTTGAGACTTCTTTTTGAAGAATCTATAAAAAGACGCCATTGCTCTGAATCATATTGGATTTTAAATTGACCCATCAGACCTTCGACATCGATGCAATAAACCAACTTGTCTTCCTGGGCGAAGTAAGGAACGAACTCCTTTTCACGATGTCTGAACCATGAAGATGACACTCCTGGCAACAATAAATTCCTGCTTTTCAGCCTTGATCCGAGTAGCTCAGCGGCATCTTTGGGAAGATTCAAGTCTCTTACCAAATCATTCATCTCCTCCTGGGAAAACAATTTTGGTCTTGTATCATCTTCAAAGTCAGAACTTGATTCGTCATCTGGTTCAGGTATGACTTCACCTTCATCGGAGCTAGGTATCTCTTCCAAGGTAGCAGGGGGCTTGGGTACTGGTATATCTGTGCCATGGGGGATGGGACGAATTGCCGAGTGAAGATTGGGGTATGAAATGGAATGCTTCCATTTGGAATTAAACCCTTTCACATCGCATGAACAAAAGTAACAGTCGTCACTATGGTTCTTTTGCTCTCGCCATACCATAGGAATCCCATAACGGATTTTTTCTTACCCTTGAACCAGTTTCGGTGGTCCTCAACACACCGTTTGCACACTTTATGAGGCGCCCAGACTTTATCTTGATCTCCAATTTTTAGTCCAAAGTATGCAAAGTATACTTTTTTCACAAAGTCTGTAATATTCTGCTGTTGCTTCAACACTGTATATTCACCACAGATGAAACAGAAACTGTCTGGCAAATTAATACACTTTCGCGGAGCCATAACATAATGGTTGAAGAATGACGAGCTAACACGAATTGCGATGAAAAAGTGTGAACAGCCTAGAACCAAGAACCTGATGATGATTCGTGCACAAGTGTGGCATGCAGGAGAGAGCAGCTCTGTGTCTGTACACGAGACGTCACAATGCTGGCCACGCCCCCCTGCACTGACCGGAGCTGCTGCTATCTGCCCTGTGTCTCCCTCCCACTGGATTCTTCAGGAAAGATTAACCCCTTCTACCATTAAAAGCACGGACTTAAAACTTGCTTAGCTTATGTATATATCGCTGACCATCAGGTTTACAGTGCTATATTTTTTTTTACATAACTCGGACAACCCCTTTAAGGTTTTTTTGGCATTTTATATCTTAAATGCACTTATGTGAATTAATTAATAGTAATTTGAAAAAATTTGATAAATTTGAAGAAAATTTTGCATGTTGTGGCAAATCATGACTTCTAGGAGTTTTTTCAATATTTTATTTGTTTTCAGCACACCAAAATACATGGAAAGTAGATGAAAATAATCAAACAGCTTTTTAGTCGCAGACCTGTGTAATGGTTTATGGACCTTTCCTCCAGGAACTTGTCCAAACCTTTGTAAACCCAGCTACATTAACAGCTTTTATGTTCAATCTTTTTTATTCATTTGCAAATAGCAGGCAATTACAGAGCAAACAGTGTAACTCAGCAAATACAATGGTAAACACAACACACACCTAACATACCACTCAGAGAGAAAGCGTACGCAGCTCGCCCCCTATTGCCCAGGACATGCAGGACAGAACAGCGCACCAATAGAGGGGTGCAGACCGTGAGACAGGCAAAACCTGTCGGAAGACAGCACCACCCTCCAGCCATCCAGGCCTGGCAGCCGGGGAACCCCCATGGAGTACGGACAGTGAAAATCAGAAAGTCAAATCCCTAAACCATCCCCAGCACCTCTTTTGGCCCACCGGCAACAGGTACAGTAGGATGGAAGGATGGCACAGCCCCCCCCCCCCCCAGCGCTGCCACTCCCCCTCTTCCACCTACCCCCACCGTTTGGTTGCCTACCTAGTATGCCAATCCTCCCAGACGGGCCCAGGGTATACTCTTCTCCCAGGCCCTACCTGAAGACTGACCGGCTAGCAAGACCACCCTCAATCGCTGATGCCCAGCAGTCATACTTACCCCCCCCCCAACGCCCTTTCCCCCCCTCCCCCCTTCCCCCCCGCCCCCCATCCCCCCCCCCCCCCCCATTACTGTATCGGAACATTCGGCCCTCATTCATCAAGTGTGTGGGCAGGAGCGAGAAGCCCCCATGGAGGAGCCAATTTATTCCCTAAATGCCTCCCAGGACTCTACGCCGAACTCGAGAAGGCAGAAAAGACATATGAGGACCCCACCCCTCCAGAAACCGCTGCCAACGCCGCAAATGCCCAGCTGCGTATAAGCGGGCCATAAGCAACATCTCATGAAGCTTCACTCGCCATATGCCGTACACGGGCCCGGACACATCCAGCCATTTCTGTAGCACAGTCAGGCGCGCCAACATCAACACCAAACGGATCCATCGGAACATCACGGGTCCCAGATCCGCCACCCACTCGTCATCCCAGATGTCCAACACCACATTACCAGCATGCAAGTGCAAGGGTATCTGCACACATTGGGCCAAATAGGTTGTCACCTTCCCCAAAAAAACCTGCACCTGTGAGCAAGACCAAAACATATGCCCCAATGTAGCCCGGGACTCCTTACACCGAGGACAACAGTGGGAGGAGGCCAAACCCGCCCTCCAAGCCTGGAGTGGCGCAAAGTGTAAACGGCGTAATATTTTAAACTGAGCATCCCTATGAAGCACCAACATAGGAATAGCCACCAGGCCGCAAAGTATCCCGTCCGGAGATATCACCTCCCCCAGATCCTCAGTCCAAGCACGCGCCAACTCCCGAACCGCGAGCAGTTCCACAGACTCCCATAGCATTTGGTGAAGCCCCGAGACACACACCCCATGGTCTGACCCCCGGAGCGCACCCTCCAAGACAGAGCTAACCGCCCCCTGCAATGCCTCACGGGGTACACCCCGAAGATAGCTGCGAAGCTGCATAAAGGGAAAAACGTCCCACGCCCCCAGTGGGTATTGTCGCCCCAACACATGAAAATCTTCTATCACACCCTCAGGTGTTAGTATCTGCTCCAAGTTTTCTATCCCTATCTGCGCCCACCGTTCAAATGCCGGCCCTCCCAGACCAGGCAAGAAATCAGCATTGCCTCGAATAGGAAGATACGGAGTGTATCGCGGCTTTAAGTTGGCGTCCCGCACAAAAATAGCCCTAGGCCTGCCTTACCGGGTCTAAGACTGTCAGACGAAGTTCGCGGTTAGCCCCCAGCCCCGGTGCATGAAGAAGATAGCGCGGGTGAAAAGGCTTGACGGCCTCCCGCAGAAGCGCCAGCGGCGAGCAGTCCTCCAAGTCCCAAAGCCAGTCTCGCCCGATCCGCAATAAGCAAGCTATATTATATTTCCGAATATCCGGGAGTCCCATGCCTCCCAGAGAACTGGGCTGCTGCAGCACCTCCAATCGGATCCTAGGTTGCCGTCCTTGCCATAGAAAGCGGGTCAAAGGGACCCGCAGCTTCCTGAGGTCGGTCCTCTTCAGGAGCAACGGGAGGGTCTGTAACATGTAGAGAATCTTGGGGAATATAGCCATCTTGTAGAGAGCCACCCGTCCCCCCAGTGACAGCGGCAGATCGCACCATTTGTCTGCCGAGATTGTAACGGCATCCACAAGTTTGGACACGTTAAGACGGTAAAGGTCCCGCACTTTCGCCGGCAGATAAATGCCTAGGTATTTGAAGTGCCCATCCGCCCACCTCAGTGGGAAGTCCCCGGTCCATCCTCGTTGGGCTGCGGCACCCACCAGCATTGCTTCAGATTTATCTAAGTTTAGGCGAAACCCCGAGTACGCCCCGTATTCCTTAATAAGTTGGAGCAAATGAGGGAGTCCCTCCCGGGGGTTCCCCAAATGAACAAGCAGATCATCCGCGAAAGCCGCGACCCGGACTTCAGTCGCCCCCGCTGGGATCCCTCGAAACTCCGTGGCCGCCCGAATCCGGAGCAGCAACGGCTCCAACGTCAGAACAAAGAGGAGCGGGGAAAGAGGGCAACCCTGACGTGTTCCCTTCTGAATGGGGAAGGCCGCTGACATATGACCATTCACCATGATAGCCCCCTGCGGCTCAGAATATAGTAGACGGACCACATCTACAAAGAAACCAGAGAACCCCATCACTTCCAACGTCCGGTACATGAAGTCCCAGTCAACTCGATCGAACGCTTTCTCAGCGTCGAAGCTAATGAGCATAGAACCTTTCTCAGCCACGTGCCTGGTACACATTGATATCAAAATGCGTTGAACACTGAGAGCAGCAGTGCGGCCACGCACGAAGCCCACCTGGTCACTGTGGATCAGGTCCGGCAGAAACTTCGCCAGCCGATCTGCCATGATTTTTGCAAGAAGTTTAATATCGATATTAAGAAGAGAAATGGGGCGGTATGAGCCCGGCGAAAGCGGATCCCGGCCGGGTTTCGGCAAGGTGGTAATCAACGCCATGTTGGCTTCAAACGGGAACCTACCCAGCCCAACCAATCCTTCAAAGTACCCCACCAGTGGCGCCACCACCAGATCCCCCAGGATCTTGTAGAACTCGCTGCGGTAACCATCTACGCCAGGAGCCCGGCCCACCTTTAAGTTCTTTATCCCCTCCTGGACCTCCCGACCCGTGAGGGGCTGACTAAGAGCCTGTAGACCCTCCGCACTGAGTTTTGGCAACTTACAAGCATTGAGAAAGGCACAACCCGTCGTGTCCGAAGCCCCATCCCTAGCGTAGAGCTGTCGGAAGAAATCCGTGAAAACCAACTCAATATCCGCCGCACCCCGTCTCAAACTCCCATCTGCATGTCGAATCGCCCCAATCGCGGGTCCACCCCCAGCCGGCCTCACCAAGGAGGACAACAGCTTACCCGCCTTGTTCCCAATGCTGGTATAACTTGTACCGGTAATACAGCATAGATTTTTGCGCCCGTCTATGAAGAAGCATCTCTAATTCCGTCTGAAGCACCCGCAGATTACGACGATTGGCCGCATTCGGAAGTCCCGCCGCCAATCTCCGGGCCTTCCCCAAGTCCCTTTCTAAACGAAGGATCTGCTGATTCATCCTCTTACGCCGCATGCTGGTATAGCTGATAATATCCCCCCGTAAAACGGCTTTACCCGCCTCCCATAATAGAGTAGGAGAAAGATCTGGCTGATCATTAAGGGCCACGTAGTCCTTCCACCGGTCCCGGAGATAATGCTCAAACTGCACGTCTCCCCCTAACTCCAGGGGGTAACGCCAAAGCCGGGCCCGGTCTGGCTCCCCACCACGCAGCTCTAAAGTCACCATGGCATGATTGGAAAGCACAGAGGGGCCCACTTCAGCACGCTGAGTCCAGCCAAAGAGGGACTCTGAGATCAAGAAGTAATCGATTCGGGACCAGGAGCCGTGTGCTCTGGACTGATGGGTATACTCCCGATCCCCCGGATGTAGAACCCGCCAGATATCCAGAAGCCGATGCCCCTCACACAGCCCCCATAGGCGTCGCCGGGCGCGTTGACTCCGACCCCCACTCGGGCCCGAAAGATCCAAATGGGTGTCTAACACTTCATTAAAGTCACCCCCGAGGATAACCTGATACCCGATGGTCCCCGCCAGGACCTTAGCAAGCACCTGAAAGAACCGAGCTTCATAGACGTTGGGAGCGTAAATCGAGCACAACACCACTTTCAGCCCAGCCAGCGTCCCCCACACACATACGTAGCGGCCTTCCGAGTCAGCATCTACCCGCTCCTCCACCCAGTTAACAGAGCTAGTGATTAAGATGGCCACACCCCGCTTCTTTCCCAGGGCCGGGGATCCATAGACCTTACAAACAGGGCCCTTGCATAGCTTCCCATGCTCAACCCCAGATTGATGTGTTTCCTGGAGCATGGCCACCCCTATTCCCCTTACGTTTCAATTGCTGTAGCACCTTGTAGCGCTTAATGGGGGAACCAAGGCCACAAACATTCCAAGATGCAATCTTAACCCCAGTATTCATTACGTGACAGACGGAAAAGCCACCCTGAGATACAAAACCTGTACACCATAAGGCGAAGACCCCCCCAGCCTAGGGTCTCCCCCAGCCCCCATACCGAGGCTACCAGCGTCCACTCCAGCCCACACACTCTCAGTCACCCCCCTTACCACACACAATCCAATACTACCGATACAGTCCCAACCCAACCAGCTACTCCACCCCCACCCTCCCCCCGTGCTACCCACCCCCCCACCCGCAACCCCCCACCTCCCAACCAGACTACCCACCCCCCCTTGGCCCCTTACACCTACCCACTCCTGCAACACCCACCAGTCCTCCTCAGCGACTGGCCCCTCCATGCCCCCCGTGACATGCAGAGCTCCCTCCCCCCTCCCCCCGGGAAACACCCCCCCGCTAATCCAACCCTCCCGCCCCGGGGCTACTGCGGGCCTCCACACTCTCACCCCTCTACCCACTTCAGGGTCCGAGACCTTCTCGGGCCCCAAGGGGGTCAGAAAATCATAAGCCCATAAGTACAGTACCGGGGTATATGCACGCTTCCTCCGTGCAGTCAGCCTGCATTAAGCGCGGCCTCCCTCCCAGAAGGACACCCCGCCCCGTCTCCCTCCCCCGTAGATGACTAATACCCCAGCCACTGGTATGGTATACCAACACACAGAGACATCAACACGGGCTCACATGCTGACCGCACTCCCCCCCATAGAAACAACCCGAGCCAAGGCAGGCCATATATCAGGACTGTGACTTTCCTGGGTACCCAATACTCCCCCACCCGCCCTTGGAATCCCGCACCCCGGCCTAGCCAAGCGCCATCAAGCAGAACTGCGGGGTTCCTCCCATATACAAGAACAACACAGGGAAATAGAAAAACATCATATGGTATATATAACAGGCAATATAGCCCGCTCTCCATCAACCCAGTGCACCACCGTGATATAGTTTAGAGCTAAAGGTCTCAAGTACCAGAAATTCAACAGCGCATAATAATCCACTTGTACACGAACAGGTCAGGAGCCCAAGTAGTAACAGAATTAGGAGAGCTACAATAAGACTAAGGAAGGCCATGGGGGTGGGGGAAAGGAGAGAAGGAAAAAGAAAAAAAAACAAAAGCGGGGTACTGTGAATTTAAAAGGAAATTTAAAAGTAACATGGGAGAATTAAGTGAAGTTGAATTGAAAACAAACAGGGGGAATCATAAAACAATAAGGAAGGGAAAGAGAGACGAAAAAGCAGACCCCCCAGGGCCGTGAATATCCAACAGCCAGCCCTCAGAACTATCAAAGGCAGAAGCCAGCATGATGGCAGAGAGTCTCATAGAGTACAGTCCAGGTTAGGGCCAGAACATTTTGAGACGGATCCTCCAAGGTCTCTCCAGCAATCAACCCAGCCCATTACAGTAGGTCAGCGCTGCCTCCAGAGACAAAAATGTCCGTCTTCCGCCCTCACACTCCACACGCAGGGTCGCTGGATAAGCCATGGTAAAGCGCAGTCCACGCTCTATGAGCCGCCCGCAGACATCCTTGAATGCTCGCCGCCGCTGTGAGACCCCGGCAGAGTAGTCTTGAAAGATCAGGAGGCTACAGGCATCACTCCCTGCCCGACGCTGCTGCCTCCAAGCTCTCAGGACACCTTCCTTCTGCGAGGCATTGAGAAAGCGCGCGATCACTGCTCTGGGCCGGTTATCCCCGGATTTGTAAGGCCCCAGTCTGTGCGCTCTTTCTAACACTATGGCACCCATCCCTGCTTCCATGGGTAAGTTGTTAGGCAGCCAGGCCTCCAGATATTGCCGGAGGTCCGTTTCCTTCACCGATTCTGCAATTCCAATGAAGCAAAGGTTGTTACGCCGGCTTCTATTTTCTAAATCCTCCAGCTTCTCCTCGTGTTGCGCCAGGGCCTCCTCCAGCTTCTTGATGCGGGCCGCATCCTGCGCACACGTGTCCTCAAGCGTGCCCACACGCTGTTCCACCTGTTCCACCCGGGTCGTGAAATCGGTAACAGCCTGGGCAACTGCAGTAATTTGTGAGGCTAAGCCGCTCAGGCGCCCCTCCAAGGCTTCCACTACAGCCTTTGTGACCTCCGCCACCATCGTCGGCGCCGCCAGCGATCCTGGCCCCTCAGCAGCCCCGTCAGTCATCTTGTGCTCACTACCACGAGGCCGCTCCCGGCGAGGTGTTTTTGCAGCCATGCCCTCGTGAGCCTCCCGAGGCGCACAAGGTCCAGACTCCCCAGCGGAGAACCGTCTCCCCCCTCACTCTGAATTGATTTAACGGCGGATAGCAGGGTAGTTAACCGGGGGGGAGGGCGCGAGCTCCGGAGCTAAGCAGGAGACGTCCTACTCAGCCCACCATGTCACCGGAAGTCCTCTAACAGCTTTTACTACATCCTCCGGTAACAAATTCCAGAGTTTGATTACACATTGAGTGAAAAAATATTTTCTCTTATTAGTCTTAAATAGGTTGCCCTGTAGCTTCATTGCATGTCCCCTAGTCTTTCTATATTCTGATAATGTAAACAATCGATCTAAGTTTACCTGTTCCACTCTGTTCATTAATTTATAGACTTCTATCATATCTCCCCTCAGCCCTGTAGCTTCATTGCATGTCCCCTAGTCTTTCTATATTCTGATAATGTAAACAATCGATCTAAGTTTACCTGTTCCACTCTGTTCATTAATTTATAGACTTCTATCATATCTCCCCTCAGCCGTCTCTTTTCCAGTGGAATCCAAATGTGAAGAAAGCTATGCAAAAACCAATTTCTCAAGCACCTTGTCACACTTAACACTAAGACAAAAAATATCTCTAAGCATGACAGGTAGGCCACACATGCCTTTAGGCTATTTGCGTGAAAGGTATGCCTACTATGTGTGTAAACTGCTCTGTACTGTTTTACTAAATTAAAATGAAAGTAAAACATTTTCTTCTGATTCTAGTGTCTTTCTTTTAGTAGAGCCCTAGGTGTCCTCTCGGATGAAGCCAGAGACTTCCCCTGTCACTCCACAGCTTACAGTGTCTCTCTCTCTCTCTCTCTCTCTAGCATGCCGTTTCATTGCTGTGTTTCTGCATAGCACCTCTTCAGGGGCTCACTGTGATTCTTCAGGACTCTTTGCTGCCTGTTGGCTTCTGCAGTTCTTCTGTCTTAATGGTTTCTGTGTTCTTGCCGACAGTGCTGTTCTCCCAAAGGTGTGGTCCTCTTTTCATCTTAACAAGCTATCCTTCTGCCCTTCTTCTTGGAGGAGGATTTTCATCTCCTCACTGCATCTGGTGGATGTGGTATTGATCAGATACTTGAGAATCACCCAGTGGTGGGATTCTGAGTCAGGTAGGAACTGGTTTGGCTAACCTGTGTTTGCCAAACCAGTGCCTACGGGCTCTGTCCCAGTGGCAGCAGCACTTGCAATCGGCAAAGCCCCCAAAGGTATGTTGACAGCATCGGGGGCAGCTGCCAATGCCACAATCCCCCAGATACCCTCAACAGACCTTCGAGGGGCTTTGATTCAGGTCAGTGCGGCTGCCACCAGGACAGAGCCTGTCCACACCAGTTCAGAGAACGCGGGGAACTGTAAGGAACCGTTCAGATGAACTGGGGCAGAACAGCTGGATCTCACCACAGGAATCACCTATTCTAGTGCCAATCGCAGACTGAGGAAGGTAATGGCAGGGGCCAAGTCCTCTATTGCCTGTGGATTAAGAAGGGCATTAGTCAGCATATATTCTGGCTTGTAAGCGTGTGCTGGAGGGAGTCAGAGCTCACTGCACTATGGTGCAGACCTCTTCCTGGACAGTTAGTTTTGGCGTCTCCAGAGGACAAGTGTAAGGCAGCTACCTGGTCTTCACTGAGCACCTTTGTGATTTAATGAATGGAAGAAGAACAGCAAGGAAATCCACAGTACTACCTTTTAACTTTCAAATGGGAGACTATGAAAAAATGAGGAAAATAGTTAAGAAAAAACTAAAAGGAGCAGTTGCAAAGGTTAAAGATTTACATCAAACATGGGCGGCATTGTTTAAAGGTACTATCTTGGAAGCCCAGACCAGCTGTATTCCAGGCTTTAAGAAAAGTAGAAGGAGGGCCAAAAAAAAAAAACTGCCAGCATGGTTTAAAGGTGAGGTCATAGAGGCTATTTTTACCAAAAAAACATCTTTCAGGAAATGGAAGGAGCCAAATGATGACCACGGGAAATAGCACCAGCATTGGCAAGTTAGATGCAATTTGAAAAGAAGCTTGCCATGGAAAAAAAAACCACATAAAAACTTTTTCAAGTACATTCGTAGCAAAAAAACTGTGAGGGAGTCAGTTGGACCATTGGATAACGGAGGGGTAAAAGGGGCACTAAGGGAGAACAAGGTCATAGTGGAGAGACTTAATGAATTCTTTGCTTTGGTCTTTACTGAAGTAAATGTGGAGAAGTTACCCAGGCCTGAAATGTACAGGTGATGTACAGAAGAATTGAAAGAAATATCAAACTGGGAAGATGTATTACAACTATTTGATAAACTGAAACAAATCACCTGACTGGATGGTATACATTCAAGGGTGTTGAAAGAACTGAAATATGAGATTGCAGACCTACCAATAGTAATCTGAGAACTATCATTAAAATCATCTGTAATACCAGAAGACTGGAGAATGGCCAATATAACACCAATTTATAAAAAGGGTTCCAGGGGTGATGCAGGAAACTACAGACTGTTGAGCCTGACGTAAGTACCAGGTAAAATGGTAGAAACCATTATAAAGAATAAAATTACTGAACATGTAGATAGTCATGGTTTAATGGGAGAATGCGAACATGGATTTAGCCAAGGGAAGTCTTGTCTTACTAATCTTATATTTTTTGAAGGTATGAATAAACAGGTAGACAAAGGTGAGCCGGTTGATATAGTGTATCTGAATTTTCAGAAAGCCTTTGACAAGGTCCCT
This sequence comes from Ichthyophis bannanicus, assembly GCA_033557465.1. Classification (NCBI taxonomy): domain Eukaryota; kingdom Metazoa; phylum Chordata; class Amphibia; order Gymnophiona; family Ichthyophiidae; genus Ichthyophis; species Ichthyophis bannanicus. The sequence continues at coordinate 840,412,609 of CM066031.1, forward strand.
CATCAGAGACTCTTGGTGAAATTAAAAAGTATTGGGACTGGAAACAGTGTACTATTGTGGATCAGGAACTGGTTAAAAGAAAAAAACAGAGTAGAGCTAAATGGCCAATTTTCCCAATGGAGAAAGGTAAATAGTGGAGTACTCCAGGGATCTGTGCTGGGCCTGCTGCTTTTTAACATATTTGTAAATGACCTAGAAATAGGAATAATGAGTGAGGTGATCAAATTTACAGATGAGACAAAATTATTCAAAGTTGCTGAAACGCAAGAGGATTGTGAAAAATTGCAAGAGGACCTTGATAAATTGGAAGACTGGACATCCAAATAACAGATGAAATTTAATGTGGACAAGTGCAAAATTATGCACCTAGGAAAGAACCCAAACTATGGTTACATGATGCAAGGTACCACTTTAGAAACCACCACCCAGGAAAAAGATTTAGGCATCATCGTACATAATACGTTGAAACCCTCTGCCCAGTTGCAGTGGCGGCCAAGAAAGCAAATAAAGTGCTAGGAATCATAAGGAAAGGAATGGAAAATAAAACATTAAATATTATAATACCTCTGTATCATTCCACGGTGCGATCGCACCTTGAATATTGTGTGCAATTCTGGTCACCAAATCTTAAAAAGGATATAACAGAATTAGAAAAGATACAGAGAACAACAAAAATGGTAAAGGGGATGAAAGGACACCCCTATGAGGAGAGGCTTAAAAGGTTGGTGCTCTTCAACTTGGAAAAGAGAAGGGAGTTGACTGGGTAAATGTAGATCAGTTGTTTACGCCATCAAAAAGTAGAAAGACTAGAAGACTTGCAATTAAGTTACAATGTAACCTATTTAAGACTAATAAGAAAAAACATTTTTTACTCAACACGTAATCAAACTCTGGAATTCGTTACGTAAAAGCTGTTTGTGTAACTGGGTTTAAAAATGTTTTGGACAACTTCCTGGAGGAAAGGTCCATAAACCATTATTAAAGAGGACCCGGGACGTGCATTGTGAAACCTGTGTGCCTTTTTGGCAACCTGCGAGGTACTTGTGACCTGGATTGGCTACTATTGGAAACAGGATACTGGGCTTGATGGACCTTGTTCTGACACATTATGGCATTCCTTATGTTCACTACAGGTTGGATGACGTCTTCGGTAGGGCTGTTCTGTCCAGACGTTGTCTTCCTGAAACAACTATTTGGGTACAACTCAATCATCTCGACTGGTTTAGCAGGATGAAAAGGAAGGCATAATGTACAAACCTGATAGTTTTCTTTCCTTGAATCCTGCTAGATCAGTCCAGTACCCACCCTGGAAGACTTTTTCTATGGGTTGTGAAGCCCTTCTGCATTTCATTGGCCTGGTCATTATTAAGTGTCTGATGCAAAGTCAATTATGGCAAGAGATCCAAATACTTATTCAAGATGTTTGTTACAAGACTGCATTACCTGTTACTAACATTTTTCACTTCTGAGTTTTTCAGTCTTGCTTACTGCTTGGGAAGTGCCATACTGACTTCTTTCAGTGCTGCACCAACATATATACCGAGTAATGACATCACAGAGATGCTCAAGTCTGCCTCCTCCAGCTGGCAGGGCAGCATCACCCATTTGTCTGATCTAGCAGGATAAGGAGTCAGGGGCTCCTATTAGGAACCTATATTCAGATAGTAGAGGTGCCAAAAATATTTTTCAGAATATAGAGTTCTAACTTAAACTTTAGGCAGCTTAAACTGAGGCCTCTAAAGTTAGGCCTGCTATGAGCTCTCTTAAGTTAAAGCATCCAAGTTAGGTGCCTAGAGCTGAAAATTGGGGATGAATACTAACTTCATTCGCCTGCCCTGGTCAGCACCCCAGTTGCGGCAGCTGTCCAAATGGTGGTTCTGGCCCTTTGCAGTAGTCTCCTACTAGGGCTCTGATTGGTGTGTGGGAGGGTGTGATCAGTGGGGGTGACTGATGCCACTTTCTCTGTTTAACATCTCAGTGGCGCCAGGCCTGCATTTGCAGGTAGCATGGATGCTCTCGTGCTATTTGCTGAGGCAGGGAAGGTGGACCTGTGTGGTAAGCATCTGCCCAGCACGGTAAATGCATTTACTGCACAGGGTTTGCACTCATCATTCCTTAATTTTTGCAGTTACTGCACTTTAATAAACATGCCCCAATGAGTTTTATTGTACATCTTATGTCTTTGTTTTTACTGTTTGACGCAATGGATACCGTTAAAGCACAGTTACTTACCTGTAACAGGTGATCTCTGGGAACAGCAGGAATAAGTCTTCACATATGGGTACGTCGGTACCGACGGAGCCTGCGTGGGAACGCTTCCCAGCGTCCAATCAAGAAGCTTTTGGAAGCATCCCACCACGCCTGCGTGCTGCCTTCCCGCCTTTCCCAACTGCCTCTCCTCAGTTAAGTTTTAAAGCTGAGACAAAGAGAGAGAGAGAGAAAGATAGAGATATAGAATACAACTCCTAGGGGAGGTGGATGGGTTGTGAAGACTTATTCCTGCTGTTCCCAGAGATCACCTGTTACAGGTAAGTAACTGTGCTATCTCCAGGAACAAGCAGGAATGAGTCTTCACATATGGGGACTCCCAAGCTAAGATGCCTGGAGTCCCAGCATGTTATGGATTGGAACATGCTACACCTCATATGGCCAGGCATCCTCAGGATGGAGGGAAGGAGTTGAAACAGAAAGGTGCTGTAAAAGACAGCTAACCTAGCATAGGACTGCAGACAAGAAGTCCTTGTGTGGATGACAATTATCATCAAATATATTGAAAATGAAATATTGCAGTATGGACCTCCCCTAACAGGATTGGAGAAAAGTAAGGAGGTTCATGAGATCTACTGGGGATCCAGTAAAGGAACCTCAAGGAGGACCTCACTGTGAAGTGGAGGTAATAAACCTGTTGGAAAAAAACAGTGGAGATCAGAATCCTGAAAGGTGAGAGGTAACCCCAGGGATCAACTGGGGTAGTACAAAGACAGTAGGCTTTCAGCGGAAGGCTTTATGGAAAAAGCCCAAACTCTTTTGGCTGCAGAGTGGCTCACTCTTAGGAGCAAAAAGAGGAAAGGCTGACAGATTTGGACAAACCGGCCTAGTCCTTGTGGGAAGAAGGGGTATGGAAAAAACCTTGTATCCCAAAAAACAAGGATAGGTGTCTGAGGCGTTAGAGCCTCAGAGTAACTGAAGATCCGCAATGTCTTTCCTAACTGGTGGTAGCTAGGAAAGATACTGGAACATGGAGAGCTTCAGGGGTACCTAACCTTTAAGGTTATGGTAGAAACGTTGTTAACTACCACAGGAGTGGTTGTGTGTGTAGCACCCCAAACATGCTGGAACAGCATGGGTATGGGTAGAGCCCAATTGTCAGAATCATATAGAGACATATATATCTATATGAGCACAGACAGTTAGATAAGTATGTAAATACATATCTACCTATAATAAATATCTCGACAGATGCACATATATATACGTATATATATATATATACATATAGATATATAGATAGACATATAAGAATATATATCTATAGTGAGATATAGAAGGGCAAAACATATACACACACAAGTGACGGACATATATATCTATAGAGATATAGATATAGATATGAATATATAGGCCTATATATAAGTGTCTGCAATTAAGCAGACAGAGATATGCCTATAGAAAGTATATTTACATAGGAGATGTGAAGAGGAAAGATTCATCTAACAACAAGAAGGTGGAACCTACTTGAGAAGATATATAGAGAATCTATTCCCCCTGGTTATGATGGAAGGAGTCAGGGGAAAATTCTCCCTGACAAGGAACAGACTAGATTGCTGCAAGAATGCTAGCCAGTGAAATAACCAGGATGGTTACGTGAAAAGCAGAGGATAATATCAGTCTGCAGGCAGCAAGTCCCGAGTCCTCCAGAACTCTGGCATGGTAAATGGACAGAAGACGCATAGGAATGAGATACCATGTTGACCTACTTGAGGGGCAAAAAGGGTATCATGCGTTCTTTAGCTAAATATGCGCTGTCCATGAAGGATTAGGATACCATGAGGACGAGCTGCAAGGAAAAAAGAGCATATTCCCGGTGGGAATCCTGAGGACCAAACGAGGGAATTGAACAACTCTTTAAGCTTTCACGTAAGAGAAGGTCCATGTCCTTTGTTTTAAAAAGGAGATAGTAGCGTAGGAAGAACCCTTCCAGTCATGAGGAGCATGACTGAGGGAGCCTTTTCCAACCATCTAGGACAGCTGTTTGAGAAAATCCTAATGCTCTCTAGCAAGGGCCCATAGTGGAAAGCTTCTCTGTAGGATTGCAGAGAGCATAATGCAGGAGAATTAGGAGATAGAACTGGCTGCTGGAAAAGCCAGTACCTACGTCGACTATGCTGCCAAACCCAAGGGAATTGGAGATGGCAAGAATAGAAAACAATCCGAGAAGCCTGTAGTGATAAGATTTGCCAAGAAAGATGAATCCACTGTCTTGGAGTCACTACTAAGGCCAGAAAGAATGTAGTGGAGGACAACTCTGGATGCTTGTGGGGAAGAACCAGTGGTCCAATCACTAGGGCTCCTGCATGGGCAGCTGCTAGTAAGACAGCAGAAAGAATCTTTCTGTTTAAAAACAGAAAGAACAGACAGAACAGGAGTAAGAAAACTCTGGACCTGTCTGATAAGCTGCCCCAAAGCAAAAAAGAAGAAGGAGTTAACTCAGAGAGGAAAAACTCCACACTGGAATAGTGACAAAACTAGAAGGGCTGAAGAGAAGCCCTCCAGTGTAATAGTACCACTCTTACAGAGGAAATGCTTGATAAGAGGGTAGAGAAGATGGAGCTGAATGGAGACTTACAATGTGGTAAGTCTGTAGAAAGGAAAAATTCATGCTGGTACAGAAAACTATCGTTTGATAGTTGTTAAACCTCTTTCCCTAGCAGGAAGAAGAGGAGAAGCTGTGACCTATAGGCATGAACATCCTAAGAGCTCGTATAACAGAGAAAAATTGATGTCTTGTGAAAAGAGATCCATGCCTAGAGTTTAGAATGAAAGCAGTGGAAGGCTTCTACTGAGAAGAAGCCAACTGCAGGTTCTAAACCCCAAGAGGCACAAAAAATATGTCATTAATCAGAAACCCTGCGGATGCTGGGTTTGCTGAGCCTGGTGAGAGTTTGGATTCTTCAGACCAGGGCGATGTTTCCCCTGTTTGGGAACATCTGTATGATGGGCAGAAGATGAATAAAACCTTCTCCCCCTAGGGGAAGAAAGTTTGGTAGGACATTTCCTACCTACTGGGAAAGAAGAGGGCGTAGAACAGCCCTTAGAAACAGGTAAGTCAGTGAACCACTGAGTAACCTGACGTAAAGACTCCTTATTGAAGAGATTTTCTCCAGTGCAAGGAGTATTACCCAGTCTTTTTTGTGCCCATCTGTCTAAGTCTGAAGCTTGGAGCCAGGCTCTACGTCGTGCCCCTATAGCTATAGCAGAAGTCCTGCTAACAGACTCAAATGAGTCTAGGGAAGCACGAGTAAGAAACCAAGAGATATTTTGAATATGACTAAGCAGTGAGGAATAGTCTGCATTCTTGGGTTCTGAAAGAAAAGGAGTCAAAAGATGTAATTTCTTTGTGACCTACTCAAGAGATAGACTCATATAAAAAAATATATGAGAGAATTCTTGCTGAAAGCATGGATGTCTGGAAGGTTTGACGTCCAAAGGCATCTAGTGTCTTAGACTCACAACCTGGCGGATAAGAAGAGTGCTTTTTCTTACTCTTCACCCGCCTCATTGCTGATTCCACTACAATGGAATGATGAGGAAGTTGAGTCTTTTGAAACCCTGGAGAGGGGGGCACCTGATATAGGAGATCAGTTGCTCTGGAAGGTGGGGGTACCCTTAAAGGTGCTTCCCACATTCCTAGAAGAAGATCCTGCAAGGAATGATGCAAAGGAAGCATAATGTTTTCCTCTGCTTCGGTAGAAACAGAGCCTTGTGTAGGATCATGTCCAGGGATAGAAATGGCAAGTGATCTTACCATATCCCAGAGGAAACTCTGAAAAGAAGGATCTCCAAAGAGAACCTCCTTTGGACAGGTTAGATCTGAGGAACTAGCCTGGGCACCGAAGGATCTATGTGAGTATATAGGAATATAGGATCCTGCACGGTGCAGTATGGGATCCTTAACGGATGGACGCTGGTACTGGAGGTCAGGACCAGCGACAGTCAGTAGCACATCGTCCATGCCAGGTATCGACTCCAAACTTGGTATAGAAGGGAGCGATCCTGTTGAAAAAAGCATGGAAGGAGCTGGCCACGATGCTAATGTGGATACCGGTACCGATACCAGTACCGCTGTTGGAACTGAACCCGACACCGACATCGGAGCAGCAATCGGTGACAGCTCAATCGGTACCGAGATAACCGAAAGCCTTTGGCGGTCACCCTCGGTACCGAGCGGCCGGTACCGATAGGTGTCGATACCAAGACGTGTCGGTACCCAGTCTTCCAGACTAGAGATCGATTCCAGACTCGGCATTGAAGGAAGCGAGTTTATCGATGCACGTCTGGAGGGTACCGACATTGGTGGTAGTATCGATGTCGGTACCGATACTGGAAAGTCAGTCTGGAACGTATCCACCGGTCCCGTAGGTACCGAGGACGCCAGACGACGATCCCTGGTGAGGAGTGTTTCGTCCAACACCAGTGCCGATGCCGGGGTATCGGTACCGCTCGAAGCGGATACCACCACCGGGCATGGCTCAGGTATGTTCTGTGAGGGGTGAGCCCCAGGAACAACCTGAAACCCCACATAGGCTTTGGAGGCCGAAGACTCCCGCCGGGGTTTTGAAGCCAATGGGCCCTTGAGGGCAAGGCCGGAGCCGTCTACATGCTGTGCATGAGACCTACCACTTGAGGGTTGGCTAGTCTTAACAGACTGTTTGTGGGTTATCTGATCCTGTGTAGAAGAAGAAATGGTCGGTGCCCTGAAGTTGGAAGGGAACCTCATATCGAGGGAAACTCGATGTTGAAAACCTCTTCTCACAATACTGTTGCCCGAGGGCTCCGGAGGAAAAAGGTCAGGACCCAAACAGGTTAGACACCAATTTTGGGAGTCTAAAAATAAAGTTGTATCGCCACAGTTTGAACATTTCTTGGAGAAAGTGGCTGGCGGTTCCATGAAGGACATGGAGAGGCCTGGAAGGCCTTTAAAACCGTAAGACACGACTTCCGGTGGCATGGTGAGCTGAGTAGACGTGTCTATCTCGGCTCCGGAGCCCGCGCCCTCCCCCCTACCGAATATTTGAGCTAATCTTCTTAATTTTCTGCCTACGTGGGGGAGCAAACTCGCGGGGACGCGGAGGAAACATTAATTCTCCCCTACCACAGAAACCTGGTGTATGGCCACGAGAATCCCCCGCAGAACCAGAGCACGCGACAGGGAAGATAAGATGGCGGAGGGCAGACAGGAGCTCCCGGGACCACCCGAAACCCCGTTGCTAGTGGCAGAGGTGTCCAGAGCGGTGGTGGGAGCCCTGGAAGGACGACTGGGAGGCCTGTCCACACAAATGCAGGAGGTGGCTCAGGCAGTGGCGGATTTTACGAAGCGGGTTGAGCATGTCGAGAGCCGGATCGGCTCCCTGGAGGACCAACACGTGCAGGATATTGCCCGGCTTCGGAGTTTGGAGGAGTCTCTCATTCACCATCAGGAAAAATTAGAAGATCTGGAGAACCGTAGTCGTCGTAATAACTTGCGGTTCATTGGAATCGAGGAGACCGTCGCAGAACGGGATTTGCGGCGCCACTTGGAGCAGTGGATTACCGCCACTCTGAATCTACCTGAGGATGTCGGGCGGGTGGAGTTGGAGCGTGCCCATCGCCTGGGGCCCTCTAGGGCGGGTGACCGTCGCCCGCGGGCGGTGATTGCCCGATTTCTCAACTCTGCGCAGAAAGATGAAGTATTGCGGGCCTCCCGACAGCTGCGGCGGAAAGAAGCCTCCAATAACCCGGTCCTGATCTTTCAGGACTATTCCACAGGTGTCTCTCTCAAACGCAAGGCTTACAAGGATATCTGTAGTAAGCTAATAGAGCGCGGGATTCGCTTCACCCTAGCGTATCCAGCAGTCCTACGCATCCATGGTGACAAAGGGAACCGAGTGTTCAACTCTCCAGAAGAAGCCCGAGATTTTTGTAACAACTTGGGCTAGCCGGATGGTGCACTATTGAGATATCGCTGAATTACAAGGCATACGCTTTCCTGCCTTAAAGGGGAAAACGGGCTGTTCTCTCACCGCAGTTTTTGGCTGAGGTGGTGAAAAGGCATTGACGCTGTGAACTCCATACCTACCATATTGTATTATTCTATGTGCCGCGTGGATCCCCCCGATTAGCATGTGGTGCTGAGGGGCTACTGCTTTGGCTGGAGGATAGCGAGCATTGGATTGCGGCCGCGCAGCCAGCCTGGCCCTAGAAGCCCTTCCTTACCTTCTTTCTGCTTGCCATATCATGACCAGCACCACCCCATGCTGCCCGGGGAGAGCGAACGATGTCAGGCCTCCCTCACTGGAATACCTATCATTCAATATGTTATTTTGTAGTTAGTTTTTGCTACAGTAGTGTGCACCCTGTTTGCTACAATTTTACCTGTTCTAAAGTTTTACTTTGTTGCTTATTACTGTTTACTAGTAGGGATAGCAATGTGGTATTTGGGAACGCCGGAATTCATGGGCTCCAGGAAATTGGGAAGGGCTGATTGTTTGGGGGAAGGGAGAGACCCTTCACTGAGCTCTCATCGGCAGCGCGGTGCCTCTTTGGGGGGGGGGTTCACGCGAGGGGGGGGAAGGGGAGTGGCGGCATTACCAAGCATCAGTGAGTATGCCGGTGGGCCGCTACTCCTCTGAATTGAAATGTAATCCTCTGAATTGAAATGTAATGCAATGGATATCCTTACTCCAATGTCCTCCATAATTATGGTTTACTCCTTGCTCCCTGCGTCGCCGATGGAAGTTGCAGGCGCAGTGCGCAGGAGACCTGTTGTGTGCCCTTTTGTTCTGTGCTGTGCACGTGTCAAGTAACCATAGAGCCCTATTGGCGTTGCAGCACGTGCGGGCATGCAGCTGGGGGAGCCGATTGGGTCATCTTGCTGTTCCCGCTTCCCTGGGACGCACTGGATATCGTGGGAGCCACTGTCTGGCCCTCCCGGTCCCCGGTGTGGGGCATTCTCTGCAATAACTGAGCGGTTGCAGTGGGAAAGGAGTGGGGGTGGGGGTGGGGGGGGGAGGAGGGAAGTATATGCCAACCGCGTCCTAAGTAATCTCGGCTGAACCCCTCTGCACGGAATTGTTTGTGTACTGTATTTTGTCCTGTATTTCAAAAGGATGCGGGGGGCCTCGACTGCTCTCTTGTAACTGCTTGCCCTGTTGGTTTTTGATCTCAGTTGCTGAATTATGGTAACCCCTGCTCTCTTGATTAATAAGCTTTGGGGTGTGCAGTTGGATTTAGTAGGAAGTAGGGGGTGACACTGAGCCTAGTTGGGGAGGGGCGGGGGCCTACATGCCACAGAAGTTTAGGAGCGACTAGCTTAGGCTGGTGTGGAAGTGAAGGAGGTGATTGTGAGGGGAGGGGGGGGATGGGGGGGTGTTCAGGGGAAGGAGGGCGGGGGGGGTGGGGGGTAAAGGGGATAAGCCTTGATATGGAAACGGGAAGTGTGTGTGGAGACAAGAGAGAATTTGGGTTGACTGAAGGGGGAGCGGATGAGTGTGTGAATCTTAATTGTGCACGGTGGAGAGGACGGTGTGGGTCAATACAGAGGGGGGCTCTTGGCTGGGGGGGCTCTTCCTCTCTACATTACTGGGTGAGTACCTACTGGTTTTCTATCTTCTTAAATAGTTATGGTTGATCTTACTCGGGTTATCTCTTGGAATGTCTGTGGGCTGGGCTCTCCGGTGAAACGTTCCAAAGTTCTACAACATTTAAAGCGCCATCGTGCGGACATTATTCTATTGCAGGAGACGCATCAAACCGGGGTGGAGCACCAGAAATTGGGCTCTGGATTTAAGGCCCATGTCTATGGGGCCCCGGCTGTGGGAAAGAAGCGGGGGGTGGTAGTTCTTGTGGCCAACTCCCTTCCCTGGGAAGAAGAAAAGGTGGTTGTAGACCCGCATGGTCGCTATGTTGGTGTGTGGGGAAGACTGGCCGGGAGGAAGGTGTTCCTCTGTTCGGTGTATGGTCCCAATATCTACGAGGCAGCATTTTTCCAGGATCTTTCTCAAATGCTAGCTGATACCAGCGGTTATGAGGCCATCATAGGTGGTGACTTTAATGTCCCCCTGGATAGTGGTCTCGATAGGTCGAACCCTTTGGGGAGTGGGAACCCTCGGGCATGCCGTAGGCTCCGGGGCCTTTGTGACGCGTACGGTCTTATGGACATCTGGAGGGTGTTGCACCCTGGGGATAGGGACTATACACACTTGTCTCGGGCACATGGCACGTGGTCACGGATCGATTTTTTCTTGGTGGCGGAATCTCTTTTTAGTCGGGTCTCCACGGCCAACATTGGCCCCCTTGTTATCTCTGACCATGCCATGGCGACGCTGGATTTGCGGGGGAGCCGACCTAGTGCGGGTCGAATCTGGCGCTATCCCTTGGAGCTTTGTGGTGATGCGCATTTCGAACCCTTTCTGAAGGAGCGCTGGACGGAGTATACGTTCAATAATGCCTCTTCGGATATTTCTCCCGCTCTCTTTTGGGAGGCTGGCAAAGCGGTGCTCCGGGGGGATATTCTTGGTTATCAGAGCCGCCGACGGCGGCAACTTAACCAACAGATCATTGTGCTGGAAAAGGAATTGGGCCGGGCGCGCCGGACGGCCGCGGGATCACACGGGGGGGTACATACGCGCAGGCTTCGGGAAGTGCAAACCGAACTAGAGGCGTTGCTCCACCAACGAGCGTATAAATCGATGCTGTATTACCGTTATAAACTTTACCGGTTCGGGAACAAGGCCGGTGCGCTGATGTCCTCCCTGTTGAAACCCCCAGGTGGCTCTCGGCAGATCGGGGTTATACGACAATCTGATGGCACAGTTACCCGTGATGCTGCTAAAATCGAAAAGGTCTTTACGGAATTCTATCAGCAGTTATACGCCCACGAGGAGGTCGGGACCTCGGTGGGGCGCTCATTCCTTGAGGGTTGTGGGCTTCCTAGGCTGACGGCGGAGCACCTGACAGCCCTTAATTTGCCCCTGTCCGGTCAGGAGGTTCAAGTGGCCATTCGACATCTTAAGAACGGGCGGGCTCCGGGGGTTGACGGGTTCCGGAGTGAATTCTATAAGACGCTGAGCGACACGGTGGTAGCCCCACTTATTGGATACTTTGAGGACCTACTGAAGCGCGGGAAATTTCCCTTCGAGCCCAACAAGGCGTTGATTACTATCTTGCCTAAACCAGGTCGGGACCCGCTCCTGCCCGGATCTTATCGCCCAATCTCCCTACTAAATGTAGACATCAAACTTTTGGCCAAGATTATGGCAGATAGGCTGTCACTTATACTACCCTCCTTGGTACACCGGGATCAGGTTGGGTTTGTTCGGGGGCGACAGGTTGCACACAATCTACAGCGGATTCTGCTTTCCATATGTGCAGGACGACTGACTGGGGAGACCTCGTTGCTCGTCAGCTTCGATGCAGAGAAGGCGTTTGACCGTGTTAGTTGGGTCTTTATGCATCAGACCTTAGAGATGATGGGATTTGAGGGCCTCTTCGTTGACGTGGTTAAATTGTTATACGCCGACCCTTTAGGGGCCATACTGGTCAATGGAGTTATGTCCCCCTACGTTTGCCATTCAAAAGGGGACTCGCCAGGGCTGCCCGCTGTCACCGTTGCTTTTTGTTCTGTCACTGGAGCCCCTGTTACTCCGTATACGAGCTGATTCTCACTTCCGGGGCATTCGGGTGGGACAGGATGAATTCCGGGTGGCTGCCTTCGCTGACGATCTGCTGGTGCATTTGGGAGATCCGCAGGTGGGCTTGCCTCATTTGCTGCGGCTTATCCAGGAATATGGCATTCCCTCCGGTCTCCGCCTTAATTTGGATAAATCTGAGGCCCTACACTTAGCCCCCGCGGGGCGATCGGGATGGCAGGGACCGTTTCCTCTGCGATGGGCGACAGGCCATTTTAAATACCTTGGTGTATACCTACCGGCGCGAGTGGAGGATCTCTATCAATTAAATGCTACTAAGATCCTGGATGAGATATCCAAGTGTGTGGACCGTTGGAAGGATCTCCCCTTATCGTGGGGAGGTAGGGTGGCTCTGTGTAAAATGACCCTGCTTCCTAAGATCCTTTACCCCCTCCAGACTCTTCCACTGTTCTTACGAAGGGCAGACATTCGTCAGTTAGAGCGTCACTTTAATAGATTCCTCTGGCGAGGTCGTAGACCCCGGGTTCGCCTGGCTATCCTGCAACAGCCTAGCTCCTTGGGGGGGGGTAGGTTTTCCCGATGTTCGCCGGTACAATATGGCTTGCCTATTACGCCATGTCCGGGATTGGCTGTGGGACTTGTCTGACTGGACTCCGACGGAACAGTTCGTGGCTATGCTGGCACCCTTGCATCCTCGGTATCTGTTGCACGCTCGGGTCCTACACGGGGTGGCACCGACTGTCCGGGATCTCTTTCTGGCTCCGTATCGGAGAGCGTGGCAGTTCTTCTGTGCGGGTCGTCGAATTTCTGCCTACTGTACACCATATCTTCCCATACGGGGTAATGCGGAGTTTGCAGCTGGTATGGGGTGGAGCTGTTTCCGAGTCTGGGAAGACCTAGGCCTGGTGAACCTCGAGCACGTGCTATCTCCAGAGGGTACGCTGGTGGCCTTTGCTGAGCTGCGCTGTCGGTGCCCCTTGGGGGTGTGGGATGTGTTCCAATATACACAGCTCCGGAGCTACATTCGCACGCTCTCGGCACAAGCATTGCGAGGATCAATCTGCTCAGATCTTGAGCTAACTCTTATGGGGGGTACCCAGCACACTCGAGTGTCGTCACTATACCAGATGTTGTGGGACGGGTTGATACCGAGCGGTGTAGCTGCCCTGGCGGCGGCCTGGTCGGCGGACTTGGGTGGTGAACCTATTGGGGAAGCATCTCTGTTGGGAGGGCTGGCGGCCCTTTCCACCGTAAGCACCCAGGTTCTGCACCGGGATACCCAATATCGCCTGGTGCGTCGCCTCTATTTTGCTCCTGTCCGGGCATGGAGGGCTGGGCTCGCGTTAAGCCCTGATTGCCCCAGGTGTGGGACAGCCAAAGCGACGTTGGGACATATGTATTGGCGATGCCCCAGGGCTCAGCTGTTCTGGGGGCGGATGACATCGCACCTTGATAAATGTGTGCCGCAAATGGAACCTCTCACTGCTCGCCACTTGGTCTTGGACTTATGGGAAACTGATTGCGGGACCTTGTTGGGGAGTTGGATGTTGCGTTGGCTGCGCTTGGTGTTAATGTCCGCACGAATGACTATTATGCAGCACTGGTTAGATGCCCGGGGTCCGGTATACGGGTTATGGCGGGTCCGACTGCATAGGCTCCTCCTTGTGGAGCGATTAGCGGCGGCTGGTAATGAGAGGCGTTGGGCCCGCTTTCTCCGGAGCTGGGGACCCCATCTACAGCTATTGCCCGCTGGGGCCCGCCGTCGCGTCTTAGGGGGTCACTGAGCTATCATACTTTCTGGAAAGCCAGGCCTTCACCTATCTTGCAGTGGGCGTGGCCCTGGCCCTGGTTCCTTCTTGGTTCCTTTTTGGTTTTGGGGCGTTTTCGCCGGGGGGTCTATCTCTGCGCTGCTGTGCTCTTTTGTCTTTCTCGCGGCCCTTGTCCGTACTCTTTGCTCATTTCTTCCTTCCTTTTTCACTTTTTCACCTTTTCACCTTTCCCACCTCTCCAAGCTCGCCAGGTCCTTTGGTTGACTGCTGGCTGGAGGTTCTGGAATTAAGAGCGCTAAGCCTCCGCTGCTCTCGTGCTCTCTCTGTCATCTTCAAACTATTTACCTTCTGCTACACACTCGAGGAAGCTTATATAGGGTTTCTGGGGGGGGGTGGGGGGGGGGAAGGGGAGCTATCGCTAGTTAGGATATTCTGTACAGATACAGTTCTGGGAGAAGAGTACACCCTAGATCTGTACTACTAGTTAGGGGCAGCCAGGAGGGGGGTGGGGGAAGGGTGGCACGCATGGTTTAGGTTTGGTGACTGTATCCTTTTCTGCCCCTTCCGCATCTTAGGCACCCCCCATGGTTACATAAACGTTGATCCCTGCAGTGTGGACCTGAGGTGCCTCCTTCTCTGATAGGGAGGGGAGGTTCGAGTGTTCTTCTTGTCAATGTTTGCCTGTAATTGATGCTATTTGTTTCACTTGTCTCACTGTTTTCTTTGTCTCACTGGTTTATTGCTGCCTTAACTGTTGTAATGCTTTTCCTGTTGAAAACAATAAAACATATCTGAACTAAAACCGTAAGACACTCAGAAGTAAAAATATTCCCTAAAAGGAAAAAATTTTACAAGAAAAGAAAAAGAAACACCGGCAGTACCGGTGGCGTCGGGGAAGACAGCCGCGACCACAAGAAAACTAAAGAATTAAAAGAAGAATTTTCTGCGGTGACAGGAGGACGTCCTGCCGGCTCCACGGAAAACGAAAACTGAGGAGAGGCAGTTGGGAAAGGTGGGAAGGCAGCACGCAGGCGTGGTGGGATGCTTCCAAAAGCTTTTTGATTGGACGCAGGGAAGCGTTCCCGCGCAGGCTCCGTCGGTACCGACGTACCCATATGTGAAGACTCATTCCTGCTTGTTCCTGGAGATACAATTTGATTTGTTGCTTAAATTTTCACCTAATAGGAACTAATATATCAAAATTTTAAAGGCTCGTGGGTCTCAGTATAAAACTCCGCAGTCATTTGCAAGGTCTAAAAATCAACACTCTTGCTGAACTGCTGTTCACATCAACGACCCAACTCCTAATGCCTTTAAAATATTTTATTATTTATTTACATTCTCTTATATACCGTGCTATTCTGCATCAGTGCGGTTTACATTGAACAAACTGAAATTACATTGAACAGGGCATTATAACTTGGAGATAACTATTTTACAGGGAACATGGGCTATGGAGGGTTAAGTGGCTTGCCCAAGACCACAAGGAGCACCTGTGGGACTAGAAACCCCAGTCCTTCAATAACAATATTAACCTTCAATAACAATATTAACCTTATTTTATCATTATTTTTCTCATTTTTTCAATGTTTTTCTCATTTTCTCATTTTTTTCTCTTGTCTCATTCTGTTCTTCTTTCTCACTGGTTCAATTATAAACGATATACTTCTGTATTCCAATATATATCATAACAATGTCCCATGCGTATACTCTTATTGCTAGTGCTAAAAACACCACCTCAAAGTTCAAAATTCAAATTGCAAAGAAATGTCCAAAACAATGTCGTGCAAAAATCATTCAAAACACCTCTTATCTACAAATCGTGGACACTTATCTTCTTTACGGCAAATATCTATCCTCTTATCATTGAGGCGATGAAAACTTCCGTTGCTGGCGAGTATTTGCTCAAGTCCCAACGCCGTTCTTCTAAGGCGCCCAAGCGTTTCACTCTGTGAGGTTCTTCAGGGGAGTGCTTTCTTACACAAAGGACTCTTCCAGTTGCGCCATTCTCATTCTTAACTTGGGTAAAGGAAAATTCTGATCGTTGTTTTTCTCATGTGAAAAGCAAAAAACGCCGCGAAAATTTAAGCAACAAATCAAATTGTATTAGTTTTGTAGTGATTTGCTTAATAAATTTGACCGTACACAATAAGGAATTTGTTCCTGGAGATAGGCAGATTATCAAATGAGCTAAATAAAATAGAATCCGAGATCTTATCTGGGTGGTAGCACTGCTTTAATGTGTACTTTGTCAGCCTTGATATTCTCAACCTCTTTGCACATTCAGACAAAGAGAGCACGCCCATGTTTTTTAGAAGCACATTTCTTTAGGCACATGAAATATGAAAAAAGGAACCGCAGAGAAAATGTTTTGCCAAGCTGAAAATATATGGTCTCTCCAGGAATAAAAATACGGCATAGTTATGTATTTTCACTCATATACCCCCTGAGAAACTCTAAATTTTAACAGGTGAAATTGTTGACATTAAATGCAGTGCGATTCCTGGCTTTTAAAACAATAATATGCCTTTAATTATTGCTAAACATCTGGTGCAATGCAGCCTAGTTGCAGCTGTTCAACTACTACTACTACTGAGAAATTCATTTATTCCCATTCCTCCTCCATTTTCAGAGCTGCTTCTTGAATCAATCAGCATGGTTACAGTGTTAGTCTCCTCGGATACGCAAAAACAAAGGTCCATAGACGTACTGTCAATAGAAACTTTTTTATAGGTCAAATTTACTAATATGTTTGGAACTAGATGAGATCTGTACTCTCTACATTCGTTCAATTTAAAATCATTGACTTTCTGCATTGATCTGATGCAATAGATCTTACAAGCTACTCTCAGATGTTTAAAGGGAGTCATTTACTGATAGGCAGCATATTCAATCGGTCGCAGGGCCTATTTTATTCCTATGGATTCTGCAGCAGATAGCACTAACCTTCATCAAGGACCCCCTTAAGTTAGTGAAAAGGTATAACCCTACAGCTTTTGGACCCTTATTTCTAGAACTCTTCTTCTTGAAAATGGTTTATGTTAAAACTGGGAAAATATAATTTTGTTCTCTTCTGATATTATTTCAATTCTGTTTTCTTACTGTACTGCTCCTCTGTCTGAACTGGCAAACCTTGTCTCATATTATTCTCTAGAAAAATGAGACTGATCAATCAATGAAATTGATGAACTATCTGGGTAAATTTTTCTCCTATTATTTTTTAATTTATGTATGTATGTCTCTTACCCTTGGCACCTTTCCCCAGCTTTCTTTGCTGTGCACCCAATCCTGAGTGGTATAAGCAACCTTTGCTGGCAGAAGGCATGGAAAGTTGACTCCAAGAGACACACTTTAGTGCCACTGGTTGGCTGGAAGGGGTTGCCATTAAAGAAATGTCTATTTAAGCAAGCTGGGAGATATTTAACTGGCTCCTTAGTAGATTAGTCTAACTTTGGAAACTTTGCTCTAATTGACCATTTTTTCCTTTTGTTTTTGGTTTCTAATCGTTGTCCCCCAGTTGACGTTGGTTCTCTTACTATCATTTGAGGGTTTGAGGAGGAGTATTCAGATTCAGATTATCTAGTTTGGGATTTTTTTTTTACTTCTTTTGTTTTGTTTTACTATATAAGAGACCTCAATGACTGTATAAGTATTATCTGTACTGTATTTTTGCAGCCTACATGCATCCCTCTGCACCCAATATATCACTGTTTTGACATGGTAGCAGCATGTCTCAATGCCAGTCATCTTAAGCTCGACCCATCAAAGTCCCAGGCCCTGTGGATAACCATCAATTTCAACTACTCTACATTTTCACCACTTATTTCAGGCTCTGTGATATTTCTTACTACATTGCTACTTTATCTGAACATTGTCTTAGACTCCAACCTAACTTTTCATGATCACATTTCAGCCACAGTGAGAGCTTTCTTCTTTGCCCTCATTCATAAATTAGTCCTCCCTCGGTTTAGACTACTGTAATTCCATCTATTGTGGCATCAGTAAGCTAAGAGACTTCAGAATGTATAGTACAATAAGTCTGTAATCTCATATTTCATTTCTTTCAACACCCCTTGGATGTATACCATCTGGTCTAGGTGATATACTACTCTTCGGTTTATCAAATAGTTGTAAGACATCTTCCCGGTCTCTCAACATTTTTTTTCAGTTCTTCCAATACATCATCTTTACATACCATTTCAGGCACGGGTAACTTCCCTACATCGTCTTCAGTAAAGAAAGAAGCAAAGAATTCATTCAGTCTTTCCGCTATGGCCTTGTCCTCTCTTAGCGCCCCTTTTACCCCTTGATCATCCAATGGTCCAAATGACTCCCTCATGGGGTTTTTTTTTGCTACAAATGTACTTAAAAAAGCTTTTATTATGTGTTTTTGCTTCCACAACAAGCTTCTTTTCACATTTTCTCTTTGCCTGCCTTATCAATGCCTTGCATCTAACTTGCCAGTGCTTATGTTGTTTTCTGTTTGTCATTTGGTTCCTTTTTCCATTTCTTGAAAGATGCTGTCTTGGCAACATCAGCCTCTCTGACCTCCCCTTTAAACCATGCTGGCAGTTTTTTGGCCTTCCTTACACTTTCGTAAAGTGTGGAATACATCTGAGTTGGGCTTTCAAGATAGTACTTTTAAACAACGCCCATTCTTGATGTAAATCCTTAACCTTTGCAGTTGCTCCTTTTCGTTTTTTCTTCACTGATTTTCCTCATTGTATCATAGTCTCCCTTTTGAAAGTTAAAAGGTAGCACTGTGGATTTCCTTGCCATCCTCCTTCCATTTATTAAATCAAATGCAATCATGCTATGATCACTATTGCCAAGTAGCCCCAAAACCCTTATCTCTTGCACCAGATCCTGTGTTCCATTAAGGACTACAGTAGGTCCAAAATAGCTTCCCTTCTTGTTGGTTCATGAACCAGCCGCTCCAAGAAGCAGTCATTTATTTCATCTAGAAAAACTTTATCTTCTGAGCATTTCCTGTACTGACAGTGACTCAGTCAATACTGGGGTAAGTGAAATCATTGACTGTCTTGTAACTTTTGTTAGCTTCCCTGATTTCTTTCAGCGTTTCATCATCCATCTGTTCATTCTGGCCATGCGGTCGGTAGTACACCCCCACAGCCATCGCCTTCCCCTTTTTATATGGAATTTCTATTCATAGAGCTTCTATAGTGTATTTTGTTTCCTGCAAAACTTTAATGCTATGTGACTCGATGCTCTCTCTAACAGAGCGCAACCCCTTCACCAATATATTACTGCAATATAGTTTGTACCCAGGTATCACAGTATCCCATTGGTTGTCCTCCTTCCACCAGGTCTCTGGTGCTATATATTCTCTCTCTCCAATCTTATTTTTTAGACTGCCAGTATTTGCATACAGGTGTTTTAAAGATTGTACTTTATTCATATCAATCTGGTTATCATTTGATAGAGGTAATTTGGAATCTTTCAGCTCTGTACTGTCATGCCCTAGCCCTCCGCCTAAGGCTTAGAGGGATAGGGATGCCATTAACTTCCCTTGTAAAAAAGCTTAAACAGAATATTTTCTTCTCCAGTGAAGGATGCTGGGAATAGTAGTTCTAGCCTTCTAACAGGAAGTGTAGTTATGCACCGAGAGTGTAGGCAAAAATGACAAAGTTTATTTCCCCAAAACGCAAACAAAGTTCAAGCATGTTGTAATAGGATACTTTTCCAGGTATTCGCTCCAGGTCATTTACAAACTGGGCTGTATTAGCTTCACAGTCCTTTCTTTTATGCAAGTGCTTCAAAATAACAGATAGAAAAAAACATAGCTTCTTCATTCAGCCAAAGTAAAATACCTTCTTTTACCTTTGTCTTCATTCAGCACTCAAATACAGAAACAATAAGTATTCTCCTCTTAACAAGAGCCTGCTCCTACCTTCTGCTTATGGCTAGGCTTCCTTACTCAGTTTTTCAGGAGACTTATCTTCTTAGCTATTTCTTAGCTGAGAGACTCAACACTATCAGCTTTACACAGTGTACAGTCCATGAGCTCCTCTGGCTGCATAGAATCTTGCTCAATGAGGTCCACCTGCATTCCCTCTAGCTCCGGTAATGCAGTGCCCTGCTCTGAAGCTTCAACGGACGTCCCACGGTAAACCCTCTCTAAGGAACCCTGCGTTTCTCTGGAGTACAGCTCTCCCCGGTAAGGCAATGTAATCTGTGAGGCTGTGGACACTTCCCCTTGGCTGTGCTCACCTGTCTCCCTCCAGGCTCTGGGAAACAATCCCTGGCTTACTTGCCTGCGTTCCTCTCTGGAGCTCTGCCACGGATTCCTGTTCCAGACTGGGCTCTGTGAACTCTTGGGCTGAGTCCTGGGCTTCCAGCTCTGAACTCTCTGAATCCTTTCAACAGGAACTGGGGTTTGAAGCTTTCCCTGTGCACTCTCTCTGAGCACTCCTCTCCTGGTCTCTCTCCTCCCAGGCTGTCTCCTCAGCTCTGGGTGTGATCCTCCTTCTGGCTGTGGGTGTGACTCTCTTCTCCACTGTTGGTGTGGCTCCTCTCTCCACTGTGGATGTGACTCTCCTCCCCACTCTCTCTAGCCTCGGTTTATATCTCTGCCTCTCGGGTCGTGTCTCTCTTTCTCTAGACAGGTGCATATAATCATCTTCCAAGCCTGCAACTACGTCAGCAGAGCTTGGGTGTGGCAGCCTAAGTTCAGATTCCCTGTGCTTGCTTTCTCTAGGGAAACGCTGAAACCTGTGCACTTCAGGGATGTCACTTTTCTTAAAGGTAAAATCCTTAGTTTCTCCTGTTTCCATAGGCTCACTATGAACTTCCTCATCACAGTACCCAAGGGCATCTGGGTTACTTTTATCTTTATTGGAACCTCTCTGTTGCGATGCCCTAACTTCCCTCTTTTGCTAGTATCCTTCAAGGAGATATCCTTCCAAACCATGTCAGCTTTACCCTACTATCTACTTTAAAAGCTGCTCTATCTCCTTTTTAATGATTAAGGCCAGCAGCCTGGTTCCATCCCGGATAATGTGGAGCTCATCCTTTCAAAAATGCCCTCCCTTCCCCAGAATGTTGCCCAGTTCCTAACAAGTCCAAAACCCTCTTCTTTGCACCATCGTCTCATCCACGCATTGAGACTCCGGAGCTCAGCCTGCCTTGAGTCCTGCGCATGGAATGGGAAGCATTTCAGAAAATGTTACCTTGAAAGTTCGGCATTTCAAGTTCCTGCCTAAATACCTAAATTTGACCTCCAGAACCTCCCTCCCACACTTTCCTATATCATTGTTGCCAACATGTACCAAGGCAGCAGACTCCTCCCCAGCGCTATCTAAAACCCTGTCTGAGTGGCGCATAAGGTCCACTACCTTTGCACCAGGCAGGCATGTTACTAGGCGATCCTTACATCCACCAGCTACCCAGCTGTCTACATGCCTAATGATAGAACTGCCAACTATAACGGCTGTCTTAACCCTTCCTTCATGGGCACATGACCCTGGAGAAACCTCCTCTGTGTGAGAGGGTTTTACATCTCCTGACGGACAGCCCTAGCTACAGGATCGCTTCCTGCCACACCGAGGTGATGCTCTCCTTTCACGTGACCTCTCTCCTCCAAGGCAACTGATAGCTGCCAGACTGGAGGTGTGACTTCAATACTACATCCCTAAAGGTCTCGTCTATGTACCTCTCTGTCTTCCTTATGTCCTCCAAGTCTGCTACTCTATCCTCCAGAGATCAGACTCATTCCTTGAGGGAAAAGAGCTCCTTGCACCTAGTGCACACATAAGACCCTCAAAAACGGATAGTTGTACTGATATAACTACACCAATTAAGTTTAAGGGACTTTTTTCACCTCAAGATTAATTAATTTTGGGCCTCAATTTATTTCTGGTGAGGATAACCAGCTGACCCTGAAAGTGAATCTAAACACCTCTCTCCCTTTAATATCCCAAATCTCCCAAAATCTCTCCAGTCATCCAGGCCCAGATTTCTGCCTGTCTATCTGACATTGCTACTTGGATATTTCACCGCCATTTGAAATTGAACATGGCCAAAATTGAGCTACTTATTTTTCCACCTAAACCCTCCTTTCCCCTTCCTCCTTTCTCAATCTCTGTGGACAATTCCCTACTCCTCCCTGTTTCCTTGGCTCACTACCTTGGGGTCGTCTTTGACTCCTCCCTCTCCTTCTCCACAAACATCCAACTGATAGCTAAAACCTGTCATTTATTTCTCTATTGCATCAACAAAATTTGCCCCTTCATTTCTGAACACACCAATAAGACACTCATCCACTCTTTAGTCACCTCCTGCCTAGACTATTGCAGCCTCCTCCTTGCTGATCTCCCTCTGAATCTTCTCTCCCCCTTCAATCTGTTCAAAACTCAGCTGTGCGACTAATCCTCCATCAGCCTTGATATGCTCATATAACCCCTCTTCTCAAGTCACTTCACTGGTTCCCTTTCCATTTCCGGATCCAGTTCAAACTTCTCCTTTTGACCTATATAAGTGCACTCATTATACTGCTCCTCACTACCTTTCCTCTCTTATCTCTCCCTACACCCCTTCTTGTGAACTCCGCTTTTCTGGCAGAGCATTTCTATTTGTGCTCTTCTCTTATACTGCCAACTCCAGACTTTGATCCTTTCACCCTGCTGCTCTTTATGCCTGGAACAAACTACCTGAGTCTGTGCATCAAATCCAGACTGAAAACTCACCTCTTTGAGGCCGCTTTTGGATCCTGATCCGCTTAGTCTCCAATGTGTTTCCTTACCATTCCCTTAGATGTATTCTTTTCCTCAGCTGTTGACTAGATTGTAAGCTCTGATGAGCAAGGACTGTCTTTTACATATGTCAATACAGTGCTGCGTACGCCTTGAAGCACTATACAAATGATCAGTAGTAGCAGTAATAATAGGTTTAAGAACCTATAAAGTTAAGATAATTCCCTCCCACCCACGGCAGGCATAAATACTTAGACCTGTGCTTCTAAGGTAATCTGTTAACAGTTTCCTGGGTGAGTCACACAGCTCTTGGTTTGACAGAGGGAGCCTTTCAAACTGCCCAGTTGATCTGTCACTTGGCTTTAACACCTATTTAAAACAAATTCCCAGATCTCTTGCCTCCTAACTGGAAGGGCCCCTTGTAAAGGTCTCTAGAAACAACTTATTTCTTTCAACTCAAAGAATATTTACCCTATTCTTCCTTCTATGCGAAGCTATACTCTGATTTGATTTAAACTAAAGGTTCTTTGCTGAGTTTTAAATTTAGACTAAAAGCTATCTGCTGATACTAGGCCCTGACTGAGTTAACAAATACACTCTAAAATATGAGGTGTGATCAAAAAATATCGAGACTTGTCCATTAACACGAGAAGTATAACACTGACAGTTATTGCAGTTCAGTCTCCTTCAAAGTAGTCCCCTTCTGGTAAAACACACTTCTCCCAGCGTTCCTGCCACTTCTGGAAATAATTTTGAAATGCTTCTTTTGTTATGCTGTGAAGCTGCTGTGCCGAATTTTGCTTAATGGTCTCCAAGTCGTCGAATCTCCTTCCTTTCACTTGTAATTTCAGTTTTGGAAACAAGAAAAAGTCACAGGATGTGAGGTTAGGCAAGTACGGAGGCTGACAGACTTGCTCAATTTGGTGTTTAGCCAAGAACTGCTGGACAAGATGTGATGCGTGAGCTGGGGCATTATCGTGATGAAGCAGCCATTCACCACTGCTGTGCAACTCTGGCCTCTTACAATAAACTGCATCTCTCAAATGAGTCAGAACGTGGAGGCATTACTCCTTATTGATGGTTTGACCTTTTGGAGCATACTTATGATAAACAATGTCCTGGTAATCAAAGAAAACTGTAAGCACGATCTTGACATTGCTCCTCACCTGACGGGTTTTCTTGGGTCTGCGAAAGTCTGGAGTCTTCCATTGTGAGGATTGAGCCTTAGATTCCGGATCATAACTGTAAACCCATGATTCATCAACAGTAATAATCTTTTTGATGAAATCTGAGCCATTTTCAATGTATTCCAACAACTCCCTGGCTGAAGACAGTCTATCTACATTTTGGTCAGGGGACAAGAGTTTCGGCATGAATTTTGCAGACACACGCCTCATCCCCAAATCGACAGTAAGAATGGACTGTGCTGACCTAAAACTAATGTCCATGTCCTCTGCAAGCTCCCTGATAGTCAAGCAATGATTTGCGTGAATTATGGCACACAATACTTCAACTTTGCCTTCATTCCTGCTCGTGGATGGCCTTCCAGAATTTTCGTCACTGTCAACACTTTGGCAGCCCTCTTGGAAATGTTTATAGCAGTCATACTCGAACACAACTCATGTATTCATTGCCATACAATTGTTTTAACTTGTTATGTCTCTTTGCATGAATCTCCAAGCTTCTGGCAGAATTTAATGCAAATTCGCTGTTCCAACTTTTCACTCATCGTAAATCTGACGAACTGCTTTTACATGATACCAAACAACACGTGATTTAAAAAAGTACAGGTGTTCTGCAGCCACGCTACACTCTGCACATGCAGAGCACATAACTAGGTCACTGCATGCTTAATAGCACTGTGGTGTGACATATTGTTCTACAGCTACACAACAAATCTCGATATTTTTTGATCACATCTCGTACACAGATTTATCAGTTTTAACCCAAAAAATTCCCTTTTCCCCAAGATTTAGAGAATTTCCCAGAAGTAAAGACTTACAAGTGCAGATTTCTTTCCAGCAGTAGCAGTCACTTTTGGTAGTCCTTCAAGACTGAAAATCACAGAGCTCTGGTTAACTTATTTATGCCTGTGCTTGGAAGGTAATCTGTTAATTTCTTGGGTGATTCCCACAGCCCTTATATTGTTATGTGGTTAACATGCATTTCAGATGGGTTCGCTCTGTTGATTTTTCTCACATGTACATTTGTAAAATGGGGCCCCCCCTCCACGCTGAAGGTGGATATCACTATGTGCATGCCAGCACTTCCTTCTACAGTATAAATTTTAGGAACAACCCCATGTTTAGCAGAGTCATTTCTAAAATATTGCCAGAATTGGGTAAATCTCAACCTCAATATCTGAATTCCAATCTCCACGTACTAAAATGTGCTTTCACATGTGGTGTCTCTGGATTTCAGTAAAACCTTTGGCACTTTTCCACTCCAAAGACGGAGCAGCAAGTCAGCCAGTTTTGGAGTGAGAAAGCAAAATTATAACATGGATGAGAAGTTGGCTAAGTGAAGACATGTTTCTCCTGGGTTGGATTCAGATCCTAGCATACTGGCATATTTCTGCACTATCCTAGAGACTATACCAAAAAGTCTTCAGTAAAAAAAAAAATGGCCCTGCTTTATCTAATGTATTTAATGGAATTTCCAGTACTTGCTGTATTCTATCCTAGCTGAGTTGCTAAGATACCCAGTTCCAGAAGTGTCTTGAGGTCAGTCCTGGATTTCTGACAACCCCATACTGATGCACTGTGCAACTTGCAGTACCAATTGTAATGGACAGAATCAGAGATTACAAATACTACACTGCTGTGGGATACAAGTTCAAAACCAGGACTGACCTAAAAGTCTCCTTCCTGGAAATGGACGACTTGGTAACTCTGCATTACAGTTCAAAGAAATCACACTTTGGCCTGGCAGTTAACAGTATTATCAGAAACGTGATGTGTACATGAAGAATACGTCACAAATAGAATGCAAATCAAAAACTACTATTAGAAAGGCATGAGCAAAATACTAAATATATAAAATATAAAAATAAAATGAGGGCTGCTTCAGTTTGGATAGACAGCTTTAAACAGCATGACCACCTATCCAGAGGCTCTCCACTGGTGTCTAATATAATCAATTAACTGTAGTAGTCAAGTCAATCTCCCAAAATTCTTTTTAGTTCCCAATTGTTTATTATTTTCAATAAAGAAAAGTATTAGCATCTATATACCATTACTCCTTCCAAGATTCTTGAGCGTTCACCTTCAATCCAAACAAGCATCCCATAAAGGGATTCTCAGCATCAAATCCTTTGCTGGGTATAAATTACGAATTCCTGAAGAGCAGTCTGGATAAGTAGATCACCTATAGGTTTAAGCATTTACCTCCAGATTGCACCAAGTAATATTACAAACAAGTCAGCTTGATCTTAGCTACAGTGAACCAATGGCTCCAGTCCAGGATAGGCTTATTGGAGTCCATGGGCCAGGAGGTTGGGTCTAGCTATAAAAGGCATGACCAAGCCACGGGCAATGATCCCACAAACCTGCTCGGGGAATCCTCTGCTGCTGCCTGTGGGAAGAGGTGCGCTGCTGCCTGTGGGAAGACACTGGCACCAAACATTTGGGGACAGATGGAGCCTGCCCAAGGGGGACTCCTGCCAGATCGGCCCCAGACTCAGGGATGCTGACAAAGGGGCACTATATAAGCAACATACTTGCCACATTTTCAAATAATTACTATAGATACATTTTAATCATGGCTCCCAGTTTTCAGTGACAATAGAAAAATATACCAAACTGCAGTGCTATCTAACCAGTAAGAAATTTCTTTTTTTTGTCTACCTATGATAGTATTTAGAACTCAATTTACCTTTATATAAGCACTGCCAAGTAGAAATTCCTTGATAGGAGGTCCTGAATGGTCAATATCTACTGAATGTAATTCACTAACACTGGCTGTTAAGCTTTTGCTCACAGCCTTTTTAATTGCCAAGTTAAGCAAATGCAGAAGTTCATTTTACATTTAGAAGAAGGAACATCTTAAAGGAACCAGATTAACTTGCTTTATGCATGTTTTTACACTAGTTTCCAGTCATTAGTTTGCAACGCAAAGAGCAAATGTTCAAGCCATGATAACAATGCAAACTTAGGTAAGCAGCCAAAAGTGCTTTTGTATACTTCAATCATTATACTCACTCATTTAAAACTACTCTGAAGCACTTATATGTCCCTGTTCCATAGGAAACAATCAGGAACACAGAACAATCTCAAGGATAAGCAAAGATGACTGCGCTGACTTGGGAAACAACTCCAGTAGCAATAATAAACTTGGCGCAATAGGTATGACATCAGTTGCGAACTGCTCACATATCTGAAAATAAGATACAGGAGTCAGCATTGACTCGACAGCACACTTACACATCAACTGAAAAGTCGCTTTGTCTTTGCAAATCATGTGCCAATCACATCAAGTCAGGAGACGACATCTTCAGAAACTACACATTCCTCTTTTGATCATATCTCTGCCAACAATCTGTAGGCTTCACCTCTTTATTAGCCTACACTCACAACTAGGCATCACATGGCAGACATTAAACTACTTTGCAAAGGGGGGAGGGCGAAAGGGAAATAAGAATGGATTACAGTTGCGATGGCGAGAACAAATATGTATTAAGCCTTTATTTTTGTCCTACAACTACCTTATTATCTACTTTTTCTCCTTGGTTGAATATAAACAAACAAGTCCTTCACACTATGGTGTATGCAGCAGCCTTGAGAGGGCACTTTATTAACAAGAGGTTCAAATCACAATTTGAGTAGCCCAGCATCCCCACTGAGAAGTGCATATATTAGCATATCTCTGTCTTCTTCCATTATGAAATAGCTTGTCAAGATACCTTTTGGAAGATGGCAAAAACCAAGGAGTTTTTTCAGATATGTTATGCACCAAGCAATCTTCAAGTTAAGATTAGAGAAATGCCACCATCTGTATGGAAAAGGAGGTTCACAAGCTCTTTTAACCACACATCTACCATTGGTCAAATAGATAGAAAATCAAACCATGCATTCCTTTTCTCATACAATAGCAGATTTCTCAACATCATACCTCAACTTGACTTTGGCTATGTATAAATGGTTACAGATCCTGTAAGGTGCCCTCCTGCACCACCGTTGTGGTAATGATTGTGAATCTCATGGTAATTCATGCGATCTGATTCATTGCCTGATTAAGCTTTATGATGTGACCAACAACAGGATCTCACCATCTCACTTTAAGAGTTTTGAGTCAGCATCTATTCTCTGGCAAGTAATGGTCATGGCAGGCTGGGACCCACCGACAAAACCCCATCCTCCCTACTACCCCATAAGTATTTTTCTTTCTGTTTGGTGAACTGAGTTTCAGGTAATGAAAGGGTGC
Organism: Ichthyophis bannanicus; assembly: GCA_033557465.1. NCBI lineage: Eukaryota > Metazoa > Chordata > Amphibia > Gymnophiona > Ichthyophiidae > Ichthyophis > Ichthyophis bannanicus. Next base: position 840,440,416 of record CM066031.1, read on the forward strand.
ATATGAAGAGTTGTGTCATATCTCTGTATACATGTAGTGATACTGTAAGACTACTCTTAAATGTGTGTTAAACGTGAATTTCACGATGAATTAAAATACCTGATGTTTTCTTATATTTCTGCGGTTCTGATCGTGAGCGGTTCTGACCTTGGGGTTTTCTTGATTCTAGCATTTTCTTATATTTTGCAGATCAAGACTGGAGCTGCCAGGAATCTTTCTGGTATAGTAATTTGGATGGAGCACCCTCCTTCTATTGGAATGACAGGGTGACTGGCTTCAAGAGACACACAGCTGATAGCTCTTGCTGGGGGGCATCTGTGGTATGTCCTGTGCAGTTGATTGATGAATTATTTCTACTGTATCACACACTTGCATGTATGCATTTGTGCAGATATGTGAACCTACATGTGCTCGCTAGACAGACAGTATGACTCCTGTGATTCCTATCACGTTAACAGTGACTAGCTGTTGTACTGCCATGCTTTCCAGATGCAATGGACTAATGTTGCTTTCCATATACTGTACTTCTGTTGTAGGGGATGGTTTTATGTGTTACACATCAGGACTTGGGGATGTAAAATATTCATACGTCAGGAATTTCACTCTGCTTTTTTTCTTGGTTACTGTTTTCAGCCTCAGCTACCCTCAGTATTTGTCAGCTTTCTCTTCTCTGCAGGTGTTATGGTAAAGATGGTTTATTGGATTGCCAGAAGAGATTTAAACAAGAGATTTAAGTATTTGTTGGCTGATAGTGTCTCTTTCTCTTTCAGTCACGCATCTGTATGTACCTACTATAAGTGGGTGAACAGAGGCAGAAGCTGGAAGATGGGGGCGGGATGGCCTTTCCCCTAACAATTAGGATGGACAAGGGACAGCCGACTACATTACCCTTCCCTGCAGCTAGTTGCAAAGTGGATGTATTCACATTTGTAATGTTGTACTTTCTTTTTATTGAAAATTAATAAATGATTACAGTGTGTGTGTGTGTTTGAGAGAGAAAGAGAGACAGAGAGAAACAGAACAAAAGTGAAAGGAAGTGAAGCATTACTGTTAATGGAGATGGTAAAAATGTTTTTTGGGGGGTACTTTATGTGCTATCTTGTAATAGCTGCTAATTTGCTCTTCTGTTGATGAACACTAGGGGGTATGTTTACTAAACCGTCTTAACGTGCGCGATAACGCGCGCTGCGGCGCAAACGAGCGCTGAAGGCGGGGAAAGGCTCGAGGAGGGCGGAGGAAGGCTCCCCAGGGGCGGAGAGAAGGGGTCAATGGGTGGAGAGTGGGAGGGGAGAGGCTCCCTGCACACTAACGCTGTGAAATCCGAGGCTCAAAACTAACGCCAGTGAAACCCTGGCGTTAGAGCAGATTTAAAGGGAAAAGAAACCATTTCCGTCAGCAATGTACAGCAAAACCAGGGAAACCTCATCTCCCCCATCCTATACGCTCTCCACTGGCTTCCAATCTCTAGTAGGATTCAATATAAAACACTTGTCACCACTTTTAAACTCATTAATGACTTAGCCCCATCACAGTTAGCAACATTACTCCAGACTCCACCAGAAAACAGACTTAGAAGAAAAACTAACCTCAACATGCTACTAATTCCCAATGCCGTGAGAAAATCGAAACAAATAACCACCAACACTGCTTTTTCATATTATGCTCCCAGCCAATGGAACAAACTACCACTAAACCTAAGAGAGATTAAGGACCTTACCTCTTTCAGGAAGGAACTTAAAACCTACCTGTTTAGTCAACACTACGGCAACCTACAACCTGCAATCAAATATACTACACAAGAATATACAACTAACCAAACACAAGTCTATCCTACCTAATTCTAGACTCATTTTTAATAACCATTCTAAATAGTCCTCCTCCCAACACTGTACTTGTGATTACAAATAACTATTATAAATAGTTTTTGTCAACCATGTAAATAATTTACACATTGGTTCTTTGTAATATAGTTTTTATGTTCCATTATGTTCTTATGTAAATAACTTACACATTGTTTCCGTGTAACTTAATTCTTATGTTCACTGAATGTTCTATGTAATGCAATATTGCACTGTTTGCTATATTGTTGTTTAAGTTCCTTGTAAACCGCCCCTGATCTCTGGAAGGGGCGGTATAGAAAAGCACACAAATAAATAAATAAACCTACAAAAAAGTGATAAGTGTGATACATGTGCACGGAACAAAAGGGCAAATAAACCTTGAAAATGTACAACAGAAAATGTAAAAATAAAATAACCAAGCTGGCCAATAGTGATATCAATGGGAAACATCAAAAAACACTCCCAAGAAAGCTCCAAAAAAAAAATATGAAGTTTGGAAGGGTCTATGCTCCGTCCGCATACAAGGTGAATGAGCCCACAGTAATTGCGCTGAGCAGGGTTTCCGACTCCATCGGCCAGATTTCCTATGGTGTGCACATGTTCCACAACAGCAGGGCGGGCATGTCGGAACGGGCAACTGGACAGATGCTGGAAAAGGGGACACAGAGGGCTGCAGGCGGCACATGCTGTGCTGCAGCTGGGCCACAGTGCGGACTAGGGTGATGCCTAGCTGGCCCATAGGAATGCTGAAACAGTAGAGCAGCCAGACAGCAACTGATGAGGGCCCAACATGGGCACGAGTGTGCTTCCCACAGTGTCACAGGGGATAGTACCCAGCAGGTACCCCGAAGGGCACGGAACATTGGCATGCGGTGCTGGGGGGAAGCATGGACAGCTATGCAGGCACCCCTACCCCAGAACCTGCACCATAGGCAGCCGCCTACCCGCGACACTGGATGGCCTGAGACTGCGCTCCACCAGCACCACCAGGAGAAGGGTATGTCAGCATGGTGGCAGAGGGATACTGGTGGTGGAGGGGGCAGTGGCAGCTGCCCAGAGCAGACCGTGGCCTAGCCCTGTGTAGGTGGGTGCCATGTACTGCAACAGACAGGCCCTGTCTGACAAACAGTCATGGCATCACCAGGGAATGCACTGTCTCTGTGGCAACACAGTGGTGCAGTGCACACAGCCAGTGTGTGCAGAAGCAGAAGGTCACAGGTTCAAGTCCCAGCTGTGGTTCCTGCCAACCCAGTCCCCATATTTTACCCACTACTAAAACGTGCTAATACAGACAGAACCTTTATTGCAGATGACGTAAACATGCCCAAAACACCTACATTTTACCCTACAGAGCACAGACACCATAAACATGCGCATACCCTAGAGCAGAGTCTCCCAAATGCAGTCCTGGAGGCCCAAACACCATTCAGGTTCCATGCTGCCTCTAATAAAGATGCCTGTGCTGCATTTCTATGAGCCGCCCCCATGGTATGCAGATGTATCTCATGCATATTCATGAGGGACAGCATGAAAACCCGAACAGTGTTTGGCACACCAGGACTGGAGTTGGGAACCTCTGCCGTAAAGCAGCAGCAAACAGGGGCAGACACACCCGCACCCACAGGCTCCATTATCCAATGCCTCCTGGAGAGGAAGGACATTGGGCCCTGCTTGCATCTCCCAATACTAGCACCTGCATACCTTAGCAATGCTACCCTAAACCCGGGAATACGGTACACAGCTATCAAAAGGTTGCTATGATTACTGGCAGATAGCAATTCTGATGTTAAGTTCAATTTTCTGATTGAGCTGCATCATGGCAACCTTTCTGATGTCTGTGGAGTGTGCTACAGGTCTTGTGTCTGACAGTGTTTACCACCCTGGGGGGTGACCCCAACAGTATTGCATACCATAGTCATGCCTGCACTGTGCCCAGGACTGGAGCGGTGGCCAGGGCTGCAAAACACCTCTATAGTCATACAATGCTGGCATAGGTGTGGGAGTGTGTGTCTGTCTATCCAGTGTGTGGTGGCTGCAAACACCCTCCACAGCCAGCACTGTTGCCAGTATTGGCCTGCCAATGTGCATAATGAGGAACAAGGTACCATGGGTATAGCCCGGACAGGGTGGCCTGGCCAGGATGTATCTGCACGGGGCATAGGGCAATGGCTGGGACATTGTAGTGCCCGGCCACCACCTGCACAGACAGGGTGGCCACAGCATGTCCTGCTGGGAGATCACTCTCACCCTGACTGAGCAGTGACCACGGCATGGCTAGGTTCCCCCATAGTGCTCTATAACATTTCTCTCATGTGATATTTATGGGTTCTCTTTTGGGGCCCAATCACTGACTTATCTGCTTGGTGTGTATGCTGACATCCCAGTTCTGGGTGCATGCATCTCCTCCAGGAACATGCACTATGGACTAGCTAGTAGACTGTCTGCAGCTAGTATGTATCTTGCTGGAACACCTTGCAGGGTGCAGTGGCTGGAGGCTTGCTGCAGGAGAATATCAGATAGTGGTGGGGTGCAGCTGAGCATTTCTGGGCCTAATGTCTGTCTGCTGTTGCTTTATAGATGTGTACAGAGCTGCATTGACTGCCCTGTAGGGTGTCTGTTCCCCCAGCAGGACTGCAGTTGATGGTCCCCTCTACTGCTGCCAATGCAGGGAGGAAAAATGTGGATCTGTTGGTGGGAGAACCTGTTTCCCACCCCAGAGGGTGGGGTGGTGGTACATAATCTGCCTATGGGTCCATAAGGGCTAGACCTGACTGAGAAATACAGATGTAGCCAAGGTGTGTCTGCAGGACCTACCTATCTCACACACTAGCACTGCTGGGGACCTGAAGCATGGCCTATTTCTGCCATGGAAGGTGCTGTGGACCTGGTGCTGGGCGCCCCACCTCACCCTCAGGGTGAGCACAGTACCCGCACAATGTGACGGTGTGTAGCTACTCTGTGCCAGTAACACACACGGTCAGTTCCCCCTACCAGGCCGAGGTGCTGTGGGGGTGCATACCCCATCTTGTGTTCATCTGTAGACTGCTGATTTGCATGTGCAGTGCATCATGGGTACGGGTGGGTTAACCCTATCCTGGTGATCACAGCAGACTGTTTGTGTGATGACATGCAGTCCTTCTGCAGCCAGCCAGGGGCTTGTTAGCAACTATAAAGCTGTAGCCCACTGGTTACTTCACTGTCTGTGGAGCCAGAGGCCATGGGTTCAAACCCACAGTGGGGCTATTTGATAGGGCTGTCTAAAGCATTGTCTATATTTAATGTACATTAGTGCTGCAAGCAAAAACACCCTTAGCGTACTGTAACCATAAGGTGCCTCAGGAGGCGCTTTATAGGGCGCCCTATAAAGCGCCTTCTGAGGCACCTTATGGTTACCGTCCATATAAGCTGCCTTATAAGGTATCCTATGGAGTGCCTTATAGGGTGCCTTTTGCTGCACCTTAGGTTACGGCACGTGAGGGTGTGTTTGCTGGCAGCAATAATTAAAATACAAATAAACTGCCTCAAGAAACAATACTTACATGCTAAAGCTGATGCCTCAGCCAGCCTTATGCATTAGGCATACTGGGGGATTGAACTCATGACCCCTGTATCATCAGTCAGTGTATTAACCATTGTGCTACACCTCTCTTTCTATGTTTGCATGTCTGGGCGCCTACTTAAGATTACCGCGCGTTAACGCGCTTCGCCCGATAATGTGTGCAGCAGCGCGCGTTATCGCGCGATACTCCCGTTTTGCTGCTTTAAGACTGAAACGCCCACTCCTTTTATGGCACCCTGCACACTATCGCCGGGCGCACGTTAAGACGGTTTAGTAAACATACCCCTAAGTTAATTTCAAGATGTGTTTTTTTTTGAGGGGGCTAAAATTGCTTGAATCCACATGAATGTAAATTTGATTAAAATGTAAATTTAAAATCAGGAGTACTGTATGCATTAAGGTCAAGCCAAGCTATGTTTGAAAAGGCAAGTGATATCCCTTTCATGACCTTCGCATAAGATAAATAGTTAATCAGTCTAATATTCACAGGAAGTTAAAACTACAACTTTTTGACCCCTATATGGAATAGTGGCATGCTGAAAAACCATTTGACAGGCCCGATACTACTTTATTTTATTTATTTAACATTATTTATATACCACCTTTTCTTTAAATCAAGGTGGTTTAAACTGAACTCAGTTCTTTATTTATTTTCTTTACATTCTCTTATATACCGCGCTATTCTGCATCTGTGCGGTTTACATTGAACAAACTGAAATTACATTGAACAGGGCATTATAACTTGGAGAGAACTATTTTACAGGGAACATGAGCAATGGAGGGTTAAGTGGCTTGCCCAAGACCACAAGGAGCACCTGTGGGACTAGAGTTTTTTACATTGTAATAATATAATTTCTATTCAACTCTATAACTTATATAAAATTGTAACAATATTCTGGGAAGGGATGTACGCGGGGAACCCAAACAATCTTAACAGGTTGATTCTTATTCAATTTGGGCCCGATATTCGAAGGCCCTTACACAGGTACCTTCCTTAGTTACCCATGTAAGGGCCTTATCTGGGATATTTGAAGAGCACCTACACAGGTAGTGCCCTTCAAATATCCCGGCTAAGTCCCTAACGTGCCCATATGCTATCCGCATAGCATTGGGGCGTTAGGGGTGTTCCGGGGCAGAGCCAGGGCGGAGGAAGGGGCTACATGGGTAGCAGCGACATTCGATGCTACCCCATAGCCCTCTGTGCCTTAAAGATAGATGAGGTTTTACCTCGCCTATCTTTAAGGCAACGAATATCGCTGCTACCCATGTAGCCTTTGCGGCTGCCGGGGCATGCAGACTTACCTGGATTTTCACTTCCGCTGGCGTGGAAGTGAAAATCCGGGTTAAGGGGGGTCGGCGGATTAAGGGGGGGTGGGTTAAGGGGGTCCACAGTGCATAACCTGCCCAACACAATATCGGGCCCTTTGTTTACATAGGGAATAATCTTTAACAGTTTGATTCTTGATTTATTTACAGGTGTTAATTATTTACAATTTGGGGGTGATCCTTTGTGCTTATGTGGTATTGTTCCTTCATTTTCTGGTGCCTGAGTGGTGGGAGTGTTCGTATTATCCTATGTGATACTGCCAAAGCGTTCAACAAACAGGAATGTCTAACTTTTTCTGAAATCTTTGGTGTTTTTCATGGTTCTGATATCCTCATGGAGGGTATCCAAGTAGTGAAGGGAGGGAGGGAAGGCAGAGCAAGGGCGGGCTTTCAGATTATCCAGATGATGGCAACTTTCAGCTACTAACCTAGTAAGCTGTAAGGCACATTTTAGAAAGGACGCTGATGTAATTGCAGTGACAAATTGCAGCATCTACAAATCTATGTCAATGTTAGAGGAGAGGATGGGCGCGTGCAAGTCTGATATAAAATCAACATATGTTGGCCCCTCACCGTGGACATGCATTTCAAATGAAAAAAGGGAACGCAAGAATACACAGGGATCAATGGGCAGCAGGAGGAATTATTTTACAAAGATACACATGGGAAAAATCAGCAGCAGAAACCCAGCAACTTATATATATAAGTGTTGGCATTTTACAACTGATGCAGGTAAGTGTCCACAGTTTTGTAAACCCAGACATGGAGATAATGCAAACTAACTACAGAGGCCTTTATCTTCCCCTCATTGAGATTTTGAGAGGGACATAAACATTGGGGATGAAGGGAGATATCCCCTTAAACCTTCTTGTAAAGAGAAGGGTAAAAGGAACACTTTTTTCCCTACTCGTGGCGGGGAGCAGTTATAAATCAGACACTGATGATTTTAGTCTAACACATGCATCCCTCATATGAAACCACAGATACACATGTACAGTAGCTTTCGCTGCTGCCCTGCTATGTCCCCGACGCACCCCCCGTGCAGCACCGATGATATATGGACATCCGTGCGTAAAACGGGCCCACTCTACAATGAATATATGTATTAATTTAAATGCCAGCATAAATTTCTGCTTCATAAAAAAAGGCGCCCGTCTATATGAATTAATACTGTCTTCCAGTACCGTACCTAGCCCTGTGTGAGAGATGCAGCCGCGCAGGGTGCAAAAGGATTAGGGGTGCACGTCGTGCTGTCACCCCCGGCCTGCCCCCCCAGCGTTGTCCTGCCGCTGCCGCCACTTTGTTTTCTCGGAGCGGCAGCAACAGCTGCACTGAGGCAGACCCGCATTTGTAGGTAGATCTGATCCCTCCTTCCCTTCTCTGATTTAGGTCGCGCATCAGAGGGAGGGAGGGACCAGGCCAGTCATTCAAACGTGAGTTTGTCTCACTGCTACTGCCACCGCCACCTCCTAGAAAACAAAAAAGTGACGGCAGCGGCAGGGCAACATATGGGGGGGGGGGGGCGTGGGCAGGAGCAGGCAACCAGCGGGGGGCAGGGCATGCCAGAACTGGAAATAGCATAGGGCGCAATTATGGCTTGGTACGGCCCTGCTGTTTTCCTTAGTGGGCCAGACTGTGGGTGTCTATAATGAATCATCCTTTTGTAGACCTCAAATATATTTTACAGGACCCTGAAATATGAATGTTTATAACTGCACTGCATCGATACCTGATACGTTTTCATGTTACACAAAATATTGTTTGTATTATAATCTACTTTGATGTTGCTTATATAAGGTGGAATATCAAATCAATGGATCAAATCAAATGCCTCTCAAATCTAACCTTTTAGGGCCACTGTTATGTTTTAAAGAAAGCCAAATATTGCAAGATATTCATCCTCCAGATCCCCGAGACAGAGGACAAACCAAGCCCACCAGAGATAAAATATAAATGTGGTCAAAACATCTTCAAAATGCAGTTCATAAATGTAAACTGCATGCACACATGCACCAAAACGAAACCAGCCAGGACAACATAAAAAGAAATATGGAAAAGGAATTGAGCTATTTTTGGCAATACAACAAACTTGGATCAAATCAATATCAAAGAAAACTCAGTAAATTATCACAGATCGAATTAATGTGAAACAAGGTAGTAACCCATCTTTAAAAAAATAAAAGATATGCAAAACTAAGGATCAACAAACAAGCCGTGGGTGATACATTTTTTATTGTGTGAACTTAATGCCTATGTAACTATCTTTCAAGAGTCATCCTCTCATCACCACGTTAGCTATACCAGACTGTTTCTTCACTGGCCTGATGAGAGGAACATAACTCCTGAAAGCTAGTCGTAGATGTATATGTCCAGTAAAAATGTATTACCTACACCATGTTTGTTGACCTTTATTTCAAAATATCCAAGTGAGCTAGAAGGCAGGGTCAGTGTAAGGTGCGGAGATGCCTTAGACGGGCTCTCCATCTCACTGTTCGCCTCCCCCCATTGCTGCTGCTGCCCCCCTCTGGGGGCCAGCAGCGGCAACAATGGCATTGAGACCATGAGGCAGCATCAGAGAGTTTAGGTAAGTGCTACATCAGAGGGGAGTGGAAGCGGCAGATAATAGAAAGAAGGAATCACAATGCAGCACCAAAGAGTTCAGGTAAATGCCTAGTTATGGTTTCAATGCCACTGACGCTACCGCAAGCCCCAGAGAGGGGCAACAATGCCGGCAATGGGCATCCCTGGAAGGCTGGAACTCTAGGTGACAGCCTAGTTCACCTAATGGTAAGGTTGGCCCTGCTAGCAGGGCAATAATAGTTTTTGCCCTAAAAAGACAACTCTGGCTGTTTTTGAACACGAGTCTGGGGGCTGATGAATATGACTATTTTGGCAGAAGAGAGTGTAATAATTCCTACAGTATTCGGTTTAGGTAGGTGTGCAAAATCATTCATGACCTATTGATGACTCTTAGTGATAGTACTACAAGGCTACTGCTAGAGGGCTTTGGGCACCATTTTGAACAGGGGCACTGACAGGGCAGGAGCAACTGAGAAGTGGGTGCCATGGGGGTTGGTTCAAGGATAGTGTTATCAGGGATCAGGGTGGAGGTTTGAAGATCAGGCTATTTGGGGTTGGGGTTTCACAGATTACGTTTTTTGGGGACTGCAGGTAAGGGGTCTTGTGAAACCTGAACTGGTCCCTTTAAGTTGCTCCCGAGGAGCATCAATCCATGTGTTAGTGGCCCTTTTAGATGGGTACTGCCTGAATTTTTCTTAAGAAAGAATCAAGAAGACCTGGGATTTCGAAGACATAACTGACTGTATCCTTTGAAAGTGATGGGATACTTACTAAACCATGTTAGCATGTTATCTGGCCATTTTAACAACTATCGCATGCAAAATGCAAATAATGTGTTATCTGCAGAAAGCATAATTACTCACCTGTAACAGGTGATCTGCAGGAACAGCAGGAATCAGTCTTCACATATGGGTGAACGTCACCAACGGAGCCCATGTGGAAATGCTCCCCAGCGTCCAATAGGAAAGCCTTTGGGAGCACTCCACTGCACCTGCATGCCTACCTTCCTGCCTTCACAACTCCTCTCCTGAATTGAGCTTGTAGCTGAGAAGAAGAAGAAAAGAAAAGAACCCTACAACTCTCTCGATGCAAGGTCCTTTCGTGCGGATGAAAGATACGGCTTAGCTTGTCCACAAGGACATCAAGTTCGCCCAGGAGGTACATCGCTCTGAGGTGAATGTAGTGTGAGATGGCAAGGACCACAGGCAAAACGCTTCCTAGCAGAGGGGACAGGACCCTGTCCCCACCCTGTTCATGTAGAACATGGCGACTTTGTTATCCGTCCTGACTAGAGCAGGTTGCCCCGAAAGTTGGGGCTGAAAAACCCAAAGAGCATTTGTCAATGCCCATAGTTCTAGGAGGCTGATCTGCAGGGCAGATTCCTGTTGTGTCCACAGTTCTTGTGTGGTTAGATCATTAAGATGAACTCCCCAAACCAGTTTGGAAGCATCTGTTGTCAGGGTACATCGAGGTGGAGGCATCTGAAAAGGTGGCTCGACGAGTAGGTTCTATGGAGAGCACTACCACTGAAGGGACTGATCAGTTGAGGGGTGATGTGGAACTTGTCTCTGAGATGCCCCTTCACTTGTGTCCATTGGGAAGACAGAGTCCATTGTGCTTGTCGCATGTGTAATAGAGCGTAGGGGATGACATGGACCATGGAGGCCATGTGTCCTAATAGCCATAGCATCTATTGAGCTGTTACTCGGCTTTGTCTATGCATTCCCCTTGCCAGCTCAATGAGGCGGGCAGAGCAATCCTGTGGGAGGGAAAACCCAGGCCTGTTGAGTTTCTGTACTGTACTGTACAAATGGGAATGTAAAATTTACATATCATTTGCATAATGTTAGAGTTTTCAGTTTGAGACTGTTTGCCTGTATTCTGGTGGTTCCATTGTGTGGGCTTTCTGTGTACATTTAGTAGGGGGGGGGGGTAGGGGGTTGGAAAAGAGTATAAAATCTTTATTGTGGCAGAGTCGTAATCCTTGTTGTTGATGAACTCCAGACATTGGGATGGAGTGAGGTGAGACTTTGGGAAGTTTATGACAAATTCCAGATGTTGGAGCACCGTGATGGTGCGATGTAGGGAGAGTCTTACCTCCTGAGGGGAGTCTCCCCTGATCTGCCAGTCATCTAAGCAAGGGAAGACGAATACCCCCCAAAGTGCATAGATAGGCAGTGACTACTGCCATGCATTTTGTGAAGCCTCACGGTGCACAGACTAACCCAAAGGGGAGAACTCTGTATTGATAATGGTTTCTCTGAAACATGAAGGGCAGATACTGTCTGTGCAAGGGATGGATCAGTAAATGCATGTATGCCTCTTTTAGGTCTAGAGAATACAACCAATCGTGTCTCTGGAGGTATGGAAGAAGAGTTTGTAGAGAAATCATTTTGAATTTTTCTCAGACCAGGAACTTGCTTAGGTCTCTGAGATCCAAGATGGGCCTGAATCTTCCTGTTTTCTTTGGGATGAGAAAATAGCTTGAGGAGGAGGAACTCTTTCTAGGGTGCCCTGTGACAACAAGGTGGTCACATTTCTTTTAAGAGTGCTTTGAAGGGGACAGGTGGGATAATCCTCTGTGAAGCTGGTGGGGGTAAGGTTTCGAAGTGAAGCTGATAACTCCTTTGGGCAATGTGGAGTGTCCACTTCTCTGCTGTTATGAGGTACCACCTGTGGGCATAGTGACAGTCTGCTTGTTGCTCCTAGTACAATGGGAAAATTTTCTGTATCTTTCTGCCACATTTTCTTTGTTTCTGACTGCATTTCTTGATACTTCAGGATCTTCTGCCTCTCCGCGCGATTCACAGAATAATCACTCGGTACTGACATTTCTATTATCAATACTGTTCTGATATTCTTCTCCTTTACCACTATGTCAGATTTCCTGGCATCCAGTTTCTTATCCATCAGAACAGGAATGTCCCAGGAGATCATAACCTCTTCATTCTCTGTTATTTTCTTAGGGTCATGATCCCAGTGCTTTTCAGGTACAGTGATGCTGTAGTGTTTCCAGAGTTTCCAGTGGAAGAGGCGTGCTACTTTGTTGTGCCTTTCTGTAAAGAACTTTTCCACCATCAGAACTTAACAGCCTGCTATAAGGTGAGTCACTGTTTCCAGCTCTTTCTTACAGAATCAACATATGTCTGTTTTGTCAGTTTTTTCAATATTCACCATAAACCATCTTGTCCGTAATCCGCCGTCCTGGGCTGCAGGGCCGGCGTGTCCATTGAGCAAGAATGTTTTTTGCACAGGGCCCCGCGTTTCAGGAGGCCCTGCGCAAAGAACATTCTGCATAGGTAAATTAAACAAACAAAAAAAAGCTCGCTGCTGCCATGGCAGCGGCAGGATCGAGTGTCCCGCGGGGCCCCCCCTGCCCGGCAGAGCCCTCCCTCCCTGGCTTTCAGAGCCGCGAAGGGAGAGTGGCCTTTTTCCCATCAGCCCTAGCGGGCTTAACAGAGCCACGAGGGAGAAACTCTCCCTTCGCGGCTCTGAAAGCCAGCACGAGAGGGAGCTGATGCAGGGAGGGAGGGCTCTGCCAGGCAGGGGGGCCCCGCGGGATACTCAATCCTGCCGCTGCCAAGGCGGCAGCGGCAGCCAGCTTTTTTTTCTTAATTTTGCTGAAGGGGGGGAGGGGGGTTAGGACTGGTAATGGGCTATGGGGGGGGGATAAAACTGAAAATGGAGTGATGGGGGGGTTAGGACTGGTAATGGGCTATGTGGGGGGTTAGGACTGGTAATGGGCTATGGGGAGGGCTAAAACTGAAAATGGGGTGGTGGGGGGTTAGGACTGGAAGTGGGCTGATGGGGAGCTTAGGACTGGTAATGGGTTGGGAGAGTTGCTAGGACTGGAAATGGGCTGAATGGAAGGGGAGGCTTGAACTGCAAATAGCTGATGGAGACAGGGGCTTGGAATGGAAATGGGCTGAGTGGAGGGAAGCTAGGATTTGACATGGGCTGATGGTGGGGCTAGGAAAGGACTAGAAATGGGCTGGTGGGGGGCTGGGAATGGAAATGAGCTGATGGAGGGACTCGGATAGGACTGGAAAAGGATGGGGGAGTTAGGACTGGAAATGGGCTGATGCGGGGACTAGAAGGGAGCGGATGCTGGGTGGGGCTGGAACTAGAAGGGAGCTGATGTTGGGGGAGGATTAGAATGGGATGGAGTTGGGAGAGTGAAATGGAGAGGGGAAAATATTTTGTGTGGGAGAGAAGGAAAATCTACAATTGGCTGGGTATTGGGGGAGTAAGTGGGGATTGAGGATGGAAGGATGAAATTTGAGTGGATGTAAAAGGAATAAAGAAAGAAATGGAGGAAAGAGCAAAGGGAGAAAGATCAGTATGTTAAAGCATATGTAGAGAGAGAACGGAGAAAAACTAGAAGAGAGAAGAAAGGACAAATGGACAGCAGACGATGGAGAGTTAGCAGAAGACACAAAGAAACCAGAAGAAAGTGGCTGGAGAAATTGCAACTGAAAAAAATGCACAAAAAGGTAGAAAGATATCTCTTTATTTTGAATTTATTAACTGGAATATGTCAGCTCTGGGAAATGTGCATCATTAACGTCTGCGCTTTATTTAGTACAAGAGGAAATTAATTTATAGTTTTATTTCTACAGTGTTGTTGTACATTCCAAGTTTGGCTTTTGGGGTTTCCAGTTTAATTATTGTCTTCCTGCTTCTAAATTGTGATTCCTTGTTTGGTGAGGGTCTGGTGCTTTGTGAGTCCTGGTAGTGCTGTTACGATACGGTGGGTTTGCTATGGGTTCTAAATGGGCAGTGTTTGTAGTAGTTCCTAATGTGCTTGGCGGTTGGCATTGGATTATAGTAATGTAGAAATCTTTTAGTCTTTCTTTATCCATACACTCATTAAGAGGCATGTTTACTAAAAGTTAGTGTATGGTAACATTATGCAAATATTTATGCAAATGAGGCCCCACACCAAGTCTCTGCACATGGCACCGCACCCCCCTTGGGCCGCCCCTGCTGGGCTGCATCTATTAATCTTTCATCCTTCAGTTTGAGTTCACCTCTCCTTAACCATTCATGTGTCCACTCTTGAACAACAAAAGGTTCTTGGAGTAACACTCTGTATGTTCCACTGTATTCGTGCATTTGCCGCTTGTTTTTCCTCGCCTGCTGATCTAATTCTTTGAAAAATTTTTTCTCTTGTTTTGCAAATTCTGTTACTTCCTTTCCCATGCATGCCTGTGGATCCTCACTCATTCCTTCTAATCGTCGGAACGCTTGTCCAAGTTTGATGATGGAGACAGATTCTGGACATTTACTTTCATATTTCAACACTTTTTGCGTATTTGGATCTGATGATGCTGTCAGGTAGGTTTGGAGGCCTATGATAGTAGCTCCGTAGGTGCAATCAAGCTCTATAAGTCCTAGCCCTCCTTCAGCTCTAGGAATGTAGGGCCCCATTTTCGAAGGCCTTTACATGGATAACTTCCCTAGTTACCCATGTAAAGGCCTTATCCAGGATTTTCGAAGGGCACCTACATGGGTAGTGCCCTTCAAAAATTCCAGATATGTCCCTAAAGCGCCCAGATGCTATCCAAATAGCAAGCGGGGCATGTTGTGGGCATCCCGGGGCAGGACGGAGGCGGGCCATGGCGCTATCTGTGTAGCACCGATTTTCGATACTACACGGTTAGAGCTCTGCATCCTAAAGATAGGCATGGGAAAACTTCGCCTATCTTCAAGGCGCTGGGGCTAACCATGTAGCATGAAAAATTTGTGCTACATGGGTAGCTCCTGAGGCTTCCTGTCTGTGCGGCGACAACCAGATTTTCAATGCTGGGGCTGCATAAGACCCCAGCATGGAAAATCTGGGTTAGACGGGAGGTGGGCCAGCTATGCACCAACATAGCACATAGCACCGCCCAGCTCAAATTCGGGCCTGTACAGTCTTGACATACACCGATTACTTCATGAGCATGGAGGAGTTTTCTTGTTCACACATCCAGTATTTCAGGATCTTTAAAAGGCCAGTCCACAATCCCAAAGCTGTATGAGAGTACGGGAATTGCCAGCTGATTGATGGCTTGTATCTTATTCTGTGATGTTAAAGCACTTTTCAATAACAATTTTAATCTTCTATAATATTCTGCCTGCTATGTGGAGGGGCTGGGGACCCTCCAGAGGCAGACTGGCAATACTCTCTAGAAAGGAGTCAAAAAACAGGTGCAAGTTGTACCTGTGCCACTGATTGAGCCTTAGGAGCCTTGGGCTTCTTGGGTTGGCGAGGGCCTTGCTGTCTCTGTTGAGGATGCTGAGAATGAGAGGCCGCTGAATGTGGGAAAGAAGGATAGTATCTCTTCTGTTAAAAACAGAAAGATTTCTTGGGATTAGCCTTTCTTTTGGAGGGGTCAGCTGTTTTCCTGGAAAGGCGTTTTAAGGTGAGATCATCTGTCTCGATCTCTCCGGCATTTTCCCTCCAATCCTTTCCAAAGAGATTTTCTCCAGTACATGGGATATTGGTCAGTTTGTCCTGGACCCATTCTCAAGATCTGATGCTTGTAACCAGGCTATTCTGCGTTCCCCAATGGAGACTGAATCAACAAGCAGAGCTTCAGCAAAGGCATCAAAAGAGACCCTGATAATTTTATTTATTTATTTATTTATTTACATTCTCTTATATACCGCACTATTCAGCATCAGCGCGGTTTACACAGAACAAAGGTCTCAGTACAATAACAAGCATGAGTTTACAGATAACAAGGGAAGGAACTTGGATAACAAAGGAAACTATTTACAGTCTATTTACAGATGTAATACTACAGAATGAATACAGGTTATTAGGAACAGGTGCTAAGAAAATATTCAATAATCAAAGCGATTCATCACATGTCTGATATTGAGAGACTACGAAGCTGAGAATCTGGGTGGAATCACTAATGTCAGTGGGTATCGATGGCTCTATAAGATGTTTATTAAAGAGATGAAATTTGAGAGCTTTCCTGAATTGTGATAAACTGGTGATAGCCCGAATGTCAGGAGGTAGTGTATTCCAGCACCTAGGGGCACAGAGGATAAAGGCTCTCTTGGCTGTGGAAGAGGAGCAGCTTGTAAGGGCCTTTGGGAGTTTTAAGGAGTTGATGGCTGAGGATCTTCTTGCTCTGTTTGGTGTGGTAGTATTAATAAGGTCAGATAAGGAAGGAGCGGAAAGCTTGTTGAGAGCTTTGAACATAAGGAGTAGAGTTTTGAAGATAATTCTGGCCTGAATAGGTAGCCAATGTAATTTAATCAGCAAAGGAGTAACATGGTCAGTCCTGGTGGCCCCCTGGAGTAATAAATTTTAAAGTATTTTGGCCTTGCTTGATGAGTGTCTGGAATGCACTCCATTTATCCTCAGGAAGCATAGGGGCAAAAGTCTCCAGATCCCTGGTGACATCCTTCAGAAACATGCTCATATGCAGCATGGATGAGTTTATTCTGGAGGCCAACACACATGCCTGGAAGCATTGATGCCCAAAGGCATCCAGTGTCCTCGAGTCTCTACCAGAAGGTATGGATGAATGTTTTTTTTAACTTTTATTTGGCGCATCACTGATTCCACCAGCATTGAATGGTGGGGAAGCTGAGGTTTTTGGAAGCCTGGGCACTCTGGTACTCAGTACATGGTATTGAGCCCCTTGCTGACAGGCGGAACCAGGAGCGGGCTTCCCATATGTGAAGCATAAGATCCTGTAGGATTCGATGCTCCGGTAATGCATCCATGTCTTTGGGCATGGGAGGGTATTGGAGTATCTCCAATTCCTCTGCTCTCAGTTCTTTTTCCAAGGCTACTGTGATAGCAAGTCCTGCTGCCATGTCACATATGAAGTCCTGAAAGGACATATCTTCTGGTGGGGACCAACACCATTCTTGAGGCGGTGAAGGATGTGAAGGAATGTCTGGAAATTCTTGGGAATTGTGTGATCCCTCATCAGATTCTGTAGAACTGTAATCAGAGTCTGGTAAGTTGAAGTATCGGCGGTCTTGTGTTTGACCTCGATGCTTCATGGATGTCAAGGGTCAATGCCAATACTGATGCTTGGTGGCAGCACCATACCTAGCTCTGTGCGAGTGGTGCAGCCGCACAGGGCACAAAAGAATAAGGGGTGCATGTCGGGCTGCTGGTCCCCCCGGTGTCGTCCTGCTGTCGCTGCCGCAACCTTTTTGTTTTCTCTGAGGCAGTGGCGGCAGTAGCAGTGAGGCAGACCCGCGTTTGTAGGCAGGTCGGGTCCCTCCTTCCTTTCTCTGATGTAGGTCACATTAGAGGGAGGGAGGTAACAGGCCAGCCATGCAAACGCTAAGTTGCATAGACCTGTATTTGAATGGCTGGCCTGGTCCCTCTCTCCTCTGATGCAACCTACATTAGAGAAGGGAAGGAGGGACCCGACCTGCCTATAAACCTGGGTTTGCCTCACTGCTGCTGCCGCCACTGCCTCCAAAAAAACAAAAACGTGGCAGCGGCAGCAGAGCAATGCAGGGGGGTGGGGGGGGGGGAGTGCCAAGATGGAGAAATAGCACAGGGTGCAATTATGGCTTGGTACGGCCCTACTCAGAGGCATCGGAATAGAGAGCCCTGGCAGTTTGAGCCTGTTGGGTTCTGGTGGTATCAGATGGTTCCAATGAAGGCATCGGCCTCAGGGGTTCCGACAATGTAGGCTGTAGGCTCGATGCTGAAGCCTGCACTCCTGGAGTTCTTGATGCTATCAGTACCGAGGCTGTCAGGAGTGCAGCCAAACTCCTCTAGAGACCCAGCATGTGCTGGTCTAGGGAGATGGCCGATGTCTGGGTGGAATCACAGTCCCAGAACATGGAACCCGTAGGCTCTCCAGAGGTGGATTTCTCTGGAGCGTCCCAGAGCTCCTCCTGTGCTTTGGGAGGACAGGTCCTCCCACTAGGGCTGTATGGCTGGCCAGTCTGCATCGGAAGCACCCCTAGGGGAGTTGCAATGCTTATGCTGAGACTTCTCCCTGGTCTCGGTATCGGTCTTCGATGCTGATGTCTTAGGAGCGGCCAGAGATTTTGACTTACTTTTAAGTTTGGACTTAAGAACATAAGATATGCCATACTGGGTCAGACTAAGGTCCATCAAGCTCAGTATCCTGTTTCCAACAGTGGCCAATCTAGGTCACAATTACCTAGCAGTTTCCCCAAAAGACACAGGTTCCACAATGCTTGTATTGAAGAAACCTGAGACCCATGACAGGAAGTCAATGTTCTCGATGAAGTGGAAGCCACTGAAATCGAGTCCGGGGCAAACAACGATCCATACCGTCTGGCTCGTTTTTTTAGGCCTCTCTTTGTCATTTGTTGGCACAAAGGACAAGAATTGGGTAGACGGTCAAGGCCCAAACATTTTAGAGACAAGTCATGTTTATCAGTGACTTATATGGTACCAGCAAACTTGTTACATTTTTTAAAATCATTAGTTGGCTTTTCCATGACTCAAAAAAGTTGCCTTTGAAAATGAATATAAGGCTAGGAAGGCCTAGAGGCCTAGTTTGGCGGTGAAAATCATGTTAAAAAGCGAAGAAGAAAATTTTATAAAATAAAAAAGAAAGAATTATCAAGGCTGACATGAGGCTCGAAGGAACCGGCGACAACAGGAAGGTAGAAGCATGATGTTCCACAAAAATGTTTTGACAGTGACAGGATTGTAGGGCCAGCAGGTTCCGTGGAAAACAAAGAACTGAGTAGAGGTGTTGGGAAGGTGGGAAGGCAGGCACGCAGGTGCAGTGGAGTGCTCCCAAAGGCTTTCCTATTGGATGCTGGGAAGTGTTCTCGCGCAGACTCTGTCGGTGATGTTCACCCATATGTGAAGGCTGCATTCCTGCTTGTTCCTGGAGATAGCACGTTATCTGCAGAAGTGGATGGGATTAGGGTGACGAGTGAGCATGTCTGAAACGTGTGGTACTGCAGACCTCAACAGCACACGATAACCATCGGATTTTCAGGCAGCACGGGTGCTACTAGCATCACTTCAATGGTGGCGTTAGGTGCATCCCGGCTGCTGCCTGATCACACTCTGCATTTTCCGTGCATTATCTGCTAAGGAAATGCTGTGCACATGCCCAACAGCTAAACGCAGAGCTTTTACAACACACACCATGTTGTGTTGTTAAGTGCCGTCGAGTCGGAGTCGACTCATGGCGACCCTCTGGATAGCTATCCTAAATTGTGTTCGGTCTTCAGTCAGGTCTTCAGTTTTTTGCCACATTAGCTTCAAAAACCTAACGTGCTTTAGTCAACATGCCCCTTAGAGAACAATTTAAGGAAAACAGCTCCAACCAGAGGGGGGATCACCCGTGAATGCAGACGATGATTTTTTTTTTTAATGAGCCATATAGCCCTACAAATATCTGGGGAGATTCATTTTAAAACTCAGCAATATTGCATCTTTATTTCTTCATCTTACTGAAAAGCAAATGTAACTCAGAGGGTTGCAGGAATATCTTAACTTTTCACTAAAGATTCCAACATCCGAGTAAAGTCCAAAATGACAAAGAAAATACATTCTTGTCCACAACCCCTCTTCTCCCCCTTCCCCCCAAACACACACTCGCTTTCCCTCCATGCACTTGGCTGTTGGAAGGTAAAATATCTCAACAATAGGTGGGAAGCTTCCTCGAGAATTCTAAGAACCTGCTTTAAATAGCACTTACATGCTACTAAAGGGGAAACGCCAAGCTTGTGAGAAACATTAATAACTCTCATGTTATTTTTTCCTAGTGGCATTCTCAAGATTTTCAGTCTTCCTGTAAAAAAAAAAGTAGGATATTTCAGAAAGTCTTTGTGTTCATCCTTTACTGCCACAGTTTGGATTTCTGGGGCTTCCATCCAATTAGAAACTTCTAATATATCTGGTTGAAATCTCACCTGAGATTTAAATTCTATCTTCAGTTTATCCAAGGCTTCAGTACCTCCAAAACTGAAAAGCTGCAAACCGGTAGCCACCTTTCCAGTCCTGTCTGGTGTGAAGTCATTAGCAGGGGCACACTCATAGACTGCCTTTATTCAGGCCTGTTATCTTGAAGCTGGACTCCAGCATTTACACACTGCTCCACGGAAGATACCACCACTGCCCCCCTTCCTTCCCAGCACTGCCGCAGAGGCGCAAGGAACCTCAGTCACAGACGCCAGGTCAAGGGCAAATTCTCTAAAACAGAGTTATCTACCAGCCAACCAGTCACTGACGCCCACTCACAGCACTGATGCACTTTTCTCCCCGCAGGAGAAGCGTATGTTCACCTCTTTGGACTATCACAATTGGGTAACCCAAAACAGCCTGGAAGGGACTTTCAGCCCCAGAGGCGAAGTTGTTTTCAAGTTAGGGAAAAAGTCACCCAAGTATCACCCAAGTTCCTTTCTCCTCCCAAAGATAGCACTGGACACAAAGCATCAATGACTCACGGTCTACAGTTCATGACTTCCTTGGGAAACTGCCCAGCTAGTACATACTTCTGCAGTGCAACGCCTGGGAGACATCGCCAAACAGCAGAAGCCCAGGTCCAGACATCAAATCTGGGACTTTTGCATGGCAGCGCACCATATTACCAGTTATCTGTTGGTCCAGGCCCTGGAGGCTTCCTTTCTAATGCTGCTCATGTCCACTTAGCAGGCCAGGGGAGAGGGCTAAAACCTTTTCCCATACACATCTTTATTCTACCCAAACGCCATAACATATTTCTCAATGGGACATTCTGAATGATTCCTAAGGTTGTCAGTCACAGAGGGATTTATACCTAGTGTCAAATGTCCTGTTCAGTGCTGGAAACTTGCAAAGAACAATTTGAAAGAAGATAAGTTTGCTGTATGGAAATTACATGTCTAAGTTGTTATATACCTAAATGGCCTTGAAAACTGTCTTCTGAAAGAAAACAGCAGCTCAGCCAACTGAAAGCTACATGCTGAATGATGGGTTTTCCAGTGTTGCCAAGTTACCCAGTGAGATTTTTTGCCAGTTCTGGTTTTAAATTTATATTGCAATGCAATACGGTATTTGTAGTCTCTGATTTTACCCATTGTAATCGATGCTGCAGGTCCCATAAGCATCAGAATGAGACTGCCGGAAATTCTGGACTGGCTTAAAATCTCACTCATGGAACTGGGTAACATGGCAACTCTGGTTTTCACCTGGCTGCTGTTAAACTGAAGCTTTTCTGATCCCCAATCTACAAGAAATATGTAGCAACCTCAAGCCGTTGCCACTTTGCCTCTAAATTTCAGCACAGCCACTGTTAGGGCTTTGTCATTTGCATTCCAAGCAGTGATAAATAGGCTTCCAATAAGCAGGAACACTGGAAGTTTGTAAAGAATTTTTATTCAAACTGCAAAAATATTGTAGTGGTTTAGAAATTCAGAAGAGATTTTTGCAAGATTTAGACATTGGAAGAGAAAAATTATTTTTAAGTCTCAAGCACTATGTCATATATATTTCTAGAGTACTGATAGAAAAAAGATTGGATAAGCACAGGTTCGAAAATTCAGAGCAGTGTAGCACCTTTCAATGCTAGCTAGTATTTTTCCCATCATGCACTGCATTCGTTGTTTGTACATAGTTCTCTAAAGTTTAATTGTTAAAGTTAAGATGTACATAATTTCAAGCAATGTTTAATGTAAAAACAGATATGTTATACTGTTTCTTTACCTGTTATATGTAAACCGCACCTGATCTTTGGAAGGTAGCGGTATATAAGCGACTGTTAAATAAATAAAATAAATAAATAAATAAGCAAGAGGTCTTTTTCCTATAAGATGCATTCCTGTGTTTGTTGACTCGGCAATGTTTCATGGGTATTCTGAGACTTCGACAGTCAAGAAATCTGATTGCTGATGTACATGATGTACTACGTTAAATAGTTATGATAATCACCTTATCTTAGGCTGAGAAGGAAGCAAGCAAATATTTATCTACTACTTCTAACATGAGTGCATTATTTTAGATTTGTCGGCTGCACCATATGTTGTACATACAACAGACTTCTCTCAATAGCTATATTTTATGTAACTCAGTGTCCTGGGATGATTTGGAAAACTTCCTAAGAAAAACATACCTGCAGGGACTTTTAGCCACCTTTCTCGCAGTATTTCTTCCAACCAAAATACACGTTATTTTCTCTCTCAGTGTAACCCCGCACTGGGAACACTTCCTCTTTGATGAGGGCAATAGCACACATGTTGTGGAACTACTTACATATTTTTATCTGAATATGGGGCGAACAATTTTCACATCCCTTTATATCCCTGGAAGTAGCTATGAATATCATCCTTTAGACTATACTGTGAGTGCACCATTGATGCTACATTTTAGCAAGCACTCTAAAACATCTAGTGTACTACCCATTGAGGAGTACTATAATGTGCATGTGAAAATTTATACTGCATGACATGGGAAGAGAAAGATATTTAGCGAAAAAGACATCATGCTTGGCAAGGTTGAAGGTCAGCGCAAAAAAGGAAGACTGGCGATGCAATGGATCGATACAGAGACAGCAGGGATGGATGATACTCTGTCAACTATTAGCTACCCGACTGAAGCCTGAACACAGTTTAGGGCAACTATCCACAGGGATGCCAGAGTCAACTGACTCAATGGCACCCAACAACAACAATAAAAAAAAGTTTACCGTACATTTTAGTGAACAGGAACCTACAGGTTAATATTCATAAGCATTTATCGGATCAGCAGGACTTGCTTACTGGATGGATTAAATACCAGCCAATGTGATATTGAGAGCACTATCTAGATAGTGCTGGGGCAGTCTGTAGGAGGGGCAAGGACAGCCCAAGAGCAGTTATTTCCAGTCCACAGACTGAATAAGAAACTGCATAAATTTAGGCCAAATAAAAGCAGATCTAACTTTATGTATTTTTATTATCCAGATAGCAGTCACCGCTGAAACCGAATAGTCAATGGAAGCCACTACTCGGATATTTATGCAGAGTATCCAGTTTCATTTTGCACACAGTGGCCAATTTAAATAAAAAAACTACTGACCATTGCATGCTGAATATTGGCCCGTTAATATTTTCCACAAGGCTAGGACAGGCCTGAAGCTGCATTAATTTGAATCTGTGGTTTGAATTACAGCAGTTGTTAAGGCACAGAAAGTTATGATGCATAATATTTCGATTCATTCGAAGTACAATTCAACATTATTAAATATACTGTTGCTTGCATACAACTATATCTCAGGCTACAGTGGCCGATACAAGAACAATTTAACATAATCCAAAATGAGTGAAGAATGGCCCAATCCACTGATATTTAAAAAAAATTATCCAGATGGAAGCATCTAGTATTCAAATACTGTGCTGCTGGCCGGGTTTATCTGGTAACTTCAGAAGTACAAAAAGCACAGGAAACAAGAGCACTGGAAATGGATGCTCAGCTACAATTACATACTGAGAAGGTAAATGTGAGAACAGATTTAAGGAAGGCGACCACACAGATGGAAGAGGCCACATTTAGGAATTCCAAGGAGGAAATCTTCTCCTAACTAAAGAGAGTTGTAAAGAGGACACTGATGGACTGTTCTTCCTCTTCACTGTTGATGTGAGTAGTTATGGTGGACAGAAGTTTCAGTAGGAGATTATATAGGACTTTCTAACTGTGGGCAAAATTAAGCACCAAAACCTGTTACACAGGGAGGGGGTGGGATCACCATCAATGGAGATTTTTAAGAACAGTTTTGATAAGCATCTTACTGGGCCAGTTTAGATACAGTAAATCCTACATCAAGCTAAGGGGAATGATTAAAGGACTCCTGAGGTCCCTTTGGATCCTATCTTTCTGTGATTCCTTCTAAATATTTAGCTGCATGATATGAGGCAGAGCCCAAAAGGACAACAGGATACCAAGAGAGAAAACACTGAAATACTGACAGGAGATATAAATTGCAAATATTTGAACTGGGGAAAAAGGGAAAACAATGCTAAATTGCTATCTAGGCAACCCAGGTATTCAATGGCGGTGGCACGATATGGCCCTGGCATTGAATATCTGGGGCCATTTTAAAGCGGCGATGGCCAACCGCTTTAAATGTGCTGGCCGCTGTCATTGAATACGCCTCCCAATGTGTCTAGACAGCTGAAGATGTAACAAACAACTTAACTAATCTATTATCCTCCATAACATTGTCATCAGCTTGGTGGAAATGAGACGTATGTAACACAGGCTGTGTCTATCCTTATAACCCACACTGCTTGGATTGCCACAGTAATTGAAATCAAGGGTCCCCTGTACAGAAGTGGCAATAGAGTTCAGAGGATTACGTGGCCAATGCCCGACATCAACTATGGTCTAAGACAGTAATCTTCACTATTTTTTAAGATAGGAATGTTAAAAAAAGAACAAAAAGCTTCAGTGTGAGAACCAGGACTATCTCCAGACAAAGCAGCCAACACCCCAGACAACGGGAAACCCCCCTCCAATAATGTGGGCCAGCCCAGCTGCTCAGGCATAGCCAGAGTGACTCATAAAACTAGAACAAAATTTGCTTTCCCCCATATGCTTTCTGTCTTTCCGACAGCCCAACTCTTCTCCAGTGTGTCTCTCCCTACACACGCTCTCTCCCCAAACCCTTCTTTCTCTCCTTCCTTCTCCATTCACTTTTGCGCCAAATAGATACACTCTACTAACACCCCACTGCTCAAAGAGACAAAAAGGCACGCCTGATCTTTGCCCAAACCCACCTTGAGAATCCACAATCCTTCTGGGAAAATATTCTGTGGACAGATGAAACCAAACTTGAGGTCTTTGGAAATGTCTACCTCATTTATCTACAAATAGGCTCATACCATATGGCTCTAGTCATGATAAAAAAAAACCTTTAATTGGGCAATGATTAAGTACATTCCTGAATATCAATAAATAAACCATTTTCTAAAACAGAGATGTGAGCTGAAAATTGCGGAATAAATCTGTAAGACAAGAAATTATTGAAAAAAAGTCTCTAATTTTGGACCAAATGTTTATATACATACAGATCAAACGCATGCTATTCCAGTATGAAATATCAACATAAGTTGTGCAAGGATGACTCACTACTCATTTGTGGCTCTGTCAGCCCTGACTTATGATCTCATCCACCTGCCCATGAAAATAATTACTTCATCCTCGGTAGCTGGCCGTTTCCTATCCAAGCACTCGTCTGCACAAAGCAGTGCAGAAATAAAACTAAGTTACAGGCAGAAATTAATGCTACAGTGGAGCTGCATTTTAACTTGTTGGTTACAGAAGTGGTCATCCTGCATAAAACATTGAAGTTATTTCTGGGTGGTGACTCAGTAATTTGTGGTACTGCCGCATTTGAATTTTGACTGTCTGAACAAGAAAGCAACTCTGCCATTTTGTGCTTGGATTTCTGCCTACTACAGCTGTTTACAAAGACTATTGTTTTGGATTGTTTGGATGTTTTTAAATTTTGTACAAAATATTTTTCAGGTAAATATTCATAAAGACTACCTTGTTTAGAGAAAGCTGTATGTTCTAGTGGATTCTCCTCTACTGCTATGCCACTTTTAGATGGTGTACCTCAGTGCTCTGTCTTGAGACCTCTCCGTTTCTCTCTCTACACGCAGTCCCTTGTAGCACTCATCTCCTCCCATGGTTTTCAGTACCATCTTTACGCTGATGACTCTCATATCTACCTCACTGCACCTGAAATCTCTTCAGTTATCCAGGCCTAGATCTCTGCCTGCTTTTCTGACATTAGTGCATTCATTGCCATCTGAACTTGAACATGGCCAAAACTGAGCTCCTTATCTTTCCCACTAAGCCCACCTTCCCCCTTCCTCCTTTTCTGTGGATAACACTCTACTGCTCCCTGTTTCCTTGCCTCGCAACCTTGGGGTCATCTTTGACGCCTCACTGTCCTTCTCCACACACATCCAATAGCTAAAACTCGTTATTTCTCTCTCTATAACCCTGGCAAAATTCATCCCTTCCTTTCTGAACACACTACTAAGACACTTATCCATTCTCTATTGCAACCCTCTCTTCCCTGGTCTTCCTCTGAATCAACTCTCCCTACTTCAATCTGTTCAAAACTCAGCTGCATGGCTAACCTTCCACCAGTGTCGCTAGGCTCATGTCATGACTCTTCTCAAGTCACTTCATTGGCTCCCTATCTGTTTCTGCATTCAGTTCAAACTTTTTCTACTCGCCATTTAAGTGCATTCATTTGGCTGCCCCTCACTACCTTTCTTCTCATCTCTCCCTACACCTCTCCTTGGGAGCGCCACTCTTCTGGCAGATTCCTTCATCAGTGTAGTTTGCCTTCTTATTTTGGGGTGGCAAAGGGTAAGGAAGTCATACCGACAGTGGGGGCAGGGGTACCAGATCACCATTAGTCCCTGTAACATTTGGAGGTGCTACCACCCCCATATCGCCCAAAACTATGCCTATGGATCCCTTCTATCTGTGCCCTTCTCTTCCACTGCCAACTCCAGACTTTGATCTTTCTACCTTGCTGCTCCTTATGCCTGGAACAAACTACCTGAGCCAGTACATCAGGCTCCATCTCTGGCCCTGTTCAAATACAGACTAAAAAAATCTCCTCTTTTAGACTTCTTTTGGATCCTGATCCCCTTAGTCTACTGTTCACCTCCTATGTGCTTCCTTCCTGTTTCCCTTGATATATCCTAGTCCCCAGTTGTTGTGTTGTCTATTATGACTAGACTGTAAGTTCTTCCAGCTAAAGAACATGAATAACTTGTGCAAGTCTGTGTACCAGCATGGACTATCCAGGTCAACCAGACCACAGTGAAGCCAACCAGGCAGCAGTTAGCTTCTGTTGCAAAGGTAAAGCCAGCCTTTAAGGTCCCTAACCTTTGCCACTTAGGGATAACTGGGCAATGGCTGAATATTGCTGCCGCCTGGTTCTCACCGGGTGCCAGCTCCACTCCACCCCTGGAACGCCCCAATGCTATCTGGAATCATTCCAGGAGTGTTCTGTACCGCTGAATATTTCAATCGCTGCGATTGTGCCTTAACCTAGCTGCTGCTCGTGCTTAGATTTGCAGAAAATGCACATACGTTTTGCATAAATTGAGGCCCTGCTTATGCTTCATCCAAGCTCCACCCCCCATGCACGCCCCAACAAAAAGTAAGCACGATGGGACTTACGCATGTCAACAGCACGCAATTTCTCGCACAACTCTTATAAAATCAGCCTCTATAGGTCTATTCAGAGATACTGTCTACTATACTTATAGCAGGACTGATATATGTAATCTTTTAAAAGCCGTGGCTGGCATTAAAAAATATAGACTCACCACTGAATCTGAATATTGACCCACTTGTTTTTACTGCAAATGTCCAGCTGAGCAAAGAATCTCAACCTAACTTGAATAAACTTTCAAAAACATAGTACGGACCTAAATGCATAAAATAAAGTATTACACACATAAGTTAGCTGCATGTGGATTTTGAAACGTGTAAGTGTAGATTCTTTTCAAATGTAAAGAGGACTTGCATTCCATAATACAGGAGCCAGGCAACAAAAAGTAGATTTCCGACTTGTCTCGTATTGTGCATGACAGGAGATGGGGCTAGTATCAAATTATTAGTTTGCGAGCACAGTGTTCTAGATAAAGTATAAAGGTGGGAATAAACAGATAAAGGTGAGTTGGTTGATATATTGTATCTGGATTTTCAGAAAGCCTTTGACAAGGTCCCTCATGAGAGAATCTTGGCAAAATTAATAAGTCATGGGACAGGAGGCAGTGTACTATTGTGGATCAGGAATGGTTAAAAAATAGAAAGCAGAGAGTAGGGCTAAATGGCCAATTTTCTCAATGGAGAAAGGTGTTTAGTGGATTACCCCAGGGCCTGTTGCTTTTTAACATATTTATAAATAACCTAGAAATGGGAATAACGAGTGAGGTGATCAAATTTGCAGATGACACTAAATTATTCAAAGTTGTAAGTGCACAAGAATTGTGAAAAATAGCAAGAGGGCATTGATAAATTGGAAGACTGGACGTCGAAATGGCAGATGAAATTTAATGTGGACAAGTGCAAAGTTATGCACCTAGGAAACTATGGTTATACATTAGGAACCATCACCCAGAAAAAAGATTTAGGCATCATCGTGGATAATATGTTGAAACCCTCTGCCCAGTGTGCAGTGGCAGTCAAGAAGGCAAATTGAATGCTAGGAATCATAAAGAAAGGAATGGAGAATAAAACCAAGGATATTATAATGCCTCTGTATTGTTCCATGGTGCAACTGCACCTTGAATATGGTGTGCACCTCTGGTTGCCATATCTTAAAAATATATAGCAGAATTAGAAAAGGTACAGAGAAGAGCCACCAAAATGGTAAAGAGGATGGAAGGATACCCCTTTGAGGAAAGGCTTAAAAGGTTAGGGCTCTTTAACATGGAAAAGAGACGGCTGAGGGGAGATATGATAGAAGTCTATAAATTAAAGTCCATAAGCCATTATTAAAGAGGTCCCAGGAAATCTATTGCTTGCCCCCCTGCAAGCATTGTGGAACCTGTCTTTTCTTTCTTTTTCTTTATTAAAAATTTGATAAACCGCTTTTCGTCGAAACATAAAGCGGTGTACTTGTGACCTGGATTGGCCACTGTTGGAAACAGGATACTGGGCTTGAGGAACCTTGTTCTGATCCAGTATGGCATTTCTTATGTTCTAAGCAACCTTTCAGATAAATATATTTAAAGGAACCAGTATGAAGTGCTTTATTTATTTACATTCTCTTATATACCACGCTATTCTGCATCAGTGCGGTTTACATTGAACAAACTGAAATTACATTGAACAGGGCATTATAACTTGGAGATAACTATTTTACAGGGAACATGGGCTATGGAGGGTTAAGTGGCTTGCCCAAGATCACAAGGAGCACCTGTGGGACTAGAAACCCCAGTCCTTCCGGCCCAAGGTTGCTGTCCTCTAGTGGGATTTGAACCCCCAACCTTCCAGCCTGAAGTACCTTGCCCCAACCACTAGGCAGTTACTCCTCCACTCCACTTTATAGACAAGGACTAAAACTTAAATTTGATTCTATAGATAACTGGCAGCCAATGGTAATCAATTATCAATAGTGTAAACTTTTTTGCATAAGCAATAAGCTTAGAAGCAGTATTTTGGATGGCTTGTAATCTATTAAGAGATGTTAAACCTAACCCAGTATATAAAAAGTTGAAAAGTGAAAGTGTGTACTGTCAAGTCAATGCTGACTCCTAGCGACCCAGCCACTGAGTTTTCTTGGCAAGGTGCAACCAGGTGAGTTACAACGGTCTGAACTACTAATAACCAAAGTATGTACCAAAATATTTAAGGCATCCTTGTCTGACTAAGGACACAATGATCTTAAATGTCTCAACATGAAAAAAAAAAGCTTTGATAACAGCCAAAATTTTCTCTGCAAACGAAAGCTCTGTTTCAATACAATCCAGAATTTAGTTATTTAATTAACCGTTTTTTATATACCGCCTTTCATATTATTAAAGTGGTCTATATCTGGGCATGAAAACTGGAACGCTATAGAGAAGCCTACAGAAAGCTGAGAAGATATGGACTACTACAGTTGCCAGCATGTTATCAAAGTGCACATCTGGTTGCATCTAGAGTAAACGAAAAAGTTTTTAATTCACAAGAAGGGTTATAGGAGTTATCTAAAAGGAACTCTGAAATTTGCATTTATATGAATTCTTGATCATTAAAATGACTGCCACTGCCCATTGTGAGCTTATCTCTGTGTTCTTGCTCTTCTGTGTCTGTTACCTAGCTGCATATAGAATTAGGTTTTGTGGTCTGAAGAGAAACACCTGTGTGAGGCATCCTAATAAAAACACCCAAAGCTGCACCAGATGGTATGGAGTATAATCGTGCATTGATCCTGTGTACTGAAGCGTTAAGCGTACAGATACCTCAGCTTTAAGCGCTAAGAAAATTTCAGCTTTCAAAAAGAGATAATTCCCTTAGCACAAGGGTAGGGAGCCTTTGGCATAAGAACATAAAAGATATGCCATACTGGGCCAGATCAAGGTCCATCAAGCCTGGTATCCTGTTTCCAACAGTGGCCAATCCAGGTCATAAATATCTAGCAGGTTCCCAAAAAGCACACAGGGTCCATAATGCTTATATTGGGGCAAGCAATGGATTTCCTGCGCCCTCTTTAATAATGGTTTATGGACCTTTTCTCTAGGAACTTGTCCAAACCTTTTTTTAAACCCAGCTACACTAGCAGCTTTTACTAAATCCTCCGGTAACAAATTCCAGAGTTTGATTACATGTTGAGTGAAAAAATATTTGCTCTTATTAGTCTTAAACGGGTTACATTGTAGCTTCATTGCATGTTCCCTAGTCTTTCTACTTTTTGATGGCATAAACAATTGATCTACGTTTACCTGTTCCACTTCATTCATTAATTTATAGACTTCTATCATATCTCCCCTCAGCTGTCTTTTTTCCAAGTTGAAGAGCCCTAATCTTTTTAGCCTCTCCTCATAGGGGTATCCTTCCGTCCCTTTTACCATTTTGGTGGCTCTTCTCTGTACCTTTTATAATTCTGCTATATCCTTTTTAAGATACGGCAACCAGAATTGCACACAATATTCAAGGTGCGGTTGAACCATGGAATGATACAGAGGCATTATAATATCCTTTGTTTTATTCTCCATTCCTTGCCTTATAATTCCTAGCATTCTATTTGCTTTCTTGACTACAGCTGCACACTGAACGAAGGGTTTCAATGTATTATACACAATGACTTCTAAATCATTTTCCTGGATAGTGGTTCCTAATGTGGAACCTTGCATCGTGTACCCATAGTTTGAATTGTTCTTTCCTGGGTACAAAACTTTGCACTTGTCCACATTAAATTTCATCTGCCATTTGGACGTCCAGTCTTCCAAATTATCAAGATCCTCTTGCAAATTTTCAATCATTATTGCCATCTGCAAATCTGATCACCTCACTCATTGTTCCCATTTCCAGGTCATTTATGAATAAGTTAAAAACACAGAGATCCCTGGGGTACTCCCCTATTCACCTTTCTCCATTGAGAAAATTGCCTATTTAGCACAACTCTGTTTTCTATCTTTTAACCAGTCCACAATCCATGACAGTACACTTCCTCTCTTTGAGGATCTTGTCAAAAGGCTTTTTGAATATCCAGATATACTATTAGCAAACTGCTCACCTTTATCTACCCATTTATTCACACCTTCAAAAAAATATAACAAATTAGTGAGACAAGACTTTCCTTGGTTAAATACATGTTGACTTTTTCCCATTAAACCATGACTCTCTATGGAGGTCATTTTAAATGTCTTAGGGGTATGTTTATTAAACCGCGGTAAAGTCACCAGCGGTAAGGGCAGCATTAAGGTGCCTGAAGCCATATAAGGCAGTGGGCGGGTAGGGGGCGAGCCGGCGTTAGGGTGCCTTAACGTGAGTTAACAGGACCAAGTGCAGTAAGCTAACAAGACATCCTAAGGAGATACAAGGTGCCCTACGGTAGAAAGCATGCATCTTAAGGCAGGAAAACAGCTTTAAACCAAACGCTGGCTAGAGCACCAAGAAATGTCAATGTACAGGTGATGGAAGGAAGGACAGGTGGGAGTTGATGGACCTGTCATGTCGGTGGGCACCCTATGTGGCAGCCAGTAAAGTGGATGCGCATGTGGGAGGCAGCTGTACCGATGCACAGGGTGGTGCCAGTGTAAAATGCTGCAATGTCAGAGTGTGGCATAGGATGGGGAAGACGTGTTCCCCAGCGGAGGCAGAAGCAACAAGATGTTTACAGCAACAGGAGGACAGAGTAGTAGTGGTTACGTGCAGATCAGGCACAGGAGAGGCGAGCACGAAGAGCCATAATGTGGAAAATGGTACCAGTGTAAGTCATGGAGTAGCAGCCTGCACAAGAAGACAGGACTGTATACAGTCGACAGAGGCAGATAGATGGGCTGAAGGACAGATGGCGGCTGAGGAGAGGATGGTATGCGCTGCCAGCACTGATCTGCAGAGCCCTGACTGTTACAGGCATGAAAATGATCAGAGTAGCACATAAGCAAAAAGAACAGGTAGGGATTGAACATCTGTCCCCTGCTTATGGAGACGCTGCACTAATCAGTAGGCTATACCTCCACACAGCTACACAGCAATGGCTGGATGCAAAGAGAATGCAGGTCACTGCCTAAAATGTCTGTTGTGTGTGCTGGTATAGGGTTGCCCCACCAGTACCCATGATGCAGTGCACATGCAGAACAGCAGTCTATAGCTGATCACCAAAAGGAGAATGCAAGTAGACATCACCTCAGCTCAGTAAGATGCACTGACAGAGTGTGATACAAGCACAGCACAGCTACAAACCGTGCTACAGAGCAGTTTCCGCAGTCCCCTGAGAGTGAGGATCGGCACCCAGCACCAGGTCCCCTGTACCTGTGGTGCTAGAGATGGTCTCTGCTGCCAATCCCCATCACCACCAGTGTGTGGCAGGTACTGTCTGCAGTGTGATATGCTAGTAACATTGTGTCCTCCTGTATGCTCCAGTCATATCTGGTCCTGTTGGACCGGGACCCACCTAGAACAGTGCACTACAATATCCAATGTTAAAATGCTGATGCAATGGCTGCCAACTACTAGGGGAAGGGCATCTAGACTTGGATGGGGTTGTTACTAGGGTCCTGCTGGCCCTACCAGTAATACTAGGAGTAGGCCTGAACACCTCACTTCCCAACCACCCAGGTCTAACATTCACCCACACCAAGCACCTGCTGCCCACCACTTGGTGTCCCAGCCATGCACATACCAACTGCAGACAGTCCACTGGCCAGTACGCATTGCATGTACACAGAACGACCATGTACACCCAGCAGTTGATTCAGTGATCGGGCCCCCAGAACAGGAGGTGCACCCTCATTACTAGAGCCAAACACTATATAGCAATATGTGGATACATAGCCGTGCCATGGTCACTGCTCAGTCAGAGTGAGAGTGCTCTCCAAGCATGACATGCTGTGGCCTCCCGGTCCTTGCAGGTGGCAGCTGGGCGCTACAACATCCCAGCCATTGATCCACCCCGAATGCAAACACATCCTGGATAATCTGCCCTGTTTCAGCTCGTACCCACAATGCTTTGCTCCTCATCATGCACATTTGCAGGCTAATGCTGGAAACAGCTTAGGCACTGCGAGGCTCAGTAAGGAGTAGAAAGCCACAAAACAATGGCTAGACATACACACAATCAAGTAAAAAAAATCCTCAAAGAGCCAAATAACCTATCAATAACAAAAGAACTCTAAACAAGGCAGACTGGGTCAACAAAACAAAACAGCAAAAAACCAAAAAAAGAAGAAGAAAAGTGAGACATGAATCACCGTGGGAGTGAATGGTATAGAGGAAAAAAGGGGGGGAGAAGACCTCAGTATTCCTCCGTACAACCTCGGAAGGAAGAGTCTCACAAGGGGGTACACGACCCAAACAAAATGAAAAGACTCACTTTACATCAAGGATCCAGACCCAAAAAACCCCAAAAAAAACCTCTGTAATGCACATACAAAACTCCAACTGGTGCAGAAGAACTCAGCAATCAGCCAAAAGCAAACCAGCAGCAAGAGAAAAACTAGAGCTTATCTGAAGTCGAAGCAGGACAAAAACAGGAACGAGCTCCGACCTGAGCCCCGACACATAGTGTTTCGCCTCGTGACTTCTTCAGGGAGCTGCAGTCGATAAAGAATCAAATCTCAGAAACTTGCTGATCTGCAAATGAAAAAACACAAAAACCCGTCTCACAAAAAAACATGAAAAAAACTCTTACAAATGATCAAGTCCAGAAGCTTACTGTAAACGTTGCAGAAACGGAACGAAGAGCTGTGCTGTGTCATGGCGTCGCAGAAACATCAAAAAGACGCCAAAAGAGAGGGGAACGCATGCGCCATAAAAAGAAGAAAACCCCATGATGTCAGAGGGAAGCCCCACACTAAACAAACAGCAAAAACAAAAACGCTCAACGACCGTGGCAACGACAGAAAAAAAGTATGTCAAAGCAGAGACCCACCAACCCACTCCAAGGTCCATCAAAAAGTTATAAACAATGTGTCCATTCAATGGTTTCATTAAACCCATGAGGTGCCACTGTATCCAATGAAAAAATCCAATGCTGCTCAAGGCGAAATAGAGCCCTGTCCAAACTGCCCTTGCAGGAAAAAGAAGTACATTGTTGAATCACAAGACACCGAAGATCCTCAAAAACATGTCCTGTGGTTTGAAAATGCTGTACCAGAGGTGCACCCTCCACAGCGTGAGCCAAACGACTCCGATGCTCAATCAACCGGGTCCATAAGGCACAGGAAGTCTTCCCGACATAAGCCAGATCGCAAGGGCAACGAAGCAAATATATGACCCCCACACTGCTACACGATGTTGACTGAGACAGCCAATAAGAGCGTCGATTATGATGAAATTCATGGCAGGTCTCCATCACAGAACACACTGAACAGTGGCCACAGCTACGGTGGCCAACTGGGCCAGCTGAAGGAGAGGAGGCCCCTACAAAAGTGGAAGGGCACAACAGATCCTTCAAACTAGAGCTTTTGGTGTAAACTGATCGAAGATTGAGATGTTCCAGACCAGAGGTCAAGCGAAAAACATGGGCATGTCGCTGAATGATCTTGAAAAGCTGACGGCTGAGAGGATTGAATTGGGTGATGAAATGCACAAATGCAGAATCTTGCGAGGTAGAGCGATCGCGGGGATGCAACAACCAATCCCGATCATTATACCGGGCCCTGGTGCGTGCTCGGCGAACCAGGGAAAAAGGATAGCCCCGGGCCAAAAAAAATCTTCCAAAACCTGAGACTGAGACTGATAATCAGAAACAGAAGAACAGTTGCGACGAGAACGGAGAAGCTGGGCAAGAGGTACGCTGTCCTTCAATCGCTTCGGATGAGCACTGTGGTAATGAAGAAACGCCATACGATGTGTTGGCTTAGTATACACTGAAGTGATGAGACAATCTTCGTGCCGTGTGACGAGAACATCCAAAAAAGAAATGGAAGTGGTGCTACAGTCCAGAGAAAAATGGAGATTCGGGTCACACTGATTCAGCCAGGCATGAAAAGATAGCAACAAATCTTTAGCGCCATCCCAAAGCAGGAAGATGTCATCAATGTAGCGTACCCATAGTCTGACATGGGACTGAAAAGGATGCGTGGTCAACCAGTGTTCCTCAAAATGTGCCATGTAGAGGTTGACAATGGACGGGGCCATAGTGGCACCCATAGCAACTCCTCGAATTTGCTGAAAAAAAGAACCGTCAAAACAAAAGAAATTCCGTGTCATGGCCAGAGTAAACAACTGAACCAAAAAAATCAACTTTCGAAGGGCTGAGGTCCTGTCGAGCAGTCAAAGTCGAACGGCCAATGGCAATGGCCTCCTGCTGAGGAATACTGGTGTACAGAGAAGAAACATCCATGGTGATCATCCAAAGTCCCGCAGGAACAGCAGTATCATAACCAGACGCCAAAATCTGTAAAAAATGCATGGTGTCCCTTAAATATGATGGAATGCGAAAAACCACAGGGCGCAAAAAAGAATCAACAAAAATAGAAAGAGGTTCCAAAAGGGAACCCCTAAGAGATACAATGGGGCGCCCAGGAGGACAACGCAAACATTTATGAATCTTGGGAAGAATATAAAACTGCGGAGTGCGTGGATGAGAGGCACAAAGGAAGCGCGCCTCCTTTCTGGTAATGAGGCTAGCTTCAAGGGCCAGGGAAACCTGCTCCTTGATCAAAACCTGAAGGTCACCAGTGGGGTCTGAAGAAAACGGTAAATAAGTGGAAACATCCAAAAGCTGAGAGTGAACTTCAGCCACATACTGAACTACATCTTGCACTACAACAGCTCCACCTTTTATTGGCTCTCTGAATGATGATATCGGTGAAGCCACAAAGGGCTGTCAAAGCCTGGCGTTCGGAAGCAGACAAACTATGATGAACCCGAAGGTGAAAAGTAGATTCCAACTGAGCTATGTCATGAAGCACAAGATCCTGAAAAACTTGTAACGAAGCCAGATTTTGGCGCCTGGTTATGATACTGCCGTTCCTGCGGGACTTTGGATGGTCACCATGGATGTTTCTTCTCTGTACACCAGTATTCTTCAGCAGGAGGCCATTGCCATTGGCCATTCGACTTTGACTGCTCGACAGGACCTCAGCCCTTCGAAAGTTGATTTTTTGGTTCAGTTGTTAACTCTGGCCATGACACGGAATTTCTTTTATTTTGACGGTTCTTTTTTTCAGCAAATTCGAGGAGTTGCTATGAGTGCCACTATGGCCCCGTCCATTGCCAACCTCTACATGGCACATTTTGATGAACACTGGTTGACCACGCATCCTTTTCAGTCCCATGTCAGACTATGGGTACGCTACATTGATGACATCTTCCTGCTTTGGGATGGCGCTAAAGATTTGTTGCTATCTTTTCATGCCTGGCTGAATCAGTGTGACCCGAATCTCCATTTTTCTCTGGACTGTAGCAGCACTTCCATTTCTTTTTTGGATGTTCTCGTCACATGGCACGAAGATTGTCTCATCACTTCAGTGTATACTAAGCCAACACATCGCATGGCGTTTCTTTATTACCACAGTGCTCATCCGCAGCGATTGAAGGACAGCGTACCTTTTGCCCAGTTTCTCCGTTATCGTCACAACTGTTCTTCTGTTTCTGATTATCAGTCTCAGTCTCAGGTTTTGGAAGATTCTCTTTTGGCCCGGGGCTATCCTTTTTCCCTGGTTCGCCGAGCACGCACCAGGGCCCGGTATAATGATCGGGATTGGTTGTTGCATCCCCGCGATCGCTCTACCTCGCAAGATTCTGCTTTTGTGCATTTCATCACCCAATTCAATCCTCTCAGCCATCAGCTTTTCAAGATCATTCAGCGACATGCCCATGTTTTTCGCTTGACTTCTGGTCTGGAACATCTCAATCTTCAATCAGTTTACACCAAAAGCTCTAGTTTGAAGGATCTGTTGTGCCCTTCCACTTTTGTAGGGGCCTCCTCTCCTTCAGCTGGCCCAGTTGGCCACCGTAGCTGTGGCCACTGTTCAGTGTGTTCTGTGATGGAGACCTGCCATGAATTTCATCATAATCGACGCTCTTATCGGCTGTCTCAGTCAACATCGTGTAGCAGTGTGGGGGTCATATATTTGCTTCGTTGCCCTTGCGATCTGGCTTATGTCGGGAAGACTTCCCGTGCCTTACGGACCCGGTTGATTGAGCATCAGAGTCGTTTGGCTCACGCTGTGGAGGGTGCACCTCTGGTACAGCATTTTCAAACCACAGGACATGTTTTTGAGGATCTTCGGTGTCTTGTGATTCAACAATGTACTTCTTTTTCCTGCAAGGGCAGTTTGGACAGGGCTCTATTTCGCCTTGAGCAGCGTTGGATTTTTTCATTGGATACAGTGGCACCTCATGGGTTTAATGAAACCATTGAATGGACACATTGTTTATAACTTTTTGATGGACCTAGGAGTGGGTTGGTGGGACTCTGCTTTGACATACTTTTTTTCTGCCGTTGCCACGGTCGTTGAGCGTTTTTGTTTTTGCTGTTTGTTTAGTGTGGGGCTTCCCTCTGACATCATGGGGTTTTCTTCTTTTTATGGCGCATGCGTTCCCCTCTCTTTTGGCGTCTTTTTGATGTTTCTGCAACGCCATGACACAGCACAGCTCTTCGTTCCGTTTCTGCAACGTTTACAGTAAACTTCTGGACTTGATCATTTGTAAGAGTGTTTTTTTTCATGTTTTTTTGTGAGACGGGTTTTGTGTTTTTTCATTTGCAGATCAGCAAGTTTCTGAGATTTGATTCTTTATTGACTGCAGCTCCCTGAAGAAGCCGCGAGGCGAAACACTATGTGTCGGGGCTCAGGTCGGAGCTCGTTCCTGTTTTTGTCCTGCTTCGACTTCAGATAAGCTCTAGTTTTTCTCTTGCTGCTGGCTTGCTTTTGGCTGATTGCTGAGTTCTTTTGCACCAGTTGGAGTTTTGTATGTGCATTACAGAGTTTTTTGGGGGGGTTTTTTGGGTCTGGACCCTTGATGTAAAGTGAGTCTTTTCATTTTGTTTGGGTCGTGTACCCCTTGTGAGACTCTTCCTTCCGAGGTTGTACGGAGGAATACTGAGGTCTTCTCCCCCCCCCCCCTTTTTTCCTCTATGCCATTCACTCCGACGGTGATTCCTGTCTCACTTTTCTTCTTTTTTTGTTTTTTTGCTGTTTTGTTTTGTTGACCCATTCTACCTTGTTTAGAGTTCTTTTGTTATTGATAGACATACACACACACATATTGACGCACTGTGCAAAAATGGGGATGTTGGCATTCCTGCATGCTACTCTGGTTCCAATCTCAGCTCAGACATTGTTAAGGTGTGCTCATTGTGCAGGAGCTAGGAGTGCGCTCTGATATTAACGCCCGCTAATTGTGCCCGACTCTCTATCCAGCTGAGGATAGTGGAGCTTGTCTGTGTGGGTGTTTGTACCCTTGTTGGCTGATTCATACGGGGTTGCATATGTTGGTCTTGTATCTGCACTGTCGGATAAAATCTAGCCACAGGGACATACACTACATGATCCACAGCCAGAACTCGAATCTGTGACCCTCTGCTCTTATACACACCAACTGTGTGTAGTGCCCCACAGTGCTGCCACATGGTTACATCAGTACCTGGGGCTGACATGCTTCCCATTAGACAGACCTTGGCACATATTGTACTGCGTATGGCGCACTGGAGCAGGGCATGGCCTTGGTCTACTGCAGGCAGGTGCCACTGCCCCCTCGCCAACACCCCACCCCCCAACGCCATGTTGACATGCCCATGTGCTCTCAGTGTTGGTTGTGTGCAGTCCCAGGCCAGCCAACATGTGGGTTGGCGGGCGCCAAGGGTGCAGGGTCCAGTGGGGGGAGGAAGGGGGGTGGAGGCTTACATAGACAGCCACTCATCAGCCCCTACAACCATCTGCTCTCCAGGGACCCCATCACCGCCTGCCAATGGTATGTCTCTTCAGTCTGAGGAAGGGACGGCTGAGGGGTGTTATGTTAGTGGTCTAGAAAATATTGCCTGGAGTGGAACGGGTAAACGTAGGTCAATTGTTTATGCCATCAGAATGTAGAAAGACTAGGGGACGTTGTCACCAGTTGCCCACCCTGGGTCCTAGGGCTAGCAGAGGGTTCAGCTGATGACTATCCTAAGCCAGGAAGTGGGGGTAGTGCAGGCGTAGTAGTACACTGGCCCCCCTCTGGGTAATGGAGTCCCAAACACCTCACAGGCAAAGGAATCGAGGTAACAGAGTGGTAAGGTCAAAATAAGGTTTTATTTCCCCGTCCCGGGGTTTTGGTAAACACAAATGAACTCAGGACAAAAACATACGTCTGGTATAAAGAAATAGTAACTCAGGAACTGCAGAAAAATGACATCTTTTTCTTCCAGCTTTTAAATACACAGTCCT
Source organism: Ichthyophis bannanicus (assembly GCA_033557465.1). NCBI lineage: Eukaryota > Metazoa > Chordata > Amphibia > Gymnophiona > Ichthyophiidae > Ichthyophis > Ichthyophis bannanicus. The sequence continues at coordinate 840,480,205 of CM066031.1, forward strand.
TTACATAGGAAACAATAAAGGCTTCTTTTTCAATGGCAGTAATGCTCACTTTGCTTTCTCCAGCTATACCATTAGCTTCAAACATTCAATTCAGCAAAGTGTTTCCATATTATCTGCAATGGTTAATGTACAATCCATGGGTACATCATTTATGCCTTCATCTGTGTATTCAACCTGCATATCATCCAGCCCATCCCCTGCTGGATACATAGGAACGCATTCACACAGGGTTCTCAAAACATTCTCTTTAGCCTTAAGAGAATTCTGGAAAGCTTTATTGTCCCAGAGAAAACTATTAGGCTTAGTTTTCTCCCTGTTCCTCTTATAGGAACTACCTTCTGGCTTCTGCCTGCAAGGCTTACTGAGCAGTGCTCTTTCACTATTAGGAAAGTTCAGAGGTTTGTACCTTTCTCTCTCGTGAGCTTCTGGACACACCCAAGCTGGCTCCCTGCGTGGCTTCTCCCTCCAGCTGCCTTCCTCCCAAGGCTTTAACTGAGAGAAGCTTTCCTGCAGACTCTGGGTTTTAACTCTCGGTACCTTTTCAGCTTGAGCTTTCTTTGTTCCTCTGTCTGTTCCAATGTTTGCTCCTGTTCTAGCTCTGCTGCAGGAATTCACAGCTGCTCCGTCAGAACTCCTCCCTGATCCTAATCCAGATCCTGAGCTTGCTCCCCAGCTTGAACTTCCTCTCCAGCCTGAACTCGAATCAGCACCTGAACCAGAGCCTGAGCTTGAGCTACAGCTACAGCTAACTCTGCTTTCTAATGAGTGCTTTTTATCTTCCACAGTGTTTAGCTTCGCCCCTCCTCCACCCAGGTGAATCCTATTGCACTCAGGGCATGGGGCTTGATTGCAGCTTGGGCGGGGCTGCTGCACTCGTGGCTGGGTTTGTTTACATCTCCCTTGGCAACCTGTAGCCATGTGCATTGCCTGGCTGTCAGAATCTGACCTGTTTTCTTCAGTTTCCTCTGACTGCACAGCAAGGACGGATCTTCCCCATCACAACGTGCAATGCAGCTACAGTGTAAGACTACTAGATGAAGATATTTTTCAGTCAACGTGTTATCAAATCCTGCAATTCATTACTGGAGGATGTAGTAAAGGCTGTTAGTGTAGCTGGCTTTAAAAAATGTTTGGACAAGCTCCTGGGGAGGGTCCGTAAACCATTGTTAAAGAGGACCCGGGATATGCAGTGCTTGCCCCATTACAATCATTGTGGATCCTGTGTGTCTTTTGGAGAAATTGCTAAGTACCTGTGACCTAGATTGGCCACAGGCTACTGGACATGATTGACCTAGGTCTGACATAGTCTGGCATATTTTCTAATTTTATGTTCTTATGTGCTACCTAGGCAGCTGCCTGGTCCATCCTGTGCACAAGTAGCTCCCATTGCATGACCCATGTGCCACATCCTTTGCCCCATTTGCACCATCAACATAGTAGTATGAGAGGACACTATCACTTTCTTGAGCGCGCCTGTCTGGGCAGCATATTGCAGACATTTATATAGGCTCTCTCTCCTCAAAATGCACCCTTACCGATAGGGTTCCTGGTGTTAAGGTGCCGTCGTTGAGGAAGCAGGGCCTTGTTCCCGCACACTCCCTACCCCATTGACCCCTACTCTCCGCCCATAGGGCGCTTTACGCTGCCGATCCCATTAACGCATGCTAAAGTGGCATTAATGCATGCTAATGGCAGATTAGCATGCGTTAACGGCACACTTGCTCCGTTAGCGCGGTTTAGTAAACATACCCCTTAGTTTCATTTGGACATCTGAAAACATGCATGCAGACGTCCAAATCATGAAGACTTCCTTGGAGCAATTTGACAAATTACTTTTAAAGACATCTCCGGTAAGGGGACATCGTGGAGGCATGTCTGGAGCAGTGTAATGTTCCCGCTTAATTTCAGAAATGTCAGCAATAGCTGCTCCAGCTGTGACTAGGCATTGGGAACGTGCTTGTTTTGACTGTAAAACATCCAAAGGGTGTAGAGAAGATGGCAGACCACCATCACCAGTACTCTCCACAATCACAGTGATAGAAGCAGTAGGATTTGCATCTGCTGGGTCACCCGGAGTCAGCACTGACTGGCAACACTTAAAAAAGAAAAAAAAAAAAGATGTCCATAGTCTTGAATAATATTCTGAGGATGTCTATGTAGATGCCCCACAGAAGTCCATATCAGGCATGTCCACATTTGTGAAACAGTGCCTAAACGTGGACATGCCTGTCTTTTTCAGATGTTTTGGCTTAGACATCTCAGAAGGCACTTGGACATCATTTGTAAAATGTGCCTTTATATGTTCAGTAATTTTGTTCTTCATAATGCTTTCTACCATTTTGCCTGGCACTAATGTCAGGCTCACCAGTCTGTAGTTTCCCAGATCACCCCTAGAACCCTTTTTAAAAATTTACATTACTTTGGCAACTCTCCAACCTTCAGGTACTATAGACATTTTAATGATAGCTGATGATGAAAGAAACTGTAGCATTCAAAACCTATTTGAAGCTAATTTTGACAAGAAAGTTACATAAGATTATGGGGCACGTTAATTAACTGCACTTGCCATTATCGCGGGGTTTGCCTTGAGCACGGTGCCCTGTGCTAAAAATCCCATGCTAACCAGTGAGGGCAACACTGAGTGGGTACTGGATGAGTTGGTGGGGGGGGGGGGGGCGGAATATGTGCGCTAGTGGTGCATCGCAGTTAGCGCAGATGTTTTTGTGTGCAGTCTCTCTGCCCCTGTTGCCATTAGTGTGGGTGCAATTAATACCACCTCGGTGCCGGTTAATGCATTGCTAACACGCAGCATTGCACTAACAGCAGTGGGGTGGATGTACGCATTCCCTAAATTTGGGATAGGCCTCCGTGCAACTCAAGCACACGCTACCAATACGCTCTTTAGTAAACATGATCCTATGGTAGTTTATAAGAACATAAGTTTATTTTGCAAAGTGATAGGAAATTTACTGAATTTGTTTTAAGAAGAAAAATAAGCAGATGAAGATGACATTTCAAAACATATATTTTGAACATACTGCACTGACGATTAGCCTTCTGTTGGCTAAAAAGAGACACTGAATGAAAGCAAACAGGTAGAGGAAGATTGAAAGGAAAATGACCTCTAGAAAAGCACTGCAAATCGTAGGTGTACTCTCCACTCCTCCCAGCTCCACCCTGACCACTTCCATTCCTCCCCACCCCTCCTGTTCCCAGACCCAGCAGATGCAGCACACAGGATGCTGCTCTTTGGAGCAGAACTGCACCGGGGTGTGGGACTGGGAGTTAGTGCAGACTCACTCCCTGAAGCAGCCTCAACCTCTTCCTCCTCCTGTTTGTTTCCTGTTTGAAAAGGAAACCCACAGCCTACAGTAGTGTGACTACTAAGGATGTGCATCGTCTTCCTGTCTCACACCCCATGCCACACCACTGCCAGTTCTTTTCCTGTATTTTATAGTAATTTTATGGTGTTTTTTTAAGCTGTTAATAACATTTTTCACAGGGTTTTTTTTTGGATAGGTTGAGAGAAGATAATCGGTACCTGCAGGAATCCTAGGTGGTATTTTCTTTGTATTAAGGGTGGTTCAGTTGTACCAATTTGACTCTTCGAAACCTGGCAAACAGAATTTTAAACTGTACCCCCTACAGCAGGGAATATTTACATCCATACTTCCCCAAACACATTATTGGCTGTATATATATATACATTTTTGCTTTATAGAATTTGCTTGATATACACCGGAGTCACTGAATAAAAATTGTCCTGATCTGTTGATCGTATTGTTATTGTGTTGGGGCTACTGCTTTTTTTTTGTGCTCGAGGGGTGGCAATGAATATATTAAATAGCAGTAAAATTTAAGTCTTATGGTACTGTTTTTAGAGCTCTGTTATACAACTGCACTGCAATAAAAATCAAGGATCTAGAAAGGGTTTCACAGCAGGAGAACAACAAGATACATTAACCTGTCAGTACAGAAACGGAATCTCAGCCAGCAACAACTAGGAGTGAACACGGCCTGACAGTCTTCTTCTCTATTGGCTTATACAGTGCCGGACTGAAATGATGATCATTTCCCAGGCTCCTTACTGTAGCATGCACCGCTCCCATACTGTTGTGATGTTAAAGGAGTGCTGCTTTCAACAAGTCGGCTTAGAAAGAATAGGAAACGTATGTCAACCAGACGCATCGCAAAGCAAAGGAAACCTCCCTCCACCACTCTTTAAGGAGAGACCCCCGGAAAGATAATGTGACAGATCATAGACGTGGAATGCACTCCTGTAGAGAGCAGGATCGGCAAGAGTGAGAAAAGGCTCATGGTCAATTGGAATTCTTTTAGTTTTCCTGGTAATTACCTTGGCAATCAGACTGTAAGAGGGTGTTATGCTAAGCATCATCTTGTCATTCAGTACAAAAGTGAGGTACTAAGCTCAACCATTAGCATACGTTTATTAATGTGCAGGACTAGGCCAGACATTGGCAAACTAGGCAGGCGTCTGTCTAGGGCAGCAACTTATGGGGTGGCAGCAAAGAGCAGGGCATTCTACTACTATTATTATTATTATTATTAATAATCATTTAAGTAGATTTCAAAGCTAAACAATAGATTTTGACAGCCATAGGGGGGTGTAAAGCTTAAGGTTTGCCTAGGGCACCAAAACCTTGAACCAACTCTGGCGCTGGCCCTGTTAATGTGATCTTCTATGGACCTTGTATGCTAAAACTGTATGCCATTTGTGATGCCCAGCATCGGGCAGGGCACAGCAGTCGCAGGTTTCACTGGCTCTCGGCGTGTCCACCCCACTCCCAGCTGTCTCTATCCAATCCCGGTTTTGCACAACTTCAATAAACAGTTTATCTTAACCTATCTATTATTTGGAGCATACTCCGACTGGGAGAAAGTCCCACAAAAGTCCAAGACTCAAGACAGCGTGCTCTTCTGTGTTGCAGTTCCAGAATGAGTCATGGCTTCAGACATTCCCCAACAGTACAGTAAATCCACATGTCACAGCACAACTGCTGCAGCTAAGTCTTTCCACCTCTTTCTTAAAGTCCTCAGATAAGAGGCACAGTTCTCAGCTCTCTCCATCAGAAGTGGTATCCCACAGCTCACTTAGCTGTGAAAGCAGCCTTCCCTCCCTTTCTTCAGATTGTGCACTATTCACCTGAACCATCCTATGGGCTGCCTCTTGCAGTACCTCAAACATCCATGGGTTCAGTGGTTTCATTCCCAAAACTCAGAAGCTTTCATGGGTTCCTCCTGAGCTTCTCCTCCCTTGCACTGCCTTCCAACCATTTGCCTGCCACACCCTAAGCCCTTGGTTGTTAGAAGAAGCACAAGCCACCTGTGTGCCCTCTCCTAATTGGCTCTCCTGGTCCTTCCTGGGGAAGGCCGCCTTATCCCAGGGGCTTCTGGGACATGTAGTGTGACTGACCTTGTCACACATGACAGCAAGGTAGAAATACTAGGATTTTCCTGCAACTGCATAATTGAAAAGATATCAGTATGTTAAAATATAGCTTCCTAAAAGTAGTTGTCACTACAGGTTAATTTGAGGATCAGTGAGGGGGGCGGTATATTTGGCGATGGCAGCTGACACAGTTACAGTGGCTAGCTGTCACCACTGGACACTGAACTTAGATATTCAGTGCCGGGGTCATATCAGGCCACCAGGATTGACTATATGGATTAGCCAGATTGCACGTTTGCCATTTGGATAGTGGTGATATTCAGCCACTGGCCAGACTGCAAAAGTGACTAAAATTAGGACAACCATTTCAGATAACCGGCTAGCAGCTCAATATCATTGCTAGCCTGCTATCCGTGGGAGTTGCTTCCACTCTGCCCTCAGAATGCTACGATTTGGGCAGTTTGCAAGTCTGAAACTCCCCTAAATGCCTTTGAATATCCCCCCAGTATGAATAATAAAACTGCTGAATAAGATAAAAGAGCAACACCGCTACCATTTTTGATGATTTCAAATAGAAAAAGCTCAATACGTTTTTTTTATTGGGCTAGTTTAATAGATTTCTTAAATTGGTCTAATGAAAAGTATGCAAGTGGAGAATCATGACCCCCACACACTACTTTTATTCTTGGTGGTTCTCAAATAATATGGGGCGGGGGGAGGATATTCAACACAATTAATGCTTTAACTGTGCTGGCCGCCGCCACTGAAAATCTCCCCTCTATTTTCTATATCTCAAATTCTTGCCTTCAAGAGATAAGAATGATCTGAGCCCTACCACTGGATGCACAAGACGGTTCTGTCTTTATGCTCTCTGGGGCTAATGTAATAAAATGCTGAAGGCTTAGTACATGGCTTTGCACAGGTTCTGCACACAATGTTCTGTGTTATTATGGCTATCCTATGCACAGAGAAAATTTGCACAAAAGAAAAATGTGCATAAGAAATTGCACAGTCATCAGTGCATTGCTCATTCAATTACAATGAGGCTATTGGCTATTAAACCCAGAGGCTGAGAAGTGCTCAGTTCAACACCTGTTTTTCTAATGCTGGGAATTTAGGGGGGCTATTTTAGAAGCCCTATTCATGATTCCCACATGTGAAAATGCTCATTCACATGTGCAGATCACCTCCATGTCCAAGCAGCCATTTAAAAAAGATCAGGATTTACACGTGCCCACCCTGATAATGTCGATGTTAAATGGGGGCGTGATACGTAGAGCGTATCCAGGGTGGGCTAAAAAATATCTGCATGCATCTCAGATTTCACAACTGCAATGCATGATTAAACCCACCAGTGGACACGTCCATATTTAGACTTGCTCCCAGCATGAACAGGCATTTCAGAAGCACTCGTTTCTGCCAGTTTCCACCAGTAGGGATAAAAGAGGAATGCCCTCCCAATCTCCCAATAATTTTCTCCCCCTCAAAGCAGGATACCAAGTAAATATCAAGGCCTCTTTATTTACTGCTATGCCGCTACACATCTCAGTTTAAAAAATGGCCAGCTTGTAAGTGGATGTGACAACATATTCACCTTCAGATTCCTGAATACTGGCACTGACATGTCCATGTCGTCGTGTCCTCCCACGTCTATGTTTTACACGTTTCTGAAATTACCCTTCTCCATGCGTGTGCCCGGGTCTTTATTCTGCATGCCCCTATCTTATATTAAAGGCCATTAAGGGGGAAATTTAAAGAGGGTCAAAATTAAAAAATGTGCCTATTTTATAAATGCCACATAGGCACCTATATGCCTTTATGAAATAAGCCCCAATGGCACCTAAGTTCGCTTGCACAAATGGGGGGGGGGGAGATTTACCCTATGCATGTACTCATGAAGTTTATAAAATATGCGCATACGATGTAGGGAGGCAAGATTGTGGCAGTGTGCTGCACTGGCTAAGCAGGATCTTGTGTGCTGAGCTCTACTTCAGCGTTTTTTATTGCAGTTTCCTGAGGTGATATGGGGCGAAGGAAGCGCAAGCAAGCCTATCTACCCTTGGGTGAGGCTGGTCCTCACTGGACAAAGGACCTTGGATGCTTGTGGCTTTGCTACTCCAGGAACGTGAGCGGCATCTTTGGCAGATCAGTAGAGTTTTCAAGCTGCAGATCTGAGCATGTCGGGGGTTTGCCTTTCCCGTGAGTTAACGGTTCCCCCTCCTTGCCATGGAAGCATTGCTTTGGCCGGTGAAGTGCTTCCCTCTGGCTTGCTGATGAGCATGCCATCGCAGGGAAGTGAAGAGGGCTTACCAGCTTTATCTGCACAACTTCCTGGATCTGCTGGCAGTATGGGAGATTCAGCAGGAGCATCAATGTTTGATGCAAACTTGCTGCCTGTTGGATCTGGAGGTGTGCTCACTCCGGGTGTTGGTGGTTTGGTGAAACATGCTAAGGTCATATTGGAGGTGCTATGGGAAGCGATTGCGACTATGAACACTTCCCTTGTAGCAGCTGTTGCAACAGTAAGTACTGAGACTAATTTTCTTAGAACAAATTTCCAAAAGATCTCCAGAGTGCAAAAGGAGCAGGAGGGGAAAATGGCCCATTTGGAGGAAGAACTCAGACAACTTCAGGGTCTACAGTGTGCCCAGCTGAACGATAGGACAGTGACTTTTAGGAAAACGGAATATCTCGAGAATCAAGTCTGGAAGAACAATCTTAGACTTCTTAATTTTCCTAAATCTCGTTTGCAGTCACCTATGGAGATGGTGCGTAGATACTTCCAGGAGATCCTGAAGATCTCCCAGGATGATCTACCATCCTGAGCTAGGGTCCAGTACCTGTCAGTGGGGCCGTGTACCTAGGGAGTTGGTTCTGAGAATCCCTCGGAAGCGGGAGATCTTACGGATTTTCTGGCAAGCTCTCTAGTGATCGCGGCTCATTCTACTCTCCTTGTCATTTTGGCCTTGGAGTCTGATAAATCTTTAATTCTGAGATCATATTTCAGAAATTTCAGTGAGAAGTTTATGGGCTCTCATGCTCGTATTTTCCCAGATCTTGCTAGGTGATACCCAACTAAGGAGGAAATTTCTGGGATTTAAGCCCAGGGTTCTTTCCCTTGGCGGGTCTTCTTTTGTTGAAATTTCCTGCCCATTGTCATGTTACTTATAAAGTGAAAATGTTTATGATTTTTGAACCTCGCCAGTTGTTGGAATTTTTGGTAGCTAGGGAAGAAGCCATGGTTACACCAGCTTCCCATACCAGCTTCCCATACGGCTGACAAATAAGTCTCACACTTATTTCAATATAAGGAGATTTTTTTTCTTTATTGTAATTTCCTGTTGCCCTCCTAGATAACCTTAATGTTAGAGGTCTGAAGGATAGTTATTATATTTTCTTTATTATTATTTATTATTGTTTTATTTTTACCATGTGTCCGTCATTCATGTGTATTCTTGAATGTAAATGAATAATCAAATAAATATAAAATTTAATCTTAAAAATAAAATGCGCCAGAACTTCAGTTCTGCCTAAACTATGCCCCTGGGAAGCCAACGCTCATCATGTTGTCATGCATCCTTAATGTATATGCCTATATTCAGCCACGCAGTTCTATGAGAGCCCTTTTTCATGTGTAAACATGCTTAACATGCAGAAAATCCTTTCTCTAATTATCCCCTACGTGTGCAGCCAGAAATGAAGAGAACAAGAAGCATGTTTTTGACATTTCAAATGGCTCGTCAACACGATCTATCTAAATTCATTTTCAGGCAGAGGATCATAATGATGTGGAGGGGTAAGCTAGTGGTTAGTGCAACAGCCCAGTACCCAAGAGATCTGGGTTCAGTTCCCACTAGCACTCCTTGTGACCTTGGGCAAGTCACTTTACCCTCCATTGCCTTGGAAGAAAAGGTCTGGCAATCTGCTTCCAGTCATACTTTGCCAAGAAACCCCAGGAGCTGCTGTGTTGCCAGAAGTCAGCATTGACTTTACGGCACTTAAAAAAAAAAATAATAATGAAATTTTATTTTGGCTCTATTTATCGAATGGTGGAGGAGCTGACTTAATTTCAAGCATGTGCAATCGTCAGAGTGAAGAAGCTGCCCTGTGGTCGGGCTTCAGATCCCACTGACACTCCTTGCGACCCTGGACAACTCACTTCCCCCGCCACTGCCTCAGATATAAAGCGTAGCAGGGACAGGGAAATATCTGCTGTACCCGAACGCATCCAAGTTTGAGCTACCCACGAAAAGGCAAGACCGAAATCCAAATCCATTCCCTGAAAGTGGGATGCGACATTCAGCTGCCCATAAAAGGCACTAGGAAAGACAGTTCTATAAACAAATATCCATTTGATTACTCAGGATTATTCATACCATGAAAGAATGAGCCATGTTTGCTTCATATTGGATGTGATGTGAGGAAATGCAGAGCTTCTGACAAGAGAAGAGCAGATTTGTGTATGTGGAGCAGCATCATAAACGAGTTGAAAGCGCACACTTACAGGGTAGCACTGTGGCACGGTTCCTCTTTACTCCACTTGCAGACACGCGCATACCTGTGTGGGACACTATGCTGAAACAGCCATGGTAAAGTGTATCTGAATGGAGTAGCAGGGTTTGTGTTAGAGTGTGCAGGTGGATAGGAATTAGGGTTGCCAACTGGCCGGTTTTCAGCCGGCCTGGCCGGTTTTTCCATGGCCAGGCCGGCTGCCGGCGCAGATGTAAAACCGGCCCTTGAAAAGCCGTTTTTTTGCTCTGGCCCAAAGATCGGGAGCGGCCAGAGCAAAAAAACGGCTTTTCTTCCGACCCGAAGTCCAAAAAAAACCCCACCCAGGGCCGGCCCACACACCGGAGGGCTTCAGAGGGAGCAGGGTAAGCTCGCGCGAGGCCCCGGCTCCCTCTGTACAGCCGCCAGCGTGAAGAGCCTTTTCCTTCACGCTGGCGGCTGTATCTGTAAAGCCGCGATTGCTGGGAAAGGTTAAAGGTTAAAGAGTGCCTCCTGCTGGAGTTCATAGGATGTAACATGTATGGGAGGTTTGTCACGATGTGTTGGAAATTCTTCTTTATCAGGCCTGTCGCTCCCAGTACAATGGGAAATATTTCTGTATCTTTCTGCCACATTTTCTCGGTCTCTGATTGTATTTCTTGGTACTTCAGAATCTTCTGCCTCTCCACACGATTCAGAGAATAATCCCTCAGTACCAACACTTCTTTTATCAATGCCGTTCTGCTGTTCTTCTCCTTTACCACTATGTCAGGTTTCCTGGCATCCAGTTTCTTATCCGTCGGAATGGGAATGTCCCAGACTGTGTAGAGAGACTGATGAAGTTTATGTGTATCAGTGGTATGGTCTGTAGATTTTTCTGCACAAGGAGTTTTGAATCTGCGGGAATGTCTGGGTAGGATGTTAGAAGGGTGGGTGATGTATGTGTGTTTATCAGGAATGGATTCTGTGTGTGTGTGTGTGTGTGTGTGTCGGAGATAGGTATGGGTGGGGGGTGGGGATGAATATCCATGTGTCTATGGCTGTGGACATGAAAGCTTCTCTCCCCTTGTACTATCTCCTCTCCCTTTCACCCTCTTGCACTCCCCCAGTGCTCCATTGTGGGCTCTCCCCCTTCACTATCAGTCCCTTGCACCTTCTGCTTCCCTCCCCTGCCAGCCACCCCTACACGCGCTCTCCATTCCCTTCCCCTTTCCACCCTCCAAATGCATTCTCACCTTCCAGTTTTCTCCCTTCCCCTTCACTGAAGTTCTTGTCTCCGGCCTCCTCTGTTTATTTTTTCCTTTAGCTAGCTGCAATGCAGCACCTTTTGCTGAGCCAGCGAGAGAGATGGCTTCCTGCCACTTCTTTCTTGCAGCAGCCGTGGGCTTCATGCTCAGTGGGTAGGTGAGGAGTGTATACATAATACACTAAGGGGTATGTTTACTAAACCGGGCTAACGGTTAACCTGGGCTATCTGCCACTAGGTCCCATATTATTCAATGGGACATACCCCTAAGTGGCAGGAGTACGTATGTATGTAGGGTTGCCAACTGGCTCCAGATGCGCCCGACAGGCTTGATCCAGTCCTGGGTTTACCCCATTGCATGCAGAGACATGTAGTCTTGTTTTTCTTATAGAGTGCAATGGAGAAATCAGAACTACATGTCCCTGCATGCAATGGGGTAAACACAGGACTGGATCAAGCCTGTTCGGTGCATCTGGAGCCAGTTGGCAACCCTATGTGTATGTGTGCATGTGACTGCAGCAGTGGCAGGAGTGTGCGTGTGTGTGTTAGTTCAGCAGAGCGGCAGAGGTATGCATGTGTGTTTGTGAACGGTGTATGTGACTCAAGCATCTCCCTTAACTTTGCCTGACCCCCTCCAGTGCCCAACATTTCTCCTCCCTGTCCTACAGTGTACAGCACCACATCTGCCACCCCCCTAAGGTGTCCAGCATTGTGCCTCGCACCCCTCCACCTGCTACCCTTACACCACTGGCACTGAATTTACTTTACTTTACATGCCTTGCAACACTTGGGTGTGTTCGAGGCCTGCTGCGTCCGCCTCCCCCTCTGATGTGAACTTCCTGTCAGAGGGGGCGGGACTGTGTGAGTGCTCTGAGACCCGCCAGGAGTAGCATGGCTCAGGAGGAAGAGAGAGGTAGGGGTCCAGCTGCAGGGGTAAGGGAAGCACACTGGGGAGCTGATGCTGCACATCATGGAGTGGGTACGGCAGGAGAAAAGCTGAACATTTTGACGGGAAGGAGGAAGGGAAAGGGAAATGCTGCTCTCAGGGCCAGGCTGCAGATCCACTCTTCACTTCAGTGGACTCAAGGAGTCCTGCCAACGATGTCTGTCCACATCCCTGCTCTTCATGCCAGCGGAATCAAGACTCCTGCCCCCTGCAGAGAGAAGGGGGAGGGAAGGGAGGAGCATAGGCATGCTTGTACATGTGCAAATAAACAGCTGCATTCAGGCAAACAAATTTGCAAACCAAGAAATGAATCAAGTTTCCCCTATGGGCGCTATGGCTTATGCAAAACACGGCTAAAAATACATTCTTGTTTGCAGACCCAAGTCTTACTGTTACACAATCTGCTGTTCCCTTAGATCCTAGACCAGTGAAATACCTTTCATAAATCAGCAATTATCTGCTATTATTTATTTCTGGGACACAGGCAACTCAGCACTAAGGCCATATCAGACTTATAGGTAGATAAAAAAAAAATAACAAGAGTAAACTACTACAGGCTTTAGAACAGGGATCAGCAACTTCTGGCATGACTGCAAAACTGTGGGATCAGGTACCCTAACCCCTTCTGCTCAGAGCCAAGGAGCATAAGAGGTACCAACCTGGTGCTGTCCTGTGTCAGCAGTGTGCACTGCTCTCCACAAGGATGCCCTTACTCCCAGCAACTGAGATAACACGTGGAGGGTGGAGCAGGCGCGCTGAGCTCCAGGGCCTTATGCCAACCTTTCTCTGTGCCTCCTTAAAAAGCAGCCTTCAGTCCCATGGTCCTACACAAAAGTAAGGTGGACAGAAGAAGAAGCCTAGAGAGCAAGAGGCTGCTAGGAGACCCTGTAAGCCTGAAACAGGCAGGGGAGAAAGTGGAAGATGTGAGACAGCAAAGGCTCAGCCCTAGCCCATCGCTATTCTGTTTGTTCGAAACTCCAAATGGGAGAGCTTATGGTATCTGCCTGTCACTCCAGGGTGGAGAGTGAATGGGAGATGCTCCGCTGATTCATTGTTGCTGGTTTCCCGGAGCCCATGGATCAGACTGGTACAGCTGCAGCAGAGGAGCTCTCAGCCACAAAGGGTTCCAGACTGGGAGGGCGAGTGAAGACAACAAATTCCAAGGATGCAGCAGCCAGGACACAAATCTGGACCTGAGGCCATGTCATAGCAAGGTTGCCAGCCACAGCCTTGGGAAGAGCAAACGGAGCAGGGACAGAGGCGGAAGTTAGCGAAGAGCACAGAAGATGCTCCCAGTTCTGCTGCTAGTGTTGGAGGAAGGGGGGAGGGGTCTTAGCAACATAGCAATGGATTTGAAAACATCAGGTGGCCACAGTCCAAACTGACAAAAGTCCCTGCACCTTTCAGCAACATGCTATCTGACCCAAGCACATTCTCTCTTCCGAGCTGACACAGGCACACATGCTTTCTCATTCCCAAACCTTCATGGAATTTGAACGGGTGTCAGCTAGTTAGAATATATTATGGGAATTCAGCTGATCAAGCTTTTCAACTGACTGACTTTCACCTATAATAATTATGTTATCATAAACACAATAGCATAATAAATGTCAGCAGATAAGGGCCATTTGGCTTACCCAGTCTGCTCAGTTTCATCTTTCTACTCTCTCAGCTCTATAAGCCTGACCATTTTCACAACTCAGCTGAGGCCGTTAGCCTTTCTTTCCTCATTCTTCGCTTTCCTAGCTGTCAGCAGTACAAGTTTGACCGTCTAAATAATATCACTCCTTCTCTATAGCAGAGGAAATATAGCCAAATCAGCCTGCAGTACATGCTAGACAGGGACGGCACAAGGGGTGTGCAGGGCCATGTGCTGAGATTCATTGCGGGGCCTCATGTGCATAAATGTTTGCATAATGCTAACATGTGCTAACTTTTAGTAAACATGCCTCTTAATGAGTGTCTGGATAAAGAAAGACATTTCTATACTCCAGTGCCAACTGCCAGGCATATTAGGAAGTACTCTAAACACTGCCCATTTAGAACCCACAGCAAACCTGCCGTATCATAACAGCACTACCAGGACTCACAAAGCACCAAACCCTACCTATCAAAAGGCAATGCTGAAAACATTAAACCAGTACATTTCAGAGAATACCAATACATCTCCTACTGGGGAAAGAGAACAAGTGGGACTGTCAAATAGAAGCTACATAAATAGAATACCTCAGCTTGGTTATACATGCAGAACACAGACCGTCACCAAACAAAGAACAAGGGATCACAATTTAGAAATAGGAAGACAATAATTTAACTGGGAGCCCCAAAAGCCAAACTTGGAATGTACAACAACATTGCAGAAATGAAACTATAAATTAATTTCCTGTTGTCCTAAACAAAACACAAAGACGTTAATGGTGCACATTTCCCAGAGCTGACATATTCTAGTTAATAAACTCAAAATAAAAAAGTATTTTTCTACCTTTTGTTGTTTGGGCATTTTATTTTTCAGTTGCACTTGCTCCAGTCACTTTCTTCTGGGTTTTTTTTTTGTTTTGTGTGTGTCTTCTGCTACCTCTCTATTGTCTGCTGTCCATTTGTCCTTTCTTCTCTCTTCTAGTTTTTCTTCCATTCTCTCTCTAGATCTCCTTTAACATACTGATCTTTCCCCTTTTGCTCTTACCTCCATTTCTTTCTTTATTCCTTTTACATCCACTCAAATTTCATCCTTCCATCCTCAATCCCCACTTACTCCCCCAATACCCGGCCAATCATAGTTTTCTTCCCTCCCACACAAAATATATTTTCCCCTCTCCATCCTCACTCCCCCAGCCTCATCCCTTTCTAATCCTCCCCCAACATCAGCTCCCATCTAGTTCCAGCCCCACCCAGCATCCGATCCCTTTTAGTCCCATTCTCCCATCCCCCCCCCATCAGCCCATCTCCAATTCTAGCCCCCCATCAGCCATTTCCAGTCCTATCCTAGCCCCCCATCAGTCCATTTCCAGTCCAAGCCTCCCATCAGCCCATTTGCAGTCCAAGCCACCCCATCAGCCCATTTCCAATCCTAACCCCCCCATCAGCCATTTTGAGTCCTATCCTAGCCCGCTCCATCAGTCCATTTCCACCTTACCGCCTTACCTCTGTACAGCTGCCAAAGTGGAGTGCCATTTTTCTTCACTTTGGCAGCTGTGTTCTAGTATAAGCTTCTGGCGCGCTGAGTGCTGGGAAACAGGAAATGCCCTTAAACCTTCGGTGCACCAGCAGTCTACACTAGAATACAGCTGCCAAAGTGAAGAAAATGGCGCTCTTCACTTTAGCGGCTGTACAGAGGTGAGCTGGGGCCTCAGGCTTCCCTGGCTCCCTCTGAAGCCGTCCCTGCTGGGAGCCAAACAGTGTGTGCGGGAAGTTGTTGGCGCGGGGCCCTCTAAAGCACGGGGCCCTGTGCGAACAACATTCTCACACAATGGACGGAACAGCTCTGATGCTAGAAAACCCATCATCTCCCTTTGATCATAGCTCAAAATATATCAAAGTCCTGCTGCAGTTTCATGTTGATAGACCCTTACTCCTCTTCCTGCAGGTCTGGTGTAACTGTACTGCCACTTTCGGCATGCTGATTTTGTCTTTTGCTTTGTGGCCTTCTAATGTTGCACGTGATTGAGCCTATAGAGGTTAATTTTATAAAGGTTCTTCTGTATGTAAAGCCTGTTTTACATGCAGCAACTGGATTCTATAGAATTGTACAACAGCATATGCTCATTGAAAGTAGTAAATTTGAGAGACTGAGTTCATATTCAACACACCCTGGCTTAGGACTGATGTTTATGACTGTCATAGTATGTGCAAAAATGCCACATTTGGAGAAACAACCCCTGAAAGAATGTTAGGGAAAGTGGGCACTTACGTTTGTATGACCTGCGTAGTTTGGGTGAACAAGAGCAGATACAAATTTACACCTTTTATGGAGCAAGTGTAAAAATGTGCGTTTTGGCATTGCATACTATTGGGACTGGTTCTGGGACCTTATTTTATACAGATGCACTGCAGTATGAAATGGATTTTCTGATTCAATGGATTGGGAAGAGGGATGTATACTGCTGTAGAACTTGATAGAAGTAGACAACAAAGACAACAGTTTGGAGAAAAAAATAAAGCAGGACTCTGTGTTTAGAGTTAGCAAGAGATAATTGCATAGCTCTCAAGGGCAAAAGGAAATTCCTTCCTGCCAGATACCAGCATGCCTTGTTAGAGAAGTTACTTTTAAAGTTTTCAGTTAAAGTATAGCATGAATGTTGCGAATTCTTTTTCCCATAGATATATAAAAAGAACAACCACTAGGTTTAATTGGCAGCGGCATTATTGAGAGATAAAGCTGCATGATCGTGAGATTATATTTAAGATTAATTTACAGGGATCCTGGATTTAACAACTGTGATGGAGGAAGGGAACCCCCCACCCCCCAAAAAATGATTAACCACCCCTTTACTTGTGTTTATAAATACGTTTAATCCACAATGTGCAAGTTTTGTATTTAGGTTTTACGGTTCCACGCTTATCCTAGTTAAGAGAATTTGTCTCCTAATTTTATTCCATGTGTAAAAATGAATAATGTTGACGTGCTCATTGTAAATAATACCTCCCAGAGTTTTTTATAACTGCAGATAAGAATCTCTGGAGAATGGTTAAGCACATATTCTCTTGATTTATCTATGGTTAATTTGTAGTTGTGCATGAGTGAATGGGAAGATCTTCCATGTATGGTTGCTTTTGGTGCACTTAGATATCTTAAAAGTTGTGTGAATTTGCATGATCTAACAAAAACTAAGAAGAAAACGTAAGGAATGGAAAACTATGAAGTTGTTTAAAAGGAGAAGCAGTTGCAAGTTAGCAGCTTTGATGAAAATTGAATTGCTTGTCAAAGTCAAAGCAAGTTTATTTGATTAAAGGGGATTGCAAAAAAAGGAGTAAAAGAAAAGGAGAAATGTGATCATTTTAAACATTAGAGCCATCATTCACTGGTGGATTCAAGTCATGTGAGTACTGACAATCACAGGTGCGTTTAATTTTACTGCAATGGGAATGTTGTTCTTCTGCTCAAACTGATTTGAATTGTCTATAAGGGTGCCAATAATCATGTTCTATAGTCTAATAAAACTGTGATAGCTATCCCACTCCAAATCTATATGTTAATAAGAGATAACCCTAATCAGTTGATCAGCCCGATTAATCCTAACCTTTTAACCCAATTTTTTGTCGGATCGTTTGCCGTGCGAGTAGGGAACCTTCCCTCTCTCTCTAAGCAAACCCTCCTTTTTACTCTTAAAAAAAGAGAAAATAATCTTCTTTCAAAATTTACTGAGGCAAAGTACAAAACATTCCCCCAATATCTCATCACCATTATCAGAACTGCTTGTCCAGCAGTAGAAGGGGGCACTTATCTTAAAATCCGGACTCATCAATTTAGTATCCCCCATGAACCCACCAGATGGGTCAATGAATCAAATCAGCAGCATAAGCCATGCTTCTGAAAACGTCCCAACAACTCGGGTATCCAATGTTGCTGATTACTGTCCGGCACCAAGCTCCCTTGAAAACTGCATAAATAAGCTCCAATCAGCAGTCCAAATGTGTGGATCTCTTCAAAAGACGTGTGTTCTCTTAGTGTGTGTACACAACACCATGTTTCGGATCCCGAAACTCCTGGTCCTTCTTCCTCACCTGCGTCTTAACCGTTCGCCCTCCCCTCACCGCGTTTGAACTCAGCCTCGTCCTCAAACTCAAATGAAAATGGGCTATCATTGGCTAAAAGAGGAACCAGTCAATCAAACTCCACCAATCAACTGATTGGAGTTTATTTATGCAGTTTTCAAGGCATGCCGCAGAGTGATAAGGCAAAAGAATGTATAACGTGGCAGTTTTTCCTAAATAAGATGCTGTGACCAAGCAAATCAACGGAGTTATGGGAGACTGCTCAGGTTTGTGCGTCTGTGACTTTATTCCTAAAGCTTTAGCAGAACTTAGTTATTGTTAAGATATAATTCTGTGTGTGTTGTGTTTTCATTTCTTCTCACTTGCTTCTGGGACTAGAGATAGAAAACCAAGAACTAAGGAAGGATTCCAGTGGTTGTTGTCCCTGGTCAGGCAACAGAGGACACAAACAAGTACCTTGGTAGATTTCCTGATTCACAATGTAAACAATGATTTCTGAACCAAGGAAAAGATGTATGGACCGAAATTTAGTTCTTTATCTGAGAAAACACCTAAAGTGGTGATAGAGTTCTTAATAAGGATGTGAGTGTCTGCCATCTGAGTTAAAAGTTGGCAGGGTGTGTTGTCATTAGAAAAGCAAATGGCTGAGGATTTATGGATGTTAAGAACACATTTGTTTGACATAATCCAATAGATTCTTTTCCAAGGGTTCAAAAATACTAATTTGAAAATCTAGGTCCCAAAGATCATGATGAATAATGATGTTGTTGTCATCTGCATTTAAGTGAATGTCAAAACTGCAACCTTGAATTAAAATAGCTAGAGGGGCAATGAAAATATTGAAAAGGGTCGGAGACAGGATCTAGCCCTAGGAACCCCATATCATAGGGAACAAATGAGAAAGATATCATTCTTTCTGACTGCTCTGAAGGAACGATCAGAAAGATAGGACTTGAACCCGACCAGTGCTAAGTCTCTCAGTCCAACTGCCTCCATTCTAGAGAATGAGTTGATGGTCAACAAGGTCAAATGACACAGATAAATCTACTGCAGCAATAAGACCTTTTTACCACCATCCAAGTAATCAAGATTTTCATTATTCAGGGAAACTAATAATGTTTTTGTGCTATGACAGGCTCTAAAGCCTGAGTGGGATGAAATACATTATTTGCTCCAAGAAAGGGTAACAGATAGTTCAGAGCTGCCTTCTTTGTTATTTTTGCCAGCAAAGGAAATAGGGACCTTTATGATCTACAATTTCACTTCTGATCTTGGGTGACACTAGACTGAAATATTGCGAAAGGAGCAGCTCTGCTGCTTAGTAGTCACTGTTTTGACATCCGTGGGTAGTTTGTGATTTTATTATGTCTTTCTGCCATGTTATGTGCAGATTTGTAAACTGCTCCAGGTGTTATTCCAAGGCCAGTATCTAAATTTTTTTAATAGCATTCACACATACACACACGTCAGAACATCAAACAATCTCTAGCATCAAAGTGATAAACGTCAACTGTAAGCCTCCGAGCCAGGTTTGTCATTCAGCTGCCCTGCAAAATGAGTATAAAAGGCAGGATTCACCTCAATGCTAGGTCAAGGGGTTCTAGCGATACCGCTACTGCAGAAGAATTAGGAATACCCTAAAATCATCTATTTGCTTTGAAGAAAGAGAGCAAAGCAATAACGTTCCGTGTGTGAATAGGCTGCAGTACGTTCCCTCTGTTCTCCCTCTCGGCAGCAGCGCGGCCGTTCTGTGCTGCTTGGTAGCGGCATACTGCACTTAGTCATCTTCATTCCTCACCACTGAGGCAATTTTTGACTTTCTACTAATTGGCATAAATGAGATCCAGAAGCCAATGCATTGAATTTAACTCACAATTTTATCTAATAATAACAATGTCAAGAGAGAGCCAAAAAAAAGTATTTTCTTAAATGAGCCCCTTCAACGATATTTTGGATACTGACAAACACAAGAGCATAACTTTCAAATGTTAAGGAAACAATGTGATTAGGTATCTTACTGTGTTTTATATGCAATAATAAGAAAGGCAGCATGCCAAATGCCTAAAAACAAGTTAAATATCAGACTTTTTAACTTCTTTTCTAGAAAAGGGCTACAGTACATTAAATATTTAGAAACATAGAAACATAACAAAAGAAAATGACCACATGGCCTATCTAGTCTGTCCTTCCATATCAACCACTACAACAGTCCCCTTTTTTCCTTTAGAGATCCTCGGTGTTTGTCCCATGCTTTTTGGAATTCAGATACTGTCCTCATCTCTACCAGCTCCACTGGGAAACTATTCCACACATCTATCACTCTTTCTGTAAAGAAATATTTCACATATTACTCCTGAGTCTATCCCCTTTCACCTTCATCCTATGTCCCCTCATAGCAGAGCTTGCTTTCAAGCAAGAGATGCTCTTCCTGTGCATTTTTGCCATGGAGATATTTAAATGTCTCGATCATATCACCTCTCTCCCACCTTTCCTCTAACGTATACATATTAAGATACTTAAGTCTTTCCTCATGCTTTATAACGAAGACCACTAACCATTTTAGTAGCCACCCTCTACACTGACTCCAGCCTGTTATCCTTTTGAAGGTGTGGTCTCCAGAATTGCACACAATACTCCAAATGAGGTTGCACCAAAGACTTATATAGACTCTATCACCTCCTTTCTTATGCTGGCTATTCCTCTCCCTATGCACCCAAGCATCCTTCTAGCTTTTCCCATCACCTTTTCTACCTGTTTAGCTACTTTGAGATCATCAGACACAATCACACCTAGCTCCCACTCTTCTTTTGTGGACAGAAGTACTTCACTCCCTATACCATATCGCTTCCTTAAATTGCTACAGCTCAAATGCGTGACCTTGCATTTTTTAACATTAAAATCTCAGTTGCCAAATTCTAGACCATTCTTCAAGCTTAGCTAGACACCTCCTCATGTTATCTACACCCTCCTGGGTGTCTATTCTATTGCAGATTTTGGTATCATCCGTAAAGAGGCAAACCTATTCCAACAGCCCTTCTGCAATATCACTAAAAAAAAGGTTAAAAAGAATCGGACCAAGAACAAACCCCTGGAGCATACCACTGGTAACCTCCTTCTCCTCAGAATGAGCTCTGTTTACATGTATCCTTTGTCGCCTCCCACTCAACCAATTTCTAACCTAGTCAGTCACTTTAGGGTCCATCCCTAGGGTGCTCATTTTGTTTATATGTCGCCTCTGCAGAACGGTGTCAAAGGCTTTACTGAAATCTAGGTATACCAAATCTAGGGCTCTCCCTCGGTCCAACTCCCTGGTCACCCAGTCAAAGAAATTAATTAGATTTGTCTGACAAGATCTGCCTCTGGTAAACCCATTCTGCCTTGAATTCTGCAATCCATTGGACTCCAGAAACCTCACTATTCTCTTTATACAGCATTTCCAATAATTTACTCACCACAGAGGTTAGACTAACTGGCCTGTAGTTTTCATCCTCATTCTTACTTCTGCTTTTGTGTAAAGGGACCACATTTGCCTCTCTCCAGTCCTCTGGGATCACTCCCAGCTCTAAGGAGGCATTGATAAATTCAGTCAGTGGAGCCGCTAGAACATTCCCAAATTCCTTCAATATTCTCAGAGGTATCCCATTCAGTCGCATTGCTTTGTCTACTTTTAGTTTAGCTAGTTCCCCACGAACACTGTCTTCTGAAAATCGTTCGAGATCCCCGTCACTTCTGTTCCTATTTGTAGGTGTTTTCTGAAGTCCTGCTGCAGGCCCTTCATCTGTGAACACAGAACAGAAATATTTGTTAAGCAATTTTGCCTTATCCTCATCAGCTTCTACATATTCCTCCCCTTCACCCTTGAGTCTGACAATACCACTTTGCCCTTCCTCCTCTCACTAACATATCTGAAAAATGTTGTATCCCCCCATTTTATTGCATTGGCTATTTCTTCTTCTTTTTGTATCTTTGCTTTCCTGACCACTTTGCTAGTTCCTCTAAGTTTTTCAAAATATAGAAGCCTGTTTCCTCTCTGTGATTTCTTGTATTTTATGAAGGCCATCCTCTTTCTTCACCTTTTTCAGCTACTTCTTTTGAGAACCATAGCGGTCTCCTTTTCCTTTTACATTTATTTACCTTTCTAACAAAAAGGTTTGTTGCCCTTAAAATATTCCCTTTCAGTTTTACCCATTACTTTTCTTCATCCCCAGCTGTTCCCATCCCACTAACGACTCCTTGAGGTACTGTTCCATCTTGGCAAAGTTAGTTTTCCTAAAGTCTAGACCCTCACTTTTGAATGGATGTTATCAGTCCTAGTCCTAATACTGAACCACACCAGCTGGTGATCACTGGATGCGAGATGATCTCCCACTATAACATCAGAAACACTTTCCTCATTTATAAACACCAAGTCCAGTATTGCCCCTTCACATGTGGTTTCTGTTACCAGTGGCCGGGATAGTTCTCCCTATAGAGAATCCAGGATCTCCTTACTTCTAGATGACACAGCAGCAGGGATGTGCCAATCAACATCTGGCATATTGAAATCACCTATCAGTAGCACTTCTTCTTTCATGGCAATACTGCGTATGTCTTTTATTAAATCCCCATCCACTTCTTCCTGTGAGGGAGATCTGAATATCACAACAATAGAAATGGATTTCCCTTTCCCTCTTTCTAGTTTAACCCACAGTGCCTCCTCCTCCCCTTTTAAGCAATGTAATTCTATAGCTTTAATATTTATTTATATATAGTGCCACTCCTGCTCCCCTTCTTGCTACCCTGTTGTTCCTGAATAACGTATTACCTGGTAAAATGACATCTCAGTCATGGTTGTCTGTGAACCATGTCTCCATAATGCCACTAAATCCAAGTCAGCCTCTTCCATTAAAACCTCAACATCTGGGATCTTATTTCCCATGCTATGGGCATTTTCCAGATATTGCTCCTTTTACCAATTTTTACAGAGGTATTTTTTTTTAAATTTAAACATTTATTAAGTTTTTTCAATACATTCAAATAAATGAATGAAGAAACACTGGCAAAGAGGAAAAAAATAACCATCATAATACATAAAGGAAAATAATACGCCATTAGCCAAACATTAGCCCACAATTGTTAAAACAGGAGGAGGTATCAGGAAAAACTTATTCTTTTTCCCTTTTTGTAAAAAAAAAAAATGATTTCATAGCAGTGTGATACCTATATATCAGCTGAATGGGAGTCAATAACAACCACAGAATCCTCCCTAGCCACAAGAAACTCCAGTAGTTGATGGGGTTCAAAAAACAAATACAACTTTTCTTTATAGGTAACATGACAAATAGCAGGAAATTTCAGTAAAAAAGACCCACCAAGGGAAAGGATCCTGGATTTCAACCTCAGGAAATCCTTCCTCCTTAGCTGGGTATCCCTAGCAAGCTCATGGAAAATGCGAACATATGAACCCAAAAACTACACACTGAAATTTCTAAAATGTGATCTAAGGATTAACGATTTATCTGACTCAAGAGCCAGCGTAACAAGGAGGGTGGTGCAAGCTGTAACTAGCTCCAGAGAATTCTCCAGGAACCCAGTGAGATCTCCGGGTTCTACTGTTCAACAGTTTACCCTGTTGTTCCAAGTTTAAGTTTCCTGTTATAATGTAAGCACACAAGTGTCCTCTGAATGTGCAGCCTTTGTTATTTGTAAACCGCACTGAAAACAAATAGCGCGGTATATAAAAGATGTTAAATAAATAAATAAAAATACTGGAGCTTCACCAGACACTCCCTGATCACTCCGGCCGACAACAAGATATTGAACACTGGTCAATGGTGGTAGGTGCTCCTCAGAGATCTTCAAGATTTCCAGGAAGTACCTACGAACCATCTCCATGGGTGAATACAATGGAGATCTAGGAAAATTAATCAGTCTCAAATTGTTCTTCCGGACTTGATTCTCATGGTATTTCATTCTCCTAGAAGACACATTTCTATCTTTGATGTGGGCACCATGCAACTCCCGTAGCTGTTCAAGATCTCCCTCCAGCCACACCAACTTTCCCGCTTGCTCCTGCTGAAGTCTGGAACATTCTTGAATATGAGTACATAGAGAAACAGTTTCAGTACTTACAAACGATGAAATAGCCGCGAGAGACGAATTCATGGTGGAAATAGCCTCCCATAGCACCTCCAACGTAACTTTTGGGGTTTCACCAACACCTCCAATGGATACCAAAGAACCGCCTCCCTGGAGTAGGTTAACTCCCAAAGAAGATATACCCTCCATTCTCTCTCTTCCTCCAGACGGCAAAATCAGATGTGTGCAGCCAGCCACAGAGCCCTCTTCACGCTCCCGAACCGGCGTACTAGCTTTCATGCCGTCGGGAAGCATACCTGAAGCCGCTGCAACACTTCTGGGGCATGGCTGCTCAGGGGAGAGCACTATCCCTGATGTGCTCAGATCCGGACTCAACGCCAGACCCGAGGATGCCGCTCCAGCTCCGAGGATCGCAAAGCCACACGTCTGAAGCGTTCTCTGCCCAGCGGGACCGATATGAGCCTCACTCAAGGGTAAGGAGGCTTGCTTGCGCTTCCTGCGTCCCATCTCCACTGCTGAAAGGGCAAGCCACCACGAGCAGAGCACTTCGTAGAGAGCCGGATCACCCGGAGCTGATCACCGCTGCCATCTTGCCTCCTCCTTCCATCTCTACAAAGGTATTTAATGTTTCACTTACCTGGGAGCTTTCTTCACCCATACCCAATGAAGCTAGTTTAAAGCCTTCTTCAGTAGGTTAGCCAGTCTGCTGTGGAAGACACTGTGATCCTTCTTGGACAGATGGATGCTATCTCTTCTTTGCAACCTCTTGGAAATTCATCCCATGGTCCAGGAAACCAAAGCGCACTTGATGACACCATCCATGCAGCCATGCATTCATCTCCAGGATGTGAGCTTCTCTGCTTCGGCCTTTACCCTCAACAGGAAGGATTGAAGAGAATACCACCTGCACACCTATCTGCTTTACCATCTGTCTCAGATCCATGAAGTCACTTTTGATATGCTCAGAGGGATACCTAGAAGTATCATTGTGCAGACAAGGATGAACAACATCGGATAATAGTAGACTTGATGAGTCTCGGCAAATTCTCCATAACATCTCAGATTTTGGCACCTGGCAGACAGTACACTTCTCTGGACATCAAGTCTTGTCGGCAGATGGACACCTCAGTACCCCTCAGAAGAGAGTCACCAACCACCAATACCCCTCACTTCCTTGTGGTGACTGATTCCACAACTTTGGGGTACTTGAGCTCTGGTTCTTACCTCTCCTAGGATGCTTTCACCTCCTCCACTTCCAAGGCTGTATACTGGTTCTTCATTTCAAGGGCTGGAGGAGTTAGAGTGTTGATTCTAAAGGCTCTGGTGACTCATGTCCAACTCTCTTCATTCTGTGGCCCTCCCCCCATCTTCACCTCTGTTGGAGAGCTTGGATATTCAAAAAGCATCTCATCAATGTACTTTTCACAGTCTCAAATGCTTCTCAACCTCACCACCACTTTTCTGAGCTCCTCCACTTGTTTCTAAGGGCTTCAGCTTGCAGGCATCCTGCAGATGGAACCGGTCCTTCAACTGGCATCAGGCTCTCTGTCTGGACAGAAGCAGAAGTTGTAACAGGGGCAACAGCTTTGGCAATATGATTTTTCCCAGCCATCGTTCAGTTGGAGTTTTGGTTCCTGTTGAAAGACCTACCAAAGTCCCTAATTTTTCCTCAGCTGTCCTTTAAATGAAAAAGCAGCTAACCTCTTTTATGTGTGTTCTAACTGCGCTGTTCTGTGTCCTTGTGTGTAGCATACACTTCCTTGCAAGACAGTTATTACTTTACATTAGTACATTTTGATATTATGTGTCTGAAGAATATAGATTAATGTGTTCGCTTTGGAAAATTACCTAATCAAAGCACCTTGAAGAATGGCAAATTGTTTGCCCACAAGCTAATTAGGAAGTTGCCCAAAGGAAGAATTCTCACATGGGGTGGGTGGGAGCTGGGAAAACGTTCTCAGGCAGAGAGCTTGTATTAAAAGTCACACAGTATCACCTTGCTTACAATGGAGATCCTGTCAGTAATGCGAAAGATTTATGCAATTAAAAAATTTTAACCATAGGAATCTCACTGATCACGGAGCACATATCTGCTAAGGTTTTTCTCCCAAGATGCCAATTCTCACTCATTAGGAGTGAGCGACACTCAGCTGAAGCCTTTCTCACTCATGAGCTCCTTCTTTCACTCATCACAGTCTCAGAGTCAGTGGCCTGACCCTGATCATTGCTTTCATGAGAGATAAGCCTAAGAGAAGAAAAGCCAAGTGGCCCAGCCAGTAGGAAGAAATCTGAGCTCACCTTCCTGCAAACTGCCTCTTTCACCCCATCCCTGCTCTGAAACCTGTGTATAGAGCAATTTTGAGCCCAGAGTAGTTATCCATGCTGCCTGCACTTTGTATGTTTTCAGAGATTCCAAAGGAAAGCAAATATCATTTTATACAGAATTTTTCATTTACAAAGCTAAAAGCTTCCCACATTTATACCCCATATGCACCATCTGAAAAATCTTCAGCTTCACTCTTTGGGATGATATTAGGCACCTTAGGCAAAAACCTTCAGCTTTGACTCCTTCGTCTCCTCCTCCCTCTGAGATTTTGATAATAAAATTCATGATTATCCCAACATCACCCTTCCTAGAACAATCCTGCACAAAACAGTTATCATACTTTGTTTTGCATATATTTACATAATGAGGGCAATTTCCAAAAAACCTTTATGCGATTAAAAACACCATTTGAAAACTGCCCACCCTCTGCAAGCAAAAGTGAATGCATTTGTATAACTGTCAGGACCTACTGTTTTGTCTTGCATGCAGCTATTCTCTGCCACCCTTCCAGAAGCTGCCATCCTAGGCAGCCCCCTAATTCACCTAATGGTTAAGCCTGCCCTGGAAAATCCTGAAACTCAGACCTGTTTACAGCCCTTGAGGACAAGAATCGAAGGGCCCTGTTAGCCTCTATCGGTATCCTCTCTTCCTCACCCCTCCATGTCCACAATGGTGGTAGGGCTGGGCCTGGTGCACTCCCCAAATGTCGGTGCCTCCCTGCCATGCTCACTGCATTGGGCTGGCCCTGCAATTCTGAAAGAAGGAAGTGGATCCAAGAAGAAAAGAGGACTGAGCATGCTCAATTTAGCATGAACATTCTACTTAATGTTCTTGTTCTATTTAATGCTCAGTCAGTACAAATTTTCTGTTACATTGCATACTAACACTGAAGATAGGGTGGGATGGTAAGCTTTTTTGTGTGTCCATGCTAAAATTTAGTGCATAGCTCATTAAGTGGCATTTTAGCGTGCATGTTATAGATTTTTAGCAATGCAGACATTAACATTTTTTTTGTGTGTATGTTTTAGTGCATAAACCCCAAAATGTCCCAACAGTATAACTGGCAATTAAACCTTGGTATCTGGTTGCAAACTGCTTTTGAGGAAATAACGATACGAGTTCTCAGTGAAGTCACTGAAGTAATGATACATAAAAGAAAATCATGGAGATTACAAGGACTTCTGAAATGAGACTTAAGGAAATGATTTGTACAACATATTCCGAGACATAATTATACGGGGAAAGCTTTGCACTTCACATTGGAAAAGGTAAAACTATAAGAATTAATGATGAGCAGTGCAGCGATGAGAATCAGAATGTCTTAGCATGTAGAAAATTACATTTCGAATGGATGTCTGCAAAATGTTTTGCACCCGGAAAAGCAGAGTTTTTGTAAACAAGAAATGCCAGGGTGCAGAAAATGAAAGTGAAAGGGTCCTTTTTTTTTGTAACCTTTTTTCACTAAAGGTTTCTGCATTTTCTGCACCACAACAATGCAGACTGTCAAAAAGGGAGAGGCACACAGACAGACCTGTGAGCAGAGAGCACAGACACTTCCTCTCAGTGGCCACAACGGCAGGAAGACGGCTCACTTAGGCATTGCTGGTTTACCATGCAGGGCAGCAGGCTTCCTCTGATCTAAGGATCCTTTTCATAACCACTTCTCTGAAGACACAGCTGAGCCAGCCACAGTCACGCAATCCCCCCCCCTCCCCCACCCCGCTCTAATCACATAACTCCACCAGAGACTCTTAAAGGACTAGCACAAAATGCCTAGCACAAAGCATACGTCTTGAATCATTGGCAGACACAATTTATAGCCTATTAACTGCCTTTTAAAGATGGGAAACTTTGTTTAGGCTGAAAAGTTGAGAGAGGGGGTGGAAAAAGTAAATATGCTATAACTCTGGCAAAGGTTTTCCAAATGTTCCTCTAAGGAGCCCCTTACACTAGTCTGGAGGTACAAATCAACTTTCAGAGTTGCCAAGTCACCCAGTTCCAGGAGTGAGATTTTAAGTCAGTCCTGAATTTCTGACAAACTCGTTCTGACGCATAATGGGACCTGCAGCACTGATTCCAATGGGTAATATCAGGGACTACAAATACCATACTCAGGTTTTAAATTTGTAATGCAAATTTAAAAACCAGAACTGGAATAAAATCTCACTCCTGGAATTGGGTAACTTGGCAATTCTCATCATGCGGATGAGTCTAATACTGCAAAGCGGAGGCAAAGGCTGATTCCAAGCTCAGGTCGGACAGCGGCACTGGGATGCCAGGCGGCTTGAACACTGGGCAATTCTTTACATTCAGCAGACCTGCATTACATCACACCCACCAGGAGGCATAGCTGGGTAAACGATCCTGCTGTAAATTGTTTACCATAAAAAAGTACGGCTAGGAAAAGCAGAATTTGTTTTTAGTAAGCAGATATTAATGTCATTTTTATCAGCCTTCATTTTTATTAGAACAGCATTAGTGAGCTGACTACAAAAAGTCACACCTAAGCTATGATCTCCAAGCTAACTGTGTTCGTTTTTCAGACGTGGGTCAGATCTGGCTGTGAACAGGTTACACGCAGAAAAATGGTTCTATGAGAACTAAGATAAATGTGCTTTACTCCTATGTGAAGAGGTGTGCTGTATACAGGAATACTTATGCATATAAACACACACACACACACATTTCACTGGACATGCTAATGTTAAGCTGAGGCTCTGTTGAAGACAGTCAGAACATTACAATGGACCTAGTTCCAAAAAGGCTAGATGAAATAAGATGAAGTCAGCGCTACGGAGGGCAATTTTATAAGGGAGCGCCAACTTTGGGTATGAAAGCAGGAGCCTACCTAGGCACAACTTGATAAGAGCATGGAGCAGGATTTTAGAAAGGACATCCCAGTGCAATCTGGGAGGTTTAACCCAGAAAGTCTGAAAAATAAGTAGGCATGTCCAGGTGCAAACATGATTTCATAAACATGGATGTGTCCGATATTGCTGTCTGCAGGGGTGGCTAAACGGATATCACCAGAACCGTATTCCAGAACCTGGATGTCTAGGATAGCCTTCAGAGCATTGGACTAGGAACAAGGCAGCCAGGGTTTGAATCCCACTACTGCTACAATATTGTTGACACTGTGCTGACTAATGAGGTTAAAGAGGTGCTTTCTTCTCTACACCCTCTGGATGTATTTCAGCCACAAAGAGCACCTTTAAGATGACTAGAGCAGGTCTAAACTTAGACAATTCTGAGACAAGGTGGGAATGTCCAAATTCCTGAGAATACCCCAGTCATGCCTCCCTCACGTCCCCAGTCAGACCTGGACGTCCACAGACCTGACTTCTGCAAACATCTCTGTGCCCATTTTCGAACATCCAAAGCATGAACCGGGCAGCATGCAATATCGCTGCTGCCTAGTTAGCAGCAGTCTCCACCTCCGTTCTGCCACGGAACATCCCCAACATGCCCCGATGCTAACCGGACAGCATCAGGTGCGTAGGGGACTTAGAAGGGGATATTCAACGGCACTAACCATGTAAGTGCTGTTGAATGACCCCATTTAAGGCATTTACAGGATTTATTGGGCTGTAAACCGTGAAAAATCGGGCCCGAAGTATCCTAGGGCAGGTATAAATGTCTGTGCCTATAATTTCTCGGTACGCATGTAGCTTTCCATATCTTACAATCTACGGGGAGGCATATTCAAAGTGATTAATGCAGTCAGCAGACCTACAAACCACACTAAACGCAGTGAGTGGGATAGTCAGGGGTACATAGCTAGTTTGCGCTGCTGAGTATCTCCTCCGAATGCCGCTAAATGCCCCAATGTTAATCATATATTATCGGGGTGTTCCGGGGGGGGTGGTGAATGAGACATAGGCAGTGGAATGTGCACGCTGTCCATGCTCCACCCAAAATCTGCACATGTGCATCTCAAATTATGTCTCATCATACCAAAAGATGTACCTCTACACTGGTCAGTATTTCATATGAGACCATTTATGCACATCTGTGGCCACATACCCACAGGGATGACTTTATAGCACTAAGAGCAGTCCAAGGCTGCAAACAAACAAGGTGCTAGGCAGAAGCACGGTCACAGGCCAGGCCAAGGCCAAAATTAAAGAAACAAACTGAAGGAGCAGAGAAAGATAAAAAAGCAGAGAAACAGACAGGAAGCGGTGACAAGCAGGATAAAAGAAGAACTACAAAGATCAAAAACCCAAGATTTTATATCAGCAGAAAATGGGGACTAATCTAATAGTTCAGTCAACTAGCGTTTGCTCCTGACAAACCAATATGGGGGGGTGGTCCCCATGAAGATTTTGGTAGGGGTAGTAGCCGGGCTCTAAGGCATCCAGCACAAGGAGTATGGATATAGAGACCCATTTACTAAGCCATAGTAAAATAGTAGATTATTGCTCTATGTTACCAGGTGAAATTTTACCATGGGATTCACTAACATGTGGACCTCTAGGAAGTCAGGCTGCCATGTAATTTTATTTTTATTTTAGCTGTATTTATATCCTGCTTTTCACTGGGTCAAAGTGGTCAATTGGGAGATACATTTAACACGAGGGGATATGACACACATACGCTAATACTTACAGGGAACATGGGCAATGGAGGGTTAAGTGGCTTGCCCAAGACCACAAGGAGTGCCTATAGGACTAGAAATCCCAGTCCCTCCGGCCTGAGATTGCTGTCCCCAGGTGGGACTTGAACCCCCGGCCCTCTGGCCTGAAGTACCTTGTCCTAACCACTAGGCCACTCATCCCCCATGTAAGAGCACAGCTTGGGAACTGAGGTGGCCACTTGAATCAGGGAGCCACCAGAGCAGAATTTCCACCATGAGATCCTCAGTAGGGACTGGTGAGTGTGCAGGGAGTAGGGAAAAAGGGGGAAAGGGGGGACAGAAAGGGCTAGTTTTGAAAGAAGATCAATTGGGGGAATTATTTTAGAAAGGAAATCAGAAAGGGGTTCAGGGTTCAGGTATTAATACTGGCAAGGTATCAGGGGGCACTTTTGAAAGGGGATCAGGGGGTTGGAGGGATTTTTTTGAAAGCACCAGCCTATTGGCTTGCCCTTTGGAAGCAAAAGCTGTGCATTAATGCCTCAATATTCCTGGGAATGAAATATAGCAGTTCTTGAGATGTTATCTTTCCATGATAAAGGCAGCTCGTGTGTTTAGCTCAAGCTGCATTATTCATTTAAAATAATAATGAACTATTCTGCATACATTTACATGCTTGTGGTAGGGTGGCGTGAGATGGGAAAGCACAGTTACTTACCTGTAACAGGTGATCTCTGGGAACAGCAGGAATAAGTCTTCACATATGGGTATCGTCGGTACCGATGGAGCCTGCGCGGGAACGCTCCCCAGCGTCCAATAAGAAAGCCTTTGGGAGCATCCCACAGCACCTGCAGGCTGCCTTCCCGCCTTTCCCAACCGCCTCTCTTCAGTTCGAGTTTTAAAGCTGAGACAAAAAGAGAGAGAGAGGAAAGGAAAGATAGATAGAGAGATACAACTCCTAGGGGAGGTGGGTGGGTTGTGAAGACTTATTCCTGCTGTTCCCAGAGATCACCTGTTACAGGTAAGTAACTGTGCTATCTCCAGGAACGAGTCTTCACATATGGGGACTCCCTAGCTGCAGATGCCAGGGAGAGACCCCAGAGTTGTGTGTCCTTGAAAAGGGTTCTACCTCCCCCCATGGATCTCTGGCATCCAACCAGGGTAGGTGGGTAGGAGTTGATTAGGAATGGAACAGGTGTTTGAGAACAGCCTGACCAAACAAGGCATCCCGGCGGGAGTCCTTGTCCAAACAGTAATAGGCTGTGAAGGTATGAACCGAGGCCCAAGTGGCCGCTCGACAGATTTGGTCGATGGACACAGAGTTTAGATGAGCCATTGAGGCTGCCATGGCCCTCACATTGTGAGCTGTGACATGGCCCTCCAGAGAAAGGTTCCTACTCTGGTAGGCGAAAGAAATACACTGAGCAATCAAGTTGGACAGTGTTCTCATAGAAACTGGAAGTCCTAAATGGGAAGGATCAAAAGCAACAAAGAGTTGAGAAGACTTTCTATGTTGCTGTGTTCTTTGTAAGTAAAAGGCGAGAGCTCTTTTACAATCCAAAGTATGAAGATTCCTCTCTGCACTTGATGCATGAGGTCCTGGAAAAAAGACAGGTAAGAATACCTCTTGGTTCAGATGAAAAGGCGAGACCACTTTGGGCATAAAGTGTGGATTGGTCCTGAGGACTACCTTATCATGATGGAACCTTGTATAAGGAGGATTAGCCACCAAGGCTTGCAATTCA
The DNA here is from genome assembly GCA_033557465.1 of Ichthyophis bannanicus. Lineage (NCBI taxonomy): Eukaryota > Metazoa > Chordata > Amphibia > Gymnophiona > Ichthyophiidae > Ichthyophis > Ichthyophis bannanicus. The sequence continues at coordinate 840,512,729 of CM066031.1, forward strand.
CTGATGCGGCGTGCTGAGGTGACTGCAATGAGGAAGATAACCTTCCAAGAAAGAAATTTCAAGGAGGTGGTGGCTAAAGGTTCAAAGGGTGGCTTCAAAAGCTGGCCAAGAACCAGATTTAAGTCCCATGCCACTGGAGGTTGTCTAATGGGAGGTTTAGTTAAAAGAAGGCCTCTCATGAATCTTGCTATAAGAGGATGAGAGGAAATAAGTTGTCCATTGAGAGGCTTGAGGGACGCTGCAATAGCACTCAAATGGACTCTTACTGAATTCGTTTTAAGGCCTGCATGGGATAGATGCAGAAGATACTCTAGTAAAGAATTCAAAGGTATTGCAAGAGGGTTAAGACCCTTCTCTGAACACCAAATGGTAAATCTTTTCCATTTGAAAGCATAAGAACGTCTAGTGGAAGGCTTTCTAGAAGCATGAAGAATATCTCTGACTTGCTGAGAGAGATGAAAAACTTGAAGGTCTAGGCCTTCAGCAACCAGGCCCTGAGATGGAGAGACTGGGGGTTTGGGTGCCACAACGTTCCGTCTTCCTGGGATAGAAGATCTGGTGCAGAGCCCAACTCCAGGGAGGGAGCTTGAGAGAGATGCAGAAGTAGAGGGTACCACACTGGCGTGGCCAATGTGGTGCTATGAGGATCATGGAACCTCGGTCTCTCTGAAGCTTGAAAAGTGTTTTGGGAATTAGGGGAATGGGTGGAAAGGCATACAGGAAGTCTTGAACCCAGTGAAGAAGGAAGGCATCCTTGGCCTGAACTCCCTGACACGGAATTCTGGAACAGAACCGGGGAAGTTTGGCATTCCACGGACTTGCAAAGAGGTCTATGTCCGGGGTTCCCCAAATTCGAAAAATCCTGGCTACCTGGTCCATGTGGAGGGACCACTCGTGTGGAAGCAGAACTCGACTGAGTCTGTCTGCCCAAGAGTTTTGAACGCCTGGAAGATATACTGCCATAAGATGAATCTGATGCTCTCTGGCGAAGGCCCACAGTCGCAAAGCTTCATTGCAAAGCGACAGAGAGCCAGTCCCTCCCTGCTTGTTCACATAGAAAATGGCTACTTGGTTGTCCGTGTGGATGAGGACTGTCCTGTAGCTGAGCAGGGAGTGGAACACTCTGAGAGAAACATAGAAACATGATGACAGAAAAAGACCACAAGGCCTATCTAGTCTGTCCTTCCATAACAACTACAACAGTCCACTTTTTACCTTTAGAGATCCTCTGTCTTGGTCCCATGCTTTTTTGAATTCAGTTACTGTCCTCATCTCTACCACCTCCACTGGGAGACTATTCCACGGATCCACTACTCTTTCCGTAAAGAAATATTTCCGCATATCACTCCTGAATCTATCTCCCTTCACCCTCATCCCATGTCCCCTCGTAGCAGAACTTGCTTTCAATTGAAAGAGGCTCTCTCCCTGAACATTTATGCCACAGAGGTATTTAAACATCTCAATCATATCATCTCTATCCCGCCTTTCCTCTAAGGTGTACATATTAAGATCCTTAAGTCTGTCCTCATATGCTTTATAATGAAGCCCATTAATCATTTTAGTAGCAACCCTCTGCACCGACTCCATCCTGTTCACATCCCTTTGAAGGTGCGGTCTCCAGAATTGCACACCATACTCCAAATGAGGTCGCACCAAAGACTTATACAGAGGCATTATCACCTCCTTTTTTCTGCTAGCCATTCCTCTCCGTATGCACCCAAGCATCCTTCTAGCTTTTGCCGTCGCCTTTTCTACCTGTTTAGCTACTTTAAGATCATCAGACACAACCACGCCTAGGTCCCGCTCTTCTTTAGTGGACAAAAGTACTTCACCTCCTATACTGTATTGCTCCCTTGGATTGCTGCAGCCCAAATGCATGACCTTACATTTTTAACATTAAATCCCAGCTGCCAAATTCTAGACCATTCTTCAAGTTTAGCTAGATCCCTCCTCATGTTATCTACACCTTCCTGGGTGTCTACTCTATTGCAGATTTTGGTATCATCCGCAAAGAGGCAAACCTTACCCGACAGCCCTTCCGCTATATCACTAAGCCCACACACAGAAAAGGACAAATGAACAGATTAAAGATCCCAAAAGATTACACAAGAGCCCATAAATCAACAAATAACAGAGCCTTTTCCCACATAGCCCCAACGACCTGGAATTCACTCCCAGAAGAACTACGAACACTAACGGAGATCATTGAACTCCGTAAGAAACTGAAAACTTACCTGTTCAACAAACACTATAACATAGACAACTCAGTACCTGCCCTAGACAAAGGTTAAACAGGCACCTGTCTGCACCAAGCAAAAATCCTTAACCCACACTGACAATCACACACTCATGATGACTTCACAACTTATATCCTTTTACTTCCATGTATATATATACATATATAAAATTGTATATAGTTTACTCTGTTCTGTATTATTTCTCACTGTTTAAACTGTATATTCTAGTTTATACTATGATGTTCCCTGTAAATATGTTCTGTTATAATATGACGTTCACTGTAAAACAAACTTGATTTGTTAATTATTTGTTCATTGTAAACCGCAACTGAACCTTGGAAGATGCGGTATATAAATGTGTATAAAATAAATAAATAAATAAATAAATAAATCACTAACAAAGATGTTAAAAAGAATCGGACCAAGGATAGATCCCTGGGGCACACCACTGGTAACATCCTTCTCCTCAGAGTGAGCTCCATTTACTTGGAGCTAAGAATATTGCTCTTAGTTCCAAGAGATTGATGTGTAGAGAAGTCTCCTGTGGAGACCAGATGCCCTGGGTGGAGAGATCTTACAGATGAGCTCCCCAACCCATTGGAGAGGCATCTGTTGTAAGGGTTGCTTGGGGTAGTGACTGTTGAAAAGGGTACTCCAGCAACAGGTTTTGAGAGGACTTCCACCACTGGAGAGACCAAAAAAGGCGACTGGAGTTTGCTATTTTGTCTGACAGGCAACCTGATGCCTGAGTCCATTGGGTGGACAAAGTCCATTCAGCTGCCCTCATGTGAAGACGAGCATATGGAACCACATGCACGGTGGATGCCATGTGGCCAAAGAGTTGTAACATTTCCCGAGCAGTTAAATGGGACTTTAACTGTATTTGGGAGGCTAATTGCACCAAGCGTAGGAAACGAGCCTGAGGAAGATAGGCCCTTGCAGTTGTGGTATCCAGTAGAGCCCCTATAAACTCCAGAGATTGAGTAGGGGTGAGATTTGATTTTGGGATGTTTATTACCAGTCCCAAATACTGAAGGACACGCATTGTGCAGGTTAGAAAAGTCTTGGCCTCTGACTGAGAGGGAGCTCGAATGAGCCAGTCGTCCAGATATGGGAAAACGAATATTCCTAGAGTGCGTAGAAATGCAGCTACTACTGCCATGCATTTCGTGAACACCCTTGGTGCGGAGGCCAGACCGAAAGGAAGCACCCTGTATTGGTAGTGCTTTTCTCCAAAAAGGAACCGAAGGAACCTTCTGTGTGTTGGATGGATGAGGACATGGGTGTACGCATCCTTGAGATCTAGAGAACAAAGCCAGTCCTGACTCTGAAGGTATGGAAGCAGAGCACCGAGAGAAATCATCTTGAATTTCTCCTTGAATAGAAATTTGTTCAATTCTCTGAGATCTAAGATGGGCCTGTAACCCCCTGTTTTCTTTGGGATAAGAAAATAAGGGGAGTAGAACCCTGTGCCTTGTTGAAGAAGAGGTACTTCTTCTATTGCCCCTTGGGCAAGAAGGGTGGCAATCTCCTGACCCAGAAGGTTGAGGAGAGATGTTGGAGAATTGAACTGTTTCACTATGGTGTGAGGGGGAAGGCTCAAGAAATGAAGCTTGTACCCTTCCTTTATGATAGAGAGTGTCCATTGCTCTGCTGTAATTTGTTCCCATCTGGGAGCAAAGTAAGTCAACCTTCCTGGAATGGTAAGGGGCTCTGGTACCTCCAGAACCAGAAAGGCTAAGTTCTCTAGCTGCAAGTCAAAGGCCCTGAGGAGGCTGAGGCTGCTGGGTTATGGAAGGCCTAGCAGCCTTTGATTTGGCCTGTTTAGGTGGTTGCTGACGCTTTGCAGCAAAACGACCTGCAGAAGATGCCTGCTGATCATAAGCAGGATAGTATCTTCCCTTTTTGGAAAAAGATGTCTTTTTGAACAATCTTTTCTTAACAGGAGCAGAGGTATACTTTGAAAGTCGATCCAAAGCGGAGTTTTCAGCATCCATCTGAGTGGCCTTTGCTTGCCAATCCTTACCAAAAGGGTTTTCACCTGTACAAGGGATATTCCCTAATTCATCTTGGACCCAGAGCTCCAAATCAGAAGCTTGTAGCCAAGCAATTCTGCGTGCCCCTATGGCAATAGTCGAGGCTCTGCTTACACACTCAAAAGAGTCAAAGGCTGCATGGTTGGAAAATTTGGAGGCATCTTGGGCATGTTTGAACCAAGTGAGAAACTCCTGCCTTTTATCCTCCAAAATGAAAGGGGTTAAAGTCTGAAGATGATCTGTGACTTCTTTCAGAAACATTCCTATATAGAGACCATAGGAGTTGATCCAGGCAGCTAGCATAGAAGCTTGAAAAACCCTTTGGCCAAAAGCATCTAGGGTCCTGCATTCACGTCCTGGAGGATTAGATGAGTGTCTCTTTGCACTCTTTATCTTTCTCATGGCAGACTCTACCACAATAGAGTGGTGAGGAAGCTGAGTCTTGTGGAAGCCAGGACGAGGGACACGATACATGGTGTCTAGCCTGCGAGAATGAGGAGAGGTGGTAAGAGGTGTCTCCCACATCCTCAACATGAGATCATACAGAATCTCATGGATAGGTAAAGTAGCTGCCTCTTTAGGAGTTTTAGGATATTGTAAAATATCTAACTCCTTGGCTCTGGGTTCTGATTCAGGGGCCACTGTGATGGAGAGGCCCCTAGCCACTTCCCTAATGAAGTCTTGAAAAGACAAGTCTTCTGGAGGAGACATTCTCCGTTTAGGAGAAGAAGACTCCTGAGGAAGAAGTATTGATGCCTCGACAGAACCCTCAGACTCATCAGAGTTTTCAGAGGAATCGAAGTATCGCCTGTCTGGATGCTCCTGTAAAGCCCGATAGCCGTACCGAGTAGGATCGGTATCGGGAGTAACCGGTACCGGTTCGGTACCAATGGGCATCATAGGACAGGGTACCATTGCAGTCGACACCGAAGCCGATGCCGATGCAATCGGTACCGGCACCGGAAGTGATTCTGGTGCCGGAGCCGGTACCGACAACGGGGATTGTTGCGGTACCGGAGGCGTCGCAGCCTGTATGAATGCCGTTAGGGTGCGCTGCATGGTCAGAATCTTCTGATCCATCGACGCCACCAATGTCTGGATGTCGGTACCAGTGGGAGCCACCGGTACCCCAGAACATGGCAACAGGTGATTTGTCGAGGCCGAGCCATCGATGTCAACTTGTGACCCCATAGACAATGATTTGGAAGCTGGAGCTTCCCGCCGGGGTAATTTTGCCGGTGCGGAATCCTCGAGGGCAAGCCCGGAGGCATCTCGATGCTTGGAGGGAGATCTACCCTTCGAGGACCGGCTAGATTTATGCTTGGTTACCTGAGATCCATGGGAGGAAGTAGAAGACCTGGAAGACGTCGATGCCACCGAAGCTGCATCAGAGGGAAACAGGGTACTGCGCTTGGCTGCTCGGTTCTGCCGACCTCTTTTAGACATCATGGTACAGGACATACAATCCGTAATGGAATGGTCAGGCCCCAAACATTTTAGACACCAGTCATGGGTATCGGTGACAGAAATAGTACCGCCACATTTTGTGCACTTTTTAAACCCGGAGGCGGGCTTCTCCATGAGGAAAATATTTTTAGGCCTAAGGCCCAAAAACTGAAAATGCACAGTGAAGAAAAAAAAAAAATTTTTTTTTTTGAAAGAAAGAAAAGAAAAGACCGGCGGTACCGGTTGTCAGGCAGCAGACCCTCTTGAAAGAAAAGAAAATGTTTTAAACGGAGAAAAAGACGTGCACAAGCTGCATTATTTGGAGGAACCAGCTAGAGGGAGCCAGAGCGACTTCAGAGACACTGAGGAGCCACGCCCCGCTGGTCACAAGGTAATGCCAGCCAGCTTCCAATCCTCGAGGGCGGGAGTGCTTCTTAAGGAGAGTGTGGAAGACTGGAGACAGTTCGGCAGGAAGGAGTTCGGCAGGTCGGCAAGGAGGTCGGCAGGAAGGAGAGAGAGAAGAGCAGCAGTGGAGAAAGAGAAGCAGGCCAAGGAGGCAAGTCCAGCAGAAACAAGGGAAGGATCACTTGCAGCGCAGAGAGAAAGAGGTTAGAATGGAAACCTGATTACTCTACCACTAGCAAACCACCCCGAGTGGAAGGTGATTTCCCTGGAGCTAATGAAGGACCTGGGAAGGTCTCAGCTCAAACAAGAGTGAGAGCTGTTTGTCCAGAGAGGCGAAAGCATTGCTGCAACTGTAGTCTAAAGTCAAATGAGAGACAGCTGGAGAACCTAAGCCGTACTGCACAGGCAAGCCAGAAGCTAAGCCGGTACAGGCCCAGACCTTCACTTGGAGAAGGGACTCCAACCTCACAAGGTAAACCATACTTTCCTGGAAAAAGATTTCAGAAAGCTGCTGTATGGGAAAGACAGGCAGTAGAAGAAAACCGTTTGTCTGAAGGTTCCGGCGATACAAGGTATGGAAAATGTTTACCTAAGAAGAAAGTTCTGAATGAAAAATGTTTACATAGAGCTGCTATAAAACCTCTGAATAAAGAGGAATCTTTTCAGTATAAAACAGCACATAGCCGACGCCCTAGTCTTAGCCCAGAACATTGGGAAGTGATACAGGAACTGTATAAAAAGCCTGAATATATTTTACCTGAAACCAGGGACACAGATTCAGAGGCCTCGGAAGATGAGCCAATGCAAGTGGAACTAGCAGGGGATATTTCAGATCCAGAAATGGATTGTACATACTGTGTTACAGGAAGCCTAGAATCCTTGTCAGGCTTGTGAGCTGTGTGACTTGCTGAATTGAACATTCTTGTTTTGTGTAAATAGCACCAGTCCTGTGAAAGTAACAGTTTTTGGTTTAAACCTGAGTTTTTCTTTTCCTCACCTGAAGTAAGGACATTTTGCTTTATAGTTGTATCCCAATCATTTGAACCATTGCGAAGAAGGGAAATAAAGCACAGTTACTTACCTGTAACAGGTGATCTCTGGGAACAGCAGGAATTAGTCCTCACATATGGGTACGTCGGTACCGACGGAGCCTGCGCGGGAAAGCTCCCCAGAAAGAAAGCTTTTGGGAGCCTCCCACAGCGCATGCGCGCTGCCTTCCCGCCTTTCCTAACCAACTCTCCTCAGTTCGAGTTTAAAGCTGAGACAATAGAGAGAGAGAGGAAAGGAAAGATAGAGAGAGAGAGATACAACTCCTAGGGGAGGTGGGAGGGTTGTGAGGACTAATTCCTGCTGTTCCCAGAGATCACCTGTTACAGGTAAGTAACTGTGCTATCTCCAGGAACAAGCAGGAATGAGTCCTCACATATGGGGACTCCCTAGCTAAGATGCCTGGGAGATTCCCAAGGGTATGAGACCCTGAAAGGTTCCTCGTCTTCCTATGGATCTCAGGCATCCATTAAGGGATGGAGGGCAGGAGTTCTTTAAGAATGGAACAGGTGTCTGAGGACAGCCTGACCAAACAAGGCATCCCGGCGGGAGTCCTTATCCAAACAGTAATGGGCTGTGAAGGTATGAACCGAGGCCCAGGTGGCTGCTCGACAGATCTGGTTGATGGACACAGAATGAAGATGAGCCATAGAGGCGGCCATGGCCCTCACATTGTGAGTTGTGACATGGCCCTCCAGAGAAAGGTTCTTACTCTGGTAAGCAAAAGAAATACACTGAGCAATCCAATTGGACAGTGTTCTCTTAGAGACTGGAAGTCCTAAATGAGAAGGATCAAAAGCAACAAAAAGCTGGGAAGACTTTCTATGTTGCTGTGTCCTGTGCAAGTAAAAAGCAAGAGCTCTTTTACAATCTAGAGTATGAAGGTTCCTCTCTGCACTGGATGCATGAGGAGCTGGAAAAAAGACAGGTAAATATACCTCTTGATTAAGATGAAAAGGTGAGACCACTTTAGGCATAAAGTGAGGATTTGTCCTAAGGACTACCTTATCATGATGGAACCTTGTATAAGGTGGATTAGCCACTAAGGCCTGCAGTTCACTGATACGGCGAGCAGAAGTGACTGCAATAAGGAAAATAACCTTCCATGAAAGAAATTTCAAGGAGGTAGTGGCTAAGGGTTCAAAAGGTGGCTTCATAAGCTGACCAAGAACCAAGTTTAAGTCCCATGCCACCGGAGGAGGTCGAATGGGAGGTTTTGTTAAAGTTAGGCCTCTCATAAATCTTGCAATAAGAGGATGAGAGGAGATAGGTTGTCCACTGAGAGGCTTAAGGGATGCTGCAATAGCACTCAAATGGACCCTTACTGAATTCGTTTTAAGGCCTGCATTGGAGAGATGCAGGAGATATTCCAATAGAGAATTCACAGGAAGTGCCAGAGGGTCAAGACCCTTTTGAGCACACCAAATGGAAAATCTTTTCCACTTAAAAGCATAGGAATGTCTAGTGGAAGGTTTTCTGGAAGCATGGAGGATATCCTTAACTTGCTGAGAAAGATTGAAGTCTTGAAGGTCTAGGCCTTCAGTAACCAAGCTCTGAGGTGAAGGGACTTGGGATTTGGATGCCACAAAGTCCCTTCCTCCTGGGACAGAAGGTCTGGCGCAGCTCCCAAGTCCAGGGAGGGGGCTTGGGAGAGATGCAGAAGTAGAGGGTACCACACTTGGCGTGGCCAGCGTGGAGCTATGAGGATCATAGATCCTTGATCCCTCTGGAGTTTGAACAGAGTCTTGGGAATCAAAGGAATGGGTGGAAAGGCATACAGGAAGCCACGACCCCAATGAAGGAGGAAGGCATCCTTGGCCTGAACTCCCTGACACGGAATTCTGGAACAGAACCGGGGAAGTTTGGCATTCCATGGACTTGCAAAGAGGTTTATGTCCGGGGTTCCCCATTCCTGGAAGATTCTGAGTACCTGATCCATGTGCAGGGACCATTCGTGTGGAAGCAGAACTCGACTGAGTCTGTCTGCCCAAGAGTTTTGGATTCCTGGTAGGTATACTGCCAGGAGATGGATTTGATGCTCTCTGGTGAAGGCCCATAATCTTAGAGCTTCGTTGCAAAGCAACAGAGAGCCAGTTCCTCCTTGCTTGTTTATGTAAAACATGGCTACTTGATTGTCCGTGTGAATGAGGACTGTCTTGTAGCTGAGGAGGGTATGAAAGACCTTGAGAGCTAGGAATACTGCTCGAAGTTCCAAGTGGTTGATATGAAGAGAGGTCTCCTGTGGGGACCAAATGCCTTGGGTGGAGAGGTCTTGTAGATGAGCTCCCCAACCTGTTTGGGAGGCAACTGTTGTGAGGGTTGCCTGGGGCAACAAAGGTTGGAAGGGGGACCCCAGCAACAGATTTTGAGTGGACATCCACCATTGGAGAGACCAAAAGAGACGTTTGGAGGTTGCTATTTGGTCTGAGAGAGCTCCTGAAGCTTGAGTCCACTGGGTGGACAAAGTCCATTGAGCTGCTCTCATGTGTAGGCGAGCATAGGGTACCACATGTACTGTGGAAGCCATATGGCCTAGCAGCTGTAGCATCTCCCTGGCAGTTAAATGGCTCTTTGACTGAATCTGGGAGGCTAACTGCACTAGATGTTGACAACGGGCCTGAGGAAGGTAGGCTCTTGCAGAAGTGGTGTCCAACCAGGCCCCTATGAATTCCAGGGACTGAGTAGGGGTGAGCTGGGACTTTGGGAGGTTTAGCACAAGTCCCAGGTATTGCAGAATGTGCCTGGTGCGGTTCAGGGAGATCTGAGCCTCTGACTGGGTTGGAGCTCGGATGAGCCAGTCGTCCAGGTATGGGAAGACAAATATTCCCAGAGTGCGTAGAAATGCAGCAACTATTGCCATGCATTTGGTGAACACTCTTGGAGCAGAGGCTAGACCGAAAGGAAGCACTCTATATTGGTAATGTTTTCCCTGGAACAGAAAACGTAGGAATTTTCTGTGAGATGGATGGATGAGGACATGAGTGTACGCATCCTTGAGATCTAGAGAACAAAGCCAATCCTGACTCTGCAGGTATGGAAGGAGAGTGCCTAGAGAAAGCATCTTGAACTTCTCCTTGCATAGGAATTTGTTCAATCCTCTGAGATCTAGAATGGGTCTGTATCCCCCTGTTTTCTTTGGAATGAGAAAATAGGGGGAGTAAAACCCTGACCCCTGTTGAAGAAGAGGAACTTCTTCTATGGCCCCCTGGGCCAGAAGGGTAGTCACCTCCTGATCCAGAAGGTCGAGGAGAGATGTGGGAGAATTGAAGTGTCTCAGCATGGTGTAGGGAGGAAGGTCTGAGAAATGAAGTTTGTAGCCCTCTCTTATGATAGAGAGGGTCCACTGCTCTGATGTGATTTGCTCCCATCTGGGAGCAAAATGAGCTAACCTTCCTGGAATGGTGAGAGGTTCTGGCTGTTGTAGAGCCAGAAAGGTTAAGTTCTCTAGTATCAAGTCAAAAACCCTGAGGGGGTTGGGACTGCTGGGTTGTAGCAGCCCCTGCAGGTTTAGGCCTGGCTTGTTTAGGTTGCTGACGCTTAGTAGCAAAACGACCTATAGAAGATTGTTGGACAGAAGTGGAAGGAAATCTGCTCCTTTTGTAAAAAGGCTTTTTGAAAGACTTTTTCTTGGCTGGAATGGAAGTTGACTTAGAAAGTCTATCCAGAGCAGAATTCTCTGCATCCATTTGAGTGGCTTTTATTTGCCACTCCTTGCCAAAGAGATTTTCACCCGTACAGGGCAGATTTCCTAAGCCATCCTGAACCCAGGGTTCTAGATCAGAAGCCTGGAGCCAAGCAATTCTGCGAGCAGCTATGGCAATGCCTGAGGCTCTGCTGGCACCTTCAAAGGAGTCAAAGGCTGCCCTGTTGGAAAACTTTGAAATATCTTGAGTATGCTTAAGCCAAAGGAGGAATTCATCCCTTCTATCCTCTGGAATAAAAGGGAGAAAGTTGTGCAGCTTTTGTGCAACTTCCTTTAGAAACATACCCATATAAAGGCTATATGAGTTGATTCTGGCAATAAGCATACTGGCTTGGAAGATTTTCCTACCAAAAGCATCCAAGGTCCTGCATTCTCTTCCTGGGGGAGCAGGAGAGTGTCTTTTGGTACTCTTTATCCTTTTCATAGCTGACTGCACCACAATGGAGTGGTGGGGAAGCTGAGTTTTCTGAAATCCAGGACAAGGAGGGACACGGTACATAGTGTCCAATCTGCGAGAATGAGGAGAAAGGGTGAAAGGAGTCTCCCATAAATCAATCATATGTTCATGAAGAATTTCATGAATTGGCAAGGTGACTGCCTCTCTGGGAGCCTTAGAGTATCCTAAAATATCAAATTGTTTAGCTCTAGGCTCTGCTTCAGAGGTTACTGAAATAGAGAGTCCTTTAGCCACTTCTATTATGAAGTCTTGAAAGGACAAATCCTCTGGAGAGACATTCTCCTTTTTGGAGAAGTAGGCTCCTCAGGAAGGGTAATGGATACTTCGGGAGACTCATCTGATGAATCAGAATCATCAGAGGAATCGCAGTATCGTCTGTCCCCTTCCAATGATCGATACGCGTATCGATCGGTACCGACATCGGGCGTCCCCGGTACTGGATCGGTATTGAGAGATAGCCCTGGACAAGGAACCTGAGTCGGTATCCTGACCGATGTCGATGCAGTCGGTATCGGTATCGGTATTGGTACCGGTACCGGTACCGACAACGGAACTCATTGCGGTACCGACGGCGTCGCAGCTTGAATAAAAGCCATTATAGCCTGCTGCATGGATTGCACAGTGTGATCCATGGACGCCACGACTGCCTGGATGTCGGTACCGGGAGATTGTGCCGGTACCCCAGAGCAGTCTAACAGGTGCCATCGATGTCAACCTGTAACCCCATAGGAGGAGCTTTGGAAGCCGGAGCTTCCCGCCGGGGTTGTTTGGTTGGGGCAGGATCCTCGAGGGCAAGCCCGGAGGCATCTCGATGCTGAGAGGGAGATTTGCCCTTCAAGGACCTGCTAGGTTTATGTTTGGTTACCTGAGACCCATCAGGAGAGGAAGACCTGGAAGATGTCGATGCCACCGCCGGTGCATCCATGGGAAACAGCACATGGAGCTTGGCTGCTCGGTTCTGTAACCCTCTTTTAGACATTGTGGAGCAGGACTGGCAATCCGGAATGGAGTGTTCAGGACCCAAACATTTAAGACACCATTCATGGGTATCTGTAACAGAAATTGTACCGCTACACTTAGTGCATTTTTTGAACCCGGACGCTGGTTTTTCCATGAGGGAAAATTTTCTTGTGGGCCTGTAGGCCTAAGAAGAAAAATACACCAAGTGAGGAAAAGTATAATTTTTTTTTTTTTTTTGAAAGAAAAGAAAAGAAAAGACCGGCGGTACCAGTCCGGCGTCGGGGAAGGCAGACACGCGACCAAAGAAATAAATTAAAATAAAGAACGTCTTCAGCGGTGACAGGAACACAACCTGCTGGCTCTGCGGAAAAAGAAGAACTGAGGAGAGTTGGTTAGGAAAGGTGGCAAGGCAGCGCGCATGCGCTGTGGGAGGCTCCCAAAAGCTTTCTTTCTGGGAAGCTGGGGAGCTTTCCCACGCAGGCTCCGTCGGTACCGACGTACCCATATGTGAGGACTCATTCCTGCTTGTTCCTGGAGATAAAGCCTTTATTTTTCCCACCACTCTGAGCAGTTGTTTTCATTGAAGATTGGTATCAAGGAAACTACTAGGACCAAAAGTCAATTGGGCCTTTGGAATACTTGCCAATCTCAACTTTATAATTTTTGTGTCTGACCTGCCCTGACCTCTACTAGCCACCAGGGTAGCCCTCACGACACGGTCCGACGTCGAAGAAGGCAGACGCGACACAAAAGAATTAAGAAAAAATAAAGAACTTCTCCTGCGGTGACAGGAACACGACCTGCTGGCTCCACGGAAAAGAAGAACTGGAGAGAGGCGGTTGGGAAAGGCGGGAAGGCAGCACGCAGGCGCTGTGGGATGCTCCCAAAGGCTTTCTTATTGGACGCTGGGAAGCGTTCCCTCGCAGGCTCCGTCGGTACCGACGATACCCATATGTGAAGACTCATTCCTGCTTGTTCCTGGAGATAGGGTTTTCTGTTAAAATACCAAGAGGCAGCAGTTCAGGGAAAACAAAATGTGTTTTTATTTAGACCCAGTTTGTTAAACCTTCACAAAGCCGGTCTCCTGGCTCTTCCTCCAGCCCAATTAAAGTTCCTTCCTTGCTCAGTTAAAGTTCCTATCTTTGTACAACTTGCCTTGAAAGAACTCCTGTCTCCATCAGCCTCTCTCCCCTCTTGCAGCTTGCTGGGATTTTAACCTCTTCCTGTGAGCCATGCTCTCCCAGCCCTGAACTCTAGGCTGCAGGCTCTCTTAAAGGGGCCTGTTGATAATCCCTCTGGAGAGGGACGGGCAACAGTCTACACACCCCCATCACAATGCTTCAGATCTCATTATTAATTAATGTGCATTGTGATAAAAATAATAGCACATTAAGCTGGATGATTGATAAATAACACACATTATTACCAAATTAATGCATGTCAGTTGCTAAATAACACACATTATTTCCAGTTTAGTAAATATAGTCCCTAGCTTGCTATGAAGTCTTCACACTGAGCACTGACCTGACTGTATTCCCTTCTTTCAGGGATGGGTTCTGCAAGCCCAGGAATAGACTTACCAAGCTTGAACTATATCCAGGACATGAACATTAACATCCAACTGCCATAAACGTCCTAATCCACTGAACAGTGCAACTCCCACAAATTTTCTTGGAATACAGAATTTTAGAGACAGAGTTTGTCATGCGTCATTATCAAACATGAGAAAAGACTAGCCTGGCAAAGCTTAGGCAGCAGTGTATGGATATCTGTATGATTCTGCATGATTATGGGTAATTCTAGCTTGAAGACCACAGGGTCAATGGAACCTGAAATAAATGGTTTAAAGTAGTTAATGGACTGTCAACTTCAAAAATTTGGCTGACAGGCAAATCTGATCACCAGTTTGTAAGACCAAAGTGTTTTAATGGCGCTGATCCATCCAGTTATATTGGGCCTGATAGTCAAAAGATTTATGCTCCTTTGAGAATTATGCTCCTAAACTGACGTCTTTGAAAATTTACTAGGGCTGAGAGCCTAAAAATGTTCTTAAAATTTCAGTAAACTCCTAAATTTAGGACATAAAAAGTGGGTGCCATTGAGCAAGGAGGACTGTTTGGGTATTCAGAAAGGGCTGCAAGCTGAGGGCAAGGAACTTCGAAAAGCCATCAAAATATTCCAATTGGTAGATATTTGGAGAGAAACGGTGGCTAAGCTCAAGGATGATTCCTGTTTTTCCCCCAAAGTATGGGTCCTATTCCCACTTGGATTTATTTCTCCTTAAATCATCTCAGGCGCAGAGGGTCAGTCAGGTCAATATTGGCCCTGTTGTCTTCTCTGACCATGCTATGGCGATGCTAATGATGGGGCTAGAAGGTGACTGGGACACAACAAGAGAAAAAGCCGGAGGGTAACGTGTCCTTGTTATCTAGGTCAGATATTAAGGGGAATCCTGAGGTTGTGGGATGAATCTATGAGATTGATTGGCATAGGTGAAGTTTCTCTCGGGGTGCTGTGGGAGAAGAGTAAAGCGCGCCTACGACTATGCTCACACAAACTGCAGCAAAGGTAAAGAAGCAGAGAGAACAAAGGCAGTCTGAATTACTTTCAGTGATTGTGGTGCTTCAGAAGGAGCAGAGACAAGGGTGCTGCAAAAATCCTTGCAAAGTTAAAGAAGTGTGAAGGCCGTGTTAGTCCACTAGAATTAGGACAGCAAGGAAGGACTTAGACACTTTAGAGATTGAGTGAAGTATCAGTTCCGACTTACTAAGGGTAACAATTTAGAGCAGGGCAATCATGCTAGGAAACTGCTGGTTTGATAGATCAAGAAACAGTGAGGTGGTGGGTGAGGTGCAGCATAGCAAAGGGATCAGGTGCCTGGATAGTAAGGATATATGTGCTGCCTTCCGGAAGTTCTACTAGAAGTTATATTTCTCGGAGGCTGGTGTGAAGGAAGCAGAGTTGGGGGGGAGGGGCTATGTAGAGAACTCTGGGTTGCCCTGATTTTGGAGGAAGGAAGAGGGGGCCAGCTCATTCAATCTCCTCTTTGGAAATTGTGAAGGCCATTCTTGTGCTCCCCACAACCAAAGCGGCAGGAAATGATGGTACCCAGGAGAAATGCTCGCCCTTGTTAGCAGAGGCATTTAATGAGGCTTGAGGTCTGGGCATCTCCCTGATGCCTTCTATGATGCCCATGTGATGCTGATCCATAAGGATGGGAAGGCCCCAGATTTGTGTGGTAGCTACTGCCCCATTGCACTGTTGAGTACGGACATGAAAATCTTTGCTAATGTCCTTGCCTTTAGGTTAGAGAAAGTTGCCAAGATTTGCAGGGTAGATTTCTCCTAGACAACGTGTGCTGTGCTGTTAACATTATCTGGGACCTGTAAAGGCACACAGAAAGAGCTCTGTGTGTGGCTTCAGATGCTGAAAAGGCCTTTTACAAGGAGGAGTGGAGATACCTATTCAGCCTGACAGAGTATCTGAATCTAAGGGGGGACGACAATGGTTTAAGTGCTGAAAGAGCTGTATTACCGGCCTAACGCCTCTATTCTGGTAAATGGCTTTCATTCAAAGCACTTCTCGTTAGTTTGTGGTACCAGGCAGGGGTATCCTCTTCTCCAATACTGTTTGCTCTGAGCATAGAGCCTTTGGCTTGTTATCCAAACTAATAAGGATATTCACCCAGTAGAGGCTGGAGAGCTGGAGCACAAAATCTCCCTTTATGCAAAGATACCTTGATTTATTTGAGGGAACCGGAGGCCTCGGTGCCTCATCTTCTGCAGGAGATAGTAAAGTTCTTAGAGGTCTCAAGCTTTAAAATTTATCTTGAAAAGGTGGAGGGTTTGCCGCTGGGATTCTCTCCTGCAGAATATAATAGTTTTTTTCCTTTAAGTGGGTAACAATGTCCTTTTGTTATCACGGAGTGCGCTTGTCAGCAAATACCACCTCATTGATTTAAATTATAAGTCAGATGTGCAAACTATGCTGCAGCAGCTAGCGGAGTGAAGAGACCTTTCTTTAAGCTGGTAGGGTAGACTATCTGAGCCCAATATTAAAAAAAAAAGCTGAGCTCCTTAATTTAGGCTACTAAATTTGTGCCCGTGCGTGGGCATCGAAACAATAATGCTTGACAAAAGTGGAAAGTGATGCCCATGGTCTGTCTGACAAATGTCTGCAGGGGCTACCAAGCTCTGCTCCATCCAGGAGGCTTGTGCATGTGTAGAATGGGCATGCAAACCCTCTGGAACTAGCCGGTCCCACAACAGATATGCCGAGGCAATGGCCTCCTTAATCTAGCACACTAAAGCTGACTTGGCCACCACATCACCATTGCGTGGGCCAGAAAACAGCACAAAAAGATGGTCAGACTTACAAAGGGAATTCGTAACCTTGTACCAGAGAAAAACCCTCTGGACATCCACAAGGCGAAGATCCTTATCCTTTCACCTACACTGCTTCTTAGAGGAGGAGGCCGGAAGACCATCTGGTTCACATGAAGATGAGAAATCACCTTAGACAAGCAGGAAGGCACAGGCCAAATGGAAATGGCCTCATTAGAAAAGACAGATAAGGATCATGGAAAGACAGAGCCTGCAGCTCGTAAATACGTCTTGTGGCACACATCGCAACCAAGAAAACCATCTTGAGTGTCAAATTCTTAAAGGTAGCGCGTTTCAATGGCTCAAAAGGCGCCACCATCAAGGCCATGAGCACCAGACACAGATCCCAGGAAGGGATCACAGACTGGAGGGGAGGACACAGATGCCAAATCCCCTGGAGAAAGCGCAAGATGTCCAGGTGCAATGCTAGAGACCTACTAGCCACTGAACCTTGGAAACAGGCCAAAACTGCCATCTGAACTTTCAGGGAGCTAAAGTAAGGGCCCTTCTCCAGGCCATCCTGTAAAAAGGCCAATAGAGAGGGCACCTTGGCTGCCTCAGGAACCAACTGCTGAGCACTACATCATCGCTCAAAGAGACACCAGATCCGCATGAATGCTAGCTTGGTAGACCTCTTCCAAGCTCCAAGCAGAGTAGAGACCACCACTGGAGAGTAGCCCTTATGTGCTAGTCATCTCCTTCGAAGAGACAAGCCATAAGTGAGAAATGAACCGGCTCCTCCAGGATGATATGGTTCCTGCAGGCGCCTCCTTTTCGGTTGCCTTCATCTCCAGGCCTGTTGCAACTGAAAAGGAGGTGCTGCAGGAGCCATATCAGCTTTCTAAACAACGCTCTCCTCGGCCAATCCAGCACCATTAGAACAATCCTATTCAGGCAGCGTTTTATACGCTGAAACATATGCCCCACTAGGGGCCACAGAGGAAACACCTACAGCAGGTTCTGACTCATCCAAGGCTGGGTAAGGTTATTTATTTATTTATTATTTTATTTAACATTTCTTCTATACCGCGCTATTAAAATCAGTGCGGTGTACAATGAACAAAACATACTGCAATGCATACAAGCAACATTGAGTTTACAAAGAACAGGGAAAGATAATACATGGGATAACCGGGAAAACTATGTACAGTTAACTTTATACTATATATATACTTTAATTATATACAATATTCTATACTCGATTGAATATTGTGCGTGAATTCCTGTGGGTGGAGCAGGTAAATGGTTATCTTGTTTATCTTGAGGGCTATCGTGTAGTCTAACCATTTTTTGGTTGTATTAGAGTGCTAAGGCATCTGGGGTATGTGGGAAGCTTGGTAGATGTGTGAGTGTCCAGGATAACTTCTGGGTAACATTTTGTGAACAAATGGTGTTTCACGGCTTTTCGGAATTGTATTAGGCTTTTGATGCCACGGATTTCATGGGGAAGTGTATTCCAGTTTAGAGGGGCGAATATTGAGAAAGCTCTGTTTGACGTAGCTTTAGTACATGATGTCATCATCTTAGGAACTATTAAGGTGTTCGTAGCAGTAGTTCTCCTGTTTTTATTTTCGAGGGTGCTGTGAATTAGGTTGCTGATTGGTGTGGGTGGGTAATTATTCATGGCTTTGAAGGTCAGGATTAGTGACTTATAGTGGAGTCTGGCTTGAAGAGGTAGCCAGTGTAGGTCTTTCATGATAGGCGTTATGTGAGCAGATCTTGGTGACCCAGAGAGGACTCTTGCAGCTGCATTCATAGCCAGACGAAGTGGATTTAAAGTTGATTGAGAGATCCCGTGGAGGATGATGTTAGCAAAATCTAGATGTGGGAGGACTAATGCCTGGAAGGTTGATCGGTAGTTGTCGATGTAGTCGGTAGTTGTCGATGCAACTGAAATAGCAGCAAATGTTGGCACTGACGGGTCGCCATCAGATCCATTTTGAGGTGACCCTTGCAGTGCAGAATTAACTGAAATGCCTCCTGACTTGTCCTACTCTCTAGGATCCAGAGAGTGTTGGCTGAGGAAGTCCACTTCCACATTGTCCACCCTGGCAATGTGCTGAACCCACAAGGCTAGGAGGTTCTTCTCTGCCCAGACAAACAGGAGAGCCATCTCCAGAGCTATCCCAGCACTCCTTGTTCCACCTTACCGATTGGCATAAGCCACTGCCTTGGCATTGTCTGAAAACATTCGAACTGCCCGGCCCTCGAATAGGGGCCAGAAATTCAGAACAGCCAACCTGATGGTCCTTGCCTCAAGGCAGTTGATAGATCACACCGCGGTTCCAGCGGCCCTTGGCCGTACAGTTTTGGCAATGGGCTTCCCAGCCCATGAAACTGGCATTCGTCATCAGGTGGATCCAGGAGAAATCGTCCAGTGGCATGCCCTTACTCAGAGACTTCACCATCAACAGGAGCAGGAGCCTACGCTGGAACTCCTGAGAACTCAGGGACCACTGAGCCAGCAAGGACCATTAGAGCAGTTGAATGTGAGGACTCACCCAAGGCATTATCTCTACAGTCGCCACCATCAATCCAAGGAGCTGAAGATAATCCCAGACTCTGGGAGTCTGCTGTGCACTGAACAGCGTCAGGCAATCCAACAGTCTTTGACTTTCCCTGACTGATCACCCTGTCAAGGCTTTTCAAAAGGGACACCACTCGGGACACTACCCGAGGCACCTCTGAAAGGGAATGTGCCAGTCATCCAGATAGGGATAGACATAGATCCCTTGTGCCACAGCGTCATAGCTGCCACCACCATGATCTCAGAGAATGTCCTCGGGGTGGCGGATATCCTGAAAGGGAGGGCGGTGAACTGACAGTGAGAGCCAAGCATGGCAATACCCAGATAGTTTGCTGATCCACACAGTTCAGGATATAAAAATACACCTAAGCCAGATCCAGAGAAGCCAACAACTCCCCTCAGCGCACTGCTTGAATCATGGAGCGCAAAGTTTCCATCCAAAAGCGCAGGATGCACAAGTGTTCATTGCCCCCCTTGAGATCCCGAATGAGTCATAAGGAACATCCTTTTTTTTTGGCACCATAAAAAAGATGGAGTATCTGTCTTTGCCCAGCTTGTCTGGAGGGGTGGACATCCCCATCTTTAGGTGCAGCAACTTGTCCAAGGTAGTACGCACAGCGGCACTTTTGATTGCAGATTCACAAGGTGAGATGATGAAGGCATCCGGAATTGGCTCTTTGCACCCCAGGACATAGCCAAACTGAAAAGTGTCCAGCACCCAGTGACCCTTGGAAACCCTGGCCCATTCCTGAAAGCTCCATGAAAGTGTTTTTGTTTTTTTGTTTTTTGTCAGTAACGACCAGAGTCCCAAAACATCTGGGGATCCGGCCAGCGCACCCTTGGTTGACAGGTGCAGGCTGACAAGAGAGGGGCACCAGCCCGCTTCACAGGCCCCTTGGACCTGTCTTCCAGAAGGCAGTAAGATTTTGTCTCGCCCAGGTCCTGCACCAGTTTTTATAAATCATCTCCAAAGAAGCTTCCCCTTAAAAGCCAGGTAGGCCAACTGGGCTTTGGAAGATGTATCCGCTGTCCAGTACTGGAGCCAAATCCAATGCCATGACACCATCATCAGGGCATAGGGTTGCCAACTGGCTCCAGATTTGCCCAACAGGCTTAATCCATTTCTGGGTTTACTCTACTGCATGCAGGGACATGTAGTTCTGATTTCTCTATTGCACTCCATAAGAAAAGCAAGACTACAAGTCCCTGCATTCAATGGGGTAAACACAAAACTGGATCAAGCCTGTCGGGCGCATCTGGAGCCAGTTGGCAACCCTATCAGGGCACCATCCCTGGCAACCAAAAGTAACAGGTCATACATGGCATCAGAAGAGAAGGCCGCAGCCGACTTAAAAAAAGGGTAGAAACATCTAGTGGAAGAGAATGAATCCACTGGAGCAGGGCTTGAGATGTCAGGCCTGCACATACCACAAATGAAGAATAGCAGCCACCGCAGCAAACTGGTTCTGCAATACAAATCCACCTTTCGATCCAGAGTATCCTTTAAGACCAATCCGCCTTCCACAGGAATAGTGGTCCATCTAGTAACTACTGTGACCTGCATATCCACTTTGGAAATATCAACCACACAATGCACTCCCTCTCCAGAAGAATGTGCATCTTCTTATACATTCTTAGCCCCTGAGGCTAAGAATGTATCCCACTCCAGCCAGAATAGACCCTTGAGCACCTCGGGGAAGACAGTAGTGGATTTCCATACTCCTTGCAGGAGCAGATGCCTCTTCGCTTCTTGCTCTGTGACTGAAGCCTCCACTGTGTTTGAAGTGGATAAGACCGTGGGATCAACACCTCCAGTTCCTACTCTTGGAACAGGCAAATAACCTCGGCCTCCTCACAATCCTCTGAAGATGCAAGTACTTCATCTACATCAGACATCTCAATCTAAGTCACAGCTAATCCCCATCCCCAAGGGAGGGTGCCCCTGCTGGGGATGCTTTGCCATCAATCGAAGGAGGCTTCTACTCTCAGTCTGCCCCCACGAGACTGCATGCATGGGAAACAAAATGTTGCAGGTTCTGCATGTCCACGCCGGAATGACCAGGCCTGCTGCAAAGAATACGATTTCTTGGGAGGACAATCTGGACTCTGCAAGCTCTCCTCAAGGAAATGACCCCCTACACTTGGGTGCATAGTTGCCACCGATCCCCTACAGGACGGGGAGAGGCCGACAGCACGGATGGCCAGCTGAATATCCTTACCCATAGCACCATCCACCACTTCATGTCCTAAGGAAGGCACGGTTGGGCTAACAGCATCCCTTGGCTGAGAAAGGGGGAGTAGGCCTTCCAGAGACAACTCAGAAGCAGAATCCAGAAGATGGAGATGAGGCACCATGCTTGCCATAGGCCAAACAACATCACCTGGAAGAAAAATAAGAGTTAAGGCAAGTGTCACAACAGCGTGTACTAAGGCCATGGTGGCCCAAAGGGCGCATGTTAACTATGCTTTTACTACAGCACATGTTACGGGTACTTGTGGAGGGATGCATGTTGGAGCCACATGGGCAGAATGCACACAAGGATCATGCAACTGCCAGGCGCACAATAGAGAAAACGCTATTAACCCATGCAGAAAATGGCAGGAAACTCCCACCCAGTGTCCACAGTCACCAGCAGTCTATCCCGAATTGCACCCCCTGACAAAATCAGAAGCACCTACCAAGGAGACTGATGAAGTCAAGCCTTGGTACTCAACCCCTGAGAGCCCGAGGCAGAGAATCTGTGCCGGGCTCAGCTCTATGCCCCTGGAACTGTTTGGCTGGCTTTGCAGCACTGCATGTAAGTGGCTGGCAGGCAGATCCCTCTAAGAGACTTCTGCAATCTTTGGAAAACAGTAGGGGGGAGGCAGAGGAGGAGGGAGGGAGCATTGAGGTTGTGTGATACAGTCGTACTCTTCCAGATCCTTCCAAATCCTTACAGTTTCTGGCTGCTCAACATGCCCTTATCCAGGTAAGAGCGTGGAACTGAACCAATTTTCCCTCCTCCTATGGCTATCAAAAAGACCGCAGTCTAAGGGAGCCTCCCACATTGCGCTCTAGTGAGAGATCAACCCGCAGGCTGTTATTCATGAGTGTTTTAAATCAATCTTTTCCTCTCAAATCCTCAGAATTTTCTTCAGAGAGAAGAAAATCCATCCAGCATCTGCTGGAGACAAAGAAATACTGAAGGGACCTCTGGTGACCGAGGCGAACAGAGGCATGGGAGTGATGTCATTGAAACCTGGGCTTTTCATTGGTTCTTTGTCTCTACCAATCTGCTGGTAAGGGAACACAACTCACTTGTCTGGACTGATCTAGCAGGCTGATATGGAATCATGTTTTCACCCTACTTGAAATGAAATCAGAGCCACACATTCCTGCTATTCTCAAGGGTGGGAAACACAACGGAAGGTAGCACTCTTCTGGTGGGCTACACACAGCCAACAAGCGCCAAATCACTGATTCACTGGGACAGGGAACTAAAGCTGAAGCGTACAAATGAGTTGACAACACTTCCCCCTAAATGCAAAATAAGTCATAATGACCAGCTTTGTAGTGGTTTCATGACCTATTTCTCAATGAGCACTGGTAGCTGCACTTAGAGAACGCAATGAAACAGGCTTCATGGATGATGGCCTTCTGCCAGCTCCACATTCCAGAGCTGCCCCTTAGGCCACTGCAGCGGCTTCTATGGAAATAAGCAGTCAGAGGCCTGTAAACAAAGGATGAAGCACAGCTTCAGTGGGACAGGCTTTCCCCTCCACTCTTCCTTCATTTTATTGTCAGCTTTAATGATTAAAGAAAAAACAAAAGACTTCATATTTTATTAAGGCAGACTAAACTACTGAACATTTCCAAACTGAAGGAAATTAAGGCAAACAGAACATTTCATGCACACTAACTCAGCTGCAGCAACCCGCATGTGCTCTTCTTAAGCGTAAATACATGGACAGCGCACATCTATACAATATTAATACTAACTGCAGGAATCACCCTTCTAATGATGTTTGTAAGACTCACAGGTGCAGAATGAGGGTAACTTTTCGGCATGTGCAGGCCCAAAAGAAACGAGGTTAGTCTTCCTTTAAAACAAAGTTTTAGCAGTTCTTCTATGGGGTTTTTTGTGGTTTTGCATGTACGCACACTGGTTTATTGGTGTGTGCAAACCAATTGTACGCACATTAATTCATAGCCATTTGTGTACACTCACAATCTGCATGTGCTATCATTTTTAAAGCACCCAAACGAATACCCAGAGAAACTCAAAATGCACATGGCCTAGTAATTTTAGAACAGGGCGCCGATTTTTTAGCTTAGTTTATAAAGACACATAGGCAAATCCTGCAGAAAAAGAGCCTAAGTTGTGGGCGCTGAGCTTACGCCTGATTGGGAGCAGACATAAATATTAGCACGCAAAGTACACAGGTAGAGAGGCCTAGTCAAAATGTTTTAGCCGGTTAGCAGATCTACCACCGGTAAAATGTGGCCACTGCGATATTCAGCGCCACTGACCGGGTAGTGCTACTGAAAATCCCCAAAGACTGCCGACAACAAAACCGGGGCAATCTGAGGGTGGAGCGAGGGTGGCAACAGCTGCTTTCCGGTTAACAGCGCTATGCATAAGTGGTAAAGTTAGGACAGGTGAACAGCTATCTGAGCTTTCGCTGCTCAGCGCTATCCAGCTCGTTGCTGCTTATCGCCGCTAAGTGGAGAGTGGCACAGGTGACCAGTTAGCCCGGATATTCAGCAGTGGACATCTGGGTTTAATTAATGTGGTAGCGGCTAGGTGTTGACACTCTCCACTCACCCCTTTCCTCAGACCAGCCCACATCCCAGCCAAATGTAAAAAGAATGGGAGGGGAGAGGGCGGAATATTCAGCGGCAGCAGCTGAACTATATAAAGCGTCTAGCCACCACCGCTTTAATAAAACCTGGATATTCAGCACCAGAACTTATCCGGGTTCGTCTAATGGTGTATCAGTACGCGTATCTGGTCAGTGGTGTTATTCAGCCGCTAACCGAATGGCAAAAAACGGTTAAAGTCCGGATGAAGGACTCGTTGTCTGCTGGGAGCCAGTGCCTCCGGCGCTGCCCACAACTGAGAGAGCACATCTGCTGAGTGGAATGGCACTGCCTGATGACGCACTTTCAGCAACTGAGCCCCAGCTGGAAGGGAAAAGCACGGCCATGCAAACGCTGGGAATACACGGCGCCATGTTGGAGAGCTTTATGGATTGCTCTGAGCTCAAGAGGAACCACGGAGAGTGGATCCCGGTCTTGTAACTGTAATCTCGCTGGTAATGATGCAACTCTGAGGCAAGCAGAAGTTCAGTGGACTGCAGTTTTCAATTTCGGAACATTATGAGAGGCCATACATGCAAGAGTAACTTTCCAGGCAAATTCAGGGATTGTCCCACCAAGTACAAATATCTCAGATGCTGATGAATTCTATTCAGACTAAGCAGGTTGTAAGTAATTTAGAGAAGAGATTATCTGAAAGTGAAAAGACAGTCATAAAGACTGAAACCAATGAAGCTATTCTGGTTAGGCACAACCTGAAACTATATAGGATAACATCCTTCAAAGCGCACATAAATATATTGTTCTGGCAACATTACTTATTTATTTATTTATTTAGACAGATTTGTATCCCAACTTAGCCTACAATCAAAGTGGTCACATTACAATTGGAAGGTTACATTTAACATGAGGTACTTAACAAAAATATACATTGAACTTAAACAGGGCGGATGTCGATTTAATCGAGGTAGTTGCAAAACCATTCGGGTGAAGACTATTGGTTGTCTGTTTGCTCATAGGTTTCTGTGAAGAGCAGGGTTTTAAGGGCCTTGTGGAAGTCTTTAGAATCATTCTAGGTCCTCAGGCCCATCGGGAGGGAGTTCCAAAGTGAGGAGGCCAGTAGTGAAGGAGCTCTTCTTGATGTTGCTTTAGTCTTGTGATATCCAGCAGGTGTGCCGATTCTATTGTCACTATTAGTTCTTCTTGGTCTATTAATGATATCCCTTGTTATTATATCTTGGAGTGCATCTGCCGATTGATGATGAAAAATTTTAAAGATGATCATGATTATTTTGAATTTTGTTCTGGCAATCATTGGGAGCCAGTGCAGCTGCTGTAAGACGAGGGTGATGTGCTCTGATCTTGTAGTGTCAGTAATGATGCGTGCAGCGGTGTTTTGCATCATTTGGAGTAGGTATAAGGTCTGCTGGGGAAGGCCTGATACAGCGAGTTTCCATAATCGAGGAGAGGTGTGATGAGAGTTTGGCACACTGTGTGGAAGTGGTCTTGATGGAGTATTGGCTTGAGCTTTCTAATGGTCCTCAAGCGGAGATAAGCCCTGTTTGCGATTTTGGCAATGTGAGATTTCAGATTCAGAGCTCTGTCCATTATGATGCCCAGGTATTTAACTTCATCCTTGACTGCTATTGGTTAGTCTAGTATGTTGATAGTTTGAGACGGAATGAAAGTGGGGTTCCTAGTTACAAACATTGCCTCTGTTTTATCATAAAATATCTCAAAATAAGAACCCTCCAACACCTCTGAACGCACCTTGAACCACCAGACGTCCGCTCTGCACTCCAAACAATGGTCCTATCGCATCTCGATTACTGCAATGCAATATATCAAGGCCTCCCACAAGCCACACTGCTCCCTATACGAACCGCACTACATACAACAGCACACGTCATTCAAGGTGCTGCAAGGAATGATCATATCACACCCTTCCTAAAACAGTTCCACTGGTTACCACTACCCAGCTACATAAAATATAAAATAATCCTCCTCACTCATAAAGCCTTACATTCTGACCCACCAACACATCTCCACATCTTACTTCAAATCCCACAGAATAATAGACCTAGAAGAACCGCATCCCAGACCTCCTTTACCAACCCGTATGGAAGAACCAAGGATAACCAGCAAACCTGCAGAAGCGCATTCAAACTTAACACCCCATCCATATGGAATGCCATATGGAACACTCTGAGAAGCATCACTGACATCACAATCTTCAGAAGACAACTAAAACTCACCTATTCACGGAACACTTCTGTCCAAAGACATAGCTCCAGCAGTTCCCTAGTCACAAAGTTACACACACCATCCTGTAAATATGTACATAGTTTAAACATGCAAAATAATCCAAGTTGTATATAATTCTACTGTTCACTGTTCAATGTAACATCGATGTTTTACGCAAACCGCTATAACCCGGCGAAAGGTGGTATGAAAATCCAGCTAAATAAATATATGGAAAATGCCAATCACAACAGGAATTTGTGAGTCACAAATTTTCCTAAGGCTCTTAAGGGCACGTTTACTAAGATGTGATAGCCTATAGCAGCTAACGCAGGCAAACAACCCACAGCCGCAAAAGACCCACAGTATCTGCCAGGGGTTTCCCAGCTTTTCACCTGCGGATACCACAGAGGATCTGCAGGCAGCGCGGGATGCTGCTAACCGTGCTGAGCTCACCACGCCCACTCTCTGCCTCTACCCTGCTCACTCACGTCTCTAATGCAGGTGGTACAGTTAGCACATGATTCGCCCTGCGCTACCTGGCGACGCACGTCCCTGAGCGCCTTTAGCGCCTGCCAGAACACGCACTGCCAGGTAGCGCCTTTTAGTACAAGACCCTCTAAATTTGACTTCACACTGCTACAATTTTTAACATGTGCAAATCAACATAATGCAGGTTCGCCTACAAATGAACGCGCATTAAGTTGATTTGTGCATGTTCAAACTTTTTTAAAAACACAAAAAAAGTGTGTGAAACAAGCTGAAAAAAAGTCTTAAAATCATGGAAAAAGCCCAAATGAACAGCAAGTGAACCAAATCGTTTTGCCCTGTGCAGATTCCTAGTACTTTCCCCATTTTATTTCTGTAACTTGCCAATGGGAATCGAAGTCAAAGAGTATTTGATTAACTTTTAATCTATAGCTGGTTCAGAGTTTGCTGGGCACAAGAAGTGCTGGGTGGACATCTCCATACCATAGTCTCTGCTGCACAGCAAAGGGCACAGTCATAATCTAAAACCAATGTGCATTTTGGTCTGCAGCAAAACAGAATGCTCGCCAAGCAGGTACGTACTGACCAATGTAAAAAAGCATGCTCAGACACTCAGAGCATATGCATAAGCAAATAAGGGCTTTATTATACATGATTATGAGCGTGTACCACATGCCATTATGGTTTCCTTTGACATGCTAATATTTTATCCATATTTATCTGTTCATTTATATATTCCTATACACAAAACCGGTGCAAGGGCATTAGGGCTGTACGTGAAATTTCAGCCTTGTGCTTCCTCACAATTAGCTTTTGATCATTGAATTCAATTGTAATCATCTCAATACCACCGTCCAAGAGCAGTCCTATACATATGTATATCTGGCCATCACACTATTAAATACTGAACTATATGCATAATGAGAAAGATTTCAATAAGCCATCCACCAGGATAAGGGGACGTTCAAGGCGAGTTGCATGCAGGTACAGTAGGTATTTTCCTGGCCCTGGAGGAATTACAATGTAAGTTCTACCTGAGGTAAAGAACGGTTAGGTAACTTGCCCCCAAGGAGCAGCGGTGGGATTTGAACCCGGACTTCTCTGGATCTAGCCCGCTGTTCTATTAGGCGTGTAGTGTCTGGTCTTCCTTCGGGTAAAGATATGTACTGATGACAGAGTTTGTGCGGCTGGCAGGATCCACTGGTTTGCTCTGTCTGTAGCTACTTTTGCTTCCCCCTTAGAAATTGCTACCCTAGGCGTCCGCCTACATTGCCTAGTGATTGCACCAGCCCTGCTCGTATACCTCCCTTGCTGTCTAGTGATTTGTACCTCCTGATAGAAAAAAAAAGGTTTTTGAATTCTAAGATCTTTGGCAAATTGTGTGATTCAGAACAGAAACCCATATGAAGTGTCGCAAGGCCAAATTTCCAGTGAAACCCGCATTCACTTTCAATGCATCATCTTGCCATTTTTTTAAGCAAAATATCTCCCATACTCCCAAAGGGTCCCCTGGTGTAGTGAATCACCGTCACATGACATTCCGAACAATAAAGCACATATCGCCTTCAGAAAGATGTCCATACACTCCCTCGTCTGCCTGATGCAAAACTATTCATTCAATATGACTGTGAATGTAAAATGTTTGGTTTTTAATCTGAGTTTTACATGATAGTATGTGGTACAAAGGAAGCTGACATTTGTAAAAAAAAAAAAAAAAGATGGTATCTCTCTGTCAAAATCAAAGCTCTACATAAACCCAAAAGTTATTCTATGATCAAGAGCTGAATGAGTCATAGCAAGATGGCATATGACGATCTACAAAAAGGAAAGATTATAAAAGATGTAGTCATCGCAGGCTTTCTTCCAGTGAGCAACAAATTGTTCCCGTGTTTGCAAATTCTTCGACCAACTTAGTAACAGTTTACAAAAAAGTATTTCTGTGGTTCCTCAGGATATGTCGTTTCATACTTAGGAAGCAGCGCTATGCTGTGATAAACCCAAAAGGCAATGCCTCACGTCTTTTTTATCCATTCGAGATTCATGATGCACTATCAGCGCTCCTCTGTTATATTCTTCTTATTCAGACCTTCCAACAATGATCTTCACAGGTTGTACAAATAACCAGAGTCAAATATGTTTTTTTTCCACTCTAATGCTGTTTAGACTATATTAATGGATCATATTTTCCATTATACCACAGCCAAGAGAAAGCACGAGGATCCTCAGGGTGGTCGGAGTACCCATAGAGAGCAAAGAGTATGCTATATGGAGGCTGAAATAAACTCGTTAATGAAGGGACAGATTTAAAGATCAGTAAACGTGTAGAACACTTAACTCTCTGCTCGCCTGCATAATTCTGAAACAGTGTATCTTTTACACAAGGCTGCTTTTGAAAGTAAAAGCATTGCCAAAGAAAAACTGCACGTGAAAACCTTATGCGATAAGCACAGTAAATCCCTTCTCCAGTTCTTAAATTTAGCCTTTAAGGCTAAAGAATTTCAGTTGCCATGTTAATCCACTTTGAATATGTGGAAATAAGTCTAATCCCGTTTTCTGTGTGGTCCAGCCAGATGATGTAGACTGCTAGGCTAACAAGGGAGCACACCGGTCTAGAGAGCTATTAGCCAGAGTTTGTCTGAAGTCTTTGGAGTGTTACGTATCAGGGTTCAAACTTGAGAGGAGATTTAAAACTATGTAGCAGCAATTTCCCAAGAGTTCTGACACATTGACACACTCTCATCCACTCTTCTTAATAATTACATTAGTACAAAGGTCCAACAGTAGCCATTCCAGATCCAGGTTCCCAAAAGGTAGACAAATTCCATGCTGCTTATCCCCAGGGGTAAGCAGTGGATTTCCCCAGTCTATTTTAATAATGGCTGATGAACGTTTCCTCAGGAACTTCTCCAAACCTCTTTTAAACCCAGCTACACTAACAGCTTTTACTGATTACGTGTTCAGTGAAAAAATAGTTGGCTCTTCCATGCCTCAAAAAAAGTTGTCTTCAGAATTGAAGAGAAGGCTATGGAGGCCTAAAGGCCTAGTTTTGCAGTGAAAACCGCGTTAAGGTAAAAAAGGAAAAAGAATTATCGGGACCGGTGTCAGATTAATGGACTGACATCAACGGGAAGGCGAAAGCACGATGCTCCACACCAAAAGAGAAGTTTTTTGGCAGTGACAGGAAGACGTCCTGCTGGTTCCGTGGAAAATGAAAAACTGAGGAGAGGAGTTGGGAAGGTGGAAAGGCAGGCACGCAGGCACAGTGCAGTGCTCCCAAAGGCTTTCCTATTGGATGCTGGGGAGCGTTCTCATGCGAGATCCACTATTGCCAATGTCACCCATATGTGAAGACTGCATTCCTACTTGTTCTGGAGATTGGGCTTTTCCTCCAAGAACTTCTCAAAACCTCTTTTAAACCCAGCTACACTAATAGCTTTTACAGCTTTTACTATTCCAGAGTTTGATTACACGTTCATAGCATAGTCTTAAATGTGCTACATTGTAGTTTCATTGTATGTCCCTAGTCTTTCTCCTTCTTGAAGGAGTAAACAACCAATCTATGTTTACCCGTTCCGCTCCAGTCATTTTTAATAGAACACTATCATATCTCCCCTCAGTCGTCTCTTTTTCAAGTTAAAGAGCCCTAACCTTTTCAGCCTTTCCTCATAGGGGTATCCTTCTATCCCCTTTATCATTTTGGTCACTTTTCCCTGTACCTTTTCTAATTCCGATATATCCTGTTTTATTTTATTTATTTATTTATTTAAAGTTTTTTTTATATACCGCCTTTCTACAATTCAAGGCAGTTTACATTGAACTCAACTCAAGAGTGTAGTTTCAGCTGTTGTACATAGAACAGTAACTTGTAGGAAAAATTTATCTATAGTTAACAGGTAAAGCACAGTTACTTACCTGTAACAGGTGATCTCTGGGAACAGCAGGAATAAGTCTTCACATATGGGTATCGTCGGTACCGACGGAGCCTGCGTGGGAACGCTCCCCAGCGTCCAGTAAGAAAGCTTTTGGGAGCATCCCACCACGCCTGCGCGCTGCCTTCCCACCTTTCCCAACCTCCTCTCTCCAGTTCGAGTTTTAAAGCTGAGACAAAGAGAGAGAGAGGAAAGGAAAGATAGATAGAGAGATACAACTCCTAGGGGAGGTGGATGGGTTGTGAAGACTTATTCCTGCTGTTCCCAGAGATCACCTGTTACAGGTAAGTAACTGTGCTATCTCCAGGAACAAGCAGGAATGAGTCTTCACCTATGGGGACTCCCTAGCTGCAGATGCCAGGGAGAGACCCCATGGTTGTGTGCCCTTGCAGAGGGCTTCACCTCCCCCCCCATGGATCTCTGGCATCCAACCAGGGTAGGTGGGTAGGAGTTGATTAGGAATGGAACAGGTGTTTGAGGACAGCCTGACCAAACGAGGCATCCCAGTGGGAGTCCTTGTCCAAACAGTAATGGGCTGTGAAGGTGTGAACCGAGGCCCAGGTGGCCGCTCGACAGATCTGGTCGATGGACACCGAGTTCAGATGAGCCATTGAGGCTGCCATGGCTCTCACATTGTGAGCTGTGACATGGCCCTCCAGAGAAATGTTCTTACTCTGGTAGGCGAAAGAAATACACTGAGCAATCCAGCTGGACAGTGTTCTCTTAAAGACTGGAAGTCCTAAATGAGAAGGATCAAAAGCAACAAAAAGTTGAGAAGACTTTCTATGTTGCTGTGTTCTTTGTAAGTAGAAAGCGAGAGCTCTCTTACAATCCAAGGTATGAAGATTCCTCTCTGCATTTGATGCATGAGGTCCTGGAAAAAAGACAGGTAAATATACCTCCTGATTCAGATGAAAAGGCGAGACCACTTTAGGCATAAAGTGTGGACTGGTCCTGAGGACTACCTTATCATGATGGAACCTTGTATAAGGTGGATTAGCCACCAAAGCTTGCAACTCACTGATGCGGCGTGCTGAGGTGACTGCAATGAGAAAAACAACTTTCCAAGAAAGAAATTTCAAGGAGGTGGTGGCTAAAGGTTCAAAGGGTGGCTTCATAAGCTGGCCAAGAACCAGGTTTAAGTCCCATGCCACTGGAGGTGATCTAATGGGAGGTTTAGTTAAAAGAAGGCCTCTCATGAATCTTGCTATAAGAGGGTGAGAGGAGATAGGTTGTCCATTGAGAGGCTTGAGGGACGCTGCAAAAGCACTCAAATGGACTCTTACTGAATTTGTTTTCAGGCCTGCATGGGATAGATGCAGGAGATACTCTAGTAGAGAATTCAGAGGTATTGCAAGAGGGTTTAGACCCTTCTCTGAACACCAAATGGTGAATCTTTTCCATTTGAAAGCATAGGAACGTCGAATAGAAGGCTTCCTAGAGGCATGAATAACATCTCTGACTTGTTGAGAGAGATGAAAATCTTGAAGGTCTAGGCCCTCAGCAACCAAGCCCTGAGATGGAGCGACTGGGGGTTTGGGTGCCACAATGTTCCCTCTTCCTGGGACAGAAGGTCTGGTGCAGAGCCTAAGTCCAGGGAAGGAGCTTGAGAGAGATGCAGAAGTAGAGGGTACCACACTTGGCGTGGCCAATGTGGTGCTATGAGGATCATGGTCCCTCGATCTCTCTGAAGCTTGAATAAAGTTTTGGGAATTAGGGGAATTGGTGGAAAGGCATAAAGGAAGTCTTGACCCCAGTGAAGGAGGAAGGCATCCTTGGCCTGAACTCCCTGACACAGAAATCTGGAACAGAACCGGGGAAGTTTGGCATTCCACGGACTTGCAAAAAGGTCTATGTCCGGGGTTCCCCAAATTCGAAAAATCCTGGATACCTGGTCCATGTGGAGGGACCACTCGTGTGGGAGCAGAACTCGACTGAGTCTGTCCGCCCAAGAGTTTTGAATACCTGGAAGATATACTGCCAGAAGATGGATGTGATGCTCTCTGGCGAAGGCCCACAGTCGCAAAGCTTCGTTGCAAAGCGACAGAGAGCCAGTCCCTCCCTGCTTGTTTACATAGAACATGGCTACTTGATTGTCCGTATGGATAAGGACTGTCCTGTAGCTGAGCAGGGAATGGAACACTCTGAGAGCTAAGAATATTGCTCTGAGTTCCAATAGATTGATATGCAGAGAAGTCTCCTGTGGAGACCAGATGCCCTGGGTGGAGAGATCTTGTAGATGAGCTCCCCAACCCTTTGGAGAAGCGTCTGTTGTGAGAGTTGCTTGGGGTAGCGGTTGCTTAAAAGGGGACCCCAGCAACAGGTTTTGAGAGGACTTCCACCACTGGAGAGACCAAAATAGACGACTGGAGTTTGCTATTTTGTCTGACAGGCAACCTGATGCCTGAGCCCATTGGGTGGACAAAGTCCATTGAGCTGCCCTCATATGAAGGCGAGCATATGGAACCACATGCATGGTGGATGCCATGTGGCCTAATAGTTGTAACATCTCTCGAGCAGTTAATTAGGACTTTAACTGAATCTGGGAGGCTAACTGCACCAGACGTAGGCAACGGGCCTGAGGAAGATAGGCCCTTGCAGTTGTGGTATCCAGTAAGGCCCCTATGAACTTCAGGGACTGAGTAGGGGTGAGATTGGATTTTGGGATGTTTATTACTAGTCCCAAATACTGAAGGATACGCATTGTGCAGGTTAGACAATTCTGGGCCTCTGACTGGGATGGGGCTCGAATGAGCCAGTCGTCCAGATATGGGAATACGAATATTCCTAGAGTGCGGAGAAATGCAGCTACTACTGCCATGCATTTTGCGAACACCCTTGGTGCAGAGGCCAGACCGAAAGGAAGCACCCTATATTGGTAGTGCTTTCCTTGAAAAAGGAACCGAAGGAACCTTCTGTGTGTAGGATGGATGAGGACATTGGTGTACGCATCCTTGAGATCTAGAGAACAAAGCTTTCTTACTGGACGCTGGGGAGCGTTCCCGCGCAGGCTCCGTCGGTACCGACGATACCCATATGTGAAGACTCATTTCTGCTTGTTCCTGGAGATAGGTATATGGGTCAAGGGTAATTATGTACATAGAATAAGGGAAGAGGGGAGGATTAGGGGATAAGGTAGGTGGAGGGGGCAGGGGTTTTAGATATGGTGACCAGAATTGCACATAATATTTGATGTGCACTTGCATCATGGAGCGATACAGAGACATTATAATATCTTTTATTTTATTCTCCATTCATTTCCTTATGATTCCTAGCATTCTATTTGCTTTCTACAGGACTACAGAGAAAAGCTGCTCTTGCTGGGAAAGATTATGCAATTGAAAGTATTTGCCTGCTGATAATTTCTCAGACTCTTGGGTTAAAGGGAACTCTTTGGTTTTAAACTGATAAAATCTCTGTCTATTTTAAAGTTCTGTGTTTTTTCACACAGGGCACTGTTTTAGCAAGTCAGCTTTTCACTTAAAACAAACTTCAAGATTCGATCAGGACAATGTGTTAGCAAGCCAGCTTCTATTGAATGTTTCTTTCCCTCCTGTCCACCCCAACTCCCACCCACCCCAGAAATAATCTTAGATTTATAGGCTCTTACGGGATCAGAGGCAGTCAAATTCACTTTCAGATGTAGCTGGTTATCCTCATCAGGTATAGCTTTAAGTAAGTAAACAACTTAAATATCTTAACAAAACCTTAAAACTAAGATGTAGACAGCAATCCAGCAGTGAGATAGGGGTGATCAAGTCTTTTGCATTGAGTGTCACAAGTACAATTTTCTCCCAGTTGGTGAGGAGTCTTACATGTGCATTAGGTGTAAGAAGCTCTTTGCTCTCAGGGAACAAGTCCAATCTCTGGTGGCTAGAGTAGCAACTTGGAGGAGCTAAGGAAGACACAGAGGTATACAAACGAGACCTACAAGAATGTAGTTCTAGCCTTTATAGCTGGAGAATCGATCATTAGGCATGTAGATAACTGGGTAGCTAATGGACGTGAGGATCACCTAGTAACATGCCTATCTGGTGCAAAGGTAGTGGACCTTGCACACCACCTAGACAAGGTTTTAGATAGCGCTGGGGAGGAGCCTGCTGTATTGATACATGTTGGTACCAATGACATAGGTAAATGCAGGAGGGAGGTTCTGGAGGCCAAATTTAGGCTTTTAGGTAGGAAGTTGAAATACAGAATTTCAAGGGTAGCATTCTCTGAAGTGCTTCCCGCTCCACGTGCAGGAACCAAAAGGCAGGTGGAACTCCGGAGTCTCTATGTGTGGATGAGATGATGGTACAAGGAAGAGGGCTTTGGATTTTTTAGGAACTGGCCAACATTCTGGGAAAGGGAAGGGCCACCTTAATTGAGATGGAACCAGGCTAATAGCATTAACCTTTATAAAGCAGACAGAGCAGCTTTTAAATTAGACAACAGGGGAAAACCAACAGTCGCCCAAGAAAGAGTGCATGGTTTGGAAGGATGTATCCTTGAAGGATACTAGCAAAAGAGGAAAGTTAGGGCATCCCACTAGAGAGATTCCAATAAAGCTAAAAGTAACCCAGATGTTCTTAAATACAGAGCAGACAGAGCTGAAAGATTCAAAACTTACTCCTATCAACTGATAACCGATTAATATGAATAAAATACGACCTCTAAAATGCCTGTATGCAAATGCTACTACTACTATTATTAATCATTTATATAGTGCTACAAGGCTTATGCAACACTGTATACATACACGTAGAAAGAGGGTCCCTGCTTGTCAGAGCTTACAATCTAAACAAGACAGACAATATAATAGCTGAGAAAAGGGGTACAAATAGGGAAAGGTAAGGAGACAGAAGGAGATTAGGATACAAAAACAGCCTAAAAAAGGTGAGCCTTTAGCATGTATTTGAAAAGTGGCAGAGATGAAGCCTGACATACAGACTCAGGTAGTTTGTTCCAGGAGCAGCAAGGTGAAATCATCAAAGTCTGGAGTTGGCAGTGAAAAAAAAGGGCAAAGAGAGAAGCAGCCATTAGAAGAGCAGAGTTCACGAGTAGGGGTGTATGGAGAGAGAAAAGAGGAAAGGGAGTGAGGAGTAGTAGAATGAACACATTTATAGGTCAGACGGAGAAGTTTGAATTGGATACGAAATGGAAGGGGAGCCAATAAAGTGACTTGAGAAGAGGGGTGATATGAGTATATCGGGAGTGGTGGAAGATTAGCCGCACAGCAGAGTTCAGGGCAGACTGAAGGGGAGAGAGATGACTCAGAGGGAGACCAGCAAAGAGGAGGTTGCAATAGTCAAGACTGGATGTGACTAAAGAGTGAATCAATGTTTTAGTAGTGTGTTCAGAAAGGAAGGGGCGAATTTTGCTAATGTTACAGAGAAAGAAATGAAAGGTTTTAGCAATCAGTTGGATGGGTGTGGAGAAGGAGTGGGAGGAGTCAAAGATAACCCCAAGGTTACGGGCTGATCTACAGAGACAGAGAAAGGAGGAAGTGAGGGAGGAGGATTTAGGGGATAAAATAAGAAGTTCGGTTTTGGCCATGTTCAATTTCAAACAGCAGTGAGACAACCAGGCAATGATGTCAGATAGGCAGGCAGAGATTCGGGCCTGGAGTGTTGGAGAAATAACAGGTGTAGAGAGATAGATTTGAGAGTCATCAGCGTAAAAATGGCACTGAAAGCCATGGGAGGAGATGAGAGCACCAAGGGGCTGAGTATAGAGAAAAGGAGAGGGCCCAGAATAGACAGTTGGGGTACACCAACTGAGAGCAGGTGGTGGTCAACAGTGTCAAAAGCAGCAGAAAGGTCAAGAAGAATGAGGACTGAGTAAAGGGCTTTGGATTTAGGAATAAGTCACTGGAGACTATGGCAAGAGCCCTTTCAGTAGAATGCAAGGGATAAAAGCCAGATTGTAGTGGATCTAGAAGGGCTTGAGAGGAGAGAAATTCAAGGCAATGGCGGAGAACTGCACATTCAAGAAGTTTGGAAATGAAGGGAAGAAGGGAGATGGGTCGATAATTAGAAGGACAAGTATGGTCAAGTGTAGGGTTCTCGAGGAGAGGTGTGACCACAGCATGCTTGAAGGCTGAAAGGACAGTAGCAGTCTAAAAAATAAGATGGGAGAGTTAGAATACATAGCATTAAATGAAAGGTTAGATATAACAGGCATCTCAGAGACCTGGTGGAAGGAGGACAACCAATGGGACACTGTCAGAACTGGTTACAAACTAAATTGCGATGATAGGGTAGAACAAATTGGTGGAGGGGTTGTGCTCTGTGCTAGAGACGGCATTGAGTCACACAAGATTAAAGTTTTGCAGGAAACAAAATATACTATAGAATCTCTATGCTTAGAAATTCCATATAAAAAGGAAAAGGTGATGGCAGTGGGTCTGTACTACTGTCCGCCTGGTCTGACTAAATAGTTGGATGATGACATGCTCAAAGAAATCAGGTTACAACACAGTAATAATAAATGATTTCAATTACTCCAGTACCAAATGGGTCAGTCATAGCAGGACATGCTAGGGAGATAAAGTTTCTAGATGAAATAAATGAC
Organism: Ichthyophis bannanicus; assembly: GCA_033557465.1. Taxonomy (NCBI): domain Eukaryota; kingdom Metazoa; phylum Chordata; class Amphibia; order Gymnophiona; family Ichthyophiidae; genus Ichthyophis; species Ichthyophis bannanicus. The sequence continues at coordinate 840,549,941 of CM066031.1, forward strand.
AGCTTCTTGGAGCAGCTGGTTCATGAACCAACAAGAAAAGAAGCTATCTTGGACCTAGTCCTTAGCAGAACACAGGATATGGTGCAAGAGATAAAGGTATGGGGGCCACTTGGCAATAGTGATCATTGCATGATCACATTTGATTTAATAAATGGAGGGAGGATGGCAAGGAACTCTACAGTACTACCTTTTAACTTTCAAAAGGGAGACTATGATAAAATGAGGAAAATAGTTAAGAAAAAACTAAAAGGAGCAGCAGCAAAGATTAAAGATTTGGATCAAGCATAGGCGTTATTTAAAAATACTATATTGGAAGCGCAGACCAGATGTATTCCATGCCTTAAGAAAAATTTGTTTAAAGGTGAGGTCAGAGAGGCTGTTGTAACCAAAAAAACATCTTTCAAAAAATGCAGCAAAATGACAAAAATGGGAAACAACGTAAGCACTGGCAAGTTAGATGCAAAGTATTGATAAAGCAGGCAAAGACAGAATTTGAAAAAAAGCTTGCTGTGGAAACAAAAACACATAACAAAAATATTTTTAAGTACATTCATAGCAAAAATTTGTGGGAGAGTCAGTTGGACCATTAGATGATAGGTAAAGGGGGAGCTAAGGGAAGATAAGACATATCAGCTGCATTTGACAGTGTTAATCACTTAACAATGTTAAACAGACTTCAACAAATTGGAATTACATCTACTGTTTATAATTGGTTCAAATCATATCTATCAAACAGAACTCAAACAGTAAGAATCCACACCCAAATTTCTAACACCTTCAAACAAACTCAGGGTCTCCCGCAGGGTTCTGCATTATCTGCGCTATTATTTAATATTTACTTACAACCAGTTTGTAACATCTTTAAACGTCACAATGTTTATTATCATATCTACGCTGATGATATAATGTTCTACCTCCCATTTGAAATCCCACACCCACCTCTTCAAAAAATAACAGAATGTTTCAATGAACTAACTGAATGGCTCAAAGAACAAAATCTACTTATCAACTTTACTAAAACTGATATATTATTCATCACTAAAAATCAAACATACATACCCCCAAACACGATCACACTAGATACTCATGAAATAAATACAAAAAAAGAAATAAAATATTTAGGTGTAATACTTGACAATAATCTAAATATGGATTCACATATCTAACTAAAAAAATACATTACAAACTCAAAACACTAAAACAATTAAGACCATTGATTCATCTACAAGACTTTATTAATATAATTCATGCTATCATCACCCCACATTTTGATTATGCAAACACAATACTTAATGGCATTTCAAAACAAAATATTAAAAAGATACAAATAATTCAGAACATAGCTGCCAGGATGATTATGAATATAAGCCCACTTGAACATGTTACACCAATTTTGGCTGAACTTCATTGGCTACCTATTTACTCCCGAATCAAATATAAAATTCTTGTCACTACATTTAAACTTATAAATAATCTTGCACCATCGGCACTCAATACACTGATTAATATAGACATTGATAAACGATCCCAAAGAAGCAGAAACTTAAATACCTTAACAATACCAAAAGATTTCACAAAAGCCAGAAAACAAACAAATAAGAGAGCTTTCTCACACTCTGCTCCAATTCTTTGGAACAATCTACCTGACAACATTCGCCTGCTATCTGATATAAAGGAATTTAGAAAAAAATTAAAAACTCACTTATTCATATTACACTACAATACACCCTCAGAACAGAATACTCAAATAGATACAGGCTAACATTTATACATTATTATTACATACTCTATTTTCAAAATAAATATCACTAATACACTATTAACCATACCACACTCTCATTCACATGATGATTATAGATTTAAACTAACAATGTATATATGTTCTAATATGTTATACCTTTAATGTTACAACATTCCTTGTAAATTATAATTATCTGTTCTATGTAAACTGACTTGGTATATTACATACCAATTAACCTACTGTTCCATGTAAACCGCACTTGATACTAGGGAAAGAGCGGTATATAAATAACTGTTAAATAAATAAATAAATAAATAAATAAGGCCATAGCGGAGAAACTGAATTAATTCTTTGCTTCCATTTTTATTAAAGAAGATGTAGGGAGGTTGCCCATGCCTGAAATGGGATTTAAGGTGATATATCAGAAGAACTGAAAGAAATAACGATAAACTGGGATGATGTATTACAACTATGTGATAACGTGAATAATAGCAAATCACCTGGACTGGATAGTATACATCCGAGGGTGTTGAAAGAACTGAAATATGAGACTGCAGGTCTACTATTAGTAATCTGTGAACTATCATTGAAATCATCTGTAGTACCTGAAGATTGGAGAATGGCTAATATAATGCCAATTTTTAAAAAGGGTTCCAGGGGTGATCCGGAAAAATGCAGACTGGTGAGCCTGAGATCAGTACTGGGTAAAATGGTAGAAACCATTATCAAGAAAAAAATTACTAAACATGTAGATAGTCATGGTTTAATGGGAGAAAGCCAACATGGATTTAGCCAAGAAATGTCTTGTCTTACTAATCTGTTATATTTTTTGAAGGTGTAAATAAACAAGTAGACAAAGGTGAGCTAGTCAATACAGTGTATCTGGATTTTCAGAAAGCCTTTGACAAGATCCCTCATGAGAGACTCTTGACAAAATTAAAAGTCATGAGATAGGAGGCAGTGCACGTTTGTGGATCAGGAACTGACTAAAAGATAGAAAGCAGAGAGTAGAGCTAAATGGCCAATTTTCTCTATAGAGAAAGATGAATAGTGGAGTTCTGTGCTGGGTCTGCTGCTTTTTAACATATTCATAAATGACCTGGAAATTGGAATAACAAGTGAGGTGATCAAATTTGCAGATGACAAAAATTATTTAAAGTTGTTAAAACACAAGAGAATTGTGAAATATTGCAAGAGGAACTTTATAAATTGGAAGACTGGGCATCTAAATGGCAGATGAAATTTAATGTGGATAAGTGCAAAGTTATACACCTAGGAAAGAACAACCCAAAACTATGGTTGCACAATGCAAGGTTCCACATTAGGAACCACCAGCCAGTGAAAAAATGTTGGCGTCATAGTGGATAATACTTTGAAACCCTTCATCCAGTGTGCAGCGGCAGCCAAGAAAGTAAATAGAATGCTAGGAATCATAAGGAAAAGAATGGAGAATAAAACAAAGGATATTATAATACCTCTGTATTGTTCCATGGTGTGATCACTCCTTGAATATTGTGTGCAATTCTGGTCACTATATCTTAAAAGGATACAGGAGTATTAGAAAAGATACAGAGAAGAGCCACCAAAATGGTAAAGGGGATGGAAGGATACCCCTATGAGGAAAGGCTTAAAAGGTTAGGGCTCTTTAACTTAGAAAAGAGATGGCTGAGGAGAGATATGATAGAGGTCTATAAATTAATGAATGGAGTGGAATGGGTAAACGTAGATCGATTGTTTACGCCATCAAAAAGTAGAAAGACTAGGGGATATGTATTGAAGCTACAATGTAACCCATTTAAGACTAATAAGAGAAAATATTTTTTCACTCAATGAGTAAATAAACTCTAGAATGCGTTACTGGAGGATGTAGTAAAAGTTGTTAGTGTAGCTGGTTTTAAAAAGGGTTTGGACAAGTTCCTGGAAGAAAGGTCCATAAACCATTATTAAAGAGGACCCAGGAAATCCACTGCTTGCCCAGCGACAAGCATTGCGGAACCTGTGTACCTTTTTGGGAATCTGCCAGATATTTGTGGATTGGCCACTGCTGAAAATTGGATATTGGGCTTGATGGACCTTGGTCTGACCCAGTATGGCATTTCTTATGTTCTTGGTCACTGCTGTACACTGGGTAGAAGCTTTCAACATATTATCCAGGCCAGAGGTTTGTGTTCTGGACCAAGGGTTTACTTAAATTCAGTCACTGATAAACAACTTTAACATTGAACAATTTACAATCTTATGGGATAACTGTAGTACAATAGATTCATTTCTTCAGGTTTGTGGAGTATAGTTTATCCTAATTCCATCTGCAATCTGCACTTCTTAGTTAAGACATACAACCAATTTTAAATAGTATATGAATTAGTCTTTTTTACCTCCCTTCCACTAGTCTCAAAGCACTTGGGCTTAGGGCATGGGTATGTTATCATCTCAGTTCCCAGCACTGCAAAGACTCACTTCTCTTCACTTTGGAACCTTTCTATGTCATCTCAGTGCTGGTCCCTTCCGGAACCTTCGTCTTCAGGTTGAGCACCCTCCCTGTGCCTGTGCAGTGAATCCAAGCCTTTTTGTTACTTCTGCTGGTTAGGATGGTATGTGCAGATCTTTCTTTTATGTGGATGAAGTTCCTTGGCTGGGTGCCAAAGGCACTTGTCAGTAAGGGCAAACACCCACTCAGATGCCCATGGTATGATGGTTTGTGGGCCAAAGACAGAAAACTGCTTTTGGGTGAGGTTTTTTTTATTTAAAAAGTGGGCTTTCCTTACTCCAGAAGTCTCCTCCCATCATAAAATGAATGGCACAAGTGAACCTCCCAGGATTCTGGAAAGTATCAGTCCTTAATTCGGTACCAAGGGGACAATTTCTGGTTGGGCCACTGCACGGTGCTGCTCCTCCTACCTGCAAAATCCAAGGGTTCTCTAGATGAGGGTCAACAAACAACTTGTAGGTAAGAAGCTTTCATTGAACTCAGTACATCTGGGACTCGTTTTCAAGAAAGCTAATTGTGGAAAGCTAATCACAGATGTATTCCTTTAGTCCAATAATAAATTATTACCCACAGCTTTTTAACTCTTAAGAATGACAGTTCCACAGGAAGACAACTATTCTGCTAGCCATGTCCACACAATTTAGCTGGAAAACCTTCTCTGGTTTAATATAAATAGGTATTTGATCCCAATCCATGCTGGCTGAATATCTGGCCAAAATTACTTGCACAAAGTTGTCAAGTAAAACATACGTAGGCCTACTGTTTATTATCCCAGACAGAGTAACCAGAGTAATGTTATCTGGCTAGTACTGACTATCAGTAAAACCATGCCCCAGGAAAGCCCCAGAGCCCCACTCCCTTCTTTGCAGATACATTTTTTTCTGGTGATGATTTACCCAGACAAATTCTCGACCATTCCTCAAGCTTCACTAGATCTCTCCTCATCTTGCTGGGTGTCCACTCTATTGCAGGTAATGGTATCATCTTCAAAGAGGCAAACCTTATCCAACGGCCCTTTTACAATATCACTTAAAAGTTTAAAAACTACTGTAGGGGGAGTTCTGGACTTGAGCGTATTGTCATCTGTGCCTGGAGGTTTTAAGCAGACAGAAGCAGGAGTTCTGCTTTACCGCTGCCCGGAACATTCCCTCAGCACGTGAGGTCATCAGGGGGCTTTTAAAGTACAGCCCCCTTCCATGGGATGCAGCCATGGGCATCTTCGAAGGGGGTGTATCCTAAGGGGCAGGCCCTGCCCCTTTGGAGCGCAGAGGAGAACTGTGAGGTTCCAAACAACGTTATGGGCAACAAACAAAGAAGATATCTGTTGTGAGTAATATCAACCCTGCTAAGCCATCTAAGAGAGTGGGTCCAATGGACGAACATTTGACTGGACCTGGTAAAGGTCCAGAAGATCACTCTTTGCCATTAACAGTTAGCCCGGATTCTTCTTTAAACTCCTCCTTGCCTTTGGGGATAATATCCCTTCCCCGCGGATTGGCAATGGTTTTATGAGCATAGGGTTTCCCCTCCTAAAATGGAGAGCTTGCCGCTGGCTTTGGAGGTATCCCCGGTAACCTCCTCCTCCAGATCTCAGCAGAACACGGCGGTGGTTGTTCCCCTATCATGTGTTGTGCTGGCTCCGGTTTTTGGGGATTGTTCTGAGGTTTCTAGTTCGCTGGCTTCAACTGATCAAGTAACTGAAATTGCCTTGAGAGATATTTGGCAGGCCTTATCTTGTCTGGAGGCTTCTTTATCTGGAAACAGGGCTGGCCCATCTACTAGGTGAGCTAGGCGGCTGTTTAGGGCGTCAGCAGTGGCATGGGTGGACAACGGCGGTGGCGGAAGCAACAGCATACATGGTCAGCCATGCCGCACCCCCCCCCCCCCCAGCCACCGCCGATTCCATTTGGGAGGGAGGCAGGCAGCGGTAGTATTTCCAAAAACGGTGGCAAAAAGCCTTCAGCCGGCCTTGTCTGGAACTATTACTCAATTTGCTGACTTTATTAAAGAAACTGTTGCAAGGTTTTTCTTCTTGCAAAGTTATTCTTCTCAGGAAACTCAATTAGAACAACGGGAATCACAAATGCAGAAGTTAGAAAGTCAGGGCGCCACAGTGCAGGGTATTATTGCGTCTTTGGTTAAGGATAGTTTTTCTCTTCACCGCCAAGTTGAATTATTAGAAAATGCCTCTAGGGCCAGGAATCTGTGGTGCCTAAACTGCCCTGTTACTAGGTATCTTTCTCCTCTTATATTATTTCAAAATATCTTAGGAAAGTTTTGGCTTACCCAGATCCTGCTAATGTTTCCATGAATAATATTTATTATTTGTCCAGGGGAGTTAAAATGGTTTCTGGAGGGAGTGATGGGCAAGAGTTGACGCCTGTGGAGAGCCTTGGCCTATCAGAGTTTTTGGAAACCTCAATGGAGGAGATTCCTACTTGTGCAACTCTTTCGGTTTCGTTTAATTCTGAAGTTGATAAAAAGGAGATAATGAAGCTGTTTTTCTCGAAGACGTTTTTTGTGGTCATAAGATAAACTTGTTCCCTGACGTGTCTTGGTCCACTCAGTTGAGGCGCAAGGCCTTTTTGGCCCTGAAGTCTCCAGTTCTGGAATTAGGTGGTACATTTTTTCTTAAGTTCCCATGTAAGTACCTTGTCACACTTGGGTGGAACAGCTATGTTATTTTTGATGTTAAACAACTTGAAACCCTTTTGAATTTGCATACTGCCATATAAGAACTTTAGCCTTTGTAATTGTAGTTATTGTTTTGCCAATCTGTTATAAGTAATTAGGGATTATTGTTTTCTCCTTTCCAGGTTAGTAAGGTTTATTTTATTTTATTTTATTTTGTATTTTTGCATTTCAGATTGGGCTCCCCTAAACATGTTTTTTTGTTTATTTTCTTTGTAAGCATTATTTAGCAATTTTCTTTGACATTTCATTTTCATGGTGTTTTTCATAATGTAAAAAGTGAAATTCTTAATTTAAAAAGCTACTGTAGCTACAAGCTACAGAAACCATAAATAACTTCAAAATGCTGGCTAGATTGAATTAGCTCTTCATTATAAAAAAAATAAGACTTCTTTTCACCACCTGCAGATATAGTATTTTTAGATTCAGGAGTTGAATTCACATGATATCAATAAATCTTTTTCTGATTTTCTCTTCATAATGGTGGTTGATTGAATTCTGCAATAGAAATGCAAGACAACATTCTTCACAGAGGAGTAGATGCCAGGAACAGTCTTTTAGTGGAGGCTGTGGTGGGTGCAAAACTAGTACTGGAATTCAAGAAAGTACAAGACAGGAATGGAGACATCTTTGGTGAGGAGGATGGAAGGTGGATATCAAGTGTCATTTGCAGACTAGACAGGCTCCACTGACTTTACCCACTGTCTGTTCCACAGTTAACTCCACTACTAAAATCCTGCCTTTCCGTGTTTTGACTATGAGTATCACGAACCATGAAGGCAGGGTTTGATCCAGGTATTTGGGGGGGGGGGGAGGCATTTTCTTTTTTCAGATCACAAATCAGATTTTTTACTTTCTGATTCAAATTTGTTTATTTAGGTGGTTATTTTAGAAACATCTAGATGTGTAACTAGCAGCAATTACATGTCTAGATCACATACAGTACATAGCCAAATAAAAATGTTAAAAAGCTGCTGATGTATATACCCTATGCTACTTATTTGGTAGCTTGATCTTCAGTGGTACTACCATGAGACTGTTGCTAGAAGGTCAGAGGCACCATTTTGAACCAGGCACCCAAATGTGCAGTCAGGACCATGTCAAGCTAGAAATGCTCCCTGTGCGACTCATGAACCCTGTTGCTTCCCCTCCACCTGTGTGCAGGAACTCTGTCTTCTTGGGCTTTCTGGAAGCCCAGGGAGGACATCGGTACCCCTTCTGTAATGGGACCCTGTGCGGCAGCACTGCTCGCATAGCCCTTGGTATGGCCCTGATTCCTGTCCTCTCAACTGGACACCAAGGAGACCCACGGCAAGAGCCATGGAGGGGGGCAGAAGGGTTGTGAATGATATTGGGGTGGGGTCAGGGGGGAGGGTGCTGTGAATGATGTTGGGAGGGATGTCCAGAAGGTAGCTTGATCTTCCCACCTGTGTCCCTTTCACAGATACCAGGCCTGGCTTGGACTCACTATCTCGCTGCTGCAACCAGGAACCAATGATGTCCCCGGCTATAGCAATGCTCCCTCTGCATGTGCCAACAAACACACATGTGTGCCTGCGTGTCCTTATACATATTGTATAAGAGGTTCTGTTTACAGCAGTCTTTTGTAAAAAACAGGGAGAGCTGAGCACATGCTCACCTGGACGTCTCAGTTCCTCCCTTGACATGGAATTTTTGACTACACACTCACACACGATGCACGATTATCTTATAAACCACTGTATAGAATCATTTGTAAATAACGTATGTAAATAGTCTGGACAGCTTATTACACCTGTCCCCACTTTAAAAAGTTTCTCTGTTTCAATGCAATGTATATTGTAATACACTTAATTTGTTAAGTTATTTCCATGTAAAAAGTTAGAAAGTTTCCTGTTCCATGTAAAGTATACAATTAGTATACATAATTTGTTCCATGTAAACCGCCCTTGATCACTGGAAGGGGCGGTATAGAAGAAATAAGTAAATAAATAAATAAATAAATAAATAAAAATTTTTATTTCACAACAGCTAGTAAGCTATACCATATCACAGTTTCAATATTTTCTTTTTTTTTCTTTGTAACAACACGAGCCCTCCACTCTCCCCAGGACCACAGGTAGTGATGAGTTGCCTCCCTTGTAACACCTCCGTCATCCCCACCACTGGGCACTGTTAGATTTTAGCTTTTAAGTAGAAACTTCTTAAAATTGTAAATGATCTGTGAGATAGTTCAATGTGACTGCAAACTATGTCATAAAAATAGGTAAGCACAGGAAAATACTTAAATCCTTTATGGATCCCTCAAGCAGTGAAATCCAAAATTCAGCTTACTCTAATTTCAGGTTAATAGTCTCACCTGGTGAATCTAGTTAAATTTAGGTGGTTAATGAGGAACACTTTCCATCCTCTCCTTCCCTACTTTCATGCTTAATAGTGTTTAATATAATTCATTTCTACAACTTTAAATCTCCTTCCAGAATCTCCCTCATTTTAGACTCCGGCCCCTGATTTTCATAGCATTCTCCATAACTGGCAACACACACCTCACTTACCCAATCAGTTTTTCCAATGGAATAAAGAATGGGCACTAAACATCATGGAATAGGTGTATATAAAACTGATCTGAAACCAGTCATCTGGACTATGTGAATATTAATTTGCAGAACTGCATTTACAGAAAATCGGTGACCTTCTCTCCTTCCCTTCACTCTCTTTACTTATTACTTAAGTTCAAAGTCCGCAGGTATTAACAGCATCACCCTCGTGGCATATGATTGCATGTTACCGATATCAAATCTTCCCTGACATTATATCGTATCTCCCTGCCTCTGAGTCCTTTGAAAGAGTGGCCTAGCAACTCATCCTAAACAGCTTTGCTATAGTTACCCTTAGTTTACTGTCCAAAGCAATGCATGTTAATGGGGTGCCCAATGCGCACTTTGCTGCTATCTCATATCTTATTTCTAGCAGAAGGCTGAGCGCTGGATACACCTCCAGATTTGACACCACTGTCATTGCGCAATTTGAGCAGGAAAACGACAAGTCATTCACTTTATTCTTTATCATGCTGGATGAAAAGCTTTGCCCTCATGAGCTCCAAGTCAAGTAGGCGTTGGAACAAGGCAAAGCTCTTGGATGGCAAGTGGTGTTTTCAGAGCCAGTAGAGGGCACTGTTGCTTCTGAATTCACTGCCAGCATGAAGACGGGAGAATGGGAGGATCCTGTAATGTGATTATGCCCCAGCTTCTTGTACGATGACGGATGATTGGTGACATAGTAACATAGTAAATGACGGCAGATAAAATCCAGCATGATCCATCTAGCCTGCCCAGACAAGTGGCTAGAGTTGTAGTTGCACCTGCTGCTCTGTGCAGGTTACTCCCCCTCTATGTCTTTGCTTAAGGGTGTATCTGCTGCTCCAGGCAGGTTACCTCTCTCTATTTATGAAGTTATTCACGTTTGCTTTGATTCCATCATCTTGCTATGTAGGGATCCTCTGTGTCTGTCCCATGCCTTTTTGAATTCCGTCACTGTTCTTGCTCCTACCACCTCCTTCGGAAGGGCATTCCAGGCATCCATCACCCTTTTCATGAAAAACTATATTTCCTGATGTTGCTTTTAAGTTTACCTCCTTGCAGCTTCATTTTAAGCCCTTGAGTTCTACAGCTTCCCTGTCTTTGAAAAAGGTTTCTATGTTCATTAGCACCCTTTAAGTATTTAAAGGCCTGTATCATATCTCTCCTCTCCATCAGGGTAAACATATTTAGGTTTTCAAGGCATATGAAAAAAGACTTGAAAGTATAGAGTTTACTCAATTTACTATACCGCCTTTATTACAAAGAGCAAGGCGGTTTGCTCGGAGTCACTGAAGGCATCGTCCGTTTGAAGAGTAATCATTCGGCCCGTCGGTGGAGACACAGTGCTTCTGTCATGATGCACATCTGCTGTGGCTGCTGTTTCAAGACAGCGATGCAAGAGAGGCGCTGGGAAGACTCTAAGTAGCCAGTCTTGCTAACCTACATCTACTTGAACTCGGCAGGGGAAAAAAAACGCAAATCCTTTGGCCGCTTTGATGTTTTGAACAAAAACACCAAAACTGCACTTAATTTGTGTTCTGTTATACTGTCCCGCCTATGAAAAGATGCAAACTCTTCTCACTGGATCATTATTTCTAATAATAAACATCCATTTATATCCCTTTCTTTTGCATTACAAATCGTACCCTCCAGCAAACCTTTCTAAATTAGCTTTTATAGTTTGCATAAGGAAGCAGGGACAGCACGTAGCTCCGGAGGTTTTGGTAAGCGCTGTAGTGTTGTTTAAAGTCACTGGCACCACTGCAGGTTCCTGAGAGGGGTGGCAGCGGCGGCAATGGGAGCAAGGGGGAGTGCCAAGAATGAGGTTCGCATAGGGTACAACATATCCTTGCACCGGCCCCGCTGCATAGGATTTTCTTGGGGTTACACTGTGTATCTCTTCCATGCACCCTCCTTTCCCATATTGAAAAGCATAAGAACTTAAGAAAAGCCATGCTGAATCAGACCAAGGTCCATCAAATGCAGCATCCTTTCTCCAATAGGGTCCAATTCAGATCACAAGTACCCAACAGATCCCAAAAGCTAGATCTGTTTTTAAGTTAAATTCCGGGATTAATTAATGACTCTCCAAAGTCTACCTGCTTAAGAATTTTTTATGGACTATTCCTCCAGGAACTTGCCCAAACCTTTTTTTAAGTTGCCGCTATGGGGGTCCTACAGCCAAGGCCGGCACTACCATTAGGTGAACTAGGCGGTCGCCTAGAGTGCCGGACCTCTGGGGGTACCCACTGCCACCACTGGCTCCCTCTCCAGGACTGACAGCAACAGCAATAGCTGCAAACAGCCCCGCGGCGTTTACCTTCAAGCTTCTGCGCCATGGGGCTGTTTGCTTCTGCCACCGCTGCCAGCTTCCTGTTTGCACGGGAAGGTGGCATCAGCGGTCAAACAGCAGAAGAAATGGTCTTTTTTTCCTATTTTATTTTTCTTCTGATAATTCTGACAATCACAAACACTCAGAACATCCCAACAACATACCCAACAAGACAAAGGATAGCAGGTCCAAGCTGGCCAATACTGAATAGGTTAAGGCCACAACCCGAAAACATAGGCTTTACTGTAAATAATCTGTAGATATGTTACCCCAGTTGAATCCAAGTTCTAATCCCTGTTTGATGTAAATACTCTGTGGCCCGTCCGCACAGTACATTGTTCTGTTTATCGTAAACCGCACTGATATGTAATAGCGCGGTATATAAGAGAAGTAAAATAAATAAATTGAAAATGAAAATTTCCTTGATATTCTTACAAAAAGTGGTATAGTAAGTTTTAATAAACATAGGGCCCAATGTTCAAAATGCATTTACACAGCTTAGAGCCCAGTAAACCATGTAAATGCCTTTAACTGGGCTACTCAATGGCACTTACATGCTTAGTGCCGTTGAATATCCCCTTCTAAGCCCGCTGCATGCCCCAATGCTATGCAGTTAGCACTGGGGAGTGTTGGAGGCGTTTGAGAGCGGAGCAAGGAAAACCCCTGCCTATCTTTAATGCGCAGGAGCTAACCGGGCAACATGCGATATTGCTACTGTCCGGCTAGCTAACTGTGGTTTCCGACATGTGCAGCAACCCCTGGAAATTCAATGCCGCATATGACCCCCATACTGAATATCCAGGGTTAAGGGTCAGCGGGCAAGGCTATGTGCCGTAGGGGTGCATAGCCTGCCTAACTGAATATCGGGCCCATAATACTCTTTCTGGTCTTTTCTCTTGATACTGCATGCTGGATCGTTGCCCCTTCCTCTACTCCTAGGTATTTATATAAAGCTTCCTGTTCTAGTTCCTTTGTGCCACAGGCATCAGTGAGAGCGATATTTTCAGTTTTCCTCAATTTTCCTCCTAGGAAGGTTTGCCTTAGCACGTATCTTCAGGCAAAAATCATCCTGATGTCATCTGAAAAGCTTTTTACCAAAAGGAGTTGCTCTGCTAGATGTTGATTACTGGGGATATAAAGCTTTAAGTTGCTGACAGTCAGTAGGTGTGACATCACCTCTGGGTTCTTCTCAGCTTTAAGATTAAGGCTGTAGCAGTGAGAGGCAGCGCGTCACATAGTTTAAAGTAAGTTTGTCAGTTGCTGTGCTCTGCCTTCACCTCCACAGTACAGGGTTGTTTGGCCGCATGGGCCCTCTTCCTGCCTGGACCTCCCTCCACTGCAGGAGCTGCTTGGGTGGAATTTACGCCACTGTGAAGAGGAACGGAGGTCTAAAGACGGCCTGGAGTGGAGTACCAGCTGCAAGAAGCTACTGAAGCAGGAGAGATCTGGAGGGACCTAACCACGTGTTCCTGAAGGCTTCCAGCTGCAGAAGTGATTTTTATATTCCTCAGGGGGGTCGTGGCACCTGGGAGGGTGTATCCCACTTAATTTTCTGAGAAGTCCAGACTGTGGTGTAGGAGATCAAACCTGGTGCGTCCCAAGCACACAGCAAAGAGGATGTTGAGTATTTCTGGTAGTGCGTTTGCCAGTGAGGAGTTCTTGAGATTTTTGAATGGATTTTTGTCTTTAGGGAGATGTTGTACTTTTCCCAAGGTAGTATTTTTGACAACGCTTCGGGAATTCTTTTTCCAGAGTTCAGGGCATAACATTATTGTGTACTTAATACAAGCACTAAAGAGGTTTTGTGATATTTTGAAACAGTATATCCTGCTAAACTGTTTTCCAGACAGAGGACTGGGTGCCAACCTAGGATAACAAGAGAGAAGACCTGGCCAGTCATCTAAAGTAAAGAGAATGGAATATTGCCAAAGGATTCATGCAGAAGCTGTTAACTATACTGAATTCTCATTTTGCTAAAACCTTGAACTATCTTTGTTTAGACAGCACCAGTGACTTTTCTGATTTTTCTTTCTTGGTACTGTTACACAGATACTTTCAGGCTGACATTCAACCGGTGCAGCCACAGCATTAAGTTAAGCACGGGCCCTGGCTACAGAGGTAGTGATGCTGAATTTACATACTGTGTGGCGACTGTGCCAGCATTATCCATCTAGATTAGGCCTGCTATTCAGCAGACTTAAACTGGACAACTTACCTGTTTAATGGCCGAATATTGTCGTTAATGGAAAATCTATGGTGCCATCTTCATTCCACCTCTAACTCAATTCCTAATTAAACAGGTATCTAGCCATTTAGGGGAATATTTACTAAAGATTGTGCTGGTAGACTGCGATTGTGCTATGAAACCTGTGCAGACATCCAAGTTGACTTCAGGAGGCTTGTGTGTCCTTCCCCCTGCCATTGGTGTATTGCGAATGCACGGAACTGCGGTAAACCGGCATGCGGGGACGCTTACTGTCAGCCATTGAGATGGCGGTAAGTGCACCCACACCAAAGGCAACAGTTGTGGTCAACGTGTGACCATTATGCCCACGGTAACCATGATGCATCGTCAACACCCACATTCTGCCTCCAACCCGCCTGTCTGCTCCAACTGCATGCCAACCTAGTAGCATGGGATTTTCAACGTGGGGTGCTGCACTAAATTTTAGCGTGACGTGCTTACTACATGCTGTAACCTGCACTTGCAGATAGCACAGTTTAGTAAATATGCCCCTTAGTGAGTTAAATGGCCCAATGGAGTCCAGTGGGTTGCAGGATCTGAGACAGCATGGTTTTACTAGAGGCAGGTGTTATCAGACAAATCTGATTAATTTTGTTGATTGGGTGACTAAAGAGTTGGATCAAGGGAGAGACACATCACTAGTAGAAGTGGTGTATTTAGATTTCAGTTAAGCCTTTGACACCATTCCACACAGGCGACTTATTAATAAATTGAGCACGCAGGAATGGACCCTAAAGTGATTGGGTTAGAATTAGTTGCATGGGAGGCACAAAGGCTACAGGTAAATGGAGCTTACTCTGAGGAGAAGGAGGTTACCAGTGATGTGCCGCAGGGATCTGTCCTTGATCCGATTCTTTTTAACATTTTTGTTAATGATATTTCGGAAGGGCTGTCGGGTAAGGTTTGCCTCTTTGCAGATGATACCAAAATCTGCAATAGAGTAGACACCCAGGAAGGCACAGATAACATGAGGAGGGATTAAGCAAATCTTGAAGAATGGTCGAGAATTTGGCAACTGAGATTTAACTCAAAAAAAATGCAGGGTCACAAATTTGGACTGCAAAACTCCAAGGGAGTGGGATAGTATAGGGGGTGAAGCACTTTTGTCCACTGAAGAACAGTGGGACTTAGGCGTGATTGTGTCTGATGATCTTAAAGTAGCCAAACAGGTAGAAAAGGCAACGACAAAAGCTAGAAGGATGCTTGGGTGCAAAGGGAGAGGAATGGCCAGCAGGAAGAAGGAGGTGATAGTGCCTCTGTATAAGTCTCTGGTGCGACTTCATTTGGAGTATTGTGTGCAGTTCTGGAGACCGCACCTTCAAAAGGATATAAAGAGGATGGAGTCGGTGCAGAAGGTGGCTACCAAAATGGTCAGTGGGCTTTGTCATAAGGCATATAGGGACAGACTTAAAGATCTCAATATGTCTATTTTAGAGGAAAGGCAAGAGAGAGGAGATATGATAGAGATGTCTAAATATCTCTGTAGCAAAAATGCACATGAGAGCCTCTTTCAATTGAAAGAAAGCTCTGCAATGAGGAGGGATAGGATGAAGGTGAAAGGGATAGACTCAGGAGTAATATGTGAAAAATATTTCTTTATAGAAAGAGTGTACGTGCATAGAATAGTCTACTAGTGTTGGCAATAGAGACCAGGACAATATGAGGCCAATTCTGTTCTGGGAGTCCCCCGCCTGTCCGGGCGTCCAGAATCAGGACATGCCCCAGTTCCATCCGATTCTATCCTGTGGGGGCTAAACATACAAGCGGGATCAGAATCGGGTGCAACTGGCCTGGACATGCAGGTCATGCCCTGATTCTGGGCCCCCGGTCATCCAACAAACTCCCCAGCTAGCCCAGCCAGACTTCTGCATGGAGCCGCAGTGCTGTGGGTCCTGTTGCCATGGCACCATGGCTCCATGCAGGAGCTGCAATCCCCAGCAGACCCTGACAATTTGCTTTCCTCGCAGCCTGACCCCCGATTGGGCCTACCGTGCCCAGGGTTTGGCCGTGGGTCACCCCTTGCTCCACCGCACCTCACTTTCCAGGCTTGGCTGCAGCAACTCCTGCAGTCCAGGGGGACTTATTCCACTTCCGAGGTGGAATAAGTCCCCCGTGCAAATGGCTGACAGTGGATGTACAGGGCCAACCTCGGAATTGGTCCTGTATGTCCAGGGTCATGGTGCCACACACCGCCCGCTGTCACTCCACTTCCGGCCCACCCCCTCCTCCCGCCCAGAAACAGAGCTCCATGCACAACTCTGATCTACGTGCAGGGAGCTCTGCCCTGTGAATTGCGAACCTGGCGTTTAGCAGGGTTGGACGTCCAGCCCCGCTAAATGCTGCACGGAATCAATCCCTTTCGGAATTCAAGAAAGAATGAGGCCAATACAGAAGATCTCTAAAGGAAAAAAGGGACTGCAGTAGTTAGTATGGAAGGGCAGAATAGATAGAACATATGGTCTTTTTCTGCCGTCATATTTCTATGTTTCTTCAATATTATGCATTTAATTTTTGAAAATATATGGACAGAGGAGTTATGCACTCACCACCCAGCAGCAATTGCATAACACTCTTTTAATATCAGCCTGCTTATTTTGCGGGGATACACCTAATAAGGGTGCTTTTAAGAAACTAATCACTAGACTAGAGTTCTTTTGAGTTTTGAGCAAGTTTTTCCCAATACGATCAGGCATTCAGGGGCTTGCAGCGTCTACCTCTCCCCCTACCCACCACAGCCTCTTTACTTGAGTTTTACAAATTCTCTATATATCCTCTGTGGTTGATGAGCCAACCCCCACCCCCATGCACACACAATAGAGTCTGGAGAACACAGTAATCATTGTGGAAATGGGCAACATCGCTTGTGGTCTATAAGCAAACTGTGTCATTTAGTTAAAAAAAATTATAAGCAAACTGCTTCGAGGGGGAGGATCCAAGATGGCGATCGTGTAAGGCGTGCTCCGCCGACTGGCTTGTGCTGTGGCTGCGGTTTCTCGCATAAAATTCTCCTCTGTGTCTATTTTCCTTTTTCTTGCGATGGGGAAGAGAAAGGGGAAGGTTAAGTTTCCTGAAGCTGACCTTCCGCCTAACCAGCAGCCTATAACCAAGTTTGTGGCCGTCGGAGCTTCTCAGTCTGTTGCCGGGGTTGGTGTTGGAGCTGACTTGAAGGCGGTCCTTTCAACCTCAGACGTTAGTCTGAGCCCCGAGCAACGTGTGCCGCCTGGTGAGCTCTCTTCGCTGCCTGTTGGTCTGGATTCCCGGCCACGGATGCACCCCAACGAGGGAGCCTCTGTTATGCCGATTTCAGGAGGAATGCCAGAGGTGGGTGTGCCGCCTATCGCTGGAGGTGAGGTTATCCTGGCCACCCCGAAAGTGCCTAGAGGAGACCCGGAGTCCCAGCGGTCTAGCGAGATGGAGTTTTCTGCCTCGAGGGATGCAGGGAGACCCGGGGTTACAGCTGGCGGCACTACCCTGGAGAAACCAGCGGTAGTAACTCTGGACTCCATTTGGTCTGCAATTGTTTCGTTGGAGTGCTCTGTTTCCAAGCGTTTGGACACTATGGAGAAGACTGCACAGGACTTTCAGGCAAGTGTTTTCTACACAAGTAGTTGATTTGAAGACACAGTGTTCTGCCCTTATTAGGGAAAGCACAGTAATTAATGCTAAGTTGGAGAAGTTGGAAAATTTCTCCAAAAAGTTAAATTTGCGAATTGTTAATTTTCCTGTTTCTTCTGCTGTTTCCCCGGTAGAGCTGTTTAAGAAATATTTGAGGGAGGTTTTGGGTTTGCCGGAAAATGCCCTTCCTCCCACCTCTAAAGTATATTATTTACCTACAAAAAAGCGCTCTAGTTCTGTTAATATGGTTGCCAATGCGGTGGGTGAACAAGGGGATAGTCTTGATGCTCTGAACCTCTCTCAGGTATTAGAAGCCCCTGATGAGGAAATAACTAGGAGAGCTACTCTTTTAGTAACGTTTGTTCTAGAGCCAGATAGGTCTTGGATCCTGAGATTGTTCTTTAGAAATTCTGATAAAATCTTTTTTGGTCAGAAAGTTTGGATTTTTTCCTGATGTTTCCTTTGTGACTCAGGGAAAAAGGAAAGAGTTTCTCACTATGCGTCCTGAGGTGGTTTTGTTAGGTTTTTCCTTTATATTGAAATTTCCCTGTAAATGTCTCATAAAGTCGGCTTCGGCTAGATTTATGTTTTTATGATCCTAAACAATTGCGTACGTTTTTGGCTTGCAAAGCTACCCTTCGGGAGGTTCCAGTTCCAGTGGAGCCTATTTAGATCGACTCATCTAGGGCACTTATGTTGAATGTACGCCACTCGGTCCTATTTTCTTTTTTGTTATTAATGGTTATTTCTTGATTGGTAAATATCTATAACATCTAGCCCTTTTCTGTGCTTCCTCCCCCCCTGTTTTTTGGGCTGGTAGTGTTAGGTAAAGCTCTGTATTATTATTGTAATTGGATTATTTTCTTTTGTTAATGATTTCTGTGCTTGTTACCTTTCCATTTCTTTCAAGTATGGAATATTGCTTGATGTATTGTTGAAAATTTAGAAATAAATTATTAAAAAAAAAAATTATAAGCAAAATCCTTCAGATGTGAACACTTAAGTCAACTCTTTCATATATCCAGAGGAACAGTTTTAGCCTCTCCAGCGCTGAAGCCTTTGGGTCACCCAAGGATAAAGATATTAAGTAGCACAGGATAAACCTTTGTTTCTGAAAGCTTGCACATGGAATGGGGCAATTTTAGATCATCAAAGCTGAGACTGTATGCCCCACTTACAGACATATATTAATTTAGCTCAATGCAAGGTACATTCAAGTGCGGAAGACATTTTATGTCCTCAGGGAGCTTGAAATCTATGGGGTCCCCTCACTCAGAACATCAATTAGGTGGTTGCCCTAAGAATAAAGAAAACAACATATTTCCAACCTAAATAATTTAAAAAACAACAATTTTGCAATGATGTTCACATATGCAGTAAAAGCTTTAGCAGCGTAATTATGTAGCCTGGGAATCTAATATAAAACATATTGACTCCTGACACTGCACAGAGCTATGGTATTAAATTAAATATATATTCTGCAAAAGACAAAGGAGATAGAAGGTGGTCAGATATAAAAGGAACAAAAACAAAAAGAATCATGGCACAGTTTATAACACCACAATAAAATTATTATAAGTCATTTTATTTTGGTGTTTTAAACTGTGCTGTGCTTCTCGCTTTTTCTTCTTGAACATATATTTTACATCCAAAGAAACGCCTCTTCCAGTAATGGCGCAGGGCAAAACTAGGATATTTCCCACAGAACTCAACATACCAAAAATAATTTCTGATTCTGTTGTCATTTCAGGAACAGCGATTATAAACCCTCACCAGTACTGGGTATATTGTGCAATAATACAAAACCTTACAAAAATTACTTAGGAGCTATACAGAAAAATCTATCACACCACAACAGCATCAACTTCCAACACCTACAAAGGAGGACTACCCAGAAAAAAGCAGCACCGTAAATATTGCAATACACCCTAGAACATCCATACACCTATTCAGAAAACCGAACAAACCACATTACTACCAATCCCTACATAGAAATTCCATGCTAATGGAATAACTGGCCTTGGTCACACACTCAGAATATAGATAAAGCCTCACCAAGTAGGGAATGAACTACCACAAACTAAAAACAGTTGTACATAGACAAAAATTAAACTGAAACCTTTCTTCTGTCTTCTCTGAATAGACTTTCTAGGATCTCTGGCCCATCTGTCATTTCTCTTTCCTCCTGTCATCGTCACTTTCCTTATATCTTTGGCATTTATCTTTTCCTTTCAGCTTTCTTCCATTTATTTTTCTCTTTCTCTCTATCAGTTCAGATTTTACACCCTCTCCTCACCATCTGGTCCTCAACCCTCACTCGTTACTGCATCTATCACTTTCCAACCCTTACAGTCCTCTCATTCCCCGTCTCTCTATCCATCCCCATCCTCTTATTCCCCGGTCTTTAACTAACTCTTCTCAGGGTCGGCACCAGAGCTGGTTCAAGATGTTGGCACTCTAGGCCAGCGATGGCGAACCTATGGCACGCGTGCCAGCTGTGGCACGCGAAGGCCTTGCAGCTGGCACGCGGGAAGGTCCGCAATCAAGATATGCGGCATTAAAAAAAAAAAAAAAAAAGCTGCCGGGGCCGGGGCCGCCGCGGCAGAATCGAGTGTGCCGCGGGGCCCCCCGCCCAGCAGAGCCTGCCTCCGTCCCCGGTATCACCTCTCTCAGCTGCCTCCAGTCACACGCGCCGGCTTTCAGAGCGCGAGGGGAGTTTCTCCCTCGCTGCTCTGTTAAGCCCGCGGGGGCTGATGGGAAGTTCCCATCAGCCCCCGCGGGCTTAACAGAGCAGCGAGGGAGAAACTCTTCCCTCGCGCTCTGAAAGCCGGCGTGTGTGACTGGAGGCAGCTGAGAGAGGTGATACCGGGGACGGAGGGCGGGGGGGGGGCCCCGCGGCACACTCGATTCTGCCGCGGCGGCCCCGGCCCCGGCAGCGACAGCTTTCTTTGTAAAAAAAATTTTGCTGGGGGGGGTTAGGAGTGGTGATGGGCTGGGGGGGTTAGGAGTGGTAATGGCTGGGGGGGGTTAGGACTGGTGATGGGCTGGGGGGGGGTTAGGAGTGGTAATGGCTGTGGGCTGTTGGGGGGTTAGGACTGGTGATGGGCTGGGGGGGCTAGGACAGGAAATGTGATGATGGTGGTGTTAGGAGTGGTGATGGGCTGGGGGGGCTAGGAGTGGTAATGGGCTGGGGGGGGTTA
This sequence comes from Ichthyophis bannanicus, assembly GCA_033557465.1. Classification (NCBI taxonomy): domain Eukaryota; kingdom Metazoa; phylum Chordata; class Amphibia; order Gymnophiona; family Ichthyophiidae; genus Ichthyophis; species Ichthyophis bannanicus. The sequence continues at coordinate 840,570,811 of CM066031.1, forward strand.
GGAGTGGTAATAGATGTGGGCTGTTGGGGGGTTAGGACTGGTGATGGGCTGGGGGGGTTAGGAGTGGTAATGGCTGTGGGCTGTTGGGGCTAGGACTGGTACTGGGCTATGGGGGGCTAGGACAGGAAATGGGCTGATGGGGGGGTTAGTAGTGGTGATGGGCTCGGGGAGGTTAGGAGTGGTCATGGTCTATGGGGGGGCTATGGGCTATGGGGGAGCTAAGTCTATATGGGCTGATGGGATTAGGACTGGAAGTGGGTTGATGGGGGCTTAGGACTGGTAATGGGCTATGGGGGGCTAGGACAGGAAATGGGCTGATGGGGAGGGGTTAGGACTTGAGGTGGGCTGTTGGGTGGGGTTAGGACTGGTCTTGGGTTGGGGGGTTGCTAGGACAGGAAATGGGCTGATGGGGAGGGGTTAGGACTTGAGGTGGGCTGTTGGGTGGGGTTAGGACTGGAAATGGGCTATGGGGGGGGTTTAGGACTGATAATGGGCTATGGTGGGGCTGGGACAAGAAATGGGCTGATGGGGAGGGGTTAGGACTTGAGGTGGGCTGATGGGGTTAGGACTGGTAATGGGCTGTGGGCTGATGGGGGGGGGGGTAGGACTGGAAAGGGGCTATGGGGGGGTTAAGACTGTTAATGGGCTGGTGGCTGAAGGGGGCTGTCTGGTAAGGGGCTATGGGGGTTAGGACTGATAATGGACTATGGGGGAGCTAGGACAGGAAATGGGCTGATGGGGAGGGGTTAGGACTTGAGGTGGGCTGATGGGGTTAGGACTGGTAATGGACTGTGGGCTGATGGGGGGGTTAGGACTGGCAATGGGCTATGGGGGGCTGACTGGAAATGGGTTGATGGGGGTTAGGACTGGTAATGGGTTATAGGGGGGGCTTAAACTGAAAATGGGGTGATGGGGGGTTAGGACTGGAAGTGGGTTGATGAGGGGGGGCTAGGACTGGTATTGGGTTGGGGGGTTGCTAGGACTGGAAATGGGTTGGGGGGCTGCTAGGACTGGAAATGGGCTGATGCAGGAACTAGAAGGGAATGGATGCTGGGTGAGGCTGGAACTAGAAGGGAGCTGGTGTTGGGGGAGGATTAGAATGGGATGGGGCTGGGAGAGTAAAATGGAGAGGGGAAAAATATTTTGTGTGGGAGGGATAAAAAATCTACAATTGGCCGGGTATTGCGAGAATAAGTGGGGATTGAGGATGGAGGGGTAAATTTTGAGTAGATGAAATAGGAATGAGGAAAGAGCAAAAGGAGAAAGATTAGTATGTTAAAGCAGATGTAGAGAGAGAATGGAAAAAAAAACAAGACAGAAGAAAGGACAAATGGACAGCAGATGGAGAGTTAGCAGAGGACACGAAGAAACCAGAAGAAAGTGGCTGGAACAATTGCAACTGAAAAAAAATGCACAAAAGGTAGAAAAATATCTCTTTATTTTGAATTTATTAACTGGAATATGTCAGCTCTGGGAAATGTGCATCATTAATTTTTGCGCTTTGTTTAGTACAAGAGGAAATTAATTTATAGTTTTATTTCTACAGTGTTGTTGTATATTCCAAGTTTGGCTTTTGGGGTTCCCAGTTTAATTATTGTCTTCCTGTTTCTAAATTGTGATTCCTTGTTTGGTGATGGTCTGTTCTGCATGTGTAACTGAGCTGAGGTATTCTGTTTATATAATTCCTATTTGACATTGCCACTTGTTCTTTCCCCAGTAGGTCATGTATTGTTGTTCTCTGAAATGTATTGGTTTAATATTTGCAGTGTTGCCTTTTGATAGTTAGGGTATGGTGCTTTGTGAGTCCTGGTAGTGCTGTTAGGATACGGCGGGTTTGCTATGGGTTCTAAATGGGCAGCGTTTGTAGTAGTTCCTAATGTGCCTGGCGGTTGGTACTGGATAATAGTAATGTAGAAACCTTTTAGTCTTTCTTTATCCATATACTCATTAAGAGGCATGTTTACTAAAAGTTAGTGTATGGTAACATTATGCAAATATTTATGCAAATGAGGCACCTTATGCAAATGAGGCTTTAATTGACGTGCTGGCACTTTGAGGAAATTCTTTGGTTTTGTGCGGCAGTTTGGGCACTCGGGCTCAAAAAGGTTAGCCATCACTGCTCTAGGCAGACCTTAAGCTTTACACCCCTTCTGGCCACAAAAATCTATTGTTTAGCATTAAATACCCCGCTCTTTGCTGCCACCCCCCCCCCCCCCAACAAAAGTAGTTGCCACCCTAGGTGACCGTCTAGTTTGCCTGGTTGGGCCGGCCCTGACTCTTCCCCTTCTCTCTTCCTCATTCTGTGTCCATCATCTCCCCCCTTTTCTCTTCCCCTATCCCTTGTCTCTCCCCTTTTTCTCACCCCATGCACTGTGTACACTATCCCCCCTCTCTCCCTATTCCTCTGCTCGTCTGCATCCCTTGTTCTCTTCCTTCCTGTGTCCAGCATCTCTGCACTCCCAAGACACCATGTCCAGCATTTCAAAACTTTTTCTCATTCTCCTTCCTTCCTGTCTTGCATTTCCTCCTAGCTCTCCACCCCTGCCCAGCATCTTCCCTCTCTCTCCCTCTCCCATTCCCAGCATCCCTCCTCTTACTTAGTCTCTCCCCCCCTGTTCCCAGCATCTCATTCTCTCCCAGCCCCCAATGTTCAGATCTGCGCTATCTCCATCTCCCCCCATGCCCAGCATCTGCCCTGTCTCCCTTTTCTCCCCATCTCCCTCTCACATGTCCAGCATCTGCTCTCCATCTGCCTTTACTCCCTTATCTCCCCTCCTCATGCCCAGCATTTGCCCTCTGCCCCCTCGCCCTATGGTCGGCATTTATCTTGCACCTTCCTATGGCCGCCACCTATCCTCTAAACCCCACTCATCCCATGTCTGGTATCCATATCCCGCCCCAGCCCATGTATTTTTGCCCTCCATTCCCCTCTATGTCTCCGTCCCCAGGTCCAGCACCTGTCATGCTCCTCTCAGACCCCCACACTGCCTCTGTCCCTGCCTGTTGCCGCCTCTTGACATCTGTAATGGTGACCTTAGCAGTTTTAAAAAATAACCAAAATGTAGTATCTTCAGGTCTACTGCACACTAGAAAGAGCATGCCAGCCCCGCCCCCTCTGACACAAAGATGCATCAGAAGGGGTGGGACTAGCGAGGCCTTTCATGCGCGTGAAGATCCTGCGCTTTTGTTAGCTGTTTTTTTGTTCTTTTTTGTGCTGTTGCTGCTTCTCATCGGGTCTGAATGAGTGGTAGTGGGAGGGGGAGTAATCTCGCCACTGCTGCAGACCCAGCAACGAATCCTTTGAATTTTTTTTTTTTAAAGAAAAGGCAGAGTGAGATGGCCACCACAGGGGTGTTTTGGGAGCACTTTTGCCGCTCCCAAAACTTTGCTGCCTGAGGCAATTACCTCACTCTGCCTAATGATAAAACCACTGCTGTCACCCCGCATATCCCTCCATCTTTCACTTATCCCTCCTTTATCTGTCCATTTAGCTCTCCTCCCACTATGTTCCCCCACCCCCCACCACCACCAATTTCTCCCTGCTATATCCCAACATATGCATGCTTATGCGAGCCAGTGCGTAGGCATTTCCGCCAGTACTGTTTTGGGAGGAGCAAGGTTACGGTTGTGAGGTATGCATGCACTTTATAAAATACGCACATACCCGCAGGAAGGACACACGAATAGTTGCATTGCCCTGGTTGCGATGATGATTACTAAGCAGCATACAGAATAAATATTATTTGAAAGCTAGAAACACAACTTCAGAATTTATGTCAGAGAATTAAGGAGCCAAGCAGATGGCCTGAGCAGTGGACTGTAGTGTTACGACGGTCTAGACCAGCGATGGCGAACCTATGGCACGCGTGCCAGCTGTGGCACGCGAAGGCCTTGCAGCTGGCACGCGGGAAGGTCGCTATGCCGGCTCATGGCAATTAAAAAAAAAAAAAAAGCTGGCCGCCGCGGCGGCATGGAGTGTCCCGCGGGGCTTCCTCTGCCCGGCGGGACTCTCCCGGCGCAGCTCAGCCCCTCTCTGCCGGCTTGCAGATACGCGAAGGGAAAGTCTCCCTCGCGTCTCTGTTAAGCCCGCAGGGGCAGATGGGAAATTTCCCATCTGCCCCTGCGGGCTTAACAGAGACGCGAGGGAGACTCTCTCTCCCTTCGCGTATCTGCAAGCCGGCAGAGAGGGGCTGAGCTGCGCCGGGAGAGTCCCGCCGGGCAGAGGAAGCCCCGCGGGACACTCCATGCCGCCGCGGCGGCCAGCTGCTTTTTTTTTTTTTAATTGCCATGAGCCGAGGGGGGGCGGGTAGGACTGGCAAAGGGCTAGGGGGGGGGGTTAAGACTGGCAATGGGCGAGGGAGGGAGGGAGGGGGAGGGAGGGGGGTAAGACTGGCAATGGGCTAGGGAGGGAGGGAGGGAGGTTAAGACGGCCAATGGGCTAGGGAGGGAGGGAGGTTAAGACTGGCAATGGGCTAGGGAGGGAGGGAGGGGGGTTGAGACTGGCAATGGGCTAGGGAGGGAGGGAGGGAGGGGGGTTGAGACTGGCAATGGGCTAGGGAGGGAGGGAGGGAGGGGGGTTGAGACTGGCAATGGGCTAGGGAGGGAGGGAGGGAGGGGGGTTGAGACTGGCAATGGGCTAGGGAGGGAGGGAGGGAGGTTGAGACTGGCAATGGGGGAGGGAGGGAGGGAGGTTGAGACTGGCAATGGGCTAGGGAGGGAGGGAGGTTGAGACTGGCAATGGGGGAGGGAGGGAGGGAGGTTGAGACTGGCAATGGGCTAGGGAGGGAGGGAGGGAGGTTGAGACTGGCAATGGGCTAGGGAGGGAGGGAGGGGGGTTGAGACTGGCAATGGGCTAGGGAGGGAGGGAGGTTGAGACTGGCAATGGGCTAGGGAGGGAGGGAGGGGGGTTGAGACTGGCAATGGGCTAGGGAGGGAGGGGGGTTAAGACTGGCAATGGGCTAGGGAGGGAGGGAGGTTGAGACTGGCAATGGGCAAGGGAGGGAGGTTGAGCCTGGCAATGGGGTAGGGAGGGAGGGGGGTTGAGACTGGCAATGGGCTAGGGAGGGAGGGAGGGAGGTTGAGACTGGCAATGGGGGAGGGAGGGAGGGAGGGAGGGAGGGAGGTTGAGACTGGCAATGGGCTAGGGAGGGAGGGAGGGAGGTGGGTTTAGACTGGCAATGGGCTAGGGAGGGAGGGAGGGAGGGGGGTTGAGACTGGCAATTGGGCTAGGGAGGGAGGGAGGGGGGTTGAGACTGGCAATGGGCGAGGAGGGAGGGAGGGAGGGAGAGGGGTTGAGACTGGCAATGGGCTAGGGAGGGGGGGTTAAGACTGGCAGTGGGCTATGGGGGGGTTAAGACTAGCAATGGGCTGTGGGCTGATGAGGGCTGGCAATGGGCTATGGGGGGGGGTTAAGACTGGCAATGGGCTATGGGGGGGGGTTAAGACTGGCAATGGGCTGTGGGCTGATGAGGGCTGTCTGGAAATGGGGTGATGGGGGGGTTAGGACTGGAAATGGGCTATGGGGGGTTAAGACTGGTAGTGGGCTGATGGGGGGGTTAGGACTGGTAATGGGCTATGGGGGGGTTAAGACTGGTAGTGGGCTGATGGGGGGGTAGGACTGATAATGGGTTATGGGGGGGCTAGGACAGGAAATGTGCTGATGGGGAGGGGTTAGGACTTGAGGTGGGCTGATGTGGTTAGGACTGGTAATGGGCTGTGGGCTGATGGGGGGGGTTAGGACTGTCAATGGGCTATGGGGGGCTGACTGGAAATGGGCTGATGGGGGGGGGTTAGGACTGGTAATGGGTTATAGGGGGGGGCTTAAACTGAAAATGGGGTGATGGGGGTTAGGACTGGAAGTTGATTGACGGGGGGCTAGGACTGGTAATGGGTTGGGGTGTTGCTAGGACTGGAAATGGGCTGAGTGGAAGGGGAGGCTTGAACTGCAAATAGCTGATGGGGAGGGGGCTTGGAATGGAAATGGGCTGTGAGGGAAGGGAGCTAGGACTGAAAATGGGCTGATGGAACAGCTAGGATAGGACTGGAAAAGGGCTGTTGGGGGAGCTAAGATTGGAAATGGGCTGTGGTGGGGGCTTGAATTGAAATGAACTCATGGAGGGGCTAGAACTGGAAGTAGGCTCATGGGGGGGCTTGGACTGGAATTGGGCTGAGTGGAGGGGAGCTATGATTTGACATGGGCTGATGGTGGGGCTAGGAAATGACTAGAAATGGGCTGATGGGGGGGCTAGGATTGAAAATGAGCTGATGAAGGGACTTGGACTGGAAATGGATGGGGGAGCTAGGACTGGAAATGGGCTGATGGGGGGCTAGGACTGGAAATGGGCTGATGCAGGGACTAGAAGGGAATGGGTGCTGGGTGATACTGGAACTAGAAGGGAGCTGATGTTGGGGGAGGATTAGAATGGGATGGGGCTGGGAGAGTAAAATGGAGAGGGGAAAAATATTTTGTGTAGGAGGGATGAAAAATCTACAATTGGCCAGGTATTGGGAGAGTAATTGGGGATTGAGGATGGAGGGGTAAAATTTGTGTGGATGAAATAGGAATGAGGAAAGAGCAAAAGGAGAATGATTAGTATGTTAAAGCAGATGTAGTGAGAGAGAGAATGGAAAAAAAACTAGAAGAGAGAAGAAAGGACAAATGGACAGCAGACGATGGAGAGTTAGCAGAAAACATGAAGAAACCAGAAGAAAGTGGCTGGACCAATTGCAACTGAAAAAGAAAATGCACAAAAGGTAGAAAGATATCTCTTTATTTTGAATTTATTAACTGGAATATGTCAGCTCTGGGAAATGTGCATCATTAACATCTGCGCTTTGTTTGGTACAAGAGGAAATTCCTATTTGACGTTGCCACTTGTTCTCTTTCCCCAGTATTCTCTGAAATGTATTGGTTTAATATTTGCAGTGTTGCCTTTTGATAGGTAGGGTATGGTGCTTTGTGAGTCCTGGTAATGCTGTCAGGATATGGCGGTTTTGCTATGGGTTCTAAATGGGCAGCGTTTGTAGTAGTTCCTAATGTGCCTGGCGGTTGGCACTGGATTATAGTAATGTAGAAATCTTTTAGTCTTTCTTTATCCATACACTCATTAAGAGACATGTTTACTAAAAGTTAGTGTATGGTAACATTATGCAAATATTTATGCAAATAAGACCACTTATGCAAATGACGTGCTGGCACTTTGAGGAAATTCTTTGGTTTTGTGCGGCAGTTTGGGCACTCGGGCTCAAAAAGGTTAGCCATCACTGGTCTAGACCAACATTCCTGAAAAGCCGCATGGGAGTGCTCAGCTCGTGCCGCTACCGTGCTGTTCCTGGTCTTTCTAGGCAACAGATTCTTGCAATGGGCCAAAGGGTTTTGGCTTTTGGAGCATATTATTTTTCTGCAAGATCTATGTAAATTTGAGTAAGTATGAGAAAAACTGGTAAGGAGCTTCTTGAACAATGTGGCTGTGAAGTGTAGTGCCCTTCCATGAGTTAATTAACAGCTACTATATAACCAGCAGTCGATTAAGCAGTCGCAGATACTAACAGTGGCTTTCGATCTCACCTAATATTGCCGCGTAGTTTCTTATTACTGAGTTTCTCAGTACCTCAGCCCTATATCCTAGCTGGGATCCTTTGTACATTGTGGGTTTAGAGGGAATTATGGGGATAGCCTCTTGCTTTGTTTTAATTTGGAATATCTGTTTGAGGTAGATCTTGTTATTTTATTTATTTATTTATTTAACTGTGCTTTATATATCACAACAAGAACAAACGTCCATCAGAGCAGTTTACAAAGTTCTAAAAATCCAGAAGGGAGCAGAGGGGATTACAAGGTCTGGTGGGGTGGGACGGTAAGAAAAAAAAAGAAAGAACCAGGACAATCCAAGAAGTGATAATTAGGAAGAAACAGATCGAGGAAAGGCTTGTGAAACAGGCAGGTCTTCAGGATTTTCTTAAATCTGGGGAGATTGGACTCAAGGTGGAGTGCAGGGGCTAGGGAATTCCAGATTGAAGGATCAAGGAAGGAGAAGGAGGAGTTTCTGGAGATGACTAGGCGAAGGGTAGATGAAGGAGGTTGTTCTTGGTTAAATGTAATTGTAAACATTTAATAAGATACACATTAGAAAAAGAAAGAGTGGGTCTTAGCAGCAATAGTGAAATGGATGGGTAGGGGAGAGCTAAGAATGGGGGACTGCAGAATATGTGAAGGCAAACTTTAGATAGTATATGAGATTGGAATTGAGACATCAAGGTCAAGGTCAAGGCTCTGCCAAATGTGTCGCCTTTTGTAAAATATGTATAAGGACATGCAGGAGTGCACCTATATTTGCCGACATGGAGACAGAGAAGCCATTTTACAAACCAACACGTGGGTAAAATCAATGGAGGCAACCTGGCAACTTACACATGCAAATGGGTATTTGGCAAACCTATACTATAAACGCTGCCAGTTAACTACAGAGGTCACTGTCTGTAATTCATTTCATCGCAGAGGGGAAAATAATCACTGGGGGGATTAGAAAGGATAATACCCTTAATCCCTCCTGTAAAGGGCTGGCCAAAAAAGCACTTTTAAAAAACCTATACATGCCAAGGAACAACTGTGTAGTGTTTTGACCTGCCCACATTACATCCTAACCACCCCTCCAATATGCTCCCTTGCAATTTCTACATACGATGGACAAACACATGTAAATTTAGACCCTTCTAAAACTGTCCTTTAAAATGTGAACGCCATTTCCATATGTAAATGCCAGATTTTCCACATGGAAATTGTGAATAAGACTTCTAAAATAACCCCTTAAGCTTATCAGCAGGTCTCTGATCCACCACAAAAGACCACTGAAACAAAATGGCTTTAAAACAAACAAAAAAAAGCCACAGGCATGCAAGTTAATTTTCAAGGGGAACTCCCTTGGAAAATCCACACCTGTACTTCATCAGCCCTGTCCTAAATCTGCCACCACTAGTTTTTAAAAAACAAATGTTGCCACTTACCTGCAAAAATCCCTCTTAAGATTATGCCTTTATTAGACTGATTCATTTCCTCAAAATTTCCCCCCTTACTTTAAAGAAACTGCCAGTTTTCAGAGATTTACTAAAGAGTTGTAGTCACTGGAGGACACGCTGGTGTTTTAATGCAAAAGAGTTGCACCTTGCTTGTGTACTTTGCTTACAAGTCACCTTATCTTACAAAACTAGAAGCGATATACAATCAACAATCAACAACTGAAGATCATATACAATAAAATATAAATAAAGTATACATCGAACATAAAAACATTCATCAATATAAAAACAATCCAGGAAAAACTGACAAAATCCAATCAAACTATCAAATCAATTAAATAAAGAAGGCGGCAACCAAGTTTTGCATGTAATACAGGTACCTAAATAATCTTGCATATTTCGAGGAACTGAATTCCAAACTGGGGGACTGCATAAAAAATGTAGCTAGGATGTCAAAATCCTTTCGTCTTAGACATAAACTGGAAACTGTCAAGCAGGGAAGGAACCTAATAGTAATAATCCCTGATGATCACAAGCTAACAATACACGTGAGTTTATTAAATATGGTATCACCAGCAGGAAAAAGGAGGTCGTATTGCCCTTGCATAGGTCACCAGGGGCACCTCACCTTAAATACTACCTTCAGATATGGAGGACATACTTTTGTAAGGAAACTGATAGTATGGAAGAGAGAGAGGCTACCAAGCTGGTACAGGGCCTGAAACACAAACCCTACTCATACATCCTTAAGGAACTCAAAATTCATTCACAGGAAGAAAGAAGGGAAATAAGGTAAACCATAGAACATAGGTGTCAAACTCTGGCCCGCGGGCCAAATTTGGCCCGTAGTGTAATTATATTTGGCCCGCGAGGCTATACCAAATGACTACTAGAGCTAGCCCGCCGGTATTATACAGCGCATTCATTCATCGCTAATACTACAAATCCCATAATGCCTTGCTGTTGTTTTGGCGCGTCAATCAGGACAGGTCCCAGAAACGCCCTCTCCTGTGTGACAGAAGTCATAGCGATCTCAAGCTACAACTGTCACTGTGGAACCCCTTCCCAAAAATGGCAAAAAGAAAGGCAGACAACAGGAACTTTCTGGACAGGTGGGAGACAGAATATTTGTTTACATATGTAAAAGACAGACCTGTTTGTCTGATTTGTGGAGTCAACGTGGCTATAACTAAGGAGTATAACATTCGACGACACTATGAAACAAAACACCATGACAAGTACAAGGACCTGGACATGACTCAAAGGAGCCAGAAAGTGGAGGAGATGAAAAGAAGTTTGGTTTCACAACAGAATATGTTCAAAAAAGCCACATCACAAAGTGAGGCTGCTGTAAAGGCTAGTTATATTGTGGCAGCAGAGATCGCAAAATCAGCCCGGCCCTTTAATGAGGGAGAGTTTGTGAAAAAGTGCATGTTGAAAGTTTGTGACATCGTGTGCCCAGAGAAAAAGCAAGCCTTTTCAAACGTGAGCCTGAGCAGAAACACGGTAGCTGATCGCACATGTGATCTTGCCACCAATCTGTATGACCAGCTTTTGGAAAAGGGAAAAGATTTCGTTGCATTCTCCCTTGCTGTGGATGAGAGCAGCGACGCATCTGATACTGCTCAGCTGTCAGTCTTCATCCGTGGAGTGGACTCAAATATGTGTGTTACGGAGGAGCTATTGGGATTCAAATCAATGCATGGCACAACCACAGGAAAGGAAATTTTTGAGGAGGTTTCCAAATGCGTAACTGAAATAAAGCTGCCGTGGGATAAACTCGTGGGATTAACGACAGATGGTGCGCCAGCGATGTGCGGTAAAACAAGTGGACTGGTGGGCAGGGTCCGGGAGAAGATGCAGGAAGAGAACTGTGCAGGTGAACTAACTGTTTATCACTGCATCATACATCAGGAATCATTGTGTGGCAAAGCCCTAAAGATGGAACATGTTATGACCACAGTAACACAAGTAGTTAACTTTATAAGAGCCAAAGGTCTGAATCACCGCCAGTTTAAGTCTTTTCTGGAGGAGTGTGGTTCGGAATACGCAGACGTGCCGTATCACACAGAGGTGAGATGGTTAAGCCGAGGAAAAGTACTGAATAGATGTTTTGAGCTGCATGAGGAAATATGTCAGTTTCTGGAAAGCAAAGGGAAGGACACAGCAGAGCTTCGGGGAGAAAAAGTTTCTGTGTGAGCTGGCCTTTCTGTGTGACATCTCGAGCCATCTCGATGCGCTGAACCTGCAGCTTCAGGGGCGGGGGCGCATCATCACAGACATGTACGCTGCAGTGAGGGCTTTCAAAACTAAACTGTGCCTGTGGGAGAATCAGATGCTGCAAGGAAACCTTGGCCATTTTCCCTGCTGCCAAACCATGAAAACGCAGTTCTTTACCAACTTGTTCCCATGCACACAGTTTGCTGAAAAACTCAGTGTACTCGGCGCTGAGTTTAGCTGGCGATTTGCCGACTTTGATGTCCAGAAATGTAGGTTTGAACTGCTCAGTAATCCCTTTGCAGTTAATGTGGAAAACGCACCAACCAACCTCCAAATGGAGCTAATTGAACTCCAGTGTAATGACACGCTGAAGTCAAAGTATGATGCTGTGGGCGCCGCCCAGTTTCCACAGTTCATCCCTGACACAATGCCTCAGCTCCGCACCCAAGCTGCTCAGATGCTCTCCATGTTCGGCAGCACTTATCTATGTGAGCAACTTTTCTCCTCGATGAAGATGACCAAAACATCTCACAGGAGACGTCTGACTGATGAACACCTTCGCTCGATACTGAGGATTTCCTCAGCTCAAAGCCTGAGCCCAGACATTGATGAACTATCATCCAAGAAGAGATGCCAGGTATCTGGCTTGGGCACATCAGATTAGATCAGTGTGCAGCAAACTGAGCAATAATTAACGTTTTCTTTATGCACTTTTTCTTGCTACTCCAAGACATGGGCTTGAATGGTTGATTAATTTTATTATTGTTATTTTATTTTAAAAATTATTATTTATTATTATTTAAATCTTATTTAATAAATGAATGTCATTGATGTTTTTTTTAATTTGAAATTGGTTTTTGCATATCTGAACTATTAAGTTATAAATTGTATAGTAATAAGTGTTGCTTCATATTCAATGTTAAAGCAAATCTTGTTTGGGTCCATATTAAAAGGTTCATTTGTTCAATGCTGGCCCGCGACTTTGTTCAAGTTTTACATTTTGGCCCACTGTGTATTTGAGTTTGACACCCCTGCCATAGAAATACTCAATACTCAAATCTTTCTCAGGAAGTGAAAGAAAGCATTTCCCATACAAAAAAGAACTTTAAGGACAAAGGATCAGGATGTGAAATTGGTGGTAGAAGGGTAAGAGGAAATAGGGAAAAATGCTTCTTTACCAAAAGGGTGGTAGATGTCCAGAATAGCTTATCTAGAAAACTATAATACCAAAAATCCTATTATGGAGATGACAATCAAATCCATATAAAGATCAAACCCAACACCCTTATTTTTTAACTAATATTTTTGTATGACTACTTCAATATTCAACTATATAACAATGTAGTGGAGGAGTAGCCTAATGATCAGAGCACTGGCTTGTGAACCAAGGGACCAGCGTTCAGTTCCCACTAGCACTCCTCGTGGCCTTGGGCTAGTCACTTAACCCTCCATTTCCCCAGAAAAATCCAAGTTATCAATGTCCCTGTTTAATGTACAATACCAAGGTTAAGTGACAATGTGAACTGCTTTGAGTGAAATGATAAAATGGTGTTAAAAAGCTAAATAAAATATTTAAGTCAAGTCATTGTCCAATTTTATTTTATTATCCCAGTATTGCATTGAGTATTCCCACACCACACTCAATATCTCAGGTCCATTAAAATTGAATTCTCCCTTGCAATACTGTTGTACTCTCTTTTCCTCTTAAAGCGCTTCTATTTTCTTCTCCGATGCGGTACTATTTTTGGATAATTATTTGCATCACGGAATGACCTTCATAAAAATTATTTATTTCGATTTCTTCGTCACTCATTTCTCCTACTTCCATTGTCCATAAGCAAGTGGAGTTAACATGGAATTTTAGTGGGCATGAAACATTAAGAGGCGTTTCGGAAGGGATGTCTAAGGAACATCTAGGACTCCTAGAGCAGAATGTCAAAAAACCTGGGGGAATGGCTGCAGTGAACGGAGGGACATATATGTCCTGCCTAAATTCGCTGCCTTCCCACTGCGAAAGATGGGCGTGGCCTAGAGGTGGGCTGGGTACATGCTTGGCAGCGGGTCATTTTAGAAAGGTGGGCCATCCCCAAATTGGATGGCCGCAGAAACAGCTTCTTGGACGTCCCAGTCAGCATTTTCCAGAAGGGGGACGTCCATGTTCAGTGACATTTCAGACACTCAGATGTATGATGGCACGTAACCAATCTGTTTGGGCTTTGTATTTACACGCTGGCTTCTTTGGCCAGGAAATACTGACTGTGATGCTGACAGCGAATTGTGTTCATCCTCCTGGTCGTGCTTATGCCATGAAACAAGCACTTTTTTGTTCTTTATTCATGGTCAGCAGCAGGAATATGCATGGATGTCCCAACAAGCAGGGCCAGACGTGCTTGTGCCGTTTTAGAATCCTACCATGATGTGCATCTTCGTTGCTCCGCCCAGGCCACTCCTCCAGCATGCCCCTATTCTACTTGGATATCTTTGCACTAGGGACAACCATGTACTCGGTTTCTAAAGTGGCTCTGGGGACGTACTTGTGATTTGGGCGTCTGCGTACCCATTTTCAAACATCTAAACCACGAATAGGACTTCTAAAATAATCCCCATTGAGTGTGGTGTGGTCTACTGACATAAAAATGCTGCAAAGGGGGACTACTGTAGTAGATATAGAAGGGCAGACTAGATAGGCCATAGGTTTCTTTTTCTGCTGTCATGTTTCTATGTTTCTATATAATTTTAGGCCAGAAAACAATTTAGACATGGTGGCTCTAATGGTCCTATTCTTCCATAACCTATTACACCACTGCAATATGTACTCTGGGGTGGCATTTATTATATAGTATAAGGCCAGTTCGACTATTAAAAATAAATGAACTTCTTGCTTGAAAGAACCTGTGAGTGTCTACAGGCTAATGGCCCGTGCTCTTATCAAATAAGACTTGAACATTTGATTCCGCTTAACTAGGTACAGCATCTCACTTTAGCCCTTTATTCCAAAGGTTTTTCTTTATTAAAATCTGACTGTATCCCTACATGCTGCAGCTTTCCACGGAATTATTCACTGACTGCACAGGCTCTACCCTAGACTCTGTAGCCGAGGGAAAAGTATTACCCCGCAGGAAGAGAAAGGGAAGAAGAGCTCAAATGATGTGGAATACGTTCTTTTCTATCAAGGAAGAGGTAAAACCTGCAGGATCACAGTGGAACTAAACTGGCTAGATATTGCTTTAAGAAGGTTAAAGAAGAAAAGGAAGGAAATTATTAATTCACAGGAAAACATCTTGGAAAGGTCTTTTCAAATATGCTTTAAACAATTTCTTAGCAGCCCTATAGCAAAGCACAAGGGAAACAATAAAAAGGGAAGTCGCTAAGTCTTTACCGTATCTCCAGCCTCACTCAGCCTGCTAGTCTTCTTTATTAGGGTTCAATTCCCGTTGGCACTCCTTAAGCAAGTCACTTTACCCTCCAATGCCTTAGAAGAAAAGGCCCGGCAATCTATTTCTGGTCATACCTTCCCAAGAAAACCCAGGGTTGCCTGGAGTCAGCACTGACTTGATGGCACTTAAAAAAACCCAACCCACGATTATCTATATTTTCCAATCCAGGTGGATTTGCTATTCTTTAGTTTGTCAAATTGCCCTATTATATCTTCTAGGTTCACCAAGATTTGTTTCAATTCCTCTGATTCATTACTTTTAAATATCATTTCTGGCTTGGGTGTCTCCCCTATATCTTCTTCAGTAAAGAACGAAGCAAAGAATTCATTTAGGTGATTATTTTAGAAGCATTATTTGCGATTTGGATGTCCAAAAACATGCATGCAGATGTCCAAATCGTGATGATGACTCCAGAGTAGGGATGTCCAAATAGGCGGGGGGGGGGGAGGGGGGAGGGTGGCAGAGGTGTGGCTGGGGTGGAGCAATGGACATAGATGTTCCCAATGGATTGCAGAACCATCTGGGATGTCTGTGATTGCGTCCCTGTTTAGATCTGATCCAGGCATGAATAGGTATCAGGAAAGTGCTTGTTTGGGCCCTGAAGCACCTGTAGGGTGTAAAGAAGACGGCACTCCACCATACCAGTACTCTCTACAATCGCGATGCTATTTTTTGGTGCACTTAGGAAACCTTTGTTGTGTTTGAACCACTGCTGCATGTCTCTTAGATGTTCCTGTTCTTGGAAACTATTCTGGGGACATCTATGTAGATGGCCCCAAAGACATCCATACCAGACACATCCAATTTGTGAAATTGTGCTCGAAACAGGACATGTCTGCATTTTTTAAAGATGTTCTGGCTAGCATAACCCAGATTGTACTTGGACGTCCTTTGTAAAACGTGCCTTCACATTTCTCTGTTATGGCCTTGCCCTCCTTCGTGCCTCTTTTATTCTTCTATCATCTAAGGGCCAACTGACTCCCTCACAGACGTTTTGCTTTGAATGTACCTGAAAAAGGTTTTAGTATGAGTTTTTCCTTCCACAGCAAGCACCTTTTTCAAATGTTCTTTGCCTGCAAAAGATCCAGACTTGGATGTGCTACCTACCAGGACAGGCTGAAGTCTGGAGGTGTTGCACTGAAGACCTGAAAGGAAGGATGGATGTCCACAATGCAGACGTTGTGCCTCAGAGGCCTTATTACACCTTCCAGGTTCTCCGAGATTTGTTTCAATCCCTCTGATTCATTAACTTTAAAAACCACTTCAGGTATGGGTATCTCCCCTATATCTTCTTCAGTAAAGAATGAAGCAAACAATTCATTTAGGCAGTCATTTCAGAAGCTTTATTCATGATTTGGACATCCGAAAACATTCATATGGGCTTTCTATGTCCATGATGTTGTCTTAGAAGAGACAAGTGAGGGTTTAAGGGGAAAAAGACAAAAAAGATTAAAAAAAACAGAGCAAAGCTCAGGCTTTAAACTAGGAAACACAATTACAATTATTTAAATAATTAGCCAGTCAATCTGTGCATTTGCACTGTCACTATAATGTGTTACTCGTCCTGTGACACCCTGCTGTAGCTCCAGTGACTTCACTAGAGTTGTACTGGACCCTTCTCAGCAAATCCCTGGCATACAGCAGTCTACTACTTCTCTGCAATCTGCACACACAGTATTTGACATGCATGCCAGTTTTTTAGTGTTATCAAACCAATGAGGAAGCCCAGTTTCTCCAGGACTTGAATGATTATTTATTTTAAAAGTCTGTTACTTGCTTTCTCTTCAAAGCATCAAACAAAGCAAGGTTCAAACAGAAGTGAACAGCAATCCTACTTATGAACAATAGAAATCAGACCATAATAAAACATATAATACAGAACAAATAAAACATAATTAAACACAAATAGCAATACAGTACAAACTATGATAAAGAAACAAATTAAAAAATAACAAAAACCAAAGAGCACAAGAAAAGCCTTGCTGAATTAGACCACGGTCCATCGAGCCCAGCATTTTGTCTCCGACAGTGGCCAATCTGAGTCACAAAAAAGTAAATCCATGCCTCTGTTCAAGGACTAAGTGATGACTTTCCCATTTCCACCTAGCTAATAATTTTTTTATGGACTTTTCCTCCAAGAACTTGTCCCAAACTCTTTTGAAGCCTAGCTCGCTATGTTAATTGCCTTCTCACGTTCTCTGACAACAGATTCAATAGCTTAATTACACACTGCATAAAAAAATACTTTCTATGATTTGTTTTCAATCTGCTAGTCATTAGCTTTATTAGGTGTCCTCTTGTTTTAATGTTCCTTGAAATGTTAAGCAATCATTCTCTATTTAACCCCACTCATGGTTTTATAAACTTGTATCTTATTCTCTCTGTTCTCTTTTCCAAGATGAAGAGCCCTACAGTAACTTGTTTAGCCTTTCCTCATAAGGGAGCAATTCCATCACTTTTATTTTTGTCGCTCTTCTCTGAACCATTTCTAGTTCTGTTGTATCCTTTTATCAGAAGGGGGAGGGGGGGACCAGAACTGCATACAATACTCAAGATACAGTCACATCATAGACCTATACAGAGGCATGATGGTATTCTTGGTTGTGCTCGCCATTCCTTTTCGAATAATCCCTAAAATGCTATTTGTTTTTTGACAGTCGCAGACACTGGAATGAAAATTTTAACGTGCTGTTCACTGTGACTCTTTTTCTTGAGTGGCGACTCCTAGAAAGAAACCCAGTATTTTGTACCTATTGCTGGGAATATCTTTCCCCGTATGCATTACTCTGTGCTTGGCTGTATTACATTCATGTGCCATTTAGATGCCCAGCCTCACAAAATCTTTCTTCAAATCCTCACAATCCTTTGTGTTTTTAAAGACTTTGAATAATTCTGTGTGGTTTGCAAACTCAATCAGCTCAGTCACTGTTCCTGTTTCCAGATCATATGTTAAACAGCATGGGGCTTCAGCTGAAGCGGCTGGCCATTCTAGTGTGTCTTGGCACTGAATTTCTGCTTGCCTGTATGGCAATTATTTATTTAATAGGTTTGATATACTGCTTTATCATTTCAATCAAAGTGGTTTATTTACATTGTAATGTACATTAAACAGAGATATTGATAACTGGGATTTTTCTGAGGCAAAGGAGGGCTAAGTGACTTGCTCAAGGACACAAGGAGTGCTAGTGGGAATTGAACCCTGGTCTCTGGGTTCCTAAGTCAGTGCTCTAACCATTAGGCTACTCCTCCACTCCAATGATGTTAACCAGCTGCTGCCTGGTTAGCTTCAGTAAACCTAAAATAAATTTCCCACACCTCTTTCAAATAAGATTTTTGTTGGAGCGAGCTGGAGGCGGCGAGAATTAAAATCTGGCCACACCAGACAGCCAGGTCCTTTTTAATAAATTTAAGAGTAAAACTCAACACTTATTTATTTGCGTTATTCCAGTGAACTTTTCTTCTCAACCATATAATCGTCACGCCGTTTTATTAAACTTCGCAGCGGTGAAATCAAGCAGCATATCCCACGACGTGCACGTTTCAGGCCCGTAGCCCTGTGTCAAGTGTCCTTGATCTTACTAGCATGAACCGCTATGTGCTCCATAACGCTACTTTCAAACACCAGAAATAGGAGGTGGTACATTAAGATTGGCTAATCGCAAATGACAATCAACAGGGAGCACCAATGAACCAAGTGGGAGACCTCACTCAATCGGGGAATCCCTTGGTGTCATCAGTGACGTCACAGCAAGCTCGACCTTCCACTTCCTTATTTAATCCTGATGGGTAAACAGCATTAAATTCAAAAATCAGCTGTTGTTCACATTTTTGCAACAAAGCTATACGATTGCCTCCCCCCCCCGGGGATTCGGAGGGATGTAATCCAATATCGTCCAGGATATATCTTCTACAAATCGATGATTCTGTGCCATACAATGCTCCACAATGGGCGCAGATAATACCTGTTGTCGGACCCTAGAAGCATGTTCGCTTAGCCGTATTTTCATTTTTCGTGACGTCCTACCTATGTAAATCAGTGGACAAGTGCATTGTAAAACATAGACCACATAAGCTGATTCACAGGAAGTCGCCCACCGTCGTGTAAATACCTGGCCTGTACCTGGATGAGTCCAGTCTATTCCCGTAAGTGAGGTAGCGCAAAGGTTGCAGGATGCCCATATTGAATGGCCCCGATGTTGCACGTCTGGACACATTGGACGATCCATCGGGGTTGTTGACCGAACTAACTTATCTTGTAAATTGGGACCCCGAGAAAAAGCTACCCTAAGGGGTTTCTGAAAACACCAATGTAATCCCAAAACTGCCCAATGTTTTCTAAGTATGGCCACAATATGTTTGCTCAAACCAGTGTAGGGTAACACCCCCACTATAAACTCAGAGGCCATTGAAGAAGGCAAGTGTTGTGATTGGAATGATTCATCCAAAAGCCATTCACGATGAGTGTAAGTGGCCCGACGATATGCAGACTTGATCACTTTGTCTGGGTAACCCCTATGGCACAAACGCTCTGCCAAATCCATAGCATGGTGTTTAAAGTCTGCCACTGTGGAACAGATCCTCCATAAACGGAGGAATTGTCCAAACAGGAGTCCCCTCTTCTGTGGTCCAGGATGACAACTATGATACATCAAAAGCCTATTCCGTTGGACACTCTTTCAGTATAAAGTGGTACGAAATGCACCTTGCTCCTTAATAATTAACATGTCCAAAAATTCTATTTTGTGCAAATCAGCATGTACTGTAAATGTTAAATTAGATTTTAAAGCATTTAGCCAAGCTACAAAATTGTGCAATTGGGGTAAAGTGCCGAACTACAAGAAAAAGACATCATCCAAATATCTCCTCCAAAAACAGACGGGAGCAAAACACGGGGATACATAAAGTAGTGACTCTTCAAAGTGGGCCATGTAAAGAGTCGCAATAGATGGGGCAACGGAAGCCCCCATGGCAATCCCAAAGATTTGCTGAAAATATTGCCTTTCAGATAGAAAGTAATTCTGGGTCAGTACTAGTTCCAATAATTCACACAAAAAATTCCGAGGGAGTCGTTGTGGAGCAAACTGGAACAAAGTTGTTACTAAAGACATGACCTATCTTGATTGATATTGATGTAAAGCGCCTCCGCATCAAGAGTCACTAAATAAAAATCCCAAGAAGGCAAGATCTCTTTAGCTAATTGCTGCAAGAAATGAGTTGAATCTTTAATAAATGATTTCACTAAAGCTGCCTCCTTCTGCAAAAAGACATCGCAAAATTGCGATAACAGCTCCAATAATGACCCTCTACAAGAAACAATTGGCCTACCTGGAGGAGACACCAAAGATTTGTGAATCTTTGGTACCATGTAAATTACAGGAATCAATGGAGTTTCCAATTTTAAAAAGCCATATTCTCGTTTAGTCAACCATCCACGAGTTAATGCTTCATCCAATAAAGATCATATCTGTTGTTGAAGGTCAGCCGTGGGGTCACTTGGAAGTAGCTGATAAGTACGTACATCCAACAGGTGGTTTCTTAGGATTTTCAAATAATCCGAAGTGGACTGAACCATTACGGCTCCTCCTTTGTCCGCCCTCCTCACAATAATATTTGGATCCTTCTGTAACTGAGCCAATGCTTGTCATTCTGTCTTGCTCAAATTAGACCACTGAAATCAATTTTTATTTTCCAGTTCCTCAAGGTCCTAAAGAACCAAGTTCTGAAATGTAACAATCGAAAGATCTTTCTGCTCGGGGGCATCCATTTCGATGAGGGAACTTTAACAGAATCATCGGAAACACTCGGCCTTTCCGAGAAAAAATGAGTAATGTGTAATGTCCGAAAAAATTTATAAAGACTTAATCATATCTGAAAAGGATCATGCCGTACCGTCGGCACAAAAGATAAACCCAAATTAAGAAGACGAGATTGTTCCATAGTAAGTGGTCCAGGTGTCAAATTCACTACTATTGAGCCGTTTGATGTTTGGTCCGTTGCCGGGTTATCGGTGGTTCCCATTCTTCGGTTTGATACCCGCGACGGGGTTGTCTTCCCCGATTTTGGCCGTGCCGAAAAACCTGGGTGTTCACCCCGGCAGCTGGCTTAGACTCCTCCGAAGACCCACTACTAACATCTTCAGAATCGTCTTGAGATGTCAAAAGTGACCCGCTTTTTTTTTTAAGTTCCTCCTTGGATTTATACATCCAGTAATATATTTTATTATCAGGGTTTCAAGCTTAGTTGGTTAGCTTCAGTGACAAAAGTGAGACCAGCCTTTGCTATGCCTGACTTTTGCTGCTTTGTGATAACCCAGGCAGCGGCTCAATATTGGTGCTGCCCAGTTATCACTAGGTCCCAGGTCTGCTAACTGTGTTAATTCCTTTGAATATCAGGCTCCACAAGTTATTTCATGTATTAAAATGTGATATGCTGCTTTTAGAATGAATGTCAAAGTGCTTTACAATATAAAAAGGTATAAAATCAATAGAAATATAAAGAGCAGGAAAAGAATGCCATTAAATACAAGAAAATGGGGATAAGACACAAGACAGGGAATGAAGATAAGAGGGGGACATAAAAGCTAGAGTAACAGGCTAGAGCAGCCAGGGAAAAGAGAGAGGAGTACAAGGGGGGCTGATAAGTCTCTGGCCTTGTAACAAAACAGAAAGCTTTTGGACACACTTCAGGTCCGGAGGTGCGAATGATCTCTCTGCATTTTTCTTTTATAAAACAAAACAGCAGAGAGATCATTCGGACCTTCGGAAGTGCCCATAGCTTTCTGTTTCGTTACAAGGCCAGAGACTTATCAGCCCCCCCCCCCCCCCTCATAATCAAGAGGGAAGGTCATAGGCTATACGGAACAGTGCCAGTACAGATCCTTGGAACACATTACTTTAATCTTTTGCCATTTGGATAACTGACCATTTAGTCCAACTCTCTGTTTCCTGTCTTTTAGCCAGTTTCCAACCCACAATAGAGCACTGCCTGCTAATTCATGATTTTTTAAAATTTTTTGAAGAGTCTCTTATGAGGGACTTGGTTCAGTTCCTTCTGAAAATTCAAACGCAACATGTCAACCAGCTTACTTTTAGAAATATGTTTCTTTACATCACCAAAAATAATCTACTAAATTAGTAAGGCAAACCTTTCCTTTCCTAACTCCACACCAACTCATTCTCACTAAGCTGTGTCTGTCTAATATGTTCACTAATTGTGTTTTTTAAAATAGCTTCTACCATACTACCCAGTACTGACAGCAGTGAGCTCGTCTTTACTTCCCTTGATCACCCTTGAATGCTTTTTAAAAACTGACATTTCATTGGCCGCCCTCGATCTTTCAGCAGTTTAAATATGTTTTAACAGTTAATTACTGAAGTGGGAGACTGGAGGTCCCTTTCTTTTCGGTTTGTGTTTATGTTTATTAGGTCTTGACAGACCGCTCTTTGAGACAACAGCAGAGTGGTGTACAATATCTAAAAACAAGTTTCTTTTAAATTTCCACAAAAGTTTAAAACCTTTGCTGTTCTTTGAACACTATGGATCAAACACTGAATAAAAGCTGTCCTAGGCTCATATGCAACTCACCTCCATTATGTAAATAGTTACTCAAATTTGTTGACATTTATTCTTTATTGAACTGAATGTTCCCTGTAATGCGCACTTTACCGTTAAGTTGTAATGTGTTTTGCACTAAGTTCTTTGTAAACTGTCTTGACTTGTAGAATGATGGTCTAAAAAATGTTAAATAAAATAAATAAAAAATAAATACTTGACGCCAGAAGAGACCATTAAAGACAACTGCGGTAATATATTAACGGATCTAAAGACATCACTGCAAAAATAGCCTCCTCTGAGGATGTCATGGTGTGATTTATAAATCATGAATGTTGCCGGGCCTTTGTAAACCTAATTTTTATATTCAACTAGATAGGATTCGGATTGATTTTTTATGGAAAGGCGAAAGGGCACATATTGCTTTAGCTGAATTGAAATTATCGAAGGAAAAGCGGGGTGTGGGATTCCCAGATTTTAAAACATATCATCTTGCGTTGCTACTAAGATTTGGAATGGAGTGGATTCTTGATGTTTCCTCAGTGCCTTGGTTTAAAATGGAAAGGGAATTAGTCACCGCTTCAAACTTTCAGCTCTTCCTACAATGACTATTCCAGTATCTAAGAAACACTGCTCAGGCTGTAAAAGCTATTGATTTTTACTGTAATTCTAATTCATTGTCGGCTACTTCGCCCCTATGTATGAATCCTCTTGTACGAATCAATGTGAGAAAATGTTTTGGAGGAGATGGGAAGAAAAGGGTATACTTAGTGCTTAGTACTTAGGACAATTATTTGTTGGAGGGCATATGATCCGGCAGGGAAATATTAATTGATGTTTTTAAGTTGTCAGTGTCGCAGGCGACTAGACTGGATTGATATGAAGTTTGATGAAAGATTTCCCTTAGTCAGATGGGATCTGCAGAATATCAGGTCTTCACGAAGTTTGTAACAATGCAAAAGTGACGGGAAAATTAACTTCATATTTTTATAAACTCCTTAGACTTAATGAGGAGTGGAGGAGTAGCCTAGTGGTTAGAGCACTGGTTTGGTAACCAAGCAACCAGGGTTCAATTCCCACTAGCACTCCTTGTGGCCTTGGGCAAGTCACTTAACCCTCCATTGCCTCAGAAGAAAGGCCTGGCAATCTACTTCCAGTGACACTGCCAAGAAAACCCAAGAGCTTCTGGGTCACCAGGAGTCAGGGCTGACTCAAAGGCACACATTGCATTTTAGACTTAATGATGGTGCTTCTTTAACCGGTCTCTATAAGACTTGGGAGTTTGATACAAATACATCTCCCATTGCAAAAAAATGGGATGTTTTTGGAAGTGCACGGTGAGAACAACCATGTCAAGCAGTTTAGCACTATTATTATATTGTGTAGCATATCGAGCAGTCTGGTCCCTCTTGCATATCAACAGGGCTGGCCTGAGGGAATCTAGTTTATGCTGGCATTGCTTGAATACGGTCGGTATGATAGTGCACATGTTATTTGAATGGCCCTGTATAAAGCCTTTTGGGATGAGGTTTGGAGGTATATATGTGAAATTTTCAAAATCAAAAAAGCGTTAACATCAGAGGTGGTCTTGTTTAGATCCTTGTGCAAACAGATGGTTCTGGGAAAATATGATAAGAAGCTATTTGATATACTGATTTCTGAGGCAGTGCAACATATTCTCTGCAATTGGAAGGAATTGTCTTCCTTAAACTCTACCTTCTCATGGCATGCAATTTGTCCAATTACGAGAATGGAAGGTATTGCGTTGGTGTTGTTGCATTTTATTGACAAGGTGGAGAGAGCTTGGAGAACTTTGGACGTGCATCTTGCTTGTAATTAAGGCTTTTCCTCCTTTTTTTATTTATGAATAGACTTCAGGGTTTGTTTGGGATTTTTTTTTATTTTGTTTAGAAATTGTTAAAGATTGATTATCCTCTTGCTTCTAACATTATTTATAACATCGAAAAGAGCAATAACAAACTTGGGAAAAAAAGAAAAATAATTATTTTTAATTTAATGGTCTGAATATGTCAGATTTTAGAATTTACATCCATTATCTTTATATTTTGCGCAGTACGGGGGAAATGCATCACTGTTTCTATTTCTCTGTTGATTTGTCTGCTTGGAAGTGATGTTATTGCTGCCTTGTGATAGAAGGGGGGAGGTAAGAGACACGATAATGATTCCTCTTCCTTCCTCCATGCCTTGTTATTCAAACCTGGAACTACTATAAGGTGTCCCTTCCTCTCTTCCCCAACACACACTTTGGATAAGTGTCCCACATTTGCCTACAAAAAGCGTACTTACTCACCTGTAACAGGTGTTCTCCGGGGAAATCACATATGGGTGACATCGGCGCTGACGGAGCCCACACGGATCTATTCCCAGCTTTCAAAGAAAGCCTTTGGGAGTTACACCGCGTATGCACGGTCACCTTCCTGCCCAAGGGTGCCATCTTACCTCAGTATGATGACATAGCTTAATCAAGTAAATAAGAAAAAAAGAAACAACGCCACATGGAGGAGGGAGGGTTGTGAGGACTGATTCCTGCTGTCCCTGGAGAACACCTGTTACAGGTGAGTAACTATGCTTTCTCTAAGAACAAGCAGGAAGTCGGTCCTCACATATGGGGCTCCCAAGCTACAGGCTACCGAAAAATCCTGTAGAAGCCGTGGGTGACCAAAAAGTGGACCGTAAAGGACAACAGGGAGCGCTGGTTGACTGGAAGTCCGGCACTGCAGCAGCAAGATTGAAAATGCAATCCCCTCTCAGGTAGCCTGAACACAAAGGGCTGGAGGGAAAGAGTTGCACTATTCCCCATAGAGGTGACAAAGTACTGCCTGGCCAAAGGTGCTATCACACCATGAGCTCTCTTCCAAGCAGTAGTGCGTTGCGAAGGTGTACTCAGAGGACCAGGTGGCGGCCCGACAGATGTCCAGTAAGGGCACTGAGCGCAGGTTGGCCACAGAGGCCACCATGGTGCATACATTGTGCGCTGTGACATGATGGTCCAGAGAAAACCCCATCTGCTGGTAGGCGAAGAAAATGCAGTCGGCCACTCATCGTGAGAGAGTACACTTTGGAGACTGCAACCCCAAGATTACTGGGGTCAAAGGAGACAAAAAGCTGCACTGAACAGTGGTGGGGCTATGTCCTCTGAATGTAAAAGGACAAGGCCCTCTTGCAGTCAAGCATGTGCAGAGAGGCCTCTGCCCTGAAGGACTGGGAAAGAAGGTAGGGAGCACCACTTCCTGATTCAATTGGAAGGCGGAGATCACCTTTGGCAGGAACTTGGGGCGACTCCAAAGGATGACTCTGTTCCTGTGAAATCTAGTGCAGGGCACATGGGCCACCAGCACCTGCAGTTCACTCACGTACCTGGCAGAGGCAAGCACCACTAGGAAAACGACCTTTCAAGACAGGTACTTTAAATTGCAGGTAGCCAAGGGCTCAAAGGGGGGAGCCATGAGCTCCCCAAAACCACATTAAGGGCCCACGCCACTGGCCATGGACAGATCGGGGGCCAGGACAGGAGGAGTCCTCTCATGAAACGGCCCACCAGAGGGTGTACTGAGATGGCCTGGTCATCCACTGGATGGTGGTGAGCAGAAATGGCACAGAGGTGCACTCTGACCATGTTGGAATTGAGGCTAGTCCCAGAAAGATGCAAGAGGTATCGCAAGACATCTTGCATCATGCAGGAGAAGGGGTAAAGACTACCATCCGTGCACCACAGTGAAAACTTGCACCATTTGAAAGCATACACCAGATGCGTGGAATCCTTATGTGAGGCCAGCAGGATATCTGCCACCCCCTGGAGAGGCGGTGGTGAGCTATAGCTAACCTCTCAGCATCCAGGCCGTCAGGACAAAGGATGGGAGATTGGGATGAGGAAGCATCCCGTTCTCCTGTGACAGCAGGTCCGGAGAGCTCCCTAGCGGCATGGGTCCCTCTGGGACAACTGCAGGAGCAAGGGGAACCATGGTTGCCTGGGCCACCTGGAAGCAATGAATATGACTGAGGTCACCTCCATTTGAATCTTGAGGAGCGGCCGGGGGACCAGGGGTCTAATTAGGAATGCATACAGGAAGCCCCTGGACCAGGGGAGAAGGAGGAAGGCTTCCACCGCCTCCCTATGCTGGGCCGGCCTCCGGGAACAGAAGCGCGGCAGTTGCACATTCTCCAGACTGGCAAAGAGGTCTATCTCTGGGGTTCCCCAGCGGCAAAAGACCTCTCCCAGTACCGCCGGGTTCAGCTGCCACTCATGGGGCTGGAAGACCTGGCTCAAGCGGTCAGCCAGTACATTGTCCTGGCCCGGCAGGTAAACTATCCTGCCTGTTGAGGTAATATATAGCCACCTGATTGTCCATCTGGACTGGAATCACCTGCCCCATCAGATAGTCCTGGAATACCCTCAGGGCACTCTCCCCTGGAAACCATGGGCCCTGCGACTGCAGTTAATCGTAGTGGGCTCCCCAGCCCAACCTGGACGCGTCCGTTGTGAGGATGTGCTGCACTGGAGGAGTCCGGAAAGGCAGACCAGCTCTGAGGTTGAGGGGGTCCTGCCACCAGTCAATGGACATCGCCAGGGCCGGTGTTACTTGGATCCTGTCCTTCAGGTGGTCAGAAGCCTGTGTCCACTGGGTGCTGAGCGTCCACTGGGCCTGCCGCATGTGGAGGTGAGCAAAGGGCATGACGTGGTCCTTAGATGCCATTTGCCCCAACAGGCGAAGCATCTGTCTGGCTGTCACCGCTGAGCAGCCCTGCAAGTCCTGTGCAAGGGCTGATAGGTGCAGCATGCGGTCCTGCAGGAGGAAGGCTGGGTGGAGTCCAGCAGGGCGCTGATGAACTCCAATCTCTGGGTTGGCAACAGTTGAGACTTTGGGAAGTTGACCACAAACCCTAGGCACTGTAGCAGCTCTATGCTGCGGTGAGCTGTGATGTGCACCTCCTCCGATGAGATGGCGCTAATAAGCCAGTCGTCCAGGTAGTGGAAGACAAAACGTCCCAGGAGATGGAGGCGGGCAGCCACAACCACCAGACATTTGGTGAACACCCAAGGAGTTGAGGCCAGTCCAAAGGGGAGCACCCTGTATTGGTAGTGTCGGCCCCCAACCACAAACCGGAGGTACTGACGGTGTCTTGGATATATCAGGATGTGTGTGCATGCATCTTTGAGATCCAAGGAACATAGCCAATCACCCTGCAGGAGGTAAGGCAGAAAGGTTCCAAGGGATACCATTTTGAACTTTTCTTTAACCTATTCTGGTCCCGCAGATCCAGAATGGGCTTGAAACCCCTGGTTTTCTTGGGGACACTAGCGGAAGTAGAATCCCTGGCCCTGGAAGGGCTGGGGAACAAGCTCTACCGCGTGATTCTCAAGTAGGGCCTCGAGTTCCCTCTGCAGGAGCTCCCTATGCAAAGGGTCCATGTTTATTTTCCCTAGGAAATAGGGAGGAGGCAGCAGAAAGAAGTGGAGGAGGTATCCCGCCCTAACCACCTGCAGCACCCAGACGTCTGTGGTGATGTCTGGCCATAGGTGTGCAAAATGGATCCACTGTTCTCCCGTGAACCTTGGGCCTGTTACTTCCTGGGGGAGAGAGGCTACGCCCAAGGAGTTAAAAGCCCCCTCAAGCTGCGCCTGCGGTGCTGTTTGGGGCTTGAGGGCTTTTGGCTTATGGAAGCCGTGCCCCTGTGCCTTGGCCTGTCGCCCCGAGGGGGAGCCTGATAGGCTGGAAATTTGAGGTAGCCCCCGTAAGCCTTTTTGGTCTTCGGGTGGAAGGGCTTTTCCCCCGAAACCTTCAAATGGGAAGGGTCAGCAGTCTTCCTGGACAGCTGGGTACTGGTCAGAAGTTTTTTCTCCAGCTCGTCAGCCTTTTCCATCATGGGCTTGCTGAAGAGGTCTCTCCCCAGCAAGGGACATCAGCCAACTTGTCCTGAATCCATTGTTCCAGGTCAGAGGACTGTAGCCAGGCAAGGCGTCAGGTACTAATGCCCACTATGGCTACCTGAGCCATCGGCTCGAAGCAGTCGAAGGCCGTCTGAGTTTGAAACTTGAAGCACTCCTTGAACGAGGAAACCAGGGTCCTGAAGTGCTCAAAAGGTTCACCCAACTGTCCAGCTGAGAACCTGGTGAGCACCTTCACCAGGTCCCTCAGGTATATGGGCTGGATCTGGGCTGTAAGCATGGAGCTTGGGAGCTCGGGAAACACTTCCTGCCAAATGCATCCATGGTGCAGGCCTCCCTGCTGGGGGGCACCAAGGAGTGTGTCTTCTGGCTCTTTATACAACGCATGTCCGATTCCACCACCATGGAGTTGTGATTTTTGGAAGCCCGGACTCCAGCCGACTCGATACTGAGAATCAAGTCAATGGTTCACAATCAGCACCGTCACTGGGATCTCACACATCCATAACAGCAGCCATTCCAGGATGGGGGGGGGGGGGGTATGAGCACCATTAGTGCCTCCCTCAGGGGAGCCTCGTACAGGAGGATCAAGAGATCCTCAGTCCGAGGCTCAACCCCAGGCACCAACATGAAAGTGAGGGCCTGGGATATCTCCTTCACGAATTCCAGGAAGGCAAGATCCTCCAGAGGAGATTGCCGATGATGGTGGCTGGGACGGCTCGGAGGGGATGTCCTGGTGAAGGATAGTGCCGGGGAACTCCTCATCTGTCTCCCAAGCTGACACGGAGTTGGAGGAATTGTTGAGCATCTGACGCGCTCCAAACTGACTCGGCGCTGATGACTCCTGGCGTCGGTACCCTGCTGCAGCGGCAGCCGATGAAGAATCAAGCCTATGGAGACAGTGCTGACTGAGCCAACCTCTCAAGGCTAGGTTGAGTATCCTCTTGGGACATCCTCGCTGAAGACAGCCCCATGGCCAGCGCCGACAGACATCTCAAGGACGCAGAGAAGCTGCATTCCAGGGCTGCCATCCTGGCCTCAATGCCAGTTGGCTCCGCAGCAGCTGACTCAGGTCTCGAAGTCATCGAGCCTGAACCACATCCTTCATAGAGGAATCACCTATGGTGATAGCGTCGGGGACCTGACCTGATCCCCCAACACCATGGGAATCTCATCCCACCAGGGCTGCTTGGAGAGCTGCTCCCGGCCATTACCAGGGGAGGGAGGAGTGGTCTAGTGGTTAGGACAAGGTACTTCAGGCCGGAGGGCCGGGGGTTCAAGTCCCACCTGGGGACAGCAATCTCAGGCCGGAGGGACTGGGATTTCTAGTCCTATACTCCTTGTGGTCTTGGGCAAGCCACTTAACCCTCCATTGCCCATGTTCCCTGTAAGTATTATCGTATGTGTCTCATATCCCCTCGTGTTAAATGTATCCCCCAATTGACCGCTTTGACCCGGTGAAAAGCGGGATATAAATACAGCTAAATAAATAAATAAAAATAAATAAATTACCATCAGCATCAGGTCAAGGACTCTGTGCCCTGGAGCAACAGTTCTTACCTGATGATCTAGAGTAGGACCTCATCTTTAGCTTTGACGATGTCCTGGACCCACGGGGAAGGTCCTCGGAGGACGATCCCCGGTCCGAGGCTCCATGACCCTGGGGTTCCAACTGAGCCCAGGTGCGTGACGACGAGTCACCAGATGCCGGTGTCAAGGGTAGGGATTCCACCCCAATGCTGATCCCAAGGCAAACTTACCAAACAGCTCCCCCTGCTGCCTTTCCCGCTCTTTGTGGGTCTTCGCCGACATAAGTTGGCAGAGCAGGCAGGTAGACAGGTCGTGGTCCGCCCCAAGGCACTGCACTTAATGCAGGTATTGTGGTGGGCCATGCAGGACATAGTGCAGTTGCACTTGCCACACTGCTTGAAAACACTGACTGAAGGCCTAGCAGGAAAAACGAACCCTATGAGATCAAACTCGGATGTCTCGGTCAGCTAGGCCAAGAGCAAAGACCTGCACACCCAAAAAAAGAAAAGTAAAAAGTATACCCGCGAAGGAAAAACACAATGCCGAGGCAGTGGACTCGGGCGCGGGAAGGTGATCAGAACCGATCCCGGCAAAAGAACGAAGCCAAACTGAAGAACTAGGTGAGAAAAATCAAATTTAAATGGGGGGGGGGGGGGGGCAGAGACAGAATGTCTGCAGGGCTCCTTGGAAAAAAGAAGACTGAGGTAAGATGGCACCCTTGGGTGGGAAGGAACTCCCAAAGGGTTTCTTTGAAAGCTGTGGAGTGGATTCGCACAGGCTCCATTGTCACCTATATGTTAGGACTGACTTCCTGCTTGTTCCCAGAGAAAATCTGATAACCTTACATTATGATCACAATTACCATTCAAATCCACTAACTTTATCCCTTGCATCATGGTCTTGCATGCCACTGACAGCTAGATCCAAAGTAGATCCCCCTCTTGTCAGTTTCATGACCAGCAGCTGAATGAAACTGTCATTTATGACCTTTAGAAACTTTACCTCCCTAGCATGTTCTGATGTGATATTTAGCCAATAAATAAACACATTCCCGTCCTTTTCTTCCAGGAGCAAGGGGTAGTAGCTAACAGACCTTGGGCAGCAGCAGCACAGTAGTTATTTTGTGTTAAATGCCCAGAACAGAATTACACGTGAAAGCATCGGTTATGTAGAGGAGCGCTAGTCCTGATTCCAACAGCAGCCTCAAATCCATAGTGGGCCAGTGGACCCAATATACGCTCACTCCCTAGTCCCATTCTGGAGCCAAAAATGATTTTTAAAACATGGTACTCAGCGATCACAAGTCTAATGTTTTTTGTCTTTTTGTGCTCCACCCTCTTCTAGCAAATTATGTCTCCTTGACCTAGCATGACCCAAAGCCAAACCAGCACTGCTCAGTCACTTTTACAGAGGAAGCCGCCAACAGCACAGAACCCCTCTCCAGCATTATGCAGCATAATATGAATACAGAGAAGTACGCTGTGAAGCTTCAACTCTCAGCAGTTTAGGCATCACTGATTTCTAGTACAAGCTGTACTTTCATGCATAGGCTGACAATGCACAGCTTTACAATTCTCTCAGCACTGATAGTAAGTGGGACATGAAGAATATTAACTCCCGTCTTGCAGCTACCTGTGAGTGGACCTTGATGAACAAGCTGATATTCAATCCAGACAAGTCTCATGTTATCCTTTTAGGTACCTCATCTTCTCTGCCTGTGGAGGCAAAGTTCTTAATGAAAGTATCTGCTATTGTTTAAATCTGATATAAGAATCTGGGAGTCTTCCAGAGAGGCCCAATAAATTCAGAATCACATATCTCAAAGTTTACTCAGGATGCTTTCCATCAGCTCTGCACTATTACAAAACTTAAACCATGCCTTTTTAACATCAAGTTTGGGCTACTGCAATGTCCCATGCGTTGGATTACCAAGCAAATTATAAGCTAGTACAAAACCCTGCTGTCCATCTCCTGTCAAGTAACACTGCAGACAACAAATAACATTCCAGTGGAACGAACTTCATTGGCTCTCTGTAATCCGCTGGGTTAAATATAAACTGCTTTGCTTAGCATTTAAAGGCCAAAATGGACCAAGTACTAACTATTTCCAGAACTGTTTTTCTTGTTCTACCTTTTCTCTAAGGTCCCAGGAGGAGGCTATATTAGTAGCCTCCTCTTTTAAATGTGATTAGAAAACTGAATAAATGATATGAAGAAAGTCACATTGGCAGATACACGTAGCTGAGCTTTCTCACATGCTGGCCCCATGCTCTGGAACAAATGTCCTAGGCAACTATGAGGACCGATGTGCTCACCTGTAGAAACAATCTTGGGTCGACAAAGCATCAAAAAGCATCAAAACCTAAGGTGCCGTTTGCACATTCTAAATTAGAAAATGTACTACTAGGGGTCAGGGGCCACCATTTTGGAAAATGGTGGTAAGGGGCAGGAGTAAGTGGGGATTGCTTCTGTCTCCTTGCAGATTAGTCCATTTTAGGATGAATGAAAGCTTGAGTAGTATGTCCTGGAGGCCATGGCATTTGGTTTTTAAGGGGGTAGGGCTAGGCATTTGGGAGATGGGTGCTTGGTAGAGGGGCCACCGGTTTTAACACGTTTAGCCCTGGACTGGGACAGGGTAATGAGGGGCATTGAATGCACTTGCCCAAGGATTTGAGGACCCTCAGCATTAACTTGGACCATAGGATGCTGTTCCAAGGATTGCAGAGCAGAAACAGCGTCCATCGGTCCAAGAAGGGTCACCGTGTCTTCAATAGCAGACTGGCTAACCTATTGAAGAGGGCTTTAAACTAGATTCATTAGGGATGGGTGAAGAAAGCCCACAGGTAAATGAAACATTAAATACCTTTATGGACATGGGTAAAAGGGGCAACATATGGAAAGCAGTGTGTATAAATGTCCATAGCATGGGAATAAGATCCCAGATGTTGAAGCTTTAATGGGAGAGGCTCTCTTGGATTTAGTGGCAGTAACAGAGACATGGTTCATAGACAACCATGACTGGGATGTAACTTTATTAGACTATACTTTATTCAGAAAGGACAGGGTAGGAAGAGGGGGAAGAGGAGTGGCACTATATATAAAAAATAATATTAAAGCTATGGAAATACAGGGCTTAAAAGGGAGAGAGGAGGCACTGTGGGTTTGGCAGTATTAGTCTTGTTTACAGTTCTGTTTGTGTGGGGGGGGGAGGGGGAGTCCAGAGGTGAGGTGCCTGTATGTGTGTGTGTGGTATGAAGGTGAGGTGCCTGGGTGCGTGTGTGGGGGGAGTGGTGAGGAGGTGAGGTGCCTGTATGTGTGTGTCTGTCATGCAGAGGTGGGGTGTCTGTGTGTATGCATGCCTGTTGTGTGGAGTTGGGATGCCTCTGTGTGCGCATGTCTGTCGCATGGAGGTGGGTTGCCTGTGTGTGTGAGTGAGTGGTGTGGGGGTGAGGATAGGGTTCTTGTGTGTGTTCTAGGAACGGGGAATGCACCTTTTGGAAACACCTTGCACTGTCCCTGCTTTTTCTACATCACTTGAGCTCCTCCCCTGACCACACAACTGCTTTTGCTGCAGGCGACTACCGCAGCCTCCCTTTTCTCTTCTGCCCACAGGGATCTGATCTCCTGTGAGCAGATAGAAGGATTCTTTGCCATGATCATCCCCATCACCTTCTCTTCTACCCATGGAGGATTGGATCCCCACAGGCAGATGGCTGGCCTCTGGACCACAATCATGACCTACACCTTCTGCCTGAGGAGGATCTGATCTCCCATGGGCAAATTGAAGAGGACTTTGCGGAGATCACAGCCATCCCTTTCTCTTCTGCCCATGGGAGATGAGATCCCCACAGCAGACAAAGCATTGCGGAGATCATCGGGGGCAACTCGTTTGGGGCAATGCTCCCCCTCCCCCAAATGATTCCTATGGGATGGGCTAGAAGAAAGAATGATACTGCTGGAGACATTCAGAGGAGTTGAGAGTAAGAGAGACAGGGAAGAGAAAGTCAACACAGCCCTTCCTCCCCACCTCCTGTCAACTCTCTATTCCATACTTCCTGTTTTAGAAAATCACCCAGAGAAGAGTACTAGGAGAGGGCTCCTGTACTGTCAGCACTCCCCTGAAGGTAAATCTAGGCTTCTTAAACCTGTCCTGGTGACCTACAGCCAATCAAGATTTCAGGGTAGTAACAACAAATACCCACAAGATAAATTTACATATGCTGGACTCCAATTTATGCAAATTTATCTCATGCAAATGCACTGTGAATATCTTGAAAGCCTAACTGGCTGGAAGATCACCGGGACAGCCCTGATCTTAACACCTTCCCTTAAACCAAAATACAGCAATGGATCAAAAAAGCCAACATGATATGGATAGCCAACGTTTCTCAAATATTGCATAGCCTCTCAAATATTGCATAGCCTCAGGGCACGCTCACATCTGAATAAGCAGTTATCTGCTGAAAAAAAACAGAAATCCTTAAATGACCCCTGTTCTTGCTCTAAACCAGAGACAAAAATGCAACAGGGGGAACTAAAAGATTCCAGGAGCTATTCAGAATCTTGCTGGTTCCATCATAAAGCCACATCCAGCCCACAATTAAACACGTCTCCAAACAGTTCATCCCCAAAGACCAAGGCAACAGATCATGTTGCTGCTGCTGCTCCTCAACAAGTTTCCATTGTGCTGCTGCATATGGTCCGTTGTATACAGTTTTATTAGCAGTGGCATATATATAAAGTCTGCACGTCCAGTCCTAAAAACAGAGGCTCTGCATTCACAGAACTTTCCCCAGGAAAGGATGCAGAACTGAACTTGCACACTTCCTCTTACTACTCACCATAAAGAAAAGAACGTTAAAATTCCGGCGTCACCTCAGTATTAGCAACACAAACACCTGCCACTATCAGGCACCTTTTGAAATAACAGAAACCCTTGCAAAAAAAACCCCACACTCAGCAATTTCATAGCAAACCTGCTGTACCAAACAGTACTAACTCCTACGAGCCTGGAGCAAAAAGCATATTGATGAAGAGGCAGTACTGCAAATGCTATAAAGCCCTCTTGAACACCTGTACACCTTTTTCCTACTGGGTGATACAGACTGGAAAACAAAACAAGTTGGAAGCTACAAAGAAAACGACACATTGGCGGAATACATATCTCACTTCAATCACATGTGCAGAACGTAGACCTCCACCAAATGCAGAAATTAGAAATACAAATATTCAGACAGAAGTGATTTGGAAACCGCAAGAAGACAGACTCTGGATGATATAAGGTATTTTCCTGTCTCCAGAGGGTTTCTAATCTAAGTTTATGCCTGAGGAAATGGATGGTTAAGTAACTTGCCCAAGATCATAAGGAATGGTGATGGGATTTGAACTTGGCCTTGCTGGTTTTCAGCCCACTGCACTTCCCCCTTCCCCTGCCTGGTCATTCCTGGTGGAGGAGGGGGGGGGGAGGTAATAAGCTTTCCTCCTCCAGCGACCAGCTGTAGGCTGGGGGGAACTTTGTGCTCTTGTCCCCGTGCCTGGCTGGGACCCTCTGAGCTGCGGACCTCATCTTCTCCTCAGAGCTGCTGTACACTATGGAAGGTTACTTCGTCTCTCTCTATAGCAACATCCTCCTGTACTGCCCAGGGAGCCACCCATGTCCAGCCCCACCACTACAGGGCTAGGATCATGTCCCAGGTAAATGTGAAAAAGAATTTCAATTGTTTACATCGTTTTATTATTATTACAAATTTTTTCTGCTCTTTCATTTTTTGCCAGTGGGGCAGCCAACACTTCAAAAGAGATGGGTTTCAGAAACCAGCCCACAAAAGAGTAACTGAAAGAAAATGTGGATTGCAGGGAGTCTAACTGAATCTAACCTGTTACTGTCCTAGACTCCATTTCAGGATTTCCTGCCACCACCTTGTCACCGGCATGGAGCAGACCATCCAAGAGGGCCAATGCCAGGTTTCAGAGTGTCCAAGTTTCCCAGTTCCAGGAGTGAGATTTTTAAGCCAGTCCTGGATTTCCGACAATGTCATTCTAATGCATTATGGGACTTGCATCATTGATTCCAATGCGTAAAATCGGGGACTACAAATACCATACTGCATTGCAAGGCAAATTTGAAATCAGAACTGACAAAAAATCTCTCTCCTGGAACTGGGTAACTTGGCAACTCTGCAGATTTATGCACACGTTAAGAAAACAACAGCATAGGCCATCAGATTATGAAGAGCCTCTAAATGCAAACAAATTACTAAATTTTGACATTTATATAACAGGTTAAAAATTAAAGGACATACAAAAATATACTCTACAAAGAACATTACTGCCTGATAAGGCTACTAGATTTTTGTTTGAACATCTGGAAAACCTGGGCGGAACAGGGATAAGACTGGGTAGAGTTGAGTGGAGCTGGGCGAGGCAGGGTGACATCTCCCCCCCCCCCTATAAAACTTTCCACAATAAAAATTACAGGGCATATATTCAGCAGTGATGGCTAATGCTGATAAAGTGACTAGCCATTGCTACTGAACACTGAATCTGGATATTCAATACCAGGGTCATATCCAGTCACCGGTATTGAATTTCCAGGTTGGCCGGACAGCAAGCTAGCTAACCAGTCAGCAGCGATATTCAGCCACCGGACGGTAAGCTAAAGCGCTTAAAGTTAGGATAGCCACTGAAGTGCCTAACCTTAGTCGCTTTGGACTTACCGACTAGTGGCTGGTTACCCCTGCGTACCACCTCTGCTCCGCCCCAACACTAGCCGGCTTAGAGGCTACACCTGGGGATATTCAGCGGCAATATCCTGCTGAGCACCATTTAGGCAGTTTGTAGGTCTGCAAACCGCCTAAAGGGCTTGAAGATCCTCCTCATAATATACTAAAAGCATCTTAGGGATGCTGGTATCCATCCATTCTTTTGCTTTAAGACAACTAACTTTGCCAAGATGGGCCAATACCTCAAGGAGTCATTAGCAGGATGGGAACAGCTGGCGGGGGGAGGGGGGTGTAGAAAAATAGTGGGCAAAACCGAAAGGGGATATTTTAAGGGCAAACAACCTTTTTGTTTGAATGGTAAATAGAGGTAAAAGGAAAAGGAGGCCGCTACGGTTCTCAAAAGGGATAGCTGAAAGGGTGAAGAAAAAGAGGGAGGCCGTCAGGAAATGCAAGAGATCACAGAGAGAGGAAGACAGGTATCTATATTTGGGAAAACTTAGAGAAGCTAGCAAAGTAGTCAGGAAAACAAAAATACAAAAAGAAGAGGAAATAGTCAATGCAAAAAAATGTAGGGATAAGACATTTTTCAGATATGTTAGTGAGAGGAGGAAGGGCAAAAGTGGTATTGTCAGATTCAAGGGTGAAGGGGATATGTAGAAGCTGATGAGGATAAAGCAGAATTGCTTAACAAATATTTCTGTTCTGTGTTCACAGATGAAGGGCCAGGAGCAGGACTTCAGACAACACCCACAAACAGGAACAAAAGCGAGAGACATCTCAAATGATTTTCAGAAGACTATGTTCGTAAGCAACTAGCTAAACTAAAAGTGGACAAAGCAATGGGATACATCCAAGAATACTGAAGGAACTTGGGGATGTTCTAGCAGCTCCACAGACTGACCCTTTCAATGCCTCTTTGGAGTCGGGGGTAGTGCAAGAGGACTGCAGAGAGGCTCATGTGGTCCCTTTACACAAAAGCGGAAGTAAGGATGTGGTTGAAAACTACAGGCCGATTAGTTTAACTTCGGTGGTGAGTAAATTATTGGAAGCGCTGCTGAAAGAGAAAATAATGAGGTTTCTGGAGTCCAAAGGATTACCAGATTCGAGCAGCATGGATTCACCAGAGGCAGGTCTTGTCAAACAAATCTGATTTATTTTTTTGACTGGGTGACCTAGGGAGTTGAACTGAGAGAGAGTCCTAGTATTTAGATTTCAGTAAAGCCTTTGATACTGTTCCGTGCAGGTGCCTTATAAACAAACTGAGCACCCTAGGGGTGGACACTAAAGTTACTGCTTGGGTTAGAAATTGGTTGAGTGGGAAGCGACAAAGGGTACAGATAAATGGAGTCCACTCTGAGGAGAAGGAGGTTACCAGTGGAGTGCCGCAGGGATCTGTCCTTGGTCCGATTCTTTTTAACATCTTTGTTGGTGATATTGTGGAAGGGCTGTTGGGTAAAGTTTGCCTCTTTGCGGATGATACCCAGGAAAGTTTAGATAACATGAGGAGGGATCTAGCTAAGCTTGTAGAATGGCCTAGAATTTGGCAGCTGAGATTTAATGCTAAAAAATGTAGGATCATACTTTTGGGCTGCAACAATCCAAGGGAGCAGTACAGTACAGGGGGTGATGTACTTCTGTCCATGAAAGAAGAATGGGACCTAGGTGTGATTGTGTCTGACGATCTCAAAATAGCTAAACAGGTAGAAAAGGCAACAGTGAAAGCTAGAAGGATGCTTGGGTGCATAGGGAAATGAATAGCCAGCAGAAGAAAGGAGGTGATAGTGCCTCTGTATCAGTCTTTGGTGCAACCTCGTTTGGAGTATTGTGTGCAATTCTGGAGACGGCACCTTCAAAAGGATATAAACAGGCTGGAGCCAGTGCAGAGGGTGGCTACTAAAATGGTTAGTAGTCTTCGTTATAAAACATATGAGGACAGACTTAAAGATCTTAATATGTACACTTTAGAGGCAAGGCAGGATAGAGGTGATATGATTGAGACGTTTAAATACCTCCGTGGCATAAATGCACAGGGGGAGAGCCTCTTTCAATTGAAAGCAAGTTCTGCTATGAGGGGATATGGGATTAGGGTGAAAGGGGATAGTTTCAGTAGTGATATGCAGAAATATTTCTTTATGGAAAGAGTGGTGGATCCGTGGAATAGTCTCCCAGTGGAGGTAGTAGAGATGAGGACAGTATCTGAATTTAAAAAGGCATGGAACACAGAGGATCTCTAAAGGCAAAACCGGAACTGTTTTGCCTTTAGAATATAATGTCAAACCTAAATACCACAACCTCTCACCTCGATCCCTGCCCCATATCTTGGATAAAAAATACCCTTCCAACATTATCCCCTTTCATTCTACCACTAATTAATCTCTCACTAACTCAAGGCTACCTCCCGCCCATGCTAAAGCATGCACAAATCAGACCCATATTAAAAAACAATATCATGGACAAAACCTCACCGAATTCATATAGACCCATCTCTAGCATACCTTTTATGGCCAAACTCATAGAAAAAGTAGTTCAAACCCAAACACAGGAACACATTGATACATCAGCTCCCCTTGATGACCAACAATATGGCTTTCGCCCCGGTCATGGGGTAGACACTCTTTTAACTGTACTCCTAGACACACTAGTCAGAGGAATAGACAACCCTAAGAATGCATTCCTGCTACTCTTTCAAGATATATCTGCTGCTTTTGATAGTGTTCACCATACCCTAATGCTTAATAGGCTCAGTCAAATAGGTGCCAACTCAATAGTTCATAAATGGTTCACATCGTACCTATCCAACAGAACTCAAACTGTCAGGATCAACACTCAAACCTCCAATACATACAAACAGGAAATAGGCCTCCCCCAAGGATCTGCTCTCTCTGCCCTCCTATTTAATATATACATACAACCAGTCTGCAATATCTTTAAAAATTCAAAATCCATTACCACATATACGCGGACGATATCATGTTGTACATTCCTTTCACTATCTCCATGCTTCCACTCCAACTTTTAACAGATTGTTTTAATGAATTAGCAACTTGGCTAGAAGCCCACAACCTCTTTATTAACCATTCCAAAACCGACATACTGATTGTAACAAAAAACAAATCTTATACCCCCCCCCCCACCCACATTACACTTCAGAATCATGACATTCATATAAAAAACGAAATAAAATATCTAGGGGTGATACTTGATACACACCTTAGCATGAACACCCATATAAGAAATACAACTAAAAAAGTATACTTCAAACTCAAAGTATTAAAACAATTACGCCCTCTAGTCCACCTACAAGACTTCCTAAGCATCATTCAAGCCATAATCACACCACACTTTGACTTCGCCAACCTCTCACTATTAGGCACAAACATCCAAAACATTAAAAGGCTCCAATTGGCTCAAAATGCTACAGCCAGAACCATAATGAAGGTACACCCTTTTGAGCACATATCACCCTATCTAGCCAAACTACACTGGCTCCCTATCCAATGCAGAATAAACTATAAACTAATAATAACCACCTTCAAAGCATTAAACAACACTGCCCCAGCCACACTAAATAAACTACTATCTAAAGACACACCCCAATCCGCACATAGAAGAGGCAATGCCAACAAAATAAAGATTCCAAAAGAATTCACAAAGACCACAAAAACAACCAATAAAAAAGCATTCTCCCATGCTGCCCCTATACTCTGGAACTCACTACCAGACGAAATCAGAGCCTTAACCGACCTTAAAGTACTACGTAAAACCTTAAAAACTCACCTCTTTATCTCACACTACGGCCCACTAGCAAATTCTCAATTCCTAAACGAAAAGGGATGATCTATATAACTCACTGAAACTAACACTGCAATGCCTTATGATAGCTTGACTTTGACACTGCCTAATGATGTTGATACTGTTGAACTTACTGTACATAGTTAATTGTACATAATTTAAATTGTAAATTGTACATAGTCTCCAAAGTTTAAAAATTTAAAAGTTAAATTGTTCATGTATATAGTTCATATAATGTTCAATGTAAACAGAAATGCCATTCTGTCTCCTCAACTGTTATTTGTAAACCGCACCTGATCAACGGAAGGCTGCGGTATATAAAAGTTTGTTAAATAAATAAATAAAATAAATAAACTGTTGTAGTGGTTGATATGAAAGGGCAGACTAGATAGGCCATATGGTCTTTTTCTGACATCATGTTTCTATGCTTCTGTTACCCCCCTCCCTGGTCTATCATCTCCCCCTTGTTTCTCTTCCCCATCCAGTCCATCATCTTGTTCTTGCTTCCGCTGACCTCCTGCCTAGGCTGTACATTTTCCCCTTGCTCCCACCCCACCCCCAATCCATCATACCCCTTTGCTTCAGCAGGCAGCACTAAAAAAATACAGAAAAAAACAGCACTGCTTTTTTGTAGAGGGGCTTTTGTGCTGCCCGTTAAAGCAAAGGGGACATGCTGGATTGGGGGTGGGCATGCAGGGCTGCTTTTTTTTTGTAGAGGACTGTGGTGGATGGGGGGGGGGGGGGATGCAGCACTGCTTTTTTGTGTTTTTTTCTGCTACGCTCTGAATCAAGGGCACATGCTTCGTCCTCTCTCCCTCAATCCAGCATGTCTTGCTTTAACAGGCAGCACAAAATATACGGCTATATAATTTTGTCAAACTGTGCTTATGAATCTGTGCAGAAACAGCTATAATTTGCATCGTAATGCTATTAGGCCACATGTCTAAAAGCTGTCAAAAAGCACTGGTGGCAGGGGAGATCTACTTTAGAGCAAGTGTAGACTGCCCTATACCTGACCCGAGGAAAGGTATGTCCTCATCATAAATCAGTCTCATTGCAGTAGCCAAGCAGCCAACCCCCCCCCCCTCTCTTTTTCTCCTGAAGATGTGAGATGGGATCTGCAAAGCAGCTGGGGAACAGACTGGAGAGGTGCTGGCAAGTGAGTCGTGACCATGAACCAAAGGCTAGATAGAAGGACAATGCTACCAAGTAGAGTAACTCCCCCAAAGCAACTACACTGATGATGTGACTGAAGGTACTTCCAAGCTTTAGGGAGGTGGGTGGTTTGAAGAAAAGTAGGATGATTTTGTGGGGGGGTTTCCCAGGAGAAGGTAGATGGAGACTGCTTTGATTTTTGGAGGAAGATAAAGAGAATCTGGGTGGGCGCCTTGACTGTGTGAGTGAGGAGCAGAGTTTGTTAGAAAGGAGGCCTCCAGGAGGTGGAGGTTTCTTTTCCCCTCTTTTTATTGGCACATTAGCAGAGGGCCAGAGCTCCAAAAGGCACATAAATCTGAAACCTGAAGTACCAAATGGGTCAAAGGACAAA
This sequence comes from Ichthyophis bannanicus, assembly GCA_033557465.1. Taxonomy (NCBI): domain Eukaryota; kingdom Metazoa; phylum Chordata; class Amphibia; order Gymnophiona; family Ichthyophiidae; genus Ichthyophis; species Ichthyophis bannanicus. Next base: position 840,612,532 of record CM066031.1, read on the forward strand.
GGAAAATTAGGTCTGTCTATCAAGTTGCCATAAGAGTTAGGCTCAAGCACGATGAGTACCTGAATCCTGGACAGCTAGATCCCAAGCACTACAGTGGTCTAAAGACAAAATAAAAAAGGACATATTTCCCTTATTCCTCCATTTTAAGGAGTAGTTTGAGCTGCTGAAATCCCTAGATTGTTGATCCCCAGGCCTGAAAGCTTGCAGCTGGATGAACCAAGGTGTTGGGAAGAAGTTTCCTGCCTTTGAAAACCTTCCTAAATAGGGTCAGGATTCACAGTCAGAATTCCTGGACCAACAGAAAAGGGACGGGAGATCAAAATGTTACTTTGAAGAGAGGGAAGGAGAAAGTGTGCTTTTGGAGTCTGTGCCCTAAAGATCCACCTGAGGTTCAGTGACCCTGCAGTTAAAGGGGAAAAGGACAGAGCTCACTGAGTCAAGACTAATGATAAGGATGAGGAAGATTAAAGAGGAGTTGTCTCTTTAAGAATAGGTATCCAGGAGGCTAACAATCCAAACGTCTACTCTTCTGTCAAGCTTTTGGCGTAAGAGAATTGTTGTGATTTTTCATTATTTATTATTTGCCATTTTGCCTCAGGAAAGATCCCCATTTTTTATTCAGCCAACTCTGACTGGATACTGAAGTCCTTTCAAAGTCATCTCTTCTGTAAAGGGCACTTTTTAGAAACATATACAGGCGAGGATACACTTTTAGATCCAGACGTGGTCATGCAAGACCACTGGGAATGCACATGTAGAGTTCTGGCCCACCCGGACCATGCCCCTGACATTTCCACTTGCAATTTCTACATATGATGAACATCCATAAACGCATTTAGCCCTACCTAAAATCTCTGTTTATATGTAATTACCATTTCCATGTATAAATGCTGGATTTTCCATGGGTTGTAGCAATCCTTGCCCTTATCGCACCCCCAGGGATGCCACAATGCACATAGTTTTACCCCACTTACAGGGTAGACAATTTTTAAATAGTCCATTTGCTTGTACAAATAGATATTTACATGGGTAAATGTCATTTGAAAACGACCCTCTATTGTGGGATTATTTTATAAGCCATTTCAGCAGGTAAAACAGCATTTCAGACTGTTTATAAAACTACCCAGGGTATAGGCATATAAAAATTACACACAGACCACTTATCCACACATACTCTTATCTGCATTAAGCATAGGCGTTTCTAAGGGTGGAATTTGCATGGACTTACAGCTTACGCGTGAATATTATGAAATAAGTACAAATGCATATCAAATAAACTGGGACTCTATGCAAGCCTGAGACCAGGGCCAGTGCTAGGGTTTCTAGTGCCCCTCCCCCCACCGCAACCTATAAATCGGCGCCCCTCCCTCATTATTATTAATATTGGCTGCACCCTACCCTCCTTTTTCCCAAAACCACTTTGTGAACTCTTTTCAAGCGATGTTAGTATTTCTCCTTCAAATCCAGTATTGTAAGAAAATTGCAGCAAAGGAGCAAATGCATAACCAAAATAAAAATACTTAGCAGTAAATACTTAGCATCATACAAACAGGCTGTGATAGTCCAAAAAATAAAAAATAAAATCTGATTCTGGTCAACAACATAAACATTCTCCAGTGCCAGGCATATTGTGAACTAATATAAAACACTGCAAAAGTCACTGAAAATCTACAAAGTCAAATCTACCATACCATTCCAGCATACACTTCCAAAACTCATATGATAAGGGGCCTACCCAGAAAAAAGCAGCACTGCAGATACTGCAATGGTCCCCAGAATCTCCATTCACCTATTTGAAAAGCTGTACAAGTCAAATTACCACAGTACAGATCCCTACGTACAAACTCCATGTTAACAGAACACCTGGCCTTGGTCACACACGCGGAACAAAGACCCTCACCAAGTACAGAATAAGTAACCACAACCTAAAGTAAAAATAAAAATATGTAGACAAAAATAAAAATGAATCCCCAAGAAGCCAGACTCCGCATGTGGTGCCACACTAAATAAGAGAGGCAGTTCCCCATATTGTTTCAAATATAAAGATAGCGCAAAGTCCAATCACTAAACTGAGAATAAAATTATTTTTCTACCTTTGTTGTCTGATGATTTTTGATCATGCTGGTCCGGATCTGAGGTTTCTGTTTTCCTCTGTCTTCTCTTAGCTCTTTTTTCTATGGTCTATAGTCCATCTGCCATTTCTTGTCTCTCCTTTTGTTTTCTTCATTTTCTTCCATCAGCCTTTTTCCAGTCCCAGTAACCCTCCCCAGTATCAGCCCCCTTTACAGCCTCCCCTCCCAGTACCTTCCAGTGTCAACCCCCTTGCATTCCCAGCACTGCCACTGCTGTCTGTTCCCTTCTAGTCCCCCTCCTTCTCCATCGTCCAGCCCTTTCTAGTCCAAATACCATCCCAGGTATCAGCAAACTTTCAGTTCCAGTGCCCCCTCCAGTGTCAGTTCCCTTCCATTCATCTCTCCTCTGTCCATCTGCCTTCCAGTGCCATCCCTGGGTGTCAACTCCCTTCAAGCCCCCACCTTCCCTCCAGCCTCCTCCTTCCCCTCTTTTCCGCTCCCTTCCAACCCCCCATGTGAGCTCCCTTCTAGCCCCCACCTTCCCCCCTGTCGGTTCTCTTCAAACTCTCTATTATCCAGCCACCTTCCAGCCCCATCCCCGTGTCTGCTCCCTTCCAGCTCCCCCCCCCCCCGTGTAGCTCCCCCATGTCTGCTCCTTTCCAGCTCCCCCCTCTGTGTCTGCTCCCTTGTAGCCCCCCCCATGTCTGCTCCCTTCCAGCTCCCCAGTGTCTGCTCTCTTGTAGCCCCCTATGTCTGTTCCCTTCTAGTCCCACCCCTTGTCTGCTCCCTTCCAGCCCCAGTATCTGCTCCCTTCCAGCTCCCTAGTATCTGTTCCCTTTCAGCTCCCTGGTATCTGCTCCTTTCCAGCTCCCCCTCTGTGTCTGCTCCCTTGTAGCCCCCCCATGTCTGCTCCCTTCCAGCTCCCCAGTGTCTGCTCTCTTGTAGCCCCCTATGTCTGTTCCCTTCTAGTCCCACCCCTTGTCTGCTCCCTTCCAGCCCCAGTATCCGCTCCCTTCCAGCTCCCCTTGTCTGCTCCCTTCCAGCTCCCCAGTATCTGCTCCCTTGTAGCCCTCCATTTCTCCCAGCCCCCCATGTCTGCTCCCTTTCAACTTCTCCCCCGTGTCTGCTCCCTTTCAGCTCCCCCTTCTCCCCCGTGTCTGCTCCGATTCATCCTTCAAAAGAGAAAGCAGCCACGGGAAGATTTCTCTGTTCCCGCGGCTCTGCTCTCTTTTACACTGCTGGGTCGCGGAGTTTCTAAAGGCAATAATAAGCATGTTGCATGCTTGTTACTGCTGCAAACGCCATGGTCCAGCAGTGTGAAAGATAGCAGAGCCGCAGGAACAGAGAAATGTTCCCGCGGCTGCTTTCTTTTTTTGAAGCGATGTGTGTGGATGGCTAGCGACGGTGCCCCCCCCCCACCACCGGTGCCCTCCTGCCATGCTTACCCGGCTTACCGGGTAGCGCCAGCCCTGCCTGACACCATCAGAGACTCCAGCCAAGACGCAGGTGGTCATGGGTTGGGGTCTTCTTGGAGAATAACAGAAGAGTACAAAATTCAAGGGAAGTGGAATTGCAGTGGGCTAAACTTAAAGAGGCAATAAAAGGGGTAACAAATAGATATGTAAGGAAAGTAAATAAAAACAAGAGGAAAAGAAAACCTATTTGGTTCTCCAAAGAAGTGGCTGCACAAATAAAGGCAAAAAACACAGCGTTCACAAAATTCAGCAGATCGAAACAGAGGAACACAGAAAAGAATACAGGATAAAGCTAAAAGAGACAAAGAGAGAAATAAGGATAGCAAAAGCAAAAGTGGAAGAAAAGATGGCTAAAGATGTGAAGCGTGGAAATAAAACTTTTTTCAGCTATATTCGGAGAAGAGGAAGATCAGAGATGGAACTGCAAGACTGGTAAGTGCCAAGGACAGATCCGTGGAAAGTGACATTGAAAAAGCAAAAATGTTAAACAGACACTTCTGTTCTGTATTCACTAAAGAAAATCCTGGAGAACGACCACACATGATTGACAAATAAACAAATGGGAACACAGTAGATCCCACACCATTCACAGAAGATGATGTTTTTGAACAGCTTGAAAAACTGAAATTGGACAAGGCCATGGGACCGGATGGGATACAACACAGGAAACTGAAAGAGCTCAGACAGGTTCTGGCAGGACCTTTAAAGAATGTTTTTAATAGATCCATGGAGACAGGAGAAATTCCGTAGGACTGGAGAAGGGCTGATGTGGTACCTCTTCACAAAAGTGGTAATAGGGAAGAAGGACATTAAGGACAACCTTAAGGACAAGAGATGCAGAACTCTCGAGCAGACCCAGCATCCGCTACCTAGGCGTTATATTAGACCAGCAGCTCAATTTCAAAGCCCACATCAGCAACTCCATCAAACAGATATACCACAAGATACAAACTCTAAGACATCTTCGACCCCTGTTGCAACCCGATTATTTCAGATCAGTTTTTCAGGCACTGGTGACCCCCCACTTTGATTATGCCAATGTAATCCTGCATGGCTTATCCAAAAACACCTTAAAACCTTTACAGTTGGCTATGAATGCTGCCGCACGCGTCCTGAGCAGAGCTGCCAGAGGTGATCACATTACCCCTATCCTCAAGGACCTACATTGGCTACCAATCAACTGCCGGCTATCCTATAAAGTAATCATAACCTTCAAGGCCATCAACAAAATAGCCCCCACATCCCTAACAGACCTTGTTCATCCCATCTCAGTGAACAGAGCCAGGAGAACATGCACAGCCAATACCCTACAGATCCCCAGCGAAATAACAAAATGCACCATGAAAACAAGGAACAGAGCCTTCAAGTTCTATGCTCCTAGATGTTGGAATGCACTTCCAACCACCATCAGAGCTATAACAGACCTAACCCTATTCAGAAAGACACTAAAAAATCATCTCTTCCTTATGCACTACTCTCAACCCACCAGTCTAACACCATCTATCACACACCCAATTAGGAACTCATGAGCTACTATCAATGCATGTACATAATGTAAATAAATTGAAATTGATGTATATACTGCCCCCAGTTGAAACCCAAGTTTAACCTCCTGTTCACTGTAAGTGCCTAATAGTGTACCTATTCAGCACAGAATCGTTGTATGTAAACCGCGCTGATTTTTAAGAGTGCGGTATATAAGAGCAATAAACAAATAAATAAAAATAAATAAGTGACAAACTATAGGCCAGTAAGCCTTACCTCAGTAGTGGGAAAAGTAATGGAGGCGCTCCTGAAAGACAGAATAGTGGACTTTCTCAAAATCAACAGGTTGCATGATCCGAGGCAACATGGTTTTACCAAAGGACGATCGTGCCAAACAAATAAGATTGAGTTCTTTGACTGGGTGACCAGAGAACTAGATCAAGGGCATGCGATGGATGTCATCTACTCAGATTTCAGCAAAGCTTGATACTGTTTCTTATAGGAGGCTTATCAATAAACTGAGCAGCCTGGCGTTGGGTCTTAAGGTGGTGAACTGGATCAGAAATTGACTGACTGACAGACAACAAAAGGTGGTGGTAAATGGAACTTACTCGGAAGAAAGGAAGGTGAGAAGTGGTGTGTCCTGTGAGTAGGGTTGCCAACTGACTCCAGATGCGCCCGACAGGCTTGATTCAGTCCTGGGTTTACCCCATTGCATACAGGGACATTTAGTTCTGATTTCGCCATTACACTCCATAGAAAATGGAAAACTACAAGTCCTTGCATGCATGGGGTAAACCCAGGACTGGATCAAGGCTGTCGGGTGCATCTGGAGCCAGTTGGCAACCCTACCTGTGAGCAGTACTGTTCAATGTATTTGTGAGTGATATTGCTGAAGGACTGAAGGGAAAAGTCTGTCTTTTTGCAGATGACACAAAAATTTGGAACAGAGTTGACTCCTCTGAGGGAGTGGACAACATGAGGAAAGATCTGCAAAAGCTGGAAGAATGGTCTAATGCTTGGCAGTTAAGATTTAATGCAAAGAAGTGCGGAGTCATGTACTTAGGATGCAGAAGTCCAAGGGAATTGTATGCGATAGGGGGCAAGAGGTTGGTGTGCACGGACCAGGAGAAAGATCTCGGAGTGATTGTTTCTGAGGATCTCAAGGTGGCGAAACAGAGTGACCAGGCAGTGACCAAAGCCAGAAGAATGCTGGGCTGCATACAGAGAGGAATAATCAGCACAAAGAAGGACGTATTAATGTTCCTGTACAAATCACTGCTGAGGCCTCACTTGGAGTATTGTGTTCAGTTTTGGAGACCATATCTCACAAATGATATACTGTAAAAAAGACTTGAAGCAGTTCAGAGGAAGGCAACCAAAATGATTTGGAGCCTGCGCCAGATGACATATAAGAAAAGTCTTAAGGACCTAAATATGTATACTCTAAAGGAGATGAGAGAAAAGGGAGATATGATAGACGTTTAAATACTTAAAAGGTATTAATGAACAATCAAACCTTTTTCAAAGACAGGGAAGCTGTAATACTAGAGGGCATAACATGAAGCTGCAAGGGGGTAAACTGAAAGACAACATCAGGAAATACTTTTTCATTGACAGGGTGGCAGATGTTTGGAATCCCCTCTCGATGGAAGTGGTGGGGGCAAATACAGTGACAGAATTCAAAATGGCATGGGACAGACATAGTGGATCCCTTTATAACAAGAGGATAAAATCAAAATAAACTTTAACTATTTTTTATACTTCAACAAATAGAGAGAGGTGACCTGCACGGAGTGGCGGGTACAATCCTAACAAAGGCATAGAGGGGGGTGACCTGCATGGAGCAGTAGGTATACCTATTCTAGCCACCTTACTGGGCAGACTAGATGGGCCATACTGGTCTTTATATGCTGTCATATACTATGTTACTGCTGTACGAGGGGGGCTGATAAAACTCTGGCCTTGTAACGAAACAAAACAGTTGCACAAGAGCACTCCTATCTTCAAAAAGCTATTGGACAGATCCTTTGGCGGACTTACCAGAACCTTTCTGAACTCCCTTAATGTTCTTGGAGGCATCCCATCTGGCTTCATGGCTTACTCCACCTTCAATTTTACTAATTTTATCCATCTTCTGTAAATGTTGTGGTGTCTACCCCACATCCATACACATCCTTGGCAATCACAGAAGGTATTTTTTTACACAGCGTATAATTAAGTTGTAGAATCTGTTGCCAGAGGACATGATCAAGGTGACTAACATTGCGGTGTTCAAAAGATGCTTGGACAAGTACCTGGAGGAGAAGTCCATAAAGAAAATTATTTGCCAGGTAGACTTGGGAAAGCCATCACATTTCCTCAGAAGTAAGTTATGAGAAACTGATCTGCTTTTTGGGATTTGCCTGGTATTTGTGATCAAGAATGGCCACTATCAGAGAGAAGATGGTGGCCCTGATGGACTCTGGTCTGATACAGCGTGGCTTATCTTATGGTCTTATATTCTTATGTAATATGTTCTACTGCTCACTTTTTATTTCACTGCCTTTTTCTCTTCCCTCCTTCTTGCCCAGATCTATTCTATCCACCCCCTCCCAATCCTCTATTCATTAGTCTTTGTTGTCTGCATTTTTTTTAGAAAATGAGGTAAGCATGTGTGCACACATACACCATATGGTCTTGTAATTTCTCATTTCCAAATATTGCTGCTAACAGACAGGACCGTACCAAGCTAGAAATGTGCTCTGTGTGACTAACAAATCTGGTGCCCTCCCCTACACCCAGCCAAGTTCAGTAACTCACTCATTCTGAGCTTCCAGGACGTCCAGTGATGATATCAGCGCCCCCTTCTGTGCTTGCGCCCTGTGTGCTCGCACCGCTTGCACAGCTCTTGGTACGGCCCTACTAACACATATGGTCATAGAATATAATTAGAAGTGATTTAAATATAAATCTTCAGTGATTCTTATCCGTGTAGCACCACCTGCTTTCCAGAAAAGTACTGCTGACTGGGATATTCAGAGGCACTATCCGGAGAGGTGGGACAGTGAATGATCCAGATAGTGGTGATACTCAGTGCCACTCTCTGGATACAGTAACTATCTGCAGAACGTAGGACAGCAAAAAGGCCATTCTAAGCTATCCAGAGAGAACAAGCACCGATCACCCTATCTGGATATTCAGCACCAGCCATTATCCGGATACCAGCACTGAATATCTGGATTTGTTTTTTTAGCCATTGCAACCAGCTTTTATAAAAAAGATTGACTACCAGGGCTGAATACTAAACCACTTTTTCAGGGGGGCATTTTCAAAGCACTTTAGCAAGTCAGTAAACCTGCTACAGTAACCTGCTAAAACAGGAGCACCGTGATATTCAGTGCCGCTGAATGTCCCCACCGACTGCTGAAAAAACACCTGATTAAAGCTGGGGTGCTCTGTGGGCAGATCAGGGGCGGTGATAGCCGCTGACCGGTTAGTTTAAGCGGTTAAAGTCAGAACAGATAAATGGCTGTCTTAACTTTAAACGGTTAATGCTATCCAGTCAGTGGCTGACTATCACCACTAACCGCATAGCAGCAATGGTGTTCAGTCAGCCCGAATATTCATCGGTGGAAATGGAGATGTTCTGCCACTGAACATCTGATTTTAATTAAAATGGTGGCGGCTAAGCGCTTTATTTAACCTAATTGCTGCAGCTGCTGAATATGCCCCCAGTGGCGTACATTCTGCCCAAGCAGCCTACACAATGCGAGGAGGCCCGGGCAGAAAGGGGACCCACACGGGGGCAGCGTGGCAAACTTACTTCATCCTGTTTGCTGCGCTGCCTCTGCAAGACTTCGACCCGGAGGGAACAGCCGCCGGACCTGTGGTAAACATAGAAGAGCGGAGGCAGCACAGAAAACAGGATGAACTAAGTGCCGCATGGAGGGGAGCTGCGCCACTGCGACAATGGGAGGCCTCAGCAATATTTTGCTTGGGGGCCCCTCATTGTAACTTATGCCACTGGCCCACCACAGATTTTATTCATCCTGATAAATCACACATAGGCAGAGCCAGCCCATCCACTAGGCAGGCTAGGCAGTCGCCAAGGACCTCTGTGGGCGGCAAGCCATGTGCTTCTGAACACACAGCCTGCCACCCGCCCTCCCCCCCCGCTGCCAATGATTCCGGCAGTGGGATCAGGGGGATGGCTAAGTTCGGTGGTAGCAGCAAGAGGCAGGCTATGTACTTTGGTACACATGGCCTGCCGCTTCTGACCCCCCAAAGTTGTGTTGGGGGGGCCAAAAGCAGCAGGCTATGTGTGCTGAAGCACATGGCCTGCCGCCGAACCAAGCCACCTGCCCCCACCCCGCCACTGGAATCAGCAGCAGCGGGGGCGGCAGTGCAGCTCATCACGGGCCGGGAGGCGGCACAGATCAGCACACAGAGGGAGGGGCAGCACAGCCAGGGCTTCTGCCTAGGGAGCAGAAACCCTTAGGCCAGCACCTGCACATAGGGCCCATATTTCTAAAAGATTTCTCTACTCTATGCCTATGGTAAAACTATATCATCATAAATCTCTTCAGTTAGACCTGAATAAGAAACACATCCAGCAATGAATTACTCAGGTTTTCAGTCATTTACTTAACAAGTTCATTTCAGCTGTGACTATTAATGAAAAAAAGGGGTTTGCTTGGGGCCACACACGATTGCCACATGTGGATGTATTACTGTAAGAGCCATGTGAATATGCTCAGTGTCAGAAATATTTTCACAAAAATAACTACTCTGTCAGTTTTGTCGAGATCAAAGTGGTTAAAATTGTGGCAAACCGCTGCACATCTGGGAGTATTTTCTGCAAGCTTATGTTTTTAGACCAATCCATTACTAGCCATGATTAGGCAAAATTATTAAGACTGTCTTATTCATGTTCTATGAAAAATTATTCAGATGGCCCACAATTGTGGCAGGTGCAGGCCTGTGACCCACGGTGTCTGACATAGGCAGGCCAGCATGGCTAGCTTGACCTGTAAATGAGGCCTGTGGAGAGGCATATAGGATTGCACATCCCCCAATATGCTGCTATTGTAGGATGGAACTCAGTAGAAGTATTGAATTAGCTTAGGTAAGCAGAACTGCAGAACTGAGAAATGGAAAAATACAGAAAAGACATGTTTAAAAGTTACTGATAAGAAAAAGTACATCTGCAGAGAAATAATGAGGAGTGCTGACAGATGAGTTACAGAACCTTGCTCTTCTGTATGCACAAATTGGTTCTATAACCTTGAGAGTGTGAAAGTAACAAGTTGATGAACTGACCATTGTAATTGGGACTAGAAGGGGGGCAGGCAGGTGTCATGCCCACAGAAGGGACATAATTGGATAAACTTATCAGTACCGGGACCAATAGAAGAGGTACGGGAGGTACGGGAGGTTACCGGGACCAATGAAATGTTTTTCTATACCTAGAATGGAACAAAAGTCTATAAAAGTTGTTGTAATGCTTGAAAACTTTGCTCAGCCATTTTGAAATTGATTGCTTGAGACTTGTGCACAAATAAATGATTTGGACCTTCTGAACAGACTCCTGGTATCATTGGTTTGTCTGCGCTTTGCTGCTACACAATCACCTACATTCCAATTGTGTCCTCTCTAGCTTCAGTTTTATGAACTAGTTCAGAGGTTCCCTACTCCAGTCCTGTAGGGCCAAACACCATTCAGGTTTTCAGGCTGTCCCTAATAAATATGCATGAGATGCATTTGCATGCACTGCCCCCATTGTATTCAAATGTATCTCATGCATATTCATTAGGGACAGCCTGACAACCTGAATGGTGTTTAGCCCTCCAGGACTGGAGTTGGGAACATCTGAACTAGTTAATAGTGTGCACAGAGCTCTGATGCAGGGCTTCTCAATCCAGTCGTTGGGACACACTGAGCTAATCAGGTTTTCAGGGTAACCACAATGAATATGCATGAGAGAAATTTGCATACACTGCCTCCATTATATGCAAATCTCTGCCATGCATATTCATTGTGGTTATCTTGAAAACCTGACTGGTTAGGTGTGTCCAGAGGACTGGATTGAGAAACCCTGTTCTAATGGATTTATTGAGCAATGCTCCAGACACAGCACAACTATGCTGTGCATACAACTTGTGGAAAATGCCTACTCTTACATACTAAAGAAGATGATCCAAACTATATAGAGAAAGCCCATAAAATAATAATTGTGATAGTTAACATCTGAAGGTCTAGGAAGTGGTAAGCCAGAACACAATGCTGACACGAAGCTACCGTGGTCATGGCAACGAGACAGATCTTCAAAACTTTCCTCATTCACGCAATAATCCTTCCTGTGCAGTTTAAGGGGATGTGACTCATTTTCAGAACTGCACAGGAAACAAGATTTCCGAAGAGCACTGAGTGCTGTTTGTCACTATTTATAATGAAATACACCTAAACAGGGATCTGGTATTGTTGGAGACCTAAATGTAATACATTTCATGTGCTCCCAACTCAGACATTCTCCAGCCTGCAAGGCTCACCCTTTAAGTACATCCAATAGAGCCTTAATTCTCAGTCCTGTCTTAGAGGCACAGCCAATGGGTCTGGTTTCCAGGATATTAAAATTGCATGAAGATCTAGTGTATGCAAATATATCTCATGCATATTCATTGTGGTTATCTAGAAGAGCAGATCTGTTAGGTGTGCCTCCAGGAGAGGAATGAGAATTACTATGGTAAAGCAACATTTGAGATTGTCATTTAGCTCAGCACTGGTCTGTTCCCAAACCCTCACAGTAGGAATATTAAATACACTTACAATTACAGCAGCAAAGAAGGAGAAATTTTACATACCTGATCATTCCCTTTCCTTGAATCCTGCTAGACCAGTCCACAGTCCAGAGGAATGGGTAATGCTCCCCAGCCAGCAGGTAGAGGCAGACTTGAGTAACTTTTAATGATGTCATCACTTGGCATAGCCTCTGGTGCAGCATTAAGAGAAGGCAGTATGACACTTCCCAAGCAGTAGGACTGAAAAACTCAGCAACTATAACTTTATTAATCAACCGCCATAATTTGAAACTATCAATAGGAATATGTATTTAGCTCCCTTACCATAACTCGCACTGCATCAAACACTGAGAGTGACCATGTAATCAAGCAGCAGCAGATTCTCACACTTGTAGAAATAGTCTTCCAGGATGGGTCCTGATCTGGTCTAGCAGGATTCAAGGAAACAAAATGATCAGGTATGTAACATTTCTCCTTCCTTATCATCCTGCTAGACCGGTCCAGATGAGTGGGACATACCCAAGCATCAGGACACAGGAGAGGAGGAAGATGACACTGTGGACAGAACTGCCCTGCCAAAGGCACCTGCTCTGACTCCCACATGCAACCTGTAGTGCTTCACAAAGTTGCTCAGAGATGACCTGGTAGCCGCTTTACAGATGTCTTCTGAGGACACCAGAGCAGACTGCATCCATGAGGAGGCTTGTGCCCTAGTGGAGTGAGCTCTAACTCCCTCTGGCACACACTTTCCAACTAAAAGGTATGCTGGACCAATATCCAGTGGGCAATTGAGGACTTGGCCACTGCTTGACCTTTCTTTGAATTGCTAAAGAAAACAAATAGTTAGTCCAACCAACAGAAGGCATTAGTGATCTACAAGTATCTAATCAACAGCCCCCTCATATCCACCAGATGCAGAGAGGGGGCTTGCCCAAAGGTCCTTTGTAATGCAGGGCAGGATGACAATCTGGTTGAGGTGAAAGGGAGACAGCACCTTTGGGAGAAAGAATGACACAATCCACAAAACGATAGAAGCTGTCAAAATGACCACAAAAGATTCTCAGAAAGACAAGGCCTGCAACTTTGACCCCAACCTGGCTGATGCAACAGCCACCAGGAAACTACTTTGAGGGTCAAATCCTTGAGAGAGGCCTAGTGAATAGACTCAAAGGGGGTCCTTTTCAGCACCTTCAATACCAGAGACTCCACTGAGGAACAACCAGGCACACTGGTGAATGGATCTGCTTCGCACCTCTGAGGAAGCAGGAGATGTCGAGGTGCGCTGTCCAAGCCATCACTTGAATGTGCCCCTGATATCACGTTAGGGCCACTACCGGAAACTTGAGAAAGTTCAGGAACAGCCCCTGGTCCAAACCGGACTGCAAAAAGAACAAGATGACAATTATGTCTGCCTTCCTAGCCTCCCGGGCCAAAGAAGAACACTACCTTTTGAAAATCTTCCAGACTCTTACATAAACTAAGAATGCAGAGGCCCTCTGAGCCTTAAGGAGGGTATCTACTACCATGCTAGAGCAGTCCTTCATGGACAGCCTACACCTTTCAAGGGTCAGGCCATAAGTGAGAAGGGCATAGTTTGGGAGGGCAAGGAGGGGACATTGCCCTCCCCAAACTATTTCTTACATTTCATGCAGAGGCTGGCTAATGTGGGGGTTTCAATTTAATTTTGTTTACATATTCCTACCTTGAGTTTGTTATAATTTATTCTGTACTTGACGATGATCTGTTTTTTGCCTGTGTGACTGAGACCTGAGACCTGTTAGTATGATGTTTGATTTGGGGTAGTTTCTCCTAATGGGTTACTTTTGCGCATACTATGGCAGTCATGAACCTCACTTCTATGTAGGATCTGTGGTAATCTGGCTTGTTAAGTTTTCTGAATAGGTATAAGGATGTTCTAAGTCCCACTGCAATACTTACAGTGCTCCTCTTTTCTGGGTAGTCTCCTTATTGTGTTAATTTTAGAAATTGGTGTCATTATGCTATGGCAGATTTGCATTTTAGGTCTTCAGTGACTTTTGTAGGGTTTTGCGTTAGTTCACAATCTGCCTGGTACTGGAGAGGCTGTTAATGAGATGATACTAGAATCAGAATTTTTTTTCTTGTACGAGTATTCTAGGTTCTGTGGTGAAATGTCCTAGTTCTGCTCTGCACCTACTTTTGGAGAAGGGGTTTCAATGGATGAGAACCATAGCACAGTTTCTAATGCCAAAATAAAATTAGTTCTAAATTATTTTGGTGTTAGAAACTGCTCTGTGGTTCTCTTTTTCTTTTTTCCCTTGGCATATGAGCACCTCACACTCGTATTGCTTTGTGCAGAATATATATTTACAGGTGTCAGTATTTTTTTAATCTTAGAGTGCCAGGCTAAATAATTAAACTCCTACAATTTTTGCTGCATTTTAATTATATATCCTAAGAACATGTTTGCTTTCCTTTTTTTTTGCAAAGCCACTGAATGAGAGAACCTCTGCTCCCTCTTTGAGTATCTCGGGAGTACCAACTCATCCCTCGCCTGTTTCATATACTGGCTTCCTATCCATCTAGTATTTTTCTTAAAATAACCACTACGAGGGGAGAAAATGAATGAATTCTTTGCTTCGGTCTTTACTGAGGAAAATGTAGGGATATTACCCATGACTAAAATGGTATTTAAAGGTGATGCTGCAGCAAAATTGAAAGGAATATCGATACACTGGGAAGATGTATTACAACTATTTGATAAATTGAAGAGTAGCAAATCACCTGGACTGGATGGTATAAATCTAAGGATGTTGAAAGAACTGAAATATGAGACTGCAGACCTGCTATTAGTAATCTATGAACTATCATTAAAATCATCTGTAATACCTGAAGATTGGAGGATGGCCAATGTAACGCCAATTTTTAAAAAGGGTCCCAGGGAAATTACAGATCGGTGAGCCTGTCATCAGTACCAGGAAAAATGGTAGAAACAATTATAAAGAACAAAATTACTGAACATGTAGATAGTCATGACTTAATGGGAAACAGCCAACATGGTTTTAGCCAAGGAAGGTCTTGTCTTACTAATCTGTTATGTTTTTTTGAAGGTGTGAATAAACAGGTAGACAAAGGTGAGTCAGTTGATATAGTGTATCTGGATTTTCAGAAAGCCTTTGACAAGGTCCCTCATGAGAGACTCTTGATGAAACTAAAAAGTCATGGGATAGGAGGCAGTGTACTATTGTGGATCAGGAACTGGTTAAAAGATAGAAAGCAGAGGGTAGGGCTAAATGGGCAATTTTCTCAATGGAGTACCACAGGGATCTGTGTTGGGTTTGTTGCTTTTTAACATATTCATAAATGACCTGGAAATGGGAATAATGAGTAAGGTAGTCAGATTTGCAGACGACACAAAATTATTCAAAGTTGTTAAAAAACCAAGAGGATTGTGAAAGATTTCAAGAAGATCTTGATAAATTGAAAGACTGGATGCTCAAATGGCAGATGAAATTTAATGTGGACAAGTGCAAAGTTATGCACCTAGGAAAGAACAACCCAAACTATAATTACATAATGCAAGGTTCCACATTAGGAACTACCACCCAGGAAAAGATTTAGGTGTCATCGTGGTTAGTATGTTGAAACCCTCTGCCCAGTGTGCAGCAGAAGCCAAGAAAGCAAATAGAATGCTAGGAATCATAAGTAAAGGAATGGAGAATAAATCAAAAGATATTATAATGCCTCTGTATCATTCCATGGTGCAACCATATCTTGAATATTGTGTGCAATTCTGGTCACCGTATCTTTAAAAGGATATAGCGTTATTAGAAAAAGGTACAGAAAAGAGCCACCAAAATGGTAAAGGGGATGGAAGGATACACCTATGAGGAGAGGCTAAAAAGGTTAGGGCTCTTCAACCTGGAAAAGAGACAGCTGAGGAGAGATATGATGCAAATGCAATGCAATGTGTGCCTTTGAGTCAGTCCTGACTCCTGGCGACCCAGAAGCTCCTGGATTTTCTTGACAGTGTCACTAGAAGTAGATTGCCAGGCCTTTTTTCCAAGGCAATGGAGGGCTAAGTGACTTGCCCAAAGCCACAAGGAGTGCTAGTGGGAATTGAACCCTGGTTGCTTGATTACCAAGCCAGTGTTCTAACCACTAGGCTACTCTAAATTAATGAATGTCAATGTAGATCGATTGTTTACACCATCAAAAAGTAGAAAGACTAGGGGACATGCAATGAAGCTACAGTATAACCTATTTAAGACTAATAAAAGAAAATATTTTTTCACTCAACACGTAATAAAATTCTGGAATTTGTTACCAGAGGATGTAGTGAAAGCTGTTAGTGTAGCTGGATTTAAAAAAAGGTTTGGACAAGTTTCTGGAGGAAAAGTCCATAAACTTTATTAAAGGGGACCCAGGAAATCCACTGATTGCCCCAATACAAGCATTGTGGAACCTGTGTCTTTTGGGGAAACTGTTAGGTACATATGACCTAGATTGGCCACTGTTGGAAACAGGATACTGGGCTTGATGGACTTTGGCATATCTTATGTTCTTATTAACCATAATGAATATGCAAATAAATATGCTGATATGCAAATTAATATGCAATTATGTCATTCCACCCTTTGCCCCCCCAAACAAATGTAGCCGTCAAACTACACCCATGACTGGATCCTCCATCATTAGGGGCCCTTTTCATAAGAGGCCTCTCTCTTGAAGCAATAAGAGAGGAGACCCTGCCAACAGATTCAAGAGATCTGCATACCATGGCCTGTGCAGCCAGTATGGAGCCACCAGAATCACC
The DNA here is from genome assembly GCA_033557465.1 of Ichthyophis bannanicus. Classification (NCBI taxonomy): domain Eukaryota; kingdom Metazoa; phylum Chordata; class Amphibia; order Gymnophiona; family Ichthyophiidae; genus Ichthyophis; species Ichthyophis bannanicus. The sequence goes on from CM066031.1 coordinate 840,629,138, forward strand.
AAGCTTTGGTGAGACCAAATTCTTTGCAGAAGGTGGTTATAGAAGCTCCTCCCAGGGTCACTTCTGAAGCGGAGCAACCAAGCCTGCCACTTGTGGATCCCTCCTGCAACTGAAAAAGTTTTCTACTTTGGCATTCTCCTGAATGGTCATGAAGTAGAATATCAGAAAGCCTCAATTCTGCACTATAAGGTCAAATGTATAAGAGCTTAGTTCCCATTTGCCAGGATATACAGAGTTCCGATGAAGTTATTGACACTTGCCATGTGGGCTGCAGACAGGGCTATGAGATGCTTCTCTGCCCAAAGACACAACTTCACCATCTCAAAAGCCACCATGGCACTATGAGGCCTGCCTTACTTGTTGACATATGCCACTGTTGTGGCATTGTCCAAGAACATTGCCTTGCCTGCCAGGAAAAGCCGGAACTTCTATAGCGTCAAGCGAATCATTCTGGTCTCCAACCAGTTGATTGACAAGAAGGCCTCCTGGAGGAACCAGATACCCTGCACAAATTGACCTAGGCAATGAGCCCCCAGCTCTTAATGCTGGCATCCATGGTGACTATTACCCAATCTGGTGCTTCCAGGGGCACCTTAGCTATCAGGTGGTGAGACTGCAGCCACCATACCAACTGCTCCTTGATCTCCAGAGGGAGAAGAGGTCTCTGCTTGAATAACTAAAAGCAGAGAGATTAATGAAACAGGAGCTATCTCTGGAGAGATTGCATGCGCGCCCTGGACAAAAGAGACCAGCTCCAGAGTTAATGCAATGGACCCTAGGAGTTGGAGGTAGCCCCAGTCCTGGGGGACTGAATTGGGCTCAAAATTCCCCGAGCTGAGTAACCTCTATAGCATGAGAAACACTCAACTCAGTAGAGTGTTGAATGAAGACCCGAAATACTCCAAGTCCTGGGAAGGAACCAGGCTGTTCTTGGGATAGTTGATCACCAACCACAGCCTTTCCAGCCAATGAACCATCAGGGCTGTGTTGTCCCTGGACATCTCCCAGCAATCTGACTGAATAAGCCAATCGTCCTGATATGGGTGAACCCTGACCCTTTATTTACACAGAAATGCCATCACTGCCACCACCACCATGACCTTCAAGAAGGTGCAAGGAACTGTGGTCAGACCAAAAGGCAAAACCCAGAACTGAAACGGTGGCCCAGAATGGAGAAGTGAAGAAATATCTGGTATTGTTCTCCACATGGTGCGGAAGGATTGAAGGAAATATCGATACATCGGGAAGATGTATTACAACTATTAGATAAACTGAAGAGTAGCAAATCACCTGGGCCGGATGGTATAAATCCAAGGGTGTTGAAAGAACTGAAATATGAGATTGCAGACCTGCTATTAGTAATCTGTGAACTATCATTAAAATCATCTCTAATACCTGAAGATTGGCGGATTGCCAATGTAACACCAATTTTTAAAAAGGGTTCCAGGGGTGATCCGGAAAACTACAGATCGGTGAGCCTCACGTCAGTACCGGGAAAAATGGTAGAAACCATCATAAAGAATAAAATTACTCAGCATGTAGATAGTCATGGCCTAATGGGAGACAGCCAACATGGCTTTAGACAAGGAAGATCTTGTCTTACTAATCTGTTATGTTTTTTTGAAAGTGTAAATAAACAGGTGGACAAAGGTGAGTCGGTTGACATAGTGTATCTGGACTTTCAGAAAGCCTTTGACAAGGTCCCTCATCAGAGACTTTTGGAAAACTAAAGAGTCATGGGATAGGAGGCAGTGTACTACTGTGGATCAGGAACTGGTTAAAAGATAGAAAGCAGAGGGTTGGGCTAAATGGCCAATTTTCCCAATGGAGAAAGGTGAATAGTGGTGTACCCCAGGGATCTGTGCTAGGTCCGCTGCTTTTTGACATATTCATAAATGACCTGGAAAGTGGAATAACGAGTGAGGTTATCAAATTTGCAGATGACACAAAACTATTTAAAGTTGTTAAAACCCAAGAGGATTGTGGAAAATTGCAAGAGGATCTTGATAAATTGGAAGACTGGGCATCAAAATGGCAGATGAAATTTAATGTGGACTAGTGCAAAGTTATGCACCTAGGGAAGAACAACCCAAACTACCACCCAGGAAAAAGATTTAGGCGTCATTGTGGATAACATGTTGAAAACCTCGGCCCAGTGTGCAGCGGCGGCCAAGAGAGCAAATAGAATGCTAGGTATCATAAGGAAAGGAATGGAAAATAAAACAAAAGATATTATAATGCCTCTATACCGGTTCCATGGTGAGACCGCACCTTGAATATTGTGTGCAATTCTGGTCGCCGTATCTTAAAAAGGATATAGCGTTATTAGAAAAGGTTCAGAGAAGAGCCACCAAAATGGTAAAGGGGATGGAAGGATACTCCTATGAAGAAAGGCTAAAAAGGTTAGGACTCTTTAACCTGGAAAGGAGATGGCTGAGGGGAGATATGATAGAAGTCTATAAATTAATGAACGGAGTGGAAAGGGTAAACGTAGATCGATTGTTTATGTTATCAGAATATAGAAAGACTAGGGGACATGCAATGAAGCTACAGGGTAAACTATTTAAGACTAATAAAAGAAGATATTTTTTCACTCAACGTGTAATCAAACTCTGGAATTTGTATGTATGACCTAGATTGGCCAATGTTGGAAACAGGATTCTGGGCTTGATGGACCTTGGTCTGACCCAGTATGGCATATCTTATGTTCTTATGCTCTTATGGGAAGTTAACGTGCACCTCATCGAGATCCAGGAAGTTAGGAACTCCCCTTGGCGGACTGCCACAGTGACCAGCTGATGGTCATGAGAAAATGAGTAAGTCAGAATTTGGCATAGACTGTCTTCAGGTCTAGAATAGGCCGGAAAGAATCTCTCTTCTTGGGTCCCATGAAGTAAATGGAATAACACCCTGTTCCTCCTCTGCAGAAGGCACGAGTAGAACAGCCAGCAACTGCAGGAGGCATTGATGAGTTTCCTCGATCACCGCAAGGAGACTCCACAAGGTGTCCAATAGAGACTCTGCAAACTTCAGTGCATAACTTGACTGAGGACCTTGAGGACCTACTGGTCTGACCTGATATTGGACTACTCTAAAAGAAGCAGTTGGAGCCATCCTCTACATGGCCTCACATCAGAAGGGACCCATCAGTTCTCATTGCACAGTTTAATGACATCAGGTGGCATCACGACCACTTCTTAAGAGCACTGCGAGCTCCAAAATGGCAGATTCTTCTTAGATTAGACCTATAAGAAGAATAGGCTTTACCCGGATTCCTAGCTATCTCCATGATCCACACAGGACTCTGTGAGAGGCACCCTTGCCCCCCCCCCCCCCCACCCCGGGCCTGCCCTCTGGAAGCCTCTGGGGGCAAGCCTCCCCAAAATCTCTAACAACTTCTCCAGGTCCTCCCAAGAGATCCCCTTGAAAGAGAGTTTGTTCAACTGTAATCTGGAGGCAGCAACATCTGACCAACTGGAGAGCAAAGTCACTGCCTAGCTATAGCTGCTATGGACCAGCATCAGCCACATAAGCAGCACCAGACTTCAACCTTGCATTCTCCAGGCTGTCTAGCAGATGCTGAATCCATATCAAGAGAGCTCGGGCAACTAAGCCTGCACACAGCTCCATTTGGTAGCCTAAAGCAGAAGCTACAAAGGTATTCTTAAGGAGTCCTCCGCCCTCCTATCATGAGAAACCTTGAGCATAGCACCCCCTTCTACCAGGATGGTCGTGCGCTTTGTCACTACTATAATGAGGGAATTCACTCAAAGGAGCCTGAAGAGCTGATCCAACTTACCCTGAGGGAAGGTGCAGCTGAGAGAGGACCTTAGGGCTCCTAAGCCCCAGCTCAAAGGACTTCCACTGGGAGACCACTAGCTGCCACATAGGTTTCAATAGAGGAAAGAAACTGAAAGGACGCCAGAAACCAGAATAGGGTCGGCTTGCTCAGTCTGTACTAGAGTAGGTTCTTCAAGATGCAGATTCACCACAGCATCCTGAATCAGAATAGGAAGGTCCTCCTCGTGAAAAAGGCAGATCACAAAGGGACACTTCCTCTCCATCAGGGGAAGATCTCCTTTCACGTCAGACTCACCCTCTGGAGAAAAGGCGTCCTCTTCTGCATTCCAAACAACCCCCAAAGGGGATAAGGCTAGGCTTCTGGAGGAACAGACAGGTGAAATGGCATAGTGTGGGTGCATAAAGAAAGGCGAGCGATTGCTCAAGTATATCGGACATTTTACAAGAAGCTTTATACAAGGAGAGTTGGATCTCAGACTGATATGGTAGAGTACTTGAAACAAGTGAGTTTGCCAAGGTTAACGATGGTTCAACAGGCAGAGCTGGATAACCCAGTGACTGAAGAGGAGGTTCAGAGGGTCATTTTAAGAGCGGATTGTCACAAAGCGCCTGGCCCGGATGGGTTTGGGGCAGAATTTTATAAGTTATTAAGAGATGAGTTGGCCCCTTCCCTAGTGGCGACATATCATAGAAGGGTGGATCAGGGGAGATTCATGTGGGGGGAGAATCGGGCGCACATTATTCTTATACATAAACCAGGGAAAGATCCTTTACAAGCTGCCTCTTATCTCCTTGCTGAATTTTGATATGAAAATACTGGCTAAGGTGCTGGCGGACCGTTTGGGTCAGGTATTAAGTGTGCTTGTGCATGATTCTCAAGTAGGTTTTGTAAAAGGGCGATATGCGGTGCAGAATTTACGTAAAATAGTGGCATCGCTGGAGTGGGTAAGAGATAGGATGCAACAGTCGCTTTTGATTAGTTTTGATGCAGAAAAGGCATTTGATCAAGTGAATTGGGATTACCTCAGATTTCTCTTGCCACACTATGGACTGGGAGCTTCTTTTTGCAATATGGTAGAGCTTTTATATACGAGGCCCACAGCTAGAGTGTTATGTAATGGAGTGTTATCAGATGAGTTTACCCTGGAGAGAGGTACAAGACAGGGATGCCCGCTCTCACCGTTGCTTTTTGTGTTGTCACTTGACCCACTGATACAACGAATAGAGATGTCTGATGAAATACAAGGTATAGGCATAGGGAGTCATATGTTTAAGATGGCAGCATTTGCAGATGACATACTGGTTCATTTGCTATCTCCTCAGACGTCGTTGCCCAATTTATTAAAGGAATTTTCTTGTTATGGGGGTTTTGCTGGGCTTTGTATCAATATGGAAAAGTCTGAAGCCATGGATGTGGAAGGGTCAATAAGGGGACATTGGAGAGGAAGTTTTCCGCTTAAGTGGGCAGGTGATACATTTGTGTATTTAGGGATTCTCCTGACGAGAGAACCGCGGGAGCTATATAGGAAAAACATGGAAAGATTCCTTGTAAAAGTTCGTTCACAGCTTCAGGTGTGGTCTCCACTGCCCTTGTCCTTACTGGGCAGGGCGGCAGCACTGGGAATGGTGATTCTGCCTCGGGTGCTTTATTGGCTGCAAACTCTCCCAGTGTGGTTATTGAAGCGTGATTTAAATGCTATTGACCGCGAGATTAGGAATTTCCTTTGGAAAGGTGTGCGAGCTCGCATCCCCTTACATAGATTGAGAAGGAGATGGAAGTCTGGAGGGATAGGAATCCCAGATCTTCGGACTTATGCTCTGGCATGCCAGGCATGGCATATTGGAGACTGGCTAGGGAATACTGAGGTGTATACGCCAAGAGCGCTGGAAGAGGCTCTTGTGGCTCCGCAGACCTTGTTGGCAGTATTGCACCAGGAAAGTAGGTTCCTGCCTGGTAGAGTAATTAGTAGTGAATTGGTTTACCCGGCACGAAGAGTGTGGCAACATTTGAATAAGCTCTGGGGTGAACCATCAGGGGTTTCAAGCTGGCTACCCATGCAGGGGAATGATCAGTTTACACCAGGATCAGAAACGTCAGCATTTGTATATTGGAGGAGACAAGGCATATGTAATATTGGACATGTGGTGGATCAAATGGGGCAGTGTAAATCTTGGGAGACTTTGCGCATGGAGTATGGACTTAGTAGGCGGCATTATTTTGCTTACGTGCAACTCTATCACTATGTGGCTTCCCTACCACAGGATGCACTGCGGGTGGAAAGATCGGCACAGATATTAGAGTTCTTTGCACTGGGGGAGGAGTCACCGCCTACAATTGCACAGCTGAAAAGACGATTAGATGACTATAGTAGTTTGCCTGATTATAGGGTGGAAGAAGCTTTGTGGGCACAAGAATTGAATATCTTGGTAACTCCTGGTTCACTCCTTCAGGCCTTGAGTGGGATTGCGGGGCTGGTGAGGGGAGCTCGATGGCGGGAGGTACAGTTTAAATGCATCCTACAGGCACATTTCTCTCCAAGACGGGCGTTACGATCCCATCTCACTGAGTTGGGCAAATGCCCAAAATGTCCATGCCCTTTGGCGGACTTAGGACATATGTGGTGGGGGTGTCCGATAGTTTGCCTATACTGGAAGAGGATAGCTGATTTTATGAGTAGGATTGTGTTACAGCGAGTCCGTTGGACAGCATCGCTTGTGGTGTTAGATCAGCTTGGACCACTCCACCCGAAAGGGAAATGGGAACGCCTTTTGGTCAGGAAGGCATGTCTGGTGGGTAAAGGCCCGATACTTCATAGGTGGAGAGAAGCGTCAGGTCCCACATATTGGGAATGGCGCAACAACTTTCACCAACTGATGCTTATGGAAAGGAGAGAGGCTAGAGGAAGTGCTCGACGTTGGGCCTTATTCCTGCTAATTTGGGAACCATATATTCAGATATTGAGACCTCGTGTCCGAAATGAAGTGCTTCAATTGGGATGAGAAGGTCGTAGGATATTAATAATATAATTAATATGCATGTTCACTATGGGGGGTTGGTTGCTGAAGGGGGAGGCTGTGGGGTGGGAGGGAGGTTGGTGGGGAAAGGAGGGAAAAGGGGGGGAGAGGGGAATATTGTAAATTATTTTTTTCTTGCTGTATTTGTATGATTGATTTGCTGAGGAATCCAGGTCTGAGAGATCACTAGAAATGCTATTTTTTGAGGTATTTGTTGTTGTTTTTTTTTTATATATTGTTTTGCATGTTCTGTATTATTTGGTTTTCAATAAACAGAGTTTACAAAAAAAAAAAAAAAACCCACCCAACCATCAGAAACAGAAGTGCTCGAGGGTCCAGAGTGCCCCATGGGAATAGCTTGGGCCTCGTCATCTAGTATGGACTGAAAATAGCCTGTTGGCTGTTTTAGTAGATGTTTTTCAAGGAGGATCGTCAGCTAGAGGCTTTCTCACCATGTTACCCTTCCGCAGAGACCATGTGGCCACCAAAGATGGCAGCCTTTCCCCATGCATGAAAACCATAGGAGAAACAGAGGAGATGTTAGAATTGCCATCGGGCCCTGGGTCCTAGGCCCCCCCCCCCCCGTAAGGGGTCCTGAAATTTACAAAAAAGGTGTACCCACCATATCACCATCACACATGGGGTAAAACACCTAGCCACAAAGCTAACCCAACAGGAAGGAGAAATTTCACTTACCATTAATTTCCTTTCCTGGAATACTGCTAGACTAGTCCAGACAAGCGGGTTATGCACCCCTGCCAGCAGATAGGGAGACAGAGAAAAAAAACTCCAGAGCTGTGATTGGTCAGGCTCTGGGTGACATAGGCATACCCCTAGGGGTCCTATTCAGTAACTATGTAACAAGCCAAAAAGGCAACATCTCAGGGAAAAAACGCAACTATGAACCCTTAAAAAAAGGAACCAACTCAACCCCTCAACCCGAACGAAAAACGGAAGAGGAGAATCAAATATCATTCCGAAGGGAAGAAGTCTGAAATGACTGCTTTGACACATTCCCAGGAAACAAACTCCGGAAGTGCTCGCGGAGCATATGACTGTCGGCTGCTCTGCACAAGTACCAGTGCCTCTGACAAGCTGGGTGGGTTCGGGACTGGTCTAGCAGTATTCCAGGAAAGGAAATTAACAGTAAGTGAAATTTCTCCTTCCAGATCATACAAAATGCTCACACTCAACAACTGCAAGAGCATTCGTTTACTTCGCTCCCAAATGTTGGAATGATCTTCCACCCATCATAAGAGATATCAAAGACCTAAAACAATTTAGAAAAGCCATAAAACACCACCTGTTCCTTGCATACTTCTCTCAATACCCCACTCCAACATAGCCAACACCACATTACAATCCAATGTAACGATCTATCACTCCCTGTACAACAAGAAGAATACAATTGTATATAGTTATATAACTTATATGTACAAAGTTCTCCCCTATGTTGTATCCAATTAGATTTCCTGTTATATGTAAACTCACGACAGCCTGTTGCTATCGGTGAGTATTTTATGTTTACTGTAAACCGCGCTGATGATAAAAGTGCGGTATATAAGAACGTTAAATAAATAAATAAATAAATAAATACTGCTAGACCAGTCCAGACAAGCGGGAAGTACCAAAGCTAATTACCCTAAGGATGGGCAGTTAGAGCCACCGACAGCACCCCAACTCCGAAACGACTATCCTCTCGGGCCTGTATATCCAACCGATAGTGCTGAACAAAAGAGGACAAGGACGACCAGGTGGCCACTCAACAAATATCGAGAGGAAGGACGTGGGACCTCTCGGCCCATGACGTGGATTAGGCTCAAGTGGAATGAGCTCGAAGCCCTTCTGGAACCGGCAGGCCTTGGAGAATGTAAGCTGATTCAATGGCACGACGCAGCCACCTAGCAATAGAAGGTTTGGAAGCAGCCAATCCCTTGCGCGGCCCCGAAAGGAGAACAAAAAGATGGTCAGTCTTGCGAAAGGAATTGGTAACTTTCAAATAGCGAAGGAGAACTCGCTTGAGGTCGAGGAAGCGAAGACTTTTGCGCCTACCCGCACACTGTTCCTTAGAGAAGGCAGGCAATAGCAGGGGCTGATTGACACGAAAAGGAGTAACCACTTTGGGCAGGAAGGAAGGAACCGTGCGAAGAGTTACCCCCTCAGGAGAAAAAGAAAGATACGGATCCCTGCACGAGAGAGCTTGAAGCTCCGAGATTCTTCGAGCCAACGTGATTGCTACCAAAAACACCGTTTTGAGCGTCAAATCTAGAAGAGACACTTCCTTCAAAGGCTCAAAGGGCGGATTTCCGAGCGCCCTGAGAACTAGTGCTAGATCCCAAGGAGGAACTACCGGACAGGCCGGAGGACGAAGCAGCTTGACCCCTTTCAGAAACCGAGACACATCAGCGTGGGAAGCAAGAGATCTACCGTGCACCGGACCCCGATAACATGTCAAGGCAGAAATGTGCACTCGAAGCGAACCGAGCGCCAAACCTCTATCAAGACCATCCTGTAAAAAGGCAAGAATAGCAGGAATTGAGGTACGCCATGGGGACAAGTGATGACGTGAACACCAAGCCTCGAAGACGCGCCACACTCTCGTATAAGCAGCGGATGTTGAAGACCGTCACGCGCTAAGGAGGGTAGCTACCACCTTCGGCGAATACCCCTTACGGGTCAAATAGTGGCGTTCAAGAGCCAAGTCATAAGCGAGTAGGGAGATGGATTTTCCATGAAGATCGGTCTCTGTCTGAGGAGTCCGGAGGGAGCTGCCAGCCGTAATGGCGACCCCCGTGACAGCCTTATGAGATCGGTATACCATGGTCTTCTTGGCCAATCCGGGGCAACGAGGACTACCGGCTCCCTGTGTGACCGAATTCACTGCAGGATCCTGCCAATCATGGACCAGGGTGGAAAAACATAAAGAAGCTGGATTTCCGGCCAAGTCTGAGTCAACGCATCGATGCCAAGAGTCCCGCGTTCTCTCCAACGGCTGAAGAAACTCGGAACTTAGGCAATTGCTGCCGACGCCATGAGATCTATCGCTGGTGACCCACATTTTTGAACAATCCTCTAGAAGGCTAGCGGGGCCAGTTCCCACTCACCGGGGTCGAGGGTATTGCGACTCAGAAAGTCCGCCTTCACATTGCTGGTTCCTGCAATATGTTGGGCGGAGAGGGCTTGGAAATTTCTCTTTGCCCAAGGAAGAAGAAGAGCCATCTCGTTCGACACTCCAGTGCACTTGGTCCCACCTTGATGGTTGATGTAGGAAACTGCGGTCACGAAGAGTGTGAAATCTCAGTAGAGCCAGATGTACTGCTCGTGCCTCTAGTCGATTGATCATCCAGCGGGATTCGCGAGTTGTCCAAGCACCCTGCGCAGTTTGAGATCGACAGTGCACGCCCCAACTGGACAGACACGCATCCATTGTTAGAACGATCCAACACAGAGTCTCTAAGGGAACCCCCTTCAGGAGGTTGCTGGAGGAGAGCCACCACCGTAGGCTTAGTCTGACCCTGGAGTGAAGTGGAAGGCGAATCTGGTAATCTTCCGAAACTGGCGACCATCGTGTCAGAAGAGCTTTCTGTAGACAGCGCATGTGCGCTCTGGCCCAAGGCACGAGATCTATGGTCGCCGCCATGGATCCCAGGACTTGAAGGTAATCCCATGCTCGAGGCGAGACCTGTGCTAGGAGACTGCGAACTTGAGAAGTTAATTTGAGGAATCGAGGCATTGACAAAAAGACTTAACCTAAGGCTGTTTCGAATCGAGCCCCCAAAAATTCGATCTCCTGGGACAGCTGAAGACAACTCTTGTCGCGGTTGATTACCCAGCCGAGGTTCTCGAGAAAGGCAGCAACCACCGAGACTGTGCTGCAAGCCTCGGGGAGAGAGTCTGCGTGAATGAGCCAGTCATCCAGATAAGGATGAACTCTGATGCCGCGGCTGTGTAAGGCCGCAGCTAGTACCACCATTACCTTGGAGAAAGTTTGAGGCGCCGAAGCTAGACCGAAGGGCATCGCACGAAATTGGAAATGTTGAACGAGTACCACGAATCGAAGGAATCGCTGATGCCCTTCCCGAATGGGAATGTGAAAGTATGCTTCCGCGAGATCGAGGGAAGCTAGAAATTCCCCCTTGCGTACCACTTGAATAATGGATCGCAGAGTCTCCATTTGAAAGTGTGGTACCCACAGACTGCGATTGACGCCTTTGAGGTCCAAGATAGGACGAAAGAGCCATCCTTTTTTGGCACCACGAAACAGATAGAGTAACGGCCTAGTCCTCTTTCCAACGGTGGAACTGGACGAATGGCATCTAAATGCTGGAGCTTTTGAACGGTGGATTGGATGGCTAGCCTTTTCCCTGGGGAACATCCGGGAGAAACCAAAAACGCGTCTCGAATGGGGCGCCAACATTCGAGGGCGTATCCCAGAGAAACAATGTCGAGGACCCACTGATCCGTAGTTATTAAGGCCCACTGACAAGCAAAGAGGGCTAAACGACCCCCTACTGGTGGAAGCGGCTCGAATGGGCGAAGCATCCCGTCAGCGGGATGGGCGGGAGGCGCCAGAGAATCTACGTGTACCTGAATAGGACTCAGATCCCTTACGGGCTCCCCGAAAGGACTGTGCCCGCTGGGTGAAGCGAGAGGCAGGAGCAAAGGAGGAATTCGGCCTGAACGACCGATTCCTCCTAGAGTCATGGAAGGAGGCGAAGCGCCGAAAGGATTGTGTACGAGATCCACGGCGAGAAGCTATAGGTCTATCTTCAGGTAGGCGTTGAGGTTTAACCTCTCCTAGATCTTTCACCAACTTATCCAGATCTTCCCCAAACAGGAGTCTGCCCTTAAATGGAAGCTTCGACAACTGCGTTTTAGAGGCCACATCCGCTGCCCACTGACGCAGCTAGAGCCAGCGTCTAGCCACCGTCACCGCTGCTAGCGAGCGAGCTGAAAGACGCAGGAGGTCATAAAACCCATCCGCTAAGAACACGGCCACCGATTCCAGACGATCAAGTTCCGGATAAGTGTCAGGAAGCTGTTGAATCCATCGAAGGGAAGCTCGAGCTGCGAGGCCTCCACAAACGGTCGCCTGAAGCGACAGAGCCGAAGACGAGAAGGCTGTCTTAAGAAGACCCTCGACCTTACGGTCCTGTTGATCCCGGAACGCCGCTCCGCCTTCCACCGGGATGGTGGTATGCTTTGTTACCCCCGGTCACCACCTTCGGGTAGGCCAGCCAGCGGTCGAGGTCCGAGGGAGTCCATTGATATAATTGCCCAATACGGCAAGCGGTGCGTAAGGAGGCATCCGGGGAGTCCCATTCCCGAGATACCATCTGTTGCAATTCAGCTGGAAAGGGAAAGGCTCTGGAAGGCCTGCGTATTCCCTGTAATATAGGATCCGGCTGAGATTGAGGTTGCAAGGTTTGACAGACGGGAGGGTCAGAGAGGCGCAGCACCTCCATCACCTGCGCTATAAGAGCAGGCAACTCCTCTTTGCGAAAGAGCCGGATGTCCTGAGAGTCCTCAGGTGCTGTCAAGGAAGAATCCGAGAGAGAATATTCTCCATCTTCACGCTCTGAAGCACGCAAACTGCCTTCTGAAGATTTGCGGTCCTCAAGCAAATCAGTAGCTTCTGCTAACCATGCTCCTTCTCCCGAAGGTGGTACTTGTTTGAGAAATGTGGTCTTATGAGATCGCTTATGGCTGCCAGAAATCTGCTTATCAGGAGTTGGAGCAGACGCCGTGGGAAGCTCTGCAGACTCCGTACGCCAAAGAGTCCAAGCCTGGCGGAACAGTGCCAGAAACTGCGTATCTGTCGAATCCTTGGGAGTCCCCGACGGCTGAGGAAACAAGGTGGGGGCTGGCTGAGGACTCTCAGAAGGTGAGACACATCTAGGGAGGGAAGCTGGGAGCTGACCTCAACTGCAGGCAGTGTGGGGAGAACAGAAGCCAAGTGCTAGGAACCTATGGATGGCAGCAGTGGACACAAGGCAAGCAGTCAGCTCAAGGAGACAAGAGTGTATCTGAGTTCCAAGCAAATGTCAAGCATATTGGTCTTTGAAAACAGGCTACAAATGTTTGGGCCAAGGGAGAGAGGCCTGTCTGCACTGCTGCACCAATCCATACACCTTGCCACCTGCTAGAGGCAGACAATACTGGTTTCTCTTTGTGCTGCACCAGTAGATACACCAAGTGATGACATCATTGAAAGTTGCTCGTCTGCCTCCACCTGCTGGCTGGAAAGCCTGACCCACTTGTCTTGAGACTGGTCTAGCAGGATGATAAGGAAAATCAATGTAAATACAATAAGGGACTAATTTTTAAACAGCCTACCTAGATGCAAAATCCATAGATTATTTCCCCTTGAAAACTGTCTATAATCTAAAGGACTCAGGGTCATTGTAACCGTTTTCTCTGTAGGCAGAATCTTTGTGGAAAGACAATGCATTTAGATTTGAAAATCCAATTTACCAGCATTGTTTTCCTAAACACGCACTTGAAAACGCTTCCCCTTAATCCAATCAAATCCATACATTTTATGGAGCCCCCTGTGTACTTTCAACCAAACTGGGTGAGAGCAGTTTTCAATGAGCAACATTACCCAGTTGACCCCTGCAGGTTTTGCCTTTTATATCAGCCAAGGTTGGTTACGACTTATAGAGGAGTGGATACCAATTTAAGGATTCTTTTTCTATAATAAATGTGCCTGCAGTTCCTACCTCAAGCATCCAACATCTATTTGTAAAACTGGAAGGCAGGCAGAAAAGTGGCATCCTGTTAGTTTGTCGTGCCCCTCAGGCTGCGCAGGGCTCTTTACTAGAACTACTTAATGTAATTACTGAGCTATCTAGGCCTGATCTACGAAAGCACCTGCCATCAAGATAAATGCCGCTGGTGGGGTCTATGTGGCGATTTTCAATGCCACCATCCAGATAGTACTGCCCCAGCACTATCTGGATAGTGAAGCATGGCCGGCACATGGAAAGAGCACGGGCAGTCCTGATCCACACAGTAGCGATATTCAGTTTGCCATCTAGATATTCCGCCTGCTTCCCATGTGTATTCTTACTATCCCCCTAGATATATCCTAGCCCCCAGTTGTTCTGTTGTCTGTTTTGACCGGACTGTAAGCTCTTATGAGAAGGGACCATCTCTTGCATGTCTTTGTACAGTGCTGTGTACATCCTGTAGTGATACACAAATGATAAGCAGTCATAGTAGTTAGTAACACGATAAGCTTAGGACAGCAGAAATGTTGTTCTAAGTTATCTGGATAGTAATCTGGATATTGGATTGACTGCTGCTACACGGGTAATTGCTGGCACAGAACCAGCCGCTGTCCAAGGAGTGGGGCTGAATATTTTATTTCACCATTGTGGCTGGTGTTTAAAGAAAATGCTGGCTGCAGGGCCGAATTATTGACCCCAACCATTCACTATTCATGATTTATTTATTTCAGCGGCATACCCAGGATGGACCTTTTGGTGAGGTCCAACATTAACATGGGTGAGCGACAATGTTCCCGCTAAGCTGCGCGCATGCACGTGCAAAGCTTGTTGGTAGCGCGCACAGCTTTTCAGGTAGCGCACAAAACATCATTGGCCTGCATTAACAAAATGAACGTATAAAGTTGCTTTTCATTTTGGTGCAGTTTGGATCAGGGACTGTAGAGGGAGTAGTCCATTCTGCTATGAATGTGCACCTCAGCAATAATCACAGAGAAATGCACAAAATAGCAGAAACTATTATAATGAAAAAGATTACTGAACATATGGATACAGTCGATACGCTTTCATGGGACAACAAAGATTTAGCCAAGGGAAGCCTTGTTTCGCCAATCTGCTGCATTTCTCAGAAAGCATGAATAAACATGCAGATAAAAGTAAGCCGGCTGACATAGTGTATTTGGATTTTCAGAAAGCATTTGATAAAATACGTCATAAACAACTCCTGATGGGATAGAAGGCGATGTCCTATCGTGGATAAGGAACCGGCTAAAAGCGAGAACACAGAGAGTAGGATTAAATGGCTGATTTTATTTTTTTTTTTTATTGGATTTTTTATTTAAATACAAAATGGCAGATTTTTTGAATAGAGGAAGGTGAACAGTGGAGTACCCTAGAGATTTGTGCAGGGACAAGTGCTTTTTAACATAATCAAATATAATTTGGAATGGAAACAATGAGCAAGATAATTAAATTTGCAGATTATACTAAATTATTCAAAATTGTTAAATAACATGCAGATAGCGAGAAACTGAAGGATGACCATGCAGGACTGGGAGACTGGGCATTCAGATGGCAGATGAAATTTAATGTGGACAAGTGCAGAGTGATGCACATAGGGAAGAATAACCCAAACTATAGCTAAATGTTGATGTGTATGTTTATTAGTGCCCTGAATATACTGCCTATCCAGAGACCAAGATGATGCTAGGTTCCACTTTAGGAGTCACCATCAAGGAAAAGGATCTAGCCATCATTGTAGATTATACGTTGAAATCTGCTGCCCACTGTATGGCGGCAGCCAAAAAAAGCAAACGTGTTTGGAATTAGTAGGAAAGGAATAGAGAATATAATGAAGAATATCATAATGCCTCTGCGTTGCTTCACCGTGTGACTGCACCATGGGCATTGTGAGCAATTCTGGTTGCCACATCTCAAAAATATATTGTGAAATCAGAAACGGTACAGAGAAGAGCAACCAAAGGGGCTGGAACGATTCTCCTGTGAGGAAAGACTAAAGGAGGTGGGGCTCCTCAGGTTGGAGAAGAGTGGCTGTGGGGAGATATGACAGAGGTCTATAAAATTTGAGTAGAGTGGAACAGGTTAACGTGATATTCTTTCAAAAAGTACAACCACTAGGAGACGGGCGGTTCTATCATAAGGCAGAGTGAGGCAATCGCCTCAGGTGACAAAGTTTGGGGGGCAGCAAAATTGCCCCCAAAACTCCTTGGCAATGGCTGCCTCACTCCACCTTTTCTTTAAAAAAAAAAAAATTCAAAGGATTCATTGCAGCAGCGACGACATTACTCCTCCTCTCGCTACCGCTACCTCTGATTCAGACCTGATGAGAAGCAGTGGCAGCCCAAAAAATTAAAGCAAAGCAACAAACAAAAGTGTAGGATCTTCACATGCTTGAAAGGCCTCACTGGTCCCAGGCTGGCATGGCTTTTCTAGCACACAGCAGACCTGAAGATCCTGCGCTTTTCTTTCTTTCTGATTTGATTTAATTTGATTTGCGGCAGCAGGCAGGGAGAGAGGAAATGCAGGGGTCTGAGGGGCACGACCAGTACTGAACACGGGAAGGGGGACATAGAGGGCAATGGAGGACAAATATACCTGGGATGAGGCAGGAGACGGATAATGGACATCGGGTGAGTGGGGGTTAGAGGGTAGATGGTGGCTGCAGGGAAGTGGAAGGCAAAAGCTGATTATAGATTGAGGGGGCAGAGGGCAGATACTGGGCATGAGGAGGGGAGATAAGGGAGAAAAGGCAGATGGAGAGCAGATGCTGTGCATGGGTGCAGTGAGATGGGGAGAAAAGGGAGACAGGGGAGATGCTGGACATTGGAGGTGGGAGAGAATGAGAGAAGAGAGATACTGGGAATAGGGTGAGGGAGAAACTGAGTAAGAGGAGGGATGCTAGGAATGGGAGAGGGAGAGAGAGAGAGGAGGGTTGCTGGGCACTAAAGGAGAGAGAGAAAGAGAAGAGGGATGCTGGGAACAGAGGGAGGGGGAGAGGAGAGATGTGGATAAGGGGAGGGAGAGAGAGGGAAAATGCTGGGCAGGGGTGGAGAGCTAAGATGAAATGCAAGACAGGAAGGGGGAAGGAGAGGAAGATGTGAAATGCTGGACATGGGGTGTGGGGAGATGCTGGACACAGGAAGGGAGAGAACAAGGGATGCAGACAAGCAGAGGAATAGGGAGAGAGGGGGAATCGTGTACACAGTGGCATGGGGTGAGGTGCAGGATGGAGGAGAGAGAGGGGAGAGACAATGCACAGGGGAGGAGAAAAGGGGAGAGATGATGGACACAGAAGAGAGAAGGGGAAGAGTCAGGGCCGGCCCAACCAGGCAAACGAGGTGGTCGCCTAGGGAGGCAACTTCTTTGGGGGGGGGGCAGCAAAGAGCAGGGTATTTAATGCTAAACAATAGATTTTGATGGTCAGGAGGGGTGTAAAGCTTAAGGTCTTCCTAAGGTGTCAACACTTTGAATCAGCTCTGGTGCCGAGACTGGGAAGAGTTACTTAAAGACTAGGGAATAAGAGACTGGGGAAGGATAGAGAGACGGGAAATGAGAGGACTGTGTTAAGGGTTGAAAAGTGATAGATGCAGTAACATAGTAAATGACGGCAGATAAAGACCAGCATGGTCCATCCAGTCTGCCCAGTATTCAGTTTATTTTGATTTTATCCTGTTGCTATAAAGGGATCCACAGGGTCTGTCCCATACCATTTTGAATTCTGTCACTGTATTTGCCCCCACCACTTCCATCGGGAGGGCATTCCAAGCATCCACCACCCTTTCAGTGAAAAAGTATTTCCTGACATTGCCTTTCAATTTACCACCTTGCAGCTTCGTGTTATGCCCTCTAGTTTTACAGCTTCCCCGTCTTTGGAAGAGGTTTGTTTGTTCATTATTTCTCCTTAAGTATTTAAAGGTCTGAATCATATCTCCCCTATCCCTCCTCTCCTCCAGAGTGTACATATTTAGGTCTTCAAGTCTCTTCTCATAAGGCTTCTGACACAGGCTCCAAATCATTTTGGTCGCCTTCCTCTGAACAGTTTCCAGTCTTTTTATATCCTTTGTAAGATATGGTCTCCAAAACTGAACACAGTATTCCAAGTGAGGCCTCACCAGTGACTTGTACAGTGGCATAAGTACCTCTTCCTTTCTGCTGGTAATCCCTCTTTGTATGCAGCCCAACATCCTCCTGGCTTTTGCCACCGCCTTGTCGCACTGTTTTGCCACCTTGAGATCTACATAAATAATCACACCAAGGTCTTTCTCCTGATCCATGCACACCAACCTCTCCCCCCCTATCGTGTACATTTCCCTTGGATTTCTGCTACCCAAGTGCATGACACTGCATTTCTTTGCATTAAATCTTAACTGCCAAGCATTAGACCATTCTTCCAGCTTGAGTAGATCTTTCCTCATATTAATCACTCCCTCGGGGGAGTCCACTCTGTTGCAAATTTTCATGTCATCTGCAAAAAGACAGACTTTCCATTCAGTCTTATAGCTTTATCACTCACAAATACATTGAACAGTGCCGGGACTAGGACCGAACCCTGGGGCACCCTGCTAATCACCCTCCTTTCATCTGCGTGAGCTCCATTTACCATCACCTTCTGTCGTCTGTCAGTCAACCAATTTCTGATCCAGTTTACCACCTTGGGACCCATCCCGAAACTACTGAGGTTATTGATAAGCCTCCTATGAGGGACAGTATCAAAGGCTTTGCTGAAATCCAGGTAGATGACATCCATCGCGTGAAGATTGAGGACTGGATGGTAAGGAGGGGGTGTAAAATCTGAGTTGATAGAAAGAAATAGAAAAATAAATGGAAGAAAGCTGAAAGGAAAAGATAAATGCCAAAGATATAAGGAAAGTGAAGATGACAGGAGGGGAGAGAAATGACAGATGGGCTGGAGATCCTATAAGTGTGTTAAGAAAAGACAGAAGAAAGCAGAAACTGGAGACTGAGATCAACAAATTAGAGAATAAAATGGCCAGTCAACAAAGATAGAAAAATGAATTTATTTTCAATTTAGTGATTGGAATATGTCTGGCATTGTAATTTACATATTCTCTCTTTATATTCTGCACTGTACCGGGGCATCTGCATCTCTGTCTTTCCCTGGTGTTGTACTGTATGTGGGGTGCAGCCAAGGATTGACCTGGGTGGGTGACGGCCTCTCCCCTTTGGCATAAGACCCACGCAGTCAGTGGCAGAAAAACAGGATAAGTGGAAGCAGTGTCAACATTCACACTGCTTTATGCCCATGCATGTTAATCCCGGGCCTCACCAAAAAATCAGTCCTGGCTACACCACTGATGCAGGGGTTGTCTTCTTGGGGTTTCAGTTAAATTTTTGTCTATGTACAACTGTTTTTAGTTTGTGGTAATTTATTCCCTACTTGGTGAGGCTTTATCTATTTTCTGAGTGTGTGACCAAGGCCAGGTATTCCGTTAGCATGGAGTTTCTATGTAGGGATTGGTAGTAATGTGGTTTGTTCGGTTTTCTGAATAGGTGTATGGATGTTCTAGGGTGTATTGCAATATTTATGGTGCTGCTTTTTTCTGGGTAGTTCTCCTGTGTAAGTTTTGGAAGTTGATGCTGTTGTGCTGTGATAGATTTTTCTTTATAGGTCCTAAGTAATTTTTGTAAGGTTTTGTATTATTGCAGAATATGCCCAGTACTGGTGAGGGTTTATAATCGCTGTTACTAAAATGACAACAGAATCAGAAATCATTTTGGGGTGTTGAGTTCTGTGGGAAATGTCCTACTGTTGCCTTGCACCATTACTGGAAGAGGAGTTTCTTTGGATGTAAAATATATGTTCAAGAAGAAAAAATAAGAAACACAGCACAGTTTAAAACACCAAAATAAAATGAGTTGTTATAAACTGTGCCGTGGTTCTTTTTGCTTGATATCTGGCCACCTTCTATCTCCTTTGTCTTTTTCAGAAGATGTATTTATATTTAATACCATAACTGTGTGCCGTGTCAGGAGTCAATATGTTTTACATTAGATTCTCAGGCTACATTATTAAACTGCTACGATTTTTGCTGCATATATGAACATCATTGCAAAATTGTTGTTGTTTTTTTTTAATTATTTAGGCTCAGAATATTTGGTTTTCTTTATTCTTGGGACAACTATCTAACCATGTGTTCTGAGTGAGGGGACCCTGACTAGTGCTCTGAGGAGGCCCCTCCATTTTGGCTGCCGGGGAGGGTGAGGAAGAGGGCACCATCTCATCTCTCACTTCAGGCAGCAGATCGTCTTGAGCCTTGAAATTACTGAGTAGTATATTTAAAACAAAGAGGAGAAAATATTTTCCCCCCAGTGCATAATAAAGCCTTGGAACCTGCTGCCGAAGGATGTGGAAAAAGTAGTTAGCAGAAAACCTTTGCTTCTTCGTGGGGATAAGTAGCATGGAACTGGCTATTTTCAGGATATGCCATGGAATTGTGACCTGGACTGGTTACTGCTGGAAACAGGATACTGGACTTTATGGACCTTTGATCTACCCAGTTAGTTCTTAGGTTCTTCCAAGTAAGCTCTCTTTCCAGTTTCTCAAACAAAGCCATGAACATCAGTGCATCAAATTTAAAGTCAAATTAAAATTAAAATTTAGATGCACAAAACATCGCTATTTCACATGCATGATCACGCTCAGGAATCCTTTTGAAGCCCTTACTCTTTGCAAATAAAGCAGCTAGCTCTTCTTTCACAATTAAATCCACACATCGGGCCAGTATGGATTTTCAATGGAACATTTAGTGCCGGAGAAAAATCCTCCAACCACCTGGGCATACTTGGATAGGACCAGGATGGAATCAAGGCAAAGCAAGGATGACATAGTTAGCTATTCATATAGTGGCAATATTCAGGCCTACAGTAAACTGCTTAGCTAGGGGGGTTATGTTAGAAGCCTTATTTGTGTTTTGGCCGTCTGAAAACAAGTACCCAGATGTCTAATTCATAAAGGCATCCCTGGAGCCATTCTAGAGACTGGGTATATGGGTGTCCCTACTGCGAGGATGTACAAGTAGAATGGGGGTGTGCCGGAGAAGTGGCATGGGCGGAACAACAAAGATGAACATCGCAGTGCAATTCCATACAGCACATGCATGTCCGGCCCTGCTGGTTTTTTATTTTATTTTTTTGTATTTATTATTTATTTGGCTGTATTTATATACCGCTTTTCATGGAGGTCAAAGCAGTTTACAAGGAACTTGGTTTTACAGTTAACATTTAAACCGAAAAATAGGTATTTTGTACAGAGAGAAGAACACAGTTGACCTAATCTGTATATAGTTGACTTAAGTTAACTATGTATAGGCTGAAGCTATTTCAATGTGCTTGAGATATCTTGTCCTTCGTGTGGATTCGGAGATACTGTTCAGGGTGGTAAGGTAGGGAGGTGTAGGGCCGAAATGGAGGGTGAATAGGTGAGTCTTGAAGAGTTTGAAGAAGGATAGAAGGTCTATAGTGTTTCTTATGTGGGCAGGGAGAGAGTTCCAGGCAGTTGGGGCATAAAGTTCAAAGGACCTGATATGGGCTTGTTGGTTACTCCTTGTTACATCTTGAAGAGTAGTTAGCATGTTCATTGTGGAGGTACTTTGTGGTCTGTTCAAAGTCTGTGTTGTGATGAGGGAGTGAAGATGGGTGGATGATTGATTGTTCAGGGCTTTGTGAATCATTAGAAGGATTTTGTAAAGGATTCTGCTCTGCAGGGGAAGCCAGTGGAGGTGTTTGAGGATGGGGGTGATGTGTTTGTATTTGGAAGTTCCAGTGATGGTCCTTGCTGCCATGTGGAGAGTTGTTTGAAGATGATGGAGTGTTGATTTAGGTAGTCCGTGGTATACTGAATTGCAGTAGTCTGCATGGGGTGTTATTTATTTATTTATTTAGACATACTTGTATACCACCTTATCCTACAATCAAAGTGGTTACATCACATCACAATTGGGTAACATTTAACATGTGGGTGTTTTACAACATTAAACATGAGGGAATTTAACATTAAGACAACACAATTTGAGGGTTACATTTATCATGATGGTGTCGTGAGTCTAACTGGGTTGGTTAGGTATTGAGCTTGCAGTGGAGTTTACGTTGCAATCCCTTTCGGGTGGGGGCTGTTGTGTATCTGGTTGGGACTGTTGTCTATCTGCTTGTAAGTTTCTGTGAAGAGCAGGGTTTTAAGGACCTTGCGGAAGTCTGTGATGTCTTCTAATTCCCTTAGGCTCATTGGGAGGGAGTTCCATAGTGTGGATGCCATTAGTGATGGAGCTCTTCTAGACATATTTTGTTTTGTCTTGTGATATCCTGAAGGTGTGCTGATCATGTTGTCATAATTGTTCCTTCTTGGTTTGTTACTGATGTTCCTTGTTACAATTTCTTGTAGTACATCTGCTGAAAGATGGTGGATGATCTTGAAGATGATCAAGATTATTTTAAATTTTGCTCTGGCTATCATTGGTAGCCAGTGCAGTTGCTGTAAGATAGGGGTGATGTGTTCTGATCTTGGGGCATCAGTGATGATGCGTGCTGTAGTGTTTTGCACCATTTGGAGTGGGTGTAAGGTCTGCTGGGGGAGGCCTTGATATAAAGAATTTCCATAATCAATCAGAGGCGTGATGAGTGCTTGGCATACTGTGTGGAAGTGGTCCTGGTGGAGTAGTGGTTTTATCTTTCTTATGGTCCTCAAACGTTGATAGGCCTTGTTTACGGTTTTGGCGATAGGAAAATTTCATGTTTAGAGCTCTGTCCATTGTGATGCCCAAGTACCTAACTTCAACTTTGACTATTATAAGTTTGTTTAGAATGCTGATATTCTGTGGTGGAATGAAGCTTGGGTTCCTTGTGATGAACACTGCCTCCGTTTTCTCGTAGTTGACCGTCAGGTTATTGTCTGTGAGCCAGACATTCATGTCTTCAAGGCATTTAGTTATTGTTATGATGTTAAGTGCTAGTAGATTGATTGGAGCATACACCATGATGTCGTCAGCATATATGTGATAGTGGAGTTTGTGTCGTCTGGTGATGTTGCATATGGGTTGGATGTAAATATTGAAGAGCACTGATGACAGGGCAGATCCCTGAGGTATTCCTTGCATTGCGAGGAACTGCAAAGATTTCTTTTGGGTGCATTTGACTTGCTGTGTTCGATCTTCCAGGTATGATGTGAACCATTTCAGAGTGTTCTTGCGCAGTCCTATCTGTTGCAGGCGCTGTAGCAGTCTAGCGTGGGATGCTGTGTCAAAGGCTGCCGAAATGTCTATGAATACTAGCAGGAATCCATTCTTTATATTATCTATACCACTTATGAGGTTGTCAAAGAGTGATGTAAGTAGCGTTTCCACACCATGCCGGGGTTTAAATCCATACTGAATGTCCAGTGGGGCATTCATGTCAATGTGATCCTGAAGTTGTTTTTGCACTGTCTTTTCTACTATTTTTGCAAGGAACGGTAAACTGGAGATGGGACGGTATGATTTCGGTTCAGATGGGCTTAGGTTATTACCTTTCAGTAGTGGTCGTATCACGGCGTGCTTGAGGGACTGCGGCATGTGTCCTTGTTGGAGTGAATCTTTAACAATTTTATGAATGTGCTGAGATAGTTGCCTTCTTGTGACTTTTATCCAATCCACTGGGCAAGGGTCTGATGGTGAGGTTGTTGTGTTGAGCCCGTGTATTATGCTTTCTACTTGATGTTTCGATGGTATGCTGAAATCCTCCCAGGTATGATGTTGCTCTTTCATTTCATAATCATCCATTTGTCATGTGGTGGAGCATGTCTGGGTATAGATTTTCGCTCTCATGTAGTCAGCAAATTCCTGTGAATCAAGATGATGGGTATAATGTTGTGTGGTATCCCTAGTGAGCTTTTGGACAATGCTGAATAGTTCTCTCGGTTTGTTGATAGACTTCATGATTAGATTGGTGTGGTGCTATTGTTTGCGCTCATTTATCAGATTGTTATATTCTAGTAGTTTAGCTCAATATAGAGTCAGGGAGTTATGCGATTTGTCCCGCCTCCATTTTGCTCTTAGGGGCTGATGCTGCATTAGATATTATGGAGTTCTATTTCTCTATTTTTAGGTCAAGGGTGTCGCATTCTTGCTGGAGTTGTGGGATGATTTCATCTATGAATGATTCTTTATTGAAGGCTCTATATCGTCTGGTGATATTCTCATCTTCTATGTGTTGGATGGAATTGTTTAGGGCCAGGGTGAACTCTATCATGTAATGATCTGACCAAGGGACTGGTGTGATTGTTGGTGTTGTGGTTTTGCCCTGTTCCACCAAGTGCATTGGAATGAAGACCATATCCAGTACTGTGCCATGCTGGTTCGTTGGGGCGTTGATTGTCTGGCTATATTTTAGTGACTCCATGGCTTTTAAGAATGTTGCAGCTTCTTTGGTGGGCACAGAGGTCAGGTTGTAGTCTCCTAGTACAATGAGGGGTTTATGTTTTGTGTTATGTGCACATATTGCTTCAAGTACCGTGGAGAGATGTTCAGTTGTGGCTCCAGGAGGCCTGTAGGTGAGGGAGAGGCTTAAGTATTTGTTAGCTTTGGTGATTGTGTTGGATTCAGTTGTATTAGTGCTAGAGATTGTTTTAAATCTGTATTCCTTTCTGGCCAGTATTAGCACCCCTCCTCCTCTCTTATGTTCTCTGATACAATTGAAGGCAGAGTAGTCTGTAGGGGTTACTTGGTTTAATATTACCTGGTCAGAGTCATCCAACCATGTCTCGGTGATGCAGATTATATCCAGTTTTTTATCGTGGATGAGGTCTAGGATAGTGTTTGGTTTATTCCTAATTGATCTCGCGTTTATTAAGGCACACTTAATTTTATCTGTTAAGATTGGGTTGGTATATACCCTTTTTGTGGGGTTACTGGGTGTAGTATGTGCGGCATTGTGCGGTCTGTGAGCTGTAGGCTTAGTATGCCTGTGCTCCTTAAGGCTGGAAGAGCCTAGTGCCCATGCAGTTTGGTTGGTATATAGGTGGGGCAGGGGGAATTGCTGGTTGGGCCCAATGCCCTGAGAGAAGGTTGCGAATGCGTGGAGGAATGTTAGATAGGCAATAAGGTAGTAGGGAGTGGATTGCATTTTTGTGAATTACTGATGTAGGATCTACTTGAGTTGTGTCAAGTTAGTGGTGGGCGTTTGATCCTTATCATGTGTCTTTAACTTGCCTGTTTTCTTTGGTTGGTATCTCCTCCCTCCATGAGACTCAAGTCTAATGATAGGTTCTGTCTGCTGTGCAAAATGTTATTATACAATTAGTGAAGCATTAAACAAGCATACAAGCAACAGATTAGGGTAGCAATAGGATTAAAAGACTAAGTAACATCTTATCTACAGTGGCTAAGCAGTATTTGTTAACTACAGCATGTGTTATTTACAGCACATGTGGTCTACAGTAGGTTAAACATATTACAGTAGGCTAACAGAATATAAATTTACAATACATGTATATACATTTATAGTAGGTTATACAGCCTATTTTTGCAGTAATAAATTGTTAGGCATTAGTAAGGCTACAGTCTATAATATGTGCATCGGCAAGCAGTGAGCCAGCAAGCAATGATGTGGCAGACGAATGGTGGAGCAGTTGGAGGGGGCTACACCTGGGTACGCCATGCAGGTAGTGCTACACCTACCTGCCGGCATTGTATAGGTGTACGAGCTTTCGACTCCCCGAGGTTGTGTTCCTTTCCGTTGCTTCGTTGAGCGTGATGCCCATGAGTCCCCTCTGCTAACAGCTGGTTTCCCGTTCCAAGGCTCCCGCCAAATGGCCCTCTGGCGAGGCCCTCCGGTGTGGGCACACCTGGCGGCGGCTTCTCCTTAAGGCCCCTCCTCCTCCTCTCCCACAGCCCCAATTGGGCTGGAGCCTCTGAGTGGGAGGGTTTCAAGGCTCCCGCTCAGGCGCTCAACCGTGATTGGGGAGCTCTGCACCAGGCCGCGTGTGTGGAGCTTCTCTCTGGCGGTGGCTTCTCCTTAAGGCCCCTCCTCCTCCTCTCCCATAGCCCCAATTGGGCTGGAGCCTCTGAGCGGGAGAGTTTCAAGGCTCCCGCTCAGGCGCTCAACCCTGATCGGGGAGCTCTGCACCGGACCGAGTGTGGAGCTTCTCTCCGCCGGCAGCTTCTCCTTAAGGCCCCTCCTCCTCCTCTCCCATAGCCCCGATTGGGCTGGAGCCTCTGAGCAGGAGGGTTTCAAGGCTCCCGTTCAGGCGCTCAACCCTGATCAGGGAGCTCTGCACCGGGCCGCGTGTGGGGTTGAGCAGGCATATGATGGGGGGAGGAGAGGGCAGAGGTGTTGTAGGGTCCGGGTTTTGAAGTAGATTGATCTTGCTGTGTTTGCTATTTGAGTCTTCAAGGTGAGGTGGCTGTCTAGGATGATCCCGAGGTATTTTATTTTGGGTTTGATTTGGATTTCCATGTTATTGAGGGTAATGGAGGAGGGAGGGGTGAAGGATTCGTTCCTGGTGACGAAGAGGCCTTCTGTGTTTTTGAGGTTGATGGAGAGGTGATTTGTAGATAGCCATTTTGAGGCATCACAGAAGCATTGCTGGAGTTTGTGGTAGGATGGTTTGCTGAGGTCAGCTGGAGTGAAGAGCATGATATCATCTACATATATGTGATAAGTTATCTTGTGTGCTTGGATGATGTTGCAGAGGGGTTGGAGATAGATATTGACGAGGAGAGCTGAGTGTGCAGCACTGGGGTATGCCTTGCATCTGTATGTGTGGTGCTGAGGATGTTGCTCCTATTCTGATCTGTTGAGTTCTATTGTGGAGGCAGTCTTGGAACCATCATTGTACTGTGCCTTGTATTCTGATGGACTGGAGGCGCTGTAGGAGGGTGTTATGATTGATGGTGTTGAAGGCAGCAGAAATGTCGACGAATACAAGGATGAAACCTTGGTGGATGTTTTGGGTTCCCTTTATGAGGCTGTTCAGGAGTGAGATTAGGAGCGTTTCTACTCCGTGCTGAGGACAGAAGCCATGCGGCTGATAGTCAAGTGGCGCATGAGTGTCAAGGTAGTCTTGAAACTGAGTTTGGATTGTTTTTTCTATTATTTTGGAGAGGAAAGGTAGGCTAGTGATGGGTCTGAATGAAGAGGGGTCAGATGGGTTGAGGTGGGTTTCTTTTAGGCGAGGGTGAATTGAGAGGTTTTTAGGCAGGTTGGTTGGTAGCCATGTAGTAGGGAGCATTGTATGAGTTTTGCTAGGAATGGAGCAAGGTCAGATTTGATGGTTTTGATCCAGCTGACTGGGCAAGGGTTGAGGGGGGAGGTAGTGGTCTTGAGCAAAGAGATGGTGTTCTGGATGTTTTTGGCTGAGATGTTATCAAAGGAGGTCCATGAGTGCATTGGTTTGATATGATGTGGAGGAGAATCAATTCATCTGTAGGATGGAAGTGGCATGTAGAGAAGAATTCTACTAATTGTTGAGGAGTGATGGGGATGTTGGTTGAGTTGTTGGTGAGTATTGCTGTGAGGTCCTTTACAAGGGTGAATAGTTCCCTTGGTCGATTGAGTGATCTGTGGATGAGTTTTGTGTGGTAGTTTTGCTTGGAAAGGTTGGTGGCATGGTTGTATTCTCTTAGAGAAGTCATGTATTTGGTTTGGTCCTTAGGTAGCTGTGATTCCCTCCATCTGCATTCATATTTCCTTAATTGAGATTTAAGCTTTCGGAGGTCGGGAGTGTACCATGGGGTCCACTTGTGAGCAGGGTTGTGGGGCTGGGTTGAGGTTGGAGTGGAGGCTGCTTCACTGACGAGTTCTTTCCAGGTGTTGATGGCAAAGTTTAGGTCTTGCAGTTCAGTAGTGAGGACTAGGGAGATGTAAGCAAGAAAGAAATCTTTGCAGAATTGGCTGAAACATCTTTTGTGTGGTTTGGGGGGGGGGTGTAGTGGATCTGTGGGGGTTGCTCAGGAGCAGTTGGAAGGTTATGACCTTGTGGTCTGTCCAGGGTACTGGGATGGTTTGGACTGGGGGGGAGAGGTAATGTGGTAAGAGTGTTGCTGATGAATATGAGGTCAAGGGTGTTTCCCTTGCAGTGTGTGGGAGAGTTCATTATTTGTGAGAAGTCCACTGTCACTGCTTCCATGAAGGCTGATGCTTGCTTTGTTGTGGCTGATTGGAGATTAGAGTCACCCAGGAGGATGAGGTCTTTATGCTTTAAGTTGATTTCAAGTGACGTGTGGATGAGGTCAGAGAGGTCACTGGATGGTGCTGATGGGGAGCGATAGGCACGCAGATGGTGAGTTGTTTGTTTATAATGGTGAGAGTATCCAAGGTCAAAGTGGAGTCTGCAGCTTTCTTGGTGAAGTTGAGCTTGGATTTGGCGAGAATGAGGATGCCACCTCCATTTTTATGGGTGTGAGGGAAGTGGAAGAGGTTGTAGTTTGGGGAATGTAATTGGTTTAATAAAATTGTGTCTGTTTTGGTGAGCCATGACTCTGTGATGAGGAGGATGTTCAGGCTGTGGGTGAAGAGGAGGTCTCTTATTGATGTGGTTTTGTTCTTTGCTGATCATGCGCTGATGAGGGCGCAGTTGAGGGGTACTGGAGTGGAGGGGTGGTGTGTTATGTGTTGGTACTGTGATGAGGTGTTTTGCATTGCTGGGGTAGCGGGTAGCGGGGAATAGTTAGATATTACATTGAGGGTGAGGACTGGGTGATAGGAGATGAGGAAGGGGTGGGGAAGTTAGGGTAGGGAAGTAGGAGGGATAGAATAAGTAAGGTTAGCAGGGAGTAGATAAGGGCGTATAGTTGCAACATGCTGAGTGCAATGGTTGACTGGGTTGTTATCTCAAGGTTTGAGATCTATTCAGTTTTAGTTGTTCTGGGAAGAGGCTTTGATCGTCCTTGGTAGCAGAAGGTGGGGGCTTACCTTCCACTCCCTGCTGCTGGTGTCGACGGGGATTCTGTGCACTGAGGGTTGTCTCCTCATGTAGAGGTTTGTTTTGTCGGTTTAGGTTGTTTCAGTGCTGTAGTCTAGGTGCAGTGGGAGGGTTTTTTGTCAGATCTGCAATTGTCCAGGTTGGTTGGCTGTGTTCTTGGTCCGTGCCTAAGGGCCACACCAAAGGGCCCTCTGGTGAGGCCCTCAGACACAAACACGACTGAGCACCTGAAGAGCTTTTAAAAGTCCCAGCGTGTTGTAGTGGTGGGCCATGATTGGCCTTGGTGCAGGGGGCCAGGAGAATCCTACATTCCTGTTCCCCCGTTGCAGACACCAATCAGGGAGTCCTTGTGGGCGCGCCTTAGTGCCTGAAGAGCTTTTAAACGTCCCGACATCCATGCCTATACCTGCTCTTGACCACAAATAAGGTACAAGAACATGCTCGTTTCATGGTGGCAATGCAGCCAGGGGGAACAGCGCAATGCGCTGTCATCGTCACTGTCAGTATTTCCTGGGCAAAGAAACCTGCATGTACATACAAACCCCAAACAGATTACTAACCCACCACCGCCCATCTGTGTGTCTGCAATGTCGTTGAACATGGACGTCCCTTTCTGGAAAATGCCAGCTGGGACGTTTAAGAAGCCATTTCTCTGGCCATCCATTTGGGGACATCCATGTTTCTAAACCTGAGCTGAAATGTAAATGTCCCCGGGGTTTTCTCAGACATTCTTCCCTAGACGTCCCAGACTGCACCTGGATGTTCTTTCTAAAATGGCACTTTATATGTATAGTTAAGTATTGCCGCCATTCATATTAGTGCTGATGATGACCACATTCTACATCTATTCAGTGGCACCACTATCTATATAGTAGCACTCAATATACGTAATATTTTGTTTAAAAAATTCGGTCACTGCCACCACTGGAAATTGACCTAACATACTTACAAGGCCCATAGCCTTACTTGAGTAGTATTAATATAGTCTTCTTTCGCTGAAGGATTACTAAACTTTGATGCACCACTAGGGTCAGGTGGGGAAGTAAATGTGGAAGAAGAGAGTTTAGATGGACTCCTAGTGGTGTCAGAGAGATCTTTCACATACCTAGGAAAAGAAGAGACAAAAAAAGAGAACAGGAACAGACAAGAGTATTTTCTAAGTACAGGTCAAGGGAGTTGGTTTTCTTCTGCAAGAGACTTAAAGATACCAAAGAGCTGCTTGAGATAAAAGAGAAAAGGTAGTGCATACATTCACCAACACTCACAAGCTTCTGAATATCACTGCCACAAGCACACAATGTACAGCACTTAGTTTTGCATTTTAAAACTAGATGCACTAGTTTTTCTTGGAAAAAGTACCCACAGAAAAAGCAGTTGCAAATGCCTGCACGTATGTTTTCCCCTTAGGCAATGTTCAAAGGGAAAATTTGTGTATCTTTTCCATTTGAGAACAGGTGCAGAATCCATAGGTAACAGTGTTCACAGACTTTGCATTGTGACACAGTTTGGAAATTGCTCCCATAGTATAGTTTTCTAACCAAAAAGCCATACAGAGGTTTGAAAGACTGACATATCAGTGGCTACTTTCTTAAAATGCTTTATATTACAGGAAAGCTACAGTCCTTCGCTGTCCAGTCTCACAAAGAATGTATTATAGATATATTTCTATTAAACTCATCAGTTACTGTTCTATGTTGAATTTAATTGCTGCAGATATACATTATGACATTTCTAAAATGAGAATATTAAGGGGAGATAAACCTCATAAAAACGGCTTCCCTTCTTTTATGAACACACTACTAAGACCCTTGTCCATTCCCTTACTCACCTCCCATCTAGACTATTGCAACCTCCTCTTCGCTGCTCTTCCTCTGAATCATCTCTCCCCACTTCAATCTGTTCAAAACTCAGCTGCACAGTTCATCTTCCACCAGTGTCACTATGCTCATGTCACCCCTCTTCTCGAGTCACTTCATTGGCTCCCTGTCCATTTCCTCATCTATTTCAAACTTCTACTACTGACCTACGAATGCGTTCATTCAGCTGCTCCTCACTCTTTTCCTTTCTTATCTCTCTCTACACCCCTCCTCGGGAACTCCACTCTTCTGGCAAATCCCTTCTATCTGTGCCCTTCTCTTCTACTGCCAACTCCAGACTTCGATTTTCCCACCTTGCTGCTCCTTATGCCTGGAACAAACTACCTGATTCAGTATGTCAGGCTCCATCTCTGGCCCTGTTCAAGTTTGGGCTAAAATCTCACTTCATTGAGACTGCTTTCAGATCCTGATCCCCTCAGCCTCCTGTTCATTTCCTATGGGGGTCAATCCAAACTGCAAATAGCAGGGATAGATGTCCGGTTTGGATGTCCAACCCCTGCTATTTGCTTGGGGCCGATTCTGTTCCCAAAGCTCCTTACACATATAGAAGAGATGTGCGGGGAGCTCTGGACGAGGATGGGAGGGGTGGGCCAGAGGAGAAGTATGGGCGGGACAGAGGCGGGCCCTGGACTCCGGACATACAGGGCTAATTCCAGTCGCGGCCTTGTACATCCGGAGTTGAGGAGAAAGACAGAGGACTTATTCCACCTCAAAGGTGCAATAAT
Source organism: Ichthyophis bannanicus (assembly GCA_033557465.1). Classification (NCBI taxonomy): domain Eukaryota; kingdom Metazoa; phylum Chordata; class Amphibia; order Gymnophiona; family Ichthyophiidae; genus Ichthyophis; species Ichthyophis bannanicus. The sequence goes on from CM066031.1 coordinate 840,660,216, forward strand.
TTCCCCCGAGGTTGGTGGCCATCGTGGCAGGACCCCCCCCCCTTGACCATGTGAGCAGGCAGGGGGATTCCCACCGCCCGATCCCAGCCTTGGCAGGCCCCTCCGGGAGTCGGACGGTGGGGAAAAGCTAGTTTAATGTTGTGTGGGGCAGCAAGGCTCCTGCATTGCATCTTGGTGCCATGGCAATGGGACGCCATGGCACTGCAGCTCCATGCAGGAGCATCGGCTGGGCTGGATGGGGAGTTTGCCAGACATGCAGCGGGGCTGAAAGAGGCTCAGTCCGGCCCATCCAAGTGCCCTGATTCTGCCCCCGTGGGTGCAGAATCGGGTGCAAATTCAGCCTGTCCAGATTTTGGACATTCGGACGGGCCAGACGGGCCCATTCGAAATTGGCCACTATGTGTTTCCTTACCATTCTCCTCCCCATATCCTAGTCCCCAGTTGTGTTGCCTGTCTTGACTAGATTGTAAGCGCTGATAAGCAAGGACTCTCTTTTACATGTGTCTGTTCAGCGCTGCGTACACCTTGTAATGCTACACATGATAAGCAGTAGTAGTAGTTGTATTAGCAGGTATTAATGCAAATAATAACATTTCATGTATAGTTTGTGCAAGAAAAATTCTATTTAAATCAATAGTTGATGGGCAAATTATACAAGGCTGCTCATTAGCTATTACCGTGTGGACTACATGAGAAATTACCTTCGAAGACAAAATTTCTATTGCTCAATTTTACACACTATTTTTCACCCCACTTCATTTGCATTTAATATTGCAATTTAGTACATAAATGGTTCAAAATAAAGAGGCCAGAATACTTCTTTCCCTCTGCTCTGTATAGCAGGACCCAATTATGAAGCCCAGGCCGCACAGAGATCAATAAATTCTAGCGCTGGTGCTTGTTTCATGCTTATCATCTTCAACAGTACATATGACTAAAAGCATGACTAAATTCTAATTTCTATTATAAAAAATGCTCACATTATACAGTAAAATATCAAATCAACTATTTCAACTAGTCATGCTTGAATTATATTTATTGAACCAGCAGTTTTAATTGTCCTGTCATGTTGACATCTTCTCTCCTTACATGTGGAGGCCAATTTTTAGGTCGGTCATAGAGAGGGGAATTAAGATGTCCAGGTCGGAACTTGAAAAATTCCTCCTATATTTAACAAAGGCTCCGTCAAAAGCCTCTTGTAAAATCTGTCTAAGGACATGCAGGGCTCTACTTGGATTTCCTGCCAAGTCCAGCAGGAGGCAGTGATTTTAAAAAGCTGTATGTAAGGAAAAAGAGCATCCTGCTCATCCCCAACTGTTTGTGGGAAATGACATCATTCCCCACAACCCAATACCCCCACGACACCCTCTCAACATCAATCTCCCCCAGTGCTTCCCTCTCGACATCCAGACCCACTGACAAACCCCCCTCATCCCTGATTCCACTCCTGGTTCTTACTGGGGTTCCAGGAAGTCTAGTGGGAAGAGGAATAGTCCCCAGTTGTTCCTGCTAACGGCAGCTCTGGGTTCAAAATGGCACCCTTGACCCCTAGTGGTAATCTCATGGCACTACCACTAAGGCTCAAGCTGCCAAATAACTACTACTAGCAGTAGTATCATGAGATCTCTAGTGGTAATACCTACTATAAAGGTCACCTACTATAAAGGAGTATTCTGCCTCTCCGTGAAACCCTCTCACCTTACCCCTTGCCTCTATGCTTGTTTTTTTATATATTAAACTATCGGTCTGTTTCTTTAGAGGGGTGTGTTCTACTTTTAACTATAAACAAGTTCATAAGCAAATATTTAATTTTACACCAATTCACAATTCCATACCGCTTTACTCATCAAAATTCCCTTCTCTCATTTAATCCCACCCGATTTAATCCCTTACTTTCGTTTTACAACTGGACAAGCAGTAAAACACCCTTTAGTATTCCAAATCTGGTTTAGGTGTCAGCTATTCATGGTAAGTAGCACAAGCCTTTAGAATTTGCTTGTTTTATAAGCTGAACGGAGCAGATACTCTAGGCCTTAGTGCACTAAATTACAACAGGCTGATCAGAAACAACATACATAACCAGATTTTTTAAATATTTACAGTTCCAAGACTGCATTAGATATTATTCAATCAAAATCCTTCATTGAACTACACCTTTTAACTCTTTTTCATTGTTCATCCTCTCTGTCAACTAGATCATAAGTTTCCAAGAGTACAGACTATCCATCACATATCTTTGTAAAATGCTATACATGCACTTTAAAAATCATGATAATAATTACAATAAAAATAAAAATAACATTTGATAATCATAGACTCTTTAACAAGTATTATTATAAAGAGGAATGTTTTGCAACCACACAGCTCATTTTACGGCAACCATTCCAGAACTGTCTATCTGGGTTTATTGTTGCAATATTAGATCTTCACACACAACGAGGCAGTAGCTGAGCAGATAGCCGAGGAGTCTCCATCTTGAGAAGATTTGTTTAGCTAGTTATTTAAAATAATTTAATATACCACCATTTGAACTGTACAGCATGGCAATTCACAAAAGTAAATGGCAAGAAAACCAGTCATACATAACATAAAATACATGATAAAAACATAAAAATGCAGGTAAAACCAAAACAAAAATATATACAACACAATAAGATAATTTCATACAAAAGGAAGGGGATGAATAGATCAACAATTTTTACCAGGGACCAACAAATAAATTGTGAAACATTAGGAGACATGTTAATTCTGAAAAAAAACAATTTGAGAACTCAGAGCTCAGTAAAATAAATCATGAAACTTCACTATAAGCCTTGGAAAAAAATCTAGTTTTAAGGCCCTTTTTGAATTTCCTACAGGAGCTTAGAATCATAAATCCTGGGGGATAACATTCCATAGTTGGATAGCAAGATAGCTAAATGAACTCTTTTGAAACAAGACTAATTGCAGCCTAGCTTTTGTTGGAAGTGCCAAGTAATTTCCTTGGGAGGATCTCAGAGCTCTTGAGAGTATATAAGGAATCAAGAAATCGCTAAGATACCGAGGGAGACCTGTATAATAAGCCTTATGTGCTAAGAAAAGAATCTTAAAGTGTACGCGGCTAGATATGGGGAGCCAATGTTACTCCTTCAGAAGAGGTGAAGCATGGTCTCGTCTTTGTACACTATACAGCAGATGGAATTTTTTATCTTTTATCATTCTGCAAACCCAGGAGCTGCTGAGTTCCTGGGAGTCAGCACTGACTCAAAGGCACACATTGCATTTTGCATTTTCCTGCCAACAGATATCATCTTCTCCCAATTTCCATTTTCCCATTCACACCATTCTCATTTATACCAGTGGTTTTGAAATTGTGGTCCAGGGACCCTTGGAAGTCTATGAGACCATTACAGGGAGCCTCAGGGCACAGAAAAGAGAAGAAAGAGAGAGGCTGGTGGGATTGGCTGGGGGAAAGATAGAAACTGATGGGAACTGGCTAGGAAGAGAAAGAGAGGCTGGAGAGAATTAGCTGGGGCGAGGGAGAGAGAGACTGAGTTTAGAGGGGCTGGTTGGTGGGAAAGAGAGAGACTGGTTGGCACAGTAAAGGGGGCTAGTGTGGACATGCCAGTCATCAAAGGGAGGGGGTACATGAAGAGTGGTGGAGATCGAGGGGTCCTTGAACTTTCGGAGGTTAGTAAGGGATCCATACAATTAAACCTTTAGGGAATCTTTGGTTCAGGAAATGTTCTGCTCATTTTGTTGTGACCCAAGAAAACTAGTCAAAAAATGTATTAAGTAAAACCAGTAATCTAATTACTTTCTGGGAGCCTGCCAGGTGTTTGCAACCTGGATTGGCCATTGTTGGAAAGAGGACACTGGGCTTGATGGACCATTGGTCAACTGACCCAGTATGGAAATTCTTATGCTCTTATGTTCCTAAAACATATCATCATATATTTTTTTATTTAATTTTTATAAATTTTCAAAAAAACATTCCAGCAAAACAAGAATGAGAGAAACAGGATGAATCATTCCATACAATAACCAACAAAGCATTAAAGAGAAAAACAATAAATGCTACATCTTAATATTCGCCCACAATATTTAGGCAATTCCAGGTAGGATACAAGAAAAGAAGAAAAACATAGAAACATAAATCATCAAAGCAGGATGGAGACTTACGTATCAGCCATGTTGGAAGTAGTATGCACCACAAGACTTTCCCTAGCTACAAGAAATTCCAATAACTGACTAGGCTCAAAAAAAAGAAAAAAAACTTATCATCAAAGGTAAATTATACATCGAGAGGGAAATCTTAACAAAAAACTATCCCCGAGGGAGAGGACTCTTGGTCGAAGACCAAGGAATTCCTTTCTCTTCACCTGGGTGACACGAGCAAGATCAGGAAACATATATACTTTAGACCAGGGGTCTCAAACACGCGGCCCGCGAGACAACTTTGTGCGGCCCGCGACGGAGGAAAACAAAAAAACCCCAAAACCCTGGCTTCTGCCGTTGCCGCCGTGGCAGCGGCAGAATCAATTGTCAAATTTTAAAAAAACCTGGCTTCTGCTGCTCAAGCAGCAAAATCAGCTGTCCTGCGGCCCCTTCCCCTGTGCCCGGAGATCCGAGTCTGCTCTATCAGCGGCGTGCTTTTCAAGCCGCGAAGAGAGTATTCCCCTCTCGCGCGGTTTCAAGCCGCGCGAGAGGGGAATACTCTCCTCGCGGCTTGAAAAGCACGCCACTGATAGAGCAGACTCGGATCTCCGGGCACAGGGGAAGGGGCCGCAGGACAGCTGATTTTGCTGCTTGAGCAGCAGAAGCCAGGTTTTTTTTTTAATTTACCGGGGGGGGGGGGTGTAGGACTGGAAATGGACTATTGGCAGGGGGGGGTGTAGGACTGGAAATGGGCTATATGGGGGGTGTAGGACTGGAAATGGGCTATTGGCAGGGGGGGGGTGTAGGACTGGAAATGGGCTATTGGCAGGGGGGTGTAGGACTGGAAATGGGCTATTGGCAGGGGGGGGTGTAGGACTGGAAATGGGCTATTGGCAGGGGGGGGTGTAGGACTGAAAATGGGATATTGGCAGAGGGGGGTTATTACTGTAAATGGGCTATTGGCAGGGGGGGGTATGACTGGAAATGGGCTATTGGCAGGGGGGGTATGACTGGAAATGGGCTATTGGCGGGGGGGGGTATGACTGGAGATGGGCTATTGGCAGGGGGGGTTATGACTGGAGATGGGCTATTGGCAGGGGGGGGGGGTTATGACTGGAGATGGGCTATTGGCAGGGGGGGTATGACTGGAAATGGGCTATTGGCAGGGGGGGGTATGAATGGAGATGGGCTATTGGCATGGGGGGGTTATGAATGGAGATGGGCTATTGGCAGGGGGGGTGTTATGACTGGAGATCGGCTATTGGCGGGGTGAATATGACTGGTAATGGGCTATGGTGGGGGCTAGGACTGGAAATGGGCAGGGTGGGGTTAGGAAGGACTGGATGTGGGCGGATGGGGGGAGTGAGGACTGGTAATGAGCTATGGAAGGGCTGACTGAAATGGGGTAATGGGGGTTAGGGCTGGAAGTGGGCTATTGGCAGGGGGGTTATGACTGGTAATGGGCTATGGGGGGGTTATGACTGGTAATGGGGTGATGGGGGGTAAAACTGGAAGTGCGCTATGGGGAGGTTAGGACTGGTAATGGGCTATGGGGGGTCTAGGACTGGTAATGGGCTGGGGGGGTTGCTAGGACTGGAAATGGGCTGAGTGGAAGGGGGGCTTGAACTGCAAATGGCTGATGGGGAGGGGGGCTTGGAATGGAAATGGGCTGTGAGGGGAGGGAGCTAGGATTGGAAATGGGCTGATGGGGGGCTAGGATTGGAAATGGGCTGATGGTGAGGCTAGGATAGGACTGGAAATGGACTAATGGGGGGACTAGAAGGGAGCGGATGCTGGGTGGGGCTGGAACTAGAAGGGAGCTGATGTTGGGGGAGGATTAGAATGGGATGGAGCTGGGAAAGTGAAATGGAGAGGGGAAAAATATTTTGTCTGGGAGAGAAGACAAATCTACAATTGGCCAGGTATTGGGAGAGTAAGTGGGGATTGAGGATGGAGGGGTAAAATTTGAGTGGATGAAATAGGAATGAGGAAAGAGAAAAAGGAGAAAGATTAGTATGTTAAAGCAGATGTAGAGAGAGAATGGAAAAAAACTAGGAGAGAAGAAAGGGCAAATGGACAGCAGACGATGGAGAGTTAGCAGAAGACATGAAGAAACCAGAAGAAAGTGGCTGGAACAATTGCAACTGAAAAAAATGCACAAAAGGTAGAAAAATATCTCTTTATTTTGAATTTATTAACTGGAATATGTCAGCTCTGGGAAATGTGCATCATTAATGTTTGCGCTTTGTTTAGTACAAGAGGAAATTAATTTATAGTTTTATTTCTACAGTGTTGTTGTACATTCCAAGTTTGGCTTTTGGGGTTCCCAGTTTAATTATTGTCTTCTTGTTTCTAAATCTTTTAGTCTTTCTTTATCCATACTCATTAAAGAGGCATGTTTACTAAAAGTTAGTGTATGGTAACATTATGCAAATATTTATGCAAATGAGGCCCCTTATGCAAATGAGGCCCCGCGTCTTATGCGGCCCCCGGGTTACTTTACAAGTCCTCATTTGGCCCTCAAAGCAATTTGAGTTTGAGACCCCTGCTTTAGACCCTAAGAAAGTAACATTGAAATTTCTAAAGTATGCTTGAAGAATCAAAGATTTATCAGGATCCAAGGCTAGGGTCAAAAGCAAGGTACTTTGACCGGTCACCACTTCTAAAGAATCTTCCAAGAAAGCCGTAAGATCACCGGCTCCTTGAAACAGCTTCCCCGAAGTGGGACCCTTAGACACAGGGCCTACGGATAGATACTGTGCGCACACAATAGGAGGCAAATTTTCAGCAGGGAGTTCAAGCACCTCCCGAAGATATTTGTGGGCCATCTCCAAAGGCGACATTAGAGGAGACTTAGGAAAATTCAATAACCTCAAGTTATTCCTACGCACATAATTCTCCAAATATTCAGCCTTTTTAAACAGCAAGATTTTATCCTTAACTTGAGCAGCACAGAGTCCTTGAAGATGTTCCAACTCCGTCTCCATGCCGGTCAAACACCGAGCCTGCTCCTCTTGCAAACTTTTCACCTGGGCAAAGTCACTTCTCAATGAAAGGGAATCCATTTTCACTGCACCCACAACAGCCAATAGAGAAGTATTCATGGTAGCCACTGCATCCCACAGTGCTTCTAAAGTTATAACCGATGGTTTTATCAAGCCACTCAGACCTGGGATTCCTTCAAACCTCCCATCCGCGGCTGCAGGTTCCCCAACCGGGGAGCTGATCCTTCCTGCTCCAATTCCCTCCACTGCGAATTCCACCAGGGGTGAGGAAGTTTTCAAAGTCCCGCAGAAGCCCTCTTCACCTCCTTTAACCGGTGAGCACATCGGCAAACCGATGGGAGGCGCTCCGATTACCAGGACAGCAGTCTCAGGTCGAGGCGGGGGGGGGAGGGGGGTAGGCTGCTCAGGAGACAGCCAAACCCCAGATGCACTCAGAGCCGACGGTTCAAACACCGAAGGCTCTGTTGAAGACACTGCTCCACCAGTTGCCGCTGAGAATCTGCACGCCAGTAATGTTTTCTGCCCAGGAGTATTGGAATAAGCTATCCCCGAGGGAAGGGAAGCCTGTTTCCTATATTTTTTTGTTTATTGAACTTTATTTCTCAGCATTTGTTTCTAAGAAATTAATCTACCAAATTGATTATAATAGAAACAAATTCTCTTGTTATTACACTTGCCTTGGTGGCATATCACAGTGAGTTTTGCTCCCATATCTTCATCCATCTTTCTTGTTTAGGCAGTCCTCTATGAGGTCATGCGGCCCTCTCCAAAGACTTTTCTACCATTCTACTTCCCACCAAGCTTTCAAAATTATTGTACTCCCTTCATCAAGCAATGTTGATAATCCAGATGGCCAGGAGGGAGTCTGAGGTTAGCATGAAAGTAACTATGTACAAAAATATGGATTAGTAATTCAGATTTTTTTATTGGACTAAAGTATGTTTTTCCGTGCTAATGAAGACAACTTGACACAAGAAAAACCTGCAATTTTCACATTTAATTTGTACTGTAGAAGGACAAAATAGCACAGACAACCATCACTGCTGAAAGATATCTTCTCAGGGTTGGTGACCTTTAAAATTACTGTAATAAAAGAAGTTGTAACCATCAGAATACATGAGGGATGGCATGTTTGGCGCAGTTAAGCCTTCAGCTTTGGTTTGGAGTACATGGCCTGCAAAAACAACTTATGAAAATAAAATGGAATTCATTATGGTTTTAGCTGATGCCCAAATACAAAAAGATACCCAGCAGTATAGTAAATCAGAAAACAATCCACTGGAAAAAAAATACCAAATTCACTTATGCTATTCAATGGCCCAGTGGTGAGATGTAATTAAATATTGAAATTTAAATTTAAAATAGCAGAGAACGACCATTATTCCTCTATTGACACCAGCAGTGGGGTTAGTCTAATATCATCAGCCATAAAAAAAGTCTTCATAAATGTAATCAAAAATATGAAAAGTGTTTAAAGTAAATCCAAAAATCTATCATTTATCTTGAGGTTTTCACCCAATGGTTCATGTACAAAAAGTGCGTAAAGGATTCAAATTCATGTTAGAATGATTGTCAAATTCAGATGACTAAAATTAGAAGCTGATGAAGCTGACATGAGGATGTCACTAGATGAACAGTGATTATTAGGGTATTTTTCCTTTATTTTAAATGTAAATGTAAATAATTAAATATATTTCACCAGTGGAACATTGAACAGCATGAGAAGTGAAATTAGTATTTTTCACCGGCGAATTGCTTTGTGATTTAATTGACCCCTGATACCTCAAATGGTGTGGGGGAGTAACCTCATGGTTAGAGCACTGACTCGATAATCAAAAGACCAGCGTTCAGTTCCCACTAGCACTCCTTGTGATCTTGAGCAAATCACTTAACCCTCCATTGCCTAGGAAGAAAGGCCTGGCAATCTACTTCTGATCACACTGCAAGAAAACCCAGGAGCTGCTGGGGTGTCAGGATTCAGCATTGACTCGAAGGCACACATTGCATTTACCTTGGCTAATCAAAAATAGCCCCTGCATGTCTAAAATCTCAAGTATGTGTTCCCTGGATACAGGCAGAGAAAATTCAATGGCGTAGCCACCTTGATGTGCTGCACAACTGTGTTGCATTGCTGAGTGGCTTTAGTCAGCTTACCTTGGAAGAAGCTTTTCACTCGCAGATAGCTGACACTGAGACGAAGGACGGACAGCTTATCCAGTTTAGAGATGATTTCTGGGGGGAAAGGCAGGAGGCTGGCCAGGTGGTCTAACTCGGCATTTAGCCGGTCTCGGTGTCTCTTCGAAGGGTTGGATTTTTCATTCCCAACCATAGGCCTTCTGTTGGGTAAAAGGAAAATTGATAAATGCCAGTATCCTGAGGACCCAGATTATTCTGAGCTTCATAGCAAATATGGAACTACGCCCCCCTCCCAATACACAGGCCACATTCCCATAGAAATTGAATCTGACCTTGGACCCTAGGAAGTAACAAAGGAAGTCGACTGCATTAGTTAAAACAGAAACCGTATTTCACAGAATGAAATTTAACAATACCTTTGCACGGAAATTTTAAAAAACGCAATGCTTCCAACTGCACCATCCCTGGCCACGAAGGAGAAACAATTTACACTTCCTTTGAGTTTCTTTAGATATGTCAGCGGATATTTTACTTTAACGTTGAAAAACAACTTATCATGATTTTAAAGTACATCTTGAGAAGCTTGATCCCTTTCTAAACTTAATGCAAGAGTCACCATTCTAGTAGCAAAAACAACTAATTCAGACTCTGAATGCTCCAACAGAGCAGATACATCCAATGTGTCCAATTCTTGGGCAACTTTGCCTTGAGCCTTGGTTATCCCTTTTTATCAGATGGTAAAATATAAAGTAAATGATGGTTTAGTAAATGATGGGAGGAACCCTAGTACTTCAAACAAATATTTTTTAAACATATCTCGAGGTGTAACCATGGGCAAACATCGAAAATTTCAGAAATGCAAATTATAACTTCTAGAGATACTTTCCAACACTTCCACTTTAGCCCTTAAATTAGTATAATCTTTAAACAAGTATAGCTTCTACCAGCTGAGACATCTCCATTTATTTTTCTTAATAATAAAAAGATTAATCCTACTATTAAAATAAGAAATGTATGATACTTTATGTCTTCTTATGTGGTCTAAGTGGCTTTTCTCTTCATATTGTTCTTGGTTTCTCTTCTCCTGGTTTTTATATTGTCTGTATATAATCAATTCCTTTTCCTGGTTCTCCTCTCCATTTTATTTTGTCTTCTCTATGTCTCTCTTCCTTTCTTTATCTCTCCCTCTATCTCCATTTATCTCTGGCATCTTGTTTCTCCCTGTCTTTCTTGCTTCTCTTTATTTCCTCATCCCTCTCACATCTCCTCATCTTGCTGTGCATCCTTCATCTTTCTTACACCTCCATTTCTCCATTTTTCTTGTCCCCAATACCTAAGTTATCTGTATGTCATGTCTCTTTTTCCCTGTTCTCCATATTCATTCTATTCCAGCTCTTCAGCCCTCTCTTAGCTCACTTCTTTATCACTGACCCCACAATCCCAACTCTCCAATTCTTATCTCTTTTCTCTCAGAATCTTTAGCCATCTAGGTGTCTCTCTAGCCCTTTTTCTATTTATTTATTTATCCAGTTTTATATACCACATTTAGATATAGTTTAGGAAGGAGGAAGAAGGGGATAAAAGGGGGCTGGTTGACAGTATGGGCATTGGGAAGATCCGTAGTGTTCAGAGAACAGAAGTGTTTTTAACATCTTGCAGAAGTTCTTGATGTCCTTTGTGCATCTCATATGTTCAGGTAGAGAGTTCCATAGCATGGGTGCAGCAAGTGATGGAGCTCTTCTGACGGTGGACTGATTGGGCATTGGTATTCAGCAGGTGTAGTGAGCTTATTCATCATGTTACTGCGCCTGGGTCTTGTGCTGGGGTGTATGTATATGTTGAATAGATAGTGCAGAACCTTGAGGGATGCCGTGTGGTACGTTGAACTTTGTTGATTTGGTTTTGCAACACGTGACCTACTGTGTATGGTTGTTGCGGTAGGAGCAGAACCATTTTATGGTGTTGCAGCATAGGCCAATTTCTTGTAGTCGCTGTATAAGTAAGGGGTGGGATATTGTGTAAAAGGCAGCAGAGATGGACTTCCGGTTTAGCCACGGAGGAGAGGAGACGTGTGTGAGAGAGCTCTCCTCCCGCTCGGGAAAAATCGGGTAGACACAGCTCCATAAGGCCCCGAACATCATGCCGAAGTTGGCGAAACCTAAGCAGAGTAACCCAATAAAGGATCTGTATGCGGCGAAAGTGGGAGTCGGGAAAACGGCGGTGGCTGGGCCGCGGGCTCTGCAGGCGCCGGTGTCTCCTAGCATGTTGGAAGGCCCAGAATTGAGCAAGGGGGAGGAAGTTCCCCAGTCGGACCTGGCGGCCGTGCTGAAAGAAGTCAGAGACTCCAAAGATGAAATAGTGGAGAGAGTCTTTCAGAAACTGGAGGAGAAGTTCGCGGATATGGGGCAACGGCTTGAGGAGGTGGAGGCCCGGGTGAGTCAGACGGAGGACTCTCAGGCAACGATGCAGCGTACGGTGGGTTCCCTGCAGCAGCAAATCAGTTGGCTACATGCTAAGGCAGAGGACATGGAAAACAGGGACCGTCGATCCAACCTGCGTATTTTTGGAGTGCCTGAAGGAGTTGAAGGTGAGGACACTATCAGATTTGTGACTGAGATGTTGGCGACATGTTTCCCGGGGGCCCCGTCAGTCCCAGCTTTTGAGATAGAGCGGGCGCATAGAGAACTGAGGCCTAGGCCTGGGGCATCGGGGCCGCCACGTGCTCTTATAGTTAAGCTCCTTCAGTTCCAGGATAGAGAGCACGTGATAAGAGCGGCCAGGAAATCCAAGTTTGTGAATTACAAGGACTGGAAGGTGTATGTGTTCCCAGACCTAGCGGCCGAAACAGTCAAGAGAAAGAAAGACCTGGTGAAACTGAAAGAAACTCTGGCGAGGAGAGGCATACAGGTGGCGATTTGGTAATAGCCCTGTAGCAGCAAAGCGCAGACAAACCAATGATACCAGGAGTCTGTTCAGAAGGTCCAAATCATTTATTTGTGCACAAGTCTCAAGCAAGGCAATTTCAAAATGGCTGAGCAAAGTTTTCAAGCATTACAACAACTTTTATAGACTTCTGTTCCATTCTAGGTATAGAAAAACATTTCATTGGTCCCGGTACGCTCCCGTACCTCCCGTAGCCCTTCTATTGGTCCCGGTACTGATAAGTTTCTCCAATTATGTTCCTTCTGTGGGCTTCTGTAGGCATGACACCTGCCTGCCCCCCCTTCTAGTCCCAATTACAATGGTCAGTTCATCAACTTGTTACTTTCACACTTTCAAGGCTATGGGACCATTTGTGCGTGCAGAAGAGCAAGGTTCTGTAACTCATCTGTCAGCACTCCTCAATATTTCTCTGCAAATGTACTCTTTCTTATCAGTAACTTTAAAACACATCTTTTCTGTATTTTTTCCATTTCTTAATTCTGCAATTCTGCTTATCTAAGCTAATTCAATATTTCTACTGAGTTCTTTCTTACAATAGCAGCATATTGGGGGATGTGCAATCCTATATGCCTCTCCACAGGCCTCATTTACAGGTCAAGCTAGCCATGCTGGCCTGCCTATGTCAGACACCGTGGGTCACAGGCCTGCACCTGCCACAGCCCGATCAAACGGAAACGGATTCTTGCTCAGATGAATAAGATGAGAGTAGATGTAGCTTTGATACAGGAGACTCATCTGACTAAAGTAGAGCAAAAGAAGCTAAAAGCCCAGGGATTTGAGCAACTATATGGTTCGCCCTATAGTGCTCCAATTAGTGAAAGATATGTGTGTGCCATTTTCTCTGTGGACTTTGCTGGAAAATCGATGCATACACATTGATACCTGCTATTTGGGAATGCACAATTTTTTACAGTTAAAATCAGCACTTACGTTTGAATTTTCTAAAGTATGTGCGTAATGTCAAACCCCTCCCAGTCCTCCCTTGGTAATGCTGCTACAGATGCTAACTTATAATGATGCCATCTAGTGGCTCATTGTTACATCTCATTGTTTTTCTACTTCCTTGTTGTTGTCTCCTTTGACCTTCTGATGTAATACAACGTGGTTCCTGTATTCCAGCTGTGTTTAGTGCACCTGTATTTCTAGCTCTGAAACAAATACCTCCTCGAGCAGCAGGTAAAGCTTTGCACATACACACTGTAAGTAACTTCACCTGCACATAGGGGCATGTTTGCTAAAGCCTGTTATAGGGCAGTGTGAGATTCAGCACATGCCAAATGCACCATGGTAAAAAGTACCATGCACTGAAAATGCGGCCACACTAAAATTCCTGCGCTACCTGAGCAGCATGGGTTGGGGCGAAGAATAGGTGGTTCTTGGACAGAATGTCCACATCAAGGGTAGCACTGCCGACTCAATGAGTGACGTTAAGTGTACCCTCAATGATCACACCAAAGGCAACGAGTGTGGCAGTGGTTTGATATCTGGGTTAGTAATGTGGAGAAATTCTGGGCATGTCTCCGTTTATTAGTATGCTTCGAACGCCACCCCCGCACTCATTTTCATGGCTGTTCGCATGCTAGAGGTACACTGTTTAGTAAATATGCCCCATAGTGTGGTCATTTTTGGCAAATGCTTTATCTGTGGAAATGAGTTTTTACAAAGTTGCCGGTCCCTATGTGCAGGTAAACTCAAGCATATAGTGCCTGTACATGTATGGGGGTACGTGCTGTGTGAAGAGGTTCCCAAGAGTGGGGATAGGGAGGAGTTTGAACTTGTGCATGTCCTTTGGCATTTTCAAAACTATAAGTGTATTTTTCTCAAGGAAACGTTTCACACATGCTAGGTGTAAATGCGCGCGGATAGGTTTTCTGAGGTAATTTTCAAAGTGAAGGTACGCGCGCACTTTCACTTTGAAAAGCCAGCAAAGTCGGCGGAGGGTACAATATGTGTGTGTTTTACAGCAAGGCAGCGTTCTCCATACGGACTGTGTACACACTGTTCTTATATTAGTTGTTCTAACATTTGTAATCAGGATCTTCCTTTGTTTTCTTTCTTACAGTGCCCTGCAGGTCGCTGGCACTGACACAAGTAGGCACACACAGCCTAGAAGAGCCAAGGGTCTGCCGGAGTGTATTAATAAAGTGCCATGATGGAGATTCACAGCATGCCACCGCTAAACTGTGGTGATTACAAATCAATTTTCATTTGGGCCCACTCTTTTTCTCTCTCTAATGTGCCAAGAACTGGTGTGAGCAGTGCGTTGACCTTCTCCTCTCCTTCAGTGGAAGCCGGGTGTAGTCTTACTGCATCGCACTCTTTTCTTTGTGAGACTCCTTAGACATGAATCATTTTACCTTTTCAGATTGCTTGAAAATGCAACCCATAGTAATTTATTCTTAACCTTAAATCTGCAGCACCCAACCTGTCCTTTCTGCTGCTAGTGAAGGTCGCTCTGTAGAAGTTCGGTTGCTTGTAACATTCTCGTGGCAGTGGCGTGTTTAAGGTCTGTTGTTCGTATTTTATCCAGTGAATCGAGTGTATCAAAATTCTTCCCTCTTATAGTCAGAGCTGTGCTGGTGATCTGAGATGAGATGTTGCTGTCCGTCTGGTTATAGATAAGGGAATGCAGTTTTTCTTACTTCTGTTGAGGAAGCTGTACTGCTTCTTAACATCTGAATCGGTGCGTTTGCTCCTGCACAGTCTTTACATTTCCTTTTTTTGAGATGCACTGAATTTCTTTTTTCCTGTAGCGTTGACACATCACTTTGTTTCCCAGCTTCTGACTTGCACATCTGCCGAGTCCTATGTAGCCAGAGTGCTTTCCTCCTAAAATCTGAAGTCGTTTTGAAATGGTGATGCTTTCTTACAGAATGAGAGAAACCAGAATTCTTTTATGACTAATCTTTCCTGAAACTGCCCTGAGAAACTGGTGCTGGTTCTCTGCGTTTCTTAAAATGAATATACTAAATATATTTTTCCCTAGAAACAAAATGAGAGAAGATTCTTTAGTGCATAGGCCCTAACATCGTAATAGTCAGATTGTCATTTATAGACTATCCAATGCACAACCCCTCTCCCCTTCACATTTCAAGGGTGATTTTATAACAGGAAGCCCAGGCAGGAAGTCAAATTAGGTGCCTATTTTGAATATTCTATAAAGGACAACATAGGCGCCTATGAGTCTATGAAATAGACTCACAGAAGTGGGATCAGCCCTATTAAACCAGCGCTGGCCTCATAACGCAGCCACGGCCTGAGCTACCTGGCTGTAGGCTGGAAAAGTAAGCAGTAACGTGGAGCTGTGGGGAAGGGGATGGACCACAAATGGAGCAAGGAAGTCGGCAGAGGCATATAGGGGAACCACAGCCGGAGGAAGAAGTGTGATATAAGGTGAAGGGGCAGAAGAGAAGTCATTCTTGGGCGAAACGATGAACAAGCAACAGTGTGATCAGCCTGGGCTGCACAGCCAATATGGCCAGACAGCAGGAGACAGATCAACCAAATGCGGCAAGGAAAAAAAGCCATTTGAGCAAAGTGCAGCAATTTGTGTGAAGGAGCAATAGAAGAGCAGTGTACAAAACAGAAAACATCTCCCTGGCTGAAGCTGTGGCATCACGGACCTTGAACAGGAAGGCGTATATAAATATCTCAGAGTAGAACAGGGAACAACACTCAAGCAGAAATTACTGAGAGAAAAGATCAGTAAAGAATACTACAGGCGATTAAAATCATTATTGAAAAGTGCTTTAACATCACGGAATAAGATACAAGCCATCAATCAGCTGGCAATTCCTATACTTTCATAGAGCTTAGCGCCATCAGGCAGCACCTGTGCAATGACACATTCCTGACGGGGTTAGCAACAGCTACTGCAACGAGATGCCACAGTGACAGCATGATGATGAAAAATAAAGATAAAAATAAAAATATAAACAGAGAATGACCACACAAAGATGACCTGATTTGGATATCATGGTTCCTTATTAAAAAATGGATACATCTGAATCATGATTCAAACCATCTATTGTTAACATTCTCATCTTGTATATAAATCTTTGCTCCATCTGTAGGAGAATCTTATCAACATCACCCACTCCTCCACTTCTGCTTTACAGTTCTAATAACTAAAAACCTAAGGTCTGAGATTTTATGATTCTTATCTCTCCAATGTAGGACCAAAGGTTTGTCTTCTAAATTCCTCTTAAGACAATTCCTATGTTCTATGATCCTTGTCTTGATATTACTTTTGGTTTTACCAACATACATCAAATTGCAAGGGCATTTATTAACGTATGTTGCATTGCTAGTTTTCACAATTGGAAAAATCTGTGAGAAAATAATTTTTTTGTGATGTGTAAAAAATTCGTTTGTAACAAGAAAGAGGTCTCAGATGGAGGAATGGCCGCATTTGAAGTGCTCTTTTCCTCAGAGCAGTTTCTCCAAATGGGTTAGTTTTGTGCATACCATGACAGTCGTGAACCTCACATCTAAGCCAGGGCATGGGGAGTATAATCTCAGTCTCTCAAATTTACTGCTAAGGCTCGGCGTAGTACTTGCATTGTGCCAAAGAGAGCCTCCTGCTGGAGTTTGGACGATGTAACATGCATGGATAGTTTGTCAAGATGTGCTTGGAAATTCTTGTTTATCAAGCCTGTGGAACCCAACACGATAGGAAATATTTCTGTGTCTTTCTGCCACATTTTCTTGGTCTCTGACTGCATTTCCTGGTATTTAAGGTTCTTCTGCCTCTCCACGCGATTCACAGAGTAGTTGCTTGGAACTGACACCTCTATTATCAATGTCGTTCTGGTGCTTTTCTTCTTAACCACTATATCCAGCTTCCTCGCATCCCGCTTTTTATCGGTCGGAATGAGAGTATCCCAGGTGATCATAACCTCCTCGTTCTCTGTAATTCTCTTAGGGTCATGATCCCAGTGCTTTTCAGGCACAGTGATACTGTAGTGCTTACAGAGTTCCAATGGATGAGGCATGCTACTTTATTATGCCTTTCTGTATAGAAATTTTCTGCCATCAGAACTTCATAGCCAGCTATGAGGTGAGTCACCATTTCCAGGTCTTTCTTATAGAATCGACATATGTCAGTGCTGCCAGTTTTTTCAATGCTTACTGTAAACCATCTCGTCCATAAGCCACTGTCCTGGGCTGCAACTATCAACCTCTCATCCTTCGGTTTCAGTTCACCCCTCCTTAACAATTCATGTGACCGTTCTTGATCGACAAAGGGTTTCTGGAGTACCAATGTATTTCTCACTGTATTTGTGCATCTGATACTTGTTTTTCCTTGTTTGTTGATCTAATTCCTTGAAGTGTTTTCTTTCTTATTTTGCAAATTCTGTTAATGCCTTCCCTGTGTGGATTTTCACTCCTTCCTTCTAGTCATCGGAACACTTGTCCAAGTTTGATGATGGAGACAGATTTTGGACATTTACATAAGAACATAAGATATGCCATACTGGGTCACACCAAGGTCCATCAAGCCCAGTATCCTGTTTCCAACAGTGGCCAATCTAGGTCATACGTACTGTCAGATGGCTGCCTGGGTGAGAATCTTCACACTCTTGGCAAGTGCATATTTCTATATGATTTGCAAGGTATTGTGGGCAATGTAGTTCATTCACACCAGACACAGCTGCTGACAATAATTTAGTTGTGCTCTTGGGTAAAGCCAATAAGATATTTATTTATGGGGTTTTTTCTCCCAACACAGATATGCTTGGTAGCACATAAAATCAGGTAACTTGCTTTCAGTGTTAACTTGGAAAAACAAAGTCAAAATCAGGAAAACAACAAATGAAAAGCCACAAAGCAAGAAACAAACTGTTCTTTTCAGATTAACTTCTGATTACTTCCCACATAGATTCAGAAGTGATTCTCTTTCTAGCTCACAAGCAATTAGGTAAGGCTTAATTGCTAGCAGTTATCCAGCTGAAACCCCTTTAGCTGGCTTGCTTTCTACTGTGTGGGTCAAATCCTGCTTCAGGAGCTTTTCTGAGTAGATTAAAGAACAAATTTGTATTTTCTTTGTGATGGTTGCTGTACTTTATAACAGAAAGTTACCAACGGAGTTTTGATAGAGAGCAATCCATATAAACACATTCTTCATCTGCAATCATTCCCCCATCTTCAACAAGCATAGGTTCAATATCATGGATTGGCACAGATGAATCTCTCAATGGAGCAGTTTCAGGAGAATATTTGTTTCCCTTCTGTCTTTCAAGGTTATAGCTAGGGCATAGATCAGTGTTCATACCTGAGCTTCCATTGCTGCTAGAGTTCCTCTCTATATAGCCTGGCCAATATGTAGTCCAGTTCTTATGTCCAGCCTTCCAATCCAGATCCCTGGACACTGGATCTCTCTTCACATACCTTCTGGCACGGGTCTTAGGGTCCCTTCCACGTGCAGCCATCTCCCTCACAGGTAGCGTCTGGAGATTCCTAGCTCTGCAGCACCATTCCTCTGGCTTTCCCCAGTCCAATGGTGTATGCTGGCCCTTGGGATACCTCCCAGTATACGTACTGCTTTGGACTCTTCTAGACCTCTCAAAGGCTTTTCTCCTCTTTCTTCCAGAGGGTCTCTTTCCCTCTCTGTCCGTCCGGTTTGGCTTCTGCTTCTGATGATCCTTCAGATGAAACTGAGGATAATTCTCTGGATATCCAAAGTGATCATGAAGCTGGTCATCTGTAGAATAAACTCTACTCTTATTCTGCTTAGATGAGTGATCCTCCCTAACACAGCGCAGCTGTGCTGAATCAGGCCCTGCCCTTTGAGATGAGTGCTTAGGGATTACCTCATAGCCCTCCTGATTGAACACACGTTTCCCCACTTCAGCTCCTCTAATGGCTGTTGGAAACCTGGTGTATTCTGGGACTGGTAGTCTTTTATGGCAAAATTCTGTTTTCTTATTTCTACCAGAACTGACAGGTTGCTTGTTCAGAGTCACTTCACCTTTTCTATAGCTCCTTCCTGAGCTATGATAAGCTTCCTTATCACAGTACCTAGCAGTTTCCCCAAAAGACACAGGTTCCACAATGCTTGTACTGGGTCAAACATTGATATCCTGGGTCCCTTCTTAATAATGGTTTATGGACCTTTCCTCCAGGAACTTTTCCAAACCTTTTTTAAACCCAGCTACACTAACAGCTTTTACTGCATCCTCCAGTAACAAATTCCAGAGTTTGATTACACGTTGAGTGAAAAAATACTTTCTTTTATTAGTCTTAAATAGTTTACCCTGTAGCTTCATTGCATGTCCTCCTGGTCTTTCTATATTCTGATAACATAAACAATCGATCTACGTTTACCCGTTCCACTACGTTCATTAATTTATAGACTTCTATCTCCCCTCAGCCATCTCTTTTCCAGGATTAAGGAGCCCTAACCTTTTTAGCTTTTCTTCATAGGAGTATCCTTCCATCCCCTTTACCATTTTGGTGGCTCTTCTCTGAACCTTTTCTAATAACGCTATACCCTTTTTAAGATACGGCGACCAGAATTGCACACAATATCCAAGGTGCGGTCTCACCATGGAACGATATAGAGGCATTATAATATCTTTTGTTTTATTTTCCATTCCCTTTCCTTATGATACCAAGCATTCTATTTGCTCTCTTGGCCGCCGCTGCACACTGGGCCGAGGGCTTTAACATGTTATCCACAATGACGCCTAAATATTTTTCCTGGGTGGTGGTTCCTAATGTGGAACCTTGCATCGTGTAACCATAGTTTGGGTTGTTCTTCCCTAGGTGCATAACTTTGCACTTGTCAACATTAAATTTCATCTGCCATTTTGATGCCCAGTCTTCCAATGTATCAAGATCCTCTTGCAATTTTCCACAATCCTCTTGGGTTTTAACAACTTTAAATAGTTTTGTGTCATCTGCAAATTTGATAACCTCACTCGTCCTTTTCCAGGTCATTTATGAATATGTCAAAAAGCAGCGGACCCAGCACAGATCCCTGGGGTACACCACTATTCACCTTTCTCCATTGGGAAAATTGGCCATTTAGCCTACCCTCTGCTTTCTATCTTTTAACCAGTTCCTGATCCACAATAATACACTGCCTCCTATCCCAAGTTTTGCCAAAAGTCTCTGATGAGGGACCTTGTCAAAGGCTTTCTGAAAGTCCACATACACTATATCAACTGACTCACCTTTTTCCACCTGTTTATTCACACCTTCAGAAAAACATAAAAGATTAGTAGGACAAGATCTTCCTTGTCTAAAGCCATGTTGGCTGTCTTCCATTAGGCCATGACTACATGCTGAGTAATTTTGTTCTTTATGATGGTCTCTACCATTTTTTCCGGTACTGACATCAGGCTCTGTAGTTTCCCGGATCACCCCTGGAACCCTTTTTAAAAATTGGCATTACATTGGCAATCCTCCAATCTTCAGGTATTACAGATGATTTTAATGAAAATTCACAGATTACTAATAGCAGGTCTGCAATCTCATATTTCAGTTCTTTCAACAGCCTTGGATGTATACCATCTGGCCCTGGTGATTTGCTACTCTTCAGTTTATCTAATAGTTGTAATACATCTTCCCGATGTATCGATATTTCCTTCAATTCTTCCGCACCTTTAAATACCACTTCAGTCATGGGTAACATCCCTACATCTTCCTCAGTAAAGACTGAAGCAAAGAATTCATTCAGTCTCTCCGGTATCACCTCACTCTCATATTTCAACACTTTTTGCATATTTGGATCCGAGGATGCAGTTAAGTAGGGCTGAAGGCCTATGATAGTAGCTCTGTATGTGTAATCAATTTCTATGATTCCTAGCCCTCCTTCAGATCTAGGTATGTACAGTCTTGGCATACACTGATTCTTGTAAATCACTTCATAGGCATGGAGGAGTTTTCGTGTTTGCACATCCACTTTTTCAAGATTTTTAAGAGGCCAGTCCATAACATCAAAGCTATATGAAAGGATAGGAATTGCCTGCTGATTGATGACTTGTATCTTATTCCGTGATGTTAAAGCACTTTTCAATAATGTTTATGTTTATGTTTAATAAAACTTGTTATACCGCCCAACACCATGGGTACCTGAGCGGTTTACAATAAAACATTATCCAATTTAAAAATAAGGCTGCGAGAAAAGAAAAGGAACGCCAATTAAAAACAATAGAAAGAGGAAAGAAAAGGAAAGAAAGAGAAAACAGACCAATTAATAATTACAATATAACATCATGGGGCAGGGAGGGAAGGGGAAGACGAGGGTGGGAGGTCAAATGCTAGGTTGAAGAGATGGGTTTTGAGTTGGGATTTGAAGGACTGGTAGGATTCTTCTGCATGGAGCGAGGGGGGGAGCGAGTTCCAGAGGCTGGGAGCCAGAAAGTAAAAAGCGGAGGAGCGGGTAGAGACAAGATGAGCCTGGGAGGAGGAGGGAAGAGACATCCGATTTGTATGAATGGAACGCAGTAGGCGATGTGGGGTACGAAAGCATATCTGATCAGCGAGGTAGGAAGGGGTGCCAGTGCGAATAGCCTTGTGCGCAAGGATAAGAATTTTATAGTGAACACGGAAAGAGACAGGTAACCAGTGGTGATGAAGAAGAAGAGGGGTGACATGATCGAAACGAGAAGCGTAGGTTAGAAGACGAATAGCAGTGTTTTGAACGCGCTGAAGACGAGACAACTGGGATTGGGGGAGTCCAGCCAGGGAAACGTTACAGTAGTCCAATCAAGACACCACTAGGGAAAGGAGAAGAGTGGCCAGAGCAGAGGAGGAAAGAAAGGGGCGGACAGCTCGGAGCTGCCTAAGGGAGAGAAAAGAACGCTGGACGATAGAGGAAATATGGACCGTGAAGGAAAGAGAAGAATCAAGAATAACACCCAGATACCGGAGTGAGGAGACAAGAGGAATGGACTGAGAAGAAAAGGAGGGGGCGCAAGTAGGGGGGGGACTCCCAAACGTGAACCAGATAGCAAAAGATTTAGCGGGGTTTGCGTGAAGGAAGTTGGAAGAAAACCATGATGCTATAGCGGTGAGACAGTGGTTAAGAGGGGCGATATCAGGAGAGAGAGAGTCTGTATGATGTAAGAGGAAAATGTCATCTGCGTAATAGTACGCAGAAATGCCGAACTGCTGGATTAAGAGGGTAAGAGGGGCTAGAAAAACGTTAAAGAGAAGGGGGGTGAGAACAGAACCCTGGGGAACCCCACATTTATTTATTTATTTATTTATTAGTTTTTCTATACCGCACTATTCGGAATCAGCGCGGTTTACAATGAACAGGTTTGTACAATGTGGAACAATCAGACATTGAACTTACATATAACAGGGAATTTCAACTTGGATAACAGGTGAACTTTATACACTATTTACATAAAGAGGGTTGCATCATAGATGAATTTGTAGTACCAGCCCTGCAAGGGGTGGTTCTGTGTAATTGAAAGTTAGATTAGAGATTAGTTCAGCGGCTATGGGATGAGGGACTGTTGGGTCGTGTACTGCTGTCTAGGTAATGTTGTCAGAGTTACAGAAGTGCTGTTGAAATAGGTAGTGTTTGACGGCCTTTCTGAATTGGGTGAGGTTGTTTATGGCCCGGATTTCTGCTGGGAGAGAATTCCAGCTGGAGGGTGCAAACAAGGCAAAGGCCCTTCTACTTGTTGATTTGTTACATTTAGTGATAGCTTTTGGGAGTAGAATGGTATTGTAGGACTTGGTTCTTCTGAGTCTGTTGTCTGGGGTGGGTTGTATCAGGTCTGACAAGGTGGTTGAGGTGATTCTATGAACTGCTTTAAATGTCATGGTTAAGATCTTGAATGTGATCCGGTGTTGTATGGGGAGCCAGTGCAGGCTCTTCAGGATAGGGGTAATGTGGTCTTTGCGAGCTGCTCCGTATAGGGTTCTTGCTGCGGTGTTCATAGCTAGCTGTAAAGGATTCGTCGAGCTTTTTGGGAGGCCAAGTAGGATAGAATTGGCGTAATCGAAGTGGGGCATTATGATGGCCTGGAAGACTGTTCGAAAGTCATTTGGTTCTAGGGTGTCCTTCAAGAGGCGTAGCGTTCGTATTTTATGGTAGATTGTCCTGATGGTATTATCTATGTGGGCATGCATGTCAAGGCGCTGGTCCAAAGTTACTCCAAGATATCTGATCGTTGTCTTGGAGATGATGTCAGCGTTGCCCACCTTGATTGAAGGAGGGGGGGGTGAATGAATGATCTCTTCCGATGAATAGGACGTCTGTTTTTTTTAGATTTATTCGGAGCATTTGAGTGCATAGCCAGTCAGAGACAGCGTTAAAGCAGGAGGAGAGCTGGTCAAGATTTGGATGGTCAGTATCTATTGGGGTGAACATTAGTACATCGTCAGCATATACTAGGCAGTTTATGTTAAATGACCGAATGAGGCTGCAGATGGGCTGCATGTAGACATTGAATAAGAGGGCTGAGAGGGATGACCCTTGTGGGACGCCTTTTTCTTGCTGGAAAGGTTCCGATAGAGAGAGACCGGAGCGGACATGCTGCCATCTGTTACTCAGGTATGAGGCGCACCACGCTAGAGCATTGCCTCGGACTCCCTTCTCGGCAAGGCGGGATAGGAGTATTCTGTGGTCAACCGAGTCAAAGGCGGCTGCGATGTCCAGAAAGATGAGAGCAAAACCCTTTCTGATGTTATCGAGACCGGTGGTAAGGGTGTTGAAGAGCGTAGTAAGTAGGGTATCCACTCCATGAGATGATCTGAATCCATGCTGAGAGTAATCGAGGGGAGCATTGTTTTCAATGTGATGGGTCAGTTGCTGTTGGACTGTTTTTTCCATAATTTTAGCTAGGAGCGGAATGCTCGATATTGGCCTGTATGAATCCATTTTTGTAGGGTCGAGCTTTTTATTCTTCAGTAGCGGTTTTATAGAGGTTTGCTTCAGGTCAAGTGGAAATGTCCCAGACGTGAAAGATTTTTCTATTAGGTTGGAGAGAAATGGGCTGAGATCTGATTTTAGCGCTTTTACCCAGTGTGCGGGGCATGGGTCACTTGGTGCCGTAGTGGTGTTTATGCCTGTGATGATATTTTGGATCTCCCTTGCTGTTGGAGGGGAGAAGGAGGTGAGAATGCCATGATCATCTACTGTCTCATTTTGCGGGGAGGAGTAGAATGATAGCAATGTTAGTTCTTCTGGGTGGTGATTGTTTTCAGGGGTAACGGGTTGGCTCGACTTTGAGCGTAGATAATCTGCGTATTCTTGGGGTCGGGTAGGTTTGTTTGGTTCGGGGAAGGATCGTGAGCTAAATTTTTGACTATACTGAAAAGCTCTCGCGGTTTGTTTATGGCTCTCATTAATACTTCTGAGTGGTGGTGTTTCATTCTTGCGGAGACTGCTGTTCTATGTTCATCGAGGTGGACGTTGTATGCCTCCAGGCTCTCAGTTGTTCTTGATCTGCGCCATCGTTTTTCAAGTTGACGCAACCGTCGAAGAGACTCAGTAAGTTCAGGCGAATACCAGGGTGCTTTCTTTCTATCGCTGTAATTCTTTTTGGTAGGAGGAGCATCGATTTTTGCATTGAGGCACTCGTTCCATAATGTTATCATGTCGTCGAGGCTGAGTTCGGGTGGATCAAGGAGGGGGTGTGCTCGCTCAATGATCTCTTGCTCGTTGAATGGACGGTAGCATATATGGGTAGGGATGGGTTAGTTGGTTGGGGTTGTGGGATAGTTTGTTCCATGAAGGGACGGCAGTAGGAATCTGATCAGACTATGGTCAGACCATGGTACTGAGCTCAGTGAAAGATCGAACTTTTGGGAGGGGTAGTTGGCTATTTGAGGGGCAAATACCAAGTTTAATGTGTTTCCCTTGATGTGTGTGGGGGAGTTAACTAGTTGGGTGTATCCCAGGGCTTTGAGGGCATCGAGGAAGGCATTGGCTTGGGTGTCTTGCAGAGCAGGGAGGTTGAAGTCTCCTAACATGTGAGGGGAGTGGGAGCAGAAGAGGAGGACCCGGTAACTACAGAAAAAGAACGACGGGAGAGAAAGGAGTGAAACCACTGGAGAACCAGACCAGAAAGACCCGCTTCCCGAAGACGAGTGAGGAGAGTGCGGTGATCCACTAAGTCGAAGGCTGCAGAGAGGTCGAGGGAGACAGCTAGGGTAAATAAGCCACGATCGTGAGCAGTGTGAAGTTCGTTGAGGAGGGAAAGGAGGACAATTTCAGTGCTGTGACCGGGACGGAAACCAGACTGCCGAGGGTGAAGAGTGAGGGAAACTTCAAGGTGAGAGGAAAGTTGATTGAAGACCAATTTCTCAAGAAATTTAGAGAGGAAGGGGAGATTGGAGATGGGACGCCAGCTAGAGGGGGCAGAGGGATCAGAAGACCGGGACTTTAGAATAGGACGAACGACAGCGTGTTTCCAGCTTGATGGGAAAGTACCAGAAGACAAACTTGAATTGAACATAGAAAGGATATAGGGGGAAAGAGCTAGAGAGGGGTCCAGGAGCCAAAGAGAGGGGATAGGATCAGCCGAGCAAGTGGTTTTACGAAGAGAGAGAAAAGTCTTTTGGAGGGTACTGGGGGTTATTGTCTCGAAGGATGACCAGGAGTGGGATAAGACAGGAGAGGAACTTGATGGGGAATGGAGGGGAGGGGGGGAGAGCGGAACAGGGGGGGAAAGGGGTGGGGGGCATAAAGGAAAGGACTGATGGAGGGTGTCGACCTTGGCAGCAAAGAAGGAAGCAAGAGAGGAGGGATCTGGAGGGGAGGATGCAGGAGAAGAGGAGGAAGAAAGAGTAGAGTGGGATGCAGTGAGGGAATGTAGAATGGAATACAGTTGGCGGGAGGAGTTGGAGGAGGTGGAAATGAGGTTAGAGTAGTAGTCACGTTTTGCAGTGGAGATGAGAGAACGATAGTAGCGATGACACTGGTGAAAATCTAATAAATTTGAGGGGGAGGGATGCTTTTGCCAAATGCGTTCTGCCCGGCGGAGGTGCCTGCGATGTAGGAGGAGACCAGGATGGAACCAAGGGTGGCGTGGATGACAGTGAGGGTGGGGACGGGGGCGGAGAGGAGCAACGGTATCCAGGGCCGTTGAGAGTGTAGAATACCAACAGCGGGCCTGGGCATCAGTGGAAAGGGACTCAAAATCTGCAGGGAACAAAGCGGTAGGGGATGGAAACTGAGAAAGAGTATCCTTGGTAATTTTACGAACAGGCAGTGATGCTGGACTGGAGTTTGGAATATGAGTTGAGACTGGTGGAGGGGCAGGGGCAGAGAAGAAGACACAATAGTGGTCAGACCAGGGAAGAGAAATAGAGGAGGGGGAGGAAAGGAAAGGGGGGAAGGAGGTGGAAGTAAGAAGGAGATCAAGGGAATGACCAGCAGTGTGGGTGGGGAAAGAAACAGACTGGTGCAGAGACAAGTCAGACAACAGAGCAAGAAATGCGGAGTCCCTTGCTGAAGAGGGGGAATTGACGTGAACGTTGAAATCGCCTAGAATTAATAGATAAGGATAAAGCAAAGAAACTTCAGATAGGGTGGATAACAAAGAATCCCAGGCAGGGGTTGAGAGAGAGGGCGGTGCGTAGATAAGGAGAAAATAGTAGGGAGTAGAAGAGGAGGAGTCCAACCGCACGAGTAGAGACTCCGGGTAGAGCAGAGAGGAGGAAGAGGTGAGCTCAACGAGGGGAAGGGAGGAGCGGTAGATAACCGCCACTCCCCCACCGCTTCTACCCCGGCGGGAAGTGGAAAAGAAGGAGTACCCTGGCGGAAGGCAACGGTTTAGGAGGGGTTCATCACCTTCCTTCAGCCATGTTTCAGTCAGAAAGAAAGCATCTAGATTATAGGAAGTGATTAGGTCGTGAACCAGGGAAGTTTTGGAACGAATAGAACGACAGTTTAGGAGCGCGAGTTGCAAGAATGCAAGAGAGGAGGGGGACGGAGGGGGCAGAGGGGAGGGAAAAGATGGGGTACGTGGGCAGTAGATAAGATTAGACGGGTGACGGGCAAGAGGGCCAGGGGGAGAGACTGTGGACATTACGGGGCGCCAGCCCCAGTGTACTGGGATGGCTGACATGAAGTAAACTAAGACCAGGAGCAGAGAGATAAGTCGAGGTAAAGACCGGGGACTGGGAAACAATGCGTGCAAAGGCAAATGGGGGAAAGTGAAAGCTGCGGAGTGCAGAGTTAACGAATAGGGGACAGCACAAGTGGACATAGTAGAGACAGAGGCGGAGGCCTTGGAACTGCCGCCCCGTACCTCGCCCCAAGGAGCTCGCCTAAGGAGCACGTCGTGCTCCTTGTGCGCGCTCCTTCGGCGCGCGCCTGAGCGGTGCGGGGCGCCGCGTCGGAGTGGATGTTAAAGGGCACAGGGCCCAGCGTCACTTCCGGAGGCGGGATTACTGTACCTGGAGGGACAAGGAGAATAGGCAAGGTAGGTCTGGGTTTTACACAGCGAAACCTTTAGCAGCAGCAAGCAGGCAGACAGTGGCAAGCAGCGGAGCACACAAATCAGCAGGAGACAGCAAACAGCAGACAGAAGCCGCGTCGGAGTGGATGTTAAAGGGCACAGGGCCCAGCGTCACTTCCGGAGGCGGGATTACTGTACCTGGAGGGACAAGGAGAATAGGCAAGGTAGGTCTGGGTTTTACACAGCGAAAACTTTAGCAGCAGCAAGCAGGCAGACAGTGGCAAGCAGCGGAGCACACAAATCAGCAGGAGACAGCAAATGATTTTAATCTCCTGTAGTATTCTTTGCTGATATTTTCTCTCAATAATTTCTACTTGAGTGTCATTCCTTGTTCTACTCTGAGATATTTATATACACCTTCCTGTTCAAGGTCCTTGATGCCACAGCTTCAGACAGGGAGATGTTTTCTGTTTTGCTCCATTTTCCTCTAAAAAAAGTTGCCTTAGCACATTTGTCAAGGCCAAAGGTCATCCTGATGTCTTCAGAAAAGCTTTTCACCACACAGAGTTGCTCTGCTAATTGTTGGTCACTGGAACTATAGCAATTCAGATTGTCTACAAATAATAAATGAGATGGGTTGTTACTTTCTTTAGGACTCATGCTAAATCCATTTCCCAAAGAGTTGATGAGAATTCTCATTGAATTAAGCGCCACACAAAACAGAAGGGGCGACAGGGAATCCCCGTGAAATATTCCTCGCTGAATCCTGACCATCTTCATATTTCAAAAAGAATATGGTTTTGCCATATTGTCATGGTAAACTTAATGAACTCTATCAAACCAGGATTTATCTTATACATTTCAAGGCAATTTATTATCCATGAGTGTGGGATGCTGTCAAAAGCTTTCTTATAATCAATCCATGCTATACTGAGATTTCTGCTTTTCGTAGCAATAGCCATGATGGCCTTATTCAACATTAACTGGTCTTTGGTGCCATATGCCCCTCTCTTGTTGCCCTTTTGCTCTATTGCCATGATGTTATTTGACTTGTTGGGAGTGTTACTGGGGTCTCCTTTTGGAAGGAGAAATGTTCTTCCTGTAGTAAGTCATTTTGATGTTAATTCTGGCTGCGTAAACAATTGATTTTTGCAAGTTACCTGGTCTGGGTGGAGTGATGTTAACTGTTTGAGCCAAAAGTTGGTTACTCCATCTGGGCCAGGGCTCTTCTAGTTTGGGGCTCATTTTAACCTGCTCACCAGCTCATCTGCTGTCCCTGCAGGCCATTCCATAGGTGTAATGTTTGCCTTTTCTCAATGCTCCTGTATGCAGGGTAACCATTCTGCTTCTTGATTGTGCTTTATAGGGTCCTCATATAGTTTTCTCCAGAAGCTTTCTGTTTCGGCTTTGGTTGGTGGTGCTTTTATTATCTTAATGCTCTTTTCCAATTCTCTGTAAAATTGTTTGGGTTCTCTCTAAATAGCTTATTTTGATCTTTCTTTTCAGTTTTCTTCATATCTTCGTAGTTTTTGCGCTTCTGCTGCTACTTTCAATTTATTGATGGAACATAATTTCAAATCTTCTTCTGTTAATGCAGCGTGCTTCAATTTAATGTCGTGGATCTTCCTTAATATCTTTGATGATCTTAATCCTTTCAGATACCCGTCTATCAGAGAGACCTCCGCATGCAATGACTTAATTTTTCCCTCAATGCGCTTTTTCCAAGGAGGAACTGTTATTGTTTTCTTTTTCTTCTGACCTGCACTTTACTTGGTATTATTCTTGCAATAATAATTTTAGCTGCACAATACTGTATTTGATTTATTTTAGTGATGTCAATAAATGGTCCCTTTATACTGGATATGGCCTTCTTCATCTTTATAATCATACTTTTAACCTTAGGTGTTAAACAGCATAGTCATCTTTTTCCATATGGGACTAGAAGTTTGATCTTGAATTCCTCCACCTCTGGGTCTTTCTCCTCCCTTTCTTCCTCCTCTTCAGTTGATTGGTTGACCTGTCCTGTAGTTACCTCACTCTCCTACAATTCCAGATACTCTTACCCAGGTCTCCTCCTCCTCCCTGTATTTCTCTTTCTAGAGAAGCCCTTAGTTGCTTCAAGATGTTATCATTCACATACTTCTTTGTTTTGATCTGCAAAATTAAAGATCTTAAATTTACATCTGTTGCTCTTTGCAGTTTTTCTTGTGGCAATTTTCCTCTTTCTTACAGTTTTTAGCGGATTCTCCTTGAATACCCTCTTGATTTAACTATGGGTTTGTAGCATAAAAGTACCAGTACATTATCTCCTCCTTATCTGCAGAAGTCCACTTAACTGTAGTTAATCCTCTTAAAATTTTCATTAATTTCCATGGTTTATCTCCTGTCACAGTGGGTCCACGAACATGCTCATCACAGCCTTTATTTGTGCCAGGGATGTTATCTACATCTGCAATGCTTGCCCTATCGCAACCACCATCATTAGCCCTAGTGTGTAAGCTATGGGTGGGCACCTTTTTATCCTGGGCAATGTGAGGTCAGTATGCATTTTTTCTTTTTCATTCCTACCATACTTCAATCATAGTGTCGCCTTGCTGGGATTCAGTATAGATTTTATACAATTGGGTCACCAGATGAAGATACCCAGCAAGACTTGGGGAGGAAACTATAATCCCATCCCCAAGGAAAGAACAGCAGTTCATCAGCCACAGCTAGTGAAGTTTATGCTGCACATCCCCTTATGTTCAGGCAGAGCATAAAGCCCTAATAAATTACTACGGCTGGCATTTCTCTTGTGTGCCACTGTGATAGAATATGTTGAAAATGTGGAGATAGTCTGTAATATACGCCATTCCTCCATAAGGATCTTGGAAATATCTCTTGACAAATTTGAAAAGGTTAATGGACCCACCAATCTCTCTTCTCTAGATTCTTCTGCTTTTGGAGATGAGGAGTGAGATCAGAAGCCCTAGGCCCTAGCCCTATTATATGCTTGACTGATACGTATGCTCAGATACCCTCTCTCTGCAAATCTTTTGAGCATATCCATTGCAAGTCTCTCAAAGTCAATTGGATTAGAACAAATCCTTTTAGACCTCAGGAATTTTTGAAGGACCTATTGTGAAAACTACTATAGTGCAGTAAATTATTCTGATCGGTAGGTTTCCTAAATAGATCTGTGGTAAATCTTTGTGAACTCTTTTAAGCAGAATGCCTAAATATGAAATGTCTATAGAAATGTAAGAAGTCTGAAACTGTAAGTTAGCATCTAGTGTTGAGCCAGGAAAGAAATTCTTCTAATAAATCAGTAGTACCTTTCCAGATCATCATGATATTGTCTATGTATCTTTTCCATAGAGGTATATTCAATTTGAAAGGGTGCAGTCAAAAATTGTTCTTCATAGTAACATAATAACGTGGAGACATATTCTAAGATGTGTGTCCCAGACCTCTGTGCGTCCGGTCGGAACCGGATGCACAGAGGTAGACGGGATTCTGATCCCGCAGGGTACATCTTGCCTCCGCGGGATTAGAATCCCGTCTAAGCCTATATGTGCAGGCCCAGACCCAATTCCGGTCATCCTGCACATACAGGCACCTGCCCGGTTAACTCAATCAAGGCTCCTGAATGAAACCATGGCACCGCGGCTCCATTCAGGAGCCGTGATCCTCGGCTGCTGACGAATTCTTTCTTTCCCTGCAGCCTGACCCCCAATCTGGCCTCCCATGGCCAGGGTTAGGCTACGGGGAATCTCCTGCAGCCCCTCCAGTCTTTGTCACCACCCAGGCCTGCCGTCCCCTGCCATCTAGGTGAACTTATTCCACCTCAGAGGTGGAATAAGTTCCCCGTCTAGTCTGCTGGTTCCAGACATACAGGGCCATCATCAGAATCGGCCCTGTATGTCCAGGGCCATGGACCGCCCACTGCCCACCCTAACTCTGCCTCCATACTGCCCCTTTCCTGCACCTGTCTAGCCTCCCCGTACGGGAAAGGCAGACAAATAGCGGGGATACATCCATCCGCACTATTCATGTTACAGAATAGACCCTGTAGTGAATGATGACAGATAAATGCCAGCATGGTCTGCCCAGTAATTTAGAAGTCATTTACATTTGTTTTGATTCCATCCTCTTGCTATGTAGTGATCCTCTATGTCTGTCCCGTGCCTTTTTAAATTCTGTCACTGTTCTTGCTCCCACCACCTCCTTCAGAAGGTCATTCCAGGCATCCACCACCCTTTCCGTGAAAAAGTATTTCCTGATGTTGCTTTTCAGTTTACCATTTCATGTTCTCTAGTTCTACAGCTTCCCCATCTTTGAAAAGTGTTTGTTTTTTCATTAACACCCTTTAAGTATTTAAATGTCTGTATCATATCTCCTCTAGCTCTCCTCTCTTCTAGGATATATGGGCCCGATTTTCATTTAGGCAGGCTATGAGCTGCGTTGGCACATAGCCTGCCTGCTGATCCCCTTAACATGGATTTTCACTTCCGAGACAACAGAAGTGAAAGTCCGGGTTTAGCCAGACATGCCAGCAGCCTCCGAGGCTAAGCAGGTAGCAGCAATATTCGATGCTACCCGGTTAGCCCCAGCGCCTCAAAGATAGGCTTAGCCCTTTCCTCTGCCCCTGCTCTACTACTACTACTACTATTTACCACTTTTAGAGCGCCACGCACGCAGCGCTGTACAGCTAACCTACAAGAGGTAGCCAGTATACAAGAGACAGTCCCTGCCCGTCAGAGTCATGCTCATCGGAGCTTACAATCTAGTCAGAAGATTACAGAGCATTGGTCGGTTTAGTGCAAGGCACTCTGCCCCAACATGCCCCGATGCTAACCGCATAGCATTGTGGCGCGAAAAGGACAAACCAAGACATTTTCAAAGGCACTGCCAGTGTAGATGCCTTCGAAAATTCCCTGTTAAGGCATTTACATGGGTAACTAGGGCAGTTACCCATGTAAATTCCTTCGAAAATCGGGCCCTATATACTTAGGTCTTCCAGTCTTTTCTCATATGCCTTCTGGTGCAGGCCCCATATCATTGCGGTCACCTGTCTCTGAACCGATTCAAGTGTTTTTATATCCTTTGCAAGGTATGGTCCCCAAAACTGAACACAAAACTCCAAGTGAGGCCTCGTCAACAACTTTCTTCCTGGTGATTAC
Source organism: Ichthyophis bannanicus (assembly GCA_033557465.1). Classification (NCBI taxonomy): domain Eukaryota; kingdom Metazoa; phylum Chordata; class Amphibia; order Gymnophiona; family Ichthyophiidae; genus Ichthyophis; species Ichthyophis bannanicus. The sequence continues at coordinate 840,692,970 of CM066031.1, forward strand.
TCCTCTCTGTATGCAGCCTAACATGCCTTTGGCTTTGGCCACCGCCTTATTTATTTATTTAACAGGTTTTTTATACTGCTTTATCATTTCAATCGAAGCGGTTTACATTGTAACTTAAACTTGGTAATGTACACTAAACAGGGACACTGACAACTTGGATTTTTTTGTCTAAATCAGATATAAAAGAGAGACCCTAATCCAAACTTTGAAATGAGACATATATAAGTTGGCTACATCTGAGGCTATAGCTGACCCCATTACCATACCTTTAATCTGTTTGTAAAAGACCTTATGAAAAGAGAAAAGGGCCACGTCTGTTAATTGTATCAAAAATCCCACAGGAATCCAATCATGGTCTGATCTCCGCAGCAAACTCATTCTAGAATAAATCATGTTTTGTACAATATCTTGAGAAATAATTGGAAATATTCCAACTGGATGTTATCATATTTTAATAGTTTGTTCAAAGATATACAACAAAAAAAGATGTCTGTGCAACTTAGACATCGTAATTTCTGAGAAAAATAAACAAAATATGACCTGGACAGGCACCCTTCACTAATATTTGGTGGCACAACCCTTGGCAGTGATGACAACCTCCAAATGTTTCTTGTAGTCATATATAAGTTTTGTACATCTGTCTGCCGGTAGTTTCTCACACTCTTCAACTGCAATTTGTTCCAGCTCATGAATGTTTCCAGGATTCCTTTTAACAATGGCAGATTTCAGCTCTTTCCAAAGGTTCTTGATTGGACTGAGATCAAGACTCACTGCTGGTCAGTTTAAAACAGTCAATTTTTTTCTTTTTAACCATTCTTTTGTACTTTTGAATGTGTGTTTTGAGTTATTGTCCTGCTAGAGAACTTATGACCTTCGGCCCATACCTAGCTTTCTAACACTAAGTAGCACATTTCGCTCCAAAATACCTTTGTAGTCCTCTGACTTTGTGATTCCTTTAATATGTTCCAGGCCTCCAGTTCCTGAGGCAGCAAAACAGCCCCACAACATTATGGAACCCCCAACATATTTAACTGTAGGAAGGTGTTTTTTCTCTTATAAGCTTAATTTCTTCATTTGTAAATGTATCGCTAGTCTGCATTGCCAAAGAGCTCAAGCTTGGTTTCATCTGTTCCCAGAACATTTTCCCAGAAGGATTGTGGTTTCTCAAGGTGAGTTTGGGCAAAGATGAGGTGTGCCTTTTTATGTCTGTCTTTGAGCAGTGGGGTCCTCCTTGGTCTTCGCCCATGAAGTCCTTCTTTGTTTAATGCCATGGCATATGGTGCGGGTTGATACCCCCACTCCAGATTGCTCCAGGTCAGCCTTAAACTCTTTGGATGCTGTACGTGGTGTTTTTCCAACCATTAACACTAACCTTCGAAGACTTCATTCATTTTCCTCTTCCCATCATTTTCCTCTTCCCATCACGACCTGAGAGGTTTTTGACAGTTCAATGAATAGAAAACTTCCTAATAACATTGCAAACAATAAACACAGGAATCCCAAGGTCTTTGGAGATGGCCTTGTGCCCCTTTGAAATTTGATGATAATGTTTCCCATAGTTATGTGGGATGGAGTACCTTAAATCTTTCCACTTGGCTGTCCCATACTGTTGGACATTTAAATTTTCTCACTCCGTTCGTCTGTCCCACCCTATGGGACATATGAATAACATGCTAGTTTATGGCCCATAAGATACAGCATAACTGGTTAATGGCCAGTTTCTTGTTAAAATGTATTCCGATCTGGTATGAGCAACATAGAAAATTTATCCGAGTAGAAAGGGTTAACATGTGGCGCACTTAACACGGTTGCAGCTAATGCTACTCATAGAGGTGACATTAGGTGCACTCACACTAACTGCCACAATGCTACTGAGCACACGGCAATTGTCTTTGCACAAGTGGCAATGTACTCTCCATACTACACTACACCTATCTGCCGCCCATCTTGCATTGGCTGATTACCATGTGCTTTACGGCGCAATCATTGATATGCCCTCACTTTAGTGTTCTGGGCTGTCAGTTGTTGCTCGTTAAAATGAACACAAACTGGGTACGAGGCTTTAGTAAAAGGGACCCTTAATCTGGATAAATGGTCGAGATGCTGGCAACTTCAGGGAACAATGATCTAGGTGGACAGTACTTTAGCAATTTCTCTGATAAATATTTTGGGCTAATCCCCTGAATAGCCTTAAATGATAAACACAGTAATTTAAATCTACTTCTCATCTCTAGAGGCAACCAATGTAAGTACACCATAATAATGGAGTAACCCTATCCCTAAGCGCATTACAAGTATGCAATTACATTGTGTGCAATTCTGGTCGCCGTATCTTAAAAAGGATATAGTGTTATTAGAAAACGTTCAGAGAAGAGCCACCAAAATGGTAAAGGGGATGGAAGGATACCCCTATGAAGAAAGGCTAAAAAGGTTAGGGCTCTTTAACCTGGAAAAGAGACGGCTGAGGGGAGATATGATAGAAGTCTATAAATTAATGAATGGAGTGGAACGGGTAAACATAGATCGATTGTTTACATCATCAGAATATAGAAAGACTAGGGGACATGCATTGAAGCTACAGGGTAAACTATTCAAGACAAATAAGAGAAAATATGTTTTCATTCAATGTGTAATCAAACTCTGGAATTTGTTACCAGAGGATGTAGTAAAAGCTGTTAGTGTAGCTGGGTTTAGAAAAAGGTTTGGACAAGTTCCTGGAGGAAAGGTCCATAAACCATTATAAAAAAGGGACCCAGGATATAACTGCTTGACCTAATACAAGCATTGTGGAACCTGTGTCTTTTGGGAAAACTGCTAGGTACGTATGACCTAGATTGGCCACTGATGGAAACAGGATACTGGGCTTGATGGACTTTGGTCTGACCCAGTATGGCATATCTTATGTTCTTATGACCACCTTTTCTGTCTAATTATAAGACGTTGAAGTCTTTGTTCATCCATGTAGATAATCCAAAATAAATAGCACTAGGTAGTCCAAATGACTTAAGACTGTCAACTGAACTACTGTTTGAAAATCTTGCATGCATAAAGATGACATAATTTGTCTAATTAATCATAATCTGTACCAAGCCTTTTTACCACACTATAAATCTAAAATTATACCCAGGGTACTAAAGTTTTGATAGCGTGTCTAAATGTTGCATTTTATGAGAAACATGGCTGAAGCATAAATTGCCATTTACTACTGGAATTACAGCTTCGGACTACCCTCTCCTAATGCAGATGGTAGTTGCTCACTATCAAAACGTGGATGCATGCAATGGACTATCTTGGGATTGCAGGAGGACATTTGAGTTGAAGCAATCTTCGACTCTACGACATATGTCTTCAAAAAATGTATTTTTTAAAGGTTTTTGAGTAGTGCTGATATTAAATTAAAAGGACCATGGATGAGGAGGCATCTGGCTGCTGATGCCCCCCTTATGTTTTTGGTCCAACAAAAAATTTATGATGCCTTGATTTTTTCTATTGTGTGTATATTATAAAGGCAATATAGGCACTAATATGTCTTTATAAACTAGTCTCCCAGAACTATTTCCAATAATACTCAAATTCTCATGCACAGATTTACAGCTGCATCAAGGCAGGTAGAAATGCCGCTCCCAAAGCTTTGCCGCCTGAGACATCCGCCTCACTCCGCCTCATTATAGTGCTGCCCTTGTGCACAGCTCTTGATATGACCCTGCCTGAGCCTGGACAGCAAGTGATCCCCTGGCTACTGTAGTTCCCATCCCAAGGACCTGATTCCAGACACTGCAGCCAGTGCCGTATTCACACTGCACAACCTGTGAAGGTGAATCTCCTCGATCTCCACTTTACTTCTACAGGGAAGATCCCTAATAAAAGAGGGGCTATTCCTCAGTCAGTGCATCTGGAGATCAATATTCAGTGGCATGGCTGCCATTTAAGGTGGCAATTTTATAAAGAAATTTTGGTGCGTAAAGGCCTTTTTACAGCTCTTATATATTTCCCTCAAAGGTTACACATGTAAAAGCGAAAAATGTGTGCCCTTGATATGATCCACATGTAGGCATGTTCAGTGGAAGAATATGGAAAGAGCGCAAGCGGACTCGAACTATACATGCAGGTATTTTCATCTGCTTCTGAACAGGCATAAATGTATGTGCCTTCATTTCAGACGCAATTTCCTCGGATTTGGTGGGGTAATTTCAGAAAGACACATCAGTACCTATGCGCCTTTATAAAATAGGCTTAAAATAGGCACCTATGTGGCCTCTCCATGTAGACGTCCTGTTACAAGACTACCACTATATATAACTTATATGAGCAGTGCCACAGAAAAAAAAATTATGATTTCGATCATGTAAGAACCGCTTTGAAAATTCACATTTTTACTTTAAACATGTAAAGTTAGAGCTACTATTTACACAGTGGCACTTCAATAGATACGTTTTTTGCCACCCTTGCCCTGCCCCAAACTCCTTTTACAGACAGATAGCTTTGGCCATTTTGTTTACAACAGTGGTGTACCAAGGGCAGGGTGGTGGGGCAATAAAGGAGGTACAGTGGCATAAATCTCAGGCTCACATGGTGGCGATGGCAGCACGTTTGTCCGTGCCCCCTCTGCACATGTGGCAAAGATACTTTCACGCTGCCTCTGCTGCAGGCCCAGTGCTGTTACCTCATGAAGTCTCACAATAACAGCCGCAGCGCGAGACTTCGGCCCGGGAGGTAACAGCCGCTGGGCTTGGAGTGAAGGCAGTGTGGCAAACCGGCAAACAAGTTAAATTAAGTTTGCTAAGTGTGTGTGCGGGGGTGGGTCTCACGGGGAGGGGACATAATCAAGGGGGCATTGAAGGGGGGCATCAAAAATATCTACTCCAGGTATCAAATAGGCTAGGTATGCCACAGGTTCACAACATGGCCCAAATCATCCATAGGACTGCTGTAAATTAAAAAGAAAAACATGCATGTAGTCTTACTTTTAAGTAGTTTATGGTATGTCTCTAGCCTATCAGAGCAACTGAGAAAATATATTGCACCCTATCAGGAAAAGAGCTCAGGCTGGTGCCATTTTCATCTAGAACGTTTTTCTTGTGTGGCCCAGCTTGTTGACATTATTTGCCAAGGGACAAGCTCTTATTAAATTTGGAAAGGTACTGTAAACTTATTTGTTTGAAGAGGCTTATACAACAAAGGTGACTTTATTAATTTCTCTTATTATCTCATCTATTATGATAACTTTGGGTTTCAAACTATTACTTAATGATTGCCTTAAACTACGAGTGGAGGAGAATTAAATGGAGTTTGGTTGGACTGAACCAGGTCCTCTACTGGTTAGTATAAGCGTGTTTGTTTATTTAATATAAGCATGTTTGTTTATTTAAGTATTTAGCTCACACCTGTTTTAAATATATTTTATTTTGTTATTAATTATATGTTATATATTATTTGTATTTATGATATATTTTGATGGGAAAAACCTTTATGCACTAAGGCAAAGGGACCAAATATAGAAACGTAAAGTTCCTCATTCCAAACAATATATTGCCATGATTCTGGGAATGTGACCAAAAATGTAAATAAATAAATAAATACAATAGGAAACAAGTGGAGAAAGCATGCGAAGCATGACTCATGGAATTCTTTCCAGCTCTGCTATATATGCATGTGGGTATGTGCATGTGGGTTCGTGGATGTGGGGGGTATGTGTGTGTTTATGTGTGCCTCTAGGTGTAAGCTGCCTATAAGTCTGCATAGATTGTTATATGTCTATGTTTGTTTTAAGAGTTGCAGTACTACGGTATATGTTATAAATAGATTATTTTTTAAAGTATGTGTGGCTATTATCATATTTCTAAAAGGCTTAATTTGCAATTCATTTGTGATCCTACACCAGAGTTTGTGGGTGCTGAGGAAGTTGTGTGTGCCGGTAATCTCAGAGTTTCAGGATATGGTGAAGTTGCAGAGGGTAGTTTTCAGGGAGAATATATGGGTGGCGGTGAGACACTACAGAGGGAGTAGTATTGTGGGGTACAGGCAATTTTGGGTAGTGGGACAGTTTCGGGAGGGTAGTTTGGGAGACGGCGCAGTTTAGGGATGTGGGATAGTTCCATGGAGAAATTTTACATATTTAATCATTTTCTTTCCTTAAATTCTGCTAGACCAATCCAGACATATGGGTTATGCGTCCTTGTCAGCAAATGGAGGCAGACTTCAGCACCCTTTAGTGATGTAGGTATATCTGCGGGTGCAGCGCTGAGAGAAGCTAATATTACACTTCCCAAGCAATAAGCACAACTGAAAAAAACTCTGAAACGAATAGCATTAGTAACCAACTATCCAATGCTGGAACAGTTGTCTTGAACAACTATTTGGTTCTCTTACTACAATGAATTCTGCATTAAAACATGGTACTGATAATGCACTCAATGGCAGCAAGGCTCCCAAACCTGTAGAGTCTTCCAGGACAGATCCTGGACTGGTCTAGCAGGATTCAAGGAAAGAAAATTAACAGGTCAGTAAAATTTCTCCTTTCTTATCATTCTGCTAGACCAGTCCAGTCGTATGGGATGTACTCAATCAGTCAGGACTCAGGATGGGAGGAAGACGACACTCTGGACAGAAGTGCTCTGCCAAAGGCAGATAGAAAGCAAAGTGTATGGTGTGCTAATGCTGGGTCTTATTGGTTTTGGGTCTTGTATGACTTTCCTCAGGGGTCACCCTTGTCAGCTGTTTTCTTTAATATAGTATGTATTGCCTTTATGCAATTTTTTGAGAACATATGACATTCAGTTTAGACTGTATGCTGATGATATTATGTTATTTCTTCCTTGGGGAGGGGATGTTTCCATTGGGGTGCAAACACTGGTAAATGTGGTGTTGAATGTCAAACAGTTCTTGGCATCTTTTGCCCTAGCACTTAATATTATGAAGACTGAGTTTATGATTCTTTCACGTTCTCCTTCAGACCCTTTCTCTTCTTGAGTGTTTATTGACAATTGTGTCATTTCGGTGGCTCCTGAAGTTTGCTACTTAGGTGTTTTAATTGATTCTACTCTTACATTTAAGCCTTTCATTCAGGATTTGTCTAGGAGGGCATTTGTAATACTTCATTTGTAATGGGAGTTGAAGCCTTTGTTGCTCCCTTGCGATTTTAGAATAGTTTGCAGGGTTTAGCATTAAATCGTATGGATTATTGTACTTCATTATTTTATGGTTTGCCTGCCTCTTCGTTCCCCTACTCGTTCACTGTTAAATGTGTCTGCAAATCAACATACTAACCTTTGTTGTTGTATCTACACTATCGTCCAGTGATTTGGCGAGTCAAGTTTAAAGTGTTAATGTTTGTTTTTAGAGTTTTATAATTAGATTTATTTCTGCCTGTGCATTTTTCTTTTGAGTTTAGGGCAGCTGCTCGCAGTTTACGCTCCCAGGATCAGCCTGAATTACTAATTCATGCTCCGGTTGGTTTCCGGGGGGTTAATCAATAAAGTTTTATCCTTGGCAATCATTTGCCTACAGCATTGGTGACTGATCAGTTAGATTTTAGGGAGAAATTAAAGGGTTTTCTTTCTACTCAAGCTTGTGTAATAGAGATATTTTTTCCTAATGAGATAGTTGTGGAGTTTGTTCTATAGTAACATAGTAACATAGTAAGTGACGGCAGATAAAGACCAGCATGGTCCATCTAGTCTGCCCAGCAAGATGGCAAGGGTAGGTGCACCTGTCGCTCTGTGCAGGCCACCCCTCCCCATGTTTTTGTTTCTGTTTAGGGGTGAACCCACCACTCCATGTAGGACACCCTTATTTGTTCAGATGCTAGATAGTTCAGAAGTTAGATGGTACTGTTTATTTTGCTTTTATCCTGTTGCTGTAAAGGGATCCACTGTGTTTGTCCCATGCCGTTTTGAATTCCATCACCGTGTTTGCCCTCACCACTTCCATCGGGAGGGTATTCCAAGCATCCACCACCCTTTCAGTGAAGAAATATTTCCTGACATTGCCTTTCAATTTACCACCTTGCAGCTTCATGTTATGCCCTCTAGTTTTACAGCTTCCCCGTCTTTGGAAGAGGTTTGTTTGTTCATCATTTCTCTTTAAGTATTTAAAGGTCTGAATCATATCTCCCCTGTCCCTCCTTTCCTCCAAAGTGTACATATTTAGGTCTTCAAGTCTCTACTCATAAGGCTTCTGACGCAGGCTCCAAATCATTTTGGTCGCCTTTCTCTGAACAGTTTCCAGTCTTTTTACATCTTTTGCAAGATATGGCCTCCAAAACTGAACACAGTATTCCAAGTGAGGCCTCACCAGTGACTTGTACAGTGGCATAAGTACCTCTTCCTTTCTGCTGGTAATCCCTCTTTGAATGCAGCCCAACATCCTCCTGGCTTTTGCCACCGCCTTGTCGCACTGTTTTGCCACCTTGAGATCATCAGAGATAATCACACCAAGGTCTTTCTCCTGAACCGTGCATACCAACCTCTCACCCCCTATTGTGTACTTTTCCCTTGGATTTCTGCTACCCAAGTGCATGACACTGCACTTTTTCACATTAAATCGTAGTTGCCAAGCATTAGACCAGTCTTCCAGCTTTTGTAGATCTTTCCTCATGTTATCCACTCCCTCTGGGGAGTCCACTCTGTTGCAAATTTTTGTGTCATCTGCAAAAAGACAGACCTTTCCATTCAGTCCTTCAGCAATATCACTCACAAATATATTGAACAGTGCCGGGCCCAGGACCGAACCCTGAGGCACCCCGCTAATCACCTTCCTCTCATCCGAGTGAGCTCCATGTACCATCACCCTCTGTTGTCTGTCAGTCAACCAATTTCTAATCCAGTTTACTATCTTGGGACCCATCCCCAAGCTACTGAGTTTATTGACAAGCCTCCTATGAGGAACAGTATCAAAGGCTTTGCTGAAATCCAGATAGATGACATCCATTGCATGCCCCAGATCTAGTTCCTTGGTCACCCAATCAAAGAACTCAATCAGATTTGTTTGGCAAGACCGTCCTTCGGTAAAACCATGTTGCCTGGGATCTTGCAACCTGTTGGTTTTGAGAAAGTTCACTATTCGCTCTTTCAGGAGCGCCTCCATTACTTTTCCTGCCACCGAGGTAAGGCTCACGGGCCTGTAATTTGACACTTCCTCCCTCTCACCACTTTTGTGTAGAGGTACAACATTAGCCATTCTCCAGTCCTGAGGAACCACTCCTGTTTCCAAGGATCTGTTGAAGACATCCTTTAACGGTCCTGCAAGAACTTCTCTGAGCTCTTTCAGTATCCTGGGATGTATCCCATCCGGTCCCATGGCTTTGTCCACTTTCAGTTTAGCAAGTTGTTCTAACACCTCATCTTCTGTGAATGGTGTGGTATCTACTTCAGTCCTATTTTTATATTTGGGAGTCACAGCTGGTCCATCTCCAGGATCTTCTTTAGTAAAAACAGAGCAGAAGTATTTGTTTAGCAATTTCGCTTTTTCAGTGTCACTTTCCACGATTCCTTTCCCAGCACTTCTGAGTCCTGCAATTCCAACTCTGATCTTCTTCCTTTCCTGAATATACCTGAAGAAAGTTTTGTTGCCACCCTTAACATCTTTAGCCATTTTTTCTTCTGCCTTTGATTTTGCTATCCTTATTACTCTTTTAGACTCTTTGAGTTGGATCCTGTATTCATTTCTGTGTTCTTCTGTTTGCAAGCTTTTGAATTTTGAAAAAGCTGTATTTTTTGCCTTTATTTGAGCAGCCACCTCTTTGGAAAACCAAATAGGTTTCCTTCTCCACTTGTTTTTATTTATTTTTCTTACATATTTATCTGTTGCTCCTTTTATTGCCGCCTTTAGTTTAGTCCATTGCAATTCCACTTCCCTTATCTTCTTCCACCCCGTCATCTCCTCCTTTAAGTACTCGGCCATTTTATTGAAGTCAGTGTTTTTGAAGTTTAGGACTTTGAGCTTGCTATGATTGGCCTGTACCATGGCTTTTATCTCAAACCACACCGTGTGATGGTCGCTGTTGCTCACAGGGGCACTCACGCAGACATTTGACACGTTATCACTGTTGGTAAGCACTACATCCAGCGTTGAGCTTTCCCTGGTTGGTTCCATCACCATTTGTCTAAGTAATGCATCTTGGAGAGCATCCACAATTTTTTTGCTTCTTTCCAGATGTGCAGAAGGAGTAATCCAATCCACATCAGGTAGATTAAAGTCACCTAATATGATCGCTTCCCCCTTTGCTGCTATCTTGGCAATATCTATAATCAATTCGTTATCTCTCTCTTCAATTTGAGTCGGAGGTCTGTAGACTACAGCAATATGGATGAGAGTGCCATCTCCTCTTTCCAACGCAATCCAGAGCGCTTCTTCTTTTCCCCATGTTCCCTGCATTTCAGTAGCTTTAATACTGCTTTTGACATACAAGGCTACTCCTCCTCCTTTTCCATTTTCTCTGTCTCTTCTGAATAGATTATAGCCAGCTATGGCTATATCCCAATCATGCGATTCATTAAACCATGTTTCCGTAACGGCCACGATGTCCAAATCCGTTTCCACCATTAGGGCTTCCAGGTCTGGAATTTTTTTGGCTAAGCTTCGAGCATTTGTGCTCATTGCTTTCCAGCATTTACCTGGCTTGTGTGTATTTTGCATTGATTTTATTCTGCCCATTTCTTCCCACTTGTTTTTGATGTGTGGTTTAAGAGTATGGCTGTTTCTGATGTTGTTCTGCTTTTGCAGGGGGTGGCATGCAGATGTTGACCTTCCACATCCGTCACCCCCTTTTCCTAGTTTAAATGCATATCCACATACTGCCTGAATTTTTCACTTAGGTTTCTTTTCCCTGCGACAGAGAGATGTAGTCCATCAGCACAGTATAGTCCCTTGTTGGTCCATCTATTGTCCCAGTTGCCAATAAATCTGAATCCTTCTTGTTTGCACCAGGTCTGGAGCCATGTATTAAAGTTGTTAATGCGATGCAGCCTTTTTGTCCCCTTACCAAGAACAGGTAGAACTTCTGAGAATGCAACAGTGTTAACAATGGGCTTGAGTTTCTCTCCCAGAGATTGGAAGTCCTTTTGAGCTGTAGAGGCACTGTTTCTAGCCAGTAAAAACCGTGGAGGCAAGGAAGGAACTATAATACCACCTTTATTTCATAAAGCCAGGCCCGACACAGGCCGTGTTTCGTTTATGCCTTCCTCAGGGGCTTTGGCTATAACGACATATAAAAAATTCATTTAAAACAAACAAATTCATCACAAATGTACATATATAAGGCACTCAAAACACTAAAAACACTAAAAAATTCATAAAAACTGTAAATAAATAATTAAATAATTAATTAGATACTAACTGCTCAAGTACAGCGAAAGTCTGTGAACCAACAGACAGATAAATAAATAAATAATTAATTAAATGACTGTATACGTATGATACGTGTATAATCACATATATAAGAACTTATAGACACATGGTCACACTAACAAATACTCAATAAACTTAATAAATTAGTGACACACAATGAAGTATCTATTTGCTCTAAATGAATCCAACTAATAATAATAAATAACATATATATAAAAAGTACATATCATACATATAAAACCATACAGTTATAAAACTAGACTGAAAAAGTTAAATGGCTAAAAAGATCATTAACTAAAAATTGAAAATATCATACAGTTATAAAACTAGACTGAAAAAGTTAAATGGCTAAGAAGATCATTAACTAAAAATTGAAAATAAATCAATAAAGATTATTATGTAATAAATAAACTAAAAAATGTATTTTATTAATTAATTAAATCACCCATTTGTAAACCTATTTATGACCAAGAAACAACATAACCCACAATTTGATGTACTGAAAATCATTTATCACATTCTTACCTATATGATTTTCTTGCCACAATGATAACTGAAGGGAAAAGAGAGAAGAGAATAGAAGAGCTAATCCAATTAACTCTACCCTATAAAAATGTTCAATGGTACAAAAATCAATAATAACCATAATAAAATTATAAAAATATAGTAATAATAAAATAAAAATTATAATGAAGAAATAAAAAAATAAAAAAATATTAAATAAAACAGAAAACTACATTACTGGAGGAAACGCTGAACCCAGGAAAAACGCAACAGGTAGAGCAAGTGAAGCCTATAATTAATAAACGTACTTAATTGAATATTATCTTATTATCTTATAGATTGCATGAAATGATAGTATAAATTTATGGTCCACCACAACTATTTTACAATTATATGTTTATTTCTTCACCGGAAAGTGTTTTAATTTTAATTAATTAAATTAGTCACCAATCATCCCTCTATAAAATTACATCTATACTTAAAACTATTATACTCAGAACCATTACAACCCTGCTATCTTCTCTATAATATTATGATATAATATAGTAAACACTGCCATGATTCTTGATCAACTAAAAAACAGAGTTCTTTAAAATCACCTTGTGTCTTTCTATAAAGGACTTCTCACTTGCCGGATATATATGCCAATTCTGGCAAAGTGCCAACTTTGCCGTTGTTTGCTTGTCCGACTTTTAAAATCTGCAGATGCGCGGGAAAACGTTATCATCAGATTCAACATAAATTGCTCACTATCCATACTCTTTTCAAAAAAATGATTGAACTACTCTATCTCACAAAACCAACTGCCCAGTCATCGGAAACCCTTCCACCATAATCCAACGATATCTGATACACTGACTAATTCAATGACCAAGACCCTTTCAACTGAATCCCTTATTTTTAATATGTGAATCGTGATCTAGTTGGATTCATTTAGAGCAAATAGATACTTCATTGTGTGTCACTAATTTATTAAGTTTATTGAGTATTTGTTAGTGTGACCATGTGTCTATAAGTTCTTATATATGTGATTATACACGTATCATACGTATACAGTCATTTAATTAATTATTTATTTATTTATCTGTCTGTTGGTTCACAGACTTTCGCTGTACTTGAGCAGTTAGTATCTAATTAATTATTTAATTATTTATTTACAGTTTTTATGAATTTTTTAGTGTTTTTAGTGTTTTGAGTGCCTTATATATGTACATTTGTGATGAATTTGTTTGTTTTAAATGAATTTTTTATATGTCGTTATAGCCAAAGCCCCTGAGGAAGGCATAAACGAAACACGGCCTGTGTCGGGCCTGGCTTTATGAAATAAAGGTGGTATTATAGTTCCTTCCTTGCCTCCACGGTTTTTACTGGGTTGCTGTTGGTACGTGGACTGTGCTTTTTGTTGGACTGTTTCTAGCCAGGTCATTTGTGCCCAAGTGGATAATAACATCTGGTTTGGAGTGCTCACTTTTTGCGCTAAGTATTTCAACAACTTGGTTTGTATTCCTGCTGGCTGAAGAGCCTGGTAGGCACATGACTATCTTCTCTCCTTTGAACTGTGTTCCCAAGTTGGTGCCTCTGATATTTTTATTTTTGATATGTGTTATACTGTTTGTGTATTGTTGGTGTAATATTTCTGATGTGAATTTGTAATCTGCCGAGAATGTACAAATAAGCGGAATATAAATATTTGTAAATAAATAAAAGTATCACCCACTCCAGCTCCCACCTGACACATGTAGTGCTTCACAAAGGTGCTCGGGGATGACCAGGTAGCCGTCTTACAGATGTCTTCTGAAGACACCATAGCGAACTCAGCCCATGAAAGGCTAGGGCCCTATCGGTGCAAGTTCTGACTCTCTCTTTGGCATGTGTTTTCTACACAAAAGAGGTATGATTAACTAACAGCCTCTTTAAGCCAGTGAGCAGTTGAGTACGTGTTCTTTCCTTGGGCCTCTGAAGAGGACAAAGAGATGGTCCAACTTTGGAAGGAATTAGTAGTCTCCTGATACTTCCCCCACGCTCTTCTCACATCTAACAAATGCAGCAACGATAGATCACAGATTGATTTAGATAAAAGAGACATCATTTTTAGGAGAAAGGAAGGCACCATTCTGAAGGAGACAGATGCTGATACGATTATCAGAAAGGGCTCCCTACAGAACAAGTCTGTAGCACCAACATCTGTCGGAAAGAAACTAGCCACCAGAAATACTACCTCCAGGGTCAAATCCTTGAAAAAGGCCTTCCAAAGAAGCTCAAAAGGAGAACCCTTCAGTGCCCTTAGCACCAGAGAAAGGCTCCACTGCGGCACCATTGGCCATACTGGAAGACAGATCTGTTTCATCCCCTTGAGAAAGCAGGACACATCCAGATGTACTACCAAGTACGCACCTTTAACTCTCCCCGGTAGCTCACAAGGGCCACCACCCTGGTCCAAACCACACTGGAAGAAAGACAAAATGGCCACTCTGTCCACTCTTTTTGCATCTAGAGCCTGAGAGGAACAACACCTTTCAAAGACCCTCAAGACTCTAACATAGACCAAGGACATAGAAGCCTTCCAGGTCTTAAGAAGGGTGTCAAATATCCCCTCAGAATATCTTTTCTTAGATATCTTGCACCTCTCAAGGGTCAGGCAGTAAGTGAGAAGGGTATGGAGTCCTTCACGACCAGGGGATCGTGCCACAGCAATCCCCTCTCTGGAAGCTACAGAAAAGACCCATCAATTGTCTCGAGAGATCTGCATACCATGGCCTATGTGTCCAGTTTGGCACCACCCAAATGACCAAGCCCAGGTGAGACCAAATCCTGCTCACCAAAAATGACAGGGGAAAGACATACAGGAGCCCCTCCTGGTGGTCATGCTTTGCAAAAGGGCATCCAAGCCCACTGATCCTTCCTGAGGCTGAAAAACTCTTCATCTTGGCATTCTTCTGGATGGCCATCAGATCAAACATTGGCAGGCCTCACCACCACATGATGAGATGAAAACGCAAGAGCTTACCTCCCACTCACCAGGATCCATGGTGCTCTGGCTCTAGAAATTGGTTTGCACAGTGCCGACTCCTACAAGGTGTGCCGCCAACAGATCCACCAGATGAGCCTCTGCCCACTGACAGAACTTTGCCACCTCCACAGCCACCTTATGCTGCAAGTGCCACTTTGCTTTTTAATATATATGTCACAGCTGTGGCACTGTCTGAAGACATTCTGACTGTCCTGCCCCCCAGGAGGGTCCAGAACCTCTCCATACCTATGTGAATTGCCCTGGCCTCTAATCCATTGATCGACCAGGAGGCTTCCTGATGGGACCAGCAATTCTGTACAAACTGACCCAGACAACAAGCTCCCTGGCCCAAAATACTGGCATCTGTGGCGAATATCATCCAACTGGGCACCTCTGGCAACCACCAGGTCATTTCTCACTTGATCTTCCGGGGAAGAGGGAGGCACTGATCAAACAACTGAGGACAGGGAGACCAGTGAGCCAGGATGTTTTTTCTCTTTTACTCTGCTATCCCTCATATTGGTTTATCTTTTTTTCTACTCTTCTGTGGCCAGAGTGGAGCATTCAGGTACCCTCCTGGCTTTGATTCTAAAGCTAAGCAGGCATGGGGGGGACAGTGCTTGGATGAGAGACCATGATTTAAATTTGTTTTGCTTGCCATAGATACAGATTACTTATTTAAATGGGGGTCAGTCAGCTTTTAGTGTAAAGTGGTTCAAGGTACCACCCAGGTTTCTTTGGAAAGTTAAACAGGGCTGGTTGAGGGATAACCCCTTATTTATTTTATTTATTTATTTAAAGTCTCTTTTATACCGCGCTATTCAGCATCAGCGCGGTTTACAATAAACAGTGAACATACACATTTCCAATAGTACTTTGTGTTTACATATGAACATATTAATAGGAGACAACTGGTAACCCCAAAAATATTTATTTATTTAAGTGCATTTATATTCCGCTCAATAAACCTAAGCGGATTACAAAATTACATACTGTGATGGGGCCCGTGGGTAGAGCCCTTTAACCCTATATAGGCGGTTGCCTAGGGTCTGTAAAACAAGTAATCTGCTCTTGCTAGGTAAATGACAGAGTCTCTCAGAGCAAAAAGTGAATGAGAAAATAAGATGGGTTTTATTCCCCGTCCCGCTCGGACTATCAACAAGATCAAAAAAACTTCAGATACAAGCAAAGAACAAAAATAGTATCAGCAAACTTATATTCCTTTGTTTAAATTCACAAAGTTCTTTTTGTCATCCAATTAAATAGCAGGGCTGCACTTGTAACAAATGCTACAGTCCATGGGAGAGGGGTCTGGAAGGCTGCTGCTATCTTCCCACAACATACCCTCTCCAGCACTCCCCAAACTCCCTGTATCACACTCTTCCTGTGCGGAGTACTCAGGCACGTCTCCTTGTGATAACTCACTATAGCTTTCAGTGAAGGTTCCTCTCTCTTCAGGTTTATACCTGTCTGGCATGCAGTAGCTTCTCTCTGGGTTTTCCTCCCAGAACAAAAGGTCTGAATCTCCTTGCTTCCTGTATCTATGCTCAGGACCGCGCCCTTGGCACGTATATGTTTTAAACCTTTCTCTGTAAGCACATGGATGCCTCCTTTTATCCGTAGGGATTGTCTTGGCACTTGGCTCCCTGTATCTCTTCTCTCTAGCCTCCCAGGCTGGTTGTGCAGTATTGAAGTTAGTATTAGCTTTGCAGCTATTTCTTAATGGGCAAGTGTATTTGGAGTTCCCATCCCCCAACACTCTCTTTCTGAGCTGACCTGTGCTTAGTGCTGGCACATACCGGTCTCCTGTGTGGTAGGACACTCCTGGCTTCTCTTGAAGACTAACTCGGGTGGCATGCCTTCTCCCAGTGCAGCTTGCCTCAAACCTCTTCTCCTGAGTGCTGGAGCTACCTTCGCTTCCTGGTTCTCCGACAGAAAACTTTCCTCCCAGCACTCCTCTGGGGTTTCTGCTCAGCTGACTGTAGCCACACCTCTTGCTGCTCTCTCTCTGGCTTCTGCCCTACTCCTGGGTTGTGTCCTGCCTCTCTCTCCACTGACTGGAACCCTGTCTTATGTAATCCCTAGCCCTGCACGTGACGTGGGGATTTGCAATCAGGTGTTCCTGATGAGCTTTCTGTTTGGCACGCAGCAACAGTTTTCCCTGCTCAACTGTTTCAGTGTGCCTAGTGCCTCTTTTCAACGCTGAATCTAAGGTAAGCTCTTCTTTTACCTGCACTTCCATGGGCTGTGTATCCTCTGCTGCACCACAATACACAAATTAAAATGTTTGTATCTATAAAATTTTGCCAGGTGGATCAATTCAAATTTTGGGTAATTCAATTACAAAAAACAAAAAATATTCCTCAACCCCATTAGCCCACCAAATCTGAGAACATCTTAGCTTTCCTATCCTCGCTCCTCTTAGACTCTTGGGCTAGTAGAAACCACTCCTTGCATCATATTCAATGCTTTTTTGCTCCTTTAGCCCTGTTAATTCAACAATCTGCTCTCTCCTTCTACATATATGCCGACGATATCCTTCTGGTTCATCACACCTCTCCCTCCTCCCCTGGCCTTGGTCCGCTCAACCTTTGTCTGTCTTCTATCGCCTCCTGGTTTGAATCCAACTTTCTGCACGCCAATCCCGCGAACTCCTCCGCACTTTGGATTACCTTTGGCCTTCCACCCCCCACGTTGCTGCCTGCCATGGGCTCTCATCCCATCCCTTTGGTACCAACCCTCCGTTACCTGGGCGTTACCCTAGACCCATCCCTCTCCTTTCACGAACATATCTCCTCTGTTATTCGTTCTTCCTTCTTCCACTTACGTCGTGTCAAGGCCGTTCGTTCCCTTCTTCCCCTGTCCTCTGTCATTACTCTCGTTCTGTCTTTGGTTATCTCTCGTCTAGACTATTGTAACGTTATCTATGTCGGCCTTCCATCTTTTCAACTCCGTCGTCTCCAACTTGTTCAGAATGCTGCTGCCCGTCTTGTTACCTCATCCTCTATTCGTTCGCATGTGTCCCCGTGTCTCTTCTCTTTACACTGGCTCCCAGTTAAGTTCCGGTTTATCTTCAAACTACTCATCCTTACCCACAGGGCTCTTCACTCTGATACTCCCCAGTACTTAGCCAACATTATTCATCTTCAGCCCTCTCCCCGTCTCCTTCGTTCGTCTCACGGCAATCGCCTCTTCCTTCCCTCACCTACACAGGCCCACCTCGAGTCCACCCGTCATTCCGCCTTCTTTTTCTTAGGTCCCGCCCTCTGGAACTCTCTTCCCCTCCCACTCCACACTGAACTGTCCTACACTCGTTTCAAAGCCCTCCTCAAGACACACCTCTTCTGCCAGGCTTTCGATCTTCCCCTCCCTGCTGATGGTGCCTCGTCCCCCAGTCGTGCCCTCCATCCCCCTTGATTTTCCCCTGTTCCTTCCCCCTCTTCCCCTCCCTCCCCTCTTGCCCTTCCTTGGGCCCTCTCTGTTCTCTATCTGTGTGACTGTCTCTCTCTGTCCTATTATTTTTGGCGTTCCTTTCTTTCTTCATTTCCAGCAGCTGTCATTTTTGCTATTGTACACCGCCCTGATGCTCCGGCCTGGGCGATCTATCAAGTGTTTTAATAAAGATAAAGATAAAGATTCATAATTGATAGTGTATTCCTCGTTGCCTATTTATCTTCAAACTACTCATCCTTACCCACAGGGCTCTTCATTCTGATAGCCCCCAGTACTTAGCCAACATTATTCATCTTCAGCCCTCTCCCCGTCTCATTTGTTCCCCCCACCCCTCATCCCCCCCCTTTCCAACTGTACTGCTTATACTAATACCCCTCCTCCCCTTCCAGTCTGGTTCCCAAATTCACTTCCTCCCTACCCATGTCCCCCTTTTATTATCAAGCTACTCGCGGCAACCTATCCGATTCTCTGATGTATCAGCGTTAGCAGAGGGATCGCCACCTCGCAGCCCCATGCGTGCTCACTTTCCTAGGAAATGTTCGCACAATTAGGAACCAAAAGTTCTCATTTCCCAGATAGTCCGAGTACTTCAATTTGGCCAAACATTGTAATTGGCATTGGTTTCTTTGGCGGTTTCCA
This sequence comes from Ichthyophis bannanicus, assembly GCA_033557465.1. NCBI lineage: Eukaryota > Metazoa > Chordata > Amphibia > Gymnophiona > Ichthyophiidae > Ichthyophis > Ichthyophis bannanicus. The sequence goes on from CM066031.1 coordinate 840,711,922, forward strand.
TCAAACTTTCCTCATGTTTCTACTACACGCGCAGTCGTGGGGTCTTGCGAGTTTCTCTTTCTCCCTGTTGCTTCCAGTAATAATTTTGTGTCTCTTAAAAAATTCATCCAAAAGTTTGTATAATTTTATCCAAAAGCCTTATAGACGTTGGGACTGAGTTGGGATGGGGGCATCAGATCAGTACCCCTTTCTCCGGTGTTACAGTTCTGATCTCCCACCATATATCACTTATAGTTCACTTGTACGGTCCAGCCTATAAAACCATTGTCTAGGCTTCCACTCCCTCTGTCAAGCCTTTTATGAAGGATTGTGCCTCCACTGAGGAGGTAAAGATGTGTTGCCATCTCTGATGATCTATTCTCAGTTTTGCTGGATAAAGGAGTGCAAAAAATATTCCTTTGGCCACCAACTTGGTGCACACACCTGTAGATTCCCGGCAGCGTTGGCTGACCTGCATGGAGCAATCTTGAAATGCCATGATCTTTCTAGCTCCTTGCGGCTGATTTCTTTGTGCTCAGACTGCCCGAAATATCGCCTCCTTCTGTGCATAGTTCAGGAACCGTGTGATGATTATACATGGCCGGTCCGATCCTGCCCTTCTTTGACCTAGGCGATGCGCCCTTTCAATTATAATAGGCCCCATTGAAGCCTCCAGGGAAAGATTTGCCGGCAGCCAGGTCTCTAAGTAACCCCTCAACTCTACATCAGCCACCGACTCTGGTATCCCTGGAAATTGGAGATTCTTTTGGCGACTCCTATTTTCCAGATCGTCTAATTTTTCCCCGCAAGCCTTTAGTTGCTCTTCCATGCGTTTAATGTCTCAGGCCTGCGCTTGTTGGGCATCCTCCACCTCCAATAGCCGGTGCTCTACCTCTGCCATTCGGGGTTCAAATTTGGCTACTGCCTGCCCTACTTGCATTAATTTCTTCGATAGGGCCTGAAAGCATCCTTCCGATGCTACCACAACTGCATTCGTCACCTCCTCCACCATCCCCAGCACTTGCTCTGAGCACAGACTCGCCGGGGCCAATGGTGTCATCTTTGGTTCTGCTATGCGTGCCTTCTCCTTTCTCGCTGCTTTGGCCGCCATCAAGTAAGCCCCACGATTTTCATCACATTTCTTTTTTGTGCAGACGCTTGTTTCCAGTGTTTGGCAATCTAATTACTGGTGGGGTTTAAAACATTAAACTTGGTTTTTCAGCAGGGTTTCCTGGAGCCTGGTGGAAAGCAGCCTCCTGACTCACTGCATCACATGAATCCCCGTGCAAGTCCCTTACTAGTTTGTATTGTTGGGTAGGTCTCTCTATAGGCTACTGCTTGCTTCTGCCCACTTGCCTGATGGTGATACCATCCATTTTAAGCCTATTACTAGGGCTTTACTCCTGGAGTGCTTCTGTCCACCCTTTCAGATCCCATCTACTGGTTCGCTGTTCCCTGTTTTATTGCGTCAGTGTGTCCATTTCCTCCTCTTTGCTTTCACCTTCAATATGCTCCCCAGACTTGGGCATGCTTATCCATTTTTGCTGTTTTTAAGCTGTTAGTGCATTCATTCACTCAAGATAGTCAAGTTTTTGTATGATCTCTTCCCCCTGTGGTACTCGGGCATCCTTCCACACTTCTGCCAGTTTCACTCGTTTTCTGGGGGTAAATTCAGGAGCATATACTACTGTGAAGGTCCCAGTCCCACTCCATTTACATCCTTAAAGAAGCTTCCTGCCCACTGCATATGGAAATAGATCCCCTCCATCCCACATCCTTTCCAACATTTCTTGTCTTCCCCCCTCCCATCCAACTTAGTCGACATGGTGTGAGATAGATGTGATATAGTACTTTATACACATTTTCCTGCAGGCTCGCAAAGATGGAAATTTTTTTTGTTTGTTCGTAAATCTGTTCCCATTGTGTATCTGTAAGGGTGTCGCCGAGATCACTGTCCCATACCTCCCAAAATTTCAGGCGGGGTTTGAGCCCCTCCATTCTGAGCTTATATAATCGGGGACATTAATCGTTTACTAGTTCCACATTTCCTATGTAGGCTTTCAAAGTCCATTTCCAGACGCCTCAGGCCCTCCTGCAAGGACTTGCTTCCACAGAAGCAGTTCATCTGCATATCGAGAAAGCAATTCACCTCCCAAAGCTCTCCACCTTCCTTTAGTTCCTCAAATGATTTCATGCTGCCATCCTTCCTTCTTAGATGTCCTATTCTCCAAATCCCTCCTCTTTTCCATCTTCGTCTTCTGAAATTTTGGATCCCTGAGGGGAAAATATCATTTTCCCAAAGAGGAGTTAGCCTCCCCAATTCTCTTCCCCCCTGGATCCACTTCCGGTATTCGGTCCAACTCTTTAGGGTTAATGCCATAAATGGGTTTACTGTTTCCTTACTAATTTCCATTCAGGGTGCATCTAGCAAGCTACTCCTTTCCCATGCTCCTTGTTCAATTGCTACCCAATTCTTCCCTCCCTCGTTTCCACTCTTCCAGTCTACAATACTGCAGACCTAAGCTGCCTCATAATAGGCTTGTAGGCATGGCAGCCCAGTCCCCCTTTGTGCTTCTCCTGCCATAGTATTTCCCGAGTTGCTCTTGGGGGGGGAGGTAGTTTCCCTAGATGAAAAAGAATATTTTTTGCTGGAGTTTTCATAGCTACCCTCTAGGGATGTCTACTGATAAGGTGGTGAAGTTAAATAAACACCTTGCACTCTGCCTCATCGACAGAGCCCCCAAGATCAAATGAAGATGATTTCTCCACCATATTAGAACTAATCTGCTCCCTGCCAACCCAAAACAAACCTCTCATAGTCCTCAGAGACCCCAACATTTCATCATTATCCTCCCAGAATCAAGATACCTTCAAGGAAACAATGGAAGATCTGCAGTACACCCAACTAATAAATACCCCAACCTACAAGCTGGGGGGGAACCCTCGACCTTGTATTCACACCAAACCAACAAGACTTGATAACACACTTAACAGTCTCCCCAATCCCCGAGTCGGATCATCACATGATCAAGTTCTCCATAAACACACCCATGATGGGCCGAACAACTGCAACAAACCTCAAGGAAAAAAGGAGATTTCGAGCCTTTCACAAAGACAAATTCCTGGAAGAGGTATTGCCAGAACTAGAACAAAACTCGACAGACCTTGATACCACCATCACCAATTGGAACAAAACTCTCCATAACGCAGCAATCGCACCAAATAAACTAACCAATGACAACAAAAGAAAACACTATGCCCCCTGGTAGTCAAAGGAAATCAACGAACATAAAAAACACCTGAGGAAATGAGAACGTCAATGGAGAAGAACCAAAAGCCATAACATCTTGACAAAATACAATGAGATGCAAGCCGCATACCATAATATGATAAACAGTCACAAGAAGGAATACCACTCAAACCTGATAATGAAATCAATTAACAAACCAAGGGAGCTCTTCTCTATACTAAGCAGTCTCAAAAAAGAACCAACGAAGAAAGATGATCCAAACCCCATTTCTCCACAAGACCTAGCCAACTATATACAACACAAATACACACAGGTACCACTCAAGAAGCCAACCAAATCTAATATACAGCACATAAAGGACGAAACTTGGGTCTCATTCCACATCCCATCAAGACAACAACTCGACTCCATCATAACCAACATAAACACAACAATCTCCCCCAATGACCCATGCCCAGTTAACTGGATCAAGCAAACAAAAGAATACCTAACACCCCATCTGCAAATGATCGTTGAATCCTCACTCACACAAGGATACCTCCCCCAGCAACTCAAGAAAGCATCCATCAGACCAATCCTTAAGAACAATAATCTTGACAAAAATGAACCAAACTCCTAACGACCAATATCTAGCTTCATCTTCATAGCCAAGATAATTGAGAAATGCATACAGCATCAACTACAGGACCACATAGACACCTATGCCCCATTGGACCCACATCAATATGGTTTTAAACAAAACCACAGCATAGAAACGCTTATTACATCCCTCTTGGACACACTCATAACAGGCATGGACAACATACACAATGGCTTTGCATTATGCTTCTTAAGACTTCACTGCTGCTTTTGACTTGGTGAATCACAGCACCATTTTGCAGAGACTCAGAGACGTGGGGATAAGGGGCACAGTACTGGATTGGTTCTTCTCATACCTCTCCCACCGTACACAACAAGTAAGAAGCAATAACCCACAATCTGAACCCTTCACCCAACACCAAGGAGTCCCACAAGGCTCGGTTCTCTCAGCATTATTATTCAACATCTACATTCAGCCAATATGCAACATTATAAAACAATTTAACATCCATTACAGAATATATGCGGACGACATCATGATATTCACCCCCATAAATATCAAACATCCAGACTACACACAAATCACTGCATGCCTTGAATCAATGTCAGAATGGCTCAACAATCAAAGCCTATTCATAAATTACAGAAAATCTGAACTGATGCACATTACCAATAGGAATACTGTATTTTCGCCACTGGATTCAATAAAGATCTTCGACTACACCATAAACAATAAACAGGAAGTCAAATACCTTGGTGTAATTTTTGACCAGCAACTCAGCTTCCAGCCTCACATCAAAAAGATGACCGGATCAGCTTACCACAAACTCAGAATACTACGCAAACTCAAACCACTACTCACCGAAAGAGACTTCCAAACTATATGCCAAGCCATAATAATGCCTATACTTGATTTCTGTAATGCAATCCATTATGGCCTTCCAAAGAAAACTACCCTCCCGCTACAGCTGGTGCAAAACATTGTGGCCAGAATCATTACTGGAACAGCAAAATACTCGTACAATCACATAACCCCACGCTCCAACAGCTACACTGGCTCCCAGTCTCTGTACGCACCAAATACAAAAACTTAATAATAATCTTCAAAACATTAAACAACCTCTCCCCAGCAACCCTCCAACCACTGATCAGGAAGACACCCCCAACCAGAACAAGAAGAAGAACAGACAACAACAACAACCTAGAGACCCCACTAAACTTCAGGAAAGCAAATCAATCCACCTGCAAGACAGCCTTCTCCCTACATGCACCCCAGCTATGGAACGATCTCCCCACCTCAACACGATCAATCAGAGACCTAGTAGACTTCAGGAAGGCAATAAAAACCCACCTTTACATAGAATACTTTGGAGCCATCCCAGAAGACTATGAGCCCTGACAGAATGGACTACATAACATTGCAACAATTTCTTTGTATATAGCAAACAATTGTTAATTATTTGTAATATCCCAATTAACCTCCAAGTTACATATCCCTGTTTGATGTAAAGCTCGTTGCTGTAATTGTTCTCTGTAAACCACTTTGAATGTATGATAAAGAGGTATAGAAGACCAGTTAAATAAATAAATAGGAGGCGTGAAAACACATTCATTTTAATTATAGCCACCCTGCCTAGCCAGGAGTACCACCCCTTCCCCCAGTTCTCTAGATCATCATTCACCGCTTTAAACAGGGGCCCATAATTTAACTGGTATAGTTCCTGCCAATTTTTCCCCAACTAGGTGGTCACCCACCTAAATGAGAAGGACTCCCATAGATTCTTTTCCACCTCTGGATTAACCTGTACTCCCACAACCTCCGTTTTTGACATGTTGACCTTGTACCCTGACACCCTACTATACTTTCTATTTCATTGATCAGTATAGGTAAGGACAGCTGAGGATCTCGCAATGAGTATATAATATCATCTGCAAATAATGATATGCAGTGACTTTGTTCTCCTACTTCCACTCCCCATATATTGGGGTTGTTTTTACTCTATGATCCTAGCACCTCAATAACTATAATGAAGAGAAGCGGGGATAGTGGGCATCCCTGGGGGGTACCTCTTCTTAAACTGAACTCCTCTAACTATCCCCCATTAAACTGAATTCGAGCTTTAGGTTTAGTATACAGGGCAACAACCCATTGGTGAAATCGGGGCCCCAGTCCCATCTTCTCCAACACCTGGAACATAAATCCCCATTCTACGTGGTCAAACGCTTTTTCAGCGTCAACCACCAGCAGAATGGTTTCTACTTTCTTTTGCTGCACCCACCAAATAAGATTGAGCACCCGCCGTATGCTGTCTTTCACCTGTCTCCCCGGGACAAATCCCGTCTGGTCCTGATGTATAAGGCGGGGGAGATATGTTTGCAGTCAGGTTGCTAAGATTTTTGCGAAAATCTTTGCATCCACATTTATTAGGGATATAGATCTATATAAGCTGCACTCGGTGGTGTCTCTCCCGGGTTTAGGAAATATGGTAATGCCTGCTATTGCCATTGATCTAGGAAGAATGCCACGTCTACCTGCTTCATTGAAGTGCTCCACCAATATCCCTCCCACTTCTTCTTGGTAAGTTTTATAAAAATGGGCAGTTAATCCATCCAAGCCTGGGGCTTTCACGTCTTTCAATCCCTTTATTGCCAACTGCACCTCAGCCAAGGTAATGTCCCTATCTAGCCTTTTAGTTTCTTCCTCCGGAGGTTTTGATATTTCACTTTCTTTCAAATACTCTTCAGCAGCACTACTCCCCTCTGTAATTTCAGATGTATATAGGGTGGTACAGAACTTCTTAAAAGCTTCCTGAATTTCAGGTGTCCTAAATTTCACTTCTCCCCCTTCTTTTGTAACATGCTGTGATTTTGACGGGCTTTCACCTAATGTGCTACAGCCCTTTCTGCCTTATTATTCCACTCAAAGAATTGTTGTTTTAAACCTTCCAACCTGTGGGCTATCTTCCCTAACTGTAGTTGATACAATTCTCGGTGAACCTTTTCTAGTGCTTTCCATTTCTTCTTGGTTGAGGAGTGGAAGTGTTCTCTCTGCAATTCCCTCATGCATCTCAATAAGCTATTTTCCCATTTTACCCTTTGCCTTTTCTGATGGGCTGCTATACCTAGAAACCGTTCCTTCATTACAGCTTTGAGGCCATGCCACCAAACTTGCACTGATGTTCCCTCTCTTGCATTGACCTCCAGATATTCTTCCAGTGTTTTTCTTATCTGTTCCCCTGCCTCTTGTTGTGTTAATTTCCCTGTCTACGTAAAATTACTTGTAAATTTTTATGATTTCTTGTTGAACAATCTCTTGTGTGCTATCTATTTCTTTCCCCTACTGGCTTTCCTGTCTACCTTTGGCGTTCTTTTCCTGGTTTGAGGTGCAAATTGTTTTTAATTGTACACCGCTTAATGCTATTGCCCAAGCGGTATATCAAATTTTAATAAAGATAAAGATAAAGATATTTTCTCCAGAATTTCAACCTACCCTTTTCTTGATTTGCCTCCAGCTTCAGTATCACTCCAGCAGGACCGTACAGAGCCCTGTGCGAGCGGTGCAGCCGCACAGGGCGCAGACTTAAAGGGCACATTTCGGCTCTCTGCTGTTGCCTGCCGCCGCCACCACTTTTTCAGCAGCAGGCAGGAGCAGAGAGACAAAATGTGCCCCTTAAGTCTTTGCGCCGGCACACTAAGCAGGTCTGGTCTCTCTGGGAGGGACCAGACCTGCTTAGCGTGCCAGCGCCTTGCAGATTGGGCGCGCACCCCCCCTCCCACACCCCCATAACATGTCTAAATGGAGATACGGGAGGGGGCGAACGCCCGATGTGCAAGTCGCACAGGGCACATTTCAATGTCGGTATGGCACTGCACTCCAGTATGGTCCAACCACACCCTCACATCTATCTCAACTGATTGCATTTGGGACATAATTTCTGCTTCAACCCACAGCATGTCTACGCGACTGTAAGTGCTATGGGGGTTAAAGTAGAAGGTATATTGTCTATGTCCCCCATGCTTTTGCCTCCGCTTGTCTACTAATTCCAAGCCTCTCAGATTTTCTAGCATACGCTTCCTTTCCCTATCCAACTCTCCTCTGTCATTTTTTAAATTCTCTACCCAGGGGTTAACCGTGAGATTAAAGTCTCCTCCCAGTATAAGATGTCCCTCTCCCAGGATCTCTAAAAGCCCTTTTATCCTCTTGTCAAATTTCCCTTAATTTTGGTTGGAGGGCATATATATTGACAAAATTATAATTAATCCCCCTTATAGCAGCTTGCACCAACACGTACGTCCCCTGCCCATCTCTGTTGATCATATGAACCACTGCTGCTATGCGGTTGGAGAGTAGTATACCTACTCCTCCCTTTTTTGGGCACGCAGTGTTGGCAGACAAAAAACACCTGTGGAAACATTTTACTCTTCAATGCTCCCTCAAAGGAGCATTTAAGCTGGGTCTCTTGGATCATATATACATCAGCCTGCAGGTGGTCCCCCTCCCTTGTCATCAGTGATAGTTTCTGCCAGGAATTCAACCTATGCACATTTAGTATGACCATGACAATCTCTCCATCAGGCTTTTCAGGCATTCTCAGTCTTCCTCTTCTCCCAGTCATTCATAGGTTTTGTACACACCCACCCCCTTATGTTCCCCCTCACCCTCCCTTCCACACCCTTCCCTAACCAGCCGGCACTCCTGGTTGGCCAGTTTTGCTGGAGTAGTGACCCCTTCACCGCATGTTCTTCCCTCTCCCCCCACCCTTTCCCCACATCTCTTTTCCCTACCTCCTCCCTTTGTGTTAGGCCCCATCTCTGACCAGTACCTCCACACATTTTCCCCTCCTCCCAGTTACCATCAGTCATTAATTACACCTCCTTATACATTTTTATACCCATCTGCTTCACTCCTTACATTCGCATCTCATCCCCCATTACTCTTACCAAACCCTGCAATATAGTAGCAGCAATCATATTTAAACACATAACCGTTCTCTGAACTGCAAAGGAAAAACTTAAAGTCCTGATTTTTCATCTCCCGCACAATCAAGTCAAGGCTTCATCTCTCCCTGTTTTCTTCTTCCTGCATTTCTCGCCTCTTTCTACCATTGTCCATGGTTTATTTCTGGTCTTCTCCATTGGCCTTCTGGCCATGGTATTCCGGACATCTAAGAGTCCTGCAGCTTCCAGTGACTCAATGGCTTCCACCACTGTTGTGGCGCGTCACGTTGTTCCATCTCTTGTGAAAAATAGCCCTACTGGGTAGATCCATTTGTACTTAATTTACTCCTTACAGAGCCTTTCCATGATGGGCCCATAGCTCTTCCGTCATTCTAAAATTTCTGTTGCTAGGTCTGCAAACACTGCAATGGGGTGGCCTTGTCACTGAAATTTCCCCACTTACCACATCTTTGCTGTCACTCTCTCTTTAGCCTTGTAGCTATGAAAGCAGGTTACTATGTCTCTGGGGCGCCCACTTCATTGGGATGCGAGTGCTCTATGCACTCTGTTCAATTTTAGCTGCAACCCCTCAGAGTCTCCTTCTCCTAGTAGTACTTGGAAGACAGATGCTGCTACTGCCATGCAATCTTGATAGTCAGGCCCTTCCGGTACTCCCTTAATTCGCAGGTTAATACATCTGCTGTGGTTTTCCAAGTCCTTAAGTTTTAATTGCATTTGCGGTGCTACCTCTTCCAATTTACAGAGCTTTCTCATATCTGTTCCCTCTCTGCTTGGCACTCACCTATTCACCCTTCCACCTCTTCCATTCTTTTGCCAAGCTCATGTATGTCTAATCTTATGTCCTCCACTTTACACTCAAGTTCAGTCCTCACCACTCCGATTTCCTGTTTTAGTTCACTAAAGCACTGCTGCATTTTATATTTGCTAACAAGCACCATTGTGCCTGCTGCATCCTCTTTTGACGTACTCCTCTCCTCCTCCATGGTTTCTCCCCCAACTTTTCCCACTGCAGGTGCCATTTTGTAAATGGAGTTTTTGCGGCACTGATAGGAGCATTCTTTTAGGTCGGCTGTTTTTTGCCAGGTCTGAGTCATCCCGCCATGTCTAGGTGTTCTCCCCTCTAACCTGCATGGTAAGCTATCTCGGTAGGAGGCCATGATGCATTTTTCTTCGCTGTTAGGGCGGATGGGTCAGCAGAGCACTCGGCTCAGCCATCCATGCAGTGACCTGATGTCACTTCCTCCTGGCAAAAGGGTTGTAAGGGATAATGTAACAAGGTATAGGTTAAGATAGATGCCAAAACCTGATCCAGTGGGAAGAGTGGTGCACAAGGTATTAAGATCAGCACAACTAAGCATCTGTCTGGTCAGTAACATCCGAACTTACCTAGAAATCAGGTCCCCGAGTGGTACCTAGATGCTCATACACAAGGTTGGTTTCTCTCTTACCAGATTCCAATTCATAATGGTATTTAAAAAAACAATCCGAGCCCTGCGCTTGAACTACTACTACTGATCATCTGCATAACACTACATGGCATATGCAGCACTGTACAGAGACATGTAAGAGACAGTCACTGCTCATCAGAGCTTACAATCTAGTCAAGACAGACAGCACAACAGCTGGGGACAAGCATATGTCTAGGGCAATGGTAAGGAAACACATAGTTGGACAGCAGGAGACTATGTGGATCAGGATCCAAAAGCGGCCTCAAAGAGGCGAGTTTTTAGCCTGGATTTGAAAAGGGCCAGAGATGAAGACTGACGTACCAACTCAAGTAGTTTGTTCCGGGCATAAGGAGCAGCAAGGTAGAACGATCAAAGTCTGGAGTTGGCAGTGGAACAGAAGGGCACAGATAGAAGTGATCTGCCAGAAGAGTGGCGTTCCTGAAGAGGGGGGTGTAGGGAAAGATAAGAACATAGGGGCTTTCGGAATGCATTCCTTGCATATAGCAACAATGCTGGATGCAGCTCTTAGGGATCTATCCATGGATGTCCTTGGCTTATGCATCCTATTGCCGCAATGAGTAGGGGGAACCTTTGTTCCCACCATAATAATAATCATATGTTCTTTAACCCAATTCAGGTGCACAGCCAGGAGAAGGGGTGTGGATCATGGGACATTCGTACAGTACATACTGTGAGCAGTTAGAAAGCAAACATCAGAGGGTATGGACCGCATCTTGGGCTGACCACAAGAGGCATTTGTATGGAAGACATGCATTGGACCAGCTGCTCCCCCTGTTGTTGAGGATGTTGAGAGCTCAAGCATGGCCCTAAATCATTATCATCCATCTTGGTGGCATCGAATTTGCCAAAATGTCAACAGTAGTCCTCATAAAAGACATAGATGACTATGCTTTGTGCTGATTGAAGGAAAAGGCAGTATAGAAAACCTGTTAAATAAATAAATAAAATAAATAACAGTTGATCAGGTAGATATGGTTGGGATTAATCCTGCGACCAGCATGAGGTGCCTGAGGCAGACTGAACATCCTCACTGGAAAGCCAACAAGCAAATCAGTGACTTTCTACACCAGGAGGCAGGGATTTGACTCAACACTGGCTAATGACAGTGGACACGTGCAGGGTAATTCTATAATTTTGTGCACAGGCAAAGCACATTGGTGTGCGTGTATTTGGGGCCTATTCTATAAAGTAAAGCACATGCAGACTTTATAGAAGGGGGCTGGACAAACGTGCCTGACTCTAGTCACAGCAGATACACCTGTTCTAGAGCAGCTGTAAATGCCTGCGCCTAGATTGGCGCAGTGATGCACGTAAGTCATAGTATTCTATATATGACTCCTGCTGGAATTTTGCAAATAAAATTCAAAATTATGTGTCAAAAGGTTTGAATTATGCAAACTTCTGCATGCTTTGTTTGCCAAAATAGCAAAGTATATTGTTTTTGAGTGATACTTAATTTAAAATGCAATGTAGAAAAAAGATATCAGAAAAAAGTGCAACATTTTGAGTTGTTGTGTGCAGAATTCCAACAGGAGTAATACATATAAATTTAGGCCATGTCTGTGCTCCACCCAAGCTCACCTCTCTGCACACCCAACTGAATGTAGAAGCAATGGGACTAACGCACGCGCTTACAGAATTGTGACCGCCTAAAGCATAAGCATAAGAGCCTCTTCACAAGCATAGGAACTAACATGAATTTCGTGCACCCACCATCCTGCATCTGCTATATCGAATTGGCCCTAAAGTGATTACACCACTGATGGCGTGTATCTGTCAGACCGTGGACATGACATGTTCAATATAATATTGCAATCGAAAGGGCATTGGATGGTTGCAGCTTCACGTGGGGGGCCTAGGGGAGCATAATTGCTGCCCCTAGGCCGTGGTGGATACCTGAGCCAGTGGGCATTATCCCAGTGAGGATATGGAATGAGAAATAAAAAGTACCACCTGGTTTACTGGGTGAAGGTGTGGAGGGAGGGTGCGGGCTGGGTCTGGATGGCAATGCCCTTAACGATATCAGCTGGGCTGGCCAGGATGCAGGCTGATGGCTGGTCATCAAGTGAACATGGATCCTGCGAGCTGGCTAGGGTTATGGTATAACTAATTATGGGTATCCAAGAAGCTGTGACCGTGTGTAACCAACTAAATGTGTGTGTGATTATTGAGTCTATGAGAGAGAGGGGGTATACGGCTGCCAGCACTAAAGGGAGCCCCTGGACTGGAATACCCAAGAGGCAGAGATAACTGGGTGTCATTGCCCCTCTCAGGAAGAAGGGAGGGTGGAGTAATCCAACCTCTCACCTCTGGTCTAGCCTCTCCCCCTCCCCTCTTTCGTAAGTGCACAGGGAATAGACACCTGGGCAGGGGCCTGGAGAAAGGTGAGATCGGGTTAGGAGGAAGGGGTGGGCTTGCAGGTGGTGATTAAAAGGGAATGTGCCAGGCAACTCACCCTCCTTTCCCTATTCCAGCTCCCGCTCTCTCATCCTGTGCATATTTGCAAATGTGAGGCACAGAAGGGGATGGAAGACCACATTGTAGTTTGGGAGGGCAGATACCCAAGCTTGACCCTAAAGTAAGCGGGAGCAGGAGGTGAGGAAGAGCGCCTCCACATATTTAACTCTTCACAGGGTCAAATTCTGAAGATCCAGGCCAAAGAGGTATCCAGTGTGCTCCTCTAATCTTTCCAACATTGCAAAGTGTTCCTTCTGTACCATAAATCCAAATGCAAGCAGGGCTGATTTTTCAGGATATTCATAATGACTAGTCATCAGGTTTAGCTGCATACGTTTGGACTGAATGCTAGGTTAACTTGTACAGCTTGGCTATCCAGAAATCCACATCAGTTTACAGTTCACCTGTGCCTCAAAATGCTAAGGGTTGGAAACTCTCACCCTACTAGCTGTTACACTGTAGGTGGAAAGACAAACCCCCTTGAAAAAATGCTGCTATGGCCCTTAAAAATATACCTTCAGCCTTTAAAATAAATGATGCTTTGCAAGTTAATAAGGAGCAACAGAAATCATGACTTGCTCATGGGGTGGGTACAGCAGACATGTTTGTTTAGTTTAAGACCACAAACTACATTGTGGTTTGAAAGCATCACATATTTTCTTTTGATTTGATTTTGAATTTAAAGAATGCCTTCTCTGTTCATCCCCACATCATTGAATGTAAGAATCTTGGTGGTGGGGCTGGGGAGAAGAGAGGGGTGGGCAAGGAACTCTACTCCCACTTCAGCAGCCCCCAGTTCTGCCATTTATTTCTCCAAGCAAGAATTTTGGGACCAGAAGCTGCGATCGCAAGGCTGTCAACTTACCCCAGATGAACTGAACTGGCTGATCCAGTGTTGATTTTGCCTGGAGTGAGCTTGCTACCCTACAAGCATCTGAGTCCAACGTGAGTTCTCTATGACAACAAGGAGCTGAAGAGCTCTCTGAATCAGCAAAATGTCCTGGTGCTCACTGCTATATGGAGACACCTACTGGCCAGGGTCATGGTGCATGTATGCTGGGTTTCAGAGCAAGCCACAGTCTGTGGCCCATAGTAAAGGACCACTGCTGCAATGACTGGGCTGGAGAAGGGGAGGACAGGACAGGAAAGGAGAGGAGAGGGGCAACACTGGATAATTCTGAATCAAGGCTCATGGCACCTTAGCCCCACTAGAGGCTAATTCTGATTGAGCTGAAAGTTGAAAGGAACAGAAGGAAATTGCCAAAGCAAACATTAAAAAAGGAAACAGCAGCTCCCCTACCTTAGCTAACAGGAGAATCCTACCCTCTTTAATTAGATCATCAAGACTCTTTGTGGCCCCTCAGAAACAAGTTCTACATTTTGCCAATTGAAAAATGCATGCACCTATTTTTGAAAGGTAAATGAATTGTGAACGTCGATAAGATATGCAAATGGACAGTAGCTAGGGCTGAAGGCTCACCAACTGACACTATTGCTCACAAGTTTCAAAACCTGTGCTAAATCAAGTCCTTAGCATGACAATCGTTCAGTTTGAGTTTCCTTTTCTTAAAAGGTGCGGCCACCTTACAGAAACCTCAGAAAGTCAACAAAAAGCCACAGCAAAGTTAATGACATGTTTAAAACTCAGAGATTCCATGACTACTGCGACAAAAGGTCTTATTTATTTCTTCTGATTCTTTTCAGTGGGTTGCCATTAGGCAGAAATCCTTTGATATACCAGGCAGCTCCGCACCAACAACAGCAATGGAGCCTGCCTCAGCCAACGCTTCCTGTTCAATGACGCCGTCGATAGGTTAAAAGATAGAGGCAGAGAACAGACCATTTACCTGGCTGATTTTCTAGGACTTTTTCATACTTTTTAGAACTAATGGGTTGATAGTTAAACAACGCAGTTGGAGTTTTTTTTAAATATCAGCCATGGCATCTAAATTTTTGAAGGCACATTGTAGAAAGGTCGTTTAGGTGCCATCTGGGAAGCCCAAGTCAAAATGCTGTGGGAAGGGCAGCAGAGAAGGTGGATGTGCATAAATGCCTACTAAAATTGATCTACCTCTGCCCCAAAACTTAAACATCTCCACTAAATAAGAAGGAAAGGGGGACATGCAGGATATCGTCGCAGACGTGTGCAGGAGACCATCTGTGAATGTGGACGTGTGAAACATGGACGTCAGTGGTCTTGGCAACATACATATGTCTGCACCCGTATTTCTGACTATTGTCACCACCAGGGGGCAGACCGCTTCCAATCCAGCAAGCCTGCGCCTGATGGCGAAGAAATAGTTGTGCAACTCGAGTGGTAAAGCAAAAATGAGGTTTTATTCCCCTCCCGGGGTTGGATTGTTCAAACAGGTAAATAGAACACAAGCACTTAAACAAAAGTATCCATATCTTTTGGCAAACACAAAGAACATAAGGGCAATATCTTCTTGCTTCAAAGTGAGAAACACGGTTATATATTTCTCTGTAGCACACAGCCTTTCTGTGTAAAACCAACACGTAGTGTTTTTCTGTAGCACTAGGTTTTAGCTCTGGCTAGCATAAAGACATTTTCTCAGATGAAATCAATGTACAGTCCATCGGGTCACAGGTGGATGAACATTCACTGAGGGTGTCCACTAACATTGGTTCTTCTTCACATTCAAAACCCTCTTTGTTAAAGTATGCCTGGATATTTCCCCGTGGCGTGCCCTCGCGGTAAGTCTCTTTATTTCTATCCTCTGGTTGGGATAGATGGTATCTTTGTTCCCTCTTGCTACCAAGCTTTAGCCTGCAGGGTTTTCTTTGGGGTTTAGAGATTCCTACCAGGTCCTCATCTGACATGCATACGTCCTCTGGTAAATCTCTCTGCTTCCCTGAAGGCAGTGAATGCTCTCTGCTTAAACGGCTAGGTTGGGAGTTGCTGCCCTGCCCCCACCTTAGGCTTCCTGTATAAGGCTGCTCTGCATTCACACGATAAGAACTTTTGTCCTTCTTAACTTTTAACTGCCCACATTCATTCCCCAACTCCCAGCTTCTTGGTACATACTGTTTTGACACTGGCTTGCACTCATTCCGGCTAGAACGTAGCCTCCATGCTCCAACGTCTCTGTAATCAGCAGGGCATGCACACCTGGCTTCTGCACAAGTAAGCTGCTTCCTCTTGGTGGATTCTGGGTAGCTATGTGGGTGAATCCTTCCTGGTTCTGATTCTGAGTCACTTCCTAGGTTAAAGTGAGAGACTCTTCCTGGTTCTTCCCAGCCAGCTGCTGTAGGTAAGACACGCTGTCTTCTTTGCCTACACTGCTCACGCTGTTCCAGGTCTCTTACACTCAAGTCTTGTTCCAAGTCTGACTCCTCTAACAACTCCTCTCCTCGTGGCAGCTCCCTGGAGATGTTGCTCTTGTAATGACCCTCCTCTGTGTTCCCTGCACTGTCCTTATAAGGGTTGTAAGTACTTCTACCTCCCAGGTGTGTGCTATCAGGAACTAGGGCGTTTCTCTTTGCTAAATGTTTTCTCAGACCTCGTGGCTGCCTTTGTTGTCGTTGTCCCTGACAACAGCTGCCCACCGGGTCTGTTCTCCCGTCAGCTTTTGAACTGAACTGCTGTGAGTTTTGCATTTTTAAAGTAGAAATTGGGGCTTCTTCATCACACTATGCATATCTGTATTTTGCCAGATGCATGTCTCGGCCTGCCATTTTGAAAATGGACTGTACAAAGATCCACATAGGAACCCACATTGTACATACAGAGCCCAATATTCAAAGGGCATTTACACGGTTTACTGCCTAGTAAACCATGTAAATGGCTTAGATGGGGATATTCAGCGGCACTTATATGGTTAGTGTCGTTGAATATCCCCATCTAAGTCCCCTACGCAGCCCAATGCTATCCGGTTAGCACTGGGGCGTGCTTGGGGTACTCTGGAGAAGAATGGAGGCGGGGACTGCCACTAACTGGGTAGCAGCGATATTGGACTGCTACTCGGTTAGCGATCCGTGCCTCAAACTAGGCCAGCTTTTCGTTCGCCTAGTTTTAGCCACAGATGCTGACCAGGTAGTGGTGCAATATCGCTGTTACCCAGTTAGCCTCGGCGGCTCTGGGGTTTGTGCGGCGACCCTGGATATTCAATGCCGTCGCCGCAGCAGCCTACTCAGTTGAAAATCAGGCCCACATAGTCTATAAATATAAGTGGGGACATTTTCAAAACCAAAAAGGCACCCAAACCCAACAACCTAATCAAAAAGTGAGAAAGGTGTAAGAGCTGTCATATAATCAAAAGACCTGAGGGGAACCCGGCTGACGTTGGTTTTCACAGCCGTACTCAAAAGCTCAGGTACTACTTCCCCCTTTGTCTTTCATCGGCCATAGCTAAGAGTTCTTTTTATTTTTGAGAAGTATTTAAAAGAATAAATGAACCACTTAGCTGATAGAGCCAGGTTCTTCATACACTGAACCCACAACTTATTTTGTAGAGATGTTTATTTTTTGGGGTGGAGATCGGTCAATTTTAGACAACTCCGTCCAACAGTTGTGAGTTTGCTGTATGAAGAACCTGTCTCTGTCAGCTAAGTGGTTTGCTTATTCTTTGAAATGCATTTCAAAAATAGAAAACTCTTAGCTATGGCTGATGAAAGACAAATGGGGAAGTAGTACCTGAGCTTTTGAGTACAGCTGTGAAAACCAGAGTCAGCCGGGTTCCCCCTCAGGCCTTTTGATTTTATGATCGCTGTGACCCGGTGAAAAGCGGGATATAAATGTAGCTAAATCAATAAATGACGGCGCCTCCCCACTTGTATTTAAAGACTATTTTGAAAACGGAGACATCCAGCGCCATGGCAATAGTCAAAGAGGCCCTGATTTTCACCGACACTCCTTTGAGGGGAAGAAAATATTGTAGCAATGAGAAGCAATGCCCCTGTCATCACCAATGTTGAAAGTTGGCTGAAATGAGCACTTTGCAAATTCCTATTTATGCCAAGGTGCGCATCTAGACACAGACGTGTCCGCTAGCGGTTTGCCACTTGCGGCGCCATTCTGAAATTAAGAGCAACGGGTTTCTTTTACGAAATGCCTTGGACACGCCTCTACCGTACCCCCCATGTGACAAGGGCATAAGCCAGGCACGTGTATATTTGGGTCTTTTTAAACCGGCTCTTGGGACATGGGTGTTTTCAGACATGCAAATCAGGAATACGGCTCCTAAAATGACCCTCCCTTATTTATATTCAGCACCGCTATCCACAGAACCAGAGGTACTAAATATATGTATAGAGCAAGGGTTCTCAACCCAGTCCTTGGGACATACCTACCCACAGTGAATACGGATGAGATTTGTATATAATGGAGGCAGTGCACGCAGCTCTCAATCGTGCATATTCATTGTGGTTATTCTGAAAACCTGACTGGCTACGTGTATCCCAAGGACTGGGTAGAGAAACCCTGGCATGGAGCAGTGAGTACAGCCACTGTACAGACACAGCACTATTCAGTCCTATGTGGTTAACTTTAGAGGAACCTTTGTGCTGTTCTGTATTTATCCACATAGCCACAGGGGAGAGAACTGAATGTCGCCTCCACCTCGGCACTAGCTGGATAATGCTGGGGGTGGCCTGTAAACATTTTCAGTGGCACTATACAGATAGCGCTGCTAAAAATTGATAAATAGGGTATTTATCCAGAGAACAGTTGCCGCAATCCAGATAAAGGTGAACATAAGAACTTAAGAAATACCATACTGGGTCAGACGAAAGGACCATCAAGCCCAGCATATTGTTTCCAACCATGGCCAATCCAGATCTCAGGGTACCTGGCAGGAGCCCAAAAAGTAGATAAATTCCCCGCTACTTACCCTCAGGGATAAAGGGTGGTTTTTTTCCCCAGGTCTACCTTAATAATAGTTTATAGACTTTTCCTCCAAGAATCTGTCTAAGCCATTTTTTAAACCCAGCTACGCTATCTACTTTTACCACATCCCTCGGCAATGAGTTCCAGAGCTTAACTTCAGTATGTGCCGAGTGAAAAAATACCTTCTATGATTTACTTTAAATGTACTATTTTGTAACCTCAAGGCATGTCCCCTAATCTTTGTACTTTCGCAAAGAGTAAACAACTGATTTGTGTTGACTCATTCTACCCGAGGATTTTATAGACCTCTATCATATCGTATGCATTAAATTCATACAGCACACACTACATTTTATCTCCTCTCAGCCATCTCTTCTCCAGGCTGAAGAGCTCTATCCTGTTTAGCACTTCCTCAAAGGAAAGTCACCCTTTACTGTACCTTTTCTAATTCTGCTGTATCTGTTTTTTGAGATACAGCGACCAGAATTGCCCTCAATACTCAAAGTTCACTTGCAGCATAGAGCACTACAGAGCATTGTGATATCCTTTGTTTTATTTTCTATTCCTTTCCTAATAATTCCTAACCTTCCATTAGCTTTTTTTACCGCTGCTGCACACTGGGCAGAAGATTTCAATGTACTGCCCACAGTGATAACCAGATCTTTTCCCTGGGTGGTGACTCCTAATGTGGAACACTGCATCGTGTAACTATAGTATGGGTTGGTTTTTCCTCATGTGCATCACTGTGCACGCGTCCACATTACATTTCATTTGCAATTTGTCTGCCCAGTCCCTCGGTCTCACAAGATCCTCTTTCAGTTTTTCACAATCCACATGCACTTTAACAACTTTGAAGAATTTTGTGTCATCTGCAAATCTGATCACTTCACTCAATAAAAGGTACAGCTGTCGCCGCTGAATCTAACCCTGGATATTCGAGGTGCGGCCATATCCGACCACCGGCATGGAATATCCGGTTCTGTTGCACAGCGCCGCATGGCGTGGAAGCTAATCAGACAGTAGAGATATTGAGCCGCTGCCCGCTTAGCTCCCACGGGTAAAGACAGGCCAGCTTTTGCTGCACCTATCTTTACCCATGGGTTGCTAACTGGGCAGCGGTTCAATATCGCTGCTGCCCGGTTAGCGATGGGCTCCACTCCAGAACACCCACGACACGCCCCAATACTACACAGTTAGCATCGGGGCCCATGTTGATGCTGCTGAATATCCCTCCAAGCAGCATTTACACCGTTTACAGACCTGTGTAAATGCCTTTGAATATCCAGCCCATAGTATATGACAGCAGATAAAGATCAGTATGGTCCATCTAGAAAACATGAGCAATATCAGCCTGTCCCTTATAGTCTTGTGCCATCCAATAAATCCTAATGCTCCTACATCGGCTATGTTGTCCCTTCTCACACTGACTCCTTCCACTTCTGATACAAAGTGGAACTCCGTGAAGCTCCAGCAGCAGGGAAAGAGAAGGGAAAAATCATTAAGAAAACTAGGCAGCTGCCTAGAGCTGCAGCTTCTGGGCGTGCAAAATAGCTGCATTCAATGCATCATAGGCCTTGGCAGCCACTCAGACGTAAAGAACCAGCAGCATGTACCCGCAGGGAGGGCGGACAAGTTTCCGATAGCGCATTGACCTGGCTTTTGGAAACTGTCCTTATTATGTAAATGTATGATATCCGTTTTGCGCAAGATAGTTCTGGGAATGGTGATGCTGCAGTAATACCAATTGTTGAGTTTAATTGTTAAACTCTCTGGAGGAGAGGAGCTAGGGGCTTGGCAATTAATGGGCAGGCATAGGTACAGGTTTGTCTATGGTGCCCAATATCATTGCACTAGCCCTGATAGCAGGAATGACTGAACTCTGGCACTATCCTAAAAAAAGTAAATGAAAAACTACTAGTCCTACTCATAAAGAGCTACAAGACATACACGGCGCTGTACAGACATATATAAAGATGGTCCCTGCTCATTAGAGCTTACAATCCAATTAAAACACAAATATTTCCATCTTATAACCCTAAAGGGCAGCGATTTTCTTCTAAATCAGACCCCAAGAACTTTATCCACTGCGGTGAGCAGTATATATGGGAAGGTGTTTG
Organism: Ichthyophis bannanicus; assembly: GCA_033557465.1. Taxonomy (NCBI): domain Eukaryota; kingdom Metazoa; phylum Chordata; class Amphibia; order Gymnophiona; family Ichthyophiidae; genus Ichthyophis; species Ichthyophis bannanicus. The sequence goes on from CM066031.1 coordinate 840,732,577, forward strand.
TTACTTTTTAAAAACGCATCTTGCGATTTGTAAATCCTTTTGCAGAGGGTTCTATTCCATTCACCAGAGCTTCAAACATTCCTGATTTAACAGCAGGTAAATCATGGCGCTGTGCGCCCCGCCGCACCATAGCGCAGCTCGAGCTCTTCTCCAGAATTTCCAAGACAGGCAAGGAAAAAAAAAGTCCCAAAGCGTATCTCAGATCTTGGAATTACATGGTACAAAAGAAATGATGGAGAGATCGCTATAATAAGAAACATTTCTCTTACCAAATGCTTTCGGGGCATCTGGAAAACATTTCTTACTTGAGTGAAAATGACCCCTTCCTTCCTACAATGTCAAACACTTCCATTACTTCCTATAGGGCTTGAGTTTTTAGTTTTATTTTGGGATTTGGTTTTGGTCCCTTCTTTTTTTTTGAGGAGGGGAAGAGGCTGTGCTGATTCACTGGGCAGTAGGTGGTACGCTCATTATTATGATGCAGGATGTAAGGGGAAAGCTCTCCTGGGTACTGCATCAGAAGTCCTTATCTACCGTCATTTTCTCTGTTTGTTTGATATACATAGAAACACATGTTTTTACGTCTAGCAAACAGCACATTTTTCCACCATGGAAATGAGCTGTTCTGCACGTTATCCTCCCCAGCTACCTCCTCCATTCACTTGCACCCCCTCCTCCAAACACACACTTTCCCCGCCAGCATTAGGACTGAAAGTGACACTTAACTGTTTCTGCACCGGTTTTCTTCTTTTCCTGCCAGCATACATGCATTCCCCTGGCGGGATCATCGTCCACCTGCAAAAAGATAAAAGGCAACAGGTGCCCGATCAGAAAAGGGCAGCTCGGAAAGCATGTGCACCCGGGGGACCAGCGTGCACCACTTTTAAGACAAAACTTATTCCCTGCGAAGTGGGACGGCAGGGGTGGGGAGGGGGTTTCTTTTCTGGGGAAGTCTTCAAAGTTTAGAAGTGAGGAGGTGTGAGGCGAGACTCTGAAGATCATTCCTGCACCTCACGGTCCCCACCCCACACAAGAGACGGGCGCATCGCCTCCAATAATTCCGCCTGCGACCTCCTGCCCATTCATAGCTTGCACCCTGCTCCAAAAGTCGTTTGCAACCTGCAGCGGACTCTACGCCTGCAGCCCAGTGCCAGGAAAGTTCAACTCACCCTGCAGGAGACTTGGGGAGGGGGCGAGTGAGGTGCGGGACCCCCCTCCCCCGGGGGACAGCGCCCCTTTCTGCCGCACGCTCGTGGCTCGTGCTTTCAGCGCCTCTCGCACCGCGCTCTTGCTGCTGCCGGCGCCGCTGCCTCTTTCTATGTATTGCTGTGTTTTGGGGGTTTTGGGTTTGTTTGTTTTTTTTTAGTTTTGCAAGATTCCTACTTCCTTGTGATTCAGGTGGCGGATTCCAGCTTGAATGACAAGCGCGAGCTCCTCGCACGCGATCCCCGGGCAGGGCTCTGTGAGTGTCAGGCGCGACCGTGGGCAGCAGGGGGAGCCCGGGAGCCACCTACACAGAAGCACGCGGAGAACGCTCTGTTACTTACATTTGGGAAAACGCACAACTCCCAGGCATAGGAACATGCGATGCTAATACTCACGCAGGCATATAGAAACACACACCCGTATACAAGGCTTACAAAGAAAAACACATGCAAACAATTAGACCCAGAGACAAATATAGGCGCCTATTTACTAGGCTGTATGACTCAGCGGCACCTACCACCATCATTATGGCTATAATGCAGGATTTGTCAATAGCACAGCTTAAGACAGGACTTTTTTTTTTTAAATCTCAAGATACGTTTGAAAATAATGAGCAGTGAAACGTACAGTATGCAATATGAATAACACAGTTCCCAGAGTTGCCAAGTTACCCACTTCCAGGAGTGAGATTTTTTTGTCAGTTCTGGTTTTAAATTTGCCTTGCATTGCAGGATGGTATGTGTAGTCCCTGATTTTACCCATTGAAATCAGTGATGCAGGTCCCATAATGCATCAGAATGAGACTGTCAAAAATCCAGGATTGGTTTAAAATCTCATTCCTGGAACTTGGTAACTCTGAATTCCCCCATCCTGATCCCTAATTTTCAAAATCTAAGAGTGGTGCTGGCCCCCCTCGCAATCCCCTCACCCCAGTCTCTAATTTTCAAAAAGTCAGTGTGAACTCAGTTCTTCCTCAGCACTTATCAGGTCTTTCCTGAGTCTAGGGGGGGGGAGTGCTCTCCAGTCACTCCTGCCTTACTGGTTCCCTTATGCAAAATGGTGCCCATGATGCTTCCATCGGAAGTTTCACAGTAATAACATTATGAATTAAATTGCCAAATAAGGGAACATGCTGTTTCCCCCTGGTTAGTAAGCAGAGAAGGAGGTTTACAAGCTCACAAGTTCTTGAGGGCAATGCTCAAAGCCGCTTACTTGGGTCAATAGTGATTGAACAGGTTAAATAGCTGTCTGCAAATTGCCCCCACTTAGTCCTGATGAAAGCACAAGCTGGTTAAGAACATAAGAACATAAGATATGCCATACTGGGTCAGACCAGGGTCCATCAAGCCCAGTATTCTGTTTCCAACAGTGGCCAATCTAGGTCATATGTACCTAGCAGTATCCCCAAGAGACACAAGTTCCACAATGTTTGTACTGGGTCAAGCATTGATATCTTCGGTCACTTCTTAATAATGGTTTATGGACCTTTCCTCCAGGAACTTGTCCAAACCTTTTTTAAAACCCAGCTACACTAACAGCCTTTACTACATCCTCCGGTAACAAATTCCAGAGTTTGATTACACGTTGAGTGAAAAAATATTTTCTTTTATTAGTCTTGAATAGTTTACCCTGTAGCTTCATTGCATGTCCCCTAGTCTTTCTATATTCTGATAAGGTAAACAATTGATCTACGTTTACCCGTTCCACTCCGTTCATTAATTTATAGACTTCTATCATATCTCCCCTCAGCCGTCTCTTTTCCAGGTTAAAGAGCCCTAACCTTTTTAGCCTTTCTTCATTGGAGTATCCTTCCATCCCCTTTACCATTTTGGTGGCTCTTCTCTGAACCTTTTCTAAAATCGCTATATCCTTTTTAAGATACGGCGACCAGAATTGCACACAATATTCAAGGTGCGGTCTCACCATGGAACGATATAGAGGCATTATAATATCTTTTGTTTTATTTTCCATTCCTTTCCTTATCATACCTAGCATTCTATTTGCTCTCTTGGCCGCCGCTACACACTGGGCCGAGGGTTTTAACATGGTATCCACAATGACGCCTAAATCTTTTTCCTGGGTGGTGGTTCCTAATGTGGAACCTTGCATCGTGTAACCATAGTTTGGGTTGTTCTTCCCTAGGTGCATAACTGTGCACTTGTCCACATTAAATTTCATCTGCCATTTTGATGCCCAGTCTTCCAATTTATCAAGATCCTCTTGCAATTTTTCACAATCCTCTTGGGTTTTAACAACTTTAAATAGTTTTGTGTCATCTGCAAATTTGATAACCTCACTCGTTATCCCACTTTCCAGGTCATTTATGAATATGTCAAAAAGCAGCGGACCCAGCACAGATCCCTGGGGTACACCACTATTCACCTTTCTCCATTGGGAAAATTGGCCATTTAGCCCTACCCTCTGCTTTCTATCTTTTAACCAGTTCCTGATCCACAATAGTACACTGCCTCCTATCCCATGACTCTTTAGTTTTGCCAAAAGTCTCTGATGAGGGACCTTGTCAAAGGCTTTCTGAGAGTCCAGATACACAATATCAACCGACTCACCTTTGTCCACCTGTTTATTCACTCCTTCAAAAAAACATAACAGATTAGTAAGACAAGATCTTCCTTGTCTAAAGCCATGTTGGCTGTCTCCCATTAGGTTGTGACTATCTACATGCTGAGTAATTTTATTCTTTATGATGGTTTCTACCATTTTTCCTGGTACTGACGTCAAGCTCACCGGTCTGTAGTTTCCCGGATCACCCCTGGAACCCTTTTTAAAAATTGGTGTTACATTGGCGATCCTCCAATCTTCAGGTATTAGAGATGATTTTAATGATAGTTCACAAATTACTTATAGCAGGTCTGAAATCTCATATTTCAGTTCTTTCAACACCCTTGGATGTATACCATCCGGCCCAGGTAATTTGCTACTCTTCAGTTTATCTAATAGTTGTATCTTCCCGATGTATCGATATTTCCTTCAATTCTTCCGCTCCTTTAAATACCACTTCAGTCATGGGTAACATCCCTACATCTTCCTCAGTAAAGACCAAAGCAAAGAATTCATTCAGTCTCTCCACTATCGCCTTGTCGCCTCTTAGTGCTCCTTTAACCACTTTATCATCTAATGGACCAACTGACTCTCTCACAGGTTTTTTGCTACGAATGTACTTGAAAAGGTCTTTATTTCGCGTTTTTGCTTCCTCAGCAAGCTTCTTCTCAAATTCTCTCTTTGCCTGCCTTATCAAGGCCTTGCATTTGATTTGCCAGTGCTTGTGCTGTTTCCAGGTTTCGTCGTTTGGCTCTTTTTTCCATTTCCTGAAAGATGCTTTTTTGGCAACAACAGCCTCTCTGACCTCACCTTTAAACCATGCTGGCAGTTTTTTGGACTTCCTTCCACTTTTCTTAAAGAGTGGAATACAGCTGGTCTGGGCTTCCAAGATAGTATTTTTCAACAACACCCAAGCTTGATGTACGTCTTTAACCTTTTCAACTGCTCCTTTTAGTTTTTTCTTAACTGTTTTCCTCATTTTATCATAGTCTCCCATTTGAAAGTTAAAAGGTAGTACTGTGGATTTCCTTACTATCCCTCCTCCACTAATTAAATCAAAGGCGATCATGCTATGATCACTATTGCCAAGTGGCCCCAACACCCTTATCTCTTGCACTAGATCTGGTGTTCCACTAAGGACTAGGTCTAATATGGCTTCCCCTCTGGTCGGTTCATGAACCAGCTGCTCCAAGAAGCAATCTTTTATTTCATCTAGGAACTTTATCTCCCTAGCATGTCCTGACGTGACACTGACCCAGTCGATACCGGGGTAATTGAAATCACCCATTATTATTATTGCGCTGTAACTTTTGTTAGCTTCCTTGATTTATTTGAGCATTTCATCATCCATTTGGTCATTCTGGCCAGGTGCTCGATAGTACACCCCCACTTCCATCGCCTTCCCCCTTTTATATGGAATTTCAATCCATATAGATTCTACAGCAGATTTTGTTTCCTGCAAAACTTTAATCCTTTCTGAGTCAATGCCCTCTCTGACATAGAGCGCAACCCCTCCACCAACCCCTCCACAGGATGCATCTTATCCAGCTTGAAGGAAGGTGCTCTGGGTGGCTTTTTGGACAGAGTTGAACACTTGTCAATTGGAATTATCAATCTAGCTGTTGTTTTCCAGCTAAAGTCAGCTTAAGTGTAAAGTCCACCTCTGAGCAGTTTTCAAAAGGAAAATATGAATGTACTTTCCCTTGGAAAATAGGTACAAAGTAGCACACCTGTGAACTTTGCAGCTAGGTGGGCTCTTTAAACATAGAAACATGATGGCAGAAAAAGACCACATGGCCTATCTAGTCTGCCCTTCCATATCACCTACAATAATCCCCTTAAAGAAACATGATGGCAGAAAACTGCCCTTTCACCCAAACCTCTCTACATGGCCTTCGCTTTTAACTTTGTCAACAGAGAAGCGCTGAGGAGTAGCTTTCTGAACTACAGAGGCCGAGCAAAATTTGTCATCCTTCCTTTCCTGCTTTATGGCAATATTGTGAACAGTGATTCTCAATCAAGTATCCATGACAGACTTTTATGAGATAGAGGATTCAAGCAAGGTCATGTTCCCCACTCTGGACAGTTTTCTTCATATTCCTTTCCCATGATGTTATATCTAAGCACCATATTTCTAGTCGGAGCTAAACTATTGAATGGATTGTAATATGTTAAGCTCCAGCTCAGGGCCAATGCGTCCATTAGGAAAACCAGGCGATTGCCTAGAGTACCAAAGTTCTGGGGGAAGCAGCAGGCCAGCAGTTCAGCCCCCACTCCATGGCCTGCATGAGAAAAGGCGCTGAAGAGTGCGTCAGTTTCTTCTGCAGCACATTGTCAATCTCACATCATTTTGTGAGACTGACACTGCACCTCAGAGGAAATTGACGCACGTTCTCATGCTAACTGTGGAGCGGGAGGCTGAACTGCTGGGATGTTTGCTTATGAGGACCCTTGTACTGCAGAGCAGGGGCAGCTCTAGGTAGGCTAGACGGCTGCCTAGGGTGGCATGGTGGTTTTGTGCCACCCCTTTAGTGCCTGTGGCAGGCCATGTGCTTTGGTACATATGGCCTGCCACGTCTGACCCCTCTCCGATGCCATTTCTTGTCAAAGGGGGTCAGAAGCGCTAGGCTATGTGTGCCAAAGCACATGGCCTGCAGCGGGCACCAAAATGGTGGCACAAAGCTGCCACTTTTAAACTGCCGCCACTGCCACCAGCCCCCAAGAAGATGGAATCAGCAGGGGGTGGGGGGACAGCATGTCATGGTGTGGAGGGGCGGTCCAGCACACGGGGAGACATCAGAAACCCTTGGGCTGGCCCTGCTGCAGAGGAAACCTATCTGCTCTTAAGTGTGTTTCCACTTGCTGGCCATGGAGTTGGAGGCTGAATTGCATGTCACTGTGGTCAGTAGGTAGGTGGGGGGGGGGGGGAGGTGCCAGAAGGAAGGTTCACCTAGGGTGCCTGATAACCTTGCACTAGCCCTGCTCCAGTGAACTCTGATCCGGAATCAAGACCACCTCAACTTCAGTCATGAGCTCCAGTACATTGAGACTGGTGTAGTGTGTGCTCACTCAGAAACACATCTTTAGGCATCCAGACTACTTCAATATGCTATTCAGCTCCACTGCCTTACACAGAAACAGAAAAGGATGTCAGAAGAAGACAGTGTGGCCTGTCCAGCCAACAGCCCAGTCTCAAAATCCCTTCTTCTGCCATAGAGACCCTTGGTGATTGGCCCATGCTCTCTTGAACTCTGACATTGGCCTCATCTTTACCACCTCCAATGGAAGGTTCCTCCACACATCCACTGCCATTTTAATAAAGAAATATTTCCTTAGATCACTTCTGAGTTTCTCCATTTGCTATTGTCTTATGAACCCTAGTTCCAGAGACTCCTTCTCATTAAAAGAAGCCCGCCTCCTGTGCATTTATACCTTGAAGGTATTTAAATGCCTTTATCATAGCTCTCCTTTCTTCCTTTCTTCCAAACTGTACATAATAAGATCTTTAAGTCAGTCCCTATATGCTTTATGATGAAGACCATCAACCATTTTAGTAGCCACCCTCTGGACTGATTCCATTCGGTTTCTATCTTTTTGAAGGTGCATTCTCCAGAAGTACACGCATTACTCCAAATGTGTTCTTAATAAAGACTTAGACCAAAGCATTACCACCTCCTTTTTCCTGCTGGCCATTCCTCTCCCAGTACACTCAGGCATCTTTCTGGCTTTCCTTTTGCCTTTTCTACCTGTTTGGCCACCTTAAGATCATCAGATACAATCATTCCCAGCTCCCGCTCTTCTTTAGTGCACAAAAGAACTTCACCCTCTATACAGTATCTCTCCCTTGAGGTTTTACAGCCTAGATGCATGACCTTGCATTTTTTAGCATTAAATCTTAGCTATCAGCTATAGACAAGTCTTCAAGCTTCCCAAAATCCCTCCCCTTGTTTTCTACAACCTCTTGTAGATTTTGGTGTCATCTGCAAAAAGGCAAACTTGTCCTGACAGCCCTCTATAATCTCAGTTACAAAAATATTGGAAAAAAACAGACCAAGGATTGACTCTTACAGTATACACTGCTGGTAATTTCACTTTCCTTGGTGTGAACTCCATTTACTAATACCTTTTATTGCCTCCCACTCAAGCAGTTTCTAACTGAGTAAGTCATTTTTGGACCCATACCAAGGATGCTCAGTTGATGTGTAAGTCTCTTATGTGGAACCAAGTTGATGGCCTTGCTAAAATCCAAGTACAATACATGTAGCACTCTCCCCTGATCCAGCTCTCAGATCACCCAGATTTTCATCTGAGAAGTCCTACTTTACATGAAGCCATGCTGTTTTGGATTCTGTAATCCACTGGATTCCAGAAACTGAACTATCCTGTATTTAAGCAATGAGTCCGTAATTTACTCACCACAAAGGCCAAACTAAACCTGTAGTTCCTATCCTCCTCCTTATGTCCACTTTTGTGAAGAGGAAGCACATCCACAACTCTCCACCTACTCCTCAAATTAAGGTAGCCTTGAAAAATTCAGACAGCAGAACCACCAGAACTTCCCATCTCCTATTATCCTAGTTTAAAACCTTCCTTCTCAATAGGTTAGCCCAGTGGTTCTCAACCCAATCTTCTGGGACCCCTAGGCCAGTCAGGTTTTCCGGATAGCCACAATGAATATGCACTGGGTTGAGAACTACTGGTAAGCCAGTCTGTTCTGGAAGGCACACCACCTCTTCATTGATAGAAGAACACCATCCCTGCTCAGCAGCCCTTGGAAAATCATCCCATGATCAAGGACGCTGAAATGCTCTCGATGACACCATCTCTGCAGTTTTGCATTCATCTCCAGAATGCAAACTTCTCTCCCTTAGCCTTTATTCTTGAGCAATAAGATTGAGGAGTATGTAATCCTGTGTTGCAGAACCATGAAGTTCCTTTTGATAAACTCGAGGGAGGGGGGCTATCCAAGCAATATCATTTGTGCCAGTATGGATGAGCAGCATTGGATGATAGTCAGTAGGGTTGATAAGTCTTGGGAAACTCTTCATAGTGTTTTGGATCTTGGCACTAGACAGAGAGCACACCTCCCAGGACATCATGCTTGTCTGTGGATGTATGTCTCTGTACCCCTCTAAAGGGAATAATCAACCACAACTATCCTTCACTTTCTAGGCAAAGTAGTCACTGACCCTGCAGCTTCAAGGTGTACGAGCTCTAATTCTCTTCCTGGGATGGTTTCACCCCTTCCACTTTCAGGAATGCATACCAGCTTTTTGGTTCAAAGCAAGGTGGAGACAGGATGTTGATTCTACTGACTTTAGTGATTTACATCTAGCTGTCGTCTTGCGGTCCATTTTCATCTTCCACTCTGTTGGTGATCTTAGATGCCCCAGGAAGCATTTCATCAATGTATCTCTCATTATCATGGATGCTCCTCAGCCCCAACACCTCCTCTCTCAGTTCCTCCACCTGTTTCCCGAAGGAGTCAACCTACAGTCATTTTTTCACACTGAACTGGCTCCTCTCCATGGATCAGGATAGCCATCTGGTCAGAAGTAAAAGTTGTAACAGGGGTGATGTTTCCCAGCCATACTTCTGCTTTTAGGAGCTTGGTGCTATTGGAAGAAATGAGGAAAAAAGGCCCACTGAAGTTCTACATTTTCCTCAGCTGTCCTGCAAGCAAAAATCAGCTAATCTCTTTTAGTTGAAATCAAACACCTCTTTTCTGATTCCCCTGTGTATTGTGTGTAATCCTGTTTGCTTTCTTTGTGTAACTAAGGTACAGAGCAGTTTATCTTATCCTTTTAGACTATAAAATGTGTTTATGTATCTATTAGGTGTGCACTCTACTGTGGTTCTCTTTGTAGAAATACCTCAAAAATCTAATAAGATATTACTATTCAAGATTTTCCAGAAATTTATTTGCTTTCTTTTCAAGGATATCCATAAATGACTTAATTACTTCCTTGTTTTTCCCTTCCAGCCAATGCTAAGAAATTCTATCACCCTAATGATGAGTCAATCTATATTATAAGATTGAAAGGTCGAGTGGGTGGGAGTTGAGGTGGGGAAGGAGGGAACTTACATCTCAGAAGTGGGTGACATTAAAACAGTATTATTAATGTTGTCCCTTTGAATTTCCAATGGTAAAACAAGGAAAAACAAACACCTAAACATTTTCTCAAAAGATCCCTTTTTATAATGCTTCTAAAAGTCTTATAAAATAATCATCTTCTATAAAGCAATAAAAATAACCCAGCAACCTGATAACCAGTATTAAAAAAAATGTCCCTTCATTAAGAATATCAGGCAGAATTGTAAAGCCAGAAAATTACCATACCCTTAGTGTAGAACCCCTACCAGGAAAGGATCTCAAACTATTCCATATCCACCCCAATACAGATTCTACCCTCTACATTCCACTCAAGTCTCAAGCAACATCAAAGAGGGTCATTTTATAACAGATCACCTACTACTACTAACAATCATTTGTATAGCACTACAAGGCATACGCAAAACTGTACAGAGACATGTAAGATGGTCCTCGCTTATTGGAGCTTACTATCTAGTCACGACAGACAACACAACAGCTGGAAGGGGAAATGTAAGGAAACACATAGTTGGAGAGCAGGAGACTATGTGGATTAGGATCCAAAAGCATCCTCGAAGAGGTGAGTTTTTAGCCTGGATTTTAACAGCATGATAGATGGAGCCTGACAAACCAACTCAGGTAATTTGTCCCAGGCATAAGGAGCAGCAAGGTGGAAGGATTGTATAGTGGTAAAACCAGGAGAAACAATGGCTAGGTTGAAACCATGGACATTAATGCCTGCTTGCGCCCAGGCATACGTTTTAGTAGGTAAAGAACACTCATAAATCACATCCTCAACCAAACTCTGCCCCAGAACACACCTACACACCAGTCATGTGAAAGTACATGCTTTCTTGTCATTACACATAATTATATAAAAGCCCTTTTACGTGTTTATAAAGGCCTGTGATCACTAAAACTCCTTCATAAAATTACTTCCTTCATGGATAAGGCCAACAATTTGTACTAATTTCTTATCCTCCCTAACCTATTTACTGCTTTCAATAATGATGATCACGCTCTGTTCTTTGACACTCTGTACTTGGATTTAGTGGATCCTCATCAACTGCTACCCCATTGTTAGTCAGGGTGCCTCAGGACTTGGCCTGGGGGCCCTCTTCTTTTCTCTCTCTATGCTGATAACTTTCAGATCTGCTTCTGTGCACCAGAACTTTCACTCACATTCCAGTCCTAAATCCCAGCTTGCTTGTCCAACATCACTGCCTGGAGCTCAACACAAAAGTTCTTATCTTTGCAGGGCTGACATTACGGGGTAGCAGGGGGGGACCCCGAGCCTGCTTCAGACCCAAAGAGGCATAGCCTACAGATTGGCTTTGGGGCCCTCTCACCAGTTTTTGCTTGAGGCCACTCCATGTCTAACACCGGCCCTGTCTGTGGGTAATACTGTTATCCTTCCAGTCTCTTCATTCAACCTACAACGTCTCTCTCTCTCTTTCTCTGTGCACTTCCAAAACCCCACTAAATCCTGTAGTTCTTTCTCTTTATAACTAAACATCACCAAAATTAATCTTTTCCTTTCTGAACTTAGCACCAAACTCTTAACCATTCTCTCATCATCTTCCTCTTAGATTATGTAAGGAGATCCTTACAGGACTCCCAATGAACCATCTTTATCCATACAAGTTATCCTTAATTCATTTGCATAACTTACTCCAGTCTTATAACCATGTAAACTTTCTTCTCAAGTCACTGTATGGGCTCCTCATCTTCTTCGGTGTGCAGTTTAACCTTCCACCCATCTACAAGTGTATTCATTCTGCTGCTGTTGATTACATCTCTTCTCTTCCCCTCTCCCACACTTGTGAGCTCCGTTCATCAAGCAAGCTACCATTCTCTTCTGCTGCCAACTACTGACTCTGCATTTTCCATCTTGATGCGCCCTGTGCCTGAAAGAGCCTTCGTGAGTCAGAGCATCATGCTCTCTCTCTGATCTTCACACCCCTTGACATAATACTTGATGGAAGCCCCTTTGTAGCAAGAACAGTCATGAGTCATTTAAGATAAGTATTTACCAACTTTGTATAGCAGGATGGTATATGTTTTGCCTATTCTTTTTGTCAGAATAACTCAACCTCATTCTTTTTTTAATTTTAATTTTAAATTTTTTATCAGGATTCTACATAGTCAACAATCATTCCTGGCAAAGCACTTTCATATCCAACAAACAGAAACATTCTTCAAACAGTATCCCTTCCCCTCCTTCTAACAGACCCTCTCCATTTCTCCACTCCCCCATCCATCCCCTCCCTGGGAAGGTTAAACCTTTTCCAAATATTCCAACAATGGCTTCCATTTCTCCTAAAACAAGCCTACTTTGTTCTTCCATAGGGCCGTTAGTTTCTCCATCAATACAACTCTCCTCATTCTCTGACGCCACTCCAAAATACTTGGTGGCATCGCTGTCTTCCAATACCAGGCCACATTGCACCTAGCAGCCAATATGTTCGACCCATCTCCATGACCCCGCTTTGGATGTTCAGAGCATGTTATCACATAGATACTAGATCCCCTAACCCTTTGCACTCAGTCCTGATCCCCCAATATTAAATCTATGCGACTATACATGCTATGAAGCTGAAAATAATATAGGAAGTCTCTGGTTTATGGATTGATGAGCCTCCAGAGGTCAGCCAAAAATAATTCTTCATCCATTTTCTGAGCCTTCTCACCTCGCCTCCTCTCTCCCCATCCTTCCCGCTTCTTTTGTTCTATCCAACTTAGCATCAATAGCTACATTAAAATCCCCCATCTAGCAATGGCCCTCGCAGCTTTACCTTCAGCCAGACCATCAATCCATTCTAAAAATCCCTCTGCTCCATATTGGGTCTATATACATTCAAAAAGGTCACCATCTGCCCCTGCATTTCATCCTAGACCAACACCTCCCATCCCTGTTCCTCTCCACCCCCTGATCCTGAAAGGGCGCATCCCCCTAATCAAAATGGCCGCCCTGCTTTTTGCTTATTATGCCCATAAACACTAAAATAATACTGCGAGTACTCTCTATTGTGGCCTTGGGCAAGTCACTCAACCCTCCATTGCCTCAGAAAAATCCAAGTTATCAATGTCCCTGTTTAATGTACATTACCAAGTTTAAGTTATACTGTAAACCACTTTGACTGACATGATAAAGAGGTATAAAAAATCTGTTAAATAAATAAAATAAAATAAATATTGGGCAGTAAACTTCCATCTCTTTGCAATAAACATGTTTCCTGGATAAAGGCCATCTGCCAACTGAGGCGGATAAGTTCCCGAAACAACAGGCATCACTTCTGTGGAGAGTTCAGTCCTTTAATATTAAAGGTGCCCACCTTTAAACCAGAAGGCATAAGTCAGCATATTGAAAACCCACCTTGAATCCCTTCCCCTTCCCTCAACTCTCCCCCTTCCCTCTCCTTGCACAACCAGCAGACCACTCCTCTGCCACCCAATCCGGTTCTCCGCCAGAAAGGCCATACTCCTTTCTGGTCTCCCTCTGAATCATCTCTGTTCAACACTCTGCTGCGCGGCTAATCTTCCGTCTGCTTCGTCATGCTCATATTATCCCTCTTCTCAAGTCACTTCATTGGCTCCCTATCCATTTTCGCATCCAGTTCAAACTTCTCCTGCTGACTTATAAGTGTATTCACTCTGCAACTCCTCACTACTTTTCCTCTCTTATCTCTCCCTACACCCCTCCTCGGGAACTCCGCTCTTCTGGCAAATCACTTCTATCGGTGCCCTTCTCTTCTATTGCTAACTCCAGACTTTGCTCCTTTCACCTTGCTGCTCCTTATGCCTGGAACAAATTACCTGAATCTGTATGTCAGGGGCCTTCTCTGACCCTTTTCAAATCCAGGCTGAAAACTCACCTCTTTGCTGCCACTTTTGGATCTTGACTCGCCTGATCTCCTTTGTGTTTCCTTTCCATTCCCCCTAACCGTATCCTGTGTCTATAGCTACTGTGTTGTCTGTCTTAACTAGATTGTAAGCTCTGATGAGCAGGGAGTCTCTCTTACATATGTCTATGCAGCGCTGTGTATGTCTTGTAGCGCTATACAAATGCTCAATAGCAGTAATAATGTTCAGTAGTACATATGGATAATGGAGATCAAACAATTCCTGAATTTTCTTTTATGCTATGTACTAAACTTGAGAAATTCACTTCAAGGTTTCTTCCAATGGGATAAAGCTAGGGATCATCCAAGATTGTTTTTTACTTCCTTGAGGAGGGGTTGATTAAACACTCATTCTCTAATGTGGGAGTCATTACCAAGCCTCCCACAGAGCTATCACTGGTCTCAGGAAACAAAGGAACCTCTAGTAGGGGCTCTGTGTATGGGAAGGAACTCCTGGAGAAACGCCAGGGCTAGAATCAGATTTATGTAACACTAAAGCTCAAAATAGGTATTCTCTGTGGGTTGTACTTACTATAAGACCTACAAAAAAGGTTTCAGTCCTTCTTGGGCATATTTGAAGGCAGGGCTAGGGGAATCTCCATAGAACTATGACTCTTTAAACCTGGCTCCGGTCACGGACACTTGGAGTATGCTGTGGCCTTGAGGGATTATGCAGAAGTGACCCGTGACCTGCAGAGGTATGGGATCTTTGGTGATGGGGATCTCCAGCGATTCCACCATAATGGGAAATACAGAGCCCTTCAATGAGATCTCAAAGACAGCAATTTCCACATACTTCCTTGGCTACTGGGCTTTGCTGCTTCTGATGGCCACTTTCTGGCAATTCCAAACATAATGGCAGGCTGATGATCTCGATGACCCCTGAAGGCTCTAACACACTGCTGAAACTAGGCTCTAGATGAGTGAATGCAGCAGGCGGCATCAAACAAGGTGCAGGGGTCTTCTCATATAGGTTAACATTGTAATGATAGCACTGCCAAGCACCGGATGGCATCCATGCAACTCCCTTCCAACAAGGGACAAGTGTTCATTTCCTTTCAGATGCCTTCTACGATTACCCTTGATTCTCATGCCTTTTTAAATCCCTATGTCTTGATATTGATAAATAAAATAATTTTTCTTCCATTGTCAAATTCATCTTCTTCGCCCTTTTCTTGATAAAAGCAATCTTCAACTGTTTTTATAGATTCTGGGATTGACTTGTCTTAATGCAGAAATGCTCTCCTCTCTAAAATAACTGAAACTTATTCAGAACACTACTGTTAAATTTCGTTGTGGCTTTGAAAATTTCATCATGCTGACATTCTATAGCCTGTACATTATTGGCTCCCAGTCACTTTCAGAATTAAGACTCAACATTATTATTCTTTAAGATTCTCGTTGCAGGGTACCCTAGGTTATCCCCTACTCCCTTGCCCATAACCTTAGATCATCTCAATTAAATTTATTAGCAGTTCCATTCCCATCCTAGATACAAGTAGAATGTACCCGCTACACCACATTCAGCAACCTGGCATCTATAATTAGGAACTCCATTCTCCTTTACCTGAGATCTGCTTGCACCTTCTACTCTTTCAGAAAAGGCATTAAGATCTGGCTTTTCTTCCAAGCAGATATGCAAGGCAACTAAGGAAATTATTGCCTATGCCCATTTGTCCCTGTCACAAGGTGCAAAACAATGTGAGGACGGTGGCCAAAGTCAAGATACTAAGCTGCATGCAGAGAGGCATCACCAGCAGGAGGTGATAATGCCCCATATGAATCATTGGTGAGTCCTAACTTTGAGTATTGTGTTGAACTTTGGAGACCATATTTTGCTACGGAAATAAAGGGACATGTTTACAAACATGCAGTAATGCACTGCACATTAAGCTTTGAAACGTAGTGGAAGGGGGGCATTGGCCCCACTCTAACATATGGAGGCATTTCCATTATGTTCCTATGTAGTTAGTGTGGGCAGGGCCAGTCCATTCACTAGGCGAGCTAGGTGGCTGCCTAGGATGGAAGACCTTTGTGGGTGGCAGACCATATGCTTCAGCAAACATGGCCTGCCACCCCCCCCCCCCCACATGCTGAGCTGTGCCACCGCCCCGGCCACTGATTCTGGTGGTAGGATGGGGGGGGGGGGGCGGCTAAGCTCAGTGACAGCGGCAGGCTATGTGCTTCGGCACACATGACCTCCCACTTCTGACCCTCCTCCAACACAACTTTGGGGGGTCAGAAGTGGCAGGCCATATGTGCTGAAGCACATGGCCTGCCATGGGTTGCTGCTGCCGAGCTGAGCTGCTCCCCAGAATCATCAGCAGCAGCAGTGGGAGGGGGGGGGGGCGCAGTGGAGCAGCTCAGCATGGGGGGGGGGGCAGAAGGTGGCACAGCTCGGTGCACAGGGGGGGTGGCAGAAACCCTTGGGCCAGCCCTGAGTGTAGGTTCTGCACCATTTCTGTGATAAGCAGTTTACCAGAATTAATGTGAATGCACTCAACACCATCCATTGAGGTATCAGTAAGTGATGTTATTCGTCTCCAGCCCTCCCCACGTCTTCTCCGATCCGCCTTCAGTAACCGCCTCTTTCTCCCCTCCCCCTCCCAGGCCCACTTAGAACTGACCCGCCACTCCGCCTTCTTTTTCTTGGGCCCTGCTCTTTGGAACTCACTCCCTTTATTCCTTCGTCTAGAACTTTCCTACCCCCGCTTTAAGAACCTCCTCAAGACGCATCTCTTCTGCCAAGCCTTCGACCTTCCCCCCCCTGACGATGGTGCCTTGTCCCCTGGCCGTGCCCCCCACCCCCCATGATCATCCCCTTGATAGTCCGCTCCCCTTCCCCTTCCTTTTCTCCCTTTCCCGCCCTACTGTCCCTCTTGCCCCTACTGGGCTCTTCCCCCTCTCTGTCTTTAATCTGTCCCCTCCTTTCCTATCAGTTTTTGGCGTTCTTTTCTGACTTTGTTTCCAGTAGCCTGTTGTTGTATTGTACACCGCCCTGATGCTTCGGCCTGGGCAGTCCATCAAATTCTGTAAATAAAGATAAAGATAAAGATAAAGTGCAACATTGCTTGTTAGTATGCATTGAACCACAAGGTTAGGCACACACTAACCAGCAATGTTGCATGTTCTGTTCCTGAACTGCCCGGTCTCTGCCCCAACCTACATTAAGTGGTTAGCGTAGGATTCTAAGTGCGGCCGCATTTTTGGCATGCAGTAGCAGTTACTGCAGCACACTTAGGGGTATGTTTACTAAAACGCGGTAAAGTTACCAGCGGTAAGGGCAGCATTAAGGTACCTGTAGCCATATTTGGAAGTGGGCAGGTAGGGGGTGTTCCGAAAAAAAGGGAGCAATGAGCCATTTAACGCATTTTAACAGGTCGCCTTGGCCATTTAACGCACACTAACAGGACATCGCACTTTAAGGTGACAAGCATGCACCTTAGCACACGTTAAGGCTGAAAAACATGTCTTAAGTGCCCTAAGAGCTGTAAGGTGCCCTAACATAAGGCAACTTAACTTAAGGTGCCCCAAGTTAAGGTGCCCTAAGGGCTTTAAGGTGCCTTAATCTAAGGCTTGGGATATACAGCACAGTCACCCAGCAAGCAGTTAGTGATTGGGCCCCCAGGAAAGGAAGCACACCCATATCATTAGATGCAGACCCTATATGGCACTATGGGGATACATAGCCATGCCATGGTGACTGCTCGGTCAGAGTGAGAGTGTCCTCCCATCATGACATGCTGTGGCCACCCTGTCCATACAGGTGGTGGCCAGGCACTACGACGTACCAGTCATTGCCCTACCCCCGATGCAGACGCATCCTGGCCAATCCGCCCTGTTTTGGCCATACCCACAATACCTTGCTCTTCATCATGCACATTTGCAGGCTAATGCTGGAAACAGTGTAGGCAGTGCGAGGCTCAGTGAGGTGCAGAACGCCACAAAACAATGGATAGAAATGCACACACTCACCCATACCGAAGCACTGTGCAACACTGGGGATGGGTGGCAGTTCTGGCTGCCACTCTGGTCCCAAGCTCAGTGCAGGCATTGCTAAGGTGTGCTCATCGTGCAGGAGCTAGTAGGAGTGCTCTGGTGCTAACTGCTGCTCCGTGTGCAGGAGCCAAAAGCCTGACTCTCCATCTAGCTGTGGATAGTGGAGCCTGTCTGTGTGGGTGTTTGTACCCCTGTTTGCCACTGCATTGGGGATTGCACATGTTAGTAGTGTATCCGCAATGTGGGGTAAAAGGTTGGGACATGCACTAAAGGATCCACAGCCAGGACCCAAACCAATGACCCTCTGCTCCACAGCATACGGACTGTGTGTAGTGTACCACAGTGCTGCCACATAAACACCTCTGTCCCTGGAGCCAACAAGTTTCCCATCAGACAGATCTTGACATGTTGCACTGCGCACAGTGCACTGGAACAGGGCATAGGCTTAGTCTGCTGCAGGTGGGTGCCACTGCCTTCTCCACCACCAACCCCTCCTGCCCCGCCATGCTGACATACCCATGTGCTGTTGGTGCTGGCAGTGCGCAGTCCCAGGCCATCCAATGTGCAGGTAGGTGGGTGCCTAGGGTGCAGGGTCTGGGGTGGGAAGGCATACATGGACATCTACACATCCCCCATGCCTGCCAATGTTGTGCCCCTTCCATATGGGGGAGAGACTATTGGCTAGGGTGGACCAGATAAACGTGGGTAGATTGTGTTATGCTAGGGGATGCAATGCAGGTACAGTGTACCCAGTTTGGATTACTGGGTGTATACATGTTTCAGATGATGCGTGGTCACACCCTGCACTGCCTTATCAGGTGCTGTAGTAAAGGGTGTTCATTTTGCTGGGTTTAAGAACAGTTTGGGATGTTTCCTGGGGAAGGTCCGTAGACCCTTGTTAGAGTGGTCCCCAGATTTTCACTGTTTGCCCCATTACAGGCATAGTGGTTCCTGTGTGATGTTTGGGGCACCTGATGAGTACGTGTTCTCTGGATGGGACACTGTGGAACACAGAATACTGGGCATGTTTGACCTTGGTCAGATGCTGTCTTGCTGTTTTTCAGTTCCTGTGTGACTGCCTAGTCTGCCCTGTGCTCCAGCTGCCCCCACTGCATGATTCACCTGCAGCCCCCTTTGCCCCATCACCATAGTGCCCTTTCCTACTTGGGCACTATGCTGTTGCTGTAAATAGAGCACTACTATCACTTTTCTTGGGCTCCCTGTCTGTGCTGTACATTGCTGACAATGAAATGGTCTCTCTCTCCTGCAAATGTGCATTTACAGACAGATTTTCACTGGTGGTAGAATCCTGGCATTAATGTTACAGCTTTAGTGTAGGAGGGGCTTCTACCCACCCACTCCCCACCCATTGACCCCTTACTCTCCACTCTCTCCCCGCCCTCTGGGACATTTACCACTGCCGGTAATGTTAAAGCGCGTTAACGTTACAGATGCTACATTAGCGCCATTTAGTAAACATACCCCTTAGTGCGCATTAAAACCTATGCTGACTATTAATGCACTCTAAAGTAAACATGCCCCAAAAAGACTTGAAGGGGTTCAGAGGAAGGCAACCCAAACAATATCAGGCTTATGCCAAAAACCTTATAAGAAGAGACTTGAAGACCTGAATATGTACACCCTAAAAGAGAGGAGAGACAGGGAAGATATAATAAAGACATACTTGAAAGGTATTAATGAACAAACAAACCCTTTCCAAAGATGGAGAACTTATAGAACTAAAGGGCACAGAATGAAATTGAAAGTAGGTAAACTTAAAAGCAACATCAGGAAATGCTTTTTACAGAAAGGGTAGTGGATGCCTGGAATGCCCTCCCAGAGGAGGTAGGGGATACATAAACAGTGACGGAATTCAAAAAGGCATGGGATAAGCACAGAGGATCCATATATAGCAAAAAAATAGAATCACAGCAAACTTAAATGACTGAATGATTTTTACACTTCAAAAATAGAAGGTCGGTGCAAAAAGAGGAAGGTCAGCAATGAGATGGATCGATACAATAACAGCAGCTATGGAAGCCACTCTGTCAACCCCTGTACAATGAGTCGCCTGACTGAAGACTGAATGCAGTTTAGGACAACTATCCAAAGGGTCGCCATGAGTCAACACTGACTCAAAGGCACTTAACAACAACAATACAACCTGCATGGAGCAGCAGGTACAACCTTAAATAGAGGCAAGGAAAGGGGTAATCTGCATGGAACAGTAGGTACAACTACAATTCCTGCCACCTTACTGGACTGACTAGACAGACCATGCTGGTCTTTATCTGCCATCATTTACTATGGTTCTATGTTTCCATAGGTCTGTTTTAGTATAACAATAAGACCCTTTCTGACTTTGTCTTGGTTATTTCTTAATTTTTGTATTGTAAATTTTCTCTTCTCCAGTCCATGTTTTGTCCTTGTCCCATTGCTATGTAGGCTATTACTAGTATGTAAACCGCTTTGCAATGCTAGTGAAAGGCAGTACATGAAGCAATTAAACTAGCCTAAGCCTTCACTAGGTGGTGAGATACGGCTCTACTCTGATCTCCAGATCCCATTGTGGGGAACACGTTATTACTGATGGTGGTAGTGACTTCATTGGTGGTCACCAGCCCCTAGCTCCCCTTGAAGTGCAACATTAAGTTGCCATCTTCCACTCCAGACTGGAGAGAGGTAATCATCAACTGGATCATCACTGCTCACCAAGCACAAATCCTCAGGGCTGAATGATTTGTGAACTGGCTCCAAGTATGGAGAAGGTTTCACTTTCCAGACTGGCTTACTCTGCCAACTGAGACTCAGTCTCCAAGTTACTTCAGAGTGAACTGGCCATTGGCAGATCTTGCCTTGTGTAGAGAGCAACACACTGTGTGTTCTCCACGTTTCTACAACTCTGGTTGACTGCGCCCCTTCTACATCAAGGTTGATGTCGCAGACAAGCGCAGAAGATTCTCCTTCATGAGGTTTTCATGTGCTTCTTTTATTTTCTTTCCCTAGTGGCAGGAACAGAGACCATTTTTAGCACAGTTGTACCACCATTTCCTAAAGCTTTGTAAATTTGGACAAGGAAACACCTGATTTCAAGTCTCCTATGCCATCTTATTTTATTTTATTTATTTAACAACTTTTATATACCGCGCTATTTGTTATCAGTGCGGTTTACATTTAACAAAAGGTTGCACAGTCAGAAGACTGTACTGTGCTTACATTATAACAGGAGTTTAAACTTGGAGCAACAGGGTAACTATAGACATATGTACAAAAACAATTGGAACAGGAGTTTAAACTTGGAGTAACAGGGTAACTATAGACATATGTACAAAAACACAATTAGATTAGGTTGGAGTATACAAAAAGAGCTAAGGTAAGCTCGGAAGTATATGTAACAGGGTTATTTAAGTTGAGCATGAAAGGTTTGTGGGCATTGGTGAGTGGGTGAGCAGAGGTGGGGTGGATGCTTGTGCAAAGTGAAGTAGAAAGATGTGATGTTTGATTGCCTTACGGAACTGAATAAGGTCTCTGATGGATCTAATTTCTGGTGGAAGTTCGTTCCAACATTTTGGGGCGTAGAAGGCGAAGGTTCTTTTCCTGGTCGTCTGGGTGCACTTGATGGACTCTTTGGGGATGATCAAGGTGTAGTCGGTTACTGGCCTTCTAATTCGGTTTTTCGGGGTGGGTGTGATAAGTTCGCTGAGTGTCATAGGGGCTAGGTTGTTGATGAACTTGAAGATGATGAGAAGGATTTTGTATGTTAATCTGCAATGAATTGGTAGCCAGTGGAGTTCCTTGAGTATCGGGGTGATATGGTCTGATCTTGCTAAACCACAGAGCACCCGCGCAGCTGCATTCATAGCGAGCTGTAGTGGGTTAAGGGTGTTCTTGGGGAGTCCATACAGGGCAACATTTGCGTAATCGAAGTGTGGTAGAATGAGGGCCTGGAAAATGGTCCGAAGTCATTATGAGGTAACATGGGCCTGAGGTGCCTTAGCGTTCTAATTTTATTGTAGACAGATCTGGTGGTGTTTCGTATGTGCTCCTTAAAGTCGAAATGCTGTTACACATCAGACATTATTTCTATGTAGCCTCCTCCCTCCCTCCCTCCCTCCAACCTCCCCACAGTACACCTCTAAGACAAAGGACTTGCATAGTACCAGGGTTAAGCCTCAGTAGCCTTCTCCAAACCATGGCATAGATTCTTTGACGGGGAAAGAGATTCTGCACTTCAGAGCCCAAGGTAAACGACTAACTAGTTCAAGGAGATACTTTATAGAAAGTTGTAGTGGTCTGAAATAGAAGTCTTTATGGGAAAAATTTGTTTAAAGTACAACAGTTCAATGGTAACAACTCCAGTTGCAGCATTCAAGTATATAAATAGAATAGATATTTCTCCTAGGACATCACGACTACGACTTATAATTTATACAGTGCTACTAGGCATATGCAGTGCTGTATAAAAACTCATAAAATAAAGTCCCTGCTCCACAGAGCTTACACCGTCTTTCCCTTCCTTTGAACTTTGAGTTTCTTTTGGACTTCTGGGCTCTCTTACTTCCTAAGGACATTGTTGGTATCTCTCGCATCAGATATGCCAGTCTTTTCTCTTAGCTCATTTTCATCTCTCCTTCACTGGATTCTTTTGCCATCCTGGATAATGAACTGGTAGGACAGCTCTGTCTCTTTCCCTTTCCACACTGCTGGGATACCTCTGGATAGGTGCCTGGTATACACCACTCATCTCCCCTGGAACTCAATTCAGGATTTTCTCTCCCCATGAGAAGCAGACCCAAAGTGTGAGATTTATACCCCAATTGGAGGGACACTCTCCACTGGACTGCAGGATCCCTCAGGAACAACTATTTACAGTACAGTATCAGAAGCTCCAACAGAGGGATGTTGCTCTTTGCAGAACCGGTCCAAGGGTTTCTGCTGCCCCACCCCTCCCTGTGCCGTGCCACCCCCACTCCGGCATCCATCATCTCACCTGAAGGATGTGGGCAGCACAGTGGTCTCTCCATGATTTTCCAAAACAGAAGCTTTCTGTCACCGCGTCAATGCCATGGTGGTCCTTAAAGCACACATATGTGTGCATGCACTCTGGCCTGCTGGTCCTTCCCCCTCCGACATAACTTCCTATCAGTGGGGGCAGGAACAGCAGGCCGTGAGTATGCACATGTACGTGGGTGCTTTAAGGTCCACCACAGACTGATGTGGTGGCAGAAAGCCACTACTTTGAAAATTTGTGCAGGGGCTCTGTGCCATCCACAGAGGTCTGCTGTCCTAGGCAGATGCCTAGTTTCCCTAGTGAACAGGCTGACCCTGGCTCTGTGCTTCCATTGCTGGACCATAGACAGAAGGCAGACTTCCTGCCTCTTCCTGTCTCCAGTTCCAACCTGCTTCTGACCATTACCCTAGACTAGACCATTGTGGACTAGACTCTTGGAAAGGAGTACAATAGCTAAATAGTTCAGTCCACTCTACTCTGACAACTTCAGTACTTTCTCCACTGAAAGCAGCATAGACCTTAGTAAAAGTGTTCAAAGGCTTCTTTACAGTGGCAATGCACTGTGTTTGTTTAGAGATTCATAGTGCACAATAAGAGCGCTTTTTCTATGTGTACATGTCCAATGTGGCTACCAGGAGCTTTACAGGTATGGGATGGTTCTGGACTTGTGAGGTAGATGAGTAGGTTAGGATTTGCCATTCCCCAAGGAAGGAGTAAGAGTACAAATTGGGTCTCCTATCCTGGTTCTCATCTTATCTCTCCCATCACTCTTTCAGTGTTTGCTCTGGTGGATCCTCCTCTACTGCTATCCTGCTCTCAATTGGTGGACTCTAAGGAACTGTAGCCCCACCTCTAGGTCCACCCCTAGCTAGCCAGTCTTTGTCTTCCGCCTTGCCAGCAAGACGTCTTTTCTACTCTCACAAACTTCTACCAAGAAATTCCTAACATTATGAAGAAACACCATGCAAAGCCCGTTTTTAAAAAGTGTCCGAAGTGTTCCAGAAAGATGAGCAACTCGGATGCTCACCAGCTATGCCTCCGATGTCTGGGTAAGGAACACCCCGTGGAGCACTGCTCCCTCTGTGCCCGCATGTCTCCACGGGCCTTAAAGTCATGCAGGCATGCCTTGACTGAAAACCTGGCCCCCTCCAGATCTCCCTCTCTTCCTGCTACCATGACTTCTTCCTCTGACGAGGATCTCCTCTCCAAGCTCCCCAGCGCCTGATTCCGCTGCGGCTGTTGCTTCGGCAGGAGATGTGCCGAAAATGGCCTCCATCTCCCGCCGCGACAAAGGAACTGTTCCTCCCATGTGCTCTCTGCTCCACGTGGCCTCCACGGACACCATCGCTGCAGAGACTTCCTCCTTGCCGCACGTCGAGCTTCCGGTTCCTGCTCTTCCGGCCTCCTACCAGCTGACTGTAACTTCCTCCTCCGAACGGCGCAGAAAGTCCAGCCCCCAACGCCGGGACTCCGAGAAACGGCGCAGAGGCTCTAAGAAACGCCATCAGAGCCGGAGCCGGGGCCGGAGTCGGAGCCAGAGCGGACACCGCTGTGATGGTCACAGACGAAAACGGCGCAGCTCTTCAACAGCAGCCAGGAAAGGGGACACAGACACCGGCGCCAAAGCAGATCATGCCATGGAAATACTCCCTCCAGCCACAAGAGATCTAGGCAGTCCTACTCTAACAGCCCCAGCGAACACAGCATGTTCTTATCTTCTTCCCCCTCCTCCTCCCTTGGATCTAACCTCATTCACCAGGAGGACAATGAAGAACTGATTCCTCTGCAACCGCAGACACCTCCTCTGGCTGCACCCCCCCCCCCCCACCCCGGCTACACCCGCCCTGGCTAACCCTCCAGAAACACTGCAAATCCTCTCAGGCATGTTGCAACAGTGGGCTTCCACCCTCTCCGCCCTATCCTCGAACCAAGCGCTGCAGCCCCTGCCTTCTACTACAACCCAACCGCTGCAGCCTCTTACTACAATCTCTCAGTCTGCCCCCCCCTGCAGTCTCCTATTTCCACACAACCGGAAGAGAACAGAGCTGAAGTGCTTTCGCAGGCTCGGTTTTCATCCCACAGGGACTCCCTTTCCACCCCTGTCTCCGACCACCCCCCAGAGGAATTAACCTACCCTAAATTTGTGCGCAAGGTCATCTCGGCACTCTCCTTCGCCGCAGTCGACACCCCGGACCAGTGCGACGAAGTGCAAAGTGCACTCAAGTTCGTGGACACTCCTAAGACCATCACCGCTCTGCCTGTCCATCAGCTCCTTCAGGACAACCTCTCCAGGATGTGGCAGACCCCAGCTTCAAATCTGACCTGCCCACGCAGATTGGACTCAAAGTACGTAATTCAGACCTTGCCAGGGTTTGATAAGCAGCAACTCTCCCATCAATCCATTGTTGTCGAATCAGCCCTCAAACGCTCCAAGTCCTCTTGCAACACCACCAATGCTCCTCCTGGAAAATACAACAAGCTCCTCGATGATATCGGAAAGCGAGTTTACCAGGGCGCAATGCTGAATGCCAGGGTAGCGGCACACCAGTTTCAGCACGCCATCTACCAGGACCTAATCATAACTAACATCAAAACTGCCATCGCCCAACTCGTGGAAACCCCGCCGGCCATTACTACAGCTCTGACAGAGCTTGAGGACTGCACTAAACACCAGGGCCGAGCTGCCTACAACGCCTTTGAGACAGCCTCGAGGACCGCTGGAACGGCCATCTCTGCACGATGGCTCACATGGTTATAGGCTTCAGGCTTGCGAGATGACTCGCATGACAAGATCGCTGATGCACCCTGCTCAGGGGACTCACTCTTTGGAGACAAGGTCAAGAACACAGTCAACAACATGCGTGAGCGGTGCACCACTCTCCAGACGCTCGCGGAAGAAGGGATAGAGCGCCCTCAATCCTACCGTAAAGGTACCTCACATAAATCTTCAGCCCCCAAGCGCTACAATTCGTACCGCAAGTGGCAGCAGCCCTGGTACAAACAACAATCTTACCAGACCTCCTACAGGCAGAAGCCACGCCAGCGTGAGCGCATTCAGAAGAACCTGTCTGCACCGGCAAAAAACAACCCCAGTTTTTGACTCGCCGCCCTGCCCGCACCTACCCACGGGGGGACGTTTATTGGCATTCCTGCATTCCTGGGAAGATATCACGACTGACCAGTGGGTGCTCTCCATCATCAGGCAGGGTTATCGCATCAGGTTTTCCTCAGCTCTGCTTCAACGTTCACCACCCATGAACAACATTCCACCACATCATCTTGTTACCATGACCACAGAGATAACATCCCTCTTAGCTTCCAAAGTCATCAAACTTGTTCCTCCCGATGAGATCAATACGGGGTTTTACTCCAGGTATTTCCTCGTTCCCAAGAAGACGGGGGGTGTCCGACCCATCCTCGATCTACGGAACCTCAACAAGTTCATAATCAAAGAGAAGTTCAGGATGCATTCCCTGAACTCCATCCTACCCCTTATCCAGCCCAAGGAGTGGTTAGCCTCGCTGGATCTCCAGGATGCCTACACTCACGTACCCATCCACCCCTGCCACAGGAAGTTCCTGCGCTTCCAAATTCTGGGGAAACACTACCAATACAGAGTCCTCCCCTTCGGACTCTCACCCGCACCAAGAGTCTTCACCAAATGTGTAGCAGTAGCAGCGGCTCACCTTCGCAAGCTCGGAATATGTGTTTTCCCCTATCTGGACGATTGGCTGTTCTCCGCAACTTCCCCCAAGGAACTCCAAGTAGCAGTCAAGAAAGCCACTGCCCTCCTCTTGTTCTTGGGGTTTCTGATCAATCACCCGAAATCCCGCCTCATTCCGGTACAGAGACGAGTTCATAGGAGCTTACATAGACACAATCAGAGCCAAGGCCTTCCTTCCACGCGGCAGAATGCAGACCATCATCACTCTTGCCCGCAAAATACTCAAACCTCTCACATTCTACGGCGAGAACTCTCCTACGCTTCCTGGGTCACATGGCAGCAACCACTCACGTTCTCCCCTTCGCGAGACTACGCATGCGAGTCCTGCAGTGGCACCTTCGTTCACACTGGTGCCAGCACTCACAGTCCCTGTCCATTCTGATCCCCATCGACACGACAGTGACCAGGGCAATCCTATGGTGGACCCACTCGACGAACCTCGCGCAGGGCAGACGCCTCCAACCACCTGCTCCTGTAACCACGGATGCATCGGCGCTGGGCTGGGGAGCCCACTGTCTCGGGACTCACACTCAAGGTCCTTGGTTGGTCTCAGAAAAAGCCCTGCACATCAACGTCCTCGAGCTCAGAGCTGTCCGCTACGCACTTCAGGCCTTCCAAGAACTAATAACGGGCAAAACCATCAGGATACAGACCGACAACCAGGTGGCCGTGTTCTACGTAAACAAACAAGGGGGGACAGGGTCACGCACCCTGTGCAGGGAGGCTCTCTGCACTTGGCACCTGGCCCTCTCTTATTAATGCAGTCTTCAAGTCTGTTACCTGCCAGGAGAAGAGAACACAATAGCGGATCGCCTCAGCAGGCAACTGAACCCTCACGAGTGGGCACTCCATGAAGAAGTGTCATCGTCTCTCTTCGCGAAATGGGGCCACCCACTAATAGACCTCTTCGCGACACAGGACAACACCAAGTGCCACCTGTTTTTCTCAAAAAGACCTGCGCGCAACAGAATAGCAGCGGACGCCTTCGACGTGACCTGGGGACAGTGGCCCCTGATCTACGCCTTTCCCCCCAATCTGCTCATTGCGCGGACCATACAGCGCCTGATCAGGGACAAGGCGTTTACCATTCTTGTAGTTCCACACTGGCCCAGGCAGGTCTGGTTTCCATACCTGCTCCGCCTGGCCCTGGAATCCTCCGTTCGCCTACCTCTGAGACTGGACTTACTCTCACAGGACAACGGCACCATACTCCACCCCAACTTGCAGATGCTATTGCTAACGGCGTGGAGGCTGAAAGGATAACCCTTGCTTCTCTCGACCTTTCAGAAGAAGTCCAACAAGTCATTCTTGCGGCTCGTCGCCCGTCTATAAATTAATGAACGGAGTGGAATGGGTAAACGTAGATCGATTGTTTACGTTATCAGAATATAGAAAGACTAGGGGACATGCAATGAAGCTACAGGGTAAACTATTTAAGACTAATAAAAGAAAATATTTTTTCACTCAACGTGTAATCAAACTCTGGAATTTGTTACCGGAGGATGTAGTAAAGGCTGTTAGTGTAGCTGGGTTTAAAAAAGGTTTGGACAAGTTCCTGGAGGAAAGGTCCATAAACCATTATTAAGAAGTGACCGAAGATATCAATGCTTGACCCAGTACAAGCATTGTGGAACTTGTGTCTCTTGGGGAAACTGCTAGGTACATATGACCTAGATTGGCCACTGTTGGAAACAGAATACTGGGCTTGATGGACCTTGGTCTGACCCAGTATGGCATATCTTATGTTCTTATGTACCAGGAAATCTTACAGCCTCAAATGGCGACGCTTCAGCAGCTGGTGCGGCTCTCTTCATCTAGACCCATTCTCCTGCCCGGTGCCTCAACTCCTCCAATACCTCGCCTCTCTATCGGCACTTGGACTCAAGACCCAGCCCATCCGGGTACACCTGTCTGCCATAGCAGCCTTCCACCACCGTATCGGGGACGCATCAATAGCAACGCTACCCCTTGTGGTCCGCTTCATGAAGGGCCTGTCTAACCTTCACCCCCCCTTCCGAGAACCAGTCCCGGCTTGGGACCTGAACATCGTTCTCAGCCAACTCACAGAGGAACCATTTGAACCTTTACAGTCAACGGAACTTAAATTCGTCTCCTGGAAAACAGTCTTCCTTATAGCCATCACATCTGCCAGGCATATCAGCGAGCTGCACGCCCTAGTGTCTTACCCACCTTATACCATCCTCCACCACAACCGCGTCTGCCTACGAACGCACCCCAAGTTCGTTCCCCAAAGTGGCGATGGCGTTTCACATTAATCAGACCATTGAGTTACCCTGTTTTGAACCCGGGCCTCATTCCAACTCGGAGCAGCAAAAGCTACACACCCTTGACTGCATTAGGGCTTTGCGGTGCTACCTACATCGGACTTCCTCCCTGCAGAAAGGATCGCAGCTTTTTGTCTCTTACGATCCCAACAAACCGGGGCACACTGTGTCCAAGTGAACTCTATCCATCTGGATTTCCTCGTGTATCTCCCTGTGCTTATCACGAGCGGGGTCCCCGCCAACCTCCGGGGTCAGAGCGCATCACCTGCGGGCATTGGCCGCCGCCATAGCCAATCTGCGCTCCATTCCGGTGCCCGACATCTGCAGGGCCGCCACGTGGGCCTCCGTCCAGACCTTTCAGAAACACTACTGTTGGGACCAAGCCGCTCACGGGGACTCTGGCTTTGGCCTGGCAGTGCTATCCGCAGCTTCCGCAGCCACAGGCTCGACTCCGGCACCAGTCCACAGTTCAGTGACTGGTGCTCACGGTGCAGAGACAGTTCCCCGTGTTTTATGATACTGTGTTGTATTATATGACATTATGCTTATTTTCCAGGCCTAAATGAGCCCCTTCTGGCCTGTATTGCACAACTTCCCTATGATGTTCTCGCACCCTGTTGTTGAATTGTTTACATGCTAAGTTGCACTTGTTCACTGTTTACACGCTGTTTTGCACAACCTTGTTTGAACATCGCACTGTGCTCGCCCCGTATATGGGGCTCGCTCTTCACCGCATTAAATTGCCTTCTTGCACCTTATGAACCTGCCTCCTTCATTATTACCTTGACCCCCCGCCGCTGCATTGTAGCTTGGGAGGCACCACTTGTGCCTGACTCATCCTGCTTGTCCTGGGAGAAAGC
This sequence comes from Ichthyophis bannanicus, assembly GCA_033557465.1. Taxonomy (NCBI): domain Eukaryota; kingdom Metazoa; phylum Chordata; class Amphibia; order Gymnophiona; family Ichthyophiidae; genus Ichthyophis; species Ichthyophis bannanicus. The sequence continues at coordinate 840,762,214 of CM066031.1, forward strand.
GGAGTTACTTACCTGTAACGTGGGTTCTCCAAGACAGCAGGATAAGTCAGCCACACTTTCCCACCTTCCTCCCCGGCGGGGGGGGGGGGGTCTACCACTCCGCGGGAAGCCGCCTCCTAGCTCCTGGCATCGCCTCAGCTGGGGAAGATCTGGCTAGCTAGGGGCGGACCTAGAGGTGGGGCTACGGGCCATGCCCAGAAGGCGAAAGCCTTCTGGGCTACTGAGAGTACTTCCGTCTATGGCGCCGTCGGATGACGTCACCACTTGTGGCTGACTTATCCTGCTGTCTCTGGCGAACCCACGTTACAGGTAAGTAACTCCGCTTTCTCAGACTCTGTGGATAATTCTTTGCTCCTCCTTTTCCTTGACTTGCAACCTTGGGGTCTTCTTTGATGCCTCTCTCTCCTTTTCCACACACATCCAACTGATAGTTAAAACCTGCCATTTCTTTCTCTATAACATCAACAAAATTTGCCCATTCCTTTCTGAATACACTACTAAGATGCTTATCCACTCTTTAGTCACCTCCCGTCTAGACTATTGTCTCCCTCTGAATCATGTTTCCCCTTCAATCTGTTCAACACTCTGCTGCACTGCTAATCTTCCACCAGCCTCATCATGCTCATATTACCCCTCTTCTCAAGTCACTTCATTGGCTCCCTATCTGTTTCCACATCTAGTCAAACTTCTCCTGCTGGCCTATAAGTGCAATCATTTGCAGCTCCTCACTACTTTTTCTCTCTTATCTCTCCCTACACCCCTTCTTGGGAACTCCGCTCTTCTGGCAAATCACTTCTATTTGTGCACTTCTCTTCTATTGCTAACTCCAGACTTTGCTCCTTATGCCTTTAACAAACTACCCGAGTCTGTATGTCAGGCACCTTCTCTCACTCTTTTCAAATCCAAGCTGAAAACTCATCTCTTCACTGCCGTTTTCAGATCTTGACTCACATGATCTCCTTTGTGTTTCCTTACCATTCCCCCTAGATGTATCCCATGTCTACTTCTACCGTGTTGTCTGTCTTGACTAGATTGTAAACTCTGATGAGCAGGGACCATCTTTTACATGTGTCTGTGCAGTGCTGCATACATCTTGTAGCACTATACAAATGTTCAGTAGTAGTAGTAGGACTCGAGTGTCTGGAGTTGATGACCAGGAGGAGCAAAGAGGGCCACTCAAGAGGTCCATGATCATACTTCGTTCTCTGGAGGGAAAGAGAAGTTTGCAAAGAAGATGTCTCTATTCTCATTTGGAGAGAAGAGTCATGGAGGACTCTTCACTGGAGATAATGTCACAAGACGATGCTGATTCCCATTTCAGATGAAAAGGAGCCAGATCCGGGAGAGAGTCTTCCACAAAGTATTGAAGTAAATTGTTCAGTGTGAAGATTGGAGGAAGAATGGTCTGAGGTTTCTTGAATGGAAAACCCAAGGAGGAAAGAGTGGGAAGTCCAAGTTTGTTTTAGAGAGCTCAAAAGTGGAGTTTCCTAAGTGAAGATTACAGAATTTTGATTCTTTCATATTTTTCTTCTTTGTCTACTGTTTTGAACTGATTTGCCAATAAACCTCTCTAGGAATGGAGGAGTAGCCTAGTGGTTAGGGAAGCTACCTGGGAGCCAAAGAAAGCAATGTTTGAATCCCACTGGCACTCCTTATGGCCTTAGGCAAGTCACTTAACCCTTCATTGCCTCAGGTACAAACTTAGATTGTAAGCACTCCTGGACTGGGAAATACCTTACAGTGCCCAGGGCTGGCCCAAGGGCTTTTGCTGCAATCCCTTGATGCTTTTTTTTGGAAGCTTTAGCACCGCATCTTAAAGCATGTGTACAGATGTAGGCCCACACGGCCTGCCTCTCATTCTCCCTTCTGATACAACTTCCTGCCACTCTGACAAGAAGTTGTGTCGGAAGGGGCAGGAACGGCAAGCCATAAGTGCACGCATGCGCGTGGGCAGTGTAAGGCCTGCCGTGGCAATGAAGCGGTGGCAGAAAGCCACCAATTTCAAAAATTGTGGAGGGGATGGGGGTTGTTGTGGCACTCACCGGGACCTGTGCCCTAGGTAGCCGCCTAGTAGATGGGACAGCCCTAACAGTGCCTGAATATAATTCACTTGGAACTACTTATTGGAAAGTTGTGAGACAAATAAAAATGAGTTTAGAACGGAAATGTGGACTATTTCTAGAGTGGAGAGAAACATGTGAGCAATCTCTTAAAGTCAAGGCCTCCCATCAATTTCCAGACAGTGCAGACCGCACTATTGCAGCATCCTTTGAAAATGGACCCCTTCATTTCTGCCTAGGGTATTACACTGATTAGCTAATCGCTAATCAGGTTACACATACCATCCAACCTGTACCCTGGTCTGACCACGCTCTCATCCTCTTCTCCTTCCCCTACTCCACTCACAAAAGTCATCTCCCTTCTCAACCTCAAATTACCCGTAGATTTCAACAATTCAATGCAGCTAACTTTCTAGAACAAACAATCCCCCATCTTGACTCACTAATTGGTACGAGCTTGAACCTAGAGTCCCACATCTCTAATTGGAATCAAATCCTGTCTGCAGCCTCTCTACTCCCTCCTAGTCAATTTCCCCGAAAACACCATGGAAGAGCCCCATGGTTCTCCACAAACTTGAGAAACCTCAAAAGAGAACTGAGATGTCTTGAACGTAAATGGAGACGCTCTCAAGACCCTCTAGCACTCATTGCTTAACACAGCTAAACTCCAATCATACTGCTCAGAAACTCTTAACCATAAAAAAAACTACAATGAGAAGATTATCCAACGGTCTCTTAATAAACCTAGAGAACTTTTCTCTATTACAAAATCCTTAATAAACGAGCCCTTACAGCAGGACCTGACACTTAAAATTTCTGCTCAATCCATAGCCGACCACCTTATCTCCAAATTCCTCCCGCCCTCATCAACCACTAACCTACCTCACCTTACTGATTACTGCACTGATTACTGCACCCAACCTCACCAACCAACCTCTCCAAATTCTTGGAGTGAATTTGACACCCTTTCCTTAGATAACATTTCTAATGTTATTAAAGAACTTAATGCCTCAACCTCCGCTCTTGACCTTTGCCCTGTTCCCTGGATCAAATCTACCAGGAGTTCTCTCAGCCCTTACATTCTACATATTGTACAATCATCCCTCCAGACTGGTTTTGGGCCCCCCCCCCCCCCCCACTTAAGTGTGCCACTATTCGTCCTATCATAAAAGGGTCAAAACTAGACCCAACTTCTCCTGTCTCCTACAGACCCATCTCAAGTATCCCTTTCTTGGCAAAAATAACTGAAAAAGTAGTCCAAACTCAACTTCAGAACTTTATCGATGATCACTCCCCCTTGACTTATTCCAACATGGTTTTAAAAAAAAACCATGGTGTTGAAACCCTCCTTACCTCCCTTCTAGATTCATTATACTTCTACACCCAGAACCCTTCCCAAGGATGCCTCCTCATATTCTTTGACTTATCTGCCGCCTTTGACTCTCTTCCCCACCACCAACTCCTAAACAGACACTATGATATCGGACTAAGAGGCATAACTCTAAACTGGTTCCGTTCTTATTTGCAGGATAGAACCCAACAAGTTCGTATTGGAAACTATACCTCCCTTCCTTTCACCCTAAAGCAGGGTGTCCCTCAAGGATCCAGTCTTTCTGCTCTTCTCTTCAATATTTTCCTTCAGCCTGTCTGCAAGATTTTCCAAAACCATGGCATTCAATACCAGCTATATGCCAATGACATGATGTGCTTCACCCCATTTAACCTCTCAAATCCTAACTTTTCTAAACTAAATGAATGCCTAACCTGTCTTAAATCTTGGCTCTCCCAACACAACCTCATAATCAATCCATCCAAAACTGAGGTTCTTCAGGTATTCTCTAATTCCGCATACAGTCCTCCTCCCACCATCACTATTGGTGATCTGACACTCTCCATAAAAAAACAAGTGAAATATCTTGGCATTATCCTTGATCAGTCCCTCTCCTTCAATGAACAAATAAAGAAAACCACCACTACAATATATGCTAAACTACATATCCTCAGGAACCTCAAGCCTCTCTTAAACCCTGACTCTTTCTGTACTGTCTGTCAGGCCCTCACAATCCCTTCTCTCGATTACTGCAACCTTATCTATCATGGCCTCCCCAAGAATACTATACAGCCACTTCAACTAGCCCAAAATACCCTAGCACGGCTTATAACCAACAACCCCAGACGATCCCACATTACTCCAGTTCTCTACGATCTCCACTGGCTCCCTGTTCAATATAGAGTTAAATTCAAGGTGATAACTCTTATTCATAAAATCATAACCAATGAATCAGCTCCATGCCTCTCTTCTCTCCTTTCCTCCTCCACAAACTCAAGAACACGCCGCTCTATTACTAAAAATCTTCTCACCATCCCTACATCTAAAAGATGTAGTACTAGTATCTAGTACTACCTAAGGCAATCACGAAATGCTCTCAAGTCACTAGATCCAGAGCCTTCTCTTACTTTGCACCATCATGTTGGAACGCCCTACCATCAGGCATCAGAACCATCAGTGACCTCTCCCAGTTCAGGAAGGCACTGAAGCATCACCTGTTCTTGCAGCACTATGATGTTTCAGACACCCTCCCATACCAACCCACCTCTACACCCCAGGCCAACACATTAAACCCATGCACTCCATTGTCTTAATCCATAGAACTACAACCTCACCTTGCACCTCCTCTCATCAAGAAATTACCTAGATTCATTTAAGCTCTACATATAGCTGCATTTAGTTGCTTTGTACATAGTTGCTTTGTATATAGTTCTCATGTTCTCTGTTCTCTGTTTTCACTGTTCATGAAACCTGTTTAATGTATACCCAGTTTATTGTCCTGTTCATTGTAAGCACAGATCAATTTTTGAGACGTGTAGTTTTATGTTCATTGTAAACCGCACTGATGTCAAATAGCGCGGTATAAAAGAAATTGTAAATAAATAAATAAATAAATAAAATATTGCAAGCAAATTACTAATAACAGGGCTTTCTCACTCTATGCCCCATCCTTATGGAATACCCTTCCCCACAACCTGCGGAACTGTTCCAACCACTCTGAGTTCAGGAAGAAATTAAAAACCTCTCTCTTCCTTGAACATTTCTCCCTTCCACCTTAGTAACTAACCCCTATACACTCTCCTCCCTACATTTGGCCTCTCAAATCATATCTTATAGCCTAGTGTTTTTCCTTGTAAATTCCTATGTAAATAGTTAATCTCTGCTTATTGTAATTAGTTCTCTTTCATATTCATTGTAGTTTCGTTCATATTCATTGTATACCTGTTACCTGTTCCTTGTAAACAGTTGAAACACACTGCCAATTGTTATATGTAAACCGTCTTGACTTGTAGAAAGACGGTATATAAATCTTGTTAATTAATTAAATAAATAAATAAATAAAAAAGGGGATTATGAGGGGAAGTGATGTCACCATCTGGGATGGTGGCAAGGGGTTAGAGCTCTGCAATCCAGTTAGGCAATAAGCTTATACTAAGCCCCCAAATGCTGGGCTAGTTGGCAGTCGTGGAGTGCAACTAACCAGGAGAATGGATACAGCGGATGGTGGCATGAAAGAAGGCACCTGATCTAAAGGAATTTTCATTTGCATGCTGTCACCACCAGGGGCAGACTGCTTCCAGTCCAGCAAGCCTGCGCCGGATGGCGAAGAAATAGTTGTGCAACTCGAATGGTAAAGCAAAAGTGAGGATTTATTCCCCTCCCGGGGTTGGATTATTCAAACAGATAAACAGAACACAAGCACTTAAACAAAAGTATCCATATCTTTTGGCAAAACACAAAAGAACATAAGGGCAATATCTTCTTGCTTCAAAGTAGGAATAACTGTAGCACACAGCCTTTCTGTGTGAACCCAACACGTAGTGTTTTCCTGTAACACTAGGTTTAGCTCTGGTTAGCATAAAGACATTTTCTCAGATGAAATTAATGTACAGTCCATCGGGTCACAGGTGGATGAACATTCACTGAGGGTGTCCACTAACATTGGCTCTTCTTTACATTCAAAACCCTCTTTGTTAAAGTATGCCTGGATATTTCCCCGTGGCGTGCCCTCACGGTAAGTCTCCTTATTTCTATCCTCTGGTTGGGATAGATGGTATCTTTGTTCCCTCTTGCTACCAAGCTTTAGCCTGCAGGGTTTTCTTTGGGGTTTAGAGATTCCTACCAGGTCCTCATCTGACATGCATACGTCCTCTGGTAAATCTCTATGCTTCTCTGAAGGCAGTGAATGCTCTCTGCTTAAATGGCTAGGTTGGGAGTTGCTGCCCTGCCCCCACCTTAAGCTTCCTGTATAAGGCTGCTCTGCATTCACACGATAAGAACTTTTGTTCTTCTTAACTTTTAACTGCCCACATTCATTCCCCAAGTCCCAGCTTCTTGGTACATACTGTTTTGACACTGGCTTGCACTCACTCCGGCTAGAACGTAGCCTCCATGCTCCAATGTCTCTGTAATCAGCAGGGCATGCACACCTGGCTTCTGCACGAGTAAGCTGCTCCCTCCTAGTGGATTCTGGGTAGCTATATGGGTGAATGCTTCCTGGTTCTGACTCTGAGTCACTTCCTAGGTTGAAGTGAGAGACTCTTCCTGGTTCCTCCCAAGCAGCTGCTGTAGGTAAGACAGGCTGTCTTCTCTGCCTACAGTGTTCACGCTGTTCCAGGTCCCTTACTCTCAGGTCCTGTTTCAAGTCTGACTGCTCTAGCAACTCCTCTCCTCCTGGCAGCTCCCTGGAGGTGTTGCTCTTGTAATGAACCCCCCCTGTGTTCCCTGCACTATCCTTATAAGGGCTGTAAGTACTTCTCCCTCCCAGGTGTGTGCTATCAGGAACTAGGGCGTTTCTCTTTGCTAAATGTTTCTCCAGACCTCGTGGCTGCCTTTGTTGTCGTTGCCCCTGACAACAGCTGTCCACATGGTCTGTTCTCTTGTCAGTTTTAGAACTGAAATGCTGTGCGTTTTGCATTTTTAAAGTAGAAATTGGGGCTTCTTCATCACATATCCCCCCCCTTAAAACCTTACGTGCCGCTGACGTCCTCGTCTGAGAGCACTAAGCTGAGGGTGACTAACCCCTCGTCTCTCTCTTTTGACCAGCTGTACTGACGCCGATCGTTCTTGCCAGGGTTTTAATAAATTCAAGTGGTATACCTGTTGACGCCCCCCTTCATGCTCAACTTTATAGGAGACTGGGCCTACTCTGGCTACCACTGTGCAGGGTCCCTTCCACCTAGATTCAAATTTTGGACCTACAGCTGGCACTAGGACCAACACCTTGTCTCCTATGCTCAATTGCCGTTCTTTGGTCCCCCGGTCATAGTACCGTTTTTGCCGGCGTTGGCTCGCCTGTAAATTTTCCATGGAAACCCGGGAAAACCTTTCCAGGCGGTTCCTGAGGTCCCTGAGAAACTGGGGAACCCCTACTTCCTCTGCCTCAGGCTCGCTCCATTGCTCTCTCAGGATATCCAAAATCCCCCTCGGAGCTCGGCCAAATAGTAACTCGTAGGGCGATGCCCCTAAAGATGCCTGCCTACGCTCTTGGCAAGCGTACAGTACAAAGGGAAGTAAATTATCCCACTCCCCCATCTGTCCCTCCAATCCGCGTCGCAACATTTGTTTAATTGACTGGTTTAGTCTTTCAACCAGTCCGTTAGACTGCGGGTGATAGGCGGAGGTCCGGATGAGCCTTATCCCAAAGGCATCCCACACTAAGGCTAAATATTTAGAGGTAAAATTGCTCCCTTGGTCCGTTAGGATCTCTTGTGGGAAACCTATTTCACAAAATAATTTGATTATTTCTAAGGACATTGACCTAGCGGAAATATTCCGTAGCGGAATGGCCCACGGAAATCTAGTGGCAACATCTACAATCACCAATAGGTACTGGAAGCCCCTTGGCGTCCTAATTAAGGGTCCTACAATGTCCATAGCCAGGCGTCGGACTGGCGTGGCAATAGTGGGTGTGCTAATCATGGGCACCGGTTTCGGTTTTGTGGCAGTGACCTTCTGGCACGCGGGACAAGACTGGCAATAGCGGGTGGTCTCCTTAAAGACGCCCGGCCAGTAAAATCGGGCCAATATCTGGTCTATTGTGCCTTGTATGCCTTTGTGGCTACCCACGGGATGATCGTGTGCCAATCGCATTACTATTGTTTTAAAGGTGGTTGGCACCACTACCTGCTTGCGGATGGCCCCAGTATACGGGTCTGTACTTTCCCGGTATAACAGCTCACCCTCTAGCAAGAATCGAGGCAAGATGGCCCTACCCTCCTGAGCAAATTCGAAAGCTCTTTTTAGAGCAGGATCTGCCCTCTGCTCCTTTGGGAAGGATGGGAACTTCTGGACTAATTTGGCAGGGACCCATGGCAAATCTTCCCCTGCTACCAGCTCTGCTCTCCCTTGGGACCTATTTCTTTGCTCCCGACGTCTCTCTGCCTTCCCCTTTCTTCCTTTGGAAGGAAGGTTTATCAAATCATCATGTGTGGGGAGTATATCTACTAGCTCCTCTCCTTGGCCTTCCTCTTCATCTGGGGTTTCTTCCTTATCAGCGGGGTCTACCCCTATCTCGGAGGCTTTGGCCTGGGATCTGGTAGAAACTAAAGTAGTTTTCCTACCTAGGCCCTCTTTAAGACCTTGGTTAAACGGTGGCCAATCACGGCCTAAAACAAGCTTATAAGGGAGATGAGGAACTACAGCTATCTGCATCTTCTCCTGAGTGTTCATTCCTGTCACAGACACTCCATATCGTGGGTAAAATATAGATGTACCATGCACACATCTTACTTTGATTTTGTCCCTTGCTTGCTTTTGTGTGAAAGGGTTACGGGCGGTAATGGTCTGCCACATTTCCTGTGAGACCATGCTTTGGCTAGCTCCAGAATCCAGGAGTGCCAAAGCTTTTACGCCTTCTATCTGAACCTCTACCTGAATGCCCTTCTCTAGGGGGTTCTGTCCTCCCACAACTAGAGCATTATGTGCATTACACTTTCTGTACCCATGTCCAGGCTGGCCACAGTTAAAACATTTCATTTGAACTATTTTCCTCATACTGTTATCAGACATCTTGACATTACATGCACTATCACCATATGCATTGCTTTTAAAAGACTTTCTCTCACCATGCATTCTATTAATGCCAGCCACTTTTAAAACACCGCCTCCGGAGGTACTGGCTAATTCAGCCTCAAAATAGTTCTCCGTAAGGATGGCTGCGTCATTGGTAGAATTGCATTTTTGTAACAATATAAATGCTTTTATCTCCTGTGGAATGGCCTCCAAATACTGTTCCAGGAGGACGGTATCAAATAAGGACTCGACCGTCGCCCTTTCTGGAACGAGCCATTTGGTCGCTAGACTTTTTAATCTTTGTAATAAGGCTTTAGGCGTTTCCTTATCTAGGAGTTTTGCCTCTCTAAAGAGCCTTCTATAATGCATGGGTGTTAAACCCAGCCTATCTCTGATAGCTATTTTTACATCTGGGTAACTGGAAGACAGACCAACGGGCATGGTTTTGTAGGCGGCAAGCGCCTCACCAGACAAGGTCATGGCGAATCTTACTGCCCACTGATCGGTCGGCCATTTAGCCGCTGCTGCAATCCGCTCAAACGCATCGGTGAAGTCATCGAAGTTATCATATGACTTTAATTGTCCCAGTGATAAAGCACTATATTCCTGGAGTCCTACCGCCCTTGGTTCTGCAGGCTTAACCTCGGCTGCGGTAGCAGTTCTCTTGATAAGAGTCTCCAATAACTCCAATAGCGGCTGCTGCTGCTCTGTCATTGCGTGGATCATTCGCTCTTGGCTTTGCCGGGCCAGCTCTCCTTGTGCTTTCCATTGGACCTCCATCCAGTCCTTCATTTGCTGGGGATCCATCTCTTTACTGCGTCACGCACCTATAAAGAAAGAGAAAAAACAAGCCCACCAAGTGCGGCACAAAACAAGGTGTTTTCTCTATATGTAATTTTTTTTTTCTTTCTTTCACTTGCTGCTCCTAGCACCACAGCTCCCCCTTTCTCTGATCCTAGTCACCCCGTGCCTTCCTACCTTTACCTCAGCACGGTGAAGGATCGTGCGTTGAGAAAGCTGTAGGTTGCTGCACTCCAGGTCAGGAACTGAGAAAAATCCGCTCCGGTTTTTTTTTCCTTTTCCTCCGTCAGCAAACTTTTCCTCTTTTCAGCAAGGTAAATCCTTAGGTGTCTTCGGTGCTGTGCTGTGTTTTTTTTCTCCACTTGAAAAAAATCCGAAGAACTACGCCAGGTTATGTCACCACCAGGGGCAGACTGCTTCCAGTCCAGCAAGCCTGCGCCGGATGGCGAAGAAATAGTTGTGCAACTCGAATGGTAAAGCAAAAGTGAGGATTTATTCCCCTCCCGGGGTTGGATTATTCAAACAGATAAACAGAACACAAGCACTTAAACAAAAGTATCCATATCTTTTGGCAAAACACAAAAGAACATAAGGGCAATATCTTCTTGCTTCAAAGTAGGAATAACTGTAGCACACAGCCTTTCTGTGTGAACCCAACACGTAGTGTTTTCCTGTAACACTAGGTTTAGCTCTGGTTAGCATAAAGACATTTTCTCAGATGAAATTAATGTACAGTCCATCGGGTCACAGGTGGATGAACATTCACTGAGGGTGTCCACTAACATTGGCTCTTCTTTACATTCAAAACCCTCTTTGTTAAAGTATGCCTGGATATTTCCCCGTGGCGTGCCCTCACGATAAGTCTCCTTATTTCTATCCTCTGGTTGGGATAGATGGTATCTTTGTTCCCTCTTGCTACCAAGCTTTAGCCTGCAGGGTTTTCTTTGGGGTTTAGAGATTCCTACCAGGTCCTCATCTGACATGCATACGTCCTCTGGTAAATCTCTATGCTTCTCTGAAGGCAGTGAATGCTCTCTGCTTAAATGGCTAGGTTGGGAGTTGCTGCCCTGCCCCCACCTTAAGCTTCCTGTATAAGGCTGCTCTGCATTCACACGATAAGAACTTTTGTTCTTCTTAACTTTTAACTGCCCACATTCATTCCCCAAGTCCCAGCTTCTTGGTACATACTGTTTTGACACTGGCTTGCACTCACTCCGGCTAGAACGTAGCCTCCATGCTCCAACGTCTCTGTAATCAGCAGGGCATGCACACCTGGCTTCTGCACGAGTAAGCTGCTCCCTCCTAGTGGATTCTGGGTAGCTATATGGGTGAATGCTTCCTGGTTCTGACTCTGAGTCACTTCCTAGGTTGAAGTGAGAGACTCTTCCTGGTTCCTCCCAAGCAGCTGCTGTAGGTAAGACAGGCTGTCTTCTCTGCCTACAGTGTTCACGCTGTTCCAGGTCCCTTACTCTCAGGTCCTGTTCCAAGTCTGACTGCTCTAGCAACTCCTCTCCTCCTGGCAGCTCCCTGGAGGTGTTGCTCTTGTAATGAACCCCCCCTGTGTTCCCTGCACTATCCTTATAAGGGCTGTAAGTACTTCTCCCTCCCAGGTGTGTGCTATCAGGAACTAGGGCGTTTCTCTTTGCTAAATGTTTCTCCAGACCTCGTGGCTGCCTTTGTTGTCGTTGCCCCTGACAACAGCTGTCCACATGGTCTGTTCTCTTGTCAGTTTTAGAACTGAAATGCTGTGCGTTTTGCATTTTTAAAGTAGAAATTGGGGCTTCTTCATCACAATGCGCAGCAGAGCCACGGAAAGAGCCTGCCAAAATGGTCGCTGCAGAGCATCAGTGGCGGCGTGCGCTACCAGAGCATGAGGCCCCAGAGGAGAGCTCCGAATCAGGAGGTGAGGACAGTGTGTCACTGATGGATTTACGGGGCTGGTTTTGGGAGATCAAACAGGAGTTGAGTTCATTGCAAGGGGACTTTGCTACAATAGCGACTGACCTCAGAAGTGATTTACATGAAGTGGGGGCATAAGTAGAAATGGTGGAAACACAGCTGGAGACCTAATCAGAAGCAATGGAACAGCTTGAAAAAGACATACAGGGGCTTCAACAGAAACATGAAGAACTGGCATATAAATTAGACTTTGAGAACCGCAGCAGGAGCAGTAACCTGCGGTTTCGCAGACTTCCAGAGGACCCAGGTTTGGGTTTGCAGAGATGTTATCAGCAGGCTCATAAATGCAATGTGGGAAGGAGATGGAGATGCCCCGAAGGTGGTTTTGGACCGAGCACATCAGGCTTTGGGGGTCCATCGCAGGGGAATGTTCCTTGAGATATAGTGGGTGGCTTTCACTCCTTTTCCACTAAAGCAAGGCAGAAGGGAACATTTCTCTGGGACTCTAATGAGGTGGAGATTTTTGAGGATTTAGCGCCTATCACATTGCGGCGATGCTGAGAGCTGAAGGATATCACTGCACTGCTGTGTGCTAAGGGCCTCCGCTACCGTTGCCTTTTCCCGTTTGCCATGGCTATAACAAAAGAGGGAAAGACAGTGTGGACAAGGACCTGGGCTGAAATACTGCAGGGCCTGCAGGACTTAGGGGTAGTGGCTGCAACGGACATGGCGGCTATGGCAACAGTGGGGCAGGCCATCCAGGTGCACTGGCAACAGGATGCAAAGTAGCAGAGAGTGGAGAAGAATCATCTCCGGAGACAGTCTGCGGACCATAGTCCTGATAAAGCTGTGGACTCCAATGACTGAGGGCATGATACTGTGTGCATGGGGCTTGGAGTTGAAATGTTTGGATGGGAGGTTAGGAATGGGTGCGATGGTGGAGGGACAGGGTGGCGGGGTATGCAGGGAGAGTGGGTGGAGATGATTGGGGTGGATGGATGCTGGGAGAGGGGGCAGGATGCATAAGGTGAGGGTGAGCTTGGTTATTTGCAGGTATCTTTAGGATCTGACTGGGGGGAGCTGGCAGAGGGGACGTTTATTTCCTTTGGAGGTTGTTGCCTGGTGGAATAGGCAACTATGGGATCTGTGGGGGAAGTAGGGGGTCTGGGAGGATGGATGGGAGAGGGGGAAAGAGGCAGGTGAAAGGGATAGAGAAGAGTTATTGGAGCGCTATTGTCAACAGGGGAACCCATATGATGGCTCTGGTTAAAATTGCCTCAATAAATACTAAGGGCTTAAATCTTCCCCACAAGAGACAGCTGTTGGTTAAGGAGGCTGTGCGTTTACATTGGGATTTGGTGTGTGTCCAAGAGACTCATCTCCGGATAGGCCATCATGGTTACTGAGGGCTAGGCAGTATCAACGTATTTTTGCGGCATTTAAGAGAGGAGGCAGCAAAGCCGGAGGGGTTGCCATCTTGTTACATAACAACTTGCAATTTGATTTAATTGTGAAGTCTTATGATAAGGAAGGGTGATACGTGGCCATTAAAGGTTTAATACAGGCACAGGTAATTATGGCGGTGTGTGTGTGTATGCACTTAATCAAGGGCAAGGGGATTTTTTTGACAAACTTGGGGTGGAACTGTCAGGATTTATGGAAGGGTCCCTGGTGGTAGCTGGAGATTATCATGTCGTTCTCTGCTCACAGATGGATCAGCAGAGAAGTGGTGGGAGAGGAGAAGCTGCTCACAGGCAAAGCTTGAGGAGGTTGATGCACTTGTGGCAATTAGTGGATGGCTGGCAGGTGGCTAATCCGTGGGCTTTACGGTTTTCCTTTTACTCACCTGCGCATCATTCCTATTCTCAAATTGTTCAGATCTTAGTCAGTTGGGATATGAGAATCACAGCGCGTCAGTGGGTATATGAGCCCATCAAGTGGTCTGATCATGGGCCAGTCTGGCTAGAGATGGAAGTGGTTGGGGCAAGTTACCTCAGGCCGGAAGGTCAGGGGTTCAAATCCCACTAGAGGACAGCAACCTTGGGCCAGAAGGACTGGGGTTTCTAGTCCCACAGGTGCTCCTTGTGGCCTTGGGCAAGCCACTTAACCCTCCATTGCCCATGTTCCCTGTAAAATAGTTATCTCCAAGTTATAATGCCCTGTTCAATGTAATTTCAGTTTGTTCAATGTAAACCACCTTGATATCATGAAAGGCAGTATATAAGAAATGTTAAATAAAGGTTGGAGGCATCATCCAGGTCACCATTTTTGGCAGATGAATGACAGCCTGTTGCGGGTCCCAGAGGTTTCAACGTCTGTTGTGAAGTCTACTGAAGAATTTTTTGAACTGAACGGTGGGGGTGAAGTAGCTAGTCCCATAGTTTGGGATGCTTTTAAAGTATTTCTCCATGGTCGGTTCCTAATGTGGAATGCTCGGTGCGAGAAACAATGGCATCAGCATCTTAAGGAAGGGCCTCGCTCCGTGGCCCACTTAGAGCAGGGCCACATGGGGAGTGGTGCTCCACAGGGCTGGCGGGAAGTAGAAAAGGCGTGCATGCATGTGCGCACTCTTCAGTTTGACAATTTGGCCTTTCAGTTGCACCTTGCAAGACAGCGCTTTTATGAACATGGCAATAAACTGGGGAAAGCGTTAGCACAGTGTTTAAAAGCAGGGCAAGTGTATCAAGTAGTGGATAAAGCTCGGCAGGAAGGAGGGAGATGGGCACAGGGGGACGTGGATGTCAGGCAGGCATTCCAGCAGTTTTACCAATATCTATACACTGGGGAGGGGACACCCACTCAGGAGGAGATCAATATATATTTGGGGCTGGCGGATTTACCTGTACTGAGGGAGGAGGATCGCAAAAGGCTTGATGCCCCTGTCACATTAGCAGAAGTGCAGTGTGTGATTAAAGGGTTGGCGGGTAAGAAAGCACCGGGGCTGGATGGGCTCACGGCAGTGGTATATAAAAAATGTAGCGACTACATGGGCCCGGAATTAGTAATGCTCTTTAGTGGGGTAACAGAAGGGGGTGACCTGCCTCCCACCATGGGTCAGGCAGGAAATAGTGTATTGTTGAAACCTACGAAAGCTGCTACTAGCTGTAGCTCTACAGACCCATTTCATTGATTAACATTGATGTTAAAATCTATGCTAAAGTTTTGGCTAACCGACTTAGTAGCTGTTTGCTGTACCTGATTGATGCTGATCAAACAGGTTTTATCCGAGATTGTCAGGCGGCTGATAACATTAAGTGAGTGGTGAACGTGATATAGGTGACCCAGCCTGAACCGGTGGGAGTGATGGTATTGGCAGTTGACATAGAGAAGGCATTTGACAGATTCAATTGGGCCTATTTGTGGGAAGTGCTCAGGAGGTTCGGGATAGGGGAGCGGTTTATTAGTGGGTTCAAGCGCTATATGTCCGACCTATGGCAGCAGTGAAAGTTAATGGTGGGTACCCCCTTTCCCCCTCTTATTTGCCATGTCGGTTGAACCCTTTGCGATGCATATCAGGGGCAGGGATGGCGTGAAGGGTCTTCAGGTAGGCACTGAGCATCACAAGATTTCGCTCTTTGCAGACAATATTTTTTTGCTCCTTCGGGACCCACAGAGCTCTTTGCGGGCCTTCTTAGAGGAGGAGGAATGGTATGGGCATATATCAGACTTTCGAGTCAACTTTACTAAAACCGAAGCTTTAAACTTGACTTTGACAGATGAGGAAGTCTCAGAGCTTCAGGAGGCATTCCCATTTGGATGAGTGGAACATTCGCTGGTGTATTTAGGGGTGATAATCAGTGCTGACACAGGTAGTCTATAACATCTTAATTATTTGCTGCTATTTAAGAATGCATCCACTGATTTGGAGCACTGGGTCAAGTACCCAAATTCTTGGATGGGCCGAGTGGCCTTTTTAAAAATGGTGATCCTTCCTATATTGTTGTATTTTTTCCAGACTTTGCCTGTGAGTATCCCCCGAAGGGATTTAGAGCAGATTCAGAGAAAATTGTTCCTTCTACATCTGGAAAAAGAGGCCCCTGCAGGTGCCATATTTGGTATGGCATGGAGGGCGAGGGGCAGAGGTATGTAATCCGTTTATAAGGCATGTAGAATGCTTGTGACTTTGCACTGGTTGTTGCAGGCCGCTAAGACCCGCTCCTTCCTTGTTGCAAACTATTCAGTTTAACTCTGCTTTTGCACCGGCGATGATGGATCCATTGCTTAAACGATGGGAACAACGGGGGCTCAAAGTGGTGCTACAGCTATGCCCAAAAGCAGAAACGGAATCATTTGAGACACTGCAGGAGCGATATGATCTAGGGCCTCAGGATCGGTATGGATATTTGCAGCTGCACCATTGGTTGGGTGAGAAGGAGTGCGATACAGCAATAACAAAGGGCCCTACTGACTTTGAATGTCTGTGCTGGTACCCAGCTGCTGAGAGGTACCAGCACAGTGTCAAGGATTTATAAATTGTTGAGTAAGCCCCCAAAGGATAAGGCATGCTTTCAAATGCAGTGGGAAGAGGATATGGTGCAAAGTTAGAACAAGAGCCAATGGGCAACAGTGTTCAAGTGAGCGGACAAGGGCTTAGTGTTGGCTAATCCTATCGAGAATGGATATAAAGTACTGTATCGATGGTATCTGATGCCATTACATCTTCGTTTCGGGATTACAGGCTACCCTGTAATATTGTTGGCGGGGCTGTGGGCTACAGGGCACACAGTGTCACATATAGTGGGAATGCCCTAAATTGCAAGATTATTGGAGGGTGATACGAGAGGAAGTTCAAAAGCTGGTGGGAGGGGAGATATCTTGGATGTTAGAGAATGTCATATTGGGGGTGGCTGGGAAGGGATGATGGGGGGACAGGGGGAAATTTGTGCGAATCTGTATAGTGGCAGCTCGTAGTGAATTGGCTTTGCATTGGAAGGCGGCCTGTTCCCCAATAGCTGTCTCTTAGAAAGCTCAGATGCAAAAGTTATATATTATGAAAAGATTAACAGCCCTCAGATAAAACAAGATTGGTAAATTTGAGAGGATTTGGGGGGAGGAAATTGGTTTGCTAGATTGTGTTGGGAGTATTGATGTTTAATACTGTTGTGCATAAAACCAGTGTTCTAATTAATAATAAAAAATAAAGTACAAAAGAAAGGGGGATTGCATTTGCGTTTACTGCAACCCTGACTGTGATCCAGTGGACAAAAGAGCTGAAGCTTTCAGAGTCTGCACATGAGATGGAGCAACCCAAGGGCATGCACTTATCATTGCAGGATGTCCCTCAAAACCTAGTATTGGACATTTCCTGGGAGTACTGGCAACAGACAGAAAGCACACTCTATCTTCATTTTATCCTCCAATGTTTGCCTTCCACGCTTCCTTCTCAATGCTACCGCCTGATTGAAGGATGCCTACTGAACTGAACAGGCCTCAGCTGGGAGAAAATCATTAACTGAACTCTCCTTGGAATGGACCAGGTCAGTGAATCAGCCTGTGCTTCCCTGGTCCTTATAGGGACCTTACTAGAGGGGATAAGATCCTTCCTGCGAAAGAAAGTGCTGAGAACGGATCCAATATCCGCTCACTCTCTAGCTTCTTCAGGACTGTCTCTGCTAAGTATACAGTGGAAGGGGAATTCCTATCAACACGGGATCAGACGTGCATGGTGCCCTCTGTATGGGAACCTGAAGCCTGTGAACAGAGTCATAGCACCTGTTTTCTGGGATACTTGCGCAACCATGAAGCCATTCTCTTCTGGGGGTCGTACTGCACATAGTTTCCACTAAGTAATTAGTTTTGCACCTCAGGCTGCGTCTCTGTGAGTTCTGGATTAGGCCTGAGCACGATTTGATTGAACCCTGATATACTTGATCTTTGAATTTCTTTCAATGCCTGAGTTGTGCAGAGTTAGTACAGTATTAGATACATAGACACCGCATACATACATTTCGGCCATCTTTTGAACAGTTATATGCATGCTACTGGGGCAGTTATAATGTTATACAGGTGCTTATGTTACCTTTGTAGAATAAGCTTCAGAAAAGCACATTTTTAGGGACTTTCCACATACAATTAACTCCCCCCCCCCCCCCCCCCGTGAATAAAATTGAAAAAAGTTAAAAACCATGCTAGATTCTCTACTGCATAATAAAATTCTTTTACGGAAACCTAAAATAGCAGGGATTGAGTCTTTGCTGACCTTGCCCGGCTGCGGCTGCTACTTCCCCTACTCCACCATGCTTTATGAGCTAAGCAGCACTTCGGAGCTCCAAGTTACCCAGTTCCAGGAGGGAACTTTCAGGCCAGTCTGGGATTTCTGACAACCTCATCCTGGTTCGTGACAGGTCCAGCAGCACTGATCTCAAAGAGTAGAATCAAGGGCGACAAAGAGCACACTGCTATGGGATGTAAAGTCAAAACCAAAAAGTCTCACGGCTAGAACTGGGTAACTTGGCAGTGCTGCTCTGTGCCAGTGTGGCAGCTTCTGAGGGGTCTCAAACCCTGCTGGTTCTGATACTCAGTGGCACTGGCCAGAAATTGCTGTGGCACAATCTGAATAGTGCTGGGGTGGTCCATGAACAAGGCGGTGGCAGTCCCGGTACCTATCTGGTTAGCAGTGATTTTCATAGAAACATGACGCAGAAAAAGACCACATGGCCTATCTAGTCTGTCCTTCCATATCAACAACTACAACAGTCCCCTTTTTCCTTTAGAGATCCTCTGTGTTTGCCCCATGCTTCTTTGAATTCAGATACTGTCCTCATCTATAGCGCCTCCATTGGGAGACTATCCCATGCATCGACCACTCTTTCTGTAAAGAAATATTTCCACATATTACTCCTGAGTCTATCCCCTTTCACCCTCATCCCATGTCCCCTCATAGCAGAACTTGCTTTCAATCGAAAGAGGCTCTCCCCCTGTACATTTATGCCACGGAGGTATTTAAATGGCTCAATCATGTCACCTCTATCCCGCCTTTAAGGTGTACAAATTAAGATCCTTAAGTCTGTCCTCATATGCTTTATAATGAAGACCACTAACCATTTTAGTAGCCACCCTCTGTATTACACTGACTCCAGTCTGTTTATATCCTTTTGAAGGTGCAGTCTCCAGAATTGCACACAATACTCCAAATGAGGTCGCACCAAAGACTTATACAGAGGCACTATCACCTCCTTTCTTCTAGAAACATAGAAACATGATGACAGAAAAAGACCACAAGGCCCATCTAGTCTGTCCTTCCATAACAACAACTACAACAGTCCACTTTTTACCTTTAGAGATCCTCTGTGTTGGTCCCATGCTTTTTTGAATTCAGTTACTGTCCTCATCTCTACCACCTCCACTGGGAGACTATTCCACGGATCCACTACTCTTTCCGTAAAGAAATATTTCCGCATATCACTCCTGAATCTATCTCCCTTCACCCTCATCCCATGTCCCCTCGTCGCAGAACTTGCTTTCAATTGAAAAAGGCTCTCTCCCTGAACATTTATGCCACGGAGGTATTTAAACATCTCAATCATATCACCTCTATCCCGCCTTTCCTCTAAGGTGTACATATTAAGATCCTTAAGTCTGTCCTCATATGCTTTATAATGAAGACCACTAATCATCTTAGTAGCAACCCTCTGCACCGACTCCATCCTGTTCACATCCTTCTGCTGGCCATTCCTCTCCCTACGCCCCCAGGCATCCTTGTAGCTTTTGCTGTCGCCTTTTTCTACCTGTTTAGCTACTTTAAGATCATCAGACACAATCACACCTAGATCTCGCTCTTCTTTAGTGGACAAAAGTATTTCACCCCCTATACTATATTGCGTCCTTGGATTGCTGCAGCCCAAATGCATGACCTTGCAATTTCTATTTATTTATTTATTTACAAGCTTTTTTATACCGTGCTCTTCAGTATCAGTGCGGTTTACAATTAACAATTCTTGCAAGAGACAATGAGAAATGCCTAGTGCTACATTGAACAGGATCAGGAACTTGGATCTGTAACTGGGTGAAGTATTTACACACTCAGCTAACACAACTGTAGCAGAGAAACTATTTAGAAGTTCAATGTTAGGCCAGACTAAATGGTTAGGGCTGGGTCTTCAGTTATTATATTCGTCATTATTGTCATTCTTGGTTATTACATTAATCTTTATAATCAGTATCAACACATGTCGAAGTACCTGATGGGATGATTCTGTTGTTCGGTTAGTCTTATTCGGTTTGTGAAGTGTTGGGCACTGAATGAGTGAGTTGGGGTGTGGGATGTGGCTGGGTTGCATTTGGGTGTGAAAAGTATAGAAGGAATAGGTGGTGCTTGAGGGCTTTCCTGAACCTCCGTTTTCTTGAAGTTAATACGGAGGTTCTGAGCTTGAAGCCAGTCGGTGATTGCATTGAAACAGTCTACAAGGGCGGTAAAATCAGGATGCAGTACTTTGATTGGAGCAAACAGCAGGACATCGTCTGCATATATCAGGCTGGAGATGTTGAATGAGCGGATGATCTCGCAAATAGGCTGCATGTATACATTAAAGAGTAGCGCGGACAGAGATGAGCCTTGAGGTACTCCCTGATGTTGCTGGAATGGTTCAGATGTTGTGGATCCCATCCGTACATGTTGCCATCAGTCAGCTAGATAGGATTTACACCATTCCCAGGCGAGGCTCATGATTCCCTTCTCCTGAAGTCGTGTAAGGAGCTGGTCGTGGTTGACGGAATCAAATGCGGCAGCGATGTCAAGGAAGATAAGTGCAAACCCATTTTCGATGTTGTCCATTCCTCTACTTAAAGTGTTGGTTAGTGTGACGAGTAATGTCTCAACTCCATGGGATTCATGAAACCCGTGCTGGCAGGGATCTAGTGGGGCTGATGAGTCGATGTGTTGTTGGATTTGTCTTTGGACAACCTTCCCAATTATTTTGGCTAGTAATGGAATACTCGAGATCGGGCGGTATGAGTCAGCTTTTGTCGGATCTAGTCTGTTGTTTTTAGTGGACAAAAGTACTTCACCCCCTATACTATATTGCTTCCTTGGATTGCTGCAGCCCAAATGCATGACCTTGCAATTTTTAACATTAAATCTCAGCTGCCAAATTCTAGACCATTCTTCAAGCTTAGCTAGATCCCTCCTCATGTTATCCACACCTTCCTGGGTGTCTACTCTATTGCAGATCTTGGTATCTTCCACAAAGAGGCAAACCCTACCCGACAGTCCTTCCGCAATATCACTAACAGAGATGTCCATCTGTCCAAGAAAGGTCAACGCGTCTTCGATAGTAGACTGGCTAATCTTCTGAAGAGGGCTTTAAACTAGATTTGTTGGGGATGGGTGAAGAAAGCCCCCAGGTAAGTGAAAGCCCCCAGGTAGGTGATACATTAAATAACTTTATGGAAATTGGTAACAGGGGTAACATATGGAAAGCAGTGTATATACATGCCCGTAGCATGGGAAATAAGATCCCTGATGTTGAAGCTTTGGTGGGAGTGGCTGACTTGGATTTAGTGGCAGTTACAGAAACATGGTTCACAGAAAACCATGATTGGGATGTAACTATACCTGGCTATACTTTATTCAGAAAGGAGAGGGTAGGAAGAAGGGGAGGAGGAATGGCACTATATGTAAGAAATACTATTAAAGCTTTGGAATTACAGAGTTTAAAAGGGAGAGGGGAGGCATTGTGGGTTAAACTAGAAAGAGGGAAAGAGAAATCTATTTACATTTGTGTGATATACAGACCTCCCTCACAAGAGGAGGATGTGGACAGAGAGTTAATTGAAGACATGCGCAGCATTGCTAGGAAAGGGGAAGTGCTACTGATAGGAGATTTCAATATGCCAGATGTTGATTGGCACATTCCTGCTGCAGTATCATCTAGAAGTAAGGAGATCCTGGATTCTCTACAGGTAGAACTATTCAGGCAATTGGTAACAGACCCCACACGTGAAGGGGCCATACTGGACTTGGTGCTTACCAATGGTAAAAGTGTTTCTGGTGTTGTAGTGGGAGATCATTTTGCATCCAGTGATTACCAGATGGTGTGGTTCAGTATTAGGACTAGGGCTGTTAGAATCCATCCAAAGGCGAGGATCTTAGACTTTAGGAAGACTAACTTTGCGAAGATGGGCCAATACCTCAGGGAGTTGTTAGTGGGATGTAGAACAGCTGGGGGATGTAGAAAAACAGTGGGCAAAACTGAAAGGGGGTATTTTAAGGGCAACCAACCTTTTTGTTAAAATGGTAAATAAAGGCAAAAGGAACAGGAGACTGCTATGGTTTTCGAAGGAAGTAGCTGAAAAAGTAAGGAAAAAGAGGGAGGCCTTCATGAAATACAAGAGATCACAGAGAGAGGAAGACAGGCATCTGTATTTGGAAAAACTTAGAGAAGCTAGCAAAGTAGTCAAGAAGGCAAAGATTCAAAAGGAGGAGGAAATAGCCAATGCAATAAAATGGGGGGATAAGACATTTTTCAGATAGTGAGAAGAGGAAGGGCAAGAGTGGTATTGTCAGACTCAAGGGTGCAGGGGAGGAATATGTAGAAGCTGATAAGGATAAAGCGGAATTGCTTAACAAATATTTTTGTTCTGTGTTCACAGATGAAGAACCAGGAGCAGGACCTCAGAAAACACCCACAAATAGGAACAGAAGCAAAGGACATCTTGAACAATTTTCAAAAGACTGTGTTCGTGAGAAACTATCTCAACTTAAAGTAGACAAAGCGATGGGACCAGATGGGATACACCTGAGAATACTGAGGGAACTTGGGGACGTTCTAGCAGCTCCACTGACTAACCTTTTCAATGCCTCGTTGGAGTCGGGAGTGGTGCCAAAGGACTGGAGAGAGGCTCATGTGGTGCCTTTACAGAAAAGCGGAAGTAAGGATGTGGTTGAAAACTACAGGCCGGTTAGTTTAACTTCGGTGGTGAGTAAATTATTGGAAACGCTGCTGAAAGAGAAAATAGTGAGGTTTCTGGAGTCCAAAGGAATACAGGATCCGAGGCAGCATGGATTCACCAGAGGCAGGTCTTGTTGGACAAATCTGATTGAGTTCTTTGACTGGGTGACCAGGGAGTTGGACCGAGGGAGAGCCCTAGATGTGGTGTATTTAGATTTCAGTAAAGCCTTTGACACTGTTCCTCACAGGCGACTTATAAACAAACTGAGCACCCTAGGGATGGATCCTAAAGTTACTGCTTGGGTTAGAAATTGGTTGGGTGGGAGGCGACAAAGAGTATAAGTAAATGGAGCTCACTCTGAGGAGAAGGATTTTATCAGTGGTGTGCCCCAGGGATCTGTCCTTGGTCCGATTCTTTTTAACATCTTTGTTAGTGATATAGTGGAAGGGCTTTCAGATAAGGTTTGCCTCTTTGCGGATGATACCAAAATTTGCAATAGAGTAGACACCCAGGAAGGTGTAGATAACATGAGGAGGGATCTAGCTAAACTTGAAGAATGGTCTAGAATTTGGCAGCTGGGATTTAATGTTAAAAAATGTAAGGTCATGCATTTGGGCTGCAGCAATCCAAGGGAGCAATATTGTATAGGGGTTGAAGTACTTTTGTCCACTAAAGAAGAGCGGGACCTAGGCGTGGTTGTGTCTGGTGATCTTAAAGTAGTTAAACAGGTAGAAAAGGTGACAACAAAAGCTGGAAGGATGCTTGGGTGCATACGGAGAGGAATGGCTAGCAGAAAAAAGGAGGTGATAATGCCTCTGTATAAGTCTTTGGTGCGACCTCATTTGGAGTATAGAGTGCAATTCTGGAGACCGCACCTTCAAAAGGATGTGAACAGGATGGAGTCGGTGCAGAGGGTGGCTACTAAAATGATTAGTGGTCTTCATTGTAAAGCATATGAAGACAGACTGAAGGATCTTAATATGTACACCTTAGAGGAAAGGCGGGATAGAGGTGATATGATTGAGATGTTTAAATACCTCCGTGGCATAAATGTTCAGGGAGAGAGCCTCTTTCAATTGAAAGCAAGTTCTGCTACGAGGGGACATGGGATGAGGGTGAAGGGAGATAGATTCAGGAGTGATATGCGGAAATATTTCTTTACGGAAAGAGTAGTGGATCCATGGAATAGTCTCCCAGTGGAGGTGGTAGAGATGAGGACAGTAACTGAATTCAAAAAGGCATGGGACCAACACAGAGGATCTCTAAAGGAAAAAAGGGGACTGTTGTAGTTGTTATGGAAGGACAGACTAGATAGGCCATGTGGTCTTTTTCTGTCATCATATTTCTATGTTTCTATGTTTTCAACTGTCTAACTGGACAGATAGCTGCATAAAGCTAGCAAAGGTAAATGAATATCCTAATGTTATGCAGTTTGCTCATTTAGAAAGTGAATATCACCCATGACTGGATAACAATACAGGTAGTGGAAAAACTGGATATTTAGTGCCAGATATGCTCTGGCGTTGAATATCCAGTTTTGCTTTTGCCCACAGCAGTCAGGCACTTTACCAGCACTGACCACCACGGGTTGAATATTGACCCGACGATGTCCATTTCTGCATTTTTACAGGACTGTTGTGTAAGTGGTTGTATGGGGATCATGATTGTTGGGTTTAATTATCAATATCTCAGGCAAGGAGATGTAAGGCCTAGGATGCCCAATAGCCTTGCAACAGTACTTACTGAGCTCTGTGGCTATAAAGCACGGTGGGTACCATGTGAGGACACCAGGACATCCAGAAAGAAAAGTAAACAAACAAGTTGCAGGTGAATATCTTTTTTTTTTATTAGAGCTAATTAATACATAAGGGTAAGTATGAAAGAAAAGGAATTCAGTACCAAAGAATGAACCATCAAATGTCACTGCTACACTTTCACTCTCAGATTGGACACATAGTGACATCTAGTGCCCAAGTATATGAATTACAACTATTTCTAGATGCTATCATTTTCTACCTGCTACTTTAGATGAATGCTGTTACAGTGTAAATAACTTGATCTTTGATTGCTATCGGTGTTGAGAATAATTGCATTGCTAATACACATAATCTGCATCTATAGTTTTTTTTCTATAATGAATCTATAGTATTAGCCTTCTAGACCAAACTGCTTGTCACATAAATAACCCAAAATATAGGCAAAGGTTTCCCACATCTGTCTTGGGAACCCCACTGCAGTGAGGGGGGAGAGAAGGGGTGATGTTGCTGAGTGAGTGGGAGAACAGAGGTAGAGTTAGAAGAGCAAATGCTAGGCAGCAGGTGGGATATAGATGGAGATACTTATAAATTTAGGTTGTGCCTAAAAGTAAGAGGGGATGCAAATAGGTGTATATTTGTAGAGTAGGTATACTTAAGGGAGGAGTTTGGTGGGAGTGTGGCTGGATTCTTGATTTATAGATGTATTTCATAAAAGCGGCTTTGATCGATACAAAATACCATGGTCTGGTTTCTGTCACGTGCCCGTAGATATGATCACATTGTCCTTTGCTAATTCACCATCATTGGTTACTTGTGTTTTACCGTGTTCAGTTTAAGCTCTTAGTCTTGACTCATAAGGCTTATAACTCTGTCACAACCACATACTCTCATCTGCAATCACTCCACATACACCAGGTCGTATGTTGTGTTCCCTCTATAAGCATAAGCTCACCATTCCACCAGCTTCCCGGGCTGGATTAGAATCCACGTAAATAATCTCCCTTTATCTCTCTGTGCTGCATCTAACTACAGAAAGTTTGGATGGCCTTAAAAATATTTTTATCCCAAAAGGCCTTTGTGGTCTAGTTAACCCAGGGTTAAGTGCCACTCTCTCTTCACTCTCCTTTCTTTGTTTCTCTTTCTCTATCCTATTGTTTGATGGCATTTGTTTTCTGAGTTTCTATGATTGTTTTCATCTTTGTGTAAAGTGGTACATCATAGTCTTTTGTATTATTAGTATTTAGTTCACTCCTTTCCAGTAGTAGTACAAGGCAAGTTACATTCAGGTACAGTAAGCAGTTCCCTGTACTCAGAGGGCTTACTGTCTAAATTTGTGCAGCAGGCAGTGGCAAGTTAAGCAATTTATCCAACGCTGCAAGGATTACCAGTGCGATTTGAACTCTAATCTTTCTGGGCCCAGCCTGTTACTATTACTTTATTCAGAAAGGACAGGGTAGGAAGAAGGGGAGGAGGAGTGGCACTATATGTAAAAACTACTATTAAAGCTTTGGAATTACAGAGCTTAAAAGGGAGAGAGGAGGCATTGTGGGTTAAACTAGAAAGAGGGAAAGAGAAATCTATTTGCATTGGTGTGATATACAGACCTCCCTCACAAGAGGAAGAGGTGGACAGAGAGTTAATTGAAGACATACACAGCATTGCTAGGAAAGGGGAAGTGCTACTGATAGGAGATTTCAATATGCCAGATTTTGATTGGCACATTCCTGCTGCAGTATCATCTAGAAGTAAGGAGATCCTGGATTCTCTACAGGGAGAACTATTCAGGCAATTGGTAACAGACCCCACACGTGAAGCGGCCATACTGGACTTGGTGCTTGTGGTACAGATGAATTTTGACTATTGATTATGCCTCAGTAGTGAATATGCCTCAACTGTAAATAGGGGCACTTGAAACTGTTGAAACAATTTACATAACTACAGATACTGGAAAGATCAGGGAGGAGACCTTCTCCTAGCAAGCAAATGGAGACCCATTACAGAGAACAAAAGAACACTTCACCTAGGAGCCTTTCTACTAGCAGACAAATTGAAACCCATTAACAGGACAAAACAGGACAATTCACCTTGCCTTGGAAACATTTCTCCTAAGAATTCATCAATTGTAATGTAGACCAGGGGGGGGGGGGGGTTCCCTTGAGCATTTTCAAGCACCTGGCCAGTGTCTTGGATGTGCTTAATGGATAACTGACTCTATACTACGTATGTGTCACATGATAGGAAATAACTGGATTGTTCTTGCAACTGGATAAAATGGGTACCTGTTTTCAGCTAGACAGAGAGAAATGGATTCATCTAGGAATGGACGCATTGCCTAGAGAAACTCCCGATTGAGAAGTCTCTCTTGTCTGGTTGAATCAGGGATCCATTCAATCGAAGTGTGACAGGAGATGAAGTAGAACTCTTTCGGTGAAGTATATTCTTCTTCTGTAATTATCTTTCTAGTTATCTATTCTGTAATTAAGTGCTTTTATTCTAATAGTTTTCCAGATATCTTTTTAACTAATCATAGGTAGATATATGAATTACTTGCCTTTCTAAATAAGTACAAATTAAGAAGTTAAATAAGTGAAATTCAAGTTATCCCTGCTTTGTATTATAAATAAACTGCACGTCTTCATTACCAAGGTGTGTTAGCCTTTGTTGAAGTAAGACATTTGGTACCAGAAGTGGGGTGCGATAAAAAGAAAGGCTATAACAATGTTGAAAAGAAGAGTAAAAAATGTAAATAGTACAAAGACTGTAAAGGAAGATAAAGATTTTGTAAATATCCCTGGATGGGATCAGGCGCCTTATGAAATGTTAGCTAGAGAATGGTCTTGCGGTTCAGGACTAAGTGAGAATTGGGAATCTGTTTTAAAAGATGCGGAACCTGTAAATCTCCTTACATGCTTGCAAAAAATACCTGTTGAAAAAGGGATAGAATTGAGTGTGTTGGGGAGGAGAGGTTGGCTTTTGCTGTCTGCATATCGTAAGATACATCAGACAAAATCCAGCAAAGTAGATTTGATTGAGCAACTTGAAAAACAGAATTGTGATTTACAAAATATGATAACAATGCTACAATGCCAAATCCGTTTGTTGATGGATAAATTAGATACTTATCAGCAGGTTGCTGAGAGAGCAGCTGTCAGGGTGGCCCAGTATAAATATCGTAAAAGAAAGGGGAGCGTAAATAAAAAGAAAGTGCACATGTCTATTGCTAAAGCAGGTGTAAATTGGAATCCTGATGACTGGGATGGTAATATCTGGGATTCTACTGAATCATCTAACTCTGAGGAAGAGCAAGGAGTTAGTAATGAAAACTATCAGGCACAACCGATTTATAGGAGGAAAGTGCAGAGTACTCCCCAAAATCCTGGAGGAGTTAATCTAGATACTGTGGAGGATTTTAATCAACAAGAGATTAATGATATCCAGGACAGGTTTAGGCAGAAACCTGGGGAATCACTGATTACCTGGATGGTGCGTATTTATGAAACTGGAGCTGCAGGAGTACAGCTAGATCATGGTGATTCTAGGAAATTTTGTCTAATTAGTGTTGACCCTGTGATACAAGAGCAGTTTCGTAATTACATATCACAAAATATGACTAATTTACTCCAACTGGCAGTAGAAGGATGTAATGCTAAATTTCCTGCCGAAGCTGATTGGCCCCCAAATGATAAACAATGGTTTGCTTTGCGTGACGCTATTCAGCGCATTAAAGAGGAAGGCATGAAAACTGCTATTTTTATAGGGCAAGCTGATCAGTTAATGAATTGTGCCATGACTGCATCAATGAGGAATAAGATTATACGTTTGGCTCCACCAGCTTACAAACATGTTATTATGACTTTACTGATAAATCAAACAGGGAATCCTTTATCAGAAGTAATAGAAGCAGTGAGACAATTAGGTGAATTGGGAGAGTGGGGTCCAAAGTACAGTGCTGGTGACAGAAGGGAGAATAGATCAGAAGGACAGAAGGGAAATATAAACAACCGAGTATCCAGGAAAGATATGTTTACTGCTCTCCTTAAAGATGGTGTTAAAAAGGAACAGATTGATGGAATTGACACACAGAGCATGTGGGAAATATATAAGAAAAGAGGGCTGTATAAGAAAAGTGGAAATAGGAATGTGAGTAAACAAAATTCTGAAGTGAATGAAGAGGAGAGAAAGAATGAGGGGAAAAGGAAGGAGGGTGAGATTAGAGAAGCAAGATCAAATGTTATTCCCACAGCACCACTTTCTGACTTATACCCTGATCTTTCATGGGCACAGGATTTGTTTCAAGAATAGGAAGTAGGCCAAGCTCCAGTTGAAGGGTGGACTCATAAAGACATGAGACCCCATGTAAATTTAGAAATTTTTTGGAAACATAAGAACAATCAGAGGGTCCGAGCCTTAGTAGATACTGGAGCGGAGGCCACCTTAATTTATGGAAATCCAAAACATTTCAGAGGACAGCATGTTACAATCACTGGGCTGGGAGGAAGGAAAACAGATGCTGTACAAACCACATTGGAAATGAAAATTGGTCAGTTACCTAAGAGAAAATACTCGGTGTTAATTGTTCCCATTCCCGAGTATATAATTGGGATAGACATATTAAAAGGGTTGACACTGATACTTGATGAGGAACAATACCAATTTGGCATCAAACCTTACATGTCTGCTAGACCTATTACTGTAGGACACCTTAAAATGCCAGCAGTAAAGCTGCCCCCCGCCACTAAAATGGTGAGTATGAAGCAGTATAGGATCCCGGGAGGACATCAGGAAATAGGAGAAACAATTCAGGAATTGCTAGAAGCAGGGGTGATTAAGCCAGTTACCACTGGCTGGAATAATCCGGTGTGGCCGGTAAAGAAATCAGATGGCAGTTGGAGAATGACAGTTGATTATAGAGAATTGAATAAGTATACCCCTCCACTGACTGCTGCTGTACCAGATACAATTACTCTTATTGAAAATATTCAAAGACACGCAGGGACATGGTATGCTGTCATAGATTTGGCTAATGCATTTTTTACTATTCCAATTTCGGAGGAGAATTGGGAGCAGTTCTCATTTTCTTGGCAGGGTAGACAGTACTGTCCCACTAGACTTCCCCAAGGGTATTTACATAGCCCCACTATCTGTCACAGGATTGTAGCAGAACACTTAGATGAACTCCCACCTCCGGATGGGGTACAAATTTCACATTATATTGATGATATTTTAATGCAGGGGCCCTCACAAGAGATAGTGCAGGAACATCTTGAAGCTCTCATTGCACACATGAAAAAGAAGGGCTGGGAAATTAACCCTGCAAAAATTCAAGGACCAGCCCAGACAGTAAAATTCCTGGGCATACAGTGGCATCAGGGTCATAGAGAAGTGCTCCCAAAAGCCAAACAGAAAATAATGGAATTTAATACTCCCCGAAATAAAAAGGAGGCCCAGAAATTTATTGGACTGTTTGGCTTTTGGAGGCAGCACATTCCCCATTTGAGTCAAATACTGGCACCATTGTATAAAATAACTAGGAAGAAATATGAGTTTGAATGGGGAGATGTGCAGCAGCAGGCTTTTGAACTGGCTAAACAAGCTATACAGCAAGCCTTAGATTTATGGCCTGTTCAACCTGGGGAACTCGAGCTCAATGTATCAGTACAAGAACAGTATGCTAATTGGAGTTTATGGCAGAAACAGGGAAAGAAAAAAGTACCTCTAGGATTCTGGACGAGGAAGCTCCCTGAAGCAGGGACTAGATATACCCCTTTTGAAAAACAGTTGTTAGCATGTTATTGGGCTTTGGTGGATACAGAACAGGTGACCATAGGACACACTGTGATGTTAAGACCAGAAATTCCTATTATGCAGTGGGTAATGAGCTCCCCCAAGACACACAGAATAGGACATGCACAAGAAGCAAGCATAATCAAATGGAAATGGTATATTCAGGATAGAGCTAAAATTGGTATAGGGGGAACTGCTACCTTACATGAAAGGGTAGCTCAAGCCCCTCTTAAGGACACTGAGACCATGCAATTGCCAAATCATGAATTAACAGCAACAGAGTCTCCAGTGAAGTGGGGACAACCATTTGTACAATTAACCTCAGAACAGAGAAATCATGTTTGGTTTACTGATGGGTCTGCTAAATATGTGGGAAATAAAAGGTGTTGGAAGGCTGTGTCTTACAATCCCACTACTAAAAAATTGTTGACAACTACAGGTGAAGGGAAAAGTAGCCAATATGCTGAACTTTATGCAGTATTTCAGGCTTTAAAACAAGAGACCCCAGGGACTTGTCATATTTACACTGATTCCTGGTCAGTAGCCAATGGCTTAGCCACATGGCTACCTACCTGGCAGCAAAATAATTGGGAGATACATTCAAGAGAAATTTGGGGAAAAGAACTGTGGCAGCAAATTTGGGAAATGTTGCTTTTAAGTACGGTAACTGTGTATCATGTAGATGCTCATTGTGCTATTGATTCGTTAGACAGATGGTTTAACTCTATTACTGATGAACAAGCTAAAATTGCTGAAGCACAAACAGACACCAAAGAATCTGACTTGCTGGGCATGGCAAAATGGGCTCACCAGAAATGTGGGCATTTAGGTGAAAAAGCTACTTTCCGCTGGGCACAAACACGGGGAATCCCTATCCCCTTAGATGCCATTAGAACAATTATCTTGCAATGCCCAATTTGTCAGCATATACAGCACAGGTCTGTCCCACACATAGTGTATGGCCATTTAGGGCGAGGAAAACTACCAGGCCAGATATGGCAAATAGATTACATAGGACCTCTACCTACCAGTAAGGGATGTCAATATGTATGCACGGCTGTGGATACATATTCCGGGTATTTAGTGGCATATCCATGTAAGAGGGCTACGCAGATTAACACCATTAAAACATTAGACCTCATTACTTTATATTATGGGATCCCTCTTCAGATTCAAAGTGATAATGGGTCTCATTTTAAAGGGAGGCTTGTACAGGATCACAGTAGACAGCATAACATTGAATGGATATTTCATATACCCTATTACCCTCAAGCTGCAGGACTTATAGAAAGAATGAATGGATTGCTCAAAGAACAGCTTAGGAAATTAGGGGAAGGATCCCTGCAAAAGTGGAGAGATCATTTATCTGCAGCACTACAGATCCTTAACAATAGACCAATTGCAGAAACTGAAACTCCTCTAATGAGGATGTTGACTCCCGCATTACAAATCAAATCTTATGTAGCCACTAACACTATTCTATATTGGGAAATTAAAGAAGGTGCCTTAGCCCCGTATCGGGCAACACCAGAGGCAGCCGGACTAGATTTACATGCTCTGCAGGAATATAGAATAAAGGTCCATGATTTGCAATTAATAGAAACAGGAATAGGAGTCCAGTTACACCCGAGCATTTTGGGTTAATTGCCCCTCGCTCTGGATTGGCCCTGAAAGGCATACAAATACTTGGAGGAGTGATTAATGCAGATTATCAAGGAGAGATAAAAATTGTTCTAATGAACAGTGGAAACTCAGATTTAATGATCCAGACTGGGGACAGAGTGGCCCAATTACTTATCATCCCCACCTATGGAGGAGTAGTAAAGAAGGGGAGTGCCCCCACTGCTCTAACAGTTAGAGGCGATGCTGGATTTGGATCTGCTAATTTAAACACCGGGGCAAGGATTTGGGTACAATCACCAAATCACCCACCTGAGCAGGCAGAAGTTATTGCCACTGGGAATGATAACATAATATTGATTATGAGACCTGGACAAGAAAAGTGGGAATATATACCAGCAAACAAATGTTACCTGCGAGAATAAAATGATGTCTTTTCATTATAGGTTATCTCTACACCTTCTGAACCAATGAACCAGCATATTTCTATCAAGGACCGGGATCGGTTCCAGCAAGCTTTCATATGCCATGTAGTGACATGGGCACTCATTACCAGCCTGATCTTTGGTACATGGAAAGTCTATTACTGGAGAGTGCAAGTGGTAACCCAACCCGAATTACACTTGCCCAAGCGTTTAGCAGATGCGATAGAACCACCTCAGAATATCTGGACTTATTTAGCCCGAAAAGTTTTAAATATTTCTAACTTTTGCCTTTCGGACATGCGTAATCCAGTGGATCTGTTAACTACATGTTTGATTGCAATACCCACACCAGCTCGAGTTTTGTTGTACTATTTTAAAGCTACACAAAATGACAGTTGGGCAAATGAAGAAGATATAAGGACACACCCCATGCTATACGAATATTGCAGAGATTGTCCCACTAATTTCAATTTTTGGGATAACATGACTCAAATAATCACCCATAATATCGCCCCAGGCGATGTATGTTATAACATGACATGTAATCCTGATGAAATACCGAAATGCCAACAACTAAAGATGCAACAAGAAATTGCCAAGGACATTGATATAATACTTTTATGTGATGCAACTAGGAAATGTAGAAATGTAACTAATACTATGAATTGTAATAATACAATAGTACAAGCTAGTTATGGTAGAAATGTTAAACTGCCAATAGGGTGGTTATTGTCTTGTGGTAATACCACTTATACATATATTCCAGGAAATCTCACAGGGGGGCCTTGCACTCTTAGTCGATTAGGACTTATTATGCCACCCTCTCCTAAAACTAAAATTAGAAAGAGAAGAACAATAACAGCTATGATACCCGCAGATTGTGATTCAAAAGTCACTTTACTTTCTAAAGTAGAATATACCAGTGCAGCCGTTTCCCTTCTGGGAGTGCCTGGTTTAGCCCTATATAACACTCGCACAATTAATGCTTTAGCTTGCACCATGGTAAAAAGTCTTAATCATACTTCAGTTGCTTTACAAGAATTATTTATTGACTTAAGTAGTACTAGGAAGGCAGTCTTGCAAAATCGAGTAGCAATAGATTATTTACTTTTAAAACACAATTATGGATGTGAACATTTTGAAGGCATGTGTTGCTTTAATTTAACTGACCATGCTACTTCCATTCAGTCTCATATTCAAGCTTTGCAAGAACTAGCCAAAGATATTAAACAAGATATTAATGTTAATTGGTGGGATTGGGTATTTGGATGGCTGCCCAGTATGGGTAGCCTCAGACAAATCATTGGGGGAATTATTATTTGTATTTGTTTATTAATTATGATATGTTGTTTTATTCAATGCATACCCAGTTTCATTACTATATTTCATCCACCCAAAGTCCCCACAATGTTACCAGTATCTTATAGGCACAATCAATAGTCAAAGGACCAAATGTGGTACAGATGAATTTTGACTATTGATTATGCCTCAGTAGTGAATATGCCTCAACTGTAAATAGGGGCACTTGAAACTGTTGAAACAATTTACATAACTACAGATACTGGAAAGATCAGGGAGGAGACCTTCTCCTAGCAAGCAAATGGAGACCCATTACAGAGAACAAAAGAACACTTCACCTAGGAGCCTTTCTACTAGCAGACAAATTGAAACCCATTAACAGGACAAAACAGGACAATTCACCTTGCCTTGGAAACATTTCTCCTAAGAATTCATCAATTGTAATGTAGACCAGGGGGGGGGGGGGGTTCCCTTGAGCATTTTCAAGCACCTGGCCAGTGTCTTGGATGTGCTTAATGGATAACTGACTCTATACTACGTATGTGTCACATGATAGGAAATAACTGGATTGTTCTTGCAACTGGATAAAATGGGTACCTGTTTTCTGCTAGACAGAGAGAAATGGATTCATCTAGGAATGGACGCATTGCCTAGAGAAACTCCCGATTGAGAAGTCTCTCTTGTCTGGTTGAATCAGGGATCCATTCAATCGAAGTGTGACAGGAGATGAAGTAGAACTCTTTCGGTGAAGTATATTCTTCTTCTGTAATTATCTTTCTAGTTATCTATTCTGTAATTAAGTGCTTTTATTCTAATAGTTTTCCAGATATCTTTTTAACTAATCATAGGTAGATATATGAATTACTTGCCTTTCTAAATAAGTACAAATTAAGAAGTTAAATAAGTGAAATTCAAGTTATCCCTGCTTTGTATTATAAATAAACTGCACGTCTTCATTACCAAGGTGTGTTAGCCTTTGTTGAAGTAAGACAGTGCTTACCAATGGTGAAAGTGTTTCTGATGTTGTAGTGGGAGATCATTTTGCATCCAGTGATCACCAGATGGTGTGGTTCAGTATTAGGACTAGGGCTGTTAGAATCCATTCCAAGGTGAGGATCTTAGACTTTAGGAAGACTAACTTTGCGAAGATGGGCCAATACCTCAGGGAGTCGTTAGTGGGATGGGAACAGCTGGAGGATGTAGAAAAACAGTGGGCAAAACTGAAAGGGGGTATTTTAAGGGCAACCAACCTTTTTGTTAAAATGGTAAATAAAGGCAAAAAGAACAGGAGACCGCTATGGTTTTCGAAGGAAGTAGCTGAAAAAGTGAGGAAAAAGAGGGAGGCCTTCATAAAATACAAGAGTTCACAGAGAGAGGAAGACAGGCATCTGTATTTGGAAAAACTTAGAGAAGCTAGCAAAGTAGTCAAGAAGGCAAAGATTCAAAAGGAGGAGGAAATAGCCAATGTAATAAAATGGGGGGATAAGACATTTTTCAGATATATTAGTGGGAAGAGGAAGGGCAAAAGTGGTATTGTCAGACTCAAGGGTGCAGGGGGGGAATATGTAGAAGCTGATCAGGATAAAGCGGAATTGCTTAACAAATATTTTTGTTCTGTGTTCACAGATAAAGAACCAGGAGCAGGACCTCAGAAAACACCCACAAATAAGAACAGAAGCGAGGGACATCTTGAACAATTTTCAGAAGACTGTGTTCGTGAGAAACTAGCTCAACTTAAAGTAGACAAAGCGATGGGACTGGATGGGATACACCCTAGAATACTGAGGGAACTTGGGGACATTCTAGCAACTCCACTGACTGACCTTTTCAATGCGTCGTTGGAGTCGGGAGTGGTGCCAAAGGACTGGAGAGAGGCTCATGTGGTGCCTTTACACAAAAGCAGACGTAAGGATGTGGTTGAAAACTACAGGCCGGTTAGTTTAACTTCGGTGGTGAGTAAATTATTGGAAACGCTGCTGAAAGAGAAAATAGTGAGGTTTCTGGAGTCCAGCGGATTACAGGATCCAAGGCAGCATGGATTCACCAGAGGCAGGTCTTGTCAGACAAATCTGATTGATTTCTTTGACTGGGTGACCAGGGAGTTGGACCGAGGGAGAGCTCTAGATATGGTGTATTTAGATTTCAGTAAAGCCTTTGACACTGTTCCTCACAGGCGACTTATAAACAAACTGAACACCCTAGGGATGGACCCTAAAGTTACTGCTTGGGTTAGAAATTGGTTGGGTGGGAGGCGACAAAGAGTACAAGTAAATGGAGCTCACTCTGAGGAGAAGGATGTTACCAGTGGTGTGCCCCAGGGATCTGTCCTTGGTCCGATTCTTTTTAACATCTTTGTTAGTGAAATAGCGGAAGGGCTGTCGGGTAAGGTTTGCCTCTTTGCAGATGATACCAAAATGTGCAATAGAGTAGACACCCAGGAAGCAATGTTCCCTCTAATTTTCTGTAGGCTGTGTGCGCATAAAATATCAGCTGTGTGCAGCTTTTGAAGGAAGGTTAAATTTTTGTGCGCCACATAACAACACTCAGAGCTATATACTTTAAAATTTGACTACACGTCAGAATACAGTATGTACACCACATTGATTTTAATCAAATTAAATGAAAATAGATGATTACTAAATGAAGCGGGAAATTTCTAGTAATTACAATCAAAACTTTTAAATTTTAAGACGTCTGTGTTGTTTTCTATCAGAATCAGAGCCGTAATTTTTGTGCGCTCTGTTGTAAAGTATGTGTGCTCGCTCGGCGAGGTGTGTGCGCGCGCACACGTGCAGAGCTTAGAGGGAACAGTGCCAGGAAAGTGTAGAAAACATGAGGAGGGATCTAGCTAAGCTTGAAGAATGGTCTAGAATTTGGCAGCTGGGATTTAATGTTAAAAAATGTAAGGTCATACATTTGGGCTGCAGCAATCCAAGGGAGCAACATAGTATAGGGGGTGAAGTACTTTTGTCCACTAAAGAAGAACGGAACCTAGGCGTGGTTGTGTCTGATGATCTTAAAGTAGCTAAACAGGTAGAAAAGGCGACGGCAAAAGCTAGAAGGATGCTTGGGTGCATACGGAGAGGAATGGCTAGCAGAAAAAAGGAGGTGATAATGCCTCTGTATAAGTCTTTGGTGCGACCTCATTTGGAGTATGGTGTGCAATTCTGGAAACCGCACCTTCAAATGGATGTGAACAGGATGGAGTCGGTGCAGAGGGTGGCTACTAAAATGATTAATGGGCTTCATTATAAAGCATATGAGGACAGACTTAAGGATCTTAATATGTACTCCTTAGAGGAAAGGCGGGATAGAGGTGATATGATTGAGATGTTTAAATACCTCCGTGGCATAAATGTTCAGGGAGAGAGCCTCTTTCAATTGAAAGCAAGTTCT
The DNA here is from genome assembly GCA_033557465.1 of Ichthyophis bannanicus. Taxonomy (NCBI): domain Eukaryota; kingdom Metazoa; phylum Chordata; class Amphibia; order Gymnophiona; family Ichthyophiidae; genus Ichthyophis; species Ichthyophis bannanicus. The sequence continues at coordinate 840,799,208 of CM066031.1, forward strand.
GCTACGAGGGGACATGGGATGAGGGTGAAGGGAGATAGATTCAGGAGTGATATGCGGAAATATTTCTTTACGGAAAGAGTAGTGGATCCATGGAATAGTCTCCCAGTGGAGGTGGTAGAGATGAGGACAGTAACTGAATTCAAAAAAGCATGGGGCAAACACAGAGGATCTCTAAAGGTAAAAAGTGGACTGTTGTAGTTGTTGTTATGGAAGGACAGACTTAGGCCATGTGGTCTTTTTCTGTCGTCATATTTCTATGTTTCTATGTTTCTGTTGCCCTGGCTACTCCTCATGCACTTCACATGCTCACATGTGTACCTGCTACTGTAGGCACCATTTCCATAGGATTTCTGCAAGTATTTTATAAAGACACATAGGCACCTATATGTTTTTATAAAATAGGTTAAAAGATAGGTGCCTTCTCCACTTCCAAACCTTGGCACCTTGTTCTGAAACTGCCATCCACATGCTGCTATGCTCTGCCAGAAAGACACAGAACTGCAGAGATATCACCCGAGGAATTATTGCCTGATTCCATTGGCCAGTGCCCAGAATCTCAGGCAGCAGAAAATAGCTCCCTCTGGGGGCTGGAGAAGGGAATAGAACAATTCTTTCCTTCTTTGCTGTGTCAGTTCGAGCCTCATCCCCTCTTCTCTTGTTCCCACAAATCCTGTGTCGAGAATCTAATATGGGAGGCAACAGGAGAGAAAGGCAGGAGAAGGACTCATGTCAGGAAATGGTAGAGTGGGTAAAGGCGGGAAATAGGAGGAAAGGGGCTAAAGCAAGGGAATCCTTTTGTGTGCCCATGACCAAGAGGTCTACTCATGCAATGAGAAACAACATTCCCTGCCTAATCATCTTGACGTAGGGAGGTAGTAAAGAGAACAAGGCCTCAGACTCAAAAAGAGCCGGTCTTGCTCCATATAACTGAGCTTCTTGCTTTCCCTCTCGCACTCTCTGCTGCTGCGCTCTCGACAATGCTCTGGGTCCCCATAAATCTCCATCCTTGATTCATCGGTTAAGAGAAAGAACATAAAAACATAAGAAAAGCCATAACGAGTCAGACCAAGATCCATTGAGCCCAGCATCCTGTCTCCAACAGTGGCCAGTCTGGATCACAAGCACGCAGCAGATCCCAAAAAGTACATCTCTGTTTCATACATCATTTCCAGTGATGAACAATGGCACTTCCAAGTCTACCTGGCTAATAATTTCTAAGGACTTTTCCTCCAAAAACGTGTCCCTCGCTTAAACTGCTATGTTAATCGCCTTGACCACATCCTCTGTTAACATATTCCACAGTTTGGTTATGTGAAAGATCTTTCTGAAATTTGTTTTCAATCTGCTGGTCATTAGTGTCATGGAGAGTCCTCTTGTTTTTCTGTTGTTGACAGGTTAAACAACTGTTCTCTAAACATTCCAACTCACGCATGATTTTATAAATTTCTATCATATCCCCCCCTTAGTCAAATTTTCTCCAAGAGGAAAAGCCCTAACCAGCCTAAGCTTTCGTCATAAGGGAGGTGTTCTATCCTCTTTATTATTTTGGTTGCCCTTCTTTGTAAGTTTTCTAGCTCCGCTCTATCCTTTTCGAGATGCGGTGACCAGAACTGCACACAATACTCAAGGTGTGGCTGCACCAGGGTCTATGCACAGGCATAATGCTATTTGCAGTTTTGTTCTCCATTCCTTTTCAAGTAATCCCTAATATTGTTTGCTGTCTTAGCAGCTGTGACACACTGAGCTGAAACTGTCAATGTATTACCCACAAAGACTCCAAGATCTTTTTCTTGGGTGGTGGCTCTTAATTCATAAGCCTATATGCATCACTTTGCATGTGTCCATATTAAATTTCATCTGCTGTTTAGTTGCCCAGGGTCCTAGTCTCACAAGATCCTTCTGCAAATCCTCACAATCATTTGCCATTTTAACAACTTTGAATAATTTTGTGGTCACCTCATTCGTCACTCCTGTCTCCAGATCATTTATGAACATATTAAATGGCACAGGTCCCAGTACAGAACCTTGTGATATTCCACTACTGACCACCGAGTCTGACGCTCTGTTTCTTGTCTTTTAACCGGTTTTTAATACACAAAAGGACATTGCCTAGGAGACGCTCATGAGGTACTTTGTCAATACCTTCTGAAAATCCAAACGGACTTTATCAACTGGCTTAGTATTATCCATTCATCTGTTCACACCTTGAAAAAATATAATAAATTGGTAAGGAAAGACTTGCCTTTGCTGAACCCATGCTGGCATATTCCCATTAGCCATGTCTATCTATATAGTCAGTATAGTTTGTTTTTTAGCATAGCTGCAACCATTTTGCCCAGTACAGATGTCAGGCTCATTGGTCTCTGTAGTCTTTTTGAAAAATTTTCATTACATCAGCCACTCTCTAGTCCTTAGGCATTGTGTTTGTTGTAAATGATAGGTTCCAGATTACTAATAACAACTTAACAATTTCATGTTTAAGTTCTTTCAGGACCTTGGGTGAATACCCTCTGGTCCTGGTGATTTGTTGCTGTTGTGTTTGTCAATTTTCTCTATTAAATCTTCTAGACTAGAGGTGCACAAGCTTAGTCCTTGAGGGCCACAAGTAGGTCAGATTTTCAGTTATCCCTAATAAATAGGCATGAGATAGAGCTGCATTTCTATTACCTCCACAGTTATCTCATGCCTATTCATTAGGGATATCCTGAAAACCTGGTCTGTCTGTGACCCTAGAGAACTGAAATTGAACTATAGAGGGAAGGGAGGATTTGGATTTACCTCATGCCTTTTCAGTAGTAGTTCAAGGTGAATTACATTAAGGTAGTTTCTATTTTTCCTGTCCCTGGAGGACTTACATTCTAAGGTTATACCTGAAGCAATGGAGGGTTAAGTGACCTGCCCAAGATCACAAGGAGTGGGATTTGAGCCTGACTTCCTTCTTCTAGATTTACAGTGATGTACTTTAGTTACTCTGAATCATCTTCATCAAAGAAGGTTGATATGACACCAACATCTTCTTCAGTTAGTAGTGAGACAGATGATTTAGTTTTTCAGCAGTTATCTTATCCTTAGCCCGTTACCACCACTCATTCTGTCTCCCACTCTCCAGCCAGTGGGTCCCATCACTCATTGACAGATAATTGCCTTCAATTGGTACTCCTTAAAGAGACCTGGCTAAAGAGTGGCAAAGATGCTTACTTGCTTCAGAGTGTACCATGAGGTTTGGCTTCCTGGCTTGTCAGAGTCATGGTAAATTAGGAGGGGGCATTGGTCCGCTCTTTAACGAAAAGATAGAAATTTCAGAAATCACTCTTTCTTTGCTGTATGACAAAATTCTCCTACTGAGAATAGGGTCACCACATTATATTTTGATGCTTTACTGTCCTCCATCTCTCTCAGCACCACGATGGGAACAAGGTCTCCTTACTACTACTGAGGTAGCCTTGCTTTTTCTAACCTAGTAGGAGATTTTCTAATGTTTGTGACAAGATCATCTATGACTGAGAACACCTACCCGGAAATAATCACTATCAACAAAACCTCCATACCTGTCAGAAAACAGGTAAAATACTTAGGAGTAATAATAGACCACACTCTCACCATGTTACCACACATAAAACAAACAGTAAAAACCATTTTCTATAAACTCAAAACAATTCAACACCTAAGGCCACTCCTAGAAACACCAGACTTTAGATCCGTAGTAAGTACACTGATCACCCCTCACTTTGACTATTGCAATAGTCTCCTAATAGGCCTCCCGCAAAAAAGCACCTACCTTCTGCAAAGAGCACAAAACATCTGTGCAAAAGTGATTGCTAAAGCTCCCCTAACAGATCACGTAACCCCTATACTGCTAGACCTCCACTGGCTCCCTATAAACAGTAGAATTAAATATAAAATCATCCTAACAACCTATAAACTCATAAACGACATAACCCCCTCACACTTATCCACATTACTGCAATCTCCAACTTCGACAAGGACCCTCAGACAAAACGCGGCCCACTCGCTCATCATACCTAAAACCATCCGCAAAACTAAGAACACCACTAGCTCCAGAGCATTCTCTTTCACTGCCCCTACACTCTGGAACGACCTCCCTATTGAACTTCGCACCATAAGAGACCTCTTCCAATTCAGAAAAGAATTAAAGACCTACCTGTTCACTGAACACTTCGAAGTCCCCTACTACCCCAAAGCTAGCTCCACAACAAACCTGGTCACACATGCACAAACTCCCTTAACCCAAACAATATAAACACAAGCCTACCCCCCCCCCCCCCATTCACACGCCTCAAAGACGACAAAAAAAAAAAAAAGGAACTAAATTCCAACACCTACACCAATATCTGCCCCACACAACACACACACCACACACTGTAAATATACATTTGTAAAAAGTTTGATGTGTTTGCTTTAATACCTACAAAGTTCTTGCTTTAATACTTAAAAGATGTCTCTGCTTATTGTTTTTCTTTAATATATTTACTGTTCAATGTAAATAGTTGATTTCTATTGTTCTATGTACAATGTTCAATGTAAATAGTTGATTTCTATTGTTCTATGTAAAATGTATACAAACTGTGTACAAGACTGTTAACCTGTTATATGTAAACCGCCCTTGATCTCTGGAAGGGGCGGTATAAAAGAAATAGTTAAATAAAAAAAAAAATAAATAAATAAATAATAGTAGGAGATTTTAATATGCATTATGATTCTCCTAAGACTATTTATTTATTTATTTATTTATTTATTTAATACACACTTATATACCGCTGCTACTATAAAGCATGATGTTTTTCTCTAATGGTCTCTCTCTCCGCATGATGTGTCCAAAGTATGAAAGTCGAAGTCTCGTCGACTCCGACTCGATGGCACTTAACAACAACAACAACAAAAGGTCATAATTTCATTGATCACATGGAGGCCTTAGGTTTTGTTCAACATGTGAGTGGTCTAACCCATAGTGGAGGCCACACCTTAGATCTAATCTTTTCTCTAGAAGATTCGCACCCAAGTGGCAGACTGGCCATTCTCTTCCTACCCCTCCTTTGGAGAGATCACTTTTTAGTCTGTTTCAATCTTAGTACTAAAGCTATCACTATGCGACAGCCATACATCCTCAATTCAATTTCATAACCTGAAAATATCAAATCCTACAGTGCTCATGACAAAATATATTTTTTCAGATTCCTTCCTGGACTTTTCACTGGGTGAAAAAGTCCAAGAATGGAAACTAAAAAGCCTCTAAAAAGGTTTTTGATGAAGTATTACCACTTCAAACATACATGAATTCAAAGACCTAGCAAAACCTGTAGCTTCATGAAGGTCTGCTTCTTTTAAAAAGGTAAGTACATGGAGCCGAGAGGTTCTGGAGAAAGCATAAAACTCAACATTTTCTCCAAGTCTATAAATAAAACATCTGGCATTATCAGCAGGATATCAAAACTGTAAAAAATCTTATTTCTCACAACGTATTCACAATAGTTCCACTCCTGCAAAGGAGTTATTTCATATTGTTGAGCAACTTTCGGAAAAACAACATAAAACAGAGGTCTTATATAACCACTTTCCTTTAACAGCTGATGACTTGGCCAGACATTTCTATTCCAAAGTGCATGGCCTAAGAAATCCCCTGTTATCCTTGGGATCAGTTGTAGTTAATATAGTCAGTGCTACCCCAAATATGACACATGATGCCTCTGGTTGGTATACATTTTAGACAACTTCAACAGTTATGCTTCAAAAACATTAGCTTCTTTGAACCTGACAGCAGGGGCCATGGAACGCCTTTCCGATTGGGGGGGGGGGGAGCAAGCTCCGCTGATTCCACCCCAAGCTCTGCCCCTAGGACCCTGTGACCTTCCCATTCTGTTCTGCCCACTGGGATCCCATCTCCCGAGGGCAGAAGGAAATGGCTGTGATCAAAGTGGACTCCTGTCTGCCCATGGGAAAATGCATCACCATGGGCAGGAGGTGAAAGCCACTGTGACTGCAGCAAAGACTCCTGTCTGCCCACGGGATCCGATCTCCTGCAGGCAGACAAGAGTCTGCTGCAATCGTGGATGGAGGGCAAAATTTTGCTGGGGACAGGGCCTGTGTGGCCCACCCCATTCTGACGCCTATGCCAGATAGTGACAACTATGAGACCAAAAAATGATCTTCAAGAACTTCATCCTTTTTTTATTAGCAATTAAGAGTCTGGAATCCTGCCCAAAGTCTGTAAACAAGCCATTATCCATCCCCTTTTGAAGAAACCCAATCTTGACCCAGCCTGGTTAGAAAGTTTTAGACTAGTCTCCAAAATTTCTTTTTTGGAAAAGGTAATTGAGAAGGTGATTTTCTCTCAATTATCGAGTTCAGAGGAATATTCTTTATTCCCAACAATTGGAATTCATGCATATCACAGTAATGAATCTACTTTAGTATCTATGGTCAGTGTGATTACAGAGGTTCTGGATGAGGGTCAAGCTGCACTTATCGTGTCTTTGATCTAGTTGACCATCGGATTATCATAATAACATAGTAACATAGTAACTGACAGCAGATAAAGACCAGTATGGTCCATCTAGTATGCCCAGTAAGATGGCAAGAGTAGGTGCACCTGCCGCTCCGTGCAGGCCACCCCTCCCCATGTCTTTGTTTAGGGGTGAACCCATCGCTCCGTGTAGGACACTCCTGTTTGTTGAGAAATTAGATAGTTCAATTTATTTTGATTTTATCCTGTTGCTGTAAAGGGATTCACTGTGTCTGTCCCATGCCATTTTGAATTCTGTCACTGTGTTTGCACCCACCACTTCCATCGGGAGGGCATTCCAAGTATCCACCACCCTTTCAGTGAAAATGTATTTCCTGACGTTGCCTTTCAATTTACCCCCTTGCAGCTTCATATCCTTCAGCATTTGAGAGATTTGGGAATCAGGAGTACAATGTGGAGGTGGTTTCAATTCTTTCTTCAGGATCGGTCTTACTTTTTCATGTTTTATTCCTCAAAATCTGCAGAATTTCACCTGACTTGTGGAGTCCCTCAAGGATCTATTTTGTCACCAACTCTTTTTAATCTTTATATTCACCTACTTGCGTTCTTACTTCATACCCTAGGAATCAGCAGTTATGTTTTTGCAGATGACATCCAAATACTTTTTTATGTTGATCCATTAAACATTGACCTAGCCAAGCTTAACAACAGTTTTCTGTTAGATTCTTCTTGGTTAGCAGAAAAATCATCTCAAACTAAACCTCCCAAAACCCCAAGCCATGTAGATTTTAGATTCCCCCCATATCCCAGCAGTTGCCCCAACGATTAATGGTCAAAATAAACCCTTAGCATCCCATCTCAAAATACTGGGCTTTCAATTTGACTCATGGTTAACGTTTAAACCCTAGCTTGCCTCCTTATCCAAATCCTGTTTTTTTAGCATTGTGTAGAAGCCAAGCAATTCACTTCTACGGTGCTTAGACAAGGCGCCTCTACTTACACTAGTACACGAACTCCTGATAAGCCGGTTTGACTCCTGTAATTCAATCAATGGCTATTAAAATTGTAACTCAAACTAAAAAGATTGACCTCACCACTCCTCTTCTAAGGGAGCATCACTGGTTACCAGTTTTTTTTATCAAATCAAATTTAAAATCTTCATTTTGGCACATAAGGCATTTTATACAGGTCTGCTTCCCATCTTGATAGCACAAGGCAAGCTGCCTTTTTTTTTCACCTGACACTAGCACTCTGGAATTCCCTACCCCAGGATGTTAGGTTGGAATCATCCTTTTTATTTTTTATTTATTTATTTAACGTTTTTCTATACCGCACTATTCGGCATCAGCGCGGTTTACAAGGAACAGGTTTGTACAATGTGGAACAGCCATACATTGAACTTACATAGAACAGGGAATTTAAACATGGATAACAGGTGAACTTTATACATAGTATACAAAGGGAGATTTAAACAAGGGTAACAGGTGAACTTTATACATTATATACAAAAGGGGATTGCATCATATCTGAGTTTATGATACAGGCCCTAAAGGGGATAGTTGGAAGAGGTGGAGAGTTATTGTCGTAGATTGGTTAGGCAGCGTTGGATTGATAGACTATAAGATCATGTGATACTGTCTAGGTGATGCTGTCGGAGTTACCAAAGTGTTGTATAAATAGGTGCTGTTTGAGGGCTTTTCTGAACTGGGGGAGGTTGTTTATGGTCCGGATTTCTGTTGGGAGGGAATTCCAGCATGAAGGGGCAAACAAGGCAAAGGCACGCTTTCTAGTGGATTTGTTGCATTTTGTGATGGCTTTTGGAAGGAGGATGGTATTGCAGGATGTGGTTCTTCTTATTCTGTTGTTTGGAGTAAGTTGAATCAGATCTGACAGGGTAATTGCGGTGATACAGTTGACTGCTTTGAAGGTCATGGTGAGGATCTTAAATGTGATCCTGTAATGGACGGGGAGCCAGTGAAGGCTCTTCAGGATAGGGGTGATATGGTCTCTGCGAGACGCGCCATAGAGGGTTCTTGCTGCGGTGTTCATCGCAAGCTGTAAGGGGTTTATCGAGCTCTTTGGGAGGCCAAGTAGGATGGAATTGGCGTAATCGAAGTGGGGCATGATTATGGCCTGGAAGACTGTTCTGAAGTCGTTTGGTTCAAGAGTGTTCTTTATCCTTTCCTAAATAGAAATCTGCATTTAAAACAGTTTATGCCTACCTTGAGGCCTGAGACCTGAGACATGGCAACTGTGGTCCGCTTCTCATGTCATAAACTTACTTTTGATTGTACTTTATTTCTAGGAGTCTATTCCTAAATTGACATTGTACCTCTGTCTGCATTTCCTTTTCCTTTCTGATTTTCTTTCTTTCCTTATATTTAATGTTGTGAACTGCACTGAAATTTCAAGGAAGTGCGGTATAGAAAGCATGAATAAACATAAACTGCCACTCCCAGTTTCCATCATTCACTCTTTCTCCCTCCCCAGCCAGTCACAATCACACTCTCTTTTTCCCCCCTAACTCTTTCTGGCCACAAAAGCAGGGAACTGCAGCACTAACATGGTACAGAGCATACTTCTTCGTCTTCAACTTACGCGTCTGTTCTTTCTTTCCATAGCAGCTTGTGCTTTCCAAAACCAGCAAAGCTGGCTCATGTCATTTTATAGACGAGCACAAATAGTTCAGCTTCCGCTATGCCATCTAGAGCCTGTTCCTTTCATCAGCCCACCAGTTCTTCACAACACTGAAAATAAATTCCACAAATGCATTGCTGGGTGGTATGGCCAAGGCTGGCGCTAGTCATTAGGTGAACTAGCCAGTTGCCTACAGCAACAACCTTTTGAGGGTGGACCATTGCTGCTACCGCTGCTCCTCTCTGGGACCTACAGCAGCGGCAGTAACATTAAAAGAGCAACGCAGGGCTTGCCCAAAGCCTCCGACACTGCGCACTCTTGCTGACGCATTCTGACAATCCGCTTTCACCCCCGTGCAAACAGGAAGTTTGTATCGGAGGGGGAAGAAGCAGCTGGTCAAAGTGCAGCATGAGAGGCTTTGGATAAATGCCGAATTGCTGTTTTAGGGGCATGTTTACTAAAGGTCAGCTTGCATGAAGTGCCACTGCACCCAAAGAGATTAATTGGTTCTGGGCACTTAACACATGTTAAATCATTTAGTAAACATGCCCCTTGATGTCATTGCTGCTGTGAAAAGGGGCGGCTGCGGGGGCAGGGTGGGAGCGGCAGGAATGAGGGTTCTCCTAGGGCACCTCTTATCTGTGCACAAGTTGTGAGTGAAGCAAGCGTACGTGTCACAATTTTAAGTAGGTTTAGGGCCTCATCACCGTTTAAAGAATTCTGCCCACACATCAGCAATATTCATTTTACTGTGGCGCTCTTGTTGCTGATTAGATAGCATTGATTCACCATCATTTTGCAAACTCTTTAATGCTACAATCACTGTGGTCCTCAATACAGAGCTAAAGTTGTTAGAATGTCAAACTCTGCAATATTACATGAAAGTTCCAGCAACTTCTATTAACACCAATACTAGATTGTACAGACTTAACTGGCTAGCAGGTCTCGGATTAATTCGGGCAATAATGTGACCACGTAACTGCGGTCAACTAGCCCACCACACATCAATGACCTTCCTATAGCCACAGTCTATAAACAAAAAAAATTTTTTTCTTGTTTTCTTTTTTTCTTTTTTTCGTTTTGTATCTTTATATCTTATATATTTAAATATGTTGTTTATAAAAATTGAACTTAGCTTCAAACATCCAATTTCTGCAGATGAGCATTACCGCTGGTAACAGAATTAAACCCAACGCGGAATGCGCGCTACATTGACGCGTTTCACCATATGTGGCTTCCTCAGGGGATGGCAGAAACACTGAAGCTTCTTGATTCACACTGAAGCTTCTCTAATATGCACTCCGAGCTTGTTACCACGCATGCACATTTCTGGCCATTGGCTAGTTTGCCTAATAGTCGTACCGGCCCTGGGTGTGGCAGTGCTGTCATGCTATCCAGCTTGATCAACAGTGGTGGTGAGAGCCTACTGCTCACGTTCCATTATAGCTCATGCCATTAAATGGAGGAGTGGAGGAGTGGCCTAGTGGTTGGGGCAAGGTACTTCAGGCCAGAAGGTCAGGGGTTCAAATCCCACTAGAGGACAGCAACCTTGGGCCGGAAGGACTGGGGTTTCTAGTCCCACAGGTGCTCCTTGTGGTCTTGGGCAAGCCACTTAACCCTCCATAGCCCATGTTCCCTGTAAAGTACTTATCTCCAAGTTATAATGCCCTGTTCAACATAATTTCAGTTTGTTCAATGTAAACCACACTGATGCAGAATAGCACAGTATATAAGAGAATGTAAATAAAAAAAATTTGACAGTTGGCAGCCCAGGCACTTGGGGTTTCTCAGAAAATCTTTACTTTACAGTATATTGGCACTTCAGGCCAATGCACAACTTGCTGCAGTAATTTTCTCCCTGGATACTGACTGCTGAGCTCATTCCAGCCTAAGATATCTTAGGCAAATTTAGAAAGTGTTATTCGTATTACCCTTGGACCCATTTTAGGATGGGTTACAGGTTTCAGCATATACTTGTTATTTCTTTTTCCAGATTTGAAGAGTGGTGTAGGGTGGACATGAGTAGTTGGGTAGCTACGTCTTTGGAACATTCTTGAGACCTCTCATCCATAAGACCTCCATGACCCATGCTATTGCTAAGCTTTAGTTTTTTTGAAGGTGGGGGGCTCTGATCTGGAGACTAGTGAGGTTTTGATTAGTAAATGGAAGTGTGATCTAGGCACTGAGTGTGCCACAGATTACCCAAGATAATCCGCCAATCTTTCCACCATATTTGTAACAAAAGTAAGAAGCTGATGTCTAAGTAGCTCCACAGGGTCTATCACTAACTTACATTTTTTTCCCAAATTTGACTCTTTAGACCCGTTATGCTATTGGGGTTGCAGAGGCCTGGGGAGTCATATACATATGTGATGGGGCCGTGGGGTGGTTGCAGATTTCTGGTATAAAGTACAAGATGCTCCTTCTTGCATTGTTAAGTCTGGGGTGACTGTCACACACAGCTGTGTCTCCAGGGTTTGGGAGAAGACATTGACTCCCCTCGGCCAGTGTGGCTGTTCATTGCTCATGGTCTTCAGGCTGCTCAGCTGAACGAATTTTATTGGTGACACACCCCTAATACTGACCACTGAAAAAATGTTCTGGCTGACATTCCTAATATGGAGTGGATCAGTTGCATAAGTACAAGGATTTTGGGGTTCAGTACTGGGTTTGAAGGGGGACATAGGGCTCTGGATTAAGCTCACACCTTTTCTCAGAAGTTACATTCAGGTACAGTAGGTATTTCCCTGTCCCCAAAGGGCTTACAAGCTAATGGACCAATGCATAAAGACTAGCGCACCCTTTGCTTGCAGATAACACAACATATATGCACAAGTACCGCTATGCCAAATGCAGAAAAGAGATTGACACGCATGTAAAAAAAGTATGTGCACACAGCAATGCCAAGCATATTAAAATGGCTGCTAGTAAAGTCTGCGCCCAATGTACAGAAACATGTAGAAGATTACATAACCAGGCGTAAAGTTCAGGAGCGCCATTATCTCAATGCCTGATCTGAGGTGACTTAAAAGTCTTGTGCATGTAGGGAAAAACTGTTTTAGGGTATGTACCAGTGAACACTTACCTTCAACGTGAACATTTTCTACGTGTATCTTTTAGCGTATAAGCGAAAGTTTGGTGTTTAAGAAGACACGTTTTTTGCTTCTTATCCTTGTGCGTTCTTTGGACTCACTTATATCATTCTCCATTTACTGCTATGTCTCTTTGCTCTGATTTCATAAAAAAATGTTTTGGGGTGAAATAGGGTTGATTACTATGGGGTGAGCGCCAAAAGAACCTGCACATCCTACATGCATACCATGAGGACTTGACATTTACCGCACATGCGCACATGGCCACTTGTAGCATGTCTATTGTTTGCGCATGCGTTGGTTTCCCTCCTTTCAACTTTATGCCGAAGTTTTGCACACAGTTCATTTGCATACACGCCCTTTGCTGTATACTGTGCTGAAGTTTCATGATCGATGTACTGTGAAAATGCATACACACTGTGACGTCAGCAATGGCTTTCTACATCGTCCTGTAAGTTTGTACCTGAGGCAATGGAGGGTCAAGTGACTTGCCCAAGTGCAGCAGTGAGATCTGAACCTTGACTTCCCTGATTCTAGTTTACTGCTCTAACCATTAGGCATCTCCTTCACTCCAAAGCTTCTCAATACCAGAATTATAGAAACACGGAAACATGACAGCAGAAAAAGATCACATGACCTATCTAGTCTTCCCTTCAATACAGGGCCGGCCCATCCATTGAGCAAGAATGTTTTTTGCACAGGGCCCTGCGTTTCAGGGGGCCCCGTGCAAAGAACATTCTGCTTTAAAAATAAATTAAATTTTAAAAAAAGCTGGCTGCTGCTGCTGCCGCAGCAGAATTGACTGTCCCACAAAGTCCCCCCCCTGCCCGGCTGAGCCCTCCCTGCACGGCTGAGCCTCTCCGCGACAGCTTTCAGATCCGCAAAGGGAGAGTGTCTCCTTGCGGCTCTGTTAAGCCTGCAGAGGCTGATGGGAAATTTCCCATCAGCCCTTGCGGGCTTAACAGAGCTGCAAGGGAGACAGTGAGACACTCTCCCTTCGCAGATCTGAAAGCCATCGCGGAGAGGCTCAGCCGGGCAGGGAGAGCTCAGCCGGGCAGGGGGGGGGGGCGCCGCAGCAGCCAGCTTTTTTTTTTTAATTTTCCCTGGGCTGTGGGCTGATGGGGGGGTTAGGACTGGAAATGGGCTATGGGGGGGTTAGGACTGGAGGTGGGCTGATGGGGTTAGGACTGGTAATGGGCTGTGCGCTGATGGGGGGTTAGGACTGGTAATGGGCTATGGGGGGGCTAAGTCTGGAAATGTGGTGATGGGGGGGTTAGGACTGGTAATGGGCTATGGGGGGGCTAAGACTGGAAATGGGCTGATGGGGTTAGGACTGGTAATGGGTTGGGGGGTTGCTAGGATTGGAAATGGGCTGAGTGGAAGGGGAGGCTTGAACTGCAAATAGCTGATGGGGAGAGGGGCTTGGAATGGAAATGGGCTGTGAGGGGAGGGAGCTAGGAAAGGAAATAGGCTGATGGAGCAGCTAGGATAGGACTGGAAATGGGCTGTTGGGGGAGCTAAGATTGGAAATGTGCTGTGGTGGGGGCTTGGATTGAAAGGGACTCATGTAGAGGCTAGAACTGGAAGTAGGCTCATGGGGGGCTTGGATTGGAATTGGGCTGAGTGGAGGGGAGCTAGGATTTAACATGGGCTGATGGTAGGGCTAGGAAAGGACTAGAAATGGGCTGATAGGGGACTGGGATTGGAAATGAGCTGATGGAGGGACTTGGATAGGACTGGAAATGGATGGGGAGCTTGGACTGGAAATGGGCTGATGCAGGGACTAGAAGGGAGCAGATGCTGGGTGAGGCTGGAACTAGAAGGGAGCTGATGTTGGGGGGAGGATTAGAATGGAATGGAGCTAGGAGACTGAAATGGAGAGGGGAAAAATATTATGTGTGGGAGGGATGAAAAATCTACAATTGGCCGGGTATTGGGAGAGTAAGTGGGGATTGAGGATGGAGGGGTAAAATTTGAGTGGATGAAATAGGAATGAGGAAAGAGCAAAAGGAGAAAGATTAGTATGTTAAAGTAGATGAGATGTAGAGAGAATGGAAAAAACTAGAAGAGAGAAGAAAGGACAAATGGACAGCAGACGATGGAGAGTTAACAGAAGACACGAAGAAACCAGAAGAAAGTGGCTGGAGCAATTGCAACTGAAAAAAAATGCACAAAAGGTAGAAAAATCTCTTTATTTTGAATTTATTAACTGGAATATGTCAGCTCTGGGAAATGTGCATCATTAGCGTCTGCGCTTTGTTTAGTACAAGAGGAAATTAATTTATAGTTTTATTTCTAGTGTTGTTGTACATTCCAAGTTTGGCTTTTGGGGCTCCCAGTTTAATTATTGTCTTCCTGTTTCTAAATTGTGATTCCTTGTTCGTTGATGGTCTATATTCTGCATGTGTAACTGAGCTGAGGTATTCTGTTTATGTAATTCCTATTTGACATTGCCACTTGTTCTCTTTCCCAAGTAGGTCATGTATTGTTGTTCTCTAAAATGTATTTGTTTAATATTTGCAGTGTTGCCTTTTGATAGGTAGAGTAGGTACTTTGTGAGTCCTGGTAGTGCTGTTACGATACGGCGGGTTTGCTATGGGTTCTAAATGGGCAGTGTTTGTAGTATTTCCTAATGTGCCTGGAGGTTGGCACTGGATTATAGTAATGTAGAAATCTTTTAGTCTTTCTTTATTCATACATTCATTAAGAGACGTGTTTACTAAAAGTTAGTGTATGGTAACATTATGCAAATATTTATGCAAATAAGGCCACTTATGCAAATGAGGCCCCACACCGAGTCTCCGCATCCCCCTTGGGCCGCCCCTGCTTCCATATCAACCACTAAAACAGCCCCCTGTTTGATTACCTTGCACATAAGAACAATGTCGTTAGCAGTCTATTTATACTAAGTGGTGGACTTCTGTGTGTTTATCTGCCTGAATAAAGAGTTCTAAAAAAAAGTCTGCCTTTGCATCAGCGACAGGGAAGATCGAGAGGATGCAGACAGCATGTTGGTGAAACTGTCTGCTTCTTTTTGCATACAAAGTTCAAGACACGCTTTGGAACTTACTCATCTTGCAATGACTCACAATTGATTCTACAAACCTGCCACACCAGAAAAGCATTAATTCTCAAGGCTTAAACAACAACCTACTTAGGGAAAAGTGGAACTGCGAGTACTATGACAGGCTCGAGAACACCGGTATGCCTCTTACTGAGAATAAGGCAGACTGTGACTCATCCCTACATGGACCCTACATGTGCCAAAACACCTCACCTCAGTCAGACATGCAAAACACAGAAAACCCCTTGTCAAACAGGGAATAAGGAACCAGACAACAAAAGCTGCTTTACGTTGCCAAGACCATGGCTTAGATGCTTAGCAGAACCAAGATACTGAAAAGAGCCCACAGTCCACTTTAAGGGGACCCCCCACACACATTATTTTCATTTTCTCATATGTTAACATTGCCTCCAATTTATTTAAGCTTAGTTTTACCTCAGAGAACGAGTCAGAGAATGTGAAATTGTGCATCAAGCTTGAGTGACAGTCTTTAAAGGCAGGAAAAGAGGCAGTAGCCGAGCCCCTCACTACGTAACATGGCAGTGGCAATCGGAAGTGTTCACTGGGAGTGCGGCAGAAGTATAATCTCTTTAAAAGCATTAGTAATCATTGGTGTAGCACACATTAGAGGTATCCAGCACTATGTGGATGTGTGTCTGTGCGTACGTTTGCATCTGTAATGTCTGCCTGTCCGTGTGTGTGTGTGTGTGTGTACTCTGTGTATCTCTGACATGGAAGGGAGAGACGAGGAGTGGTTTAAATGAAGAGGTTACCATAATCTCTGTAATACACACTCCACATTCCCCAACCAAACAAGTCTAGAATTCCACGGTAACCTCAAGCAGCAGGTCCTTAAAGTTCCATCTCAAGGCTAGTGCAAGGATATGGGGCGCCCTAGGTGAAACACATCCCTTGCGCCCCTGCTTCTGCTCCTGGCCCCCACTGTCGCCGCTGCCGTCCTCCCCGTTTGGGACTTGAGAGGCAGCAATGGCTTCAAATAGCCCTGCAGCACTTATCTAAATTTCTAGCGCTGTGAAGCAGTTTGGTTTCTGCCCCCTCCGATGCTGATTTCCTTTTGCATGGGGGCAGAAGTGGCTGATTATCCTCTTCTATCTCCATATAAACAGGAAGTTGGCAGTGGGCATCGGAGGAGGCAGAAGTTAAACACTCTTCAAAACTTTCATGAACTAAGGTCATCCACATGTAAAATGAACCCTTTGTATAAAGGACATTTACACATGCATACGCCTGATTATATATGTGTAAATCACAAATAGGGTTACTACTACTCTAATCATTTATACGGTGCTACAAGGCGTTCACGGCAATGTTCCCTCTAATTTTCTGTAGGCTGTGTGCGCATAAAATATCAGCTGTGTGCAGCTTTTGAAGGAAGGTTACATTTTTGTGCGCAACGTAACAACACTCGGAGTAATATACTTTAAAATTTGACTACACGTCAGAATACAGTATGTACACCACATTGATTGCATTAGAAAATATTGTAGAACTTGTGAAAATCGTAAATACATAACAACTTTTAAATTTTAAGACGTCTGTGTTGTTTTCTATCAGAATCAGAACCGTAATTTTTGTGCGCTCTGTTGTAAAGTATGTGCGCTCGCTCGACGAGGTGTGTGCGCGCGCACATGCGCACAGCTTAGAGGGAACAGTGCTACTAATGTATTAGACTGTTTTTAAGATATAAACAACGATGGATAAAGATGAGTCAGTTAATGAAGCATATTTGGATCTTCACAGGGCTTAGTTTGTGCTGGAATGGGATGGAACGGCATTCTGGCACTTCTTGAGGAGGCTGAAGTAATTCACATTCTGTTTCCCACCTCCTTGCTCTGCTCTGTACTGCCGTGGCCGTCTTAACATTTAACAAAGCCACAGGAACATTTTCCTTTCCTCCTGCTGCTGTGCTGAACTGAAGCAGTCCAGCTACAGCACTTTTAATAAAGCAGGAAGTGCTTATTTTGCTTTACTGAAAGTGCCGCGGCTGGGCTATTTCTGTACAGCACAGCCATAGGAGGAAAGGAAAATGCTCCCGCAGCTGTTAATGCGGCCACGGCGGCACAGAGCAGGCAGAGAAAGAGAAGTGGTAGCTGCGGCCGTATTTACACTTAACACAGCTGCAAGAGCATTGTCGTTTCGCTCCCATGGTTATGTTAAGCATGGAACAAGCAGGGAGAGGAAAACAGGAGGTAGCTGGCTCAGAGTGATGTGGGGGAGGAGGTAGACAGATTGCCAGAGCTGATGGGGGGAGGCCGGAATTAGGGAGCTAATGTAGGGTAAGAGAGAGAGGAAATAGAAAGGGTCTGGGGCATTGGAAATGGACTGAAGGTGGTAGAGAGGACTGAGGACTGGAAGAGGGCCAATGCTGGGAGGGGGGTTGAGACCGGAAATTAGCTGATACTGGGGTTGGGGGGAGTCTGGAACTGGAAATGAGTCTCTACTAGGGCTGGGAGGGGGAACTGCAACTGGAAATAGGCTTATACGGTGCTGGGGAGACTGAGACTGGACATGAGCTGATACTGGGGCTGTGGGAGTAAGTGGGACTGAAAATGAGCTGATACTGGGGCTGCGGGGGGGGGGGGGGGGGGGGAGGGGAGCAGAAATGGACTGATACTGGGGCTGGAGAGGCAGGACTGGGACTGGAAATGGGCTGATACCTGGGCAGGGAATAGAAATAGATTTATGCTGGAAGGGGATTGGGGCTGAGAGGGGGCTAATTTAGGGCTGGGGGGCTGATACTGAAAGGGGTTTAGTGCTGACAAATGCTGGGGTCAGGGTGAGGAAACAGGAGGAGATGCTGGGGGAATGAGAAGGGAGAGGAAGATAGATATTTTGGAGGCTGGGAAAGAAGTAAAGTCATAACCAGGGGAAGGTTGATAGGGTGGGCTATGAGATCAGATGCTGGGGTAAGAAGGAGGAAAGGAAGGGTTAATAACTATCTTTCTCTTAGTCTACCTGAGTGACTACCCCTCCCCCTGCTGAGGTATTGTTGTAGACCTCCATTTCCTGTTCTGCATGTGGGCTTGTTCAGATTGCCTTTCTGTTCCTTGAGAAGAGGAGTGCTTTCCAGAGCTCTCCCAAAAGGTGATTTTTGCTGAATTTGCTGCTTAACTGTGAGTTCTATCTGTCTGTCTGTTTGTTTCCACATATTTATCTATTTGCCCTTATTGGTGGGTTCCCTTACCTACTCCATTATGTGTGCCCACAGTTCAGGAACAGCCTACTGGCCAGAGACACCTAGGTTCCCGCCCACCCTACCCCTCACCCCACCCACCCCAGGGGCTACATTGCCTATACAGTGGTCACATGCGTGCCATCTGTCATTCCTAACTTGGGTTAAAACCCACATCTTCTTCATCTTTTCTTCTTCTTCTTCTTCCTCTTCTGGGACTGCTTAAACAACATGTCGTGTAGTCAGTGCAATAACTGTGGTACTTTCATTCAAAGATGAATCATTTGGAGCCTAAGAGCTTGTCCTATATGCCTAAAGTCAGCTGCCATGCATGAAGAACTGACTCTACTAAGGAAAGACCTAGCTGCCATGCATAAAGAAGTGTCTCTACTGAGGGAGGAACTGGCTGCAATGAAGCGCACCTCTTCTAGGATGCAAACTGAACAAAGTCCACCACCGCTCCCACAAAGAATCAAACATCACAGGAACAAATGGATCACAGTGGGTTCTGGTAGATTGTGACCTGTAACACAGAGACATCCTATACATCAAGAGATATCCCTGCACAATGCCTTCTCTGCCTTGGCTAATGAGGATGCCCAATCCAAAGAAACTGAAGGGCCCTTAGATGAGTCAGACAATGCCCAATCTCCTGCTAAAGCACCAAATATGAAGAAAACCTCACTAAACAGAAAACTACTACTACTTGAAGATTCCATCATCAGAGGCACCAACTTGGGAACACAGTTCAAAGGAGAGAAGATAGTCTCATGCCTACCAGGCTCTTCAGCCAGCAGGAATACAAACCAAGTTGTTGAAATACTTAGCGCAAAAAGTGAACACGCCAAACTTGATGTTATTATCCACTTGGGCACATATGACCTGGATAGAAACAGTGCCTCTACAGCCCAAAAGGACTTCCAATCTCTGGGAGAGAAACTCAAGCCCATTGTTAACACTGTTGCATTCTCAGAAGTTCTACCTGTTCTTGGTAAGGGGACAAAAAGGTTTCATCGCATTAACAGCTTTAACACATGGCTCCAGACCTGGTGCAAACAAGAAGGATTCAGATTTATTGGCAACTGGGGCAACAGATGGACCAACAAGAGACTATACTGTGCTGATGGACTACATCTCTCTGTTGCAGGGAAAAGAAACCTAAGTGAAAAATTCAGGCAGTATGTGGATATGCATTTAAACTAGGAAAAGGGGGTGACGGATGTGGAAGGTCAACATCTGCATGCCACCCCCTGCAAAAGCAGAATAACATCAGAAACAGACACACTTTTAAACCACACATCAAAAACAAGTGGGAAGAAGTGGGCAGAACAAAATCAATGCAAAATACACACAAGCCAGGTAAATGCTGGAAAGCAATGAGCACAAATGCTCAAAGCTTAGCCAATAAAATTCCGGACCTGGAAGCCCTAATGGTGGAAACGGATTTGGACATCGTGGCCATTACAGAAACATGGTTTAATGAATCACATGATTGGGATATAGCCATAGCTGGCTATAATCTATTCAGAAGAGACAGAGAAAATGGAAAAGGAGGAGGAGTAGCCTTGTATGTCAAAAGCCATATTAAAGCTACTGAAATGCAGGGGACATAGGGAAAAGAAGAAGTGCTCTGGATTGCGTTGGAAAGAGGAGATGGCACTGTCATCCATACTGCTGTAGTCTACAGACCTCTGACTCAAATTGAAGAGAGAGATAACAAATTGATTATAGATATTGCCAAGATAGCAACAAAGGGGGAAGCGATCATATTGGGTGACTTTAATCTACCTGATGTGGAATGGATTACTCCTTCTGCACATCTCGAAGGAAGCAAAAAAATTGTGGATGCTCTCCAAGATGCATTATTTAGACAAATGGTGATGGAACCAACCAGGGAAAGCTCAACGCTGGATGTAGTGCTCACCAACGGTGATAGCGTGTCAAATGTCTGCGTGAGTGCCCCTGTGAGCAACAGCGACCATCACATGGTGTAGTTTGAGATAAAAGCCATGGTACAGGCCAATCATAGCAAGCTCAAAGTCCTAAACTTCAAAAACACTGACTTCAATAAAATGGCCGAGTACTTAAAGGAGGAGATGACGGGGTGGAAGGAGATAAGGGAAGTGGAATTGCAATGGGCTAAACTAAAGGCGGCAATAAAAGAGGCAACAGATAACTATGTAAGAAAAGTAAATAAAAATAAGAGGAGAAGGAAACCTATTTGGTTTTCCAAAGAGGTGGCTGCTCAAATAAAGGCAAAAAACACAGCTTTCGCAAAATTCAAAAGCTTG
Organism: Ichthyophis bannanicus; assembly: GCA_033557465.1. Classification (NCBI taxonomy): domain Eukaryota; kingdom Metazoa; phylum Chordata; class Amphibia; order Gymnophiona; family Ichthyophiidae; genus Ichthyophis; species Ichthyophis bannanicus. The sequence continues at coordinate 840,819,966 of CM066031.1, forward strand.
CAAACAGAAGAACACAGAAATGAATACAGGATCAAGCTCAAAGAGTCTAAAAGAGAAATAATGATAGCAAAATCAAAGGCAGAGGAAAAGATGGCTAAAGATGTTAAGGGTGGCGACAAAACTTTCTTCAGGTATATTCGGGAAAGGAAGAAGATCAGAGTTGGAATTGCAGGACTCAGAAGTACTGGGAAAGGACTTGTGGAAAGTGACAATGAAAAAGCGAAATTGCTAAACAAATACTTCTGCTCTGTTTTTACTAAAGAAGATCCTGGAGATGGACCAGCTGTGACTCCCAAATATAAAAATGGGAATGAAGTAGATACCACACCATTCACAGAAGATGAGGTGTTAGAACAACTTGCTAAACTGAAAGTGGACAAAGCCATGGGACCGGATGGGATACATCCCAGGATACTGAAAGAGCTCAGAGAGGTTCTTGCAGGACCGTTAAAGGATGTCTTCAACAGATCCTTGGAAATAGGAGAGGTTCCTCAGGACTGGAGAATGGCTGATGTTGTACCTCTACACAAAAGCGGTGACAGGGAAGAAGTGTCATACTACAGGCCTGTGAGCCTTACCTCGGTGGCGGGAAAAGTAATGGAGGCACTCCTGAAAGAGCGAATAGTGAACTTTCTGAAAACCAACAGGTTGCAAGATCCGAGGCAACATGGTTTTACCGAAGGACGGTCTTGCCAAACAAATCTGATTGAGTTCTTTGACTGGGTGACCAAGGAACTAGATCAGGGGCATGCAATGGATGTCATCTACCTGGATTTCAGCAAAGCCTTTGATACTGTTCCTAATAGGAGGCTTGTCAATAAACGCAGTAGCTTGGGGATGGGTCCCAAGATGGTAAATTGGACTAGAAATTGGTTGACTGATAGACAACAGAAGGTGATGGTACATGGAGCTCACTCGGATGAGAGGAAGGTGATTAGCGGGGTGCCCCAGGGTTCGGTCCTGGGCCTGGCACTGTTCAATATATTTGTGAGTGATATTGCTGAAGGACTGAATAGAAAGGTCTGTCTTTTTGCAGATGACACAAAAATTTGCAAGAGAGTGGACTCCCCCGAGGGAGTGGATAACGAGGAAAGATCTACAAAAGCTGGAAGACTGGTCTAATGCTTGGCAACTACGATTTAATGCGAAAAATGCAGTGTCATGCACTTGGGTAGCAGAAATCCAAGGGAAATGTACACGATAGGGGGCGAAAGGTTGGTATGCACAGTTCAGGAGAAAGACCTTGGTGTGATTATCTCTGATGATCTCAAGGCGGCAAAACAGTGCGACAAAGCGGTGGCAAAAGCCAGGAGGATGTTGGGCTGCATACAAAGAGGGATTACCAGCAGAAAGGAAGAGGTACTTATGCCACTGTAAAAGTCACTGGTGAGGCCTCACTTGGTATACTGTGTTCAGTTTTGGAGGCCATATCTTGCAAAAGATGTAAAAAGACTGGAAACTGTTCAGAGGAAGGCGACCAAAATGATTTGGAGCATGCATCAGAAACCTTATGAGAAGAGACTTGAAGACCTAAATATGTACACTTTGGAGGAGAGGAGGGACAGGGGAGATATGATTCAGACCTTTAAATACTTAAAGAGAAATGATGAACAAACAAACCTCTTCCAAAGACGGGGAAGTTATAAAACTAGAGGGCATAACATGAAGCTGCAAGGTGGTAAATTGAAAGGCAATGTCAGGAAATATTTCTTCACTGAAAGAGTGGTGGATGCTTGGAATGCCCTCCCGATGGAAGTGGTGGGGGCAACGATGGTGACAGAATTCAAAACGGCATGGGACAAACACAGTGGATCCCTTTACAGCAACAGGATAAAAACAAAATAAACGGTACCATCTAACTTCTGAACCATCTAACGTCTCAACAAATAGGGGTGTCCTACATGGAGTGGTGGGTTCACCCCTAAACAAAGACATGGGGAGGGGTGGCCTGCACAGAGCGACAGGTGCACCTACTCTTGCCATCTTGCTGGGCAGACTAGATGGACCATACTTGTCTTTATCTACCGTCACTTACTATGTTACTATGTAAGTATAGGAGAAGGAGGTAGATGGGTGGACAGTGGGGACATGGGGATGTGGGAGAGCAGGGACTTGGGCTTAGGTGGAGAATCTAAGATTGGGTGAGAAAACAGATGAAATAGTAACATGGGCTGGGTATTGGGCGTGTAAGTGGGGACTCAGAGCTTGGGTAGGATTTTGAGTGAGGACACAGGGACTGTGTAGGGTGGACATGCGGGGACTTGAGGTTGCCTGGGGTGATAGTGGAGACTAAGAAATTGACCAGAGATTAGGAAGACAGTGGGGACAAGGTGACTGGGTAAGGGGTATGAATAGGGCTGTGAGACCAAGTCCAGAAATATGGGAGGAGGGGTGAAGGTCTAAAACAATCCTGGCCCTGGCCCCACCCCCAAGGTGACTTCCACCCTTTGCCCCACCCGCAGTTCTACTTCTTTTTTGCCTACAAATTAAGCCCTGGATCTTTGTAAAACAGAGTCTCTCATTGACTTCTCAGGAAATCAAAAAGTCTTGTAATAAGAGGTAATGCCCTATTGTGGATTTGAGATTGGCTAAAAGATGAAAAACAGAGTAGGACTAAATCCATATGAGAAGGGATCAGTAAGGTCACGCCCCAAGGGGTCTGTACTGGGACATGTGCTGTTTAAAATAAAAATAAATGATCTAGAGAAAGGATCAATGAGTGAGGTGATCAGATCTGCAGATGACACAAAATTATTCGCAGACATTAAAACAGAAGGGAATTTGTGAGACATTATGGAAGGATCTTGTGAGACTAGGAAACTGAGCTTCTAAATGGCAGACGAAATGTAATGTGGACAAGTGCAAAGTGATGCAGGTACAGAAAGATCATCCCAACAATAGGTGCAAACTCCTGGACTCCATAGCAGGAAGAAGAGAGCGGCCGAGACAGAAGCAAGTGGTGGGGGACCAGAGCAGGGCAGGAAAAGAAAAGCAGGCATAGCCGATAGAAGTAACAGGTCAGCCTGCACAGAGAGCTGTGGGAGTAGCTGACTGCAGTGCTGTTCACAGGAGAGAGATTGCGAGAGAGACGCTGCGGAGGGAGGGAGGAAGGAGGGAGTCCCGTGCTGGCCTATGGGAAGGGAAACAAGAGAAACTGCAGTCAGCAGAGGAAGAATAAAGGTCCCTGGGTTCCTCAGTTGCCTAGTTTTTCTGGTGACAGCTTGGAATCGGGAACTGTATGGTCTGGTCACGCATAGCTTAGATCCTGGTCGGGCCAGTCAAATTCTCGATTTCCCTCTCAGGGCCGCTGTGCAGCCAGAGAAGAAACCCGCAGCACATGCAGGGGAGGGAGCTTGTGGTGCCATGCTTTTTTCCTCTGCACGACCTTTGGCAGCGCTTACTGTGCATAGACACATGTTGCTCTCTCCCTGTACCCCTCCTCTTCTACTGGCTTGCTTCTTTCTATGCTCTTTGCTTCTACTGCCAACTCCAGGTTCGATCCTTTCACCCTGCTGCTCCTTATGCTTGGAACAAACCGGCTCCATCGGTGCGTAAGGCTGCCTCGCTTCCCCTTTCCAAATCCCTGCTAAAAGCTCGCCTCGTTGAAGCTGCCATTGGATCCTCATCTCCTGTGTTCCTTGTAACTCCTCACCTTCTTTTTTATACCCTCATCCTCACCTATTATATTGTCTGTCTTAATTAGATTGTGAGCTCTGATGAGCTCACAATCTAATTAAGACAGACAATATAATAGGTGAGGATGAGGGTATAAAACTTATATGTGTCTTATATGTGTCTGGACAGCGCCGTGAACCACTGTTCCCTCTAAGCTGCGCGCGTGTGCGCGCGCACACACCTCGCCGAGCGAGCGCACATACTTTACAACAGAGCGCACAAAAATTACGGTTCTGATTCTGATAGAAAACAACCCAGACGTCTTAAAATGTAAAAGTATGATTGTAATTACTAGAAATTTTCCGCTTCATTTAGTAATCGTCTATTTTCATTTAATTTGATTAAAATCAATGTGGTGTACCTACTGTATTTTGACGTATAGTCAAATTTTAAAGTATATAACTCCGAGTGTCGTTATGTGGCGCACAAAAATTTAACCTTCCTTCAAAAGCTGCATACAGCTGATATTTTATGCGCACACAGCCTACAGAAAATTAGAGGGAACATTGCACATGACTGATGTTCAACATGCCAAACTAAAGAAATGGAGTATAGGAGAGGTCCATGGAGCTTCTGCTGGGAGCAGACGATCAGGGATGGTTATCCTGAAGGTGTTAACCTTCAGGTAGAGTGAACACAACAAGACCCTGGAGGCCGCTATATTCTGCCCTGGGGGAGGCTGGAGGGCATCTCTGTTATATTAGGGAATATTTATGGACCAAACTTATATGAGCGGGAATTCTTTGATGTGCTGGTGCAGAACCTCTTGGCCAGGGGGGGAGCGAGATGTTATCTTGGGGGGGAGACTATAATTGTATCTTAGAGCCCCTCATGGATTGATCACAGCAGGAAAGTGAGAGTGACTCCAGATTATGCCACTGTATGGTAAGTATTTGTGATAGTAGTGACCTTTTAGAAGTCTGGTGCACGCTCCATCCCACCGAGCGAAACTACACACATAGTCTACGGAACACAATACGTGGTTTAGAATAGACTACTTCTTGATCTCCCATGGTTTGCTAAGTCACATAAATAATACTCAGATAGGTAACATCCAGATATCTGATCATGCAATAAAATGGATGGATGTTTAATTGTCTTCCCTGCAGAAAAAAGGACGTTGTTGGCGATTCCCCTTCCGCTTTAAGAGAGATGCAGACTTTACGCACTTTTTGAGTGAGCAGTGGGATTTCTTTGAGGAAATTAATGCAAGTCACAAAGATAACCCCAGGCTTTTCTAAGGGGAGTACTGATTGGCTATGTGAATAAACGTAATAAGGAATCTAACCGTAGGTTGATGCTGTGGGGTGCCCAGCTTTGCTTACTTCGTAGGCGGCTGCTGAGATACGATACAGAGGAAAATTGGGTGGCTTATCTGACTCTCCAAAGCCAATTAAATACTCTCATTCACACACGGGCAAAATGTTCCATGCTCCTTTATAAATGTGTGCTATACCGCTTTGGCAATCGCTCGAGTATGTTTATGTTTAGTACATTTGATATATTGCCCTTTATAACATTAGGGCGGTGTACAAACACAAAAGTGAAAGGTGGCCGTAGGCTGGAAAAGAAAGGAACTACAATGTATTATAGGAAAGAAATAAAGTGCAGTTAAGCAGACAAGACGGGAGAAATAAACAACATAGACAAGCAGGGTCATAGAATAGGGGTTGGGAGGTCGAAGGCAGAAGAAAACAAATTGGTTTTCAGGAGGGATTTAAATGAGAGATAATTTTGTTCCAATCTGAGGGAGGTGGGGAGAGAATTCCATAGGGCGGGTCCATTAAAGAAGAAGACAGAGTGACGGTGGATTGCAGATGAGCACGGGATGGGGAGGGGAGGTGAAGGCAGTGGAACTGGAGAAGATTGGCCAAGTATCATGGGTTGTGAATATGTATGACTTGGTGAACTATAATGAGAATTTTGAAACAAATACGATATTCTACATAGTAACATCATTAGAGAGATCATTAGAGAAAGACATCATGCTTGGCAAGATAGAAGGTCAACGCAAAAGAGGAAGGCCAGCAATGAGATGGATCGATACAATAACAGCAGCTACGGGTACCAGTCTGTCAACAATGAGCCGCCTGACTGAAGATCGAACACAATTTAGGATAGCTATCCAGAGGGTCGCCATGAGTCGACTCCGACTCGACGGCACTTAACAACAACAAAATAGTAACATAATATATGACGGCAGATAAAGACCAGCATGGTTCATCTAGTCTGCCCAGCAAGGCAGCAAGAGTAGGTGCACTTGCCACTATGTGCAGGTCACCTCTCCCCTTGCCTTTGTTTAGGGGTGTACCCACCGCTCCATGTAGGTCACCCCTATTTTTTCAGATATAAGAGATAGTTATGCTTATTTTGATTTTATCCTGTTGCTATAAAAGGATCCACTGTGTCTGTCCCATGCCATTTTGAATTCTGTCACTGTGTTTGCCCCCACCACTTCCATCGGGAGGGCATTCCAAGCATCCACCACCCTTTCTGTGAAAAAGTATTTCCTGACATTGCCTTTCAGTTTACCCCCTTGCAGCTTCATGTTATGCCCTCTAGTTTTGCAGCTTCCTCGTCTTTGGAAGATGTTTGTTTGTCCATTAATACTCTTTAAGTATTTAAAGGTCTGAATCATATCTCCCCTCTCCTCCAGAGTGTACATATTTAGGCCTCCTCTAAAGGAAGCCAGTGAAATTGAAAGAGAAGAGGAGTGATATGCTCTCGACAATTGGAATGGGTAATGATATGGACTGCTGTGTTCTGAACAAGCTGGAGTCTGTGAAGTTGGGTGTGAGTGATACCAACAAGAACAGAATTGCAAAAATCTAGATGGGACATAACCAGAGATAGTAAAAGAGTGGTAACAGCTTGGGGAGTGAGAAAGGGGTGAATGGCTCGGATTTGACGGAGATAGTAGAAAGATTTTTTTGTGAGCTGGAAGATATGATCCTTGAAAGAGAGATGAGAGTTAAAGAGAACCCCTTGATAGTGAAAGGAGGACACTAGGTGGACAGAGGAGTGTGCAAGAATTGGAGCTGTTAGGGAGGAAGGGCTTCCATGAGTGAACCAGATAGCTGATGTTTTTGCCAGAGTGAGGTGGAGACAGTTGGTGGTTAACCAGTCAGCAAATGAGGTAAGGCAGACATTGAGGGTGGAGAGATCTGGCTGAAGAGGGCTGGTGTGATGAAGAAGGATGAGGTCATCAGCATAATAATAGGCTGATATTCCAGATTGTTGAATAAGAAGGGCAAGCAGTGCAAGGAAGATATTGAACAAGAGGGGTGCCAAGACCGAGCCCTGAGGAACACCACAGTGTAGGGGAAAAGGACCAGAAGGGACTGAAGGTGTGGTGGTAGAGACGACTGTGGCTGACTGAGAGGAGAGGAAAGAATGAAACCACCTGTAGACTGTGCTCCAGAGATCAGCATCACGCAAGCGAGAAAGGAGAAGTGAGTGGTCAATGAGGTCAAATGTTGCTGAAAGATCCAAGGATACCGCCACAGAGATATCACCATGGTCATGTGCAAGGTGTAGTTCATTGAGAAAAGCAAGCAGGACAGTTTCAATGCTATGGCCAGGATGAAAACCAAATTGGTGGTCCTTGTTAATTAAAAATGAGAATGATCCTAGATCAGTGGCTGTGCTCCACACCGCAGATTGGAAGGCACATACCTCCCCGGCCACTGTGAAAGAGGTTTTTCTGGCCTATTATCGCAGCCTCTATATAGTGGATGACCAGGATGGACATGGGGCTGGTTACTATTTGCAAAGGTGTAATCTTCTTCAGTTAACTCGAGATCAGTGCTCCAAATTAAATGCGCCGATTACACCCAGTGAAGTACAAAAGGTTATTAAGGATCCTCATATGATGCATACCCCCGGCCCAGATGGGTTTACTGCCAAATTCTACCAGTTGCTCAGAGACAAAGTATGTCTTCCTTTAACTGAGATGTATCATCAACTTGTGGAGCTTCAGCAATTCCCATATCAAATGAATGAAGCTCTTATCATGCTCATACCCAAGCCGGGACGGTACTCATTACTTCTGGGATCTTATCACCCTATTTCATTACTGAATGTAGACATCAAGACCCTGTCGAAAATCCTGGCTGAATGCTTGTCACCAATTTTGCCCAAATTAATCCACCCAACCCAAGTGGGCTTTGTTAAAGGCCGACAGGCAGTGGAGAACATGCGCCAAATCCTGGCATCACTGCACTACTGTGGCTCCACAGAGATCCCCTCGCTTCTTATTACCTTTGACGCTGAGAAGGCCTTTGATAGAGTAGATTGGAAATATATGTTGGAGGCTTTTGGTTTTGAGATTTTTTTTCCTTCAAGCAGTGGGCATTCTTTACGCTGGGCCCTGGGCAAGGCTTTTAGTTAATGGCCTCTCAAAAGCAAGATTCCCCCTGGAACGCGGGACGAGACAGGGATGCCTCCTATCCCCCCTGCTATTTCTATTGACTTTAGAGCCGCTGCTAACATGCATATGCCTAGATCCAGGAATTGTGGGAGTACAGTTGGGTTGTTATGAATTCAGGCTGTCTGCTTTTGCCAATGACCTTCTGGTCTATCTTACTAACCCTGTATACTCTCTGGCTGTTTTATTATGCAAATTCCAGATTTTTGGTGCATTTTCATCATTGTGCATCATTACATCCCTCTTGAGTGAAATTCATCAGGCCCACGATCAGGGTGATCTTTCTCTTATGGTGACCTTGGACCTTTCTTCTGCCTTTGATATTGTGGATCACCGTACTCTTCTAACTCGGCTTACTGACCTTGGGATCCGTGGGTGTGTTCTTGCTTGGTTTCGTTCTTTTCTTTCTTCACGCACCTTCTCTGTAAAGACTAGCTCTTCCACCTCCTCTCCTTCACCCCTTCCCTGCGGTGTTCCTCAGGGTTCTGTCCTTGCTCCCCTTCTTTTCAATATTTTTCTTGCCCCCTTAGCACTCATTGTCCAACAGTCAGGGATTTCTGGATATTTTTATGCTGATGACATCCTTCTTGTTCACCACACCAGTTCTCTTTCACCAGACCTGTCTACCCTAAACCTCTGTCTTACCCGAGTCGCCACGTGGATAAACTCTAACTTCCTCCATGTGAACCCCTCTAAATCAGCTGCACTTTGGTTCTCATTTAGCACGCCCCCCACCTACTTGCTCACCTCTTTTTCTCTCAACTCCTATACCTCTAGTCTCTTCCCTTCGCTATCTTGGCGTCACCTTAGATGCCTCTCTCTCTTTCCACTGTCACATCTCCTTACTTATCCGTCGTTCTTTCTTTTTCCTAAGCCAAATTTGCGCTGTTCGCCCTTATCTCCCTTCTTCCTCTCTCACCTCACTAGTCATTTCCTTAGTACTTTCCAGGTTAGATTACGTCATTCTCGCAGGTCTCCCACAATGTCAGCTTCGACATCTTCAACTTGTCCAAAATACAGCCGCACGTTTTCTCACTTACTCCTCCCCCTGCGATCATATTACCCCCCTCCTCCTTCGCTTACACTGGTTCCCAATCAATTTCCGTTTTTAATACAAAATCCTCACAGTCACCCACAGAGCATTGCACACAGGTTCTCCTCAGTATCTAGCTGATTCTATCCGTCTTCAACCTTCTCCCCATCTTCTCCGGTCAGCATACGGCTACTGCCTCTACCTTCCTGCCCCATCCTCTGCACACCTGGAAACAACACGCCATTCCGCTTTCTATTTCCTGGCCCCTGCCCTCTGGAACTCACTCCCGTTTGCCATTCGCACAGTTATCCTTTCAAAAATTCAAATGCTTACTTAAGACTCATCTGTTTCAGCAGGCCTTTGAACTCCCAGACCCTTAAAACCGGTATCTCCACAAGTACCTATCTTAACTTATTTTCTTGCCCTTATCTTTTCTGTCTTTTTCTGTCCTGTCCAAAATGATGGCGTTCCTTTCCTTTCTTCCTGTTTGTATTTGATTGATTGAATTGTACACCGCTCTGACTCACATGCTTGGGCGGTATATCAAGTGACAAATAAAGATAAAGATAAAGATTTTTAGGATACAAATTGAATTTAGACAAATCAGAAGTGCTGGCCACCCACGATTTGCTCTGCGTCTCCTGGAAGGGAGAAATTCCGCTCTGCTGGGCACAACATTCCCTTGCAATCTTGGGGTGACACTGACTGTGGACCCCAGAGATCTGTATAAGAGCAATGTGATGCCCCTTTTTGCACATACCGCTCAGCACCCTGAGAAATGGCACGATCTACTCCTCTCGTTGGAAGGTGGCATTGCATTATTCAAAATGGCTTTGTTCCCGTGTTGGCTCTATATGCTCCAACTGCTCCCCATCTTGTTGTTTAGAAAGAACTTGAATAGACTAGATTGTCTGCTAACCCAATTTTTTTTGATGGACCAGTGAGCCCACATAGCGCTGCATGTGTTGAAGGGCTCTTGGCGGTGGGGAGGGATGGGAGTTCCGGACATCCGGGCATATAATTTGATGTGTTTGCTACGCCACTTAAAAGACTGACTCTTTGACACAAAAGAGAATACTCAGTTGGCCTGCGAAAGGGCCCTGGTCTCACTCTTGTTGCTGCACTATGTGCTACATGCGTCAACAATTAAATTGCCCGTCCAGGTGTGTCATTGCCCTCCGATTTGGGTAGCTTGCCAGATGTGGAGGTGGCTTTGCTCTAGACTGAAACATTTTAGTTCCCAATCGGTTTACTTGCCATTTCATGGGAATGGAGACTTTGTCCCTGATAGGTCTTCAACGTGCTTTCAACGGTGGCATGGCCTGGGCTTATTATACTTGGTTCAGGTCTTGATAGATGATGGCGAACTGTTAGCCTTCCCAGAACTTTGTGCGTGGTTCGGGGTGGATGAGGGTGACCTTTCTTCTTATTATCAACTCCACAGTTATATTTGAAGCCTCGAAACAGATAATTTGTCCAGTGATTTCTGAACCGACCTGGAGGAATTTTTTTCTCTGCGAAGAATCTGGTTGAATTGCAATCTCTCAGGTACAGTTGTCTTTGCAACTAGGGCCTCACAGATTACATGCCATCAGTTGGCTGAGGCCTGGAATGCTGATCTCAGTACATCTTTGACAGAAGAGGACCTATGGAAGCTCATTGGCAAGATTCCCCATTTTACAGCAATGGTTTCTCTTCGAGACATGCAGTATCGGGTAGTTAGATGTGCCTACCTCTCACCGGGGTGCCTTTGGGCTATGGGCTACAAGGCACGGCTCACTTGCCCCAAGTGTGGGGAAGATGGAGCCCTGCTTGTTCACTTATTCTGGTCCTGCCCGAAAGTGCAGGAGTATTGGAAGGTCATTCCCTCATTCACAGAGCATGTTTTTCAACAGCAGTGGACACTTAACCCACAGGACGTCCTCCTCCTTTTCATGGCAGGGGTGACAGTCACAGGCAAAAGACGGAAGCATTGGTTGAGGTTGTCCTGGGCATTGGCAATTTGTATAATTTTAATTTTTATGGGTTGGAGGTCTGTGGATCCTCCCACTTATTGGCAATGACAGAATGCTCTGCACCAGCTTGATAAACCTTGGGCCAAGGTGGAGCGCAGACGCATCCCTTGCTTCCATGCGGTCTGGGATGACTATATCCAAGCACTGCCTTCCTGCAGCCATAGCTATGTTCTCAATGATCTCTAGAAGAGAGCTGTGAATGACTTTATTCGGGGGGTGTCACTCACAGAATGGGGAGAGGGGAGAGGAGGAAGGGGGGAATAGATGGCTTAAACAATGGGGATGACATAGCCGGTAGTGTGTAAGTGCCACCATACACCCTCTATAACTTTTTCTAGTTCATAGAACCCATTGGCTTGGGAAAGGGGTGGGGTAGTATAAAGAGGAGGGGGATAGATGGGAGGGAGGTGGGGGGGGAACTGGGGAAAAATGTGTTATATTTGTTGTTTGACCTTGCTAAATATCTTTGGCAAATTGTATTTTGTACAATGATCAGTTGTTCGTATAGTTGATCTAATAAACAGTTAAATCATGAATATGAGGCCCAAAATATTTACAATTGAAAGAAGAAAACATCAAAAATAATTCTGTGTAGTTTCTTGAGCCCCCGAAGCAGGCGGGAGTTGCCAAAAACCACAGTACCTTTTTGCAGTGTCTGGCTTGGGCTTGAGAAGGTGCCCCATGTAAAGGTTGCAAAGAACGTTTTGGACTCCTGTGTGCAAAACAGAAACAGATGCTGGGTCCGACAACGAGTTAAGTATATTGCTGGTTTTTGTGTATAGTCTGAAAGAGACTGTGACTGCATGAAACATATAAACAATTTGCATTGGGAGATAGTTTTAAGCAGCAATGAAAGTGTTAATGCAGTATGCTATACAATGGTGAAGGTGGATTTTAAGTGCAACAACAACAAAAAAATGTGGGGTAAACAATGAGGATGACACTAAGGTGTGTCTAGACCAATAAATGTGTTTTGCATTTATATGGTCTTTGACTAGTACTTTGTAATGCTGTTTTTATAAAAATAATAAATAGCATATAAAAATAAATATATATAAGAACTTTATCTTAGCTCCATTTAGTAATGGTTGTGGGGCACTTTTTTGAGCTATTTTTGTGAGAAGAAGCATTCTAAGCTTGTAACTGTTGAAGGAAAAAGAGGTCTATAAAGTTTTTCATACGTTAAATGAAGGTTTGAAAAAAGATTTTTGAACTCTGAATTTTGATCTACTTATTGGGGCTTGTTTACAAAGCTGCGGTAGCGGTTTCTGCCTGATATCGGAGCCGCGGCCCTATTGAATTCAATGGGGCCGTGGCGCCGATATCGGGTGGAAGCCGCTACCGCAGCTTTGTAAACAAGCCCCATTGTGTGACCTTGACTTGGTCTATTTTTGTCTCAATGGCTGCTTCTAAAGGACAGGATGAAAGTAAAGATCAAGGAAGTTCAGATGAGTTTATGTGGGATCAAGTTTTAATTTTTTCAGATATCCATCTGAATCATATCTTACAAGCACCTAATTTTGGACACTACCCACTTATGGGAGATTCTAGGACATTTGAAACAATGATTGGTGAGAACTGAATTGCATACTGTTTTTTTGGTGGAATATTTATACTTACAATATATTCCATAAGGTTTGAGGATTTTTAAAGAGTCTCGTCTGTACCAGCAAGATGAAGAATTTGTTTTAAAGTGGAATAAGATTCTCAATAAGTGTTCTTTGGATTTGATCATTTCAGATGTGGACCATGCACATGCTAATATTACAGAGGAGATTATAATACTTTCATATTCTCTTCCAAAAAAAACCTGAGGATGTTTTTACCTCTGCAGGAGTAGGATAAGTCCACTGGGATGCCTAGAGAAACTCTTAAAAAGAAGTTTGACATGCTGACTCGGGATGAGGGAGATTATAAACAAGGAGCTCTTTATCCCTGGATGAAGCCTAAACAACCCAGGGATGCAACTCGGAAGGTCACTTTTGACTCTAGCTCTGAAGCTTCCATTTTTGATCAATCATCGAGAAGGGATGCAAGACGATATCAGAATTCTGGGGATTTTTTAGGGGGACACCCACAGCAACGAGGGAGACCATTCAGATCTCAGGGTGGACACCCCAGAGAATGCGAAGGGGGTATCGAATCCCCGCCAGTGTCTCATCCATGCATGCGCTCACAAGAAACGAGCAAATCATCCATGCATGTGCTCACAAGAACCGAGCAATCAGCAGTTATAAATCTTTCTAAGGTGATTTTGTCCCCTGTTCAAGTAGGAGTATTGGAAAAAGGACTTTAATTTATTCCAACTGCCAGGTGCGATCTGTTTGAAGTTCAAAAATATCTCCAGAAGTTCTATTGTTTATTATGATTGTGTGTGTTTTTTTCAGGAGATCATCTGGAGAAGAGGATTTGTCAATTGTAAGGAAACCTTCTTCATGGCTTCCACAAGCAGCAGCTATTCAAATTGTGTATGATACTTTGGAGAAACGTCCTCAGTGTGGTAAACAAATTCATTCAAGACTTTTACGTAATCTGGCTGCACTGGATTTACAACATAATCTTTTTATGTTCCATGGCGAGTTTTTATTTTCAGTAAAGAGGGTGGCTATGGGATCCTTGATAGTCATAGATATCGCCAACTTGTATGTGGGCCTTTTTGAGGAGCATTTTTGTACCATGTTCTCCTTTTTCTGCCAATCTGTTACTATGGTGAAGATATATTGATGATGTAATTTTGATATGGCATGGATATGAGGGTTTGTTGGCAGAATTTCTTCATTGGTTGAATTCTGCTGAAGGAAATTTGAAATTTATTTATATTTTCCATCAACCTTGTATTAATTTTTTTGGATCTATTTCTATAGTTTCTCAACAATTTCATTTTTCAATCTTTCGTAAACTAATGGACAGAAACACTCTGCTGAGGTCTGATAGCTGTCATCCTAGATGTTTGCGGGAAAACATTCCTATAGGTCAATTCCTTCGGTTGTGTAGGATTTGTTCTACTCTAGGTAAGCTTAAACAGCAAGCTTTGACAATGAAAGCATGTTTTAGAGCCCTTGGATATCCAGTTGCAGTTATCCAACATACGTACACTCAAGCACGGTGGTAACAATAGGACTTCTTTTTGTTGCCATGGGACAGAAATACAGAGTCCTCTTCATCAAAGCTAGTCTGTGTACTTCTGTTTTCTCCAGGTATGCATAAAGTGCAATCGGTAATTTTACAGCATTGGCCTGTTTTGAGCCTTCACCATTGTTTTGTGCAACCACCTATCTTTGGCTTTAAAAGGGGCAGGAATGTTAGAGATTTGGTGGTCCACTCCAACATAGTGGCTGTGAGTGAACGTTCGGTGAATCAGGGTCATGGCCCTCATGGTCATTGCTCAGTATGCCCACAATCTTTTGAAAGGGTATTACTTGAACTTCCTGATAAACCTAGGATCTATTTGAATTTTACCTCTACATGTCATACTGTACATCATTTGGTACCTGTGCACACTTATCTATATTGGTAAGACTAAGGGGTATGTTTACTAAGCAGTAACCTCTGACTTATATACATCCTGTGCAAACTTCTCTGTTTTAGACAATACCCAGAATCCTCAGCTCTTCATTGCGTACCCTTTTATTTTGAACTTGGGGACAGCTAATGCAATGCAAAGCACACTGGAAAGTGGGCCAGAGACAGGCTGCGAGTGCATGTTGGCCTACAGTGACCTACATCTGTCGCATACCGAAATACTGTGTCCCCGACACAACGTTTGGCAGTGAGCATTAAACATAGTGCCATGCTTGTACTTCCATATTATGTCATGTCCTTAGCCATAGACACTGCAAAAATGGCCAGTGCAGCACATGTGCTTTCCCATGTTTCAGATGCAGTTCCCCCCTCCCTCCCCAAGAGCATGAGGGACCATGTCAAAGGCTTTCTGACAATCCATATACTTTATATCAACTGGCTCACCTTTGTCTATCTGTTTATTCACACCTTCAAAAAAATATAACAAATGAGCAAGACAAGACCTTCCTTGGCTAAAGCCATGTTGGCTTTCTCTCATTACACCATGACTATTTACATGTTCAGTAATTTTGTTCTTTATAATGGTTTCCCGGATCACCCCTGAAACCCTTTTTAAAAATTGGCATTACATTAGCCATTCGCTAGTCTTCAGGTAATACAGATGATTTTAATGATAGTTCACAGATTACCAATAGTAGGTCTGCAATCTCACATTTCAGTTCTTTCAACATTCTAGGATGTACACCATCCGGTCCAGGTTATTTGCTACTCTTTAGTTTATCAAATAGTTGCAATACATCTTCCTGGTTTATCAATATTTCTTTCAATTCTTCCAATGCATCGCCTTTAAATACCATTTCAGTCATAGGTAACTTCCCTACATTTTCTTCAGTAAAGACCAAAACAAAGAATTCATTCAGTCTCTCCGCTATGGCCTTGTCCCCTCTTAGTGCCCCTTTTACCCCTCTATCATCTAATGGTTCAATCGACTCTCTCACAGGTTTTTTGCTATGAATGTACTTGCAAAAAATTTTATCATGCGTTTTTGCTTCCACAGCAAGCTTTCTTTCAAATTCTCTCTTTGCTTGCCTTATCAGTGCCTTGCATCTAACTTGCCAGTGCTTATGTTGTTCCCAGTTTTCCTCATTTGGTTTGATGTAAATCTTTAACCTTTGCAGCTGCTCCTTTTATTTTTTTCTTAACTATTTTCCTCATTTTATCATAGTCTCTCTTTTGAAAGTTAAAAGGTAGTACTGTGGATTTCCTTGCCATCCTTCCTCCATTTATTAAATCAAAACACGATCATGCTATGATCACTATTGCCAAGTGGCCCCAACACCCTTATCTCTTGCATCAGATCTTGTGTTCCATTATTTATTTTATTTATTTATTTAGCTGCATTTATATCCCGCTTTTCACCGGGTCAAAGCGGTGGAACATTGAACGAGGGGGGGGGGGACGACAATAATCAATTGTAAGGGTCTGGGCTGTCACGAAGTGGCCGACATTAATGATTTTCGCAAGTGTTTGGGACACAGACATAGACATTTGAGCTACAGTCTCATATGTGGTGGTTTGTTTCAGGTCCGAGGTATTCCTGGAATAGTGTGGTTTTTAGTTGTTTCCTGAAGGATAGGGGGTCTTTGTTGTTTCTGATGTGATTCGGTAGAGAGTTCCAGATGGATGGTGCATATAGTTCAAAGGCTCTGTTGCAGGTTCGTTGGTTGCATTTTGTCCTCTTATGGGGGATGGTGAGGGAGTTGTTGGTGGTTTGTCTGGTTTTTTTTGTCGTGGGTTGGTCGGGCTAGTAGTGTGCGGATCTGGGATGTTTGAGTTTGGTAGAGATCTTTGTGGGTGAGTAGGGCAGATTTGTACTTGACTCGTGCTTCTAGAGGGAGTATGTGTAGCTCTCTTAGGATTGGGGTGATGTGGTCTTGTCTTTTTGCGGTCTGGATGATTCTTGCTGTGGTGTTTAAGGCAGTCCGGAGTAGGTTTGTATGGGTGGCTGGGAGTCCATGGTAGATTATATTGCAGTAGTCCAGGTGGGGGAGTGTCATGGCTTGCATCACTGTTCTGAAGTCTTGTGGTTCGAGGAGAGGTTTGAGGCGCTGCACTGTTTTAGCCTTGTGGAATATTGTTGTGGCATTTTTTTTGATTTGCTGTTCCAGTGTGAGTGCTTGGTCTATGATGATACCTAAGTATATTATCTGCGGATGTATCTGTATTTGTGTGGTCCCAATGTTGAGGTGTGATGGTGGTGTGAAGTCTGGGTCCTCTGTTACTATGAGGGCTTCTGTTTTCTTTATGTTGATGGATAAGTTGTTGTTTTGTAGCCAGCTGGATACTGCTGTGAAGCATTCTTATAAGTGTTTGTTTGATGGGTTGGGGGTTGTAATTGGGGCATAGAGCATTATGTCGTCTGCATAGATGTGGAAGTGGATGTTGTGTGTGCGTATGATTGAGCACAGTGGTTGCAGATAGATGTTGAAGAGCATGGCTGATAGTGTGGATCCTTGGGGTACTCCTTGGTGTTGCTGGAAGGGGGGGAGGTTGATGTATTTGTGCGGATCAGTTGATGTCTATTAGTTAGGTATGAATAGAACCATTGGAGTATGGTATCCTTGATGCCAATTGCTTGTAGTCTGTGTATTAGGATGTTGTGGGAGATGGTGTCAAAGGCCGCTGATATGTCTAGAAAGATCATGGCATATCCAGAGTGTTTTGCTTGGGTTCCTATGATTAGGGTGTTCATTAGTGACGCCATGAGGGTCTCAACTCCGTGGAGTGGGCGGAAGCCATGCTGTTGTGGGTACAGTATGTTATTGGTGTCCAGGTGTTCTTGGAGCTGTCTCTGAACTACTTTTTCAATGAGTTTGGTGGTGAACGGGAGGCTTGCGATGGGTCTGTAGGAGGCGGGGTCGAGGGGATCCAGGTTGTGTTTCTTTAGTGTTGGTCGAATGATTGAGGTTTTGAGGAGATCTGGCATATGTCCTTGTCTGAGGGATTCATTGACAATGTGGGTTAATGGTGTGTTTAGGTCGTCTTTGGTTTTCTTTATCCATTCTGTAGGGCAGGGGTCTAGAGGAGAGGTGGTGGTATTCAGGCGAGAGATGGTTGATGCTATTTCCTCTTCAGTGATTGCTTCGAATGCGTTCCAGTCTCTGTCTTCAGTGGTGGGGTGGTTTGTTGTTGTTGTCTCTGCATCTAGTTGTGGATTTTGTGGTTGTTGAAGCTGCTTGTATTGTCTTGCAAGTATTTCAGGTGGGATGTTTGGTAGTTGGTTGGAGTGGTTTGGTGCTTTTGTTAGTTTTTTGACGATATTGAAGAGTTCTCGTGGTCTGTTTATGGATGTGTTTATGATCTTTGAATGGAAGGCTTTTTTTGCTTTGTCTGTTTCTGTGTGGTATATGCTTAGCTCATGCATGTAGTTCGTTTTGTCGTCCTCTTTTTTGGTTTTTCTCCATTTTCTTTCTGCTCTTCTGAGTTTGGTTTTTAGCTTCCGGAGGTTGGGGGTGTACCATCGGGTTTTTGTGGGGGTGTTTCTGGTCTTGTTGTTGTTCGTTGTTGCGCTGGCTGCTGAGGAGATTGTGGTGTTCCAGTTGTTGATGAGGTCATCGATATTGTTGGATCTTGTTTGGAGTTTTGCTAGGGTTTGAGCTAGGAAGTCTTCTTTGTTGAATGTTTTAAACCTTCTTGTGTGTTGTTCGTTTTCCTTGTTGTACATGTGCTGGTAGTTGTGGGATATGCTGATGAGGTAGTGATCGGACCAGGGTACGTGTGTGATTTTTGGATTCTTGCTTGAGGTGGTCCAATGTACTTCCTTTTTCGTGCGTTGGCTCATGTATGATCTGTGTTAGGTTCATTGCTTCCATAGCATTGAGGAAGGTTTCTGCTTGTTTGTCTTGGAGTGATGGGAGGTTAAAGTCTCCTAGAATTATTTGTTCTTTCGTGGAGATGGTGCTTTCAGATATGTGTTGTAGTATCTTT
This sequence comes from Ichthyophis bannanicus, assembly GCA_033557465.1. NCBI lineage: Eukaryota > Metazoa > Chordata > Amphibia > Gymnophiona > Ichthyophiidae > Ichthyophis > Ichthyophis bannanicus. Next base: position 840,838,624 of record CM066031.1, read on the forward strand.
GTTAGGTCGGTGTTTTGGGTGGGTGCTCGGTAGATTAGGCAGAGTGAGAGGTGCTTATTGGTGAGGGTGAGTATGTCTGCTTCATTGGTTGTTTGTGATGCTTGGTTCCTGAGGTGAAGGTTGGTTTTTGCTATGATGGCTACGCCTCCTCCTCTGGTGTGTGTTCGGGAGCAGTGTTGAAGGCTGTAACCTTTCGGTGTTAGTTGGTTCATGAGCACCATGTCCATGTCTGTCAGCCAAGTCTTTGTTATGCATAGGATGTCGATCTTTTGTGTTTTGATCAAGTCTTGTAGCATATGGTACTTGTTTCTGACTGATCGGGCATTTATTAATGAAATGGAGAGGGGGGTGCTGTTCGGGGGGTTGGGGATGTAGGTTGGTGTGTGTTGTGTCTGGGTGTTGACTCGCATGAGTGTGGGGTTGTAGATGTTTGTGGTTTGGGTGGCTGTGACGCCTGGTCTGGGCTGGTTGGTGATTGTGTTTGCGGGGGAGGGGTATAGGGTCAGGAGGGATGTTAGGAGGTAAATTGGGGCCAGGAGGGGTGGCATGTTTTGTAGGCGAGGTTTGGTGTTGTTTGTAGGCGTACCTGGTTTCTTGTTGTATTGGGGGCCTTTTTTCTGTGTAGCTTTGTGTTCAGGTGGTTGCTGCTGTGGCTTCAGTTGTTCTGTGGTTCAAGTTGGTTTTGTCGGCGGGTCTGTTCTTTTTTCTTCTTGTTGCTGTTTGTGTGCGCCTCCATACCGTGCCTAAGGGCCACGCCAAAGGGCCCTCTGGCGAGGCACTCAGGCGTGGGCCCACCAGGCGCGGGCGTGCCCTGCTTGGGCGCCGCTTTAATGGTGTGCTGGCTTGTGGCTGTGTTGCTCCCACTGCCCCTATTGGGCAGGAGCTTCTGAGCGGGAAGACTTCCCGCTCAGGCGCTCTACCCCGATCGGGGGAGCTGCTGAGCGATGCAGGCTGGTGTTGCTGTTAAAGCGGCTCCCTTTGTGCTTGGGCACCGCTTTAATGGTGTGCTGGCTTATGGCTGTGTTGCTCCCACTGCCCCGATTGGGCAGGAGCTTCTGAGCGGGAGGACTTCCCGCTCAGGCGCTTTACCCCGATCGGGGGAGCTGCTGAGCGATGCAGGCTGGTGTTGCTGTTAAAGCCATTAACGACCATTAACGACTAGATCCAAAATGACTTCCCCTCTTGTTGGTTCATGAACTAGCTGCTCTGAGAAACAGTCATTTATTTCATCTAGAAACTTTATCTCCCTAGCATCTTCTGCCGTGACACTGACCCAGTCGGTACCGAGGTAATTGAAATCACTCATTATTATCCCTGCGCTGTAACTTTTGTTAGCTTCCCTGATTTCTTTGAGCATTTCATCATCCATTTGTTCATTCTGGACAGGTGGTCGATAGTACACCCCCACTGCCATCGCCTTCCCTGTTTTATATGGAATTTCAGTCATAAAAATTCTACAGGATTTTGTTTCCTGCAAAACTTTAATTCTGTGTGACTCAATGCCCTCTCTGACACAGAGCGCAACCTCTCCACCAATTTGATCAGCTCTATCATTATGATATAGTTTATACCCAGGTATCACAGTGTCTCACTGGTTGGTATCTCAAGAGACCTGGTGGAAGGTAGACAATCATATCTAACCTCTCATTTAGTATTATATATTCTAACTCTCCCAGCTTATTTTTTAGACTTCTAGTATTTGCATACAAGCATTTTAAAAGTGGTATTTTATTCATATTAATCTGGTTATCGGTAGGCAGGGGTAATTTGGAATCTTTAAGCTCACTCTGCTCTGTACTTAATGGCATTTGGTTTACTTTTGTCTTTATTGGAACCTCTCTGTCGATGCGCCCTAACTTCAGTCTTTTGCTAGTATCCTTCAAGGATACATCATTCTGAACCATGCGCTCTTGAGCGACTGTCGGTCTTCCCCTATTATCTAGTTTCAAAGCTGTTCTATTTCCTTTTTAAAGGTTAATGCCAGCAGCCTGGTTCCATCCAGGTTAAAGTGGAACCCATTCCTTTGGAAAAGCCTCTCCTTTCCCCAGAATGTTGCCCAGTTCCTAACAAATCCAAAATCCTCTTCCTTGCAACATCATCTCACCCACGTATTGAGACTCCGGAGCTCTGCCTTCCTTTTGGGTCCTGCATGTGGAACGGGAAGAATTTCTGAGAATGCTACCCTGCAAGTTCTGGAATTCAATTTCCTAAATAAACGCCTTAATTTGGCCTCCAGAACCTCCCAACCACATTTTCCTATGTCATTGGTACCAATATTTTATTTATTTATTTATTTATTTAACATTTTTATATACCGCACTATTTATTATCAGCGCGGTTTACATAGAACTACAAAACATCAGATAAGATAAGATACATATATCTGTTTTTACATGGAACAGGAAGAAAAACTTGGAAAACAGGGGTAATTGTAACAAAGGATAATAGAACTTGAACTATATACATATGATAGTAATATTACTTGAAAAAGTATCATGTTAGATAGGGATGGGATTGGAGCTGTTTAGATGAACTTGTGTTATTGTGTTCTCTGGAAAGTATATGATGAAAAGGTGATGCTTCAAGGCCTTTTTGAAATGTACCAAAACAGCAGACCCTTCCCCACTACTATGTAATATCTTATCTAGGTTAAGCGTGAAGTCTGCTACCTTCGCACCAGGCAGTTAGGTTACTAGGTGATCCTCATGTCCGCCAGCCACCCAGCTATCTACATGCCTCATGATCGAATCACCAACTATAATGGCTGTCCTAATCTTTGCCTCATGGGCACATGGCCCTGGAGAAATCTCCTCAGTGCAAGAGGGTTTTACATCACCTAGAGGACAGGTCCAAACTACAGGATCATTTCCTGACACACCAGGGTGATGCTCTCCTGTCACGTGGCCTCTCTCCTCCATGGCAACAGGGAGGCTGCCAGACTGGAGGTGGCACTTCAGTACTACATCCCTGTAGGTCTCGTCTATGTATCTTTCTGTCTTCCTTATGTCCTCCAAGTCTGCTACTCTAGCCTCCAGAGATCGGACTCATTTCCTGAGAATAAGGAGCTCCTTGCACCTAGTGCACATGTAAGACTTCTCACCAACTGGGAGAAAATCATACATACAAAAGACTGGGAAGCCCCCATCTTGCTGCCAGACTGTACCTAATTAAGGGTTATTCTGATTCACCTTTAGTGGGGATATACATCCAGGTTGGACGTATATCCCCGCTAAATGCCAGGGTGCTTATTCCAGTCAAGGAGCTCCCCACACATACTGCAGAGATGTGCAGGGAGCTCTGGACAGCAGCGGAAAGGGTTGGGATGGAGGAAAAGTGAGGGCGGGGAGTAGGCAGCACCCTGACCCTGGAAGTACAGGGCCACTTCCAGTGTTAGCCTTGTACATCAGGGGTCAGCGATCTAGAAGGGGAACTTATTCCACCTCCAAGGTGGAATAAGTCCCCCACAACATCGATGGCCAGCCGAGCCAGGACCCGAGACACAGGTGAGCAGGACAGGGGGTTCCCCACAGCCTGACTCTGGCCTCAGAAGGCCAATCAGGGGTCTGGTGGCCTCAGAAGGCTGATTGGGGGTCAAATGGCGGGGAACAGGACATTTGCTGCAGTGCGGGCGATCAGGGCTCCGGCATGAAGCTGCGGTGCCAAGGCAATGGGACGCTACCGCACCGCAGCTTCATGCAGGAGCGTAGGCTGGGCTAGCTGAGCAGGATCTGGGACATCCAGCAGGCCAGAATCGGGGCACATCCTGCCCGTCCAGGCTGGTTGCAGCTGATTCTGACCCCGCAGGGACATACAGCACCCACGGAATCAGAATCAGGTGCAAATCCGGCCCATCCAGATTCTGGATGGGCCAAACATGTCCTGAATGGAATTGGCCTCAATACATTTAATGGACTTTGTTCACCTCAAGATTAATTAATCTCACACACAGATCCTGGTCATCATTTGGCAACTGAGAGAGAAGGGTGGGTATTTTTCATCTGACATGGGTTGTTATCATATTGCATAGTATTCCTGCCTCACTGGCATATTTTCCCCCCCACATGCACCTGATCCAACCCTCCGCTGTCAAAGTGCTGTGATACTGCTGATTACTGCAGGATGGTAGGGGTCATGGGTGGACACAGCCAACCTGTCCACCACTTAGGGACTCATGGTGTAGCCAGGACACAACACATGCACACTCAGGGCATGAAGGCGAAAGCAGTTGGCAGTCTCCACTTCTCAGTCGCTGGGTGTTGTAGGTGCCACATATGTGCTGTGTATAGGCAACATTTTTTGTGCTTGCCTGCTCATTCTATCACACTGCAGGTTCTGGGTCACGTACTTTTGTCTCTCATTAAGAAATGCATGGTCAGTCCTAATGCAGCTGCTCATGGTTCACAGTACCCAAGACAATACCCAGGGCATCCACTAGGCAAACTAGGTGGATGGCGTTCTGGCCATCCCTCCCTTCTTGCATGCATGGCACAGCCGCCGCTCCAGTGCTGTGGGTGGCCTTAAAGCAGTGACACACATGCGACTAGTCATGCGTGCTGCTGCCTTAAGCCTCACCTGTGCACAGAAGAATCGCCATGGGCTCTGCTTTACCTGCTAGTGACATGCTTAGCATATCCCTGAAAGTAGATGCAGCAGCGTTGCACCCGATATGCAGGGCTAGGACAGAGTCTTCTTCTGCACCAGGCAGAAGTCGCTGCCACCACCCACACCCCAACATGATGCTAACACGGCTGCGTGGTGACAGTACTGGTAGCACAACTCTTGTGACAGCAGCAGCCAAGTGAGAGTGCCACTGCTGTCACAGAAGAATCACACTGGATGTCGCGACTGTACACCCTAGAAGGACGCCTAGTCTTCCTAGCAGACTAACTGGCCCTGCGGAATCACTCACATGGCACCACCTTTGCCACTTTGGCACCAACAATATAGTGCCCTTTATTGAAATAGCTTTGTGCTATGACTGCCAGTGCACCACTACTAGCACTAATTTCAGGGTTCCTCTCTGGGAGATGCACACTGCATAGATGTGAATAGGCTCCCTGTGTGGTGAGAACAGCTCTCTTGTCTCCAAAAAGAGCTTTTAATGCCAGCTTTGAGCTGGCATTGGAGATTCCAGTGGCGGCACCTGTAATGCACAGTACTAAAACTGGCATTAAGGGTACACATGCTGTCTCCAACTTTGCTCCACCCAGTTAATACCCCTTCTCCGCCCCTTATACCTTACCATTCAGTAACACGCTGCCAGGCTTTAAGACAGCGTTATTGGCACTTTCCACAGCAGTAACCACTAGCGGACACCGATATCACCTGCTAATGGTACATTTGCGCCCTTATTGCTGCTTAGTAAGCATAAACTAAATGATTGATCATGCAACATAGAAGCTGGTTGCACAGTAAAGCATAGTTACTCACCTGTAACAGGTGATCTCCGGGAACAGAAGGAATTTAGTCTTCAGATATGGGTATCGTCGGTACTGATGGAGCCCGCGCGGGAACGCTCCCCAGCGTCCAATAGGAACGCTTTTGGGAGCATCCCACAGCGCATGCGTGCTGCCTTCCTGCCTCTGTACCTCTCTCACTTCAGTTGAGTTTATAGCTGAGACCAAAGGAGAGAAGTAGAGAAAGAGATAGATAGAGAGAACTCCTAGGGGAGGTGGGTGGGTTGTGAAGACTAAATTCCTGCTGTTCCCGGAGATCACCTGTTACAGGTGAGTAACTATGCTATCTCCAGGAACAATCAGGAATGTAGTCTTCACATATGGGGACTCCCCAGCTGAAAGATGCCAAGGGGTGACCCCAGCAAGCTGCGAACCCAGGTGAGATAGGTCATGCTTCCTCCCATGAACCTCTGGCATCCAAACCGTGGACGGTGGCTAAGAGTTGTATTAAGTATGGAAGAGATGCTGAAGAACAGCCTGGCCAAATGAGGCATCCTGACGGTAGTGGGCTGTGAAGGTGTGTATCGAAGCCCAAGTGGCTGCTGTACAGATGTCATCAATGGACACAGAACAAAGGTTAGCCGTTGAGGCTGCCATTGCTCTCACATTGTGAGCTGTGACATGGCCCTCAAGAGAAAGTCCTTTACTCTGATATGTATAGGATATGCAATCTGCAATCCAATTTGACAGAGTTCTTTTGGAAATTGGAAGTCCCAAATGACTAGAGTCAAAAGCCACAAAAAGCTGAGAAGATTTTCTATGTGGCTTAGTTCTTTGGAGATAAAAGGCTAAGGCTCTTTTACAGTCCAATGTGTGAAGATTCCTTTCCGCACTAGAGGCATGAGGCCTAGGAAAGAATATAGGAAGATAAACTGACTACTTTACATGGAAAGGTGAAACCATCTTTGGCATAAAGTGAGGATGAGTCCTGAGGACTACTTTATCATGGTGGAACTTTGTATAAGGAGGGTCAGCTACTAACGCCTGTAGTTCACTAATGCATCTTGCAGAAGTGATGGCAATTAGGAAAGTAACTTTCCATGAAAGAAACTTTAGATCTGAAGTGGCTAAAGGTTCAAAGGGCGGTTTCATAAGCTGACCAAGAACAAGATTCAGATCCCATGCCACCGGTGGTGGTTTAATGGAGGTTTTGTTAAGAGTAGGCCTCTCATAAATCTTGATACAAGTGGATGAGAGGAAATAGGTTGTCCATCGAAAGGTTTATGAAAAGCAGCAATAGCACTAAGATGGACTCTCACTGAATTGGTCTTTAGACCAGAAGTTGATAATTGGAGGAGATACTCTAGTAGCAACTCTACAGGTACCAAAAGGGGGTTAAGTCCCTTTTGTGAACACCAGACAGAGAACCTTTTTCACTTAAAAGTGTAGGAACACCTTGTGGAAGGTTTTCTGAAAGCTAGAAGGATATCCTTTACTTGTTGAGAAAGGTTAATATCCTGGAATTCTAGGCTTTCAGTAACCAGGCCCTCAGATATAGGAACTGGGGATTGGGATGCAGTAAGCATCCATCCTCCTGAGACAGAAGATCTGGAGCATTCCCCAATTCCAGAAAAGTAGTTTGAGAGAGACGCAAAGAAAAGGATACCACGTTTGTTGTGGCCAACGTGGAGCTATGAGTATCATACGACCTCTGTCTCTCTGAAGTTTGAATAAAGTTTTGGGAATGAGGGGAATGGGTCGGAAGGCATAGAGGAAGTCCTGACCCCAGTGGAGTAGGAAAGCATCTCTTGCCCAACAGTTGTGAGCCGGGATTCTGGAACAGAATCGGGGAAGTTTGGCATTCTGCGGACTTGCAAAGAGGTCTATATCTGATGTTCCCCAGATTTGAAATACTCGAGCAAGTTGGTATGAGTAAAGGGACCACTCGTGTGGCAGCAGCATTTGACTGAGTCTGTCTGCCCATAAGTTTTGAATGCCCAGAAGGTATACCACAAACAGGTGAATTTGCAACTCTCTGGTGAGGGCCCATAGTCGCAAAGCTTCGTTGCATAGCGACAGAGAGCCTGTTCCGCCTTGCTTGTTCACATAGAACATAGCTACCTTGATTGTCGGTTTGGACCAGAACTGTTTTGTTGCTGAGATGGGTCTGAAAGACATGAATTGCATTGAAAATGGCTCTCAACTGTAGGAGGTTTTTGTGAACCGGAAACCTCCTGTGAGGTCCAAAAACCCTGAGTGGAGAGATCGTGCAAGTGGGCCCCCCAACCCATCTTGGACGCATCTGTTGTTAGGGTGGCCTGATATAGAGTCTGCTGGAAAGGAGAGCCTACGAGGAGGTTTTCTAGAGATTGCCACCATTGCGGGGATGAAATCAGATGTGTGGTGTTTCTGATCTTGTCCATTAGCTGACCCGAGGCCTGTGACCATTGAGAGGATAGGGTCCACTGGGCAGCTCGCATGTGGAGGCGAGCATAGGGAACCACATGGACAGTGGATGCCATGTGTCCCAGAAGTTGAAGCATCTCTCAAGCAGTAAGGAACACCTTCATATATGCTTGAGATGCCAGTTGTATTATTCATAGACAGCGTGGCTGTGGCAGGAAAGCCCTTGACTGCCGTGTGTCTAGACGAGCCCTTATGAATTCGAGAGATTGAGAGGGGGTGAGATGAGATTTTGGGAGGTTTATGACCAGTCCCAAGTATTGAAGAATTCTGATTGCTCGAGAAAGAGCGAAGCTGGCCTCTGGAGCTGTCGATGCTCAAATGAGCCAATCGTCTAAGTAAGGGAAGACGAATATTCCCAGAGTCCACATAAATGCTGCTACCACTGCCATGCATTTTGTGAAGACTCTTGGAGCAGAGGCCAGTCCGAAAGGAAGAACTCTGTACTGGAAGTGTCTTCCTTGGACCAGGAATCGAAGGAACTTCCTGTGATCTGAGTGGATGAGAATATGCGTGTACACATCTCTTAGATCTAAAGAACACAGCCAGTCTTGACTTTGAAGGTATGGTAGAGGTGTCCCGAGGGAGATCATTTTGAACTTTTCTCGGAACAAATATTTGTTATCTTTATCTTTATTTGTAACATTTGATATACCACCCGTTACCGAAGTGTCTGGGCGGTGTACAATAATAACAAGGCGCAGCTGGTGGAAATAAAGGAGGAAGAAAGAATGCCAGCAAATTAATAGGAAAGCAAATAGAAAAAGGAGAGAGAAAGATAGTAAAGGACAGCAATAGACAAACAAAAACACCACAGATAATAAACAGGGGATAGGTAGAATTGGGGGGAGGAAAGAGAGGGGGCTGTATCTGATGTTTAATTCTCGAGGTCTAGTATAGGCCTGTGTCCCCCTGTCTTCTTTGGAATAAGAAAATAGGGGGAGTAAAACCCTGTCCCCTGTTGGGGTATGGGTACTTCTTCGATTGCTGCTTGAGCGAGAAGTGATGTGACTTCCTGCCACAAAAGGTTGGTGGCAGGGGCCTGAGAATTGAACTGTTTTATTATTGTAGGTGGGGGGAAGTTGAGAAAATGAAGCTTGTACCCCAGTTGTACAATAGACAGAGTCCAATTTTCTGATGTTATTTGTTGCCATCTTTTTGCAAAATAGCATAGCCTTCCTGGAATGGTTAAGGGTTCTAGACCTTTCAGGGGCAGAATGACTAAGTTCTCTAGGTAGAAGTCAAAGACCCTGAGGGGGCTGGGTCTGTTGGGCCGGTTGAGCTTTTTGAGCTTGCGGCTTTCTTTGCTGTCTGTTCCGTTGTTGCCCCTTCTGGGGAACATGAAGTGGACAGTGACTTTGATGGTTGTAAGATGGGTAAGGCTTCTTTTTCTTGCTAAAAGAGAGTTTTTTAAATGTTTTCTTCTTTGCTGGGTTGGCTGTTGATAGTCTGTTCAAGGTAGTATTTTCAGATTCAAGCTGATTAGCCTTGTCTTGCCAGTCCTTGCCAAAGAGATTTTCTCCTGTACAAGGAATGTTTCCCAGCTTTTCTTGCACCCACTGTTCTAAGTCTGATGCTTGAAGCCAAGCAATACGACGTGCTCCTATGGATATAGCAGAGGTTCTGCTAATACATTCAAAGCAATCAAAGGTAGCACGGTTCATGAATTTAGAGACATTCTGGGCGTGCTTGACCAGAATAAGGTAGTCTGCTCTTTTTTCCTCAGAGACACAAGGGCTAATGAGCTCTAAGTCTTTTGTGACTTCCTCCAGGAACATTCCCATATAAAGAATGTAGGAACTGATCCTGGCTGATAGCATGGAGGATTGAAAGCATCGGCGCCCAAAGGCATCGAGTGTCCTGGATTCCCGGCCTGGAGGATTAGAAGAATGTGTTTTAGCACTCTTGATTCTTCGCATGACCGATTCCACTACTATTGAATGGTGTGGTAATTGAGGTTTTTGAAAACCAGGACAACTTGGCACTCAGCACATAGTGTCAAGGTGTCAGGAATGTGAAGATATTGTTAAAGGAGTTTCCCACATTCTCAACATCAGATCATGTAAGATCTTGTGAATGGGAAGCATAGCTGCCTCCTTGGGAGCCATAGGGTATTGTAGAATTATTAATTCTTCTGCCCTAGGTTCCTTTTCTGGAATCACAGTAATTGCAAGACCTTTTGCTAAATCACGTATGAAATCCTGGAAGGACATATCTTCTGGAGGAGACATCCTGCATTGAGGAGGAGTTGAATCCTCTAGTAGGTTCGCTCTGGTACCGGTAGAATCGTCAGAGTCATTGGAATCGGAAGACTCAAAAGGCACTTTGTACCGGGTGCTCCTGTAACGCATGGTATCGGTACTGCTCGAAGTCGGTACCGAAATGTCTCGGTTCCTGATCCCCGATACCCGAGATAGACTCAAGGCTTGGCATGGGGGGAAGCAGTCCTGTCGAAGCAGGTACTGTCGGTACTGGTACTGATGTCGGTACCGATACCTGTTGAACCGTCTGTAGCGGTCTTAGCGGTACCAAAGCTGCTAAGAGGGATGCTAGACTATGTTCAATAGCGAGGATTCTCTTGTCCATCGCTCCTGCCAATGCCTGGGTGTCGGTACCGGTGGAAGCGGCTATGATCCCAGAGCATGGCATCAGTAGTTCTGCAGAGGTGGAAGCCTCTGGAACATCCTGGAGCTCCATTAATGCTTTGGAACCCGAAGACTCCCGCCGGGGCTGTTTTGCCGGTGAACTATCCTCGAGGGCAATGCCAGTGGCATCTCAATACTTTGAAGGAGATTTACCCTTCGAGGATCGGCCAGTCTTAGAAGACTTAAGTTTAGTTACCTGAGATCCATGGGAGGAAGATGAAGCCCTGGAAGACGTCGATGCAAGTGACATTGTATCCGCGTCAAAAAGGGTACCGAATTTTGCAGCTCTATTCTGCAGGCCCCTTTTGGTCATCCTTGTGCAGGAGAGACACTCCGTTGGACAATGTTCAGGACCTAAATATTTTAGACACCAATCCTGGGTGTCAGCGACGGAAATGGTACCACCACACTTTGAGCATTTTTTGAAACCACTAGCTGGTTTCTCCATGCTTAAAGAAAAGTGGGCCTAATGCCCAAAATGGCGCCTAGCACCAGAAACAGGGGAAAGACCCCTGAAGAAAATACAAGGGTTTTTTTGTTTTTTTTAAAAGAAAGAAGAAGAAGAACCGGCGGTACCGGTAGGCATCGAATGAAGGCAGATGCGACCACAAAAAAGCAAAGAATAAAAGGACATTTTATGCGGTGACAGGGTACATGTCCTGTCGGCTCTGCGTAAAACGAAGAACTGAAGTGAGAGGTACAGAGGCGGGAAGGCAGCACGCATGCGCTGTGGGATGCTCCCAAAAGCGTTCCTATTGGACGCTGGGGAGCGTTCCTGCGCGAGCTGCGTCGGTACCGATGATACCCATATGTGAAGACTACATTCCTGCTTATTCCTGGAGATAGATATGAATGATTCGATTGTGTCTCACTGTATATGAAGAGCACATATCTTTGAAGACTGGTCTTTTAGTGCTATCCAGGTTGTAAGACAAGACTCACATGGGGATGACCTGGATCGCGTCCTGCTACAGACTGAGCAACATGGAATTTTTGCCTGCCTTATAAGTGCTTTGCATTTAACCTGACAGTGCTTATGCTTCTTTCCTGTTTTCGTCATTTTGATCCTTTTTCCATTTTGTGAAAGAAGTTTTTTTTTACTATAACAGCCTCTCTTACCTCCCTTTTAAATCATGCTGGCAGTAGTTTGGCCTTCCTTCCACCTTTTTTAAAGTGTGGGATATATCTAGTATGGGCTTCCAAGATCATATTTTTAGACAATGTCTAAGCCTGATGTAAACTCAACTTTTACAGCTGCTCTTTTTAGTTTTTTCTTAACAATTTTCCTAATTTTTTTAAAGTCTCCCTTTTGAAAGTTAAATGCTAATACAATAGAAATCTTTGTTGTTTTCCCTCCATTTATTATATCAAATTTTATCATGCTATGATTACTATCGCAAAGTGGTCCCAATACCACCACCTCTTGTACCAGAACCTGTGCTCTACTAAGGATTAAAGCCAAAATAGCTTCCCCTCATGTTGGTTCTTGCATCAGCTGCTCCATGAAGCAGTCATTTATTTAATCTAGAAACTTTATCTCCCTAGTATGTCCTGATATGACATTCACCCAGTTGATACCAGGATAATTGAAAACACTCATTATTACTTTATTGCCAATTTTGTTAGCTTCCCTAATTTCTGGCTAGGCAGATGGTAGTACACCCCCACTGCTATTCCCTTCCCCTTCTCACAAAGAATTTCTATCCATAATTATTCTACAGTGCATTTTGTTTCCTGAAACCTTTATCCTGTTTGACTCAATACCCTCTTAACATATATTACTACTTATCATTTATTTAGTGCTACAAGGCATATGCAGCACTGTACATATAGATGTATACACAGTCCCTGCTCAGCAGAGCTTACAATCTAATCAAGATGAAAAACATCACAAAACTGGGGACTAGAGCATGGAAAGCTACACATAAGTAGTGACCCAGAGTAAGGAGCATCAGGATACAAAAGCAGCCTTGAAGAGAACTAGAGAAGGAGCCTGATGCACTGACTCAGGTAGTTTGTTCCATGCATATGAAGCAGCAAAGTGGAATGAACGAAGTCTGGAGTTGGCAGTGGCAGAGAAGGGCACCGATAAAAGAGACCTACCAGAGGAGCAGAGTTCCCGAGGAGGAGTATAGAGTGAAATGAGAGGAACCGCAGAATGAATGCACTTGTAGGTCAGTAGGAGAAGTTTCAACTGGATGCAGAAATGGATGCAGAAGAGGAGTTACATACAGCCACTCTTCTTCAAATTTGATCTAGTGGTATGGGAGATAGAGGGATGTACCTAGGGACAGGTCCTTTCCACCACAATGAGCCTTCTCGGACATGAAGAATGGAGGTATCTAGGAGACAAGACCCATTCACTATTCAGAGCCTCCCTTTCTCTCACTCTCCAGGCAGCTGGAATCCTGGGTACTTCTCCTCTCTGTCCTGGACACTTCAGGAAACTGGATGTTGTGGCTGATTCTTCCAGCCTAGCTGACTTTAAGTGAGTGTAGTGCTCCTAGCTGTTGACTTAGCCTGTCTTCACAGAAGCAGAATCCCAGGCTGTACCAGAGTTCCCTTTGGGCTCATACAGCCCCTTCTGCTTTGGAAGAAAGAGAAAGCCCCCATACCGTGTTTGTATGGCTATTTTTTCTTCCCTCGAAATGATAAAGGGAGACACCCCCTGCTTAAGACTGGCAGGCTGGCCCATCATCCATGGCTTTGCAAAAAGACCAGCTCTTACTAGGAGCAGAGACGCCAGGATGTTTCCATTGTGTATGGGGAAGGTGCATTATGTTGATCCTGTTACATTGAGATGACACCAAAATTTGCATATTCCTTTTTGCATATCCTCATTTGTATATTCAATAATACAGAAATAGAATTTGATCAGAGCTAAAGGATATACAGTGGCAATGTTTTTAGCAACTCTGATCTGATTGCAGCATTACAGAAAACATTTCTGATAGAGACTATAAACTCACTTATGTTCTTTTGAACTCAATAAACTGTTTTCATTTAGTTCAGATTTACACCTTTGTATTATAATCTTTAACTTTCAAATTCTTGTCAGAATTTATGCTCTCTCTCTCAGATTCCCCTGTACAGTATCCTTCCCAAACAGAACCACTCTTTTTCACATTTATAACAAAAATAAGATGGATACCAAACTGTACAGTCTGGAAGAACAGGCCTCATTAATCAAACCATCAGAACCATCGAAACACGAAAAGCTTGTGCGTTCACCTCCCCAGATACCATACCTAAAAAGTACATTTAAGCCAAGCCAGAAAAGTCAATATCTATTGTGGGGGACAGAGGGGGAGGGAAGGAGAGAGAAGAGGGGGACAGCAGGGGGAGGGGGAGAAAAAACTCATACAACAGAACATAAGAAATGCCATACTGAACCAGACCAAGGGTCTATCAAGTCCAGTATCCTATTTCCAACAATGGCCAATCAAGGTCACAAATACCTGTGAGGTTCCCAAGAGGTATCCAGTTCCATGCTGCTTGTCCAGTGGGTAAGCAGTGGATTTCCTCGATCTTCCTTAATGGTGGTTTATGGACTTTTCCTCCAGGAACTTGTCCAAACCTCTTTTAAATCCAGCTATCCTAAAAGCTTTTACTACATCCTCTGGTAACGAATTCCAGAGTTTGATTACATGTTAAGTGAAAAAACATTTTCTCCAATTAGTCTTAAATGTGCTGCATTGTAGCCTCATTGCATTTTCCCCTAGTCTTTCTACCTTTTGAAGGAGTAAACAACCAATCTACATTTACTCATTCTACCCCATTCACAGTCCTTCAGATTATAAGATCTGCCATATAGGGTCAGATCTAAGCAGGGCTGGCCCGGCCACTGTGCGGGAATGTTGTTCTCGGGACCCTGAGCATGTCTGACTGGCTTCAGAAGGAGCCGGTGAGGCCTGAAGCTCGGTGCCATAGCGTACCTCTGCACAGCTGCAGGAAGGATAATTGTATTTCTCCGGTGGTGTTGTACATTCCAAGTTTGGTTTTTGGGGTGCCCAGTTTAATTATTGTCTTCCTTTTTCTAAATTGTGATCCCTTGTTCTTTGTTTGGTGACGGTCTATGTTCTGCATGTGTAACCGAGCTGCAGTATTCTGTTCTTGTAGTTTCTATTTGACAGTGCCACTTGTTCTCTTTCCCCAGTAGGAGATGTACTGGTATTCTCTGAGATGTATTGGTTTAATATTTGCAGTGTTGCCTTTTGATAGGTAGGGTATGGAGCTTTGTGAGTCCCTGTAGTGCTGTTATGATACAATGGGTTTGCTATAGGTTCTAAGTGGGCAGGGTTTGTAGTTCCTCCTAACGTGCCTGGCAGTTGGCACTGGAGTATAATAATGTAGAAATCTGGTAGTCTTTCTTTATCCTCACTGCCCATGCAAATGGTATTCAGACACTCATTAAGAGGCATGTTTACTAAAAGTTAATGCGCATTCACAAATGTTAATGTGTGCTGAGTGCAGGAAATACCCATTTATTTCTATTGGCACAGTGGCAGTTAATGCACATTAATATTTAGTAAACATGCCCCTAAGTCATTGCCAGGAGAAAAAAGAGGCCTGTGAAGGGCTCATTTGAAAGCCGCCTAAAATTTTAGATGGGCAACTTATACATTTTAAGTAAAATAAATCAAAATTATGCAAATGTGGTCCAGTCAATATGCAAATGAGGCCCCACAATAAGTCTCCGCACATGGCCCCGCATCACCCTTGGGCTGCCCCTGGACGTAAGGTCCATCAAGCCCAGTGTCCTGTTTCCCAGCAGTAGTTAGAGACACAGGACCTGGCAAGATCCGAGAAAGAAGCAGGGATCCCATACTGCTTACTCCTAGAGATAAACAGTGGCCTTCCCCAAGTCTACCTTGTTAATAACAATTTATGAACCTTTTCTCCAGGAACCTGTCCAAACCATTTTTGAACTCAGCTATTCTAATTGCTTTTACCGCATCCTTCAGCAATAAATTCTAGAACTTAACTGAGCATTGCTGTTCCATGTTCCTCCTCCTCTTTTATCTGTCTGACTATCTCTGTTCTCTATTCTGTCCTATTATATAAATGGTGTTCCTTTCCTAATTTCCTCTAATGATGTAGCATTGTAAACCGCTCTAATGCCTCTGGCCTGAGCGGTATATCAAATTCTATTAAACATTAAACATTCACTCTTTTAAAATGTACTGTTTAGTAACTTCATGGTCTGTCCCCTAGTTTTTGTACTGTTTGAAAGAGCAAAAAATCACTTCATGTTTAACCATTTCACTCCACTCTGGAATTTATAGGCTTTTGTCCTATCATCCCTTAGTTGTCTCTTCTCCAAACCGAAGAGCCCCAACTGCTTTAACCTTTCCTCATAGGTCATCCTTATCATTTTGGTCATCCTTCTCTATTTCTGCTGTAACTTTGTGAGATGCGATGACCAGAATTGCACACAATACTCAGGGGTCTTGTTACTAAGCTGTACTAACGTTAACATGGAACCTGCACTAAAATTATGCATATTACAGTGAATTAATTAATACGCATTAAGCTTACTACAACTTAGCAACTAGCCTCCTCAAGGTGCAATCTCATCATAGAGCTTGTAAACGTGGGCGCTGGTCGTGAATATCCACAGTCTTGGCAAAGGCAAAATATTATTATGACTTGCAAAGGATTGTGGGGGATGTAGTTCATTCATACCAGAATCAGCCGTTCACAAAATAATGAGTTGTGATGCTCGAGTGTAAGCAAAGAAAAACAGATTTTATTCATGGGGTTAATTCTCCCACACAGATTTACTTGGTAATACAAAAGGACACTTGCTTCCAGTATTGTACTCAGGAAAAACAAAACATGATATAAGGTAACTGAACTTCTTAAGCAATAAATCAATAAAGACCTTGATGGGAAACAGAAAAGGTCTTTTTGATGGCTCCTGCTAATGACCTTCTTAGCAGTGCTCCAAAAGGCAAAAACAAACCCAAAAGTAACAAAAAAACTGTTCTTTATCAAGGATAACTTTCTTTTATTTACACACAAAAAAAAGAAAAGAAGTTTCCTTCCAGAGCTCACGTGCACTTGTGCCTGGCTCAATTACCAATAATTAGCCAGCTGCAAACCCCTTTGCTGGTTCACTCTCTCTACGTGGCTCAATCCTACCCTAAAGCTTTCTTGCAGAGACTTTTCTGGGTAGATCCATGTATTCATTCTTATCATTTGATATATCTCCTTCTTCCTCAAATATCATGGCATCAATATCATGGTCTGGCTCAGAGGAATTCCTCAATTGATCACTCTCAGGATAATATTTGTTTCCCTGCTGTCTTCCTGGAGAAGAGCTAGGGCATAGATCAAAGTTCATACCTGAGCTTCCTTTGCTGTTAGGTTTCCTCTCCTGGTATCCTGGCCAGTAAGTAGTCCAGCTTTTTTTTCCAGCTTTCCAATCAAGATCCCTGGACACTGGGTCTCTCTTCACATACCTTCTTGCACCGGTCTTAGGGCCCCTTCCAAATGCAACCGTCTCCCTCAAAGGTGCCGTCTGGGAATTCCTGGCTTTATAACCCCACTCCTCTGGCTTCCTCCAGTCCAATGGAGTATGCTTGCCTCTGGAATCACTCCTAACACACGTACTGCTGTGGGCTCCTTCTTTAGACCTCCAAGATGTCTTTCTCCTCTTCCTTCCACGTTGCTTCTGCTGTTGTAGTCCTCTCTTCTTTCTCCAATGGCTTCTGCTTCTGTCTCTCCTTGTTCTCCTGGTTCTGCCTGCTCTGGTTCTGTCTCTGTGTAGAATATCCTTTACTTTTAACGTGCTTAGAGGGACACTCCATCCTAGCACAGCCCAGGTGTGCTGAATCAAGCCCTGCCCTTGGAGATGAGTGATTGGGGATTACCTCATAGCTCTCCTAATTGAACACACGTTTCCCCACTTCAGCTCTGCTAGAGGCTGTTTGAAACCTGGTGCATTCTGGGACTGGTAGTCTTTTATGAAAACATTCTGTTTTAGTATTTCTACCAGCAAAGACAGGTTGCTTGTTCAGAGTCAATTCACCTCTTTTATAGTTCCTTCCTGAACTATGATAAGCTTCCTTATCACATACCCCCCTGCTTAAGTTATTACGGACTGGTGCAACTGGTGAAACTTCTTTCCTACAGTCCGTAATACCTACGAGAGTATTATCTTTTTGACGCTCACCTACTTCTTGGCTGGCTTCAGGGTCATTATTATTTACAGGCCTCTCCTTCCAAGATTTAAGTACATTAATGTGGTAGGTCTGACTACGACCTCTTGCATTTTCTACCACATAAGATACTGGGCTCACCTGTCTAACAACCTTCCATGGCCCTTTCCACTGTACTTCAAATTTTGGGGCTGTACCTGCTACTTGGACCAAATCCTTTTCACCAATGCTTAATTGGCGGCTTTTGGCCTTCCTATCATACCACCCTTTCTGGCGCACTTGACTGTCCTGCAGGTTTTTCTCAGCAACCTGCGAGGTCCTTTTTAAACGTGCTCTCAAGTCACGTAAAAACTGTGGCACCTCCTGATTTTCTGGTTCAGGATCAATCCATTGTTCCCTCAAAATATCCAACAAACCCCGTGGAGCCCTACCATACATCAATTCATATGGAGTTACACCTAGGGACACCTGAATTCTTTCCCTGCAGGCATATAAGGCAAAGGGCAATAACATATCCCATTCTTTTACCTCTCCTGCTAACCCCCTTCTCAACATTTGCTTGAGAGTTTGGTTGAATCTCTCCACCAAACCGTTTGATTGAGGATGGTAGGCTGAGGTTTTCACGTGATGAATGCCAAGGGCATCCCAGACCTGGGCCAAATATTTGGATACAAAATTGGACCCTCGGTCAGTCAACACCTCTCTTGGGAATCCCACTTCGCAAAACAATTTGACTAGCTCTAAAGCTATTGTTTTTGCAGAAACATTCCTCAATGGTATGGCCCAGGGAAACCTTGTTGCCTGATCTACCATAACTAGGATGTATTGGAAACCTCGGGGCATTTTGTCTAATGGGCCTACAATATCCATAGCAATGCGACCAATTGGGTCTGTGATAATTGGTGTGGGAATCAAAGGCACCACCGGTGGGTGAGTCGCTGTAACTCGCTGACACGCTGGACATGCAGCACAAAACTGGGCAGTTTCTTTGAAAATACCTGGCCAGTAAAAACGTATAAGTATTTGATCCAGCGTTCCTTGCATCCCTTTATGACCTCCAACTGGATGATCATGTGCTAATCTAAGTACTAGTCCTTTGAAAGTTGTGGGTACCACCAATTGTTTACGTATGGTCCCATTTCTGGGGTCCTGACTCTCTCTATATAATATTTCATTATCTAGTCTGAATCTGGGCAACTCCTCCCTGACCTCCTGAGCATACTTAAAAGCTCGGGTGAGAGCTTGATCAGCTCGCTGTTCTTGTGGAAAGGTAGGAAACTTTGCCACTAACTCAGCTGGCACCCAGGGTAAACTTTGACCAGCCAACATCTCAGCCCTACCCTGTGCTCTGCAAAGTCTCTCACAACGCTTTTGTGCTTTCAACTTTCTTACTTTCCCAGATGGTGGAGTTATTAAATCATCATGAGAGGGTAAGTCTCCTAATAACTCTGCCTGCTCCCCCTCCTTCTGGCTTTCTACCTTAGCCTGTGAACGGGTGGATACAAGGCCCCTCTTCTTCCCTACTTCCTTCTTTATAGTTTGGCCTTCTGGAAGCTTAACCATCTTTTTAGCTAGGGACTGAGGACTTCCAAACAAAGGCCCGGGAGCTATTACCATCATTCCTTCTCCCTCCTTCTTTCCTAGTCCTTTCACTAGTCCCTGCTTAAATCTTGGCCAGTCCCTTCCTAGAACCAAATCAAATGGCAGCCTAGGCACCACTGCTAAAAGAATTTCCTCTTGTTCCCCCAGGCACTTAACCATTAGCCTATAGGTGGGATATGATGTTGCAGCACCATGAATGCATCTGATGTGAACCTGGCTTTCAGGGGTTCTAGGCACAAATCCTTCTTGGGCCTCTATCCTCTTCCAAAGCCTCTTTGACAGCATACTCTGGTCTGCCCCAGAGTCTAACAGAGCATTTGTGGTAATTCCCTGCACATCAACCACCAAAAGGAATCCTTCTTTGGGCTGTTTTAAATCAACACCCATCAAGCTAGTGTGTATCTAGCATCCCCTTTCCAAATGTCCCCATTTTCCACATTTGAAACATTTCTTTTTACTCCACTTTGTAATCTGGGTTGGCAGAGAACAATTATTATCAGAAACATTTTTAACCATTTTCTTTTCTGATACAGCACAGCTTGCCTCAGCACCAACCTTCAGAGGGCCACCCATTCTATGGCAAGCCTGCGTGGCTTCCAAGAATCTCTCTGCTAGCATGGTTGCCTCTCCAAGGTTCTGGCAATTTTGCTGTATAAGGAAAGTGTGCAAATCTTTAGGCACAGCAGACATAAATTGTTCAAGCATAATAATGTCTAATAACATTTCCACAGTCTTTCCCTCAGGCTCCAACCATTTTACAGCCAATCCTCTGATTCTCTGACTCAGAGCCCTGGGTGTTTCACCCACTCTTAATGCAGTAGCTCTAAACATTCGCCTATACTCTGAAATAGACAACCCTAGGTGATCTCTTATAGCAGCCTTTACATCTCTATAATTCAAAGCTTGAGCTGCTGGCATTGCCCTATAAGCTGCAAGCACCTCCCCAGTTAATGAGGCTGCCAGCCTTACTGCCCACTGGGTCTCTGGCCATGCTAATGCTTGTGCCACTCACTCAAAAGATTCAAGGAAATCATCAATATTATCATCTGGAGTCAGCTTCCCAAAACTAAATGCCACAATTCCCTGATTGAGTCCCACATTGTCCACATGTGGTATACCAGTTGTTACTGCTGGTCTTGCATCCGGTCCACTTTGGTTATGAAGAGCAATTAAGGCTTCCACCAGATCAAGCACTGGCTTCTGCTGGTCCCTTAGTGCTTTAATTGCAGTGTCCTGAGCCTGCTGTGCTAGCTCCTGTTGCCTGCTAAATTGGGCTGCCATCCAGCTGGCCAGTTCCCTTGGATCCATCTTGTATCCCTGCAAGAAAACAAAAGAAAACAAAACACAGAGCAGCACCCTCCAAACAGGTGTTTTTCTCCTAATTTGTTTTTTCAATTACCCCTGTGTCTTACTCCCATCCACCACTAGACTTGCCCAGGTACTTATTACCTTATGCCAGTGATGAATCCAGCTCACACAGGGTCTTTTCCTCCTTGGAACAGCTCCTGGAACAGCCACCTCTTTTTTTTCTCCAAAGTGTTGTTAAGGGAAAAATCCACTTTCCAGCTTTTGACTTGAACTTTTTTCTTTCAGATTTCAGTTGTAATCCTTATAAATCCTGTAAATCCTTTGTGTAAAAGCAATCCAAACTACTACGCCACTGTAAACGGGGGCGCTGGTCGTGAATATCCACAGTCTTGGCAAAGGCAATATATTATTATGACTTGCAAAGGATTGTGGGGGATGTAGTTCATTCATACCAGAATCAGCCGTTCACAAAATAATGAGTTGTGATGCTCGAGTGTAAGCAAAGAAAAACAGATTTTATTCATGGGGTTAATTCTCCCACACAGATTTACTTGGTAACACAAAAGGACACTTGCTTCCAGTATTGTACTCAGGAAAAACAAAACATGATATAAGGTAACTGAACTTCTTAAGCAATAAATCAATAAAGACCTTGATGGGAAACAGAAAAGGTCTTTTTGATGGCTCCTGCTAATGACCTTCTTAGCAGTGCTCCAAAAGGCAAAAACAAACCCAAAAGTAACAAAAAAACTGTTCTTTATCAAGGATAGCTTTCTTTTATTTACACACAAAAAAAAGAAAAGAAGTTTCCTTCCAGAGCTCACGTGCACTTGTGCCTGGCTCAATTACCAATAATTAGCCAGCTGCAAACCCCTTTGCTGGTTCACTCTCTCTACGTGGCTCAATCCTACCCTAAAGCTTTCTTGCAGAGACTTTTCTGGGTAGATAAAAGAATAAGTTACAGTTCCTTTTGGTGGTTGTTGTATTAGTGAGAAACTACTTTAAAACAGCAGCCTAGACAGAGAGCAATCCATGTATTCATTCTTATCATTTGATATATCTCCTTCTTCCTCAAATATCATGGCATCAATATCATGGTCTGGCTCAGAGGAATTCCTTAATTGATCACTCTCAGGATAATATTTGTTTCCCTGCTGTCTTCCTGGAGAAGAGCTAGGGCATAGATCAAAGTTCATACCTGAGCTTCCTTTGCTGTTAGGTTTCCTCTCCTGGTATCCTGGCCAGTAAGTAGTCCAGCTTTTTTTTCCAGCTTTCCAATCAAGATCCCTGGACACTGGGTCTCTCTTCACATACCTTCTTGCACCGGTCTTAGGGCCCCTTCCAAATGCAGCCGTCTCCCTCAAAGGTGCCGTCTGGGAATTCCTGGCTTTATAACCCCACTCCTCTGGCTTCCTCCAGTCCAATGGAGTATGCTTGCCTCTGGAATCACTCCTAACACACGTACTGCTGTGGGTTCCTTCTTTAGACCTCCAAGATGTCTTTCTCCTCTTCCTTCCACGTTGCTTCTGCTGTTGTAGTCCTCTCTCTTCTTTCTCCAATGGCTTCTGCTTCTGTCTCTCCTTGTTCTCCTGGTTCTGCCTGCTCTGGTTCTGTCTCTGTGTAGAATATCCTTTACTTTTAACGTGCTTAGAGGGACACTCCACCCTAGCACAGCCCAGGTGTGCTGAATCAAGCCCTGCCCTTGGAGATGAGTGATTGGGGATTACCTCATAGCTCTCCTGATTGAACACACGTTTCCCCACTTCAGCTCTTCTAGAGGCTGTTTGAAACCTGGTGCATTCTGGGACTGGTAATCTTTTATGAAAACATTCTGTTTTAGTATTTCTACCAGCAAAGACAGGTTGCTTGTTCAGAGTCAATTCACCTCTTTTATAGTTCCTTCCTGAACTATGATAAGCTTCCTTATCACAAGCTGTACGAGGCACTATGATATTCTCCATTGCTTTCCTAATAATTCCTAACTTTCTGTGGTTTTTAGTTCTAGGGTTTTTTGTATTATTTATATACAAACTTAACTGGAAAAAAAAAGAATGTTAATTCTAATCATGCTGCACGTAGTACTTGCATAAAAAGAAAAACAAGTGGCAAGGTTAATATCCATCACAAAGAAAAGATGTCTAAGGGAGCCCAAAGTCGAGAACACCCAAAGAAACAAGTTCTCTTTTCTGCTGCCATCAACTCACAGCAGCACACAAAACCCATAAGGTTCCACCACATATTTATATTTTATACAGTATTGTGTATCCAATTGTTTTATATTAATTTTATAGCCAAGGAAATTAGAAATGTTAGCAGAGAAAACAAAGCTGCACAGGGATAAGGCCTAACCCCAAGAGTGTTACAAAGTTCAATCTTAAAAGGCTGATTCTCACATATACCTGTATAATACAATTATGACCCCACACCACATACCAAAAAAATAAGAGCTTCTTGCATGAGAAGAACAGCATGCGTTCAAGAATACCGTTGGCCAACTTACATGGTCCACTGACCCCACCCTTGCATTCTCTAGTCTTCCATTCCTACATTCTGTCACCACCAGGTGGGCAGACTGCCTCCTGGCTAGCAGGTCTGCGTCTGATGGCAATGAAGTAGTTGCGCGACACGAGTGGTTGAAGGCAAAAGGATTTATTTCCCCTCCCGGGGTCGGATTATTCAAATAACACAACACAATATTCAAAATAAATAAGCCATGCTTTCTGGCAAAACATAAAGGAACGTAGAACAATTTCTTCTTGCTTCAAAGTAAATGGTCAAAGTTAAACATTTAAACTCAGCACATAGTTTCACTATGTGCAAACCAGCAATCTTCCGTTATAGTGTTTTCCTTATACACTACGCACAGCCTTGACTAACACAGAGACATTACTTTATCTGATAAAATCAATGTGCAGTCCATTGGGTCACCATTAAATGAACACTCACTGAGTGTGTCAATGATCATAGGCTCTTGTCTGCATTCAGAATTCTCTTTATCAAAATGCCTTTGCAAGTTCCCCTGTAACGTGCCGTTACAGTGTCTCTCTGCAGCACTCCCTCTATGGCTGGAATAACAGCTATCGTATTCTCTTGTGTCTGGGAGAGAGGGAAGCCACCATTCAGGGTTCTTATAATCCCACTTCTTGTAGGAGGTTCTACCCCTGGAGAGCTTACTGATTCTATCTTCAGGCTTTGATAGATAATGTTCTTCTCCCCTCCTAACACCAGGTTTCAGCCTACGGGGTTTTCTTTGAGGCTTAGGAACTTCTAGGAAATCATCCTCAGACATGCACACATCCTCGGGGGAAATACCTTTCTCTCTCTGGAGGTGTTAAATGCTCTCTGTTCAGCTCTGTGCTTAAATCCCTCTGCTGGGTGTTAAAGCCCTGCCCCCACCTAGGATTTCCTACACGAGGCTTCTCAGCATTAACCCTGTAGGTATTTCTATTATCCACAAACTTTAGCTTCCCACCAGAATCATTCTTCAGGCTACAGCTTTCTGATACATACAGTTTGTCTTTAGGCTTCCAATCACTCCGGTTGGAACGTTGCCTCTGAGCTCCAAAGGGTTTGCAATCATCAGAACATTCACACCTGTTCTCTGCCCTCACTAGCTGTTTTCTCCTGTAGGACTCTGGGTAGTTTCTGCAGTGAACTCTTCCTGGTTCTGCCTCTGACTCACGTCCTGGGTCAGAGTCTGAAACTCCTCCTTCCTCCTCGAGGTCAGCTGGTTCAGGTAAGACAGCCTGTTCTCCTAGCTTAGCCGGTTCTCCTCGTTCTGCCAGTTCTAACTCTGTGTTTCCTGCATAGCTCTTATAATGGCTATAAGCTCTTCCCCTTTCCAGGTGCAAGCTATTAGGAACTGGGGAATGTTTCTCAGCTGAGCGTGTTTTCAAACCTCGTGGCTGAGTTTGTTTTTGTCGTCCCTGACAACAGCTGCTCACATGGGCTGCCTGCCTGTCAGCTTCAGGACTAGAATGCAGTGAATCCTGTGTTTTTAAGGTAGAGAATGGAGCTTCCTCATCACAATTCTTACCAGCAGTCCCCCCCCCCCCCACTATCTCCCATAAAACCATTCAGCACATCATTCACCAACCTCACAAAGGATAACTACTTCCATCCCTTTCACCGCTCAATACTCCCATTCACACAGTGCCTTCACCCCCTTTGAGTCTACAGATGCATTCAATAGTAGACATATATCCCTACATGATTCTCTCAACCATCAATATAAAACAGGCCTCCATTCATGATACTACCAACAAGACCAGACCCATTTCCAAACCCACACTTTACCTCATCCAATCAACAGCAATTGCAGTTTCCTTAATCCTTTCAATCTTCCTTGCTGTACAGTCAGGCCAACATACGCACCACAGCAAATACAGAATAAAACAAAATAATCATTCTCAGCAAGGCAGAGTTGTCATCCATAACAATCCAAAGCATAGCTGGGTTTAAAAGAGGTTTGGACAAGTTCCTAGAGGAAAGGTCCATAAACCATTATTAAAGAGCACCCGGGAAATCCACTGCTTGCCCCGGGATGAGCACTGTGGAACCTGTGTGTCTTTTTGAGAACCTGCCAGATACTTGTGACCTGGATTGGCCACTGCTGGAAACAGGATTCTGGGCTTGATGGACCTTGGTCTGAGCCAGTATAGCATTTCTTATGTTCTTTGACAATCTCAAGGTGCACTTCCATAAATCCATCAAAGATATATCCAAGCCAAAACAATCATCATCCAATGGGAGAGAAATGTGCTGAACATGTAGGAGCGATTTGACAACACCAGTATCTCGACTATTCCACTTTCTCTCCACAGACAGCAAGTCAAATGTTCTTAATACCCGCAACCAATCTAAAATCCATTTGCTGTTGAAAGGGGGGGGGGGAGCAAAAACCCAGAAGATAAATACATATGTCTGTTTTCTTTCAGCATTTGCATCTGGTCTTCAACCAGGTCCTGAATATATTCTTGCAGGACAAATGGGTCCTCAAAAATGTCACCCACATTTGCCCTGGGAAAGAGATCCTGACAAGCTCATGGGGATCACAAGGCACTAAGGATTGCTTTCAACAAGCTACGGTGGATTTTTTGAAATCCAGGAATATGTTTATCACTTGGCCCTTGTACTTTAATAGCACCTTAAGCTTGGTCTTTTGAAGAATTTCTAGCTCTTGTGGTCATTGTTGTATATGCCTTAGATAATTACTACTGGCAATCCTGTGTGAAGGAGCATGATGCACTATACCTTAAGGGTTGTAAAATATTAAGTCCTAAAGTTCTGGTAGGAAACTTCACATGTAGGCTACTGTATCAGTTCTCTCAGTGCCCTATGGGATGCCGAAGGCCCGAAAATTATTCCTTCACATCCTGCTATTTAAATACTCCAGGCTATGTTTAAGAATAGGGATAGACTTGGCTTGCCTCTGTAGCACAGCTACAGAATTTGCTCCAGCTAAGCATCCAAACTTTGCTCGCCACAGCAGCCTTAGTCTGTACAGTACTCAATTGTCCTTGTATGCATTATGTAAGATCTTTGACTGCATTTCAGTGAACACATCTCAAATTTTTTCATCAAATTCTTTGTTTGCAAAAGCTCAGCCATGAGGGAGTTCACCGTAACCTTAGACCCTGACCTTTTCTGCGAGGACGGAAAGTCTTATTTAGCCCATTTCACTCCTTGACAACCAGGACAAGAGACATCCAAATATGGATGGCTTACTTCTAACGTACTTCTAGCTCTTGGGTGGCTATTTTGAATGTGGCTCCCAGCACACAATCCTCCTCCCCCACCCCCCACACATTCTGTTTGCCTTTCTGGCCGCTGCTGCACACTGAAAAGTGGATTTCAATGTATTGTCCACAATGATGCCTAGATCCTTTTCTTACAAAAAATAAGGCCAGAATATATAAAAACACAGAAAGAGCTAACACATTTTTTTTTTTTTTAAATTTCTGTTTATTGAAAAGTTTTCAAATATATACATCGCATTACACTATCCAAGAAAAACAGACACAACAAGGAACATAATACGCTAGCAAAGCATAACAGGCACGCTTCAGGCGCACCCAATGAACTCAGCAAACATCAAGGGAATAGTGAAACGAAACACAAGAACCCTCCCCTGGAAACCCCCCCCCCCACTCCTCGAAGCCCCCCTCCCCCTTCCCCCCTCCCCTTAGTCCCTCTCTCCCCTCCCAAACCCCTTATCCTCCCCCTCCCCCCCCCCCGGCTAAAGCACCCACTCCTTGGGCTCTCAACTCTTCAAATATTCTAAAAGAGCCTGCCACTGAGTCTGAAACTTTTCCACCGTCTGACGGCGAACTGCAGTCAAGTGTTCCATCAGAGCAATACGCCGAAGCCGGGTGTGCCATGCCCCAGGGCCAGGGAGATGAGGTTGTTTCCAGGCCCGGGCTATTTCACTCCGAGCAGCCTGGAGGCAGGCTCTAGCCGGACGGTCCAGGCTCCCGGGCACATCCTCAGGGCGGATCCCCAGCAGCCCAAACCCCATATCCACATCCCTTGGCAAGCCCAGGACAGAGTGCAGCACCCCCCCCACCATGTTCCAATAATCCCGGACTTTCGGGCACAGCCACCACATATGTACGAAAGTCCCCCGCTCCCCACAACCCCGCCAGCAATGAGCGGGAAATCCAGGGAACATCCGATGGAGCCGAACCGGGGTGTAGTACCACCGGTAAAGGAGCTTATAGGATGTTTCCCGAATAGCCGTTGATAACGCCTGACGCCCTATATTCAAATACACCCTCCACCACCCCATAGGCCCCAAGACCCTCCCCAGATCCCGTTCCCAATGTTCCTGATGAGGAAACTGCCCCTGGGCACTCCCCAGCCCCAAGTCCCGATAGAGGCGGGAGATCAATCCCCTCGAACCCTCCCAACTTTGCCAGAACACCACCCCAGGGTCCAGGCCCGCCTCCCACTCCTCCCGAATAGCCTTTTGGGTCAAAAAATGCTGTACCTGGAGATAGGGGAAAAAATCGCTCCCCCTCAACCGATATCGCAGCCTAAGATCAGAAAAAGGAATCATCTGCCCCCCCTGTAGAAATTTCCCAAAGGTGTCCAAACCCAGTCTATCCCATCTACGAAAAACTCCTTCGCGCCCCGGCAAAAACTCACCCGTTGCACCAACCGGGGCCAGCACCGTAAAGCCCCCTTTAACCCCACTACGCCTTCTCTCCTGCCGCCATACAGTCACCAAATGCCAAATGAAGGGGTTAGCCTTCCAGCGACCGGGGGGCCACCTACCATATACCCAAGGCAGGTCCTTCAACGCAACATCCCCCACCCAATATTGCTCTATCTCCCAGAATCTCTTCTCACGCCCCACCGGCTCCCGCCACTCAAACACCTGGCGCAATTGGGCGGCTCGATAATACCGAGCCAACTCT
Source organism: Ichthyophis bannanicus (assembly GCA_033557465.1). Taxonomy (NCBI): domain Eukaryota; kingdom Metazoa; phylum Chordata; class Amphibia; order Gymnophiona; family Ichthyophiidae; genus Ichthyophis; species Ichthyophis bannanicus. The sequence continues at coordinate 840,866,619 of CM066031.1, forward strand.
GGGACCCCCAACCCCCCAGACGCCCGGTCAGCATACAGCACACGCCGACTAACCCGGGGCTTACTACCCCCCCACACGAAGGCAAAAAGAGAGTTTTGGAGGGCCCTCAGCTCCCGGGATGGAATCCCCACTGGGAGGGTCTGAAACAAGTATAGCAAACGCGGAAGGAGATTCATCTTAAGGGCGGCCACGCGGCCCAGCCAAGAAATCTCCAGTCCCTTCCATCGGATAAGATCCTTCCGGAGCTGGCCGAAGATCATAGGATAGTTAGCGCGGTAAAGATCCCGGGGATGAGCCGTTACCCGCACCCCCAAATATTTGAGTGATCCCGCCGCCCACTTAAAGGGAAACGAGCACCGCAAACTCTCCCTACTGCGGGCATCCAGCGTAAGGGCCATAGCCTCCGTCTTATCCCAATTTACCTTAAACCCGGAAAGGGCCCCGTACACCTGAAGTTCACCCATCAACAGCGGCACCGAAATAACGGGGTTAGTCAAAGCAAAAAGCACATCGTCGGCAAAAAGGACCATCTTATGCTGCGTGGGCCCCACCGCAATCCCCTGAATATCAACATTAGCTCGAATCCGGGCAGCCAACGGCTCCATAACCAAAGCAAACAATAAAGGGGAAAGCGGGCACCCCTGCCGGGTTCCCCTGCCCAACGGAAAGAAATCAGAGAAGCCGCCATTGACATTCACTGCCGCGACCGGGGCCGCATACAGAGCCTGAATCCAGGAACGGAAGCGGGGACCCAAACCCACATGGGCCAGGACCTCATGGAGGAAGGAGAAGCTCACCCTATCAAAGGCCTTTTCCGCGTCAATGGAGAGAAACATAGCCCGCTGATTTTCTTGCCGCGCCAACCAGCCGAGTTGTAGAACCCTCTGGATCCCATCAGCTGGTTGTCTTCCCATAATGAAGCCCGACTGGTCCGGATGGATCAAAGCGGGCATATGGGGACCCAAGCGGAGGGCCAAGACTTTGGCCAAAAGCTTGACATCAATATTCAGCAGAGAAATGGGGCGATAAGACCCGCATATCGCCGGATCCCTACCCGGTTTAGGGAGCACCGTAATAGCCGCTTGGCTCATAGATGGAGGAATTCAATTCAAGACCGCATTAAACACTCGAGACAAAACGGGTGCCAAAGTCCCCCGCAGCAATTTGTAAAACACCCCAGAGAAACCATCTAAGCCTGGGGCCCTTCCCGGGACCAAGGCTCTGATCGCCCCCTCCACCTCATCCACGGAGATATCCAATTCCAGTTCCTCCCCGTCCTGGTCCCCCAGTTGGGTACTCCCACAGCCATCATTAAACAAATATCTCCGAAGATCTTCCACTGCACTGGGGGAATCAGCCGTATATAACTGCTGATAGTAGTCCCGAAACCTCTCCCTAATATCCCCCGCTTTGTAGAGCAATTGATCGCCAGGGCCCTTAATCTTAACCACAGTACGCTGCTGCCGCTGGGACCGAAGCTTCCCAGCCAACAACCGCCCCGATTTATTGTCAAATTCATAGTAACGTTGCCCCGCCCTATCCATCTGTCCTGAGATCTGCTCTAACTGAAGAGCATTAAGCTGTTTACGCACCTCCTCCACCCGATTCCGCAGGCCGCCGCCCTCCTCGCTCCTTGTGCGCTCGCTCTAACTCAGCCAGTTGGCCAAGGAGGCGACATTCCTCCTCTACACGACGCCTCTTGCGCCTAGCCCCCATCTGAACCAAATGTCCCCGCAACACTGCTTTAAGCCCATCCCAGAGAATGCCCATGGACACCTCCCCATTATCATTAAGGGCAAGATAGTCCGCTATCACCCCCTGAAGGAGTACATCCACCCCCTTGTCCCGCAACAGATAGTCATTCAGTCTCCAAAAGGAGCGGCGGCCACAATCCCCAAAACCGCCAAACAAAGCCTGCACTGGGGCATGGTCAGACCAAGTGACCGAGCCAATCTGAGCTCTATCTAACCGCTCCCACCAGTAACTATCTCCCAGCAGATAGTCAATGCGACTGTATGAGCCATGGACAGACGAGTAGTAGGAGAAGTCCCTAGTGGATGGGTTGGCTATCCGCCAAAGATCCTCCACCCCCTGTCCCTTCATCCAGTGTTGCAAAAGCTTACTGTCTCCCCCCACCCCCCCGCGCTTCTCATCCAGAGCAATATTGCAATCCCCTCCTATCAGCACTCTACCAGTTACCCGCCCTCCCAACCATACCTCCAGATCTCTCCAAAATTCCCGCTTCCCAGAATTGGGGCCATAAATAGAAATGAAGGTCACCCTTTCCCCCCCCAATTCCCCCCCCACCACCACCGCCCTCCCATCTTCCTTCCTATGAACTTGATCCACTTGAAGGGGAACCCCCTGTCCCACCAAAATCGCAACTCCCCCCTTTTTCTTTCCCCCCCCCTCCGCTGCAAAATAACCCTGATAGGCCCCGGAGCTGAGCAATCTCTCATCCACTTGACGCAGATGCGTTTCCTGCAGAAAGGCCACCCCCCACTTCCGGGACCGTAGCGTATTCCACAGTAAACGCCGCTTCTGCGGGGAGTTCAGGCCCCGCACATTGAAACTACCCACAGTCAATCCCGCTGCCATGACCAGTGTATTACCGCCCCCCTCACAGCCCGCTGCTCAGTCCCCCCCCACCCTCCCAACCCCTCCCCTCCCCCCCCACCCCAGCTCCCCCCCCACCCCCCACCCCCGCTCCCCCCCCACCCCCTCCACCCCCACCACCTCCCCCTCCACCCCCACCACCTCCCCCCTGCTCCCCCCCCATACGGAACAGCACTCCGACCACCAGCGAGGAAGTGTCGTTCCCCAGGACATATCCGCAGACTTCCCCCTCCGCCTCCCCCCCCCCCAAAGCCCATCATGACACAGAAGGGGGGTCCCCCCCTAGATACAATTGGTAATATAGCATGTAAATAAACCCCCCATGGGGGCACAAGTATCAAGCATATATACATATATAACCCCAACAACATATCCCTCCAAAGGCCCCCCCCCCCAACCTCAACAGTAACCCTCATACCATCAGTTCTAGGCATGGAGGGGCCCCTAAGGCAAGTAGGGCCTAAGGTAATGAGGCAAGTTCAGATAAGCACCACAGGCCATCACCCGGTTCCTAGTAAGGCACTGCCAGACTGTTCATCCGAGTGGTCCGGTGACTCGGTGGCCCCCGAACGGCGCCGGAGTCTCTGTCCCCGCACTGGCACCCTTTCCCAAATGGAGCGTCGCTCCTTCCCCGGGCCTTGTGGATCGGCGGTCACACTCTGCTCCGGAAGTCCAGGGGCCCCCTCTCTCCTCAGTATTCCCCAGGCCTCCGCCACTGTACGCGCCCTGAAACTCCGGCCGTTAACGTCCAGCATGAGGGCAAAAGGAAACAGCCATCTGTAGCGCTTTTTCTCCGACTGTAGATATGTTGTGACTGGCTTCATTTCGCGCCGTCGTTGCAGAGTGGCCGCAGAAAGGTCATGAAACACTTCAACAGTCTGACCGCCCCAGGTGAAGCGCCGTCGGGCCGCTGCTACTCGCATCACCTGCTCTTTGATGGCATAGGATCCAAGACAAGCCACGATGTCGCGTGGCAGGCCCTTCCGGGCTGGTCCCAAAGCCCTGTGCGCTCGCTCTACTGCCACTGCACTCACATCAGCATCGTCGCCACGGTCCAAAAGGTAACAACACACTTTCTGCACCACCTCTGTGGCGTTCCCGAACTCCGCAGTCTCTGGCAGCCCTCGCACCCGCACATTATTGCGGCACGAGCGATTTTCTAGGTCCTCAAGTTTATCCTTCAAGAGGGCCTGTTCCAATTGATATTGCTGCAAGCGGGACTCCAGAGCCTCTTCCTTCTCTACATGCTTGTCCGCCTGTTCCTCCAGGGCCACCACTCTATCACCCAATTCTTGAAGGTCAGCTTTAATGGTAGCCAGGGTCTCTTTCAATTCGAAACGCAGCCCGCCAATGTCCTTCTTGAGGGAGTGCATCCAGCTCCACATATCGCCACGTGTGCAGGCCTCATCCGCATGCTCAGGCACTTCCTCCATTTCATCTCCCGCGGCCATGCTTTCCGCTCCTGCCCGATTTGCACGATCGGCTTGCTGGGCGTAGGAGGACTGGAACTTAGCCAGGCGTTTGCTAATGGACATCACTGGCTATTCGCAAACCCGATGCCCCCACAATTAGGGTTGGGGGGGAAGGCTGACTGCTCTAATTCGCCCTACAAGTTACGTCCCGTCGGGAGCTCCCGATTCAGGCCGCCATCTCCCAGGTGACGTCACTTCCTTCGAGCTAACACATTTTAAAAGAAAGTGAACTCATTTATTGTTGGAATCTTTGTTTCGAGAAGCTACCCGCTCCTCATGCAAAACTTTTCCTATTTATTAACACTATATGTAAAAACTAATATTAAAGTTATGGAAATACAGGGCTTAAAAGAGAGCGAGGAAGCACTGTGGGTCAAACCTGAAAGAGGGAAAGAGAAATCTATTTGCATTGGCGTGATATACAGACCTCCCTCAATGGAGAAGAGGTGGACAGAGAGTTAATAGAAGACATTCTCAGCATTGCCAGGAAAGGGGAAATGCTGCTGATAGGGGATTTCAATATGCCAGATGTTGACTGGCACATTCCTGCTGCAGTATCATCTAGAAGTAAGGAGATCCTGGATTCTCTACAAGGAGAACTATTCAGGCAACTGGTAACAGAACCCACACTTGAAGGGGCCATTCTGGACTTGGTGCTTACCAATGGTGAAAGTATTTCTGATGTTATAGTGGGAGATCATTTCACATCCAGTGATCACCAGATGGTGCGGTTCAGTATTGGGACTAGGGCTGATAAAATCCATTCAAAAGCAAGGATCTTTAGGAAAACTAACTTTGCCAAGATGGACCAATACCTCAGGGACTTATTAGTGGGATCGGAACAGCTGGGGGAATGTAGAAAAATAGTTGGCAAAACTGAAAGGGGATATTGGAGGATGGCGAACATAAGGCCAATTTTTAAAAAGGGTTCCAGGGGTGATCTGGGAAGCTACAGACTGGTGAACGTGACGTCAGTTCCAGAAAAAATGGTAGAAACCATCATAAAGAACAAAATTGCTGAACATGTACATAGTCATGGCTTAATGGGAGACAGCCAACATGGCTTTAGACAAGGAAGATCTTGTCTTACTAATCTGTTATGTTTTTTTGAAGGTGTGAATAAATAGGTAGACAAAGGTGAGTCGGTTGATATAGTGTATTTGGACTTTCAGAAAGCCTTTGACAAGGTCCCTCATCAGAGACTTTTGGCAAAACTAAAGAGTCATGGGATAGGAGGCAGTATACTATTGTGGATCAGGAACTGGTTAAAAGACAGAAAGCAGAGGGTAGGGTTAAATGGCCAATTTTCCCAATGGAGAAAGGTGAATAGTGGTGTACCCCAGGGATCTGTGCTGGGTCCGCTGCTTTTTGACATATTCATAAATGACCTGGAAAAGGGAATAATGAGTGAGGCTATCAAATTTGCAGATGACACAAAACTATTTAAAGTTGTTAAAACCAAAGTGGATTGTGGAAAATTGCAAGAGGATCTTGATAAATTGGAAGACTGGGCATCAAAATGGCAGATGAAATTTAATTTGGACAAGTGCAAAGTTATGCACCTAGGGAAGAACAACCCAAACTATGGTTACACGATGCAAGATTCCACATTAGGAACCACCACCCAGGAAAAAGATTTAGGCGTCATTGTGGATAACATGTTAAAACCCTTAGCCCAGTGTGCAGCGGCGGCCAAGAGAGCAAATAGAATGCTAGGTATCATAAGGAAACGAATGGAAAATAAAACAAAGGATATTATAATGCCTCTATATCGATCCATGGTGAGACCGCACCTTGAATATTGTGTGCAATTCTGGTTGCCGTATCTTAAAAAGGATATAGCGTTATTAGAAAAGGTTCAGAGAAGAGCCACCAAAATGGTAAAGGGGATGGAAGGATACTCCTATGAAGAAAGGCTAAAAAGGTTAGGGTTCTTTAACCTGGAAAAGAGACGGCTGAGGGGAGATATGATAGAAGTCTATAAATTAATGAACGGAGTGGAATGGGTAAACGTAGATCGATTGTTTACATTATCAGAATATAGAAAGACTAGGGGACATGCAATGAAGCTACAGGGTAAACTATTTAAGACTAATAAAATTCTGGAATGTGTTACCGGAGGATGTTGTAAAGGCTGTTAGTGTAGCTGAGTTTAAAAAAGGTTTGGCCAAGTTCCTGGAGGAAAGGTCCATAAACCATTATTAAGAAGGGACCCAGGATATCAATGCTTGACCCAATACAAGCATTGTGGAACCTGGTTCTGTTGGTGAAACTGCTAGGTACTTGTGATCTAGATTGGCCACTGTTGGAAACAGGATACTGGGCTTGATGGACCTTGGTCTGACCCAGTATGGCATATCTTATGTTCTTATGTTTAAGGGCAACCAATCTTTTTGTTAAAATGGAAAATAAAGGTAAAAGGAAAAGGAGACTGCTATGGTTTTCCAAAGAAGTAGCTAAAAAGGTGAAGAAAAAGAGGGAGGCCTTCATGAAATACAAGAGATCAGAGAGAGAGGAAGACAGGCATCTATATTTGGAAAAACTTAGAGAAGCTAGCAAAGTAGTCAGGAAAGCAAAGATTCAAAAAGGGAAGGAAATAGCCAATACAATAAAATGGGGGGGGGGGGGATACGACTTTTTCAGATATGTTAGTGAGAAGAGGAAGGGCAAAGGTGGTATTGTCAGACTCAAGGGTGAAGGGGAGGAATATGTAGAAGCTGGTGATGATAAAGCAGAATTTTTAACAAATATTTCTTTTCTGTGTTCTCAAATGAAGAACAGGGAACAGGACCTCAGAAAACATCAACAAACAGGAATAGAAGTGAGGGGCATCTTGAACAATTTTCAGAAGACTGTGTTCATGAGGAACTAACTAAAATTAAAGTAGACAAAGCGATGGGACCGGATGGATACACCCAAGAATACTGGGGAAACTTGGGACGTTCTAGCAGCTCCATTGAGTGAACTTTTCATTGACTCGTGAGGTTTCTGGGCTCCAACAGATTACCAGATCTGAGGCAACATGGATTCACCAGAAGCAAGTCTTGTCAGACAAATCTGATTGGTTTCTTTGACTGGGTGACCAGGGAGTTGGACTGAGGGAGAGCCCTTGATGTGGTGTATTTAGATTTCAGTAAAGCCTTTGACACTGTTCCGCACATGCGACTTATAAACAAACTGAGAACTCTAGGGATGGACCCTAAAGTTACTGCTTGGGTTAGAAATTGGTTAAGTGGGAGGCGACAAAGGGTACAGGTAAATGGAGCTCACTCTGAGGAGAAGGAGGTTACCAGTGGTGTGTCCCTGCGATCAGTCCTTGGTCCGATTCTTTTTAACATCTTTGTTAGTGATATTGCGGAAGGTCTGTCAGGTAAGGTTTGCCTTTTTGCGGATGATACCAAAATCTGCAATAGACACCCAGGAAAGTGTAGATAACATGAGGAGGAATCTAGCTAAGCTTGAAGAATGGTCTAGAATTTGGCAGCTGAGATTTAATGTTAAAAAATACAAGGTATTGGGCTGCAGTAATCCAAGGGAGCGATATAGTATAGGGGGTGAAGTACTTCTGCCCACAAAAGAAGAGCGGGACCTAAGCGTGATTGTGTCTGATGATCTTCAAGTAGCTAAACAGGTAGAAAAGATGATGGCGAAAGCTAGAAGGATGCTTGGGTGCATAGGGAGAGGAATGGCCAGGAGTAGAAAGGAGATGATGGTGCCTCTGTCTAAGTCTTTATTGTAGCCTCATTTGGAGTATTGTGTGCAATTCTGGAGATTGTACTTTCAAAAGAATGTAAACAGGTTGGAGTCAGTATAGAGGGTGGCTACTAAAATGGTTAGTGGTCTATGTTATATAACATATGAGGACAGATTTAAGGATTTTAGTATGTATACTTTAGAGGAAAGGTGGGATAAAGGTGATATGATTGAGACATTAAAATAGCTCTGTAGCATAAATGCACAGGAGGAGAGCCTCTTTCAACTGAAAGCAAGCTCTGCTACAAGGGGACATAGGATGAGGGTGAAAGGCGATAGACTCAGGAGTAATATGCAGAAATATTTCTTTATGGAAAGAGTGGTAGAGGGGTGGAATAGTTTCCCAGTGGAGGTGGTAGAGATGAGGGCTGTATCTGAATTCAAAAAAGCATGGGCCAGCACAGAGGCTCTCTATAAAAGGGAAAAAGGGGACTGTTGTAGTTGTTGATATGGAGGGGCAGACTGGATAGGCCATGTGGTCTTTTTCTGCCATCATGTTTCTATGTTTCTCTATTATTTTGTATGTAAAGATGCCAATAGATGTCTAACTATGAGAACACCACAAAATGAACCACAGACAACACTGTAAACACTACACTTTGCTCTTTAATCACCAAAAGCCCATCCCTCAAAGACTTATTCGACAATGACAATGGCAATCCAGTAGTACCAGCAATGGCCCAGTAGAAATACAATAGCAACACAGGCTGTGTTTCGGCCATTGTCATAACCGAATAAGCCTTTGAGGGATGGGCTTTCGGTGATTAAAGAACTAAGTATAGTGTTTACAGTGCTGCCTGTTTGTGGTTCACTTTGTGATGTTCTCACAGTTTGACGTCTATTGGCGTCTTTACATGCAATAGAATAAATAGGAAACTTTGTTGTGTGAGCAGCGGGTAGCTTCTCGAGACAAAAATCCCAACAAAAAATGGGTTCACTATCTTTTTAAAATGTGGTAGCTCTATCTGTGTTTTTATATAGTCTGGCTTTATTTTTGGTGGGATTTATGTGGTAAGCAGGAATTTCTGGTTATCATTATGCTTAGATCCTTTTCTTGGCTGGTGAGTCCTAATGTGGAAGGTAGCATTGTGTATCTATAGTTGGGATTATTTTTCCCTGTGTACATCATTTTGCACTTCACATTAAATTTCATCTGTCATTTGGCTGCCCAGTCTCCCAAGGTCCTCCTGCAATTTCTCACAATCTGCTTGTGATTTAATAACTCTCAATAATTTTGTGTCATCTGCACTCATTATTCCCATTTCTAAATATGTTAAACCACATCAGTCCCAGGGGCCCCACTCCAATTTTTGTTTTTTAATCACTTCCAAAGCCACAACAGGACATTGCATAAAATGTAGGCATGAACATTCTGCGCACTTACTTTATATGTACATAACATTATCCCCCCTAAGCCTTTTCTTTTTACCTTCATCATTGTTTATGCCATTTCTGGTATCATTCATGTAGTATGGTATGACAGGTTCATTGCCGTGTCTTCTGGAGCTCTTTTGATGTTGCGTTAACCCATCATGGTGGCTAAATTGATGCTTAAAGAATGAAAGGCTTCTGTCGCAATAAAAGAAGAGAAACATCCCTATAGTAGTCCATCCCTGTAAGCTGAAGGCAAATCTATGCAACTTGCTTCCACAGAGGCTGTACCTTCTCACATAACATGTGTAAAGATAGCTCACCCTCCACACCTCCTCCAACAGTCCTCTGAAAAAGCAGGATTCATTGCATGCAGCTTAGTGGAGGTAAGATACATCTGAAACAGGAGTTTATACTGGGAATCCAGGTGTGACTGACATATTGACATCTGAAATGTGTTCTCCCAAATCCCCACCCAAAGGTCTTCGGACTAATGTCTTCCAGGGTCCCAAGCCCAGTCGGCTTGATATCGATGGGAACCCTGTCGAGCCTCAACTATGATCTTGTACAGCTGGGCCAGGTAGCCCCATGTCCGCGCGGGGGGTTCTGAAAAAAAGAGTTCCAGGGGATGCATTGGTCACAAATATGTGATTCTATTAACTTGCAGAAAATGCTCCACCTGGAGCAAGGAAAAAATCTTGGGGGAAGGATTGGACATCGCTGCAAGATCGCGCCCCGAGTCAAAAAATGGTCTTACAGACACTATAACATCCACCACTCTCTCCATCTTGTTGACGCACATCCAGCAAAACCTGCCTGGATCCATCTCCCTGGAGGAACGAGTTGCCCCTGCATCAGAAAGGCTAATCGGGAGCCAGAGGATAAAAATCTTACCCACTAGGTCACTCTATCCCAAACTGCCAGAGGGAAGTTCACGATGGGAGGCTTCTGGTGTGGGGTCCTACTCCCTGGAGGGCCAGAAAGAGAACCTCCCCCAGGCCAGGAACTCTCACCTGCATTGCCTCTAAAGCAATCCAATGCTGATCCAGGCTCGCTACCCACCAACAATACATGGCCCGCATCTGTGCAGCAAAGTAGTAGGATTTAAAGTTGGGAAGGGACAGCCCACCCATGTGTACTGGAAACATCAAAGTACTAAGTTTAACTCTGGCTTGTTTACCATTCCAAAGCAAATGAACAATACTCCTATGAAGATGACTGAAATAGGTGACTAGTATCAGGCATGGCAGCATCAGGAGCTGGTAGAGAAAATGCAGGACGACATTCATTTTGATCGCATTTATACGCATGAGCAGGGATGAGGGAAGAAAGGCCCAGCCTCTCAGCTCCTCCCATACCTTTTTGAGTAGCAGTGAAAAGTGCAGATGAAAGATTCGCTCAAACCTGGAATTCTAACCCCTAGATAAGTCAGAGTCTCCTTCCCATTGATAAGGAAAATGTAACTTTAGGGCACCCTCCAGCAACGAAGGAACATTAAAGGGAAGCAGTACTGACTTTGTTGTATTCAGCTTATAGCTTGAGACCATCCCAAATGCCTTATATTCTCTTTCTCAAAGGCAGTAAGAGATCGCTTGGCATTGGAAAGAACAGGGTGTCATCAACATAAAGCGCAACTTTATGCACAGTATTGCCCACCCGCACACCCTCCATCACCTCATTCCAGTGGAGAGCCTGGGCAAAGGGCTCTAAAGAAAGTGAAAGAGTAAAGGAGACAGCGGGCAACCCTGCCATGTGTCCCCAGCCCAGCGAAAAATGGGGCGATAAGACTCCATTAATCCTAAGACGAGCCATTGGTGTGCTATAGAAAGCCCCCACCACCTGCCAAAAAAACAGCTCAAAAGGCTAGAAAAATCACTGGTTTGTCAACCTCACTCTCACACTGGTATACCAAGCCCAGGACACAGCTCACATTATCCACGGTGTTTCGGCCCTTAATAAAGCCAGTTTGATCCTGATGGACCAGGTCTGGCACCAACTAATTTAACAGAGGGCAAAAATTCTTACTAAGAGTTTTGCATCCGTTGTTAAGGAGGGAAACTGGGCAAAAAGAATCAGAACAGTTGGGTCCTTGCCTTTTTTACGTATTAATGTCATATGGGTTTCTAGAAAAAAAGATGGAATCTCCCCCCACTCCTTGACCAAGTTAAAGACCCTACACAGGAGAGGAAATAGAACATCACAGAAAGTCTTGCAGAATTCAGAAGGGAAGCCATCAGGTCCAGCCCCCTTTCACATCGGAAGGCTGTGAATAGCCTGCTGGAGTTCCAGGCCAGTAATGGGGCCATCTAGCCACTCACTCTTCATCATTGACAGCCTCCACCTTCCCATTCAAATATTCCAATATCAGGCAAGAGTCGGAGGGGGGGGGGGATTTGTCAGAGTATAGCGCACTGTAGAACTGCACAAACACCTGCTCAATACTTTCCTTATAATGAAGAAGCTGCCCACCCTGCCCCGCATCTGCGAATTGTGGTTTGCTCCTGTTGCTTCTTTAAGAGTGAGGCTAATAACTTGTCGCCTTTCCCTCCCCCCAAGTAATAAGTCTGAGCAGTCTTCTTCATAAGCACCTCTGTTTCATCGACCAGCAAGGCATTTAGCTCGCCCCATTTCTTAGCCAGCCAGTAAGCAAGGTCCGTTGACTGCTTAGACATGTGTGCTGCCTCCAAGGCTGCTACCTCTCACTCCAATGCCTGGCGAGCTCTCTCCCTCTCCTTGTTCTGCCTCGCCCCTAACTCTTTCATCTGTCCCCGAATCACTGCCTTAAGAACATCCCAGATCACCACCAGGAGAACCTCTCTTGTATCATTCAGCTGAAGATATTTTCATATAGCTCGCTCAAACTCCCCCATCTCCAGAAGCAGGGAAATGTTAAGCTTCCAGGGCTTCCCGCCCTCTGCCCTGCACCCGCAGATCCCAAATTAAGGTGCACAGGGGCATAATCGGACCATATAATGTTACTGAGATTACAAGAATCCACTAACAAGCAGAGGGGTGGGCAGTGCAAAAAAGAAATCCATCTGGGAGTAGGAACCATACACAGAAGAAAAACAGGAGTATTGTCGTACTCAAGGATTCTTCACCCTCCAAATGTCCACTAAAATAGATGATTGCATAAGCGACTTCAAGGAACCACTCTGCATCCCCACATCCCCTGCCTGGCAGCAGATCTGTCCAAACCCCCTTGCATCACCATATTAAAGTCCCCCATAGACTATAGGCAAAGACATCCAACCTGCAATCTTTACAAACAATTTGCACAGGAAAGGAAGCTGGCCTTTATTGGGAGCCTCAAACTGACCAAACAAAACACCAAATCTGGGCACTGCAGCTTAAGGGCTAATGCTCTCCCCTGACTATCCTTCAATCTCTTAAGAATCTGACTCTTCCAGATTAAGATGTCCGCTCCCGCTCTATTAGACCGTCCTGGGGAGTGGCAGCCCTCCCCAACCCAACCTGGGTGCACGGCTGACAAATGGATCTCCTGCAGCAGATAAACATCAGAGTGGAACCTTCTCCGAGGGGTCTGCAGACCCCTTACATTGATAGAGGTAAATAGTATAGAAACCGCAGGACTAGGTTCGTACTCATTTTTATTGACATAGCAGCCGCTTTTGATACAGTTCACCACAAAACACTCATCGATAGGCTTGAAACCATTGGAATATGTGGAACCCCCCTGAAATGGTTCACATCCTACATAACAAGCAGAATGCAGCAGGTGCTCTTTAACAACGAAACAGCTGAACCATTCCCGCAAAGCCAAGGAATACCCCAAGGCTCGGCGCTTTCCGCCCTACTATTTAACCTATAAATAAGACCAATTTGTACAATCTTTCAGAAATACAAGATTAGCTACCACTTGTATGCAGATGATGTAATGCTTTATACCCAACTGGACGAAAACAACATAAGAACATAAGATATGCCATACTGGGTCAGACCAAGGTCCATCAAGCCCAGCATTCTGTTTCCAACAGTGGCCAATCTAGGTCATACGTACCTAGCAGTTTCCCCAAGGGACACAGGTTCCACAATGCTTGTACTGGTTCAAGCATTGATATCCTGGGTCCCTTCTTAATAATGGTTTATGGACCTTTCCTCCAGGAACTTGTCCAAACCTTTTTTAAACCCAGCTACACTAACAGCCTTTACTACATCCTCCGGCAACAAATTCCAGAGTTTGATTACACATTGAGTGAAAAAATATTTTCTTTTATTAGTCTTAAATAGTTTACCCTGTAGCTTCATTGCATGTCCCCTAGTCTTTCCATATTCTGATAAGGTAAACAATCGATCTACGTTTACCCGTTCCACTCCGTTCATTAATTTATAGACTTCTATCATATCTCCCCTCAGCCGTCTCTTCTCCAGGCTAAAGAGCCCCAACCTTTTTAGCCTTTCTTCATAGGAGTAGCCTTCCATCCCCTTTACCATTTTGGTGGCTCTTCTCTGAACCTTTTCTAAAATCGCTATATCCTTTTTAAGATACGGCGACCAGAATTGCACACAATATTCAAGGTGCGGTCTCACCATGGAACGATATAGAGGCATTATAATATCGTTTGTTTTATTTTCCATTCCTTTCCTTATCATACCTAGCATTCTATTTGCTCTCTTGGCCGCCGCTGCACACTGGGCCGAGGGTTTTAACAAGGTATCCACAATGACGCCTAAATCTTTTTCCTGGGTGGTGGTTCCTAATGTGGAACCTTGCATCGTGTAATCATAGTTTGGGTTGTTCTTCCCTAGGTGCATAACCTTGCACTTCTCCACATTAAATTTCATCTGCCATTTTGATGCCCAGTCTTCCAATTTATCAAGATCCTCTTGCAATTTTCCACAATCCTCCTGGGTTTTAACAACTTTAAATAGTTTTGTGTCATCTGCAAATTTGATAACCTCACTTGTTATTCCACTTTCCAGGTCATTTATGAATATGTCAAAAAGCAGCGGACCCAGCACAGATCCCTGGGGTACACCACTATTCACCTTTCTCCATTGGGAAAATTGGCCATTTAGCCCTACCCTCTGCTTTCTATCTTTTAACCAGTTCCTGATCCACAGTAGTACACTGCCTCCTATCCCATGACTCTTTAGTTTTGCCAAAAGTCTCTCATGAGGGACCTTGTCAAAGGCTTTCTGAAAGTCCAGATACACAATATCAACCGACTCACCTTTGTCCACCTGTTTATTCACTCCTTCAAAAAAACATAACAGATTAGTAAGACAAGATCTTCCTTGTCTAAAGCCATGTTCGCTGTCTCCCATTAGGTCGTGACAAGCCAAATTACAATCAACTAGAAGAATGTTTATGTGAATTGCAAGCCTGGCTAAAGCGAAACAACATGTCCATAAACCATACAAAAACAGAGGTAATGTACATCTCCAGTAAAGCAGACTTCAACCCTCCGCCAACAGTCACCCTGAACAACATCATCTACAACACAAAGAATGAAATAGTCACGTTTGACAACAAACTAAAGATGGATAAACACCTCCGGAATACCAATAGAGCCATATTCCATAAACTAAGAATCCTCCAGCCACTCCGCAACATCATCGATCAACACGACTTCAGAACAGTGGCACAAGCACTCATCACGCCCCACTGGGATTACTGTAACGCCATATTACAGGGGCTACCAAAGAAAACCCTGAATATACTACAAATGGCACAAAATGTTACAGCCAGGATCATCATGAAAAAAAGCCTCACAGAACACATCACACCAGTCCTAATTGAGCTTCACTGGCTCCCAATTACCGCCCGCATAAAATACAAACTCCTAGTAACCACATTTAAACTTATACACAACATAGCACCGTCATTCCTAGCCAATCTCATCAGCGCTCAAACTCACATTAGAAGCAGAAGAATTGCCAACTTAAACACTCTCAGTGTCCCAAAGAGTATAAGAACAGCCAAGATACACACCAGCAACAGAGCATTCTCTTATATTGCACCCATGCTATGGAATCAACTGCCACATGACATGCGTACAATCAACAACCTAACAGACTTTAGGAAAAAGCTCAAAATCCACCTGTTTATAACTCACTATCTTGGCAGAATGGCTATGAAAGACCTAGATAAGATTCTCAAGAGCAGAGATGTCTCTCTCCATACAAAGATTCGACTTGTTCAAGCCATGGTATTTTCAATGACATCATATGGATGTGAAAGCTGGACAGTGAAAAAGACAGACAGGAAGAAAATTGATGCCTTTGAATTATGGTGCTGGCGGCGAATACTGTGTATACCATGGACTGCCAGAAGAACAAACCAGTCGGTACTAGAGGAGATCAAACCTAAGCTTTCTTTAGAAGCTCAGATGACAAGACTTCGACTTTCATACTTTGGACACATCATGCGAAGAGAGAGATCATTAGAGAAAGACATTATGCTTGGCAAGATAGAAGGTCAACGCAAAAGAGGAAGGCCAGCAATGAGATGGATCGATACAATAACAGCAGCTACGGGTACCAGTCTGTCAACAATGAGCCGCCTGACTGGAGACCGAACACAATTTAGGATAGCTATCCAGAGGGTCGCCATGAGTCGACTCCGACTCGACGGCACTTAACAACAATAACAACAACATAACTCACTATAATCTAACAGAGTAAATAATAACCAGAACACAAAGGGTCAACCGTATCCATGACACTAGAGTGTCTTTACAATATGACTTTAAGGGATTTGAACACCATGTAATGCATCTAGGTTAGTGCATCTCCCCCCAGCTTAGTTGTAATTAGTGTAACAGATTGTATATATGCAACTGCAAGTTGTAAATATTGTAACAATATGTATATATGTAATTGCACCTGTAAATATTGTATCTGATTTTTATTCAGTGTGAACCCAGTGTGAATCTTGGCATGCAATCATTCTGTATTAACTGTTGATTACCCCTCCTGATATGTATAGTCAACCGCTGCTGATCGCTGGAAGCAGCGGTATACAAATGTTCCCTAAATAAATAAATAAATAAATAGGCATACTAATATATCAAATCAACACTTTGATGTCTTACCCATTCCCCACCCCTCACCTCACCCATCCAACAGAGAAATGCACACCAGATACAAAACAGCAATATGCAAACAACCATTATCATACAAGAACACAACAAAGGGCCCACATGGAGGAGATTCTCTGGGTAAGATCATGGAGACAGTCCCGGACTAGCCGAGGGGACCTCTGGCGGCAGACAGGACGGTTGATCCACACCACTCCGAAAGTCCACTTGGAAGAAAAAAAAAGATGACACCATCCTCCAAACAGGACCTCAATAGAAAATTCAGTGAGGCCCTGACTGCTGAAGCATTGGGGGGGGGGGGGGGGCGTGGGGGTTCCAAGATCACTCTGCTGACCTTTCCCAGGTCAACCATGACAGAACTCTGCTACCATTAAACCCAGCAGATGAAGGCTAGTTGTACCAGGGGCAACAGTCCATATAACCCTCTGGGCAGCATTATCAAGCACCTACATGGGTATAAGAGTCGCTCTGTTCCTCATCACTGTGACCAAAAGCTTTTACCGCACTTTGATGAGCATGCTCTGCCGAAGACCGTAGGGCCTTGGATTGCAAGGGGCTAGAGTTATCATGTACCTGGCGAGGTAGATTTGTGGTCAGAGGTGGATCATCTGAAAAATGCAGTTTGCAAAATTGCTGCACCTCTTTGGGTTCCATAATGTACAAGGTTTCTCCTTGTCAGGTCCGTCTCAACTTAGCCAGACAAAGCAGAGCCTGCAGTATATCATGAGAAAAGAGCCTCTTCGTCACCTCCCTAAACGCTTGCCTGCATTTGTCAAGCTTGGCACTGTAATCTGGGAAGATCCAAATCTTGCTGCCTTTATGCTGGATAACCCTTACCTTGCGGGCCTGTTGCAAGATCCAGTCCCTGTGGCGATAATTAAGCAACTTGGCCAGGATTAGGCATGCTATATTGTCTGCAGTCGGTGGGCCGCTTGTCGTGATGAGTGTGCCCGATCACCACAGTCCCTGGCAATGGTGGGTCTTGAAAGAGCTCAAGCAAAAGCTTCTCCACCTAGTCTTTATTACCTGCTCCTCCCCTGCCTCTGGGATCCCCAGTATCCGTATATTCTATCTTCAAGACCGATTCTCCAAGTCATCAATCTTGGCAGCCAATTTGTTAATCAATGAGGTATGTGCCGAAGAATCCCTCTTCAGCACTATAAAATCATCCTCGGTGCCTGCGATCTGCAAAGTGACCTGTTCAATTCTCCCAACCACTACTGGGAGCTCAGCTCGGGCCTCCCTCAGCTTCACCTGTATTGCACTAAGTTTTGTGGAGAGATCTGTATTACTTGCTTTAATTGCAGCCAAAATTACTTCTGTCTCCAAAGGGGTGCCAAGGATGTTTTTCGCGGGACCCGATGCTGGAGGGTGGCGGGAGGAGGGTTGCTGGGCTGTAGATTCTATATGTAGGTTGCACCACCAGCATCTTGGGGGACCAGATACTCCGCTATTGTTTGCTGTTGAAATGCTTTTGCCACCTTTACAGCAGCCCCCACTGGTTTTATCACTCTCTGCTGCTCAGATTTCATTGCCATTATCGCTCATGGTATTTTTAAGCTGTGAAACGCTCTTGGGAAACCAGAAATGTCAGCACTTGTTGGCCGGGACCAAGAGAGTGAGGAGAAGTCCTCACTTTATGCTGCCATAATGTGACCCTCCCAGGACCACTCTTATGATGTAAGTGTGCACTGATACTATCAGTGCTCTGAAATTTAATAACCCCAAAATTATGGTTGTATTGGGGTGTCCCATAATGTATGCGAGTGGTAGTGTCAATGGCGAGCTCTTGCTTCACTGGGGCCCTTTAGCAGAACAGCACAAGACAATTCCTGGTCTCTGAAAGTCCTACCTTTTCTACCCATCCATATCAACTACTCAGCTCTAAAATCCTACCCTATCCCTCAAAATTCCTCTGTGACTTGTCCCATGCTTTCTTGAATTATGATACAGTTCTCATCTCTACCACTTCCACTGGGAGGCTGTTCCATGCATCCACCACCCTGTCCATAAAGAAATATTTTCTTTGATTATACCTGTGTCTATCCCCTGCAACATTTAATCTATGACCCCTCATTCTAGAGCTTCGTTTCAACTGAAAGAGGCCCTCCTCTTGTGAATTTATGCCACGGAGATATTTGAGGTCTCTCGTATCTCCCCCTCCGGCCTTTATTCCAACATATATATCTTGCAATTTTTAAGTGTGCCCCCATATTCATGATGATGAAAACTGCAGACTATTTTAGTAGCCATCTTTCATCCTGTTTATATCCTTTTGAAGATATTGCTTCAGAACTGTACACAATACTCCAAATGAGGTCTCACCTGAGACTTATATAGAGGCATTATCACCTTCATTTTCCAGCTGGCCATTTATCTTATGCAGCTAAGCATCCTTCTGGCTTTTGCTGTCTCCTTTTCTACCTCTTTGAATACCTTAAAATTGTCAAATATGATCACTCCTAGGTCCTGCTTTCTTTTTTAACACATAAGTGAAAGGAAGTTTGTCTGTGCAGGACTGTGTACAGTGTGAGGGTACTTAAAAATACTTTATTACTGAAAGCCCTCAGAAAGAGTTAACACCACAGATTCAGTAGCTCAGACATTCCAGGGCCGATTACTTAGCAAATGACCTTGAGAGACTTTACTGAAAAACTGTGCTGAATTTTCACATAAAGGAGAAACTAGGTTTGTTTATAATACAGAAAGCGCAGGGAAGAACTTTCTCTTCAGTCTCGGGAACTCCGCTCTTCTAACAGACTACTTCTGTCTATGCCCTTCACTCCTACTGTTAACTCCAGACTTCGCTCCCTTCATCTTGCTGCACCTTACGCCTGGAACAAGCTACCAGTGTCTACATGCCAGGCACCCTCTCTAGCCCTCTTTAAATCCAGGTTGAAATCTCACCTCTTCACTGTTGCTTTCAGATCTTGACTTCTGTGTCGTGACTAGATTGTATGTGTCGTTTTCGTCTTGACTAGATTGCTAGCTCTGTGTTTGTCTTGATTAGATTGTAAGCTCTGACGAGCAGGGACTGTCTCTTACATGTCTGTACAGTGCTGCATACGACTGGTAGCGCTATATAAATGCTTAATAGTAGTAGTAGTAGTCTTGAAACATACACTGTAAAAACTGCTTGCGTTAGAATTATTGTTTAACCTATACGAATAAGATCTGACCTATGACATAGAGATGCACATTATGAATATACGTGATGTTTGACATAGAATAATAAGGTGGAAATTATGCTGTGAGATAAAATTTTAACCAATAAAAACAGTGACCGAAGTAGGTGCGGTCAGAGAGAGAAGGTGCAAGCTTTTACTCTCTCTCCCAAAGCTTTGGTTTTGTATATAATACAATTGTGTGTGAATTGTATTATTAATGGTTATTGCTTCCTTCTCATTGCTCTGAGTGTGGAATTCCCTTACCCAAGAGCCCAGGTGCTGTTACCGGTGAGGGGAGGAGCAGAGTACACTTTCAGTAAGTACTTTACCCCCTGTACTGCTCTGTTGGGTTTGTATGACCCTGGATTTTTTTTTAGCATTAAATCTTAGCTGCCAAGTTCCAGACATACTTCGAACTTTGCTAGATTCCTCCTCATGTTATCCACACCTTCTGCAACAGGGTGGACATTTCAGATTTTAGTATCATCTGAAAAAGGCAAACCTTTCCTGGCAATCCTTCTGTAATATCACTTTCAAAAATGTAGAAAAGAACTGCCTCCCAATTGATTACTGACCCATTCAATAACTTGAGGGCCCACACCAATGGCAGTCAGTTGATTTACAAGTCAGCGATGTGGAACAGTGGTCACCCAGTCAAAGAAATTGATCAGATTTGTCTGAAAAAACCCTACCTCTAGTAAAACCATTCTGCCTTGGATCCTATAATACATTGGGTTCCAGGAACTGCACTATCCTACATTTTACAGTGTTTTTAGTAATTTACTTACCACAGAGGTCAGGATAACCAGCCTGTAGTTCCCAACCTCCTCCTTACTTCCACTTTTATGGAGAGAAAACACATCTGCCTGTCTTCAGTCTTCTGGGACCACCCCCAATTTTAAAGAAGCATTGAAAAGGTCAGACAGTGGAGCCCTTCAATATCCTCAAATGTATCCTATCTGGCCTCCTTACTTTGTCTACCTTAAGTCTGGCTATCTCTTCATGAACATAGTCTTCTAAAAATTGATCAAGATCTACCTTATTTCCATTCCTATTTGTATTTGTATTCTGAGGTCCAGCTCCTGGCTCTTTGTCTATGAACACAGAACAAACATTTCCACTTTATCATCATCAGCCTCTACATATTCTTCCCCTTCACCCTTGTCTTACAGTGTCACTTTTGCAATTCCTCCTGCCACTAATACATCTAAAAAAAGGATTTTCCCCATTTTTCTGTTTTGGCTATTTTTAATTCTGTTTGCATATTTGCTTTCCTGACTACTTTACCAACATCTCTTAGCTTCTCCTGATATTATAGCATGACTTTGTTAGGGCCTAGGCAGGAACATGCTGAGGATCTAGGCCAGCGATGGCGAACCTATGGCACGCGAAGGCCTTGCAGCTGGCACGCGGGAAGGTCCGCAATTGAAAAAAAAAAAGAAAACCTGTCTGCTACCGTTGTCGGGGCCGCCGCGGCAGAATCGAGCGTGCCGCGGGGCCCCCCTGTACCCACCCGGCAGAGCCTGCCCTCCCCGTAGCAGCTCTCTCTCTTTGGAGCTACAGTCAGACGCGCCGGCTTGCAGAGCGCGAAGGGAAGAGTTTCCCTTTCACGACTCTGTTAAGCCCGCGGGGGCTGATGGGAACTTCCCATCAGCCCCCGCGGGCTTAACAGAGCAGCGAGGGAACTCTTCCCTTCGCGCTCTGCAAGCCGGCGCAGCTGACTGTAGCTCCAAAGAGAGAGCTGCTACGGGGAGGGCAGGCTCTGCCGGGTGGGAACAGGGGGGCCCCGCGGCACGCTCGATTCTGCCGCGGCGGCCCCGACAACGGCAGCAGACAGGTTTTCTTTTTTTTTTTAATTTTCCCTGGGCTGGGCTGGGCTGGGCTGGGGGGGGGGGTGGGGGTTAGGAGTGGTGATGGGCTGGGCTGGGCTGGGCTGGGGGGGGTTAGGAGTGGTGATGGGCTGGGCTGGGCTGGGCTGGGCTGGGGGGGTTAGGAGTGGTGATGGGCTGGAGGGGGGGTTAGGAGTGGTGATGGGCTGGGCTGGGCTGGAGTGGTTAGGAGTGGTGATGGGCTGGGCTGGGCTGGGGTGGTTAGGAATGTTTATTGGCTTGGCTGGGATGGGGGGGGTTAGGAGTAGTGATGGGATGTGCTGGGCTGGGGGGGGGTTAGGAGTGGTGATGGGCTGGGCTGGGCTTGGCTGGGGGGGTGTTAGGGGTAGTGATGGGCTGGGGTGGGGGGGTTTAGGAGTGGTGATGGGCACTGGGCTGGGGGGGTTAGGAGTGGTGATGGACACTGGGCTGGCTGGGGGGGGTTAGGAGTGGTGATGGGCACTGGGCTGGCTGGGGGGGTTAGGAGTGGTGATGGGCGCTGGGCTGGGGGGGTTAGGAGTGGTGATGGGCGCTGGGGGGGTTAGGAGTGGTGATAGGCGCTGGGGGGGCTTAAACTAAAAATTGAGTGATGGGGGATTAGGACTGGGAGTGGGCTGATGGGGAGGTTAGGACTGGAAATGGGCTGGTGGGATTAGGACTGGGAGTGGGCTATGGGGGGCTAGGACTGGTAATGGGTTGGGGGGGTTGCTAGGACTGGAAATGGGCTGAGTGGAAGGGGGCTTGAACTGCAAATAGCTGTTGGGGATGGGGCTTGGAATGGAAATGGGCTGAGGGGAAGTGGGGGGCTTGAACTGCAAATAGCTGATGGGGACGGGGCTTGGAATGGAAATGGGCTGAGGGGAAGTGGGGGGCTTGAAGAAGGGAATGGATGCTGGGTGAGACTGGAACTAGAAGGGAGCTGATGTTGGGGGAGGATTAGAATGGGATGGGGCTGGGAGAGTAAAATGGAGAGGGGAAAAATATTTTGTGTAGGAGGGATGAAAAATCTACAATTGGCCAGGTATTGGGAGAGTAATTGGGGATTGAGGATGGAGGGGTAAAATTTGTGTGGATGAAATAGGAATGAGGAAAGAGCAAAAGGAGAAAGATTAGTATGTTAAAGCAGATGTAGAGAGAGAGAGAATGGAAAAAAAACTAGAAGAGAGAAGAAAGGACAAATGGACAGCAGACGATGGAGAGTTAGCAGAAAACATGAAGAAACCAGAAGAAAATGGCTGGACCAATTGCAACTGAAAAAAAATGCACAAAAGGTAGAAAGATATCTCTTTATTTTGAATTTATTAACTGGAATATGTCAGCTCTGGGAAATGTGCATCATTAACATCTGCGCTTTGTTTGGTACAAGAGGAAATTCCTATTTGACGTTGCCACTTGTTCTCTTTCCCCAGTATTCTCTGAAATGTATTGGTTTAATATTTGCAGTGTTGCCTTTTGATAGGTAGGGTATGGTGCTTTGTGAGTCCTGGTAATGCTGTCAGGATACGGCGGGTTTGCTATGGGTTCTAAATGGGCAGCGTTTGTAGTAGTTCCTAATGTGCCTGGCGGTTGGCACTGGATTATAGTAATGTAGAAATCTTTTAGTCTTTCTTTATCCATACACTCATTAAGAGACATGTTTACTAAAAGTTAGTGTATGGTAACATTATGCAAATATTTATGCAAATAAGACCACTTATGCAAATGACGTGCTGGCACTTTGAGGAAATTCTTTGGTTTTGTGCGGCAGTTTGGGCACTCGGGCTCAAAAAGGTTAGCCATCACTGATCTAGGCCCTGGGCAAGATGGAGCAGTGCAAGCATGGAGCAGAAAGCAGTTATAGCAGAGGATATACTCCACTGTACAGTGAAGAGGAGCTGGGTAGCAGTAGACGAAGGTTTAGGCCCACCAAAAACTGGCTGCTGAGGAGTCCATGCCTATACCTGCTCCTGAGCATGAATAAGATGCAAAAAGGTGTTTGTTTCATGGCTGAAATGCTTCCAGGGGGAAGAGCAAAATGCACTTTCATCACCACAGTTAATATTCCCTGGCTGAAGAAACCCGTATGTCGGTGGACCAACATATTACTGGTCCACTGACGCATGTCTGATTATCTGAAATGGCTGGCCAGGATGCGCTTGTCTTATAACATAGTCACCCCTCTTCTGAACGTTTAACTGGTTTGCAGGCATGCAATTTGAGGACATCCATTTTTGTGAAACGGCCTACATCCGTGCACATAGCTGGCCATGCTATCTGTGTCGGCCCATTGCCAGAACCAGCTACAGGGACGCTCATCTTTCAGGGCAGAGAAAGAAAGATTTCAGAAGACATTTATATGTGTCTTCCTTCACTGCTACCACTCCCCTGGATTTTTTGAACATTGTTCTGCACGTCCCAAATTCTTCCTAGATGATCCTTCTAAATTCCCACTTCACACCTTCCTTTTCAAGAGTCAGAAATCTAACTCCCAGTAAGAAAGAATCACTCTAATAATGAATTTGTGAGATTCAGTGTGATGTTACAATAATTTACTTTAAGAATTAAGTCAGGTGACTAAATCATTAAAGGACTGATAAATTGAAGAAAATTAAAACTGATTATTTTTATAATAATTATTTAAGAATTTAAGAGTATTTAAAACATCTGAAGCTTCAGAGACATTATCACATTAAAGATTTTAAGTTCAAATGCCAGATTTCAATATTCAAAAGTGCAATAAACATTACAAAAACCCGTTCGATACTTTTTAACATCTTTGTTAGTGATATTGCAGAAAGGCTGTTGGGTAAGGTTTGCCTGTTTGCGGATGATATAAAAATCTCCAGTAAAGTAGACATCCAGGTAAGAGTAGATAACATTAGGAGGGATCTAGCTAAGCTTGAAGAATAGTTAAGAATTTGGCAGCTGGGATTTAATGCTACAAAATGCAGGGTTGCAAAAATTCAAGGGAGCGGTACAGTGTAGGGGGCAAAGTACTTCTGTCCATGAAAGAAGAGCAGGGCCTAGTCATGATTGTTCCTGATAACTTTAAAGTGGCTAAACAGGTAGAAAAGGTGACGGTGAAAGCCAGAAGGATGCTTGGGTGCATAGGGAGAGGAATGGCCAGCGGAAAAAAGGAAATGATAGTGCCTTTGTATAGGTGCAAAGAAAGACAGGATAGAGAAGATATGATATAGACGTTTCAATACCTCCGTGGCATAAATACACAAGAGGAGATCCTCTTTCAACTGAAAGCAAGCTCTGCTATGAGGGGATATAGGATGAGGATGAAAGGGGATAGACTCAGGAGTAACATGCAGAAATATTTCTTTACGGAAAGAGTGGCAGATGTGTTGAATGGTCTCCCAGTGGAGGTAGTAGAGATGAGGACAGTATCCAAATTCAAGAAAGCATGGGACAAACACAACAGATCTCTAAAGGGAAAAATGGAACTATTGTAGTTGATATGGAAGGCAGACTAGATAGAAACATAATGGCAGAAAAGACCACATGGCCTATCTTTCTAAATCAGGTGTACAAAGTTTTTTTACTTCTTAAATAAAGTACCTAAGAATACTTTCCAGAAATTAGAAATTACTTTTCCAAGAGTGGTACCTTAACAGGTCTTGCTAAGTTTGTTCATTTTTTTCTATTGTGGAAAGGAAGGGTTAACTAAAGTCTGAGAAAGCTAGAAAAAAAATAAGAAATAATTTTTTCTGTAGAGCTTATACTAACTGTAGGAAAGTCCTTGGAAGACTACAAAAGAAACAAATTATTGGTTTTTCTCAAGATTCCTAGTTTTCCAAGCTGATAAAAGACATATTGCTTTCTCAAAGTAATCAAGGGAACTCAGTTAAGTATGTAAGGTGAATGTTTCTCCAGAAACCTCCTTTTTTCTTATAAGGCGTTATCACTGTAGACTAGCAGGTGTCTAGGTATAAATCATTTGTAAGCTTTGATGTGTCCTGCATTTAAGTCAGAGGATATTTATCAAAGGAGCGACAGCACAAAGGGGTGACATAACAAAAGAGTGAAAAATGAAAGTTAAATTTCAAAAGAGTGACAAGAATCCAACAACGAATTCAACCAATCAAATATTCACACAGCTCAACCAATACTATCCTCACATGGACGGCAACAAATGTACATATGCTGACAAGACGTGCGAGATGTCAGATGACGCAAATCAACAAAAACTAATGATGCTGAACTACGATGAACCTACGCACGCTCAGAAGACATACTAAATGTGAGATCCAAAGGGCAGGAAAAGCAGTGGCATATGAGTGGTTCGTAACGAAAAAGCGATATAACGAAGGAGTGAAAAATTTTAAAAAAAAATAAATAAAAGAATTGATAAAGGAAGAAAGCATTCAAGGAATCATGGAAGAAAGCCAGTCAGCAAATGTTGTCACTGCGTGCCCTACAACAAATCAACGTACAAAGAAAAGACAAAATTACATGCACCATGACCAAGCGCATTAGAGAACAATTTAACTTAAAACTTTCAACGCCATAATGGATGACTATCAATTTGTAAAATCACAAATGGGAAAGGACAAACTGGCATACAATGGATACATTTACCACCACCAATGAACACGAACCAATAATCACTATTTCTGGTGCGAGGACAAAAACTGTTATGGTTCTGCAACCCTCCATGGTGTGACAAAGTTTTAAGGCCCTTGGAGGCTTGCTTTCAGAGGGTAAAAAACACAATCATGCCCCACTGAAAGGAAGACAAAGTGTAGTTACTCACCTGTAACAGGTGATCTCCGGGAACAGCAAGAATTGAGTCTTCACATATGGGTATTGTCGGCACCGATGGAGCCTGTGTGGGAATGCTCCCAAGCGTCCTATAAGAAAGCTTTTGGGAGCATCTCACTGCACCTGCGCTGCTGCCATCCCGCCTTTCCAACTCTCCCTCTTCAGTTGGGTTTGTAGCTGAGACAAAGGAGAGAAGGAAAGAGAGAGAGAGAGATACAACTCCTAGGGGAGGTGGGTGGGTTGTGAAGACTCAATTCCTGCTGTTCCCGGAGATCACCTGTTACAGGTGAGTAACTATGCTATCTCCAGGAACAAGCAGGAATTAGTCTTCACATATGGGGACTCCCAAGCTTAGAGATACCAGGGAGGTGACCCCAGAAGCTGTGAAACCCAGGCTGAGGTGGGTCATGCTTCCTCCCAAGGATCTCTGGCATCGAAACCCAGGATGGCGGGTAGAAGTTGTTCTAAGTCTGAAAGAGATGCTGGAGAACAGCCTGGCCAAACGAGGCATCCCAACAGGAGTCCTTGTCCAAGCAGTAATGGGCTACAAAGGTGTGGACCCAAGACCAAGTGGCTGCTTTGCAAATGTCGTCAATTGACACCGAGCGAAGGTTAGCCATAGAGGCAGCCATTGCTCTCACATTGTGAGCTGTGACATAGGTAAAGGATATGCAGTCTGCAATCCACTTATTTATTTAACTGCATTTATATCCCACTTTTCACCGTGTCAAAGCGGTTTAACATAAAAAAGGGGGAGGGGGAGAATAATCAAGTTGACAGTGAGAGGGAGGGGGGCTGTCACCAGGGGGCATAACATAGTTGATCTTCACAGAAAGTAACAGTACTAGACAATTGAAGTTTTACGGAAGTCTCTTAGATGGTTGCTGGGGGGGTAGGTCAGAGGGTTCAGGTGAACAGCTATTGAGAGATGTCTGTTTCAGGTCCAAGAGAGAGTTCTCTTGGAAACTAGTAGGCCCAGGTGACTGGAGTCAAAGGCTATAAAAAGCTAGGAAGCTTTCTATGTTGCTTAGTCCTCTAAAGGTAAAAAGCTAAAAGCTCTTTTACAACCCAGAGTATGAAGATTCCTTTCTGCACTAGAGGCGTGAGGCCTAGGGAAGAAGACAGGAAGATAGACCAACTACCTGTTCAAATGAAAAGGCGAAACCACCTTTGGCAGAAAGTGAGGATGAGTCCTAAGGACTACTTTATCATGGTGGAACCGTCTATAAGGAGGATCAGCCACTAAAGTTTGTAGCTCACTAACGCATCTGGCAGAAGTGAGGGCAATGAAGAAGATTACCTTCCAATAAAAAAACTTAAGAGATGTAGTGGCTAAGGGTTCAAAGGGTGGCTTCATAAGCTGCCCAAGGACAAGATTTAAATCCCATGCCATGGGTGATGGCTTAATGGGAGGTCTAGTCAAGAGTAGGCCTCTCATAAACCGTGCTACAAGCGGTTGAGAGGAGATAGGTTGTCCATCCAAGGGCTTGTGGAAAGCCGCAATGGCACTGAGGTGGACCCTTAATGAATTAAGTCTTAAGACCAGAGGATGATAGGTGGAGGAGATACTTTAGTAACGCCCCCACTGGAACTGAAAAAGGATTAAGTTCCTTTTTCAAACACCAGATAGAGAACCTTCTCCACTTAAAGGCATAGGCATGCCTTCTGGAAGGTTTCCTAGAGGCTAAAAGGATATCCTTAACCTGTTGAGAGAGGTTGATAGCCTGGAACCCTAAGCTTTCAGCAGCCACGCCATCAGGTGTAAGGACTGAGGATTCGGGTGCAAAAGCATCCTGTCCTCCTGGGATAAGAGATCTGGAGCACATCCCAAGTCCAGAGGCCTGGCTTGAGAGAGACGTTGAAGCAGTGGATACCACATCTGTCATTGCCAACGTGGGCCTATGAGGATCATATGGCCCCTGTCTCTCTGAAGCTTGAACAGAGTTTTGGGGATGAGGGGAATGGGTGGGTAGGTATAGAGGAAGTCTTGACCCCAGTGGAGGTAGAAAGCATCCAATGCCTGACTGTTCTCAGCCAGAATTCTGGAACAGAATCGGGGAAGTTTGGCATTCTGAGGACTTGCAAACAGGTCTATATCTGGAGTTACCCAGATCTGAAAGATTCGAGCAATTTGCTGCGGATGAAAAGACCACTCATGTGGCAGCAGTACTCGACTGAGCTTCTTTGCTAGCAGATTATGTGTGCCTGGAAGATACACCGCTAGTAAATGAATCTGAAGGCCTCTTGCAAAGGACCAGAAGCGTAGAGCTTCGTTGCACAACGCCTGAGAGCCTGTTCCACTCTGTTTGTTCACAAAGAACATGGCTACCTGATTGTCCGTCTGGACAAGAACTGTCTTGTAGCTCAGGCGGTCCTGAAATACTCGGAGAGTATAGAAAATGGCTCTGAGTTCCAGTAGATTTATGTGAAGATGAGCCTCCTGTTCGGTCCAAAGACCTTGAGTGGAGAGATCGTCCATATGAGCCCCCCAACCTGACTTGGACACATCCGTCGTCAAGGTAGCTTGGTGTAGTGGCTGCTGAAAAGGTGACCCTGCAAGAAGGTTTTCCAGTGATTGCCACCACTGAAGGGATGAAATGAGGCATGCAGTTTCTGATTTTGTCCCCCAGATGACCTGACGCCTGTGTCCACTGAGAGGCTAGGGTCCACTGGGCTGCTCACATGTGTAGGCGAGCGTAGGGGACCTCATGAATAGTGGACGCCATATGCCCCAGCAACTGAAGCATTTCTCGAGCAGTTAGGAAAGTTTTCATATCTGCTTGAGAGGCCAGTTGGAGTATCCGAGCACAACGGAGTAGTGGCAGGAAAGCCCTCGACTGTCATGTGTCTAGAAGAGCCCCTATGAACTTTAGCGATTGAGATGGGGCGAGCTGGGATTTTGGGGGGTTTATGACCAGTCCCAAGTATTGCAGGATTTGTATTGTGCAGGATAGAGCCAAGCTGTCTTCTGGAGCTGTTGATGCTCAGATTAGCCAGTCATCTAAGAAGGGGAAGACGAATATCCCTAGAGTCCTTAGAAATGCTGCTACTACTGCCATGCATTTTGTGAAGATTCTTGGGGCGGAAGCCAGGCCAAAGGGTAGAACTCTGTACTGGTAATGTCTTCCCTGAAAGAGGAATCGAAGAAACCTTCTGTGTTCTGCATGAATAAGGATATGTGTATATGCGTCCTTTAGGTCTAGAGAACATAGTCAATCCTGACTCTGCATGTAAGGGAGAAGTGTTCTGAGAGAGATCATTTTTAATTTTTCTCGGAACAGATACCTGTTCAACTCCCTGAGGTCCAAAATGGGCCTGTACCCTCCTGTCTTCTTTGGTATGAGGAAGTAGGGAGAGTAAAAGCCCAGGCCCTGTTGAGAAAGAGGTACCTCCTCTATTGCACCCTGAGCAAGGAGAGAGGTGACCTCTTGACACAAGGGAGTGGTGAGGGGGGGGGGGGGCCCGAGAACTCTCTTGGAGTAGAGGGAGGGGGCATACTGTGGAAGTGGAGTTTGTACCCCACCATGGAGAGAGTGCACTACTCTGATGTTATCTGCTGCCACCTCTTGGCAAAATAACAGTCTCTCTGGAATGTTGAGAGGCTCTGGACCTTTTATAGGTAGGATGACTAGGTTCCCTAGGAAGGAGTCAAAGACCTTGTGGAGGCTGTGCCTGCTGAGCTGGTTGAGCTCTGGGTGCTTGAGCTTCCATCTGTTGCTTAGGCTGCTGCTGCCCCTTTTGGGGAGCATGGACTGGGCAGTGGACAGTTTTGGTGTAAGACGGATAGAATTTCTTCTTTTTGCTGAAAAAGGGTTTCTTAACTGCCTTTTTTCTTAGCTGGGTTGGCAGTGGTCCTGGAAAGTCTATTCAAGGTAGTGTTCTCAGACTCAAGCTGAGAAGCTTTATCCTGCCAGTCCTTGCCAAAAAGGTTTTCTCCTGTGCAAGGAATATTTCCCAGCTTGTCTTGCATCCACTGTTCCAAATCAGATGCTTGTAACCAAACAATTTGACGTGCACTGATAGAAATAGCAGAGGTTTTGCTAATGCATTCGAAACAATCAAAGGTTGCCCTGTTCATGAACTTTGAAACATTTTGGGCATGCTTAACAAGAATGAGGAAATCAGCCCTCTCGTCATTGGGAAGAAGAGGAGCCATGAATTCCAAATCTTTTGCAACCTCTCAAAGAAACATACCCATGTAGAGTATGTATGAACTTATTCTGGCTGATAACATAGAGGCCTGAAAACATTGACGACCAAAAGCATCAGCCCGGAGGATTAGAAGAATGCATCTTAGCACTTTTGATTCGATGCATTGCCGTGTCCACCACCACAGAATGGTGTGGAAATGCGTTTTTTGGAACTTGGGACACTGCGGTACCTGATACATTGTATCGAGTCTCTGAGAATGTGGAGACACCGCTAAAGGTGTTTCCCACATCTTAAGGATAAGGTCATGCAAAATCCGGTGTATGGGAAGGGTTGCGGCCTCTTTTGGGGCTGCCGGATACTGAAGAATTTCTAGTTCTTCAGCTCTTGGTACCTTCTCAGGGGTCACAGTGATCAAGAGGCCCGAGCTATATCTTGTATAAAGTCTTGAAAAGACATATCTTCCAGGGGAGACATCCGACATTGTGACGAAGGAGAGGGATCCTCCAGAAGAATCATTCTGGTACCGGCAGAGTCATCAAAATCATCTGAATTGGAGGACTCAAAGTATCTACGGGCTGGGTGCTCTCGTACTGCCTGTCGCCGGTACCGATCGAAGTCGGCATCAGAATGCCTTGATACCGGACCCTCTATGTCAGACACCGATTCAGGGGCTGGCATGGGTGGAAGCATGGAGAGTGGTGCACTGGTGGCTACAGCTGCATCTGGTACCGTTATCGGTACCGATGGCTGTGGAACTGATTGCAGAAGCTTTAGCGGTACAGAGGCTGCTAACAAAACCGCAAGACTGCGCTCAATGGCTAGGATATGTTGATCCATAGAGCCCGCCGATGTCTGGGTGTCAGTACCGGCAGAGCAGGCCACGACCCCAGAACATGGCACCAAGAGTTCTCTGGAGGTGGGAGCTTTGGGAACATCCTGGGACCCCGTTAATGCTTTGGAGGCAAGGACCTCCCGCCGGGGTTGTTTGGCCGGTGTATTCTCCTCGTAGGCAATGCTAACAGCATCTCAATGCCTAGGAGGAAATCTACCCTTCGAGGACCAGCTGATCTTGGAAGACCTGGGTTTGGTTACCTGAGATCCATGGGAGGAAGATGAAGCCCTGGATGATGTCAATGCAACGGACATTGCAACTGAGACAAAGAGGGTGCCAGGTTTCGCAGCTCTATTCTGCAGGCCCCTCTTAGTCATCTTTCTGCAAAGGAGACACTCCGATGGCAAATGGTCAGGACCCAAACAATTAAGACACCAATCATTGGTGTCAGTAGCATAAATGGTACTACTACATTTTGAACATTTTTTGAAACCACTAGTTGGTTTCTCCATTTTAGAGAAAAACAGGGCCTAGTGCCCAAAATGGCGCCAAAGCACCAAGAGGGGATAGACCCTCAGGTAAAAAGTTAATTTTTTTTTAAGAAAGAAAGAAAGAAAATAAAGAAGACACCGGTGGTGCCAGTGTAAGCGTTGATGGGAAGGCATACGCAACCACAAAAAAGAAAATTTTCTGCAGTGACAGGGTTTGCTGCCTGTCGGCTCTGCGGAAAAAGAAAAACTGAAGAGGGAGAGTTGGAAAGGCAGCAGCGCAGGTGCAGTGGGATGCTCCCAAAAGCTTTCCTATAGGACACTGGGGAGCGTTCCCATGGGGACTCCGTCGGTGCCGATGATGCCCATATGTGAAGACTACATTCCTACTTGTTCCTGGAGATGAAGCTGTACAATCTATAAATTCAGTCAAAAATGTAGCCAAAACTACCACGTCTGCACAAGCAGCAATTGTACAAGAAATAAACAAAATGTTAGAGTTGACATCTCAATAGAAATGCCTTCTTCAGCTGCAGTAAGGCAAGTGATTCATCATATCAGAAAAAAAGGAACTTCCAAGTGAACCAAAACATGCCACCGATGTAGAGATTCCAAACCATTTGAAGATAACACAAGCAGGGGAAAGAAATTTCCTTTTATTTGATAAGAGAATAAATTTGGAAAAAGAAGATAATGAAAACAACGAAAGAATCACTGCCTTTGGTACTGAAGAAAATTTATGAAGACTAGCAGAAACAAAAATCTGGTTTATGGATGGAACATTCAAAACTTATCCTCACCTTTTTCCAAGAATTATATACTAACAAAGTACATGTTTCGAGAAGCATCATTTCCAGCAGTTCATATTTTAATGACTAGAAAAACTTAAAAAAAGATACACATCCATGCTGGAAGAATTACTGTCTGCAGCAGAAGAAAGAGGAATTTAATTAAATCCAAATGTTATGCTCCTGAACTTTGAATTAGCATGCATCAATGCACTTCAGCAGAAATTTCCAGAATCCAGATTATCTGGCTGTCTCTTCCACCTAGGTCAAAGTATCTTCCGAAGTATTCGGAAAAACGGTCTAGTGGATGCCTACAAAACTAAAGAGAACGTCTCCTTAAGCTTGAAGAAGTTTTCTGTACTTGTATTTTTACCTCCAGAAGAAATTCAAGATGCCTTCATTACTCTCTCAAACAATGCTCCAAACGTGGTTAAACCAGGGTATAATTATTTTGGAGAAACTTACATATTAGAAAAAGTAATTACAAGACTTGTAAGAGGAAGGCCACTGCAAAATCAACGAGGTCACCCACCAATATTTCCACCAACTCTGTGGAATATTCATCATCTTCAGGTTCACAATCTTCCAAGAACAAACAACAACTGGCGCTTCAAAACAGCAGATGAACGTTGCCACATGGGAGTATATTCAATGATAAAGCTATTTTTGTCCTCCTTTGTAATGTTGCTCCTTCGTGCTGTCACTCCTTTGAAGAGAACCAAAGTCAGAGCCTCTTCAAGGGAATTCAGAGAAAGTATAGTTACTTACTTGCAACAGGGACAGCAGGAATCAGTCCTCCCTTATGGGGTGATGTTGGCACCGCACAGAGCAATTCCCCAGCTTTCAAAGGAAGCCTTTGGGATTGCTACCAAAAATACGTGGTCCTCTTCCTGCCCAAGAGTGCCATCTTGCTCAGTCAGGTCCCTTAGCTTGAGCCCTACCAAGCAGATGGCAAGGGAAGGACAAAAATTCAGCAACTCATCAGGGGAGGCGGGAGGGTAGTGAGGACTGATTCCTGCTGTCCCTGGAGAACACCTGTTACAGGTGAGTAACTACGCTTTCTCCAGGAACAAGCAAGAAGTCAATCCTCACTTATGGGACTCCCTAGCTACAGGTTACCAAACCTGTAACCAAAAAATGCCTCCGCGAGGTCGTAAGCAGAAGCTGAAGCCCCAAGGAACCTGAGTCCTTGGGTCCTCTTGGTGAAGCTCTTGGTAACTGTGAAGAAGGGTCGGAGGGCAGGAGTTGCTTATACCCCGAACAGGTTATGGAGTACAGCCTGGCCAAAGGAGCTGTCCCAGTGGGACTCCCTCTCCAGGCAGTAGTGGATGGCGAAGGTATTCATAGAAGACCAGGTTGCCGCCTGGTAGATGTCCATCATGGGCACAGAGTGCAGTGAGGCCACCAAGGCCACTTTGGCTCGGATCCCATGTGCAGTGACTCGACGATCCAGAGGGACGCCCACCTTCGCATGGGCGAACCTGATGCAGTCCGCCACCCAAACAGAGAGGGTGCGCTTGGTGACCGCTTGTCCCTGCCTATTGGGATCGTAGGTCACGAAGAGCCGGTCAGACTTGCGATGAGTCTGGGTATGCTGCCAGTAGAAAGCAAGGGCCTGCTTGCAGTCAAGGGTGTGGAGAGTTGCCGACGCCTGATCGGCGTGGGGTCTCGGGAAGAAGGTCAGGAGCACTATCTCTTGGTTGAGATGAAAGGCCGACACGACCTTGGGTAAGAATTTAGGACCACCCTGTTCCTATAAAACCTGGTGTAAGGGGCGCCAGCCATGAGCGCCTGACTCGGCGAGCCAAGATCAGTGCCACCAGGAAGGCCACCTTCCAGGACAAATGCCGGAGCACATATGTTGCCATCGGCTCGAAAGGCGGACGAGTGAGCTGTGTGAGCACCACGTTCAAGTCCCATTCCGCCAGAGGGGGACAGATGGGTGACTTGGACAACAGAAGGCCTCGCATGAAGCGGGAGACTAGTGGTTGCCCCAAAAGAGGCTTTCCCTCGATAGTGAGGTGATTAGCCGATAGGGTGCTCAGATGAACTCTAACAGAGTTCGACTTCAGCCCATCCCTCAAGAGGTGGAGAAGGTACTGGAGAACACACTGAACTGGGCACGAGAAGGGGTCGATCTGGTGCTCTGAGTACCAGACGGAGAAGCGTTTCCACTTAAAGGCGTAAGCTCCTCCTCCGGTAGGGCCAGAGAGGCTAGAGAGACCCATTCAGCTGAAGAGGAGCACCTTGTACTGGAAGTGCTCTCCCTGCACACTGAAACGCGGGTACTGCCTACGTTGCGGATGGGTCAGGATATGGGCGTAAGCGTCCTTTAGATCCAAGGAGCATAGGCAGTCGCCCTGCTGGAGGAAGGGCAGCAGCACGCCAAGAGATAACATCTTGAATTTCTCCCGCACCAGAAACTTATTCAGCTTGCGGAGGTTGAGGATGGGCTGCAGACCCCCCCGTCTTTTTCTGGACAAGAAAGTACCGGGAAATAAAAGCCCTGACCTCAAAGGTGGGAAGGGACCTTCTCAACTGCCCATTGGGCGAAGAGAGAGTGTAATTCCCGCTGCAGCAAGAGCTGGTGTGTGGGGAGTCGAGGAGGCTCCGCCAGGGAGAAAGGAGGTGGGAGCCTGTCGAAGTGAAGGTGATAGCCCTCCTGGATGACCTGGAGCACTCAGGTGTCCGAGGTGATAAGTGCCCACGCCGGGGTGAAGCGGGACAGGTGTCCCCCCCCCACTGGCTGCTGCACCACAGGAGGGTGAGGGGCTATGCCACTGGCATCAAAACCCCTGAGGGGATTGTGGGGGAGTAGGTGTCTGGGCCTTTGGGCCCTTTGGTTTACAGTGACCTTGGCCAAACTTCCCCTGCGCTGGAGTGTTCGGCGTGGGGGTAGCTGGGTACGGCGGGTAGCTGCGGTACTGGAGGCCTTTCCTGGGAAAGAAGGGCTTCTTGGCAGGCTGCTTCTTCCGAGGCAGCATCGCGGTCTTGCAGGAAAGATGGGTCCTAGTGACATACTCCGTCTCAATCTCTGCAGCCTTCTCCTCCATCGGCTTACCAAAATGCTGTACACCGAGGCAGGGTATGTCCAGGAGCTTCTCCTGCACCCACTGCTCCAGATCCGAAGATTGAAGCCAAGCCTGGCGGCGGGTTCCGATGCCCGTGGCCGCCACCCGAGCTGATGTCTCGAAGCCATCATAGGAGGCTAAAAAAATATACTTGGAGCAATCCACCACTGATTTCAACAAGGTGCGGAACCTGTCGAGGGGCTCGCTCTCGAGAACCGCAGAGAAGCCTCCAAGTTCTTTTGCCAAGTCACGGAGGAACATACCCATATATAATTGGTATGCCTGGATGCGACAGGAGAGCATGGAACCTTGATAGGCCTTGCGGCCCAGGGCATCAAGGGCTCTGGACTCCCGGCCCGGTGGAACTGAGGAATGGGACTTCAGGCTTTTCTGCTTCCTCATGGCTGATTCCACTACCATCGAGGTGTGTGGAAGTTGAGTCTTACGGAAGCCTGGCCCTCGCTGCACCTTGTACATTGTGTCAAGGCGCTTGCTCACAATGGGGGCTGAGGCCGGGGCCTCCCACATGTGGACCAACAGCCGGGAGAGGATCGGCGGCACCGGCACGGTGAGGGATTCCCTGGGCGGGGCCTCGTACTAAAGAATATTGAGTTCTTCAGTACAGGGGTCTTCCTCAGTCTGGGTGACCAGGTTGAGGCCCGAGCCATGTCCTGAATAAACACCAAAAAGGTGGTGTCTTCGGGCGGTGAACGCTGCTGGAGATCAAGCAGAAAGGGGTTCGACGGAAGATCCCGGTGGGTGCGGGTCTCCGGGGATGTGTCCCCATCGGATTCCCAGTCCGAGAAATCGGTTGAGGGATCCGAGCCGGGTGGTTCGCCCTGTCTGATGGCCGGCAGCCTGGAGCCGGAAGCCCTGGACGATCTCGCCCCTAAAGAATGGGAGAGCGAGCGAGACTGACGTCGAGGACCCTCATGAGTCCCGTGGCTCTCGGGGGTTTCCTGGACGGATTTGGGTGTCCCACACAAGGGACCTGCGGTCTCTGGGTGCAAGTCAGTGAAGCTGGCTGTGAGCACCTGCTGGGAAGCAATGAATGCAGAAATGCTGCATTCTAGCGCAGGCGTAGGGCCCTGGGATGCCGATACCGGGGTCACCGGATCGGGCATCGAGGAGGAGAGGGGGTCCTCACTGGGACGGCTCTCAGGAGACTAGTTGCCTTCGCCAGAGACCTCCATTTCTCTGCGAGGTACCTTGCGGGGCCGCTCCTTGTCCGACTCTCGGGAACGCCAAATGGGGCTAAGCGACAGGGCGCGGGAGCACTCGCGCTTGTCGGGGGGCCCCAGACGGCAACTTTGAGGTCTTCTTCTTTTTGCACGGTTCCACCTCGGGGGACCCCTGGTCCAAATGCCATCTGGAACGTGGAGCCGCAGGGGGAGAACCCACCGGAGGGGAGACGGCCGAGGGTGCCACCGGAGACTCCGAGGCAGCCTTTTGAAAAATGTCTTTGGAATTCTGCTTACGGCTGAGCAGGGTCTTAGAGGACATTTTCTTGCAGAGCGAACAGAGCTCTGGGTCATGGTCGGCTCCCAGACACCTTAGACAGCAGTCATGATTGTCCGTTAGTGACATGTTCCTAGAGCATCTATCGCATTTTTTAAACCCAGTGGCCATGGGGGCAAAAACGGCCCCTGTGAATTCGAAGACCTATGCGGCCAGCAGTTGGAGAGAAAAAAGGGCGCGAAGCCCTTGAAGAAAAAATTTAGAAAGGGTATCCCTGCAAGTTCCAAAAGAGAGCAAGGGGAGGATGGGTAGTGGACCAATGCAACCGGAAAAAAGAGATATAGCCTGTTAAGGCGAGGAAAATACAATTTTTTTCCGAGGGACGAGGATGTGCGTCTGAAGGGCTCCGCAGAAAAAGGGAGACTGAGCAAGATGGCACCCTTGGGCGGGAAAAGGACCACGCATGAGTGGTAGCAATCCCAAAGGCTTTCTTTGAAAGCTTGGGAATTGCTCCGCGCGGGCTCCGTCAGTGTCGTCATCCCATAAGTGAGGACTGACTTTCTGCTTGCTCCTGGAGAAAGCATTCAATCTGTACACTGTTTTCTCTCTTGCTGGCAAATAAAATACAGTATATTCAGAGTATGCATCTTTTATCATACAGCAGTCTAATGACTTGCTTGTATACTGTTGGCCTATTTTACTAATTATTCTTCACAGTGCTACAGCTTGTAACTTATGTTTTGTTACTGAAACCTGCTTAATACGTGTGGTTTAAATCAGAAGTATATTAATGTTGTCACTGTCTTTCTATGTTACAGCTATTCTTTGCATCAACATCATACAAATTTCACTTATAGTTTATATACATTGATGCATGACTATCATGTTGTTGATTCCTACAATTTTTTACAAAATTTTCCTCCTGCATATTTTTTCAGTGAGCTGTCTGTACAGCTGAGTGTTTTTCTTTGATCCGTATCTAAAATTTAGCATATTCTTGGACTATCACAGCCTGTTCATATGATGCTAAGTATTTACTGCTCAGAAGGAGTGGAGGAGTAGTCTAGTGGTTAGAGCACTGGCTTGGGCATCCAGAGACCAGGGTTCAATTCGCACTAGCACTCCTTGTGACCTTGGGCAAGTCACTTAACCCTCAGAAACATCCAAGTTATCAATATCCCTGTTTAATGTACATTACCAAGATTAAGTTCAATGTAAACCGCTTTGATTGAAATGATAAAGTAGTATATGAAACCTGTTAAATAAGTTATTTTTATTCTGGCTATGCATTTGCCCCTTCACCGCAATTTTCTTACAACACTGGGTTTGAAGGAAAAATACTAGCCATACTGATCCTCCCTCCAAATAACCCTATCCCTTCCAGATGTCCCTCAGCAATGAAGAAGCAGCTCGGTATATCTTAACACTGTGCTGAAACGCAGGAGGTAGGTTCATGGGACAAACCATAAGATGCTTAATTTTGCAAAAAAAAAAAAACAACAGAACACGGGGCTTCCACCCAACACAAGAACATAACTCTCCAAAAATGGGCACCAAACACACATCCATTCTCCTATTAACGATTTGCCTCCTATCTCTTCTACTAAGGCAAGCCAAAGCCTTCCCAGTATATTACAATACTCCAATTGCAATATTACCAGCAGGCATACAATGTAATGCTCTATGGCATCACCAAACCAAGCAGACAACCAAGCGCACACAAAGACTCATATCCATCAGATGTACCAACCTATCACAGAGCAATAACAAAAACCCAGTACTGAATACCATGATCAGCTGCACTTTATTTTATTTCTAACTGATCTAGCATTAATTAACACAATAGTTGACTACATTCAAGACAAAAAAACAGACATAATGTGCATAACGGAGACATGGCTCTCAGAAACTGACCAAGTACTCCTAAATCAACTCATACCACACATGTACACGGCCTTTAACTGTCCAAGAACTCACAAGCGAAGAGAAGGAGTGCTGATAATTGCTAAGACTCACTTTAAATTCTAAATGATCTCCACAACCAATACAGAGGAAAGCAAAACTGTGATCCTCTCAAACAAATACATCACATTTTGCCTCACTTACAGAGTACCAACGCAAAAACTGATGAGCTCTCATCAATACTAGAAGCGATATGCACCTTTACCTCACATCACAAACCCATGCTGACAATGGGGGATTTCAGCCTCAACTCAGCAACCCAAAAGGAGGCTGGCTTCTTCCTTAGAGCCATAGAGGCCATGAATCATATCCAATTAATACATGAGCCCACAATCAAACAGGGCGCCACTTCAACACCAACCCCCTGGTCTGATTACTATATAAGAACATTTAACATAATGATTCCCATCCCTGATATGCCCACCCAAGAGCAACACATCAAGAGGAGACTTAGGACATATTACAAAGAACAATTCTTGAATGAAATACTACCTAGATTGTAGCACAACCACAATGATCTTGAAAGCATAATAGAGAAATGGAACCAATCCATCGCAACTGCAGCAGTGGCACAATGTAGAACAGCTACATCACAAAAGAAAACACAAACGCCCTGGTACTCAAAAGAAATCAGAGAAGCCAAAAGGAATCTCAGAAAAGTAGAGAGTAAATGGAGATAAACAAAAGACCATGATGCATTAAAAAAATACAGGACTATGCAGAACGATTACAACAATATGATCAATGAGCGTAAACTGGAATATAATACAAACCTGGTAATGGAGGTAGTGAACAAATCAAGAGAGCTCTTTGGAATAGTCCACATGCTAACAAGAGAACCTTCACAGGAAGACTCCACTGACATACATCCACAACGAACAGCAGACTACCTAATGTCGAAGCAGTGCAACAATCACCCAAAAACAAAGACAACATCAATTGAACCCAACAACCTACTGCGACACACCGAGACATGGGAAGACACCATAACAACCCTGAACACAACAACCTCACCAACAGACTCCTGTCCAGTGACATGGATAAAATCAGCTAAGGAACCACTCATTCCTTTTAGCCACCACATCATACACACATCCCTTGCACAGAAGCAAATGCCTGTATCCCTTAAACTGGCATCAATCAGGCCCATTCTAAAAAGCTCCAAATCTGACAAGACAGACCCCATATCATATCGACCGGTCTCCAGCTTACCTTTCATGGCCAAAATAATAGAGAAGACAGTTCAGTTACAACTACAGGACCACATAAATTCTTATGTACCCTTGGACTCTCATTAACATGGATTCAGACAATACCAAGGGGTTGAAACCCTACTAACGGCTCTCTTTGACCTCATCATCAGAGAAATTGACAATGCAGAAAAGGGCATTATTCTAATATTTATCGACATATCAGCCATCTTTCACTCATTATCACACTCCAGACTTCTAAGACACCTACAAGAAACTGGTCTCTATAATACCACTTTGAAATGGTTCCAATCATACCTAAATGATAGACAACAGTACATCTGATGTGGGAGAGACACATCCTCTCCATTCACACTAACGCAAGGTATACCCCAGGGGTCAGCATTATCAGCCATGCTATTTAACATATATACATTCAGCCACTGTGCGAAGTCATATGAAAACATAACATTCACTACAAAAATCTACGCCGATGACATCATGGTATACACGTCATTTGATGTCGAAACCCTGGATTATACAACAATAACAGAATGCTTCACAGACATCTCAGATTGGTTAAACTCCCATAATCTCAGTTTAAATTATAGCAAAAGGGAAGCACTCACAATAACAAGAAACAAGACCTTCAACCATCCCTCCACAATAGACACAAAGAATGGACACATTACTGTCAAAAGTGAAATTAAATACCTAGGGGTTACCCTCGATCAGAACTTAAACCTACAAGCCCATATTAAAAGGACAACACAGATCGCTTACCACAAAATGAAAATCATCCAGAAACTAAATTCCTAGCTAAGTTATAATGACTTCAGGACAGTACTACAGGCCCTAATCACACCAGTATTAGACTTCTGTAACTTAGTTTACCAAGGCCTGCCAGCAATATCAATTCATTTACTACAGATGGTACAGAATAATGCTGCTCGTATTCTCACAGGAACAAACAAATGTGAAACAGTGCAAATATGCAAAACAAGGTGCAAAACACAGTGCAAGTAACAGTGTAAACAGTGCAAGTAACAGTGTAAACAGTGCAAGTAGCTGTGCATGCAGTGCAGTAACAGAGCAAATGTCAGTGCAGGTACTGCGGGGAATCACAACCATAGATGTGGATCGGACCGTGCTACAGGCAGCGTCAGTCCGCAGAGGTCAAGACTGCCCAACCAAAAGCAAGGTCTTTGCTGGAGAGGTCGCGGCAGTAGTGTCTCTGGAACGTATGGGATGATGACCAAGTGGCGGCTTTGCAGATATCCACGACTGGGACAGATCTCAGGTTGGCAATGGAGGAGACCATTGCCCGTAGCTGGTGCGTGTTGACTGGAGGTGCAGACTCAGCTCCTGCCCACCCAAGGCAGAAGGTGATGCAGACTGAGATCCAGAGGGACAGGGTCCATTTAGAGACAGGACGCACGGGTTTGTTGGGGTCATAGGAGACGAAGAGCTGCGTGCCCAAGCGGTGGGGCACAGTCTGTTGGAGGTAGATGCGGAGAGCTCTGACGCAGTCCAAGGTGTGTAGTCTCTGTTCCTCTGCAGTGGAGCGGGGTTCTGTAAGGAAGCTAGGCAGCTCTATGGACTGGTTCGTGTGAAAGGCCGAGACCACCTTCGGCACAAATTTGGGATGCATCCGGAGGGTGGCTCTGTCGTTGGTGATCTGTGTGTAGGGTGGGTGTGTCACCAATGCTTGCAACTCACTGATTCGTTGGGCTGATGTGATGGCGACCAGGAACAGAGTTTTCCATGAGACATGTTTCATGTCCGCTGTAGTCAAGGGCTCAAAAGGGGGGAGCGTGAGTTGGCCGAGGATGGCGTTGAGGTCCCAGTGGGGGATCGGGTCCTTGCGCGGAGGGTAGAGGTTGGTGAGTCCTCTCATGAACCGAGCGATGATGGTTTGGGCCGCGATGGATGTGTCATCGCAGCGGTCGTGAAAAGCTACGATTGCGGCCAGGTGAACTCATACTGACTGAGGTTGCAGACCCTTCTGGGTGAGTTCTGTCAGATATTGCAGCACCTGCGACGTGGGGCAGGAGAAAAGATTGAGCTGCAGGGCGGAGCGCCAGGAGGAGAAGCGTTGCCACTTCAAGCCGTATGACTTTTTAGTAGACGGACGGCATGCTGCAAGCACCACCTGCATGACCTCTGGCGGGAGGTGGAGCGGTGTTAGAGTGACCCGTTCAGCCTCCATGCTGCCAAGGACAGGGTCTGTA
This sequence comes from Ichthyophis bannanicus, assembly GCA_033557465.1. NCBI lineage: Eukaryota > Metazoa > Chordata > Amphibia > Gymnophiona > Ichthyophiidae > Ichthyophis > Ichthyophis bannanicus. The sequence goes on from CM066031.1 coordinate 840,908,851, forward strand.
GAATGGGGTGCAGGGTGTTGCCGTCATCCTGAGAGATGAGGTCCAGCCATAGGGGAAGGCGAAGAGGTGCTTCCCGTGCCAAGCGGCTGAGGAACGGAAACCATCCCTGGCAGGGCCAGAAGGGGGCTATGAGGATGGCCTGTGCCTTGTCTGAAATGATCCGTTGCAGGGTCAGTGGTATCAGTGGAAACGGCGGGAAGGCATACACCAGTGGCCAATCCCCCCAGAACACGTCGAATGCATCCGGGGCGGTGCTGCCGGGGGACGGCCATTTTGAGCAGAAGAGGTTGCATTTGGTGTTCTCTTCTGTGGCAAAAAGGTCTATCTGCGGTTGACCCCACTGCTGGAAGATGGTGAGGGTCACTTGGCCGTTGAGTGCCCATTTGTGTGAGCTGAGCTGTTGACTGAGGCAGTCTGCTAGCTCGTTCTGGAGCCCTGGCAGGTAGGAAGCCTGGATGTGGCACCGGTTGTGCAGAGCAAAGATCCAGATCTTCAGAGCTTCCCTGCAGAGCGCACGTGAGCCTGTACCCCCCTGTTTGTTGATATAGAACATGGCCACGTGGTTGTCCGTCCGAAGGAGGATGTATTTTCCATGGGTCTGACTCCGGAAGGCCTGAAAGGCATGTCGGATCGCCCTGAATTCCAGGAGGTTGATGTGTTGATTCCGCTCCCGTGCCGTCCATACTCCCTGGGTGCGGAGATAAAGGCAGTGTGCCCCCCAGCTGGACGGGGAGGCGTCCGTGGTTATGGACAGATGAGTTGGGGGCTGCCGTAGTGGGCGTCCCTGTGCCAGGTTCTTCTTGCGGGTCCACCAGTGGAGGGACGCTTTGACTGCAGTGTCCATGCGGATGGAGGAGCTGAGGGACTGCGAGTGCTGGTTCCAGTATGACCTCAGGTGCCATTGCAAGTGGCGCATGTGTAGCTTCGCCAGGAGTATGACCTGGGTAGAGGCTGCCATGTGTCCCAGAAGGCATAGGTGTGTCCTCGCGTGTGTGTAATCCATCTCTGAGACTTGTTTTATTAGGCGGATGATGGCGTCCCTTTGAGGGGGAGGCAGAAATGCCCGTGAGGCTTTGGTGTCTATTATAGCTCTGATGAACTCGAGGCGTTGCATGGGTCGTGGGTGTGACTTTTGGTAGTTGATCAGGAAGCCCAGAGATGACAGGAGGGTGATGGACCGCCGCGTCGACGTTGTGGCTTCCCGTAGGGATGGTGCTGAAATCAGCCAGTCGTCCAGGTATGGGTAGATGCATATGCCCTGTTTGCGTAGGTGAGCAGCTGCCAAAATGACACATTTGGTGAAAACTCTTGGTGCCGGAGAGAGGCCGAAGGGGAGGACCTGGTACTGGAAGTGTCTCCCCTGGATCTGGAAGCGGAGGAACTTGCGGTGGTCCTTGTGGATGCTGATGTGGGTGTAGGCATCCATTAGGTCCAGGGATGAAAGCCACTCCCCCTTCTGGATGAGGGGGAGGGTGGACCCAAGGGAATGCATATGGAACTTTTCCTTGACTATGAATTTGTTGAGTTTGTGCAGGTCGAGGATGGGGCACGAACCACTCGACTTTTTGGGAACCATAAAGTATCTGGAGTAGAAGCCAGTGTGAATTTCCTCCGGTGGCACAGGCTCGATTGCTTTGGAAGTCAAGAGGGAGGATATTTCTTGAGGCAGACCTGTGGGTGATGTGGGGTCCTCCCTCTCTTGGGGGTTTTTTCGTTGGCATGGAGTAGAGTGGAACCTGATGCGGTACCTGCTCCTGATTATTTGTAGTACCCACTTGTCTGTCGTGATGGACTCCCATTTATTTATTTATTATTTATTACAATTTCTTATATACCGCACTATTCGGTATCAGCGCGGTTTACATTATAACATAATGACCATAACAACAAGCTGTTTGGTTTTACATAGAACAGGAGTACGAACTTGGATAACAGGGGTGAACTATATACATGAAATATTTACACGGAACAAGATTGAAGTAACAATAACATAAGGAACGTAACTGGTCATTTCTTAATGGGGATATCTAGATTTCGTTGCTGACTGGGTAGTATTGGTTGAAAAGGTGGTATTTAAGTGCCTTCCTGAACTGTGTTAGGTCTACAATGGCCCGAATGTCGGAAGGTAGAGCATTCCAGCATTTGGGGACATAGAGACTGAACGCCCTGTTTGCAGTTGTCATGTTGCATTTTATCAATGCCTTTGGGGTTATTAGCAGGTTTACAGCTGTTGCTCTTCTGGATCTGTTGGGGGGCACCATGTGAATAAGTTCTGTGAGTGAGGAAGATGAAATACCTTTGATTGCCTTGAATGAGAGGAGTAGGGTTTTAAAGATAATCCTCCCATGTATGGGTAGCCAGTGAAGCTGTTTGAGAATGGGAGTCACGTGGTCACTTCTGGAGGCTCCGTAGAGGACCCTTGCTGCAGCATTCATGGCCAGCTGCAATGGGCTCAGTGTAGATTGAGGGAGCCCTTGTAAGATGGCATTTGCAAAGTCGAAATGTGGCAGGATTAGTGCTTGGTATATAGTCCGGAAATCGTCTGGGTCCAACAGGGAGCGCAGATGCCTGAGCGTGCGGATTTTGAGGTATACAGCTTTGACTATATTGCTTATGTGATGTTTCATATCCAGACGTTGGTCCAAGGTGACTCCAAGGTATTTTATTGTTTCTTTAGTTTGTAGGTCAGCATCTTTGACACTGAGATGTGATGGAGGAATGAAGTTGGGGTCTCTGGCAATGAAAAGCACCTCAGTTTTCTTATGTTGAATGCGTAGGTTTTGTGATTGGAGCCAATCTGAGACCGCATTGAAACAGTCTACCAGTGGTGTCAGGTCCAAATGAGCTGTAGAGATCGGCATGTATAAGAGTATGCCATCTGCATATATCATATTATATAGCAAGGATGCGTTCAATCTTCAACATACAAAAATAATAATGTTTTAATGTTTTGTGTTACTATATGGCACTAGCGGTTTCCATAGGTCTCAGTTGTCTTGTGGCTAAACCTTAAGACTCACGTCTGTTGGCTAAAGCCTTGATCACATCAATGACCTTCCATCAAAGGAAACCTTTTTTTTGATTTTCACAATGTCCCAGCCAAACGTTCTTTAACAAACAGGGTGTCAGTGAAGGTTAGCTCATAAACGTGCTAATGTCTCTCTACCAAGCTAGATCCAGCTAGCTTAGTAAACTTTATACTTTAAAGCTGCACTTATCTGAAACTTCTTCAGTGTATCCCAAAATTCATGGCTTCAGCTGGACATTTGTAATCTTTGATCCCAACGCTCTCACGGGGTACCGCTATGGCGTTTCACAGTCGCCAGTTTCGTCAGGGGATCTGCTGTTAGTGCTCTAAATGACAAAACAAAACAGTGCTTAACTTGTAAACTACGTGCCCAAATCCAGTTTCCACTTTGTGATATCTTACCCTCTATGTATATTCGTACTCAACACTTACTGTGTAGCAATGCTGCCCGCGTCTATCGTCCTTCTACGAAGTAGTCCGGTAATAGCCAGGCTGCACTAAAAAACGCCGCGCACGCGGAGTACTAAAGTGACTAAAGCTTTATAGCCCAACCTCATGCCCATTAAGGAGGAATCATAAACAATGCTAACATTGTGTTCCAACTAGCTCCTCCTGGGTGCTTTGTCCATTGACGCATACTACTTGACAACTGATGACTTTATAAGTCTTTCATTAAAAAGCTGCTCTAAAGTATGACCTTTTTTTTCCTCACCATTTTATTAATTAAATATTTTGAAATTTTATAATTGACTTATTTTTATAAAACTGTTTATTCGAAATCAATATTTTACTCGCTTTCTACCTAGCTCTTCATGTGCAGAGATTCCAGTCTAAGGCTATGTTAAGACCTGCTGGTATAACTGTGTTGAGATGGAAAATCCAGTATTGTTCTCTCTTCACAAGAGTACTGTCTAGCGTTCTACCATCTCGGCCTTTCATGACCTGTTCAATCACTTGACATCTCATTTGTTCAAACGTATGTTGCAATTCTATACTATGGGCTACCATAGGTGCCTCCATTCTGCCGCATCTCAAACGGCTTCGATGTTCTCTCAAACGTACTTTTAAGGGGCGAGTTGTTTTGCCTATGTACCAAAGCCCACACGGACATAATATACCATACACCATATTACTAGATTCGCAGTTGGTATGCGATCGTAGGGGATATTTGCAATTTTTTCAATTTTTTATTCATAGTTTCTTGTTTAACTGCTTCCACTTTTTGTTCTACCTCACATACTTTCTTCAGATAAGCTTCTTCAGTTTCTTTAGTTTTCAAATCGTTCTGAATGGTTTGAATCTCCTCTGACAGTTTCTGATAGTAGACAGGTGCTGATAGTAGACGCTCTTAAACCAGTGTTGGAGAAACACATGTTAAAGGCCGAGATGGTAGAATGCTAGACAGTACTCTTGTGAAGAGAGAACAATACTGGATTTTCCATCTCAACACAGTTATACCAGCAGGTCTTAACATAGCCTTAGATTGGAATCTCTGCACATGAAGAGCTAGGTAGAAAGCGAGTAAAATATTGATTTCGAATAAACAGTTTTATAAAAATAAGTCAATTATAAAATTTCAAAATATTTAATTAATAAAATGGTGAGGAAAAAAAAGGTCATACTTTAGAGCAGCTTTTTAATGAAAGACATGTAAAGTCATCAGTTGTCAAGTAGTATGCGTCAATGGACAAAGCACCCAGGAGGAGCTAGTTGGGACACAATGTTAGCATTGTTTATGATTCCTCCTTAATGGGCATGAGGTTGGGCTATAAAGCTTTAGTCACTTTAGTACTCCGCATGCGCGGCGTTTTTTAGTGCAGCCTGGCTATTACCGGACTGCTTCGTAGAAGGACGATAGACGCGGGCAGCATTGCTACACAGTAAGTGTTGAGTACGAATATACGTAGAGGGTAAGATATCACAAAGTGGAAACTGGATTTGGGCACGTAGTTTACAAGTTAAGCACTGTTTTGTTTTGTCATTTAGAGCACTAACAGCAGATCCCCTGACGAAACTGGCGACTGTGAAACGCCATAGCGGTACCCCGTGAGAGCGTTGGGATCAAAGATTACAAATGTCCAGCTGAAGCCATGAATTTTGGGATACACTGAAGAAGTTTCAGATAAGTGCAGCTTTAAAGTATAAAGTTTACTAAGCTAGCTGGATCTAGCTTGGTAGAGAGACATTAGCATGTTTATGAGCTAACCTTCACTGACACCCTGTTTGTTAAAGAACATTTGGCTGGGACATTGTGAAAATCAAAAAAAAGGTTTCCTTTGATGGAAGGTCATTGATGTGATCAAGGCTTTAGCCAACAGATGTGAGTCTTAAGGTTTAGCCACAAGACAACTGAGACCTATGGAAACCGCTAGTGCCATATAGTAACACAAAACATTAAAACATTATTATTTTTGTATGTTGAAGATTGAACGCATCCTTGCTATATAATATTCTATTACGTTCAAGAAGAAGACCAATTTTGTTATCTGCATATATCAAACATTTCACGTTAAATGATCTGATGATATTGCAGATGGGCTGCATGTATATATTGAATAGTAGAGAAGACAACGAGGAGCCTTGTGGTACACCTTGCTTTTGATGGAAGCGTTTTGACTCTTCTGATCCGGATTTCACATATTGCCATCTTCCATCCAGATAAGACTTACACCATTCTAGCGCAGTGTTGCAGACGCCCTTCTCTTTCAGTCGCCCAAGGAGAATTTTGTGACTCACCGAGTCGAACGCCGCGGCGATGTCTAAGAAGATGAGCACAAAACCTTGTCGGATATTGTCGATGCCTGTGATGATATCGTTGAATAGGCTAGTGAGTAGGGTCTCGACTCCATGATATTCTCTGAACCCGTGTTGACAGTGATCCAGGGGGGCTGCAGAATCTATATGATCTTGAATTTGCCGTTGTACTTCTTTCTCAATTATCTTAGCTAGTAGGGGAATACTAGATATTGGCCTATACGAATCGACCCTTTGAGGGTCTAGTTTGGGGTTTTTCAGTAGCAGCCTAATGGAAGTTTGTTTGAATGCTGTGGGGAAGGAACCTGTTGTGAAGGAGAGGTTCATCAGATTCGCGATGAAAGGGCTGAACACACCGCGTAGCTCCTTAATCCAAAAAGCTGGGCAAGGGTCAGTCTGCGCAGTGGAGGTATTGAGAGATGCTATTGTATCCTCAATACATTTAGTGGATGGTGTGGAGAATTTATTTAGTGGAGTTAGGCAGGTTGGTTCTTGATACGGGTCTGATGAAACCTTGTCAGTCTGCACGATCTTGGATTGCAAGTAGTCAGCGAATTTTTGTGGGTGAATCTCATGTTGTTCGGGAGATGGTTCCTTCGAAAGAGATTTGACCAAGTTGAAAAGATCACATGGTTTGTTCAGTGATCTCTTTAGAGTGTCGGTGTGATATTGTTTCATTTTAGTTGTGATAGCTTTGCGGTGCATTGAGAGGTGGAGTCGGTAGGCGGTCTGGTCTTCAGTAGAACGCGATCTGCGCCATCAGCGCTCAAGTCTGCGTAGTTGATTAAGAGAAGATCGCAGCTCAGGAGAGAACCATGGGGCAGAGCTTCTTCTTACCCTTGCTGTGTTATTGGAGTTAGGGCGTTGTGAGATGGCGAGCAGGTTGCAATTCCAAGAGGAGATTAGTTCTTCAAGGTCAGTCGTGGTTTTGTTGAGGAGTGATTGGGTCTCAGATAGGATGTGTTCCCTGTTAAATGGGCGAAAACGTCTTATGGACGTTCGTGATGTGCTGTTCATATTTCGGCTGTCATGCAGCTGCTTGTTATTGATGGGTATCTGGATAATGATCAATTTGTGGTCCGACCTGGGTACATCAACGACTAATACTGGTAGGTTGTGGTTTTGTTCAATGAGAGGCTGAGGAGCAAACACCATATCAAGAATATTACCCTTTATATGTGTGGGACTGTTGATGATTTGTTTGAATCCTAGGTCTTCAATGGCATCAAGGAAGGCAATTGCGTGGTTTTGGGGTAAGGATGGGAGATTGAAATCACCCATTATTCAAGTTGGTTTATTGGGATTCAGGGTGTTGGCCGCTAGGTCAATAATGGTGGGGAGGTCATCTGGAGAAGCAGACGGTGTTCTGTATAACAGGTTGAGGGAGCACTGCTGATTTGCAATGGAGAGAATGTCTAGACTGTTTGTGCTAGAGGAATCAGTTATGTGGAAGTTCAGGTCTGATTTGGTGAGTATGAGCAATCCTCCTCCTTTTTTATTTTCTCTATGTCTTGTGTGTATAGAGAAGTTGGGGGGTAGGAGTTGGTTGAGGAGAACGTTGTCTTCCGATGATAGCCAGGTTTCCGTGATCATAAGTAGCTCTAGGTCATAATGAGAGATTAAGTCTAGAACCACAGGCCATTTTTTGCGTATAGAATGCGCGTTTATGATGGCACATTTTAGGGATCGGCAGTTCAGAGGTTTTTCCTGGTTGGGTGTCTTGGATAGCTGGAGTGCTATATGTATCAGGTGGGAGCGGCGCGTGTAGGCGTCACTTCCTGGGTGGGAGTTTGGGGGTCCAGACCATCTTTTTCCATGGCTATTCAAGACGGGAATGTTACTGTGGGATGGATAAAGGGCATGGGAGATTCCAAGCCAGTATGTAAGGAGGTAAAAGCTAACAAGGGCAGCGAACTGGAGGGCCATTTTGAGAGTTGTGGTTGTGTGTGAGACACAATAATTATGAGATAGTACAGTGCAGTAATGATACACTACAATAATGAGAAGTTATTATGAGAAAATACAAAATTGAGATGGTACAATAGGGAGATCTGTAAAAGAGCGAGTACTCAGGGTACAGATTACATACGTTAACACATTAAATACACTAAAACTATGACGAGAAGATACCAAAAGAGATGATGCAATAATAAGATAGTATTCTAACAGGTTACATGGTATCTTGAACGGGCAAAACAATAATGAATTGTATAGGCTACGTTGTTCAGTACCTTTCCAGGATGAACTCAGAACCTTAGATTTTCTTATGCAGTGCGGGGTTTAGATTTATGAACTGCTGTTGCTATACGTAGCTGGTGAGTTTGTTGTTGGTGGACGTCTTCTAAGGCTGGATGGTATGCAGTGGTTTTAGAGTGTCCTTCCTCTTCCATGCCGGGAGGAAGGTGGTGAGCCGGTCCCCCGGGGGGGGGGGGGGGGCAGGCTGTGCATTGTTTGTCAAAAAGGCTGGTTTTGTTTCGTTGGCTCAGCTTGGGGGGCCTTTTGTTGTCTCCGGTTGCGCTAGCGGGGCTTATTGTGGTAGAAGGAATGCTGCTGTTGTGACTTGTACCGTGGCTGTTGCCACTTCCGGTACGTAGTGTATTGCCGTTTTGAAGTGTGGTACTGTCTCTGCTGGTAGGAGCTCTTGCGGTTGTTGCGCTCAAGGCCCTCGTCAGTGAGGGTCTGAAGTGTGGTGCAGTTGTCCTTTATAGTGGAGACGGTATCATTGACTCTGTCTCCAGAGAGTCGCCAGTACTTGGGGCATCAGCGATGCGGTCATGGGTATCTTCTCTGACACCAGAGGCCCGGAGCCAGGCGAGTCTGCGGGCGGAGATAGCAGTCCCAGCTGTGTGTGCGGCTGCATCAAAGGAATCAAAGGATGCTTGCACTTGGTGCTTCGTGCATTCCTGTAGGTCTGCTAAAGAGGTATTGGCGGAAGGCTGACTGTCCTGTGGCAGGGCTGAGATGACATCTTTCAAGCACTCTAGGAGGATGTCCTGGTAGAGGGCGTGCTGTAGTTGGTGAGCAGAGATTCTTGTGCTGAGCATGGCACCTTGGAAAGTCTTCTTGCCAATATCGTTGAGAAGCTTAAGATCTCTGCCTGGGGGGTTGTTGGAATGTGTCCGCGTAGACTTTGAGCGCTTAAGGGCAGACTCCACCACAATGGATTGGTGTGAGAGTTGGGTCTTGTCAAATCCTGGAGAGGATTGGACTTGGTATTTTAAGTCCAGTTTGCGCGTAGATGGGGGTCCCAAGCTGGGGCTTTGCCAAAGCTGGAGGAGGTTCTCCTGCAGTAGGGGATGCACCGGAATCATTGCAGGGACTTTCGGGGTCTCGAGGAATTTCCGCGCTGCTTGGGTTTCTGGACGCTGGTCTGAGGGCTGTCCAGTAGTAGGGAGGTCCATAGCTGATGCCAGTTTGTGGAGAAATCTGAGATAAGTAAGGTCCTCTGGGATGCTGGTGGCGGGATCTGCCAGTGTGGGTGCTAAATCGAGCCCTGAGGTTTCCGCAGTCATAGGCGGTCCAGGGTCAGTTGGGACAGCAGCGTTACAGGAGGGCAGGGGAGCCGTCTCTGTAGGTATAGGCTCTGTGGACGCGGCTAGTGATCTAGGGACCTTTGGGTCCGATGAAGTAGAGGTAGGTGCATGATTTTTTTGCCCATTGGTCAAAGAGGTTGGAGAGAAAGTTTGAAATCTGCGTTAAGTCTGGGTGTTGAACTTTGTCCTGTGCCTCAAGCAGTATGGGGGTCTGGATGGCGGTCTCCCCACCCTCCCTGGGTTCTGAGTCAGAGGAGGGGGGAAGAACATAGAAGGGGCTGCTGGAGGGTGCATAGATGTGTCTGTGGGAGGATCTGTGCTTGTCCCTGCTCCTATGTCTGTAGTACCTCTTGTGAGCATGTCTGCGGCTGCTTCTGTGCCTGCGATGTCTGTGATGTCTCTTTGGGGCTCGGCTGCTGCTGAGAGAACTGCCCTTTGAGTGCCACCTCCTGTGCCTGTGTTGTCTTCCTGAACCTCTGCTATGTCGGCGTGGGTGTCTCCGTGCCGACAGAGAGACTTGCCAATGCAGGGGGGAGTGTCCTGGGCTGCCTGGTGATGCAGTCCGTGATGCAGTCCCGTTGCCATGGCGCCGTCCAATGGCGCCACGTGGGACGGAGCCGGAGGCAGAGAAGGAAGGCAAGATGGCTGCCTGCATGCCCTGGAGCTCCCACATTGTCTGCAGAAGGGGTTCCGGGGAAGCCGGTAGCTGAGAAGAAGCTGCAGGAAGAGTCAGAAACCTGAAGTGGGAGGCAGGAGCCTTGCGGCTGCGGATGGAGGCCAGGGAGGGCACATCCAGAGCTGCAGAGGAGGTTGGCTGCATCGGAAGAGTATTGGGAGCAGCTTGGGCGGCCACATGGTCAGCAGCAGCATAGTCAGCAGGAGCTTGCAGCGCTGAAGTTCCTACCTCTTGAAGAAGATCCCGGAGGGCATGTTTTCTGAATTTCCTGGCACAGGGGGGGGGGGGACATTCTTGCACAGTGAGTGCAGCCCTCCACCCTGTGTGAAACTCCGAGGCATCTCAAGCAACAGGCATGGGTGTCCGTGGAGTTCATCTTTCTGGAGCAGGTAGGACATTTTTTAAAACCGGGTTTGGGCATAATAGAGGTTGATTGGAGTTTCTGTCTTTGCAAAATTGCTGTTTTCATGAAATTAGATGTTTGATGAAGAGAGTGTAGGAAAATCCGTCTTGTTGGCAAGGCGGAAGAATGAAGAGTGGCTGGCTAGGTGTGGACCCAGGGGGGGGGGGGTGGCCTATGCTCAGAAGGGCAAAGCCCTTCTGAGCTATAGAGAGTAGTACTTCCATCTCGGCGCCGTCAGATGACGACACCTATTGTGGCTGACATCCTGCTTGTCCTAGGAGAATCATAGGAGGCAGAGCCACAAGAACCTGCACCCAAGGACAAATACTGAGCCCTCATGATAGGAGGCGAGTTATCCCCAGGAAGCTGAAGAAACTCCTGGAAATACTTGTGTACCATCTCAAATGCTGATAGAATAGCTGAATTTGGAAAATTTAACAATCTCAGGATTATTCTTTTGCACTTTATTTTCGAAATATTCTGTCTTTCTGGAGAGCAAAGTCTTGTCCTTGACATGGGCTGCACACAGTCCTCGTAGCTGACCTAGCTCTGCTACCATACTGGTCATCCTATGAGCATGCTCCTCCTGTTGTTGAGAAACCTCAGAGAAATCAGTTTTAAAAGTTAACAGTTCTGTACTCACTGTTCCCACAAAAGAGAGGAGTTCATTGTAGCCATGGCATCACATAGTGCTTCCATTGTAATCTTTGCAGGATTAACCAAGCTCCCAGACACCAGAATCAGAACGCCTCCACAGCATGCTGCCAAGGAATCCCCAACAATGGTGATGATCCTGCTATACCTCCTGCTTCATCTGCAGCAATTGTGAAGGAAGAAAAAGAGAGACTGGTACTGCCTCAGAGTCCTCTTCACTCCCCTGTACCAGTGAGCTCGTTAGCGAGGCAGAGGTAAGCATTTCAAAGGTTGCTACTGAACTTCTGGGTGTGGTGGGGAGAGGGGGGTACGCTGCTCCAGAGCAAGCCATACTCCAGAATGCACTCAGAGCTGTGGAGATCTCAGCCAGTAGCCCCCCTCCCCCCCAAAGACGCTGCTCCTGCTGCAGTACAGGAAAAGCTACACACTGCCAATGTTTTCTGCTCCGGAGAGATGTTACTGGCCAAGCCTGAGGGAAGGCTGGCCTGTTTATGCCTCCGCCACCCCAAGGAACCACTAAACGATATCAGCAGAGAGGATAGTGCAGAGCGTCCGTGCCACAGAGGATCCCTGCTGCCCTTGTACGTTATTTTAAATGCACACTACTTACTATGGGGCACGTTTACTATAAGTGTGGGGGGGGGAGGGGTTGCACTTAAACCACTTTAATAGTGACCTTAATGTTCAGCTCCCCACCCAGTCCACACTCCAACCTGTGATAAGCAAATAGCAATCACAATGTGTTAAAAAATGTGTGCTAACACTCAAGGGCCCAGTGGCCAGTGACTAGCAAAAATGACTTGCAAAATTTAGTCTGAAATGCCACGAGGCTCAAGCAACCTTGAAAGTGTACCCTGAAATAAAAAAAGGTTGAGAAGCACTGCCCTGGACATATGACAGAAGAGCTTCTCGCAAGTGATACATTCTAATTTGTACTGTATGTATGCAGTGCCCGCATTTGGAAAATGAATTTCAAAGCCTCATGGTCAAATCAATTGTATTAACACATTTTAACTTTGGAAACACCATCACAATAAAAAATCTAAATGTCGTGGGTGCTATGTACTGCACCACGGTCAGCCATATAGTGGTAGCGCTGTTTATCTGTGAATGACTGGGCTCTTCTGCACAGCGACTCATAGAGGGGCGTTTCAGAAGGAATGACCAAGTGCAATCTGGATGTCTAAGCCAGAATGTCTGGAAAAAAAAAAGCAACAGGCATGTCCAGGTGCAGACATGATTTCACAAATATGCCAATATGGACGTCTGTAGGGGCATCTACATCGACATCCCCAGAACCATATTTCAGAAGCTGGACATCTAGGATAGCCTAACGGTTAGAGTAATGGGCTAAAAACAGGGCAGCCAGGGTTCAAATTGCAGCTGCTATCGGCAACATTGTACATTGATGTGGTGCTACTTATCTCCTCTACACCCTCTGGATGGTTTTCAGCCAAACCAAGCACTTTTCAGATGCCTTTTTATACCTGAGGCAGGTCTAAACTTAGATGTGATGTTGGATGTCTATGACATTTCTGAGATCAGGCGGGGGCATCCAGGTTCCTGGGAATGTCCTGGCCACGTCTCCACCATGCCCCATTCAGACTTGGATGTCCTCATACTCAGGACGACCCCAAAGCTGGCTTCTAAAATGGATCTGGAGTCATCTCTATGCTTTGGTCATTTCTATGCCCGTTTTCAGATGTCCACAGCATAAACAGGGCTTCCAAAATGACCCTCATAGTGAATTAGGCAGAGAAGAAAGCAGGCAGTTTCAGGTATGAAATGCTACCACTATTCTCCTCCTGCCAGAGAGGAGAGGATTCCAGGGGAGGGCACTGTAGAACAGAATGATTAAAGGAAAGGGGAGGGAAAGTGAGCAGGGGGTTGGAGGATGAAAGTGAGCCATAGGAATAAAAGCTGAGAGAGTGACAGAGTTGGGAGTATGAGAAAGTGAGCAAGGGAGGCTGTGAGAGATGGGGGAATGAGCAAGGGGAACTGGGTGCATGAGAGTGAGAAAGGTGGCCGACATAGTGGAAGACTGAGCAAGAGGGCTTTCAGGGCTAAGAATAGGCAAAGAGAGGGCTAGGGTGAGAGAAGAGAGAGGGGGCTGCAAAGTAAGAGTGAGCAAGGTGAGCATAGGCATAGTTTGCCTGTTTTGTTGGGGGGGGGGAGGTGTCAAGGAGAAGGGACATTATACGAGTGAGGATGGGGAAGGGAAATGAGCATGGATTAGCTTTCTCTGCCTTTGACAACACAAACTCTCACACATACACACTCACACACATTTTTATTGCTCTCTCATTTCCTCCCCACTGCTCCTGAATCCCCCACCCCCCCACCCACAAGCCCTAACACTTCCATCTGTATATCTGCAGTTGCAGCAGGATGATTTTTTTTGTTGCTGAATCTTCTATTCTCCATATCTTTATTTATGTTTCTTTCTTGATCCTTTTTTTCCTGTGATCTTTATTCTTTCATTTAGGTTTATTTTAACTTCTTTCTTTCCTTAATAATTCATTTTATTGTTTCCATTTTTCTCTCCCTTCTAATTCAAAGTTTCTTTCTTCTGTTACCCATTTTTTTTACTTTATTTATTTATTTGAAAAGCTTATATACTGGATTTCCAATGATCAACACGGTTTACGAGTAACATTCACATAACATTACAGGGAACCAGTTAACATTTCATAGTACAAATTCTCTTAGCATTTCCTCTGCACTTTTCTACCCCATTCTCATCTTCAGCTTTATGATATTTTTAGATTCTTTTTCTTTTCTCTTTATCTTATGTTTACATTTCCATTCTCCTTTCCCTCCACTCCTGCTCTCACATACACTCCTTGTTCCTCTTCTTTTCACACATAGATTTCCTTCCCACAGAGCACATACTGCTCTCCTCCTCCTCCTAGCCTACATATTTCATCCCTTTCCCTCAACTTTTTTCTCCATCACTCCTTCCTTCTCTGCTACGCCAGTCGTATTCTCTCTCTTTTCATCTCTCTTTCCAGTCCCACCCTATCCATGTATCTCTGTGGACATGGAGATTCTTTCTGTACCTAAACTACTGGAAAGGCATGAGCTAAATAACTCTCCTCTCTTCTTGCTTCCCTTCACAATGTCCTCACTCATTTTGCCCCCTTTCATCCTCCATCCCCTCTTGTTTTTCTCCCTTCCCTTCCCTTTCCACTCACCTCCCTTCCCCACCTTCTCTTATCTCCTTTTCCCCTTCTTCGCCTTCCCTTTCCTATCTCTTCCCTTCACCTTCATCTTATGTCCCTCCCCATTCTCATTGCTCCCATCTTGTTTTCTGCCTTCCACCTTTCCTTTTCCTTCCATTTTTAAGTTGCTCGTCCCCCTTTCTGTGTGGTCAGCAGCACGAACTGCATTAACCTGGAGCATATAGAGTGCTGCCAGTCCTGCGGTTCCTCACACAGCTGAACATTCACTTAGGTGACAGATAGCCTCGGGCTAGTTCAGCTGGCAGGAAGAGCAGTAAATCCAGATAAGCGCAGGAGCTGTTGTGAAGGGGTAAAGGAACAATGGGGGGGGGGGACAGAAAGTAAATAAGGGGTCAATTCAAGTAGTAATGCAAGCTCAATTTTAATGGGTATAATTATAAAATGTAAAAGTATAAATACTATATGTTAGTATTCCACAATACTGTTCCACAAACCTATCCTGCAATTTAATTCAACTAGCTTGAGTTAGACTGACTGAGGCTGGGGTGTGTGTGGGGGGGGGGGGGGTATTACAAGATCTGAGACTCTGACTCCTGGTTTACCTCTAAAGGTGACCTCATTCGACCTACAGCACAGCTTTAAAACATACATTGGGAGCTCCTTGGGGTGACTCCTATCACCCCATGCATCTCACAAGTTACATTGCCTCGTACACGGTTCCAATGCCTTGCTCATTCACTATCAATTATCTCCACACTTCAATTCAGGTACATTCTTTCCTCTTTCTGCTACTTCTCATGACATATTCCATAGGTGTCAAACCTGTCCTGGAGGGCCACAATCCTGCCAGGTTTTGGGATAGCCCTAATGAATATGCATGAGACATATATGCATTAGAGATAGCCTGCCAACCTGACTAGTTTGTGGCCCTCCAGGACTGGATTTGGAGACCCCTGCTTTACACCTCTGTCATTTAAGATTGTGAGTGGGCAAGGTGCAGATGTCCAAGACATCAAAAAGGTTAGATAGAATTTGTCACATTCCTCCTCACTTCTCACCACCACCAAAATATTGTCCATTAGACATCTTTTTGGTGGTGGTGAGAATCGAGGAGGAATGTGTCACATTCTATATACCCTTTTGATGTCTAGGACATCTGTACCTTGCCCACTCACCATCTTAAATGACAGAGGTGTAAAGCAGTGGTCTCCAAATCCAGTCCTGGAGGGCCACAAACCAGTCAGGTTGGCAGGATATCTCTAATGCATATATATCTCATGCATATTCATTAGGGCTATCCCAAAACCTGGCAGGATTGTGGCCCTCCAGGACAGGTTTGACACCTATGACATATTCTATTCCAGTAGTGTGGGGTTATCACCCCCTCCCTTCCCTCCTATCACTCCTCCTCTCACTTATGACCTCATATGTTGATACCATGTCATTTGTCCACTGCTCATTTACCTGCTCCTGCCATTCCTTCTTTGGCTCTCAACTGTGTTCTTCTGAATTGCCGGTCCCTTCGGTCCAAAACTACACTTGTTCATGACTTTGTCTCACAACATTCGCCTGACCTAATGTTCCTTACCAAGACCTGGCTGAGTGATGATGAAGAGACACTGCTCTATCGCTGCCTCCCCTTGGGTTATACAGCTTTTTTCATGTCTCGAGCATCACGGTCCGGTGATGGAGTAGCTCTTTATTTATTTATTTAACAATCATTTATATACCGCATCTTCCGCAGATCAGTTGCGGTTCACAATAAACAACAATCAACAAAGCAGAGTTTGTTTTACATGTAACATCATATAACCACAAGCAAGAATAAGTAAACAGCAAATGTTAAAACTGAACAGCGCAGAAAAGTGCAAAACTATATACATTATATACAGATACACATTATGTAGGACTTAAGCATTGTGCAAAGTACAGTTTCAGCTAGGTAGGGTTGGCTGTATAGGTCATTGGGTCATCTCAGACAAAAATTGGTTAGTCTTTATCTAAATCTACTGAGGGATGATCTGTATTGTTGTAATGCATTGTAAATAGATAGGTTTTCAATTTTTTACGGAATTCGATGATCTCGGTTAACAATCTTAGATCATCTGGGAGGGAATTCCAGATTGTTGGAGCTGCGTGTGAAAAAGCTCTGTTGTTTGTTAATTTATTTGCTTTTATGAAGTCTTTGGGAGTTTTTAGTTTATTTAGTTGTCCTTTTCTTTGAGTAGATTTTGAGTGTTCTTTACTGATTAAGTTACTTAGAGTGACTGGGGCCATATCATTTAGAGCTTTAAATGAAGTTATTAATGTTTTGTATACTATCCTGCTTTGTATTGGCAGCCAGTGAAGGGATGCTAGTATTGGTGTTATATGTTGTTGTGAATGTACTTTCGTTATTATCCTAGCAGCTGCATTTTGTGCAAGTTGAATTCTTTTAATGTTTTGTTTTGTTGTACCTAATAATATTAGATTAGCGAAGTCAAAGTGGGGGGTTATGGTAGCTTGAATTATACTGATAAAATCTTGTATGTATACAAGGGGTCTTAGTTGTTTAAGGATTTTCAAAGATTCCCTTCATACTACAGAACTTTGCTCTTCCTCCGTCCACATTACTCCGAATGTCTGCTTGTGAAGTTCCATTCCTCACATTCGTTCCATATTCTGCTGGCCTACATCCCTCCTGTTGTGCTTTCCAACTCGTGGGAGTCCCTCTTCACTACAATAATGGAAGCTTCAACGACTTTCCCAGATTTACTCATACTTGGTGATTTCAATGTACACATAGATGCCCCTGTTCGACTAAGGACAAAGTGTTCCTTGCTCTGGCTGCTGATCTATCTCTACTCCAACATGTCCATTTCCCCACCCATTCTGCTAGTCATAAATTGGACCTTATTATGACCCCGTCCTCATTCCATCTATCCTTTTCTGGCCTTTCCAGCATGGTTCTTCCCTGGACTGATCATCATGCTGTCTGCTTTCAAGTGTCCAGTTCCTTTTCTGCTCTATCTACTATGACTAATCCTATTGGCTCTGGTCTTTGTCCTATGAGACATATTTCTATTGACACATTCCATGCTTTCCCTCCTCTGACCAGCTGTTTCCTTCACATTTTGATACCTTATCGGTGGATGAGCAAGTGGCCGCCTAGAACACCGCTCTAACTGAGGCACTTGATTGTCTTGCCTCTACTTCCTGCTCAGCCTCCCTGCAAGCCTTATAGACAGGCTTGGTTTCACTTTGGTCTCTATATGTCCCGACATCGGATGTGTAGGGTGGAACATATTCGGTGTCGCCGGTGCATTCAGTCTTCCTCCATTGCATTCAAATAGGCTCATGCTACTTATAGGCAGGCTATTCGTACTGCTAAAAAGAAGTATTACAATGCTCTTATTACTCGTGCTAGTAATTGACCAAAAAACTCTTCTCCATGGTGTCACATTTGGTTCACCGCCCAGCATCCTCCCTCCCATCTTCTGGGCTCATAGCTAATGATTTAGCATCCTATTTTTCTGACAAGATAGCTGACCTTTGTGCAGAGCTCTGTCCGCCCCAATCTGAGTTTCTACAACATTCCGATGATGGCTTTTCCACTCCCTCCTCTGCCTCCGTTACAACACCGCAGATACCAAATCTTTCTCACATCTGGTCACATTTTAACCCCATCACTCTCTCTGCTCTCTCCAAAGCCATCACTACATCATCCAAGACTACGTGTATCTTGGATCCTGTACCCTCTGTCTAGGTTTCTGAGACTTCTTTGGCTTTATTACCCGTCATTCTCCTCATTTTCAATAACAGTCTTGCCATAGGAACATTCCCACAATGCTGGAAGCATGCCATCATCCACCCTCTTCTAAAGAACCCCTCCCTGTATTCCTCCCTTCCATCAAATTTGCATCCTGTTTCAAAATTACCTTTCCTTTCAAAACGTTTTGAAAGACTTGTTTTTGATCAGCTATCAACATATCTCACCCAGACTAACTTCTTACATCCTCGCCAGTCCGGCTTCAGAGCAGGTCACAGTACTGACACCATTGTTCTTTCTGTTCTGAATGGGGTACATCTGGCATTGGATAAGGGCGATGTTAGCTTGGCTGTCTCCTTGGATATGTCATTTGCATTTGATCTCGTGGACCATTCCCTTCTGCTTACGAGACTCTCTTCGGCGGGCTTGAGTGATTCTGTGCTTCAATGGTTCCACTCTTTTCTTTCTTCCCGGTTGTTTCATGTCTCTTATCAGGGCTCCAATTCTTCGTACCATACTCTGCACTGTGGTGTCCCTCAGGGAGCTGTTCTTGCCCCTCTCCTTTTTAATGTTTTTCTGTCACCTCTTGCTACCCTGATTCAGCAGTAGCAGGGTGTCTGTGTACTTTTACGTGGACGATATCCTGCTGCTGTTCCGTATGAATGCTGCTTCTCCTGATCTTTCCACTGTTAATGCCTGTTTGGCAACAATTGCATCCTGGCTTCGTGCCAATCATTTGAAACTGAACCCCACATAAACTTCTACATTATGTCACTCAGGTCTTTTCTCTCCACCTCTGTCAGCCTCTCTCTTAATGGGCTATGCATTTCAACTGTCACCCAGCTTAAATACCTTGGTATTATCATAGATTCAGCTCTTTCCTTTCAGTTCCGTATTAGTGCCCTAGTGAAACGATGCTTCTACATTTTATGACAGATCCATGGCATTCATTGTTTTCTCTCTCCATCATCTATCACGACACTTCTGCTTACTCTTGCTATCGCTAAGCTAGACTATTGTAGCATCATCTATCTCAGTCTTCCTCATTCTCAAATGTCTCCAGTGTAGAATATGGCCATACGGTTACTTCATCACGTATCCAGATTTGATCATGTCACCCCACTTCTCCTACAATCAAATTGGCTTCCACTGTCTCACCGTTCCCAATACATGCTGCTTACAATTATTCATAAAGTTCTTCTTTCCAGTATCCACTCATATCTTTCCTTCTTTTTAGTTCCATATGCACCTTTTTGAGTCCTTACGTCCGTGCATGCGAATCAGTTATATCTACGCCCAGTTAGAACGGACCAGACATTCTGCCTTTTTCTTCTTGGGCCCATCATTATGGAATTCATTGATCTTAGATCGGAACCTTTATACTCGAAAACATATGTTTTCCATTGCCTTTGACCTCCCCACTGTTCCTTAACGTCCTGGATCCCCTGCTGTCTCAGAAGGTTCATACAGGCTCTCAGGACTCTGCCTCCTTGTGTCCTGACTCTCATTCCCTCTCTTCCTTGTTATCTTTCCCTGCTTTTCCTTCTCTTATGCTTCCTGTCAAGCTTTTCTTCTTCCAAATAATTTTTATTGGACACCACTTTTATATTGTGACAGTAAATTGAGCCTTCATCGGGACCCCCCATGTTTTCCTCCATCTTGCTTTTCTCTCTGTCCCCTCTTTTCCTTTCTCTCTTAAGTTTGTTTTCTCCTAGGACAAGCAGGATGAGTCAGCCACACTTGGTGACGTCATCCGATGGCGCCGAGACGGAAGTACTCTCCATAGCTCAGAAGGGCTTTTCGCCCTTCTGAGCATGGGCCAACTGGCCCCACCCCCTTGCCCGCCCCTAGCTAGCCAGTTTTAGTTCTTCCACCTTGCCAGCAAGACGGACCCCTCTACTCTCCACCAAAATTACACTAATTCTGATTTAATTTAAAGAGGAATCTCTCCTTACTCATTTCATACGTCTCTAAAAGCTTCTCTGATGCTTCTTGCCTTTGCAGGTCCGTTCTGGTACGGCTGGGTCAAACACTTGCTCCCGGCCATGTGCTCGCAGCCTCAGCATTGGGCTTAATGAAGATCCTTCTTGAATTGAGCAGTGGGAACATGCTGCATTGGGTGCCCTTCGGCCGCTAATGAAGATCATGAGTTTTGAGCATGCTGCCACATGGGATCCATGAACGCTGCCGCAGCCGCTCAGGATGTGCCTCAGGGCCTCCATCCCCAGTGAGCTTCCAAAGCCAAACCAGCCCACCGCTGGCCTTGTTGTGAGCGCCTTGGGTGCTGCCCTGTTGGCTGCGGCCATCCTACTCTGACCTCGTGGGACTCTTCCCTCTGCCACCGCCACGCGGGATGGGCCTCCATCCCCAGTGGCAAAAGCTTCGGAAGCCTGCAGCCACTCCGGAGTTCCTGCCCAGGAGGAGGGCTCACTGATTGCCACCATGATGAAGACATGAGGACTGCAGGCTCCGCCCCCTCGCTCCATTGGCTGGCCAAGTTTGTTTTACGTACTAGGACACACATAGAAAATTGTCATTTAGAATAAGCAGTAGTTTTAATAGTCTGCTTCTAGAAGTTTCAACATGAATATATTAGTGTTGTAGGCCTTAGGAAATAATTATGCTGCGAGAACATTCCTGATGCAGCTTTAGGCTTGCTAGTTTCTATAAAACACTGTATTGTTTAACAAAAACATATATTGATACATAGAAAGAGAGACATAGAGACTGATACATTTTACTAAACAGCAAACTTTCTCGGCTCAGACCTGAATGTAAGATGCACCTCATTCCCCCTCCTTCCTCTCTCTGAAGATAACAGGCTAGAGACATACCTGGCCTTCACAAACAAAGACAATTATGTTCAAACTACCAATGAATAGTCCATTGTCAACCTTATCTTAAGAGGCCCCAGCAGTTCCTGAGAAGAAAGTTATTTTGAAGAACAAATCCCTTGCATAAACCTCTTTTCCCCCATCTACCTACCACCTTCAGAGAAATTGCTTGTCAGCAAAAGACTAAATTGTGACCATGGGAAAACTTTGGGATGTTGTCTTTCCCCTTTCACTCCTTCTGTATGTTCCTGGCTTAGAAAAGGTATAAAAAGTCTGTACTTCCTCTAGGAGGAGGTCACTTGCTTGTATTCCATTGCAGTGTAACCCCTGTTATAAAAGGGAGCAAGATATAATAAAAACTTTACAAGGCAGATTGTTCTTTTTTATTGTTTGTTTTAGTCCACTGTAGCAACGAACAGGTAAGGGTCCAATAGGGATCTCTTACATCAGACACCACTGAGTATTTGTATAATGCTACAAGATGTACGCCGCACTGCATAGACATGTAAGAGACAGTCCCTGCTCATCAGAGCTTACAATCTAGTCAAGACAGACAACACAGAAGGTGTAGAGAGGGATAAAACAAGGGGAATGGTAAAGAAACAAGGAGATCAGGTGAGTCAAGATCCAAAAGCAGCAGAGGTGAGTTTTCAGCCTGGATTTGAAAAGGGTCAGAGAAGGCACCTGGCGTACAGACACAGGTAGTTTGTTCCAGGCGTAAGGTGCAGCAAGGTGGAAGGAGTGAAGTCTGGAGTTAGCAATAGAAGAGAAGGGCAAAGATAGAAGCAATTTGTCAGAAGAGTGGAGTTCCCAAGGGGGGTTGTAAGAAGAGATAAGAGAAGAAAGGTAATGAGGAGCTGCAGAGTGAATGCACTTATAGGTCAGAAGGAGAAGTTTGAAATGGATGCGGAAGCGGATAGGAAGCCAATGAAGTGACTTGAGAAGAGGGGTAATATGGGCATGATGAGGCTGGCAGAAGATTAGCCACGCAGCAGAGTGTTGAAGGGGAGAGAGATGATTCAGCGGGAGAGCAGCAAGGTTACAGTAGTCAAGACAGGATGTGATTAAGAAGTGGATAAGTGTCTTAATAGTGTGTTCAGAAAGGATGGGCAGATTTTGTTGATGTTATAGAGAAAGAAACGGCAGGTCTTAGTTATCAGATGGATGTGTATGGAGAAGGAGAGAGAGGAGTCAAAGATAGCCCCAAGGTTATGAGCCAAGGAAACAGGAAGGAGTAGAGAGTTATCCACATGGACTGAGAAAGCGAGGTTACTTACCTGTAACAGGGGTTCTCCGTGGACAGCAGGATAAGTCAGCCACACTTGGTGATATCATCTGACAGCACCATAGACGGACGTGTAACAGTAGCCCTACCCACTTGGCCTGCCACCAGCTGGCCCAGTATGTTCCCAGTCCTTGCTGCTAGGAAGGTGGGCGCCTTGGCCATGGCGGACCTCATCCAAGGGAGGTGAGTGGTTATGTGTGGTTGACTTATCCTGCTGTCCACGGAGAAGCTGTTTCTCCGAGGACAAGCAGGATGAGTCAGCCACACTTGGTGCCTCCCAGCTGCGCACGTGCACTGTGGTGGATGAAGGGAGGCTGCAATGGCCATGGCTCAATCTGAGAGTACAGCACTCCAACATTCTATAATGAGGCATTACTAAATGAGCAGGAATAGACTATGCACCAGACTGCGTGCCACTTTTAACGGTGCAGGTCGCAAGTGCCAGCAGAACAAGCACATGCAAGCACAAGTTCCAACAACCGGAGCAAGCTCCAGGAGCAAGATACAAAGTGGGGTGCAGAACAGCAAGAAAAAGCCTGGGTCAGGGTGCATGGTCAACACTGTAAACAACAGTGCAACAGGGAGACAAGTTGTCTTTGCAGGTGGTCCTGGAGGCTGGACTGGTCGGAACCGGATGGTTTGTACTGGCATCAGTCAGTACCCACAATGGTCTGTGCGGGTGACTCTGCTGAGGCATAGACTACCCGACCGCCCAGACAAGGGAACTGTATGCCCTTGCCTCGAGGTTTTATTTATTTTATTTATAGTTTTTCTATACCGCACTATTTACCATCAGCGCGGTTTACAGGTAACAAAACTTGTGCAAGGGGAAGATCCCTATTGCACTTACATTAAACATGGAGTTGAACATGGAACACAGGTGAACTATATACATAATGGAACTATATACAGGTTGATGACTGTAGAAAACATCAACTAAGCTCTATTCATCACGAACACGGCATGAGGGACAGCTAGTGTAAACATTTGAGTGTTACAGGCTAAGGAGACGGCTTGGTAATTGTCTGGGACAACAGAGAAGGGATTAACTGGAAGGGGGAAGAGAGAGGTGAGAACTGTGATTGGTTATGTGATGTCATCTGAGTTGAGGAAGTACTGAAGAAAGAGGTGATGTTTCAGCTCTTTACTGAACTGAGAGAGGATATTTATTGCTCGGATGTTTGCTGGTAGAGTGTTCCAGCAGTAGGGGGCATAGAGTGCAAAAGCACGGTTTCCTGTAGCCTTGGTACATTTGGTGAATTCCTTTGGGAGATGCAAAGTGTTAGAGGTGGCGGATCTTCTCAGTCTAACGGGGGGGGGGGGGGGGGGTGAGCTGGATAAGTTCGGAAAGGGAGCTAGATGTGCATTTATTGATGGCCTTGAATGTCATTGTCAGTATTTTAAATGTGATCCTACAGTGAACTGGAAGCCAGTGTAATGCTTTTAGGATAGGAGTAATGCAGTCTCTTCTGGATGCTCCGTATAGGGTTCTTGCTGCGGAGTTCATTGCAATCTGCAAAGGTTGAGACAGAAGAGTCTCTGGACAGTGCTCACGGGAGACCAGGTGGACACGGAAGACCTGTGGCAGCTTTCCAGATGTAGGCCACCGGGACGGAGTGCAGATTAGTGATGGTGGCGGCCAGCACCCAGCCTAGTGGGTGTTGACCATGGCACATCCTCGGCCTCTGCCCATTCCAGGCAGAGGTTGACACAGTTTGAGACCCATAGAGATAGCGCTCTCTTAGTGACCGAGCATCCTGGTCTGTCAGGGCCAAGGAGACGAACAGGTGGGATACTTGCCATTGGGGTGCTGCTTTGTGTTGATGTTCGACACAGTCTGGGGTGTGGAATCTTTGATCCACTGAGGGTGGTGTTTCGATGGCCTGGTTGATATGGAAGGCTGACGCCATCTCCAGAATAATTTTGGGTGGAGCAACGCATGTTGTAGTTGCGGCCGATTGTCTGTGTGCTGGTGAGCAAGCTAACAGAGTTTTCAGCTGATCGTAAAGAGGTTCAACTGCCCTCACCTTGAACCTGAACATTGTCCACGCCCAGCTCACGCAAGACCAGGGAGTCCCAGGTCCCAGATGTTGGGCAACTCTTTTATGAAGTGGTTGACCAGTGGGGTTGTGGCTTGTGCGGTCGTGGAGGGCTGCAATCTGGAAGATTGTGCTTTTTAATGCCCTGGTTGAAGGGTGAGGAGAGGCACTGGAAGACCTGTGACCCTGGGTATGAAGGGGTCCAGTCCGTGGTGCGCAACATTCCTTGAAATGTCTCCACTTCAAGATTACTTGTGGATGGGCGTCTTGCCGCAGGTGTTACTCATTGTACCTCCGAGGGATGGCTGAGGGAGGACATGATCGGCCTGTCAATTTCAAGGGATGACTGAGGGAGGACATGGTCGGCCTGTCAGTTTCCCTTCTGTCAGGGCAGGAGTTGGCAGGTTGGGTGGAGAGTCTGCCGCCCTCCTTTGGGGTGAATTATCTGCCTTTTTGGATGAGGAGTTCCAACCTCTGCAGTGTGTGTGTGTTGGGGTCGGGGGTGTTCCCGAGGCAGCCATAGTGGTGGGTGATGAGGATGGCCTGCACCTTATCCCAGTGATCTGCTGGAGGGTCTTGGAAATTAGTGGAGAAAGTGTAAACCAGAGATCACTCTTTCCCCCAGGACATATCAAAGGCATCCGTGGAGGTGCCTGCGGTGGAAGGGCACTTCAGGCAGAAGGGGGTTTGAGCAGGAGGACCACTTGTGTGTATCCCCTGTCAACGAGTCTGCCTGCCAATTCATTCTGCATCTCTGGAAAGCAGGGAGCTTGTGTCCAACTCGTTCTGTGTTCCTGGAAAGTAAGGGCTTGTGTCCATCCAGACGCTGAGTGTTTCGCTACAGAGAATGTGGGAGTCCGTTCCCGTTTGCTTGTTGACATCGAACATGATCTCCTAGTTGTCCATGTGGTTCAGGACATCCTTGCCATTGAGATGCAGGTGGAGGGCTTTTATTGCATATCGAAGCCGCAGTGGATTGAGGGATAGGCGTGTTCCCTCGCTGTCCAGGCCCCTTGTTTGCAGAATAGCGGCAGGTGTGCCACCTACCCCATGACGACCAGGTGGCGGGGCTGAGGAAGGACTTGCATCACTGAATCCATGTGGCCTAGGAGTCGGATTAGGGCCCGAGCACCAATAAGATGCCTCACATCAGGGTCTTGATGGTGTCCATCCACTGGGCAGGAAGGAACGCATTGAGGCATTGGTCACAGCAGTATCGTTTCTGGAGGTGATGGTTTGCTGAACCGCAGCTTGGGCCTCTTGCGCAATGGCGCGGAGATGGGCTGCCGCCACAGTGATGCACTTGGTGACCTTCGAGAGTCCAAAGGGAAGAACTCTTTATTGGTGATGGCAGCCCTGCACCTGAAATCATCAATCTGCCCTCTTCCTGTATGTTCTGGCTGCCCTCTTCCTGTACAGTCTGAAGGACTATCTGTTTGTTGTAAAAGAGTTTTTTCAGCGTTAAGAAAAAGGCCATCAGTCCGCCACCCCACCGTGGATCCGGATGGGAATGTTCTGTCAAGGGACAGGTTGGTGGAGCGGCTTGCCAAGTCTTGGAGGCAATAGAGGGTCAAATAGCCTGCATTAGACTACAAGGAGTGCTGTTGAGAGTTGGGTGCAATGCCCTTGGTGAGAAAGGCAGTGTCCTAACCCCTAGGCTAGCCTTTGGTTCTGTAACCCTACTGTACAGGGCACTAGGCTAGTGCCTGCGGGTCATTGTCGACTCCTGGTGACCCCGCAGCTCCTGGGTGTACTTGGCTGGAGGTATGGGTAGAGACAGAGGTATGTATATATATAGATATAATTTCTTTTGTCTCTTTCTGGAAAAAAAATTGACCTTGCCCCTTTTGCAGGTTTAGCTTACTAAATATTTTCTTCTTCCTGCAGGACCTTTTTTTTTTTATTTTTATTAGTGCCATCAAGTCCGTGCTGATGACCCAGCTGCCTCTGAGTTTGCAGGCCTTTTCTTCCAAGGCAATTGAAGGTAAAGTGACTTGCCTAAGGTCACAAGGAGTGCCAGTGAGAATCAAACTCTTGATCTTCTGGGTACTAGGCAATTGCTGTAACCTCTAGGCTATTCCTCCATTGGAGGGTTCTGCCTGCCATACCTTCCAGTGGTGCAGACAATGTTCCTAGATCCCCTGGGAACACTCCTACCCTGCCTTTTTGGGGGGTATTTTTAAGTGCCTTCAAGTTAATGCTGACTTCTGGTGACCCAGCAGCTCCTGGTTTTCTTGGTATGACTGGAAATAGAGTGCCAGGTGTTTTCTTTTGAAGCAATGCAGAACAAAGTGACTTGTTCAAGGTCACAAGAAATGCCAGAGGGAATCAAACCCTGATTGCTTGTGGTACTAGGCCACTGCTCTCTACTGATACTGGGCTTGCTGATAGATCGCAGGCATTCAAAGCTCCCAGGGTGGTACGTGCTGGGGGAGGTCGAGATTCACTTCCTATATTTTAGAGGAAGGCTGGAAGAGGAGAAATGATAGAGATGTTAAATGCCTCTGTGGCATAAGTGCCCAAGAAGGAGCCTCTTTTCAATTGAAGCAAGCTCTGCTGCGGGAGTCAGGATGAGGGTGAATGATCCACAGCAGGGTCTTGAACCTGTGACCCCCCCCACTCACTCGTATATACAGTGGCTTTGTGTGTTGAGCCTCAGAGCTGCCATTTTCTATCCAGCCTGGCCCAGGAGAAGGGATATTTTCCTCATGGGTATGAGATTCCCACAGCCTCAATGGCCCAGGTGCAGAGAGGGGTGGAGGGTAGCCGTTTTAAGGCGCTTTTTTTTTTTTTTGAAAGAGCAGGGCAGGAGTGAGGTTTGACCTCATCTTTTCCCGTACAGCACCCATTGCATTCATTGTGTGGGCAGAGTTGCTGTTGTGGGTGGGGGTGCTGAAGAGCCTCCGGCTGCCATGGAACCACCCATGGGGCAGCGGCATGCGGGCCACAGTGACATGATGGGCCTGTGAACTAGGCCTTGTCTGGGCGGGGCCAGATTGTTTCAAGGGCGACAGTCCAGCGCCATAAGGATCGCTTTCCCTTGGCAAGCTGGTTTGTGCTGAAGAGATCCCTCCTCATCAGGGCCTGGAAAAATGCTCTGCACTGCGAGACGCCGACCTTCATGCTGAGGGGAGGGGCTGCCCATTCTAACAGTGCACTGTACTGGGGAGTGGAGCTCCAGATGATTGGCCTCTCTGCGGAGCTAGTACTGGGAAGTGTTATGCCATTGGCGCCGAAGGGAGGAACAGAGCTCACAGCGCTGATCACGCACACCGGAAGTGATATCCCCTTCGGCGCTGTGAACGCTGCTGAAGGCTTTCCTGAACGGGGCGAGTCCAAACTCAGCCCTGGCGAAGCAGAGTCCGGAGCATCAGGCCACAACACGCTGTCTTGGGGATCCCGGCGCCGAGAGGAGGGGTGGAGGGAAGGTCCTTTTCAGCACGGCTGTTCCGTCGGCACGGCGCTGCTGCGGTTTCCTCTTTTTGGCTGCTCCGGGATTCCCCTATTGCCATGGCGCCACGGGGGGCGAAAATGGATGTGCTGACCTCACCTCCTCAATAATGGCCGAGGGCAGGAGCTCCGGAGATAGGGTAAGGCTGGAGAACAATTGTCCTCTTGATCCCGGACAGGAAGGCCTGCGTCCTGCGAGAGGCAGCAGTGGGCTAAACTCGCACAGCTGGGGCAGAGGCCCTGGGGCGCATCCCATGCCGCAGAGGTAGCTCCCTTCTCCATGCAGACAGAGAAGCAGGCGAGGAGGCAAGAAAGACAGCCAGAGGGTGCTGAAAAGTATGGTCCTCGATTCACAGACCCCAGAGGGTTCCCCTGCACTGGCAGTATATGTCTTCTTTTCTATATCGCGGAGATCTGGCGGCGTCTGTGGTCTTGGATCAGCAGCATCGCCTGGGAGGACGTCTGCTGCACTGCAAACACATGGCTGGCAGGCACAGGAACTCTGAGCCCAGCCACCCTGGCCGTAAGAAGTTGCTGCGGAAATGGTCTGAAAGCAATGGAGCATTAGAGACACAACATTAAAGGCATTTTAATTCATATATGTAAGTAAGTAAAAGAAGTAGGAGATTCCTGTTCAATAGAAGTGGATGGAGAGTAGACAGATCCATCTTGTTGGCAAGGCGGAAGAACTGAAACTGGGCCAGCTAGGGGCGGGCCAAGTGGGTAGGGCTACTGACACATGCTCAGAAAGGCTCTGCCTTTCTGAGCTCTGGAGGAGTACTTCCATCTATGGCGCCGCCGGATGACGTCACCAAGTGGGGCTGACTCATCCTGCTTGTCCTCGGAGAAAGGAGGAAGAGGAGAGGCGGTTTTAGGGGGGGAAAATAAGAAGCTCAGTTTTGGCCATGTTCAATTTCAAGCAGCGGTAGCAATATCAGAAAGGCAAGCAGAGATCAGGGTCTGGATTGCCAGAGAATTTCAGGCGTAGAGAGGTAGATCTGGGAGTCATCAGCATAAAGGTGATGTCAGTGTAGGCAGACTGAATGTCTCTGGGCATTTGCTTGTCATTCAGACATCAAAAAGAACATTATTTAGCCTATTAACAACGGTATGTTCAGAAAGACATGCACATTCTCTCTTGCACTCCCTACTTACTTCTTTGATAAAACTTCTACGAACACCTGCCTCACCTTTGCAGAACTACACTACAAGTCAGACAGGACTCAGACCCAGCATATTCTATTGCTGACGCTATAGTCATTCCTAGTGAGTCCTAAACATTTTTTTTGTGATAAAACAACCTACTTTTAGAGAACTTGAAAATTACATATTTTGAGCATATTACTATTATCATTCAGCAAATATGCCAAATTCCAAGTGGGAGACTTTCTGGGCAGTGCTGGTGAGATGGGAAAGGAAAGCATTGCATGGAGCAATCAAGCAGTAAACTGGGAGTGCAAGCCTAAAGTTGCAGATGCCGGGAAGCGTGGCAGCAGAGAAAAGCAAATTAATGTCTTGTAGCTTGCTAACAGATTGCTCTTTGCAAGGGGAAACTGTGCTTAAAAGATAGAAAGCAGAGGGTAGGGCTAAATGGCCAATTTTCCCAATGGAAAAAGGTGAATAGTGGAGTACCCCAGGGATCTGTGCTGGGTCCGCTGCTTTTTGACATATTCATAAATGACCTGGAAAAGGGAATAACGAGTGAGGTTATCAAATTTGCAGATGACACAAAACTATTTAAAGTTGTTAAAACCCATGAGGATTGTGGAAAATTACAAGAGGATCTTGATAAATTGGAAGACTGGGCATCCAAATGTCAGATAAAATTTAATGTGGACAAGTGCAAAGTTATGCACCTAGGGAAGAACAACCCAAACTATGGTTACACGATGCAAGGTTCCACATTAGGAACCACCACCCAGGAAAAAGATTTAGGCGTCATTGTGGATACTATGTTAAAACCCTCGGCCCAGTGTGCAGCGGCAGCCAAGAGAGAAAATAGAATGCTAGGTATCATAAGGAAAGGAATGGAAAATAAAACAAAGGATATTATAATGCCTCTGTATCGTTCCATGGAGCGACCGCACCTTGAATATTGTGTGCAATTCTGGTCACTGTAACTTAAAAAGGATATAGCGTTATTAGAAAAGGTTCAGAGAAGAGCCACCAAAATGGTATAGGGGATGGAAGGATACTCCTATGAGGAAAGGCTGAAAAGGTTAGGGCTCTTTAACCTGGAAAAGAGATGGCTGAGGGGAGATATGATAGAAATCTATGTTAATGAACGGAGTGGAATGGGTAAGCATAGATCGATTATTTACGTTATCAGAATATAGAAAGACTAGGGGACATGCAATGAAGCTACAAGGTAAACTATTTAAGACTAATAAATGAAAATATTTTTTCACTCCATATGTAAGCAAACTCTGGAATTTGTTACCGGAGGATGTAGTAAAGGCTGTTAGTGTAGCTGGGTTTAAAAAAGGTTTGGACAAGTTCCTGGAAGAAAGGTCCATAAACCATTATTAAGAAGGGACCCAGGATATCAATGCTTGACCCAATACAAGCATTGTGGAACCTGTGTCTTTTGGGGAAACTGGTAGGTACGTATGACCTAGATTGGCCACTGTTGGAAACAGGATACTGGGCTTGATGGACCTTGGTCTGAGCCAGTATGGCATATCTTATGTTCTTAACCACAGAACAAAAAAAAGAGAGGTAACCACAGCCACCCCTCGAGCAACCAATCAGAAGCCCGTATTCACTTAGACATATAGCTATTTTTGCTAAGCTTCTTCCCACCAGAATTTCCTTGATCCTATTTCTCAGAAAAGGAAGCTGATGACCTAAGGAATAAGTCAAATGACTTTGCAAGCCTAGACAGGCCTGATTGCTATCTTGCAGAATTATCTTTGTCTGCATAGACATACTTGACCACTATCTTGCTAAATAATCTTTGCACTTATTAATCAACCAATAAAATAGCTTCGCTAGGGTCTTGAATGCTGATGCAAGGGGCTGAGGGAGAGGGGGGTTAGGAAATGTGTAGGTGATGCTTGCTAGATTGACAAGAGCTATGTAGAAAATAGTATAAAGGTAGTACCCAAAATCTGTATTGCCACTTCTCACTGTGACCTTGTAAATGAGTAAGTCTCTGCTAGCAGAATAAAACAGGTAATCTACCTGGAACTTGGTATTTTTGTCTTGTCTTTTCATACTCTCTCTTCAGCAGGTGTCAGACCCAGTGGACAAGGATCCCGCTAAGCAACGACTCACGACACTGGTTTTCAATTTACCCCCAGGTGTGGTATTTGCAGTCCCTGATTCCACCATAGAAATCAGTGTTGCAGGCCCCAAGGTTGCCGCAAACGAAGGGACAGGCCTAAAGCACACACTTGGAGCTGGGCAGCCCTACAGTTAGTGAAAATAGCCAGACGAGACGCGCAGCAAACGACAGATGATGTTCATCTACCTTGATATACCCCCTAACAACCAAATATCGGTGCCGTTTACAATATGTAAAAAAGCAAGAAAGAATGTAACAATAGATTACTACTTTACATGGAGCAGGACCACGGACTACTTGCTGACAACTTCTACAAGGTGAAACATTCAGTTTCACTCTATGTGGGTCTCTCTGTTTTTTTTTAATCAATACTCCTACAGCCCAGGCTCTCGGCTACGTATTTCAGCAGCAGGGATGATAGAAACATAGAAATATGATGACAGAAAAAGACCACATGGCCTATCTAGTCTGTCCTTCCATATCAACAACTACAACAGCCCCCTTTTTACCTTTAGAGATCCTCTGTGTTTGTCCCATGCTTTTTTGAATTCAGTTACTGTCCTCATCTCTACCACCTCCACTGGGAGACTATTCCATGGATCCACTACTCTTTCCGTAAAAAATATTTCCGCATATCACTCCTGAATCTATCTCCCTTCACCCTCATCCCATGTCCCCTCGTAGCAGAACTTGCTTTCAATTGAAAGAGGCTCTCTCCCTGAACATTTATGCCACGGAGGTATTTAAACATCTCAATCATATCACCTCTATCCCGCCTTTCCTCTAAGGTGTACATATTAAGATCCTTCAGTCTGTCCTCATATGCTTTAAGATGAAGACAACTAATCATTTTAGTAGCCACCCTCTGCACCGACTCCATCCTGTTCACATCCTTTTGAAGGTGCGGTCTCCAGAATTGCACACTATACTCCAAATGAGGTCGCACCAAAGACTTATAGAGAGGCATTATCACCTCCTTTTTTCTGCTAGCCATTCCTCTCCGTATGCACTCAAGCATCCTTTTAGCTTTTGCCGTTGCCTTTTCTACCTGTTTAGCTACTTTAAGATCATCAGACACAACCACGCCTAGGTCCCGCTCTTCTTTAGTGGACAAAAGTACTTCACCCTCTATACTATATTGCTTCCTTGGACTGATGCAGCCCAAATGCATGACCTTACATTTTTTAACATTAAATCCCAGCTGCCAAATTCTGGACCATTCTTCAAGCTTAGCTAGATTCCTCCTCATGTTATCTACACCTTTCCTGGGTGTCTACTCTATTGCAGATTTTGGTATCATCCACAAAGAGGCAAACCTTACCCGACAGCCCTTCCGCTATATCACTAACAAAGATGTTAAAAAGAATCGGACCAAGGACAGACCCTTGGGCACACCACTGGTAACATCCTTCTCCTCAGAGTGAGCTCCATTTACTTGTACTCTTTGTCGCCTCCCACCCAACCAATTTCTAACCCAAGCAGTAACTTTAGGGTCCATCCCTAGGGTGCTCAGTTTGTTTATAAGTCACCTGTGAGGAACGGTGTCAAAGGCTTTACTGAAATCTAAATACACCACATCTAGAGCTCTCCCTCGATCCAACTCCCTGGTCACCCAGTCAAAGAAATCAATCAGATTTGTCTGACGAGACCTGCCTCTGGTGAATCCATGCTGCCTCGGATCCTGTAATCCGCTGGACTCCAGAAACCTCACTATTTTCTCTTTCAGCAGCGTTTCCAATAATTTATTCACCACCGAAGTTAAACTAACCGGCCTGTAGTTTTCAACCACATCCTTACTTCCGCTTTTGTGTAAAGGCACCACATGAGCCTCTCTCCAGTCCTTTGGCACCACTCCCGACTCCAACGAGGCATTGAAAAGGTCAGTCAGTGGAGTTGTTAGAACGTCCCCAAGTTCCCTCAGTATTCTAGGGTGTATCCCATCCGGTCCCATCGCTTTGTCTACTTTAAGTTGAGCTAGTTTCTCACAAACACATTCTTCTGAAAATTGTTCAAGATGTCCCTCGCTTCTGTTCCTATTTGTGGGTGTTTTCTGAGGTCCTGCTCCTAGTTCTTCATCTGTGAACACAGAACAAAAATATTTGTTAAGCAATTCCACTTTATCCTTATCAGCTTGTACATATTCCTCCCCTGCACCCTTGAGACTGACAATACCACTTTTGCCCTTCCTCTTCTCACTAATATATCTGAAAAATGTCTTATCCTCCCATTTTATTGCATTGGCTATTTCCTCCTCCTTTTGAATCTTTGTCTTCTTGACTACTTTGCTAGCTTCTCTAAGTTTTTCCAAATACAGATGCCTGTCTTCCTCTCTCTGTGATCTCTTGTATTTCATGAAGGCCTCCCTCTTTTTCTTCACCTTTTCAGCTACTTTCGAAAACCATAGCGGTCTCCTTTTCATTTTGCCTTTATTTACCATTTTAACAAAAAGGTTGGTTGCCCTTAAAATATCCCCTTTCAGTTTTTCCCACTGTTTTTCTACATCCCCCCAGCTGTTCCCATCCCACTAACGACTCCCTGAGGTATTGGCCTGAGGCAGCCATAAGGTTTAGCTGTGGGTAACCCTCCCCCAGCCATGAGGTTCTTACATAGCTGATCAGCTTGCAAAGAGAAGACATAAAGATTTCAGTAGGCACCCTTCCCCCACTCAGGTCTGAGCACAATACCCCCTTGCCCAGAAATCAGCAGACTAGAGCATACCGGTTTGGGCAGGTCACCCAGGCACCTTCCCAGGGGCTACTGATTGGTGGACAGAAAATACCTGAGACGAATGAGATTGTAGAATGAGTTTAAAATTGTAATGTATATAAGACATTGTAGGACGTCCTTCGGGGCTCAGATTTTTTTGTGGAGACGGCCGGCTCTCTGTCTGAGCCTGTGCGCACATTAAAGATCCTGTTTGCATTCCAGCCTGTCTGTGAGTTTCCTTCTGTGGGTGAGTGAGAGAATAAGAGCATTTTCAGCTGCTTGGCTGCAACATTTTGGCACCCCAGGTGGGATCCTATTAAATTAAATTAAATAAAAAGCCTCTCTCATCACACCCACGGTGGGAAGACTTCTGCTCTTGCAGCATCGGGCCTCCACCAGTCAGGGACCGGCTCCTCCAGGTGATTAACGGTCCTTGGCGCCCCGGGCCCCTTTTTGTGCTCCGGAAGGACACCTTGACTCGTCTGGTCAGTCGGTCCCTGCGGCTGACCCTCCCGATTGAAAAAAAATGGCTAGATAGACTGGCATCCAAACTCTCTCTGATCAGAGGTCTGGTGAGTACTACTGCCTTACTGTTTTACTGTTTGGGTAGTTCTGTATTCTGTATCTGGAAATTCTGGTAAATCTGGTAAATTCTGTGAACCTGTAGCGGCATGATCACCCGCAACGAGCAGTCCAAGTAAGGGCCCCAGAATCCCTGAAACCATTGCTCGTCCAGTCTGTATTGGGTACTGTTTTGGGTAGTTCTGTATTTCTGTATCTGGAAATTCTGGTGAAATCTGGTAAAATCTGGTAAAGGAATGGGGGGGGGGGGGGCGCTTGCGAGTGCCAGTAAATGACTGCAGTTGTGGTGCAGCAGAGGATACACAGCCCATGGAAGTACAGGTAAAAGAGGAGCTTACCTTAGACTCAGCTGTGCAAAGAGACACGAGGCATAGTGAAACAGTTGAGCAGGGAAAACTGTTACTACGTGCCAAGCAGAAAGCTTATCAGGAACACCTGATTTCAAATCCTCACGTTACGTGTAAGGCTGGGAACCATATAAGAGAAGGTTCCAGTCAGTGGATAAAGGCAGAGGGCAAAAGCCGGAGTGAGAGCCTGAGCCAGGGAGGACAGAGATGGACACACCCACATTCACCAATACGAGGGAGTGCTAAGAGTAGCACAGGAGGTGGAATAGCAGGTGGGGCCATAGCAGATGACGCAGCAAGAGAAAGCAGCAGGAGGTGTGGCTACAGTCAGCTGAGCAGAAACCACAGAGGAGTGCTGGGAGAGAAAGCTGCTATCGGAGAACCAGGAAGTGAATGCAGCTACAGCACTCGAGGGAAAAGGTTTGAGGCAGGCTGTGCTGGGAGAAGTTATGCCACCAGAGACAGACCTCAAGAGAAGCCAGGAGAGTCTTATCATCCAGGAGACCGGTATGTGCCTGCAATAAGCACAGGTCAGCTCAGAAAGAGAGTGTCGGGGGATGGAAACTCCAAACATAGCTGCACACTGAGAAACAGCTGGAAGGCTGACACAAACTCTGCTACTTCACAGTACGGCTGGGAGGCTAGAGAAAAGGGACATTGCAAGCCAAGAGCCAGGACAATCCCTAAGGATAAAAGGTGGGAACCCTGTTCTTATAAAGAAAGGTTTGAAACGTATGCATGCAAAGGGCGTGGCCCTAAGAATAAAGGCAGGAGGAAAAGGTATTCAGAACCTTTACTTTGGGAGGAAAACCCAGAGAGAGTCTCCCTCACGTCAGACAGGTATAAACCTGGGAAGAGAGAAACATTTGCAGGAAGCTGTAGTGATTTATCACAAAGGGACGTGCCAGAATATACCACACAGGAAGAGTGTGATACTGAGAGCTTGGGGAGTGCCATAGAGGGTATGTTGTGGGAAGATAACAGCTGCCTTCCAGACCCCATGCCCATGGACTGTAGCATTTGTTATAAACGCAACCATTCTGCTTAAGTTAAGTAATTAAAAGGAGCTTTGTGAGATTAACAAAGGAACAGAAGTTTGCTGTTACCATTTTTGCTTTATTGCTTGTTTCTGGAGTTTTTGATCCTGGAGAATGTCCGAGCGGGAAGGGGAATAAAACCCATGTTATTTTTCCTTATCACTTTTTGGTCTGCAAGACTCTGTTATTTCACAGCAAGAGCAGAGTTACTTATTTCAATGACCCTAGGCAGCCGCCTACATAGGGTTTAGAGGGCTCTATCCACGGGCCCCATCACACAGTATAAATTCAACTCTGTCACCTCGGGTCCCTTAAAAGTATTTAAAGCGCTGCCAAAGCTTCTTAAAATGACCAAAAACATTAGCACTTGACCCCCTTAAGTGTGCCTTTCAAGCTGTTTATTAATAATTGCGCTGATCGCAATTCTCCGATGATCGGGGCGATTTATTTAGAGCCTACACACGCTGTCTCTAATGAAGCATACTTGGGGGCTTCTTTTGTGTTGCCATCTAGAGTTGGGGGCTTCTTTTGTGCTAGTGATCCTGGAGCTCCATCTAGTGGACATTAGAAAAATAGCTAGCTATATTTCTCATATTACTATTATCCTCATGGTAAAAGTTAAATCCTATGCTACAGCTAGAGAGAGTGTGTATGTGTATTTGTAATAGCTGCTACTGAGGAAAGAGAGTGTATGAGTATTCGCTGCTGAGACGTCTCTGTTTTCTGTTTTCCCTCTTTCTTTTTCCCTTTGTGGTCCTGTGTGTTTTGTGCAACCAAACTCTGCCTGTTACCTGGATTATATTGTATATTGTATTCCCAGAAGTGAGATTAGAAAATTTACACTGAACATTGCATTCCTTGAATTGAGATTAGAAGATTTACACTGTAACTTGTGATTTGTAAATTGTGATTAGAGCATGGGGTCCGGAGGCTAAATTGTAGTGAAGGAGCATCCGGACCAGTTTCCCTATATAGATTCATGGCTGGTCCATATAGTTAATGTGCTGTTATGTAGAAACTGTTAGAGTGTCTCTGTAAATGTTAGAGTGTCTCTGTGTTTAGTTGTGACATTAGGGAAAGATTAGGGAAAGAAAGTTTTTGTCCAGACATTAGGTCTTTATATTTCAGGATTGATTTTGATACTCTATCAGTAAAAGGTGAAGTTATTAACAAATCACCCCTGTGTCCCCAAACAGTGAAAAACACCAGGTCTACTGATTGCAGGGAAAGGGACAGTTTAGAAAATGTTTTGGTCATGCCTCTCAGCGGTGAGTGAGGGGTGGTTGGAACTGCTGAGATGGTTTGCATAACTACAGAAAGATACTAGGAATGAAACCATTGAAATTGTTTGCATAGCTATAGAAAGATACTGGAAGATCAGGGAGGAGTTTCTTCTTCTAGCAGATGAATGGAGGCCCATTAGAGAGGACAAAAGGACAAATCACCTAGGAGTCTTTCTCCTAGCAAACAAATGGAAACCCATTAAAGAGGACAAAAACCCCCAATTCACCTAGCCTCACCTAGCCTCCAAACAATCCTCTTGTCATCAATTTTAATTGTAGAGTTTAAGCTTCTAGAACCATGGGGGGTGCCTCCTTTGAGCATCCTCAGATGTCTGACCAGCATCTTGATTGTGTAAGGGTGGGATCAAACAAAGGCTGGTCAAATTACTATTAGCAAAGATGTATGGGGTGGGGAATATCTGTAAGGCAAAGCTCATGTGTAAGAGCTAGCCTGCAAACCATTTCTTACAGCCTATAAAAAGAGAGAGAAAAATCCTTATAAGATTATGAAGAAATAAAGACTTTTTTACTTTAAGGTCCCTGTTTTTCCCAAGATGTTGTTGCAAACAAGGCATGAAACCAAGGAAACTGTTTCTGTTTTCCTTTGACCTTCAAAGTAGAGGTTAAGAGCTCTGAATAAAAAGGGTAATCCAGCTTGAATTTTTTTTCTGATACATATATTTGGTTTTGACTGCATATTGTCACACCCTCATCGGGCCCCTCCGGTGGAGACTGGTATTACAGCTTAACACCTTTTCTTGGCTCTCTATATGTTATAGATAGCCCTGCCTGGCCCTCTGTGGGTGGTAGTTGTACCGTCTTTTTGTAATCACTCAAACACACAGTTCACACTTTAAATCAAGGGCTTTATTCCCCGTCCAATGAGGTATTCTTTTTCTTGAAGAACAAAATAATCAAAAGCCACTCTGGCAAATAACAGAAGCAAACATTGAACAAAAATGCTTTCCTCAGCTTTAACTTTTTAACAAAAGAAAAACAGTTCTCTTCATGAGCACTTAATCCTTTTCTTTTGCTGATATAAATCAATCAGGATTCACTTTAAACCAAGCAACTTCTGCCAGTTACTGTGTTGCTGTTTAAACCTTCCTTGTACATATATTTTCTTATCTCAATGAAAACTCTTCCTCTTCAGTTGTCACTAACGAGCATTCCATGGGTTCAGTGTTATCTGGTACATTAGAAATATCATGTGGCATTAAAGGATAACCATTTGTACCTACGTTTTCTGTAGCAGCTGTCCTGCCGAGCTCACTCTGGTTAATCACGTCAGCTACGTGACTGCTTCCTGGCTTTAGGCTAAAACACTGCTGGGTATTACCGTATACTCTGGATAATGGCTTGTAAGAGCACTCCTCCTGTATAAAGCTATGAGGTAACTGCCCATAAACACTGGTATTAGAGTCAAACAGCTTGTGTCCTGCCTTGAATGGGTTAAAGGCTAATTCCTCTGATACAGCTGTGGGAGTTTTCAGTGCTGACAACGGCACTCGAGAGAAGTCTGAGCATTTAAAGTTGCTAGCAGAATTATAAGGTAAGAGACCTTCCTTTCTCTTGTAACTGCCCGTACAAGGAAAGAAGTTGTTTCCTTTTCCCTTTATCTCTGCTCTAGGCTGGCTTCTTCTATTAATCCTGGACTTAGCCCATTCGGGTGTAAAACAGTCCTGTTCCACTTTGAATGCCTTGCTTCCTGCAACAGGATTCCTCCCTCTTCTCTTCTGGCTTTCACACACACACTCTGTGTTCAACAGCTGATCTCCACACTGTGGTGAACAGCGCCCTCCTGAGCCTATGGAGATAGTAGAAAATCCTGAGGGTCAGCAGGATTTATACCAAAATGACAGGGCAAGGAAAAAAGAGAGACTCTATTCCTCAGAGCTGAGTAGGGAGACCAGCCCAGGGGAGGAGCCCTGCAGTTCTGATTGGGCACACCCAGCCCTAGGAAGGGGCGTGTCCAAAAGAGAATGTACATTTAAACCAGAGCATGGCTCTGAAGAGAGAGGACGGATAAGAGACCCGAGTAGAGGACGGATAAGAGACCCGAGTAAGGGAAGGACGAGAGACCCGAGTAAGGGAAGGACGAGTGGAGGTGGCACAAGGAGTACAAGAAGTACAAGGAATACAGGAGGTAAAGGAAGGAAGGAATACTGGAAGAAGAAACAAGGGGATGGTTGGAAAGCCAGTGGAGTGATTAATGATACTTTGGAACCTGGCATAAGAAGAAAACCTGCACAATCCTATTCCAGGGAAATAAGCAGAAGTCCCACGCAGAGAGGATTTAACCTTGAAGTGGATAGCCCTTGGAAGGCATCGCCTTGGGGGAGAAAGACTTCAGGACAAGCACAGGTGAAAGAGCAATCATTCCCTGAAACGTCGTTTGTGCCGGAGAGCAACAAACAGATCAGCTGGAGAGCCTGGGAGCCGTCTGCAGGCAGAAGTGCTGCACAAACAGTGAGTAATTGGCCACCCGGCTGCCAAGCTGAATATAGAGATAATTCTTCCTCCTATGAGTCAATTGCCAAAGAAACTAGCAATTATCCTAATACCTTTATCTTAAAGGAAGAGAAGACAAACAGCCTTGAGCAGAAGGGAAAAGCTATAGCAGATAGTAGTGCCCTCTCTCATAAGGAACAGGCTGAATTGCTACTTCAGAGCTTCCAACAGTTTTTAGACTTACAGGCTAGAAAACAGCTAGTATCACAAGAGGCAAATAATTCAGCACAGCTTGAAGGAGTAACCCAGGGAAATACAAGCATACCTGAGTGTGAACAAATGGACTGTACATTTTGTTGTATAGGAAAGCCAAGCTGAAGGGAACTGCCTTTATCGTCTGTGAGCTGAGTTCTGTAAAGCTGTTGTATTGCCGTGAAAATGGAAGTTCTAATTACCTCCACCTGATTCTCAGCATAGTGAAAGTAACTGTGGCTGTAAGAGGTGCAGTGAAGCCAACTGACCTCTGGAGGCAAAAGAGAGCAGTTTGCTGGAAAGTGAAAAAGCAGCATTTGTATTTTGAGTTGCATTTAACCTGAGTTTCTGTTTGCCTTTTGAAGCACCCTTGTTTGCATTATTATATGCCATGTGATGGAACATTTACCTTTTGCTTTAATAAAATACTTATTATAAAGAAACCCCACAACTACAGTTTCTTTAATTCAGAGTGAGAAGAACTGGAACTACAACTCCCAGCATTCCTGGGGGCAAAGGTTTCCTCCTTCCCTCACGAAGTACAGCGGCTGCTCATGTCCTTAACCCCTTGAGCCGGGCAGGGTCGCCGCAACACGTACTCACATAGTCCTGAGACTCATTCAAGCTGTCCTCTGGTATATGTTGCTGACACTCTCTCTCATTTCCTTCCTTCCACCAACTTTGGTCCTGGAGATGAGATTGGCTTATAGTGTTTCTTTCTCTTTCCCTCCGTTCCCACGACTGAGGTTGTTGCTTCCACCTCTGTCCGTGCTCACTCTCTCTCACTGCTTGTGAGTGTGCCTTATGTATCTGTCCCCGGGTTCCACCCCTTCTCAGCTGATCCCTATCAGGTAAATCAACCTCCATTCTCATGCTGGCTGGGTGTGTCTTTTTACCCTTTTTCCACGTGTGCTGTGGTTGCTCATAGTAACTATTTGACATGTTTTTGTTTACCTCATCAGGTTCTGCCTGATTTTCTCCGTTAATCTCCATTTCCTCTGGGTCCCCTGGGTTTACCTTGTGACAATATACAAAATTAAAAGTTAAAAGGGATTTTATATACTGTGGCAAGCACCTCACAGAGGGTTTTCAGATCAGTTTGTTGCCAGTCTCAGGTATTGTTAGGTTTTAAATTAAATGTGAAAAAGAATATTCTGCATTTAAAATATACAAGGAG
This sequence comes from Ichthyophis bannanicus, assembly GCA_033557465.1. Lineage (NCBI taxonomy): Eukaryota > Metazoa > Chordata > Amphibia > Gymnophiona > Ichthyophiidae > Ichthyophis > Ichthyophis bannanicus. The sequence continues at coordinate 840,949,558 of CM066031.1, forward strand.
AAGTGTTTGCATTCCAGATATCCCCCAACCTTTTCATGCAAAAGTATCAGTTTCATCATTTGAATGCCTGTTTTCTGCCATTTCGGCTTCAGCAATTGCAATACCCACACCAGCTCAAGTTTTGCTGTACTATTCTCAGAGCTTTCTTTATCACATTATTAAGCACTGCTGCTTTTGATACACTTTCATGTTATGCGTTTTCAATATTATTGAGTTGCTGCAAGAAAATGATGTTACAATGTATGTTGTATCTAGGGAACAGTACCAGAAGCTGCTTTTCTGATGCCCCCTATCTGTCTCAAATGGTTGTTGTCCATTGCCCTTAGTGGGATTACCTTTGCCCCATTCACACGAAAAGAAAAAGAAAAATTGGAGAATGAAGGGAAATTGGCTGATAGGTATGTCTAGTATGGCTGCATCCTTGCCTGAGGCTGTAATACATTATGATGGCACGGAAAAAAAACATGTGGGCTAAGAAAATGAGTACCCAGAGCCCAGCACAACAAGAGTAAAGCCAGGGGGAACCATACTCTGAACAGAAGTGCACAGAGAATGGACCCAGCTAAGAAACAGGTCAGGCCTGAAAGTGCACAGAAAATGGACCCAGCTAAGAAAAGACATGCCAGGCCTGAACAGGCCTGAGCAAGCTGGGCAAGTTAAACAGGCCAAACAAAGCTGGTGATACAAAGTGCTCATGAGCCCTGAAGACTACAGTGTCAGAGATTAATGAAACAAAGGGGATGGCAGGGTGTAGCCAAAATGACTCAACACTAGCAAGAATAAAAGCCATTAATATGTTAATAAGGGTGGATCCCAGGGAAAGAGGCCTCTGCAGACCCTACAACCTTTTACAGACAGTACAGCAACTTTTGCACATGGAACAAAACTTTTGTGCAGGAGTTGCTACAGAGAGTATAGGGCAGTGATGGCTAACCTTTTTGAGCCCGAGTGCCCAAACTGCCGCACAAAACCAAAGAATTTCCTCAAAGTGCCAGCACGTCATTTGCATAAGTGGTCTTATTTGCATAAATATTTGCATAATGTTACCATACACTAACTTTTAGTAAACATGTCTCTTAATGAGTGTATGGATAAAGAAAGACTAAAAGATTTCTACATTACTATAATCCAGTGCCAACCGCCAGGCACATTAGGAACTACTACAAACGCTGCCCATTTAGAACCCATAGCAAACCCGCCGTATCCTGACAGCATTACCAGGACTCACAAAGCACCATACCCTACCTATCAAAAGGCAACACTGCAAATATTAAACCAATACATTTCAGAGGATACTGGGGAAAGAGAACAAGTGGCAACGTCAAATAGGAATTTCCTCTTGTACCAAACAAAGCGCAGATGTTGTGATGATGTGAAGGCTGCAGAGCCCTTTAAAAGTAGAAAAAACTCTGAGATTTGTTCCCACAAGCGGGGGATGGGATCACAGAAGCACATTTCCCACAGAGAGAATGAAACTAAGGCACATAGAAGCAGGGTTAGCTTGAAGCCACACCCAACCTCTAGGACAGCTGCAAGCAGAGAGAGGGTGGGGTCAGAGAAGCAAACAGTTCACAGAACATATAAGCTGCGTCACACAGGAAGTGGGGAGGGAGATGAACAGGAGCTGGAGAATCAGCTGAGAGTTGATTCCAGAGCTTCACACACACGAGGACTAGGCACAGGACGGTGCAAAGGAAATTGCAATGCTAAAGGGAAGCTAGCAAAACCCCGAGGACAAAGTTTCTTTGAAGAATCAGCTGAGTGGGAGGAGGAATCAGGTACTGATCAAACGGTATGTGCTCATACACCAGAAAGACTGCAAAGAAGGTCTGTTCAAAGGCAGGACCGGTTGCAGGCTAGGAGCCAAAGAAAAAGGCCAGTAAACCAGGGAAGGAAGCAGGATTTAAAAGCTGTTAATTCTGTTAAACCCAGAAGGACTGACCACTACTTACAAGGCAAGTGCAAAGGGTGTAGGCATAGAAAGAACCGGCAGAGAAGCCTGGATTTTACCTCTGAATCAGAATATAGCAGTTCTAGTCTTGAACCTCCACACAGATATTATAGAAAGCCTGTTAGGAGGAGAGTTACTGCTAGTCAAGAAGCTTTTGCATTTCCTGATGAGAAACTATTAAGGGGGAGAAAAGCAAAAGGTTCAAACCCAGTTACAGAGGGGAACCGTGAGCTAAAGTGGAGAAACCTTTGTAACCTTCTGAAGAACATACAACAGGTTAAACCAGAGATTACCCCAAGTTCAGAGCCATACAATTCCCCAACAGAAATGGACGTGGACTGTCTCTCTGATAAATCAATGTCCTCTGCTGAATCGATGGATTGCAGTCTGTGTGTGTCTAATGTATAAAGCTTTTCCTTTATGCTGTATGAAACAAGTAAGAAGACGTCAGGAGTTCAGATATCATTGTATGCTTGGAAAGCAGACAAGTGGATAAGAGAAACCTCATGTGAAAGCCTAGCTAGTTTTATTGCTGCTGTAACGTCAGCTGAGAAAGCTAGTGGTTTAAAAGCTAAGAGGTAGCACTCTGAGTGATGTTTTAAACTTGAAGTCAGCAAGGAAAGTAAGGCTTTTCATATTGCCAAAGTTTGTGAGTAATGCACAAAGATATTTCTACTGCGTTTGTAAATACTAGAAAATACTGCTATCAAGGTTGAGAAGTTTATGGAAGAAATTCACCTTGCACATTTTGGAGAAGAATCCTATACTTTTGGTTGCATGTGTTTTACCTTTCTGGAAATTTGCCACGAATGATTTCCTTACAGAAAATAAAAATAAAAGCAATTTATGTTATAAATTGTCCTGTGCTCCTTCTATTCGGACTGCTAACAAAAGCAAACCACAACTACAATTAAGGAGGTGATCCACCGTCTCTCATCAGGCAGGTGTCTATACTAAATAGCACTATAAGTGTTCAAGCAAAGACAATCTGCCGTGCCACCCCTAGGGGCAGTGCAGTGAAAGCGGTGGAAGGCGTCACAATGTTAATGATGCACATTTCCCAGAGCTGACATATTCCAGTTAATAAATTCAAAATAAAGAGATATCTTTCTACCTTTTGTGCATTTTTTTTTCAGTTGCAATTGGTCCAGCCACCTTCTTCTGGTTTCTTCATGTTTTCTGCTAACTCTCCATCGTCTGCTGTCCATTTGTCCTTTCTTCTCTCTTCTAGTTTTTTTTCCATTCTCTCTCTCTCTCTACATCTGCTTTAACATACTAATCTTTCTCCTTTTGCTCTTTCCTCATTCCTATTTCATCCACACAAATTTTACCCCTCCATCCTCAATCCCCAATTACTCTCCCAATACCTGGCCAATTGTTGATTTTTCATCCCTCCTACACAAAATATTTTTCCCCTCTCCATTTTACTCTCCCAGCCCCATCCCATTCTAATCCTCCCCCAACATCAGCTCCCTTCTAGTTCCAGTCTCACCCAGCATCCATTCCCTTCTAGTCCCTGCATCAGCCCATTTCCAGTCCAAGTCCCTTCATCTGCTCATTTTCAATCCTAGCCCCCCCATCAGCCCATTTCTACTCATTTCCTAGCCCCACCATCAGCCCATGTCAAATCATAGCTCCCCTCCACTCAGCCCAATTCCAGTCCAAGCCCCCCCATGAGCCTACTTCCAGTTCTAGCCCCTCCATGAGTCCATTTCAATTCAAGCCCCCACCACAGCCCATTTCCAATCTTAGCTCCCCCCAACAGCCCATTTCCAGTCCTATCCTAGCTGTTCCATCAGCCCATTTTCAGTCCTAGCTCCCTTCCCTCACAGCCCATTTCCATTCCAAGCCCCCTCCCCATCAGCTATTTGCAGTTCAAGCCTCCCCTTCCACTCAGCCCATTTCCAGTCCTAGCAACACCCCAACCCATTACCAGTCCTAGCCCCCCGTCAATCAACTTCCAGTCCTAACCCCCATCACCCCCTTTTCAGTTTTAAGCCCCCCCTATAACCCTTTACCAGTCCTAACCCCCCATCAGCCCATTTCCAGTCAGCCCCCCATAGCCCATTGCCAGTCCTAAACCCCCCCATCAGCCCACAGCCCATTACCAGTCCTAACCACATCAGCCCACCTCAAGTCCTAACCCCTCCCCATCAGCCCATTTCCTGTCCTAGCCCCCCCCATAACCCATTATCAGTCCTACACCCCCATCAGCCCACTACCAGTCTTAACCCCCCCATAGCCCATTGCCATTCCTAAACCCCCCCCCATCAGCCCACTACCAGTCTTAACCCCCCCCATAGCCCATTACCAGTCCTAACCCCCCCATCACCCCATTTCCAGACAGCCCTCATCAGCTCATAGCCCATTGCCAGCCCTCATCAGCCCACAGCCCATTGCTAGTCTTAACTCCCCCCCATAGCCCACTGCGTCTTAACCCCCCTCCCCAGCCCACTGCCAGTCTTAACCCCCCTCCCTAGCCCATTGCCAGTCTCAACCCCCCTCCCTCCCTCCCTCCCTAGCCCATTGCCAGTCTCAACCCCCCTCCCTCCCTAGCCCATTGCCAGTCTCAACCCCCCTCCCCCCCTCCCTAGCCCATTGCCAGTCTTAACCTCCCTCCCTCCCTCCCTAGCCCATTGCCAGTCTTAACCTCCCTCCCTCCCTCCCTAGCCCATTGCCAGTCTCAACCCCCTCCCTCCCTCCCTAGCCCATTGCCAGTCTCAACCCCCCTCCCTCCCTAGCCCATTGCCAGTCTCAACCTCCCTCCCTCCCTAGCCCATTGCCAGTCTTAACCCCCCTCCCTCCCTCCCTCTCTAGCCCATTGCCAGTCTTAACCCCCCTCTCTCCCTCCCTAGCCCCTTGCCAGTCTTAACCCCCCTCCCACGGCTCATGGCAAGAAAAAAAAAAAAAGCTGCCCGCGGCCGCGGCGGCGGCATGGAGTGTCCCGCGGGGATCCCTCTGCCCGGCGGGACTCTCCCGGCGCTGCTCCGCCCCTCTCTGCCGGCTTGCAGAGACGCGAAGGGAGAGAGAGTCTCCCTCGCGTCTCTCTTAAGCCCGCAGGGGCAGATGGGAAATTTCCCATCAGCCCCTGCGGGCTTAACAGAGACCCGAGGGAGACTCTCCCTTCGCGTCTCTGCAAGCCGGCAGAGAGGGGCTGAGCAGCGCCGGGAGAGTCCCGCCGGGCAGAGGGAGCCCCGCGGGACACTCCATGCCGCCGCGGCGGCAGCGGGCAGCTTTTTTTTTTTTTTAATGTGCGACCTTCCCGCGTGCCAGCTGCAAGGCCTTCGCGTGCCACAGCTGGCACGCGTGCCATAGGTTCGCCATCGCTGGTATAGGGTATGTGTTGTTTTAAACTCACTGACGCAAGTGTTTCCATTGAACACTCTATCCAAGACCTACGTGATCTAGTTAATCATATTACTGACCCGTCCATGGGTCCTGGGTGGTTTATGAAGTGGTTCAGTTGGCTAGGGGGACTAAAAATCCCAGTGGTAGGGGTTCTTTTTATTTTACTGCTATGTGCCATTCTTACCATGTTGTATCCCCATTCTTCACCGCTTCATTACCACCACCCTTGACACCCTGGTAGAACGCAAGGCTGCTACCACTGTCATGGCCCTCTACAGCTTGCCTCCAGTAATACTGCCCTCTACCGCCTCTAGTGGTTGAGGTCTCACTTAAAAAGGGGGGAGTGAGGCAGCCATAAGGTTTAGCTGTGGGTAACCCTCCCCCAGCCATGAGGTTCTTACATAGGTGATCAGCTTGCAAAGAGAAGACATAAAGATTTCAGTAGGCACCCTTCCCCCACTCAGGTCTGAGCACAATACCCCCTTGCCCAGAAATCAGCAGACCAGAGCATACCGGTTTGGGCAGGTCACCCAGGCACCTTCCCAGGGTCTACTGATTGGTGGACAGAAGATACCTGAGACGAATGAGATTGTAGAATGAGTTAAAATTGTACTGTATATAAGATATTGTAGGCAATGTTCCCTCTAATTTTCTGTAGGCTGTGTGCGCATAAAATATCAGCTGTGCAGCTTTTGAAGGAAGGTTAAATTTTTGTGCGCCACATAATGACACTCGGAGTTAAATACTTTAAAATTTGACTATACATCAGAATACAGTATGTACATCACATTGATTGCACTAGAAAATATTGTAGAACTTGTGAAAACAGTAAATACACAACAACTTTTAAATTTTAAGATGTCTGTGTTGTTTTCTATCAGAATCAGAACTGTAATTTTTGTGCGTTCTGTTGTAAAGTATGTGCGCTCGCTCGGCAAGATGTGTGCGCGCGCACACGCGCACGGCTTAGAGGGAACAGTGATTGTAGGACGTCCTTCAGGGCTCAGATTTTTTTGTGGAGACGGCCGGCTCTCTGTCTGAGCCTGTGGCACATTAAAGATCCTGTTTGCATTCCAGCCTGTCTGTGAGTTTCCTTCTGTGGGTGAGTGAGAGAATAAGAGCATTTCTCCTAGGACAAGCAGGATGAGTCAGCCACAATAGGTAACGTCATCCGACGGCGCCGAGACGGAAGTACTCTCCATAGCTCAGAAGGGCTTTGCCCTTCTGAGCATGAGCCAACTGGCCCCACCCCCGGCCCGCCCCTTGCTAACCAGTTTCACTTCTTCCGCCTTGCCAGCAAGACGGACCTTCCTACTCTCCACAAAACTTTCAACTTATTAAATCCTAAGCGTATGTATCTTGCTATTTTTACCTAACAATTCCTAAGCATGTGTATCTTGATATCTAATTTTCTCAGAGCCTTGTACTTCTCTTGCTAAATTAATGTTCCAAGGCCCCCTTCTGAGCGGCCCCGACGGAACCTCGTTCCAGGGGACCATGTGCTCCAGTCTCAAATCTTAAGAAACTGCATCTGTTGCATTTGGTTTTCCCTTTTCTTGTCAGTATTGCATTACTTAAACGTGCATAAATTTTTCTGTCTAAGCTTATCTATTCCAGGGCTGCTCTTAAGCTCCTTACCAGACGCTCTCAGTCGGCAGAATAACTGTTCCTGCGCCCGTTTCCAACTGTGCCGCCGCTCCGGGTGTGCCTAAGGGCCTCCACCCCGATTGCAGGCTCATCGCCGCTCAGGTTGTGCCTAAGGGCCTCCAACCCCAGCAGCGAAGCTCTATATCTGCTCAGGTTGTGTCTAAGGGCCTCCAACCCCAGCAGCGAGCTCGGTTCCAGTGCACTCAAGGACCCTCCGGGTGAAATAAAAAGCCCTGCGGCAGGCTCTGTCCTTCTTCGCTCGTGGGTGAGCCATCGGGTCCGGCTGGAAAAGCCCTGCGGCAGTCTCTTCCTTCCTCGCTGGCCGGCCACGAGGTGCTCATGGCGGCGGCCATCTTGACTCTTTCGTCATAGGCTAAGCTCCTCCCACTGAGCCCCATTGGTCGTCATCATTCCTACTTGGAAGGAGGAGCCGTGCGACGGGCTGCTCGGCGCCGCGAAGATGTCCCAGCTCGGCGCATAGGTATCGGCAAGGACAGTGCTGAAATCCAGATGCAACAGCGGCAACATTGGACTGCCGTTTTACCTCGTACGATCACAAGGAGCGGCAGTGGGACTCCCCTTGGCTTCATTTGCTCTCAGCCAGCTGCTCTCTTATCAAGTATATACCGCGCAGGGGTGAAGACTCCCCGGCGCTACCCGACGGTGCAGAGAGGTAAAAGATACCCTGGCGATGACCCGACGGTACTGAAACGCCACGGAGCAGGTTGCTCTCTTCACGCAGGAAACATGTCTTTGGCGCATATCCCCGAGGCTGCATTCGGAGCGTCTCAATGATGATGCTAAATAGCCCAGCGCTCCAGGCCGGTCGCACTGTGCCCCTACCACTTGGAGCAGATGCACACATCGGTGGAGTCAAAGTGTTGCTGAGAGTGTTGCTGCCACTGCTGTAAGCCCGGCAGACGCCTCTGCGCCGGTTCAATCACCGCTCCCGCGCTCCCGTTCTAGCACTGGTCAGTGCATTAAAGCTGTCACATGTAGTGCAACGTTTTATTCCACTAATAATTAGTAACACTAGCCTTGGAGGCCCAGTATTGGGCTGCGGGATCACTAACACCCAAGGAAATCATGAGCACTATGTCCCTGCACCTCGGATGCGACAGGGGTCATGAGTTCGTTTCCCGAGTGGACCCATTTATATCATACAAAACCCTGAGCGCTCTGCCAGCATCTCCATGCCGGCACGATAAAAAAAAAATAAAAATCTTAAGAACATAAGATATGCCATTCTGGTCAGACCAAGGTCCTTCAAGCCCAGTATTCTGTTCCAGGTCATATGTACCTAGCAGTTCCACAAGGGACACAGGTTCCACAATGCTTGTATTGTTCAAGCATCGATATCCTGGGTCCCTTCTTAATAATGGCTTAGGGACCTTTCCTCCAGGAAGTTGTCCTAACCTACACTAACAGCCTTTACTACATCCTCTGGTAACATTTCCAGAGTTGATTACACGTTATCTATCCACTGCTGCGTGATCCCAGGCTAGCAGGAATCGTCAGTGGCCTGTGATATGGGGCCTTTTCTCTCCTACGACAAGCAGGTCTTCTGAAACAGCAGTGTAACGTATGGTTAAGGCACTGACTGATGGTGCAGGGGACATGGGTTCAGTCCCCCACGGGGCCTACTACAGAAGGCTGGCTGAGGCAGTACCTGTCAACCTGCGTTAGTCTCCCTCACACTTCACCGAGGCTCTCAAAGGAGGCAAAGATATTACGCCAGCCTAAACAGAGCTACAGCACAATGATTAAGACACTGACCAATGGTGCAAGAATCAGGGTTTCAATCCCCCACGGTGCCCAATGAAGAAGGCTCACTGAGGCAGTGTGTATTATGGGGATAAGTGCTGTAGGGGGCAATTTATTATTAGGAGTAGCCTAAGAGTTACGGTCACGGACCTAACAACCCCGAGGTGGACACAGGTGGTGCGGTGAACACAGACAGTGGGTTCTGGATCCTAAAGTGAGCAGTTCAAATCCCAACTGGGGCACCTGCAACCCTACTGGTAATTGGCTACCGTATCCCCAGGGATTCCATCAATGCCGTGCCACCCAATACCTTCGGCTGCTCGCGGACGCCCCGAGCCTCTCAGCTAGTATGGGGCAACCAGATCCCAGCCACGTCGCAAACGGAACCATGGCAGCCAGATTCCAGTCACGTCACGAATGGGACCAGCATCCTAACTACCAGCCCTGGTGGCACTACCTACCACCATCCTACCTGCTACCCTACCCCTGGCCAGCCGGCTCCCCGGCTTGCAGGATCCCCTTCAGGGAGGGGCTGATACTTTGAAAATGACATGAGAATACGTTACCATCTACCAGGCAATTAATGGACCTAGATACTGCCCCAGTGGATCGCACTTCTGGGACTTCACCTGCATCTCCTCCCAAAAGAGGACCCGACTACAGGCTCCTCGGATCCCCAGTCAGGACACCGGCGGCAACGCCTGCTGCACCCCTCTCGGCACTGTAGCTCGCAACACGATACATCCACTATCCCCAGTAACAAGCAGGGGTGAGTCTTCACATACGGCTACCGTCACTACCGACGGAGCCTGCACGGAAACGCTCCCCAGCGTCCAAAGGGTAAGTTTTCCGAGTGCCTGCCAGAAGTAGAGAAACAAGTGAGCACCCTCCTGCCAGGGGTAGTGAGTTGGCGTCTTACCCTTAGACAGACTGTCCCATACAGGACAGCAGTGCTTCCTTACCTGCCCTACGAATTGAAATTGCTGTGGCACCCGAGAAAGCCTTGCCAATCTAACCAGCTACGGTGAGATACACTCACCATCGCTCCTAAAGAATGCTTGCCGACCCACCTACAGCTGCACTTCCTAGAACATCAGGAAGCTCGAATGACTGCAGGGCATGACCAGCCATTCTTAAGCTCATACCGCATCGGGGAATGTTGGAAACATGCATAAGACAACCCTCATCTCTGTGGCAGCACGGTGATGCACCACTCACAGTGGGTCCAGAAGCTAAAGGTCGTGGGCTCAGCCACAGCTGGAGCAGAAGCCGCCAGTGTGTTCAGAAGCTAAAGGCCGCGGGTTCAAGCCCCAACTCAGCTGTTGTCCCTGCAACCCAATCCCCGTTCAATGATTCTGGGACAATAAGGCCTGCATCTATCAGACAGAGCAGAACCTCAGCACTATGGTTAAACTCGGACCAATGGTGCAGGGATCAGGGGTTTAATTCCCCTCACGGCTCAATTAACATGGCCAGCAGAGGTGTTATTAACAGGAGGCTCATTGTGGACCTCGCATCTTCTATTCATCCGCAGGTACCACCTAAGGGTCGGAGATTGGTACAATTTTGCCCGAAGAGACCTGCCTCCGCTCCCCCAAGGTTGAGGTAGCTAACAGATCGCTGCCCACCAGCATGTGGGGAAACACCTTCCACGTCTCGGTCTCCGCATCGCTCTCATTGCTGCCAAGGAGCAGCTATTCCCCGAATTGGGCCCCTACCAGTGGCAACACGATGGTGCAGTACACGCGGTGCAGTACACGCAGACAGTGTGTACAATCACAGAACGTCACAGAATGCCCAGTCGGGCTACTGCCAATACAGTCCACGTATTAATGGACCCTACTAAGCATCCAAGCCCTATCAAGGAGCGTGTAAGGGCAGGAAGGCAGACTCAAGCCCAGCCTTGTGAACCCCTGATTGGCTTCTTACGTTATGACCAACCCAAGGGCAGCACTTTAGTTAGCGTGCACAAATCTGATTTAACCATCTACACGCACCAAGGAAAGTGCGCCACGATCACAGGTCCCGACCTGGGCCGGGAGATGCAAACCATCACCCCACTACGCCGTATAGCGTTGCCTAAGCGGTGCCTAATGCCCTACACTTAGGCCCTTGATTGTATGTGACGATGGGATACCCCAGCCAGGACGATGTGATACCCCAGCCAGACCGACCACGGCCTCTAACACTATACAAAAAAACAACAACAACAACAAAAAAAAAAACCAGTCCGTGGGCTGACCACGAATTGATCACTCGCCACGTGGCGAGCACGAACTGCTACTGTTGCGAGGGGCACTACCTGCCCTCCCTCAGGCACCAGCGTGCTTCACTCCCTGATAGCAGCACGCACACACCCACACCAGGCATAGCCTGACCACTGTTGACAGATTGAATCCTCGTCGACAGGTTATGACCCTGACAGGGCCACCTACTACCAATGCAAACCTACCGCAGGCTTGAGGGGCATCTCTCGCAGATCTCGTAGCACAGACCTTACTGCTCGCTGCTACTATACCAACATAGGATATGCCATGGCCTAATGAGCCCACCAAACCCAGTCTGTTCTTCTAGGTGGCAAATCTAGGTCGCCATCACCTAAGAGTTATCACCTAAGGGCATGATCTTGTCCTTATCACCTATGAGTTACCACATGGCATGGTATAGGCCAGGGGTCTGCAACCTTTAAGACATAAAGAGCCACTTGGACCCGTTTCCGAAGGGAAAAAAAAAACTGGGAGCCGCAAAACCATTGCGACATTTAAAACAAATCTAACACTGCATATATTGTTTCTTACCTTAATGCTATATACGACCCCCTACTTTTCCTGTTAAAATATAGGTGTTTGGCCTATACTCGCCGTATAAGACTACCCCTCTTCCTTCGCACACCAAAAAAAATACGCCAGAAAATATCACAACAACAAGTAACAATATTTGATTTCAAAATTATGATGATTTTGTAGTCAAATCACTAATATGAAATAAAATTATTTTTTCTACCTTTGTTGTCTGACCAATTTATTCTTTGATCATGCTGGTCCCGATCTGAGGCTTCTGCTTTCCTGTCTTCTCTTAGCTCTCTTTCTGTGGTCTATGGTCCATCTGCCATTTCTTATCTCTTCTTTCGTTTTCTTCACTTCTTTCCATCAGCCTATTTCCAGTCCCAGTAACCCTCCCCAATATCAGCCCCTTTCCAGTCCTCACTCCCAGTACCTTCCAATGTCAACTTGCATTCCCATGATTGCCACTGGTGTCCATTTCCTTCCAGTCCCCCTCCTTCCCCACTGACCAGTCCCTTCTAGTACAAATACCATGGAAGCCCCTCTCAGATCCAGTTCCATTCTCCCATCCCCTCATATCAGCCCATTTGTAGCCTTAGCCCCCAGTTATCTTCCAGGGCCAGCAGCTCTATCCTCCCCTCCCCACAATCAGCCCATGCCCAGTCAAAGCCCCCCAATCAGCTCGCTTCCAGTGCTAATCCCCCCTCAACCACATTACCAGTGCTAGCCTCCCCTAATCAGCCCAATACCAGTCCTACCCCCCATCAGCTCATTACCAGTCCTAGCCTCCCCTAATCAGCTCATTTCCAGTGCTAGTCCCCTCAACCCCATTACCAGTGCTCCATCCCTCCATGTCAGCCCCCTCCCTCCCTCCCTCCCTCCCTCCATCCATCCATATCAGCTCCCTCCCTCCCTCCATGTCAGCCCGCCTCCCCAATCCCTCCATGTCAGCCCCCTCCATCCCTCCATGTCAGTCCCCCTCCCTCCATCCATATCAGCTCCCTCCCTCCATGTCAGCCCCCTCCATGTCAGCCCCCCTCCCTCCATCCATATCAGCTCCCTCCCTCCATGTCAGCCCCCCTCCCTCCATCCATCCATATCAGCTCCCTCCCTCCATGTCAGCCCCCTCCATCCCTCCATGTCAGCCCCCCTCCCTCCATCCATATCAGCTCCCTCCCTCCATGTCAGCCCCCTGCATCCCTCCAGGTCAGCCCCCCTCCCTCCATCCATATCAGCTCCCTCCCTCCCTCCATGTCAGCCCCCCTCCCTCCATCCATCCATATCAGCTCCCTCCCTCCATGTCAGCCCCCTCCCTCCATGTCAGCCCCCTCCATCCCTCCATGTCAGCCCCCCTCCCTCCATCCATATCAGCTCCCTCCCTCCATGTCAGCCCCCCTCCCTCCATATCTGCTCCCTCCCTCCATGTCAGCTCCCTCCCTTCTTCTGCAGCCGCGGCTCCCTGCCTCTTAGGGAACCGCGGCTGTGCTTTTAAAATCATCTCGGAGCCCTTCCTGTCTTGACAGGCTCCGTGCAGCATTGTCCCGCCTACAAAACTTCCTTTAGAGGCGGGACAATGCTGCACGGAGCCCGTCAAGACAGGAAGGGCTCCGAGATGATTTTAAAAGCACAGCCGCGGTTCCCTAAGAGGCAGGGAGCCGCGGCTGCAGAAGAAGGGAGGGAGCTGACATGGAGGGAGCCCATAACGCCACGTTTAAATACATCTTTACAACACTATTGCCTGTCACCGGGCGGGCAGTGTGCTCCGGAGCCGCGGCAAAGGTGAGAAAGAGCCGCATGCGGCTCCGGAGCCGCGGGTTGCCGACCCCTGGTATAGGCTGTGGGCCCTAGCTTCCCGTAGACCCATCAATCTCGGTTTCCTTCCTGCTGAAAGCACCTGTCAGTTAAAGACACTTGTCCCTCTATGCTCCGTAGACCCATCAATCTCGGTTTCCTTCCTGCTGAAAGCACCTGTCAGTTAAAGGCACTTGTCCCTCTATGCTCGCTCAATCCTAGCAATGCCCCTAAGTCGTCGCAATGCCTCTTTCACGCCACCTCAACTCCCACCTACATGCCATCCCACGCTTGCTTACAGTGACCAGCACTCTAATGCTCCGTAGTGAGTCTCCGATCTACACTACCCTCGTGGCTACTGGCCTGAAGCCCCGCTGCACTTGACCGCCTATGATCCGCATACTTCGCATCGTAGCTGTTGCACATGCGTGCTTCATCATCTGGGGGTTGCCCAGTATCGGCATACTTCACAACCGCAACTGTTTCGTTTGCATGCTGCCCGACTGCAAGCCCACAGGCTCTTCCTGAGACATGCCAACTGCAAACCCACATGCTCTAGCTGTGACACGCAGGACCGCGCGCTGGCTCCGATGAGGTTACCTCAGCCTCGTCCTTCCCCCTCCACCACAGCGCATGGCAGCTTGGGAGGCACCTATTGTGGCTGACTCATCCTGCTTGTCCTAGGAGAAAACGGAGTTACTTACCTGTAACTGGAGTTCTCTGGGGACAGCAGGATAAGTCAGTCACACATCCCACCCTCCTCCCCTGGAAGGGGGAAGGACTAATCCTCAGGAACTGGTGCCCGCCTCCTAGCGGCTAAGGCTCAGCTAGTGAAGAACTGGTTAGCTAGGGGCGGGCCGGGGGTGGGGCCAGTTGGCTCATGCTCAGAAGGGCAAAGCCCTTCTGAGCTATGGAGAGTACTTCTGTCTCGGCGCCGTTGGATGACGTCACCTATTGTGGCTGACTTATCCTGCTGTCCCCGGAGAACTCCAGTTACAGGTAAGTAACTCCGTTTTTCAGCTGCTTGGCTGCAACAGGCCCATCTCTGCAAAGTTAGTCTTCCTAAAGTCTAAGATCCTAACCTTTGAATGGATTCTAACAGCCGTCGTCCTAATACTGAACCACACCATCTGGTGATCACTGGATGCAAAATGATCTCCCACTACTGAAGTGTGCCCGTAGCTTTGTGTTTCGTTACAAGGCCAGAGATCAAGCCGCCGGAGTTTCAGTTGCTGGGAAAACGAAACTAAACGTGAAGTGATGGTCAGCGCTGCGAAATCGAAACTAGAGTGCGGCTAGAAGAGGCGGAGCTCCAGCAGGAGCGCAGAGAGAGAGAGAGAGAAAGAGGCGGCGCACTGAATCCGATCCAGCATCCACAGGCAAGCTCACGCCCAGAAGGATACACCCGGGCATCTAGCGCAAGTTTTCCTGGCTTCTTCCTAAGCGGACTCATCTTTGCCTCTTTATGGATCGGCTACAGATCTCGATCGGCTAAGCAGATCTGTCTGCAAGAGCAGGGAGGGACAATAAACGTCTTTCTGCCTGGTCATTCGGTGAAGCGCGCTTGCAGGTGAGTAGCATCTCCCTGTCCTGAGTCTGGGCTGGTAGCAGAAGGGCTCCTGGTTGCCCCTAGGGGATGAGGTTTTGCGGGGCGCTACTGGGGGCGGGGAGCATGTTCTGGCTGTCTTGTTCGCTCTGTACAACTTCTAATTGTCTAGAGTATGCGTCGATAGGATTAGCGTTGCTCGGATTGTTCGCTTTGTGGGGACTGAATGGGATTATTTGCCTGGCTACTGATGCTCTTTGCCAAGTGTGGCGAAAAGTGTAGGTGAATGGGCTCCTGAAAACTACGACTGTTGTGCGGCTGGCAAACCAATCGGTGTCTAAATACAATTTGTCCTAGAAAACTTAAAGGTATAAAGGGCTCTAGTAGAGACTATAATGTGATGTGGATTGGGGGCCATATAGCTTTATTTCCAGAAGCTTACCGGAGACGTTAGCTAGGACGTACCAATATGGAGGGGTCGTTGACAAGCTAATGCACAACCTCTGAAACCTCTCCTTAGGCACACCTAGTCAGCCAGCTTTCAGGATTTTTACCTGGATTTGTGGTAATTCTAAAAACCCGACTGGCTAGATGTACACGGAAGAGAGGGTTGATAAGCAATGCCCTAGTGAAGGAGGGAGGCAGGGTTGATGCATGATATTAGACGCCCTACATACGTTCAACCTTCTGCTCCCCCCTCCCGATTTTCATAGTTAAGCTTGATTATCCCAACATCGCCCAGCTCCGAACAATCCTGTGAAAACCCCCCGCATACATGGACATCATGCGTTCAAATATTAAACAGTGTTTGTGCGTGTGAAAATAACCCATCCTCTTTCCGGGAAAAAGTAACGACAATTCGGTTCTTTGAGTTGTCTGGCTCTATTATTTTGCTTTGATTGCTGCTGGTCTTTGCTGCCTTTCCCCCGAAGTTGCTCTCCTACGTGATTTGCCTAGTATGCCTAATATTACAACTCAACTTTGAGGCATGTTACCAGTGCATCCTCACAGCCATTCACTGCATTAAGATTCTTTGGGGGGCCTTTCCTCATAAAGTGAGACCTGTGTTGGAGGGTGTGGCCGCTTGACAGCCCATGACGATGTGTATGTAAACAAATCAGATCATTATGTTTGTAGAGTGCAAGTTGTGTAATTTATCTCCCAGAGAATAAAGCAGTTTGGAACCCTTTAAGCCTGAGGTCCAAGTTTGAGATTTTTCATCCAAAAATTGCATTTTTAGTGACAGGAGTTTGTCTTTCCCCTGAACCATAACTTGAGGCTCACTTGGATAGCTGATAGACCAGAGACTGAAAGAATGCTATAGACCAGTGGTTCTCAACCTTTTTTGTACCGTGACCCCTTTTACCATTGGTCAACTTGTGGTGACCCCCAATGATAAAATCAAATGCGTCTCTCTTCTTTTACCATTAACGCATTGTCGCTGTAATCATTTGTTGAATTATTAATATATTATAGGCCTTTGCAATATGTTTTTATTTATAAAATGTACTTATTTAAACCACAATAATTAATCACAATAACAAGTAACAATATTTGATTTCAAAATTATTATGATTTTGTAGTCAAATCACTAATATGAAATAAAATTATTTTTTCTACCTTTGTTGTCTGACCAATTTATTCTCTGATCATGCTGGTCCTGATCTGAGGCTTCTGCTTTCCTGTCTTCTCTTAGCTCTCTTTCTGTGGTCTATGGTCCATCTGCCATTTCTTATCTCTTCTTTCGTTTTCCTCACTTCTTTCCATCAGCCTATTTCCAGTCCCAGTAACCTCTCCCCAGTATCAGCACCTTTCCAGTCCTTACTCCCAGTACCTTCCAATGTCAACTTGCATTCCCATGACTGCCACTGGTGTCCATTCCCTTCCAGTCTCCCTCCTTCCCCACTGACCATTCCCTTCTAGTACAAATACCATGGCAGCCCCTCTCAGATCCACTCCCTTCCAGTCCCATTCTCCCATCCTCTCGTATCAGCCCATTTGTAGCCTTAGTCCCCAGTTTTCTTCCAGGGCCAGCAGCTCTATCCTCCCCTCACCACAATCAGCCCATTCCCAGTCAAAGCCTCCCAATCAACTCACTTTTAGTGCTAATCCCCCCTCAACGCCATTAACAGTGCTAGCCTCCCCTAATCAGCCCAATACCAGTCCTACCCCCTATCAGCTCATTACCAGTCCTAGCCTCCACTAATCAGCTCATTTCCAGTCATAGCCCCCCCCCCCATCAGCTCATTTCCAATGCTAGCCTCCCATCAGTCCATTACCAGTCCTACCCCACCCCATCAGCCCATTACCAGTCCTAGCCTCCCCTAATCAGCTCATTTCTAGTGCTAGCCCCCCCCCTCAACCCCATTACCAGTGCTAGGCTCCCCTAATCAGCCCATTACCAGTCCCAACCCCCCCCCCCTTGATCAGTCCATTCCCAGTCCTAGCCTTCCCTAATCAACCCATTACCAGTCCTATCCCCCCATCTGCCCATTTACCAGTGCTAGCTCCCCCATCAGCCCATTATAATCCTAACCTGCACTGTCTCTCACCTCTGTCCAGCATTTATCCCATCTGTCCAGTATGTCCCCTTGTCTCTCCCCTTTGTCCATGCCAGCCCCCCTCCCTCCATCCATCCATATCAGCCCCCTCCCTCCATGTCAGGCCCCCTCCCTCCATCCCTCCCTCCATGTCAGCCTCCATCCATCCATATCAGCCCCCTCCCTCCCTCTGTGCATGTCAGCCCCCTCCCTCCATCCATCCATATCAGCTCCCTCCGTCCATGTCAGCCCCTCCTCCCTCCATGTCAGCCCCCCTCTGTCCATGTCAGCCCCTCCGCCCTCCCTCCCTCCATGTCAGCCCCCCTCTGTCCATGTCAGCCTCCATCCATCCATCCATATCAGCCCCCCCCCTGTCAATGTCAGCCCCCCCCTGTCGATGTCAGCCGTGTTGCAGGTTCCCTGCCCCCTCATCCCCTCTCCCCATGTCTGCCTCCCTTCTAATGCAGCCGCGGCTCCCTGCCTCTTAGGGAACCGCGGCTGTGCCTGTAAAATCGCTGCGGAGCCTCCCTGTCTCTCGACGGGCTCCGTGCAGCATTATCCCGCCTCCAAAGGAAGTTCTTTACCATCTGTCCTGTTCTATCTTTCCACCTTTATCTCTCGCTCCTTTCCTATCAATTTTTGGTGTTCCTTTCTCCCTTTATTTTCTAGCAGTCCATTGCATTGTACACCGCCTTAACGCTTTGGTACAGGGCGGTTTATGAAATATTTCGAATAAAGATAAAGATTGTCTTGGAGATTAATATTAATTTTTGATGTCTCTGGATTGATTTCCTGCCTCAGCTTTTCTGGCAGGATCTCTCTCTGTTTTCTCATTCTCTGATCATGTCTCTTGTTTCTTTATTTGCCTTTCAACAAATGGAATGTTGGAAAGAATTATGAAAAATGGATTCATGTCTATCTATCGGTCCATTAATGGAAAATAGTTAGATTTAGCAAAGGCATGTTCAGCACTGGACACTTGGGGCCTGTGCTCTGCATCTCTTAAACACTGCTATGAATCTTTTTTCTACATTGATGCTTTATGCTGACAGAAGACCGGAGGAGCTGATTCTGCACTGCTGGTGGGCACCACCAGGCCTCTCTGCCTGGAAAGCCTGAAAGGTAGGGGTGCGTGCGTGCGTGCAGAAGGGGGTGGGTGAAGCATGGAGGTGAACATAAGGGAGAGAGCAAGTGGGGGGGAATGAGGAGGGGGAGGGGAGTGTGGTAGGAGATGGGAGTGGAGTAGGGAGGAAAAGCAAGTGGGGGTGGGGAGAAGGGAGGTGGCCAAATGAGAAAGTAGGGAGAGTTGAAGGGATGGGGAAGAGGGAGAAAGTATGGGGCCAGGTGGAATAGAATGAGATAAATATAACTTCAAATTTATTTTCAGCTTTTTTGACTTAAGAGTGAGATCCTATAATATCCTTCTTTCATACCCCCACATATCCATTTCAGTCCTCCTCTTTATGTTCAGAGCCCTCCATTGATGAGAACCTGCAAGATGTATACAAGCGGGTCCTGTAGTCACAGTTGTGGTCAACATTGTTGGCATCCTTGCAGTTCAACCCCTTTATATCCAATATTTCCCCCCCAAAAAGTGACCAGTGAAATGGCTTTGGACTATATATGCACACAGGCCCGTACCTAGCCCTGTGCGAGTGGTGCAGCCGCACAGGGCGCAAAGGCTTAAATGGGGCGCATTTTAGCTGTCTGCCGTTGCCTGCCACCGCCACTTTTTCTTCTCTCAGCGGTGGCAGGCAACAGAAGACGGCTAAAATGCGTCCCTTAAGCCTTCTCGCCGGCATACAGGGCCGTACTGAGTGTGAATCGCGCCCTGTGCAATTTTCACATTGGGCGCACACCCCCCCCCCCAGCGGGAGTGAAAAGGCACGCCCGATGTGCAAGTCGCCGGCATGCTAAGCAGATCTGTCTGCAAGAGCAGGGAGGGACAGATCTGCTTAGCATGCCGGCGACTTGCACATCGGGCGTGCCTTTTCTCTCCCGCTGGGGGGGGGGGAGGGGGTGTGCGCCCGATGTGAAAATTGCACAGGGCGCGATTCACACTCAGTACGGCCCTGTATGCACACACATTGGACACACAAAAGAATCAAATTAAAACAAGACCAAGTACAAAAGGAAATAGTATAAAAACCTGGGACATTGCCAGGACATGATTATTGACACCTTTATAAACAATTCCAATCAGTTTGAACAGAAGAGCCACATTCCCATTGTAGTAAAATTAGATGCACCTATGATCAATTGTCAGTACTCCCATGACTTGAATAAACCAATGAATGATGATTCTAATGTTTAAAATGGCCACATTCGCTCCCTGTTCTGTTTTCACAATGGTGACGACAAGAGAGCTGCCTGAGACTGTCAGAAAAGCCATTATCATCAAGCTCCAAGGGGGTACAAGGCCATCTCCAAAGACCTTGGGATTCCTGTGTCTACAGTTTGCAGTGTTATTTAAGAAGTTTTCTGCTCATGGAACTGTCAAGAACTCCCAGGACGTGGTGGGAAGAGGAACATTAATCCAAGAAGTCTTTGAATGTTAGTGCGAACTGTTGGAAAAACACCACGTACAACATCCAAAGAGCTTAAGGCTGACCTGGAGCAATTTGGAGTGGTGGTTTCAACTCGCACCATATGCCGCACATTAAACAAAGAAGGACTTCATGGGTGAAAGCCAAGGAGAACCCCACTGCTCAAAGACAAATATAAAAAGGCATGCCTGATATTTGCCCAAACCAACCTTGAGAAACCACAATCCTTCTGGGAAAATGTTCTGTGGACAGATAAAACCAAACTTGAGCTCTTTGGCATGCAGACCAGTGATACATTTACAGGCAAGAAATGAAGCTTATAAGGAAAAACACACTTCCTACAGTTAAATATAGTGGAGGTTCCATAATGTTGTGGGGCTGTTTTGCTGCCTCAGGAACTGGAAGCCTGGAACGTATTAAAGGAATCATGACGTCAGAGGACTACCAAGGTATTTTGGAGTGAAATGTACTACTTAGTGTCAGAAAGCTAGGTCCAGGTCGAAGATCATGGGTGCTCCAGTAGGATAGTGACCCAAAAACTATATCCAGAAGTACAAAAGAATAGTTATAAAGGAACAAATGAACTGTTTTAAACTGGCCAGCAATGAGTCCTGATCTCAATCCAATTGAGAACATTTGGAAAGAGCTGAAATCTGCCATTGGTAAAAGGAATGCTGGAAACATTAATGAGCTGGAACAAATCGCAGTTGAAGAGTGGGAGAAACTACCAGCAGACAGATGCATGAAACTTATAGATGGCTACAAGAAACATTTGGAGGCTGTCATCACTGCAAAGGGTTGTGCAACCAAATATCAGTGAAGGGTGCCATTCATCCTATCCAGGTCATTTTTTTTCTCAGAAATTACTATGTCTAAGTTGCACAGACGTCTATATATATTTTTTTTGTTGTATACCTTTTGAACATACTGTTAAACATTATGATGACATACAGTTGGGAATATTTCCAATTATTTCTCAAGATATTGTGCACAACATACCTAAAATGCAAGGGTGTCAATGTTGACCACAACTCTATGCAGGGATATCTCTTGATAGAGAGGGTGTCTCTGTATTAAAGGTTGCAACCTATCAGGGCCCACTGTGATCCATTTGTTCCTAGAGTGTTTGATTCTTTGTGGTAGTGGTGGTGAATTGTTTTCAATTTGTGCCCTAAGGGAGGTGCATTTCATTGTAGCTAATTCTTCCCTTCATAGTCAATTCTGTATTCATAGTAGATGTCTTGAGGCATACAGGGCAAGCTCTAAGGTTCCAAATGTTCTCCTTAGAATTAAGGCACCACAGCTATTGCATTGAATACATGACAGGTTGATTCAGAGTTATTATGCAATTTTAGCAAAAGGAGAAAAGACAGGCATGCCACTTAATTGAAGGGCAGATGACTGTCTATGATATGAAGATTATAAAGGCAAGTGCAGCTCTGGGGTGGGTGGGAGTTTAAGTGGCCAGTAGACCTTATATGAATTGAGGGTACACTTAGATTTAAGATTTAAAAAGGCTAGGCAAGGATTACAGACAAGCTAGTTTTTCCTAAGCTTCTAACCAATATTTAAGTTGTTTGCCACTAGACCTTAGGTCTAGAGGACTGAAAACAGGTAGAGATTTGCAGGAAAACACATTCTCTTCTGCAGAACGAACAAAGAGGAAAAGCAAAGTAGGTTGGTGGGATTTTTAGTGTGCAGCTTCTCTAACACACCACAGTGGCTACGTGGTATTATGAGGTCAAAACCGGTAATAAATAGGCAATGGAAATCTATATCAAAAATCAGTCAGGAAGTAAAAAGAATAGCTTAGCTGTGCAGATTCTCTTGAAGCAATGTTCCATGAGAGCCAGAAAATACTGAATCAAACTGTTCTGCCTGCTCAGGCTGGTGAAAGATGATGCCAAATGAATCTTCAAAGCCACCTCCTGCATACACCCCGAAACTCCCACACACAGGGCCAGCTCCAGAATTGGTACAAAGTATTGGTGCCCTAGACAGACCTTAAGGCTTACTCCCCCCTCACTGTCAAAATCTGTTTAGCTTTGAATGTCCTACTCTTTACTGCCCTCTAGCGGTTGGATCAGCCCTGCCCACACATGCACCTCCATCCCACCTACCCCCTCACCTAATACACAACTCATACACTATCCCATCCTTACATACTCCCCCCTCCCTCCCCTGGATCTCGACACACTCTCACATCACACACATACCCCTACATGCTTCCATGGTCACTTACACAAACTCTCCCACACCCTGACCACAAACAGAAACAACCACATACAACACCCCACACACTCCAAATGCCCCCTCACAATCCCACACCTCACTACACACACATAGCCTCCAAGACCCCTAACCTTGCACCTCCCCTATATAAACACACTTGTACCCTTCATGCACTCATACACCCTACACTCACCCAACACACATACACACACATCCCATACATTCCTGCATCCGTACATGAAGACAGGCATATACGTTCCCCAGCACACAGCTACAAACTCGCACCTATACTCCTCTACATTTAATGAAAATAACTAACATGGCTTCTTATTTCACATAGCCCATGCAGATGCCCAGACGCATAAAAGCATAGATACAGCCTCTCCAGTCTCTCTATCCATACCAACCACTAAGCCCCATATGCACACCTACCCCAGCTACCCCCACAGCTGTACCCACAAAGCTACACAGCCCTACTGCACATTACCCCCACACATAATTCCAACATATAAATATTGACTCCTGTGCCTACAAACCTCTACTGAAACCACACACACAAGCACTCTCTACTACTACTATAAATCATTTATATAGTGCTACAAGATGTATGCAGCGCTGCACAAACATATAAAGAAGAAGGTCTCTGCTCGTAGAGCTTACAATCTAAGCAAGACAAACAGAACAATACAAGGGGGTTCAAATAGGGAAGGAGACAAGGAGAACAAGGGATTAGGATCCAAATGCAGCCTCAAAGAGATAAGCCTTTAGCATGGATTTGAAGAGGGGGAGAGAAGAGACTTGGCGTAAAGATGGAGGAAGTTTTTTCATGCATAAGGAGCAGCAAGGTGAAAAGATTGAAGTCTGGAATTTGCAGAAGAAGAAAAGGGCATAGAGAGAAGAAAGCCAGAGGCGCAGTGGAGTTCACGAGGAGGGGTGTAGGGAGAGAGAAGAGAGGAAAGGTAGTGAGGGGAATTGGAGCGAATGCATTTATATATTTAGAAAGAGAAGTTTGAATTGGATATGAAAATGGAAGGGGAGTCAGTGAAGTGATTTTAGAAGAAGGGTTATATGAGTGTATCGGGGCTGGCAGAAGATTGGCCACGCATCCGACTTTTGGATAGATTGAAGAGGAGAGAGATGACACAGGGAGAATAGCAAGGAGGAGGTTGTAGTAGTCAAGACAGGAGGTGATCAAAGAGTGGACAAGAACTTTGGTAGTGTGTTTAGAGAGAAAGGGATGAATTTTGTTAATGTTGTCGAGAAAGAAACAACAGGTTTTAGCTTTATGAATATGTGTGGAGAAGGAAAGGGAGAAGTCAAAGATGACCCCAAGGTTGCAGGCTGAGGAAATGGGAAGAAGAAGAAGAGTGTTGTCAACAGTGATAAAGAAAGGAGGAAGAGGGGAGGAGGGCTTAGGGGGAAAAAAGAAGTTCAGTTTTAGCCATATTCAGTTTTAGGTGGCAGTGAGATATCCAGGCTGCGATATCAGATAAGCAAGTAGAGGTACGAGTTTGAAGCAAAGGAGAGATGTCGGGTGTAGATAGATTTGAGAGTCATCAGCATAAAAATGATACTGAAAGCCATAGGAAGAGATGAGAGTGCCAAGGGACTGGGTATAGAGACAGAAAATGAGAGGACCCAGAATAGACCCTTGAGGTACACCAACTGAGAGGGATGGCAGTAGAGGTGAAGGCTCTAGAACAAACACTGAAAGAGCGATTGGAGAGATAAGAAGAGAACTAAGACAGTACAGGGCCTTTAAAACCAAGTGAGAATAAAGTGTCAAAGAAAGAAGGAGGTGGTCAGCAGTATCAAAAGCAGCAGAAAGATCAAGAAGAATGAGAACTGGGTAAAGACCTTTTGGACTTTGCGAGGAACAGATCACTGGAGACTTTGGCAAGTTCTGTTTCAGTAGAATAAAATGGATGAAAACCAAATTGAAGTGGATCAAGGAGGGCTTGAGAGGAGAGAAATTTGAGACAGCGGTGGAGAACTGCACGTTCAAGAATTTTGGAAATTGAGAGAAGGGAGATGGGTCAATTAATTAGAAGGACAAGTAGGGTCAAGTGAGGGTTTTTTGAGGCGAGGAGTGATTACGGCGTACTTAAAGGCTGCAAGGAAGGTTGCAGTGGAAAGCGAAAGGTTGAGAATATGTGAGATGAACAGGATGACAGGAGAAAATGGAGTTGAGGATATGGGTGGGGATAGTATCGGAAGAACAGGTAGTGAGTTTTAGAGGAGGAAAGAAGAGAGGTTTCTTCAACAGAAATTTTAGAAAAGGAAAGGATGAAAGGGTGATAGAGGTTGAGGGGAAACATTTGTAATGGAGAGGGTGAAGAAGATTTAGTGCACTTTGCATTGGAAATAGTCTGCTAGGGTTTGGACAGAGAGAGAAAGAGGGATTGGAGGTGGAGGTACCTTAAGAAGACAACCGAGAGTAGAAAAGAGACAGCAAGGATTAGAGGCAAGATGGTTAGATGGAGAAAATAAGTTTTGTTTAGTGAGTACAATGGCAGACTGTAAAGAAGAAGGCATGAAGTTGAAGCAAAGAAAGTCAGAGAGAGAGCCAAGTGAGCAGGCACAAGAACGTAGATAGCGGGTAGTTGAAGACAACCAGGGCTGAGGTGAGGTGCACCTCATTGGGCGGAGCAAGGGTATCAAGAGTAGAGGAGAAAGCAGTATTATAGGAAGCTGTGGCTTCATCAACAGATTTAGAGAACATAGTGGAAGAGAGAAGAGATGAGACAGTAGTGGATAGTCAGTGGAGCAATAGCATGAAGATTCCTAAAAGTTAGGAGATGGGGGGAGTAATGGAAGAGTGAAACTTAACAGGTGATGGTCAGATAAAAGAGCGGAGGTGTGGAAATTAGATGGTAAACAATTAGAGTAGAAAACTAGATCAAGGCAGTGACCAAGTTGATGTGTGGGGGGCAGAAGAGCAAAACTGGAGGTTGAAAGAGGAAGTATGGGAAAGGAGCTTGGACGCATAGAGGTCAGAGGGGTTACCAATATGAAAACTAAAGTTGCCAAGTTTAAGGGAGGGGAAGAAGGATCTAGGAATAAGTAGAGCCAAGATTTAAAATCAGTGAGGAAGATAGAAGGTGACTGTGATCTGGAAAGATAGGGGATTAAGGACGGATGTAATGGACTTCAAAAGAGGGAAAGGTATGAGATTGATGGAAAAGGAGGGGTTGCAATTGGCAAGAAGGAGAAAGCAGAAACCAAACACCTCCACGTGGCTATTGGGACGAAGAGAGTGGGAGAATTGATAACTGCTGCTTTCTATTTTCTTTTCTATTGGAGTTCACTCTGCCTACTTTGTCTCTTTCTTTCAGCAGTGCATGTTTTAATAATACTTTCCCTTCCTGCTCCCTTCCTTCTTCTGCTGCTTCTTGTCTCCTCTTCCTATTCTTCCTGCATACTCTCATTTCCCCATTTGTTTGCTTCATTCTTAAGTGCTTTCTTCTTCATTCCTTCTACAACCCCATTTCCTCATGTAGAGTCCTCTTTCAGCCCCATCTTCACCTTCTGTCCAGTTTTATTTCTGAGTTCTTGCTATGTCGCTTTCCAGTAATGATCACAACGGTTTATAATGGTAAGTTAATAAGAAAGCAATAGAACATTAATATAAGAACAAGGAGCATATGAGGGGAGAGTATTTTAAGGTGTACTATTTTGAGAGGTAAAGATTGAGAGACAGAGTAGAAGGTGAAAAGAGTAGGGTAAAATCCTAAGGGAGAGAAACATAGGAAGAGGCGGCGAGGTGAGGAGTGAGAGGGAGTAGGAGGTATTGCCCTCTTTCTTCTTGTTTTTGTGTTTCTGGTCTCTTTCTTTATCTTCTCTCTCTCTCTCCAGCCCTCTCACATCCTGCATCTTATCTTTTTTCCTTTGTCTCCGGTGCATCACTCTCTCCCTCTCCCATCTGTTTTATTTGGGGTAACTATTTTCTGACAGAGGATGATGAAGAGAGAGTATACTCTCTCTTTATCATCCTCTATAAATCTATATATAGACTTTGTGTAATAAGTTCTTTGTGTAATAAATGTTGCTACTATCAGCTAAACTATGCAGTGCTCGCATAAGAACATTCATGTTGGCTAAGCCTCCCAAGGTCCACAACTTTCCAGTAGTTGGACGCTCCTGGTGGTAATCACTGGCCAGGTGCTGCTCACAAACTTTCCTGTGGTACACCGTCCTAGGCACTGCTTGTAAGTCTTCTACTAGGTGACTTCGAAGGTAGTGCTAGAGTCCCCTTGATTTCTAGAGCTTGCATTTCCATGGTGAGTCTTCAGTTTCATAATCAGAAATTGGTGGGAAGGTTCAGCAGTGGAAATATGCAGAAATAAATAGTGGAATGGCATAGAAATGTTACCTACATAAGATATGCCTTACTGGGTCAGACCAAGGTCCATCAAGCCCATTTTCAACAGTGGCCAATCCAAGTCACAAGTACCTGGCAGGTTTCCGAAGAGGTACACAGGTTCCACAATGCTTGTCCTGGGGCAAGCAGTAGATTTTCTGTGTCCTCTTTAATAATGGTTTAGGGACCTTTCCTCCAGGAATTTGTCCAAGCCATTTTTTAAACCCAGCTACACTAACAGCTTTTACTACATCCTCCGCTAACAAATTCCAGAGTTTGATTATACATTATTATACATTGAGTTTAAAAAATATTTTCTCTTATTAGTATTAAATGGGTTGCATTTTAGCTTCATTGTGTGTCCTCTAGTCTTTCAACTTTTTGATGGCATAAACAACCAAACTACATTTATCCGTTCCACTCCATTAATTTATAAACCTTTATCTTTATCTTTATTAAAACATTTGATCAACCGCTACTGCCGAAGCATAGAGCGGTGTACAATAAAAACGTTTCTACTGCAAATTATAGAAAAGAACGCCATAAAATGAAAGGAAAGTAAAAAAACCACACATATAGATAAGATTACATAATCAATTAAAGAGACCTAACATAACCTACTAAAACTAAAAAAGGGTAACAACAACAACAGACATAAAAACACACACCAGCAACGGGGGAACAACTTCAGGGAGGGGGACTGGGAGGAAGGTCAAAAGCCTGAGTAAACAGATGTGTTTTGAGTAATGACTTGAAATGAGGGTAGGAGGATTCTAATCTGAGGGAAGATGGTAAAGAGTTCCAGAGGAAAGGGCCGAGAAAGAAAAAAGCGGAATGACGAGTCTGCTCTAACCGGGCTTGTGACGGAGAGGGGAGCAATAAACGGTTAGTGTGAAATGACCGAAGTTGGCGGTAGGGAGTGTGAAGAAAGACCAGATCTGCTAGGTATAAAGGTTGGCCAGTATGAAGAGCACGGTGGAGCAAAATAAGAAACTTATATTGATAACGAAAATGAAGTGGAAGCCAGTGCAAACGAAAAAGGAGGGGAGTGACATGGTCAAATGACCGAGAAAAAGTGATAAGGCGAGCTGCAGTGTTTTGGATAAATTGTAATCGTTTAAGCTGATATTTAGGAAGATTAGCTAGAAAAACATTGCAATAGTCAAGCCTACTAACCACCAGAGCCAAAACCAAAGTGACCAGGGAATCAGAAGAAAAAAGGGAACGAGTAGCCCGAATCTGCCGAAGGGTCACAAAAGATCGCCGAGTGAGAGAAGCAATGTGCTCATGAAAAGAGAGTGTAGAATCAAGA
The DNA here is from genome assembly GCA_033557465.1 of Ichthyophis bannanicus. Taxonomy (NCBI): domain Eukaryota; kingdom Metazoa; phylum Chordata; class Amphibia; order Gymnophiona; family Ichthyophiidae; genus Ichthyophis; species Ichthyophis bannanicus. Next base: position 840,977,378 of record CM066031.1, read on the forward strand.
ATAACCCCCAGATAGCGGAAGGAAGAGACGAGTGGAATAGGAACCGAATCAATCATAGGAGAAACTGAGGGACAGGAACCGCTAAGAGATACCCACATAGCCGTAGATTTTGAAGGGTTTAAGTGAAGAAAATTGTGTGAAAGCCATGAAGCAACGTGGGACAGACAAGCATTAAGTGGGGTAATATCCAGAGTGAGAGGAGAGACATGACATAGTAAAATAATGTCATCTGCATAGATATATGGAGACACCGAAAATTGTTGAATAGCCAGAGGCAGTGGAGCAAGAAAAATATTAAATAATAGGGGTGATAGAACTGAACCTTGTAGAACACCACAGAAAAGAGGGAGAGCAGAAGAAGAGTGCTTACCCGCGTGCACAGTGAAAGAGCGGGCAGTAAGAAAAGAGCGGAACCATTGGAGAACAGCACCCCGCAACCTAATATCAAACAGACGTGAAAGAAGTGTCCGGTGGTCAATCAGATCAAAAGCTGCAGAAAGATCCAAAGAAACAAGAAGAGTAAGACCACCACGATCGTGAGCAACGTGAATTTCATTAAGCAGTGCCAAAAGAACAGTTTCAGTGCTGTGCCCATGCCGAAAACCTGCCTGACGAGGATGGAGAATATGCGTAGCTTCAACGTGTGAGTTTAATTGCTCAAAAACAACGCGCTCGAGGAGTTTCGCCAGAAACGGAAGATTAGAAACTGGCCTCCAATTAGATAAGGTAGAGGGATCTAGAGTGGGCTGCTTCAGAAGGGGACGGACGACAGCAGATTTCCACAAAGACGGGAAAAGACCAGAGGACAGACTAGAATTGATAATTGTAGTAAGAATTGGGATAAGTTGTAAAGAGGGTTCAGATAACCAAAGAGATGGAATAGGGTCCAGTATACAAGTCGTTTTGCGGGATTTCAGTAACAACTGTAGGACCTCCGCGGACGTGACCAACTGAAAAGAAGTCCAAGTGTGAGCAAGAGCCTGGTTAGGTGAAGAAAAGGGAGAGAATGGGAAAGAATCGGTGGACAAAGTAGGAGATCCTGCCGGGGAAGCAGATGCAGGGGATAACGGCAATGGAGGGGAAGGGTTCGAAAAAGAAGCCCGCAGCTTATGAATTTTATCTGAAAAAAAGGTGGCCAAAAGTTGAGGATCTGGTACCCGAGATGGTGGCCCTTTGCAGGAACTAGAAGAGGAAAGTCCACGAAGGATAGAAAAAAGTTGTTTGGATGAGTGAGCAGCTTCCGCAATCTGAGCAGAGTAGAAAGTGCGTTTTGCCATCTGAACTGCCACTCGATAAGCAGTAGATAACTGACGGAACCGTAGTAACAAGTCAGGAGAGGGATGAGTAGTCCAATGACGTTGTGCCTGGCGGAGCTGAGACCGCTGCAGGCGTAACCTAGGGTGATACCATTGTGAATGCTGTACAGAATGTTTCCCAAGAACAGAACGGAGAGGCGCCACCTCATCAAGCGCACTAGTAAGCAGTGAGTTCCAAAGTGAGGTCTGACAATCAAGGGAGCATGAAGCAAAGTCCGATGGGAACAGCACAGAGGCAGATGGAAAAGCCTTAAGGGTCTCAGGAGTATAACGACGACGCAAGGAGGGGGGGGAAGAAGGTGCAGAGGCAAAAGTCAACACAGATGATGTGGAGGAAATTGAGAATAATACACAGAGATGGTCTGACCATGGAACTGCCACCAAAGTGGGAGGGGAAACTGTAGGCAACAACGTGGGGGATGAAAGAACCAGATCTAGAGTGTGGCCTGCTACATGCGTGGGCCCAGAAACATGTTGGCGAAGAGAGGCATCAGATAAAAAATTCAAAAACTCACGATCTTTTGATCTGGAAGGGTGATCCACGTGGACATTAAAATCACCAAGGACTATAAAATTGGGAAACTGTAATGCCAGATCCGAGAGCACTTGCAGAGTTAAATCCCAACCTGCAGTGGAGGGAGAGGGAGGGAGATAAACAAGCAGAAAATAAAGTGGGGAGGAGGAGTTTAGACGAAGAAAAAGAGATTCAGGGAGGGGGGTCGAGGGAAAAGAAATTTCCTCAATTGCAATGGCAGAACGATGAAGCAGGGCCACTCCACCCCCACTCCTACCTCTCCGAGACATAGAGAGCGCCGAATAACCAGGCGGAAGTGAGCTAAATAGAATGGGCTCGTCGCCCTCCTTCAACCAGGTCTCTGTGAGGAAACAAAGATCAAGTGAATGTAAAGAGACAAGATCCTGAACCAGTAACGATTTTGCCAGAAGAGAGCGGCAGTTTAATAAAGCTAGCTTGAGTGTAGGGTTGCAGACAACTGCGGTATGCCCTAAAGAGAAAGGAGGAGAACCCGACCGAGGTAAAGTAGGCAACATGTGATCAGGTTCGAGAGACAACGAGCGTGAGAGCCCGAGAGGACAGGGAACCGAGGCGGATAGCGCCGGCCCCAAAGAACAGGAATAGTCGCCATAGAAAGAAAAACAGAGCAATAAAGAAACACCCAAAACAGAGGAGTGAGATGTTGAAAGGTTCGAGGCCTACTTCGGCAACACGAATAACGAATCCTGCTAGACAGCTCCTTTAGTAAACACCAAGATAAAGTCAGCACAGAAATCACAGCATGCGCCCCTCGCTCGCCCCAAGGAGCGCGACCACGGAGCAGGACCTGCTCCTTGGTCGCGCTCCTATCTACTCCAGGAATAAGCAGGAAGCCAGTCCTTACATATGGGTGATGCCAATGCCGACGGAGCCCGCGTGGAAGCAGCTCCCCAACTTTAAAAGAAAGCCTTTGGGAGATGCACCACGCATGCGTGGTCCCCTTCCCACCCAAGGGTACAATCTTGCCTCAGTATCTCTTTTCTGCGGAGCCCTTCGGATGTTCAGTTTACTTTGGAAAAAGTGTGACTTTTGTTACATTTTGTCCGGTTTGCATACCGGTTCCTTCCACTCCTGAGTCCGCTCACCTCGGTGTCGCTTCTTGGGTCTATTCATTTGGATTTTTCCCCTTTTTCATTGAGGTGTCCCTTGACCGGCATTTATGCCCTTTTTCAGCCAAAGGCCTTGGACCCCTGCTGGGCGGCAGGACTCCCTTTTTCCGATGGCCTTCAGTGGCTTCCAGAAGTGTGATCTGTGTGGCAAAATATCACTCACCGACCCACACGACTGCTTCCTTCGATAGAGCATAACGATTCAGACTGCAAACTCTGCAAAACTATGGCTTTAAAGAGCCGTCAGCAGCAGGAAAATTTTTTTCAGAAGTCCGACTCTGTGCTGGAGTCTCCAGCGACACCACGCTCCAGGACCCCATCCGATACCTCAGTGCCCCACAAAGCCAGATCCTCTTCGGAGTCCCGCAGCTGCGGTTCCTCCGAGTGGAAATCCCCAGAGGTGGAGCGCAAGAAGAAGAAACCCTTGAAGACCACATTGGAGGACAGGTCTGGGAAGAAAGGGAAATCCTACCCCAGGCCCCGTAGTCCGAGGCATGAGTCTGAGGAGTTGGAGTGGGAGCAGCTTTCCAAGCTGCCCTGCAGAGTCATCGGCACCCGTTGACCGGCCTCAGACCTCCAAGGCCTACCCCTTGACAGTACAGGCACTGGGCCCAAAGCCCTCCGTGCCTGCATTGAAGCCAACTGGTATGGAGACCAGAATGGTGGCCTTTAGAGAGCATTATATCTGCCCTCATTGCCATGCAGCAGGAGTTTATGTCCGACTTGTCTGGTTCATCCATCCCGACAATGGGAACCTTGACATCGAGGGCTTCCCCGGACATTGAGCCAATCCTCGAGCGCCACCAGCCTTGAGAGAGCCTCCGGCACCGGACTAGGTCCCGGTCCCGATCCTTGGCCCCGGCCCCGGTCCCGATCCTTGAGACACTGGTCCTCTCTGGCAAGTGCCTTTGGCTTGGACCGCAGGTCCTCCAGAAGTTATGGACCACCTGGAGTGGACCTCGACCAAGGAAAAACATGTGGCATCAGACTCATATGGACTTTGAGTCTGAATGGAAGACCAAAGATGAAGAGTCCCCTGATATGAGGCAACACTGAGATGTGCCCTCGGACCCGTCTCCCCCGATGCCCCAATGCCGTTCCCCACCCGAGGACGTAGTTTTTTCTCGATTTTTGTGCGGGACATGGCCAAGGCTCTTACTATCAAGACCAAGACCGATGAGGTCCCGCGCACTGAGGCACCTCCTAAGGAAATCCTTACGTACCGGTGCCCCTGATACTCTACCGCCTCCACCTCTGGATGTGGGAAACACTGGCATTGGTACCAATTGTCAGTAAGCACCTCAACATCATGTACCGGGTATGCCAAAGCCCTGGGTTCCGGAAGACTCAGCTTCTCCACAACTCCATGTGGAGTGAGCCATGCGCCGGTTCAGAAGTAAAAAACAAAAAAAACAAAACGGAACTCTCATTCGTCAGTGCCACCCAGCAGGGAGGCTCAAACCCTCAATGCTCTTCACCGGAAGGCCTTTCAGGGTTCGATGCTAACTTGCGGCATCCAGTTTTACCAGCTCTATACCTAAAGGAACTGTCAAAGGAACTTGGATTTTCAGCAGGCCTCAATTGGGAACCCCTACAGAGGTTTAAGACTCTGACCTTGGTGGTAAAAGAATGCTTGAAGCTTTTTTCTCGAGCAGCCTACGACAACTTTGAGTCTTTGGCCAGGGTGGTCACTACAGGCATCAGGGCACAATGCCAAGCATGTCTGCAGTCATCTGACCTAGAGCAATAGATGCAGGACAAACTGATTGACGTCCCCTGCATAGGAGAGAACCTGTTTGGGAAACCCATGGCAGACAAGGCTGCAGAGATAGAAACAGAGTTCCTGATGAGAACCAGGTTCTCGAAGAAGACCTCGATGCAACTCCGGAAGAAAGGCTTCTTCCGTGAGGCTTTCTCGGCCCCTCAACAGTGTTGGCAACAAAACGGCCAGGGATATGGTCCCTGAAAGCAAGAGGCCACAAAGTCCCAGGCACCGGTCCTGGACCAGCCTAGGGGGGAGCTTATGACTGCCTGGGCACAACCTTCTCCCTGCCCCCCCCCCCGGGGTTCTCTGCAGCCCACAGGGGGGGTGCCTAGTCCTGTTTGCCCATGGACAGCCATCACCACCGATATCTGGGTGCTACAAGTGGTCAGGGAGGGCTACCTCTTCCACCTACAGTGGGTGCCACCCTCATACTTCCCAGGAGAGCCCACCAGATTCTCCTTCACCAGACCCTGCTTCTCACTGAGCTAGCAGACCTAATCCTCCCAAGAGGATAGGGGGCCTCAGGCCCATCCTGGACCTGCGAGAGCTCAACAGTTTTCTGGTCAGGGAGAAGTTCAAGATGCTCTCACTTGTGACACTGCTGCCATTCCTCCAGCAGGGAGATTAGGTCTAAGGAGCAGAGCCAAAGGATGCCTACACACACATCCTAATCCATCCCAGCCACAGAAAATACTTCCGGTTCGTGGTGGGTGGACATCACTACCAATACAAGATGCTGCCCTATGGTCTGGCCTCATCAGCAAGGGTCTTCACAGAGTGCCTCACGGTGGTTGCAGCTCCAAGAGGCCTTAGTCTTCCCTTATCTTGGATGACTGGCTCATAAAGGAGGACACAGCTGCAGAGGCACAGTACACCACCGGGTGCACCATAATTGCCCTGCAGCACCTGGGGTTCATTATAAACTACCCCAAGTCCCACCTCACTCCGGTCCAGCACCTAGAGTTCATAAGGGCACAACTATGTTTATGTTTATTAAAAGATTTATTATACCGCCCAAGGCCAAAGACATCTGAGCGGTTTACAACAAGTAAAAGCATTAAAAAAAAAAAACCTTAAAAATACAGACTGCTAAGAAGGAAAGGAACGCCATTAAAAATAGGAAAGACTAGAGAAAAAGGCAGAAAAAGACAACGGACAAGGCACACATCAGCAGGAGGAAGGAGAGGGAGACATGACTATGGGTGGGAGGTTAAACGCCAGACAAAAGAGATGGGTTTTGAGTTGCGCTTTGAAAGACTGGAAGGACTCTTCTGCACGGAGGAAAGGGGGGAGCGAGTTCCAGAATTTAGGGCCCAAGAAGTAAAAAGCAGAGGAGCGGGTAGATTCAAGGTGAGCCTGTGAGGGAGAAGGGAGGGACAACCGGTTAGTGTGAATAGAACCGAGCAAACGATGAGAGGTGCGGAAGTGGATCTGATCAGCGAGATAGAGAGGGATACCCATGCGAACCACCTTATGTACAAAGGTGAGGATTTTATACTGGACACGAAATGGGATGGGTAACCACTGCTGCTGGAGAAGAAGAGGAGTGACATGGTCATAGCGAGAAGCATAAGTGAGAAGACGAATGGCAGTATTCTGGACACGCTGAAGACGAGAGAGTTGGGACCGTGGGAGACCAGCTAGGGAGACATTACAATAATCAAGACGGGACATCACAAAGGAAAGGAGGAGTGTGGCCAGGGCAGAGGAGGAAAGAAAAGGGCGCACAGCCCGGAGCTGTTAAAGGGAAAGAAAAGAACGCTGGACTACTGATGAAATATGCTCCTTAAAAGAAAGTGCAGAATCAAGAACAACACCAAGGTAACGAATAGAGGAAACAAGAGGAATTGGATGGGAGGAAAAAGAGGGAGCACAGGTGGGGGAGGGGCTTCCAAATGTGAACCAAATAGCAAAAGACTTAGCTGGGTTTACGTGAAGAAAATTGGAGGAGAACCAGGAGACAACGGCAGAGAGACAAAGATTAAGAGGGGAAAGATCAGGCGTAAGGGAATTGGTATGATGTAATAAGATGATATCGTCGGCATAATAATATGCCGAGATACCAAACTGCTGGATTATGAGGGCAAGAGGGGCTAGGAAAACATTGAAGAGCAGAGGGGCAAGAACAGACCCTTGGGGCACACCACAGGAAAGAGGAGTGGAAGTTGAAGAAGAAGACCCGGTTACAACTGAGAAGGAGTGACAGGAAAGAAAAGAATGAAACCATTGGAGAACCACCCCGGAGAGACCAGCATCCTGAAGGCGAGCAAGAAGTGTGCTAGAACTAGATACTCTCCAGGCAAAAGCCTTGCTCCCTCAGAGATCAGAATGCCTCGGGGAGTTGGCCGCAGAAGTGCACCAATGCAGGACGCTACCTGCTTAGCTTCTACTCCGCCTGTTGGGACACATGGCCTCCACCGTTCACATGACCCCATATGCCTGCCTGCATATGAGGGCAGCCCAGTGGTGCCTCCGCTGCCAGTGGACACAAGCCACAGGCAGGCTTAGGACCAGAGTGAAAGTGACCCGTCTGCTGGCGGACTCACTTGGATGGTGGCAAAGTCCATGTCACCTTCAGGTTGGGCTGCCCTTTCAGGCACCCACCCCCCCAGAGAGTCCTTGCTACGGACGTCTCCCTACTGGGTTGGGGAGAGCATTGGGAGTGTATTGTGAGGGCCTTCAGATGCAAGGCTGCTGGTCCCAGGAGGAATCCTGGGTGCACATCGACCTGCTAGAGTTCCAGGTGATATTCCTGGCTCTCAGAGACTTCTGTCACCAGCTGCAGCACTACCTGTTGCTGATCTAGACAGACAACCAGGTCACAGTGTTCTACGTGAACAAACAAGGGGGAAGAGGGTCGTACCCCCTCTGCACCTATGTGACATGCAGGGGGATGCTTCAAAGAGCAGACCTGGTGGACAAACTGAACAGAGTCCTCCAGCTGCACGAGTGGCACCTGGGTCCAATAGTAGTCTTCCGGCTGTTTCATACCTGGGGCATCCCCTCGATGAACCTGTTCGCCAGCCCAGACAACATGCAGTTGCCCCAATTCTGCTCTTTCCAGCCACAACCGTCCCTGCTGGCAGTGGATGCGTTCCTCATATCATGGATGGAAGGCCTCCTGTACGCCTTCCCACTGACACTGCTGGTCGCCAAGACCCTATTCAAGGTCCAGCACGACAGAGCATCACTAATGCTGATAGCTCCATGGTGCTCCATGAAGCTGATGCTGGTTCCTACTGCTTGTCTCCCTATCAGTGGTGTCGCCAATTCCCCTGGGCCAGGCCTCGGGGCTACTCTCACAGGAGAAGGACTCGCTCCTACACTCCAAACCAGGGTCCCTGTTAATTACAGCTTGGCCGCTGAAAGGGTAGCGTTAGTGCGCTTCAACCTCCCACAGAATGTGGAAGAGGTTCTTCTGGCATTGCGTAAGGCTTCCACAAGAAGGACGTATGCTTTCAAGTTGTGCTATTTATTGGTGCGGTGCGCAGAAGGGCAAACCCCTTCTCCTGCTTGGTGCAAGTAGTACTCCAATACCTGCTCCACCTGTCTCAGTTGGGACTAAAATCCAATTTGGTCAGAGTACACATGAGTGCCATTGCAGCACATCACCATCCCGTTGAGGGAAAGTCCTTTGGCAGAGCCCCTAGTGTCCCAATTCCTGAGGGGGCCTTATGTTATTCAAACCCCCTGTCTGCTCTCCAGCAGCAGAGGGGGATCTAAATGTGGTGCTCTCGCAGCTCACTAAGCCTCCGTTTGAACCTCTGGCTACCTGCCATCTGTGGTACCTCTCCTGGAAGGTCATATTCCTTGCAGAGTCAGCGTGCTCCAGGCTCTGATGGCAGAGCCCCACTACACAAGGTTCTTCAAGAATAGGGTGGTGCTTCTCACATGCCCCAAGTTTCTGCTGAAGGTGGTGTTCCCTTTCCATCTCAATGAGGAGGTGGTGCTCCCCACCTTCTTTCTGAGACCTCACGCCGGTAGGATGGAGACCGTTTTTTATACTCTGGATTGTAAAAGGGAAGTGGTCCTGGCGAGTATTGGCTTGAGCTTTTTGATAGTCCTTAAACGTTGATAGGCCTTGTTTGTGGTTTTGCTGATGTGGGGTTTCAGGTTCAGGGATCTGTCCATTGTGATGCCCAGGTATTTAACTTCATCTTTGACTGCTATTGGTTTGGCAGGAATGCTGATAGTTTGTGGTGGAATGAAGGTGAGGTTCCTGGTGACGAACATTGCCTCAGTTTTATCATAGTTGACTGTCAGGTTATTGGCTGTGAGCCAGGCATTCATGTCTTCAAGGCAACTGGTTATTGTTGTGGTGTCAAGAGCTAGTAGGTTGATTGGAGCATACACCATGATGTCGTCAGCATAGAGGTGATAGTGAAGTTTGTGACATTTGATGATGTTGCATATGGGTTGGATGTAGATATTAAAGAGCATTGATGATAAGACTGAACCTTGTAGTATTCCCTGCGTGACGGGGAACTGCATTGATTTCTTTTGGGTGCATTTGATTTGTTGCATTCTATCTTCCAAGTAGGAAGAAAACCACTTCAGAGTATTCTTGCATACTCCTATCTGTTGCAGGCATTGCAGTAATCTGGTGTGGGACACGGTGTCAAAGGCTGCCGAGATGTCCATGAACACTAGCAAGAATCCGTTCTTTGTTAACTATGCCTCTTAGGAGATTGTCAAAGAGGGAAGTGAGTAGCGTTTCTACACCGTGCTGGGGCCTAAAGCCATGCTGTTGGATGTTCAGTGTGGCATTCATGTCAGTGTGGTCCTGAAGTTGCCTTTGCACTGTCTTTTCAATGATTTTTGCAAGGGATGGTAGGCTGGAGATGGGACGATATGATTTTGGTTCGGAGGAGCTTAGGGTGTTGCTTTTAAGTACTGGGCGTATCATGGCTTGCTTCAGGGATTGATGGGAATCTTTAATCTTTGCAGCTGTTCCTTTTAGTTTTTTCTTAACTATTTTCCTCATTTTATCATCTCCCTTTTGAAAGATAGAAGAAAATCCACAGTACTGCCTCTTTTCTTCCATTTATTAAATCAAATGCTATCCTGCTAAGATCACTGTTGCCAAGTGTCCTCCAAACCCTTACCTCTTGCACCAGATCCTGTGTTCCACTAAGGACTAGGTCCAAAATAGCTTCCTCTCTTGTTGGTTCATGAATCGCTGCTCCAAGAAGCAGTCATTTTATTTCATCGAGAAACTTTCTCTCTGGTATGTCCTGCTGTGACAGTGACCCAGTCGATGATAGAGTAATTGAAATTGTCCATTATTACTGTTTAACATTTATTAGCTTCCCTGATTTCTTTGAGCATTTCATCATCCACTTGTTCATTCTGGCCAAACAGTCAATAGTACACCCTCACTGCTGTCTCCTTCCCCCTTTTACATGGAACTTCTATCCATAGAGATTCTACATTGTATTTTGTTTCCTGCAGAACTTTAATCTTGTGTGACCCAATGCTCTCTAACATAGAGTGCAACCCCTCTACCAATTTCATTTACTCTGTTTGATCTGCTCTATCATTGTGATATAGTTTGTACTCAGGTATCACAGTGTCCCATTGGTTGTCCTCCTTCCACCATGTCTCCGAGATACCAATCATTATCTAACCTTCCATTTAGTGCTATATATTCTAGCTCTCCCATCTTATTTTGTAGACTTCTAGCATTTGCATGCAAGCATTTTAGAGGTTGTATTTTATTAATTTTAATCTGGTTATCAGTTGATAAGGGTGTGTATGGGGTGAAGGGGCAGCTGGACTGTTGGCCCAAGCGGTTCCCAAGCAGACACCTTGCTCCATCCTAAAGGGGAACCACTCAGGGAGGACATACCAATTCCCAATACAAGAAACACCACAGAGAGGACTTATACTTCCCAATAAAATCTCACCTTATGCAGGACAACACGCTCATACATGGTAATAACTATCTGTAGGGCTGGTACCCCTGCAATTCTGCGGCTGCAGATCTCTGGCCTACTCAGATGCTGAAGCCTGAACCAAAGCTGACCAAACAAGATTGTTTCCTGCTACAAAGGACTTTTGCTGTGCTTACAGTCTCAGACCTGACCTTCACACAGATGCTTGCCAAGTGATCATACCTGAGCATACAGAAGACTATTGCTTCTGTCCAATTAGTTTCCCAGGCCAATTAGTTGTCTACATGCAAGAACATCTGCTTCTCTGATCTTTATCATCCACTAACGGTGCTACTGGCCTTGGGATGTCTGGAACTGCATACTGTTATCTTCCCTCATTATGGCTCCTAGGCCTGCAGGATGAACACCTGTTCATTACCTTCTGATTCGCTGAGAACATCTCGTACTGTCTTGTGCCAACCAATCACCAGACCTATGACGGAGACTCATCACAAAGAATAATACAGTCTGCACAGAAGAACTTTCGTGCCTTTTTGCCATTTGTGCTGTTTACCTTTTTGTCTGCTACCTGATCTGTCTGCAAGACAGACACACACTACGTGTGTACAAAGCCGTTCTCCTAAGGACTGAGAGAAGACTTTCACAGATACCTTCGGTTCTGTGTTCTCCCGTGGCTCACCTCTGAAAGGGCTGTAGTCTGCGTTATCTAGCCTAGCTGCCTCTTTGGACCTATGCTGCTCCAGAGACTTATCAGACCTCAGCCACCAGAGTGCCAGCAGGAGCTAAGGTCCAGTCTTATTTCTCCTTCTCTGGATGGGCAGTGATTAGCTAGAAACGTATTCCATAACTCTTCTCAGTGCAGAGCGAATCAGTGACTTCTGGTTGCTAATCAATGATTTATCACTTTGTCTAACTGTAATTTTGTGCCACAAAAATTTGCTCCCTCATGTTTCTAATTATGTATCCTTGGCTATATGTCTGTATATTTTGTCTACCTCGCTGTCCATAATAAATATAATTTCCTTATCGTTCCTCCAGTTCAGTCCTCTACATCTGGGTTGTACACTTCCTCCTGCAGCTTGGAGACTGGGCATGTCAAAATCGTGACAACACCGGATATAGCTTGCAGATCTCACCCATCAGTCCCAGTGTGTCCAGTCTCCATGCAGCAGGAGGATGTAGTGAGCCTGGGCTTTGGGCTCACTAGGAGGGACGGATAAGGAGCGTTTTTAGTTTAACTTAAATTTACATTTCATTTTATTTGTATTTGGCCTTTCAATTTTAATTGGCTTTGAGCCCCCCATTTAAGATGGGGGAGTAAAAACTTTTTTTATTTTGAGAGTGATTCCTATTTAGAGTCTGGCCCTTTTAAGTTTGTGGACAGTTCCCGCCTACCTGCCATGCCTGTCATTCTACCTTTCGTTTAGTTAGTTGCTGGTTCGGATCTCTCTCCCTTGGCTGTACGGGAGAGAGCACCGGGACCCTGGGCAAACAGGCTGAGACTTTGTCCGGTGCAGGTTTTGCTTTGTGGAAAGATCTGCACGCTCTGGAGTGCAGCCGGCAAGGCAGCCCTCGCCGCAGCCGATAGCGCTTTCGCGGCTAGAGGAGCAGGTTTTATTCGTTAGTGGGAGCTGGGGGTACCTTCGGCCCCTCAGGTAAGGCCTGTGGGCTCTGTCGGGTGGGGGGGGTGAGCGTTGCTCGCAGATCGGTGTTTTTTGGCGCCTTTTTGGTACGGGATACAGCGCCAGCCATTTTCAGACGCCGCTGAGCTGGGTGGTGAGCACTGCGATCCGCGTGTGGCTGCCGGCTACAAGCTGCACGGCGGGATAATTATACCTTAAGGCTCAGCTTCTTTCACTTTGTTTATTTTCTGCGGGTTCTTTGTTTGCTGGTCCTTTCTTGCCCTTAAGGTTTTTTTTTTTTTTTTTTTCCTTTTCGGTTCACGGTGGCCATTTTTGAAAGGGCGCATGTGAGTTTCGTGGCTGCCAGTTTGGTTAGCAGCACGGACGTTGGGGTATCGTGAGGCACTGCCCTGGAGGTCCGGAATGCTTCTTGGCTCATTGCCTTATTTTGATCCTGTATTATTGTTGTATTATTGTTGTATTTTATTTAACTTATTTTCTTCCCTTTTATTTTTGGCGTTTGGGGAAAGCCTGAGAGTTATGGGTCTCCAAGAGTGAGTCCAGAGGACCCGGGGCCAGGTCCTCTCCGTGTTGGAAGAGATTTTAGTATTTATCTTTTAATAAAAATAGAAAGAAAGAAATCGTATTAAGTGTTGCTTGGCCTTATGTCGTCACGCCCCCAGTGTGTGGTCTGCGGTACCCACAGGGGTACGGTGGCTGACTCCGGAGTCTGCCGCGGCTGTGCCACTGTCTCTACTAACGTGGAGCAGCAGATGGAGGTCAAGGTGACTCCCGATCCTCAAGAGGTGCCGGTTGGGGCAGCAGGGGAGGCTGTGGGGGGGTCTCCTTGCAAGGCTCCGGCCTGGCGGTCTTGGCGGGTCCATCAGGGGTGCTAGCGGTCTCAGGAACGGGAACAGATCTCGGGGATTTTTGCCCGGATTTTGTGTTAATTATGCATCAAGCCTTTTGTCTACGTCATCAAGGAAAAGTACCGGAGCCTTTGTCTTTGCCTAATGTTACTCAGCAGTCGGGGGTTGTGGTTACCGAGGACGTTGCCCCAAAAGCCTCTACGAAGGCGAGGACTAGTGAGCTTTCGCCCTTTGAGGGAGAGTGGCCTGAGGCCGAGGAAGGTGAGGTGGACCTAGATGACACTCAGGAGGATTTGGAAGAAGGGGAAATCCAAGAGCCTGAGGATAGGGCGAAAATCATTTGTGTCTTTCGCAAGGATGAACTGGCAGCACTGATTACAGAGTCCCTTCAGACGTTAAATCTGGCAGCGGCGCAGGCGACCAATGAAGAAGAGGTGGAAGACCCTGTTATTCAAGTGGTGAGACAAGCACAGGTCATGTTTCCTATTCACCGGGTGGCAGACCGGATGATCCAGGAGGAGTGGGATCAGCCGGAAGCGGGCCTAAGAGGGATTAGGGCGATGAATAGACTCTATCCCTTGGCGGATAAGGATAAGGAGAAGTTTCGGACTCCGCAGATCAATGCGGCGGTGGAGGTGGTGACGAAGAAGACGACCATATCGGTGGAAGGCAGTGCGGCTTTGAAGGATGCGCAGGACCGAAAGGTTGGTGGTTTATTGAAGCAATCATTTGAAGCGGATGCTCTGTCGTTGCAGGCTTCCATTTATGGAGCTTGGGTGGCAAGAGCGTATCTCATATGGTCCCAGCAGGAAGAGATCGGAGAGCTGGATTGTCTGGAGTCAGGTTCGGCATATTTAGCAGACGTACATTACGATTTGATTCGAGCGCTGGCTAACAGTATGGCTTCCCTAGTGGCTGCGCATAGATCTCTGTGGTTGAAGAATTGGGCGGCTGATGGTTCATCCAAATCCCGTCTCAGCAAACTTCCGTTTAAAGGGAAGTTGTTGTTCGGGGAAGACTTGGATAAGTTGGTGAAGGATCTCAGGGAGTCCAAGGGGAGAGACTCCCGGAGGATAGGCCGAAGCAAGGAAAGTCCGTAGCGGCTTTTCGGGGCCAGTTTCGGGATTTCAGGAGGTTTCATACTTCTCGTTTAGGTGGATTCCAAAGGGGAAGGTTCGTTTCCCGGGCCCAGGGATTTTGGGGGTTTCGGGGAGCAAATAGAGGTTTCTCCACAAACTCCTCAGCGGCAACTCAAAAACCACAATGAAGGGAGGTGGGTCCTGGTAGGAAGCCAACCGATAGGCGGGCGACTTCAGGGATTTCTTCCTGCTTGGACCCACATAACGTTCGATTGGTGGGTGTTAGAAATAATTTGCGATGGTTGTGCGCTGGAATTGGCGCGGCCGGTGCAGGACTCGTTTGTCATGTCTCACTGCAGGAAAACCTTGGCGGTCCGTACTACTTTAGATAGCCTCTTGCAATTGGGAGCAGTCGTGCCAGTGCCGTTGGCAGAATACGGTATGAGTCGATACTCCATTTATTTCGTGGTGCCATAGAAGGACGGGGATTCGCGTCCCATATTAGACCTAAAAGGGGTGAATCAGTGTCTTCGGGTGCCACATTTCAGGATGGAAGCGTTGCGCTCAGTCATTGTGGCAGTGCGGCAGGGAGAGTACCTGGCTTCCCTCGACCTGACAGAGGCATACTTGCACATCCCCATCAGACTGGCTCATCAAAAGTTCTTGAGGTTCACTCTGCCTTGGGGACACTATCAATTCCAGGCGTTGCCCTTCGGCATGGCGACGGCGACGCAAATTTTCACCAAGATCATGGGGATGGTAGCAGCGGCATTATACAAAGAAGGAATTCTAGTTCATCCTTACCTTGACGATTGGTTAATTCGAGCCAAGTCCAAGACAGAGTGTGTTCAAGTGACGGACAAAGTGGTGAAGTTCTTGCAGAGTCTCCGCTGGGTGGTCAATCCGACCAAGAGCTGCTTGGTACCTTCCCAGAAGCTAGAGTATCTGGGGGTGCGGTTCGACACGCAGAGGGGGCAGGTGTTTCTGCTGGACCATCAAGTTCAAGCGCTGCGGCAGTTTGTACACAAGTTCAGAGCCACTCCGGCTCCCTCTGCGTGGACTTATCTGCTCATGTTGGGAACAGTGGTGGCGACCCTGGAAGCGGTGCCGTGGGCCAGGTTTCATATGTGGCCTTTACAGAGAGCGCTGCTGTGCTGGTGGTCGCATCAGTCTGATTCATTGAACAAACGGCTTCCCTGTCCGCTCAAGGTCCGACAAGCTCTTCGGTGGTGGCTGATTCAGAGTTCGCTGAAAGCCGGGGTGGCTCTGGAGCAGCCGGAATGGCTTCAATTATTGACGGACGCGAGTCTCGCGGGATGGGGAGCCCATTGTGGAGAGTGTTTCGTGCAAGGCAAATGGTCTGGTCAGGGAGCTCTTGGTCAATCAACCAGCTGGAGTTGAGAGCAGTGTTCCGAGCACTTCAGGTGTTCGAGTCAACGGTGTCAGGTCAGACAGTGCAGGTGTTGTCAGACAACTCGGCAACGGTGGCCTACATCAACCGGCAGGGCGGCACAGGCAGTGCGGCCATAGAAGAGCAAGCAGACGCTGTATTCTCTTGGGTAGAGCGTCGTCTGACTGCGATCTCAGCAGCGCACATTGCGGGGAAGGACAGTGTAATGGCCGATTTTTCTCAGCAGGGTACGCGTGGATGCCGGGGAGTGGGAGCTGCATCCGGACGTCTTTGCTCAGATAGTTCGCAGATGGGGGGTGCCTGTAATGGATCTAATGGTGACCGTCACATCGGCAATGGTCAGTCGTTTTTTCAACAGACGGCAGGAGCAAATGTCGGAGGGCTTAGACGCTCTGATGCAGCCGTGGCCATCAATAGGTCTTCTTTATGTCTTCTCTCCGTAGGCGTTAATAGGCCAGGTGCTTCAGCAGATAGAAGCCCATCAGGGGAGAGTTCTTTTGGTGGCCCCCGACTGGCTGAGGCGGCCGTGGTACGCCAATCTCGTTCGACTACTCGACGGAAAACCTTGGAGGTTGCCGGTGTCGATGGATCTGTTGGTTCAAGGCTCACTTCACATGCCTCAGGTGGATCAATTCTCACTTACGGTTTGGCCATTGAAAGGGCGAGGTTGAGGAAGAAAGGTTACTCGGCAGCAGTCATTTCGACCTTACTGAGAGCCTGTAAACAGTCCACGTCCCTGCAATATGCCCGGGTATGGCGTATATTTGAGGACTGGTGTTAAAGGCGGCAGGTGTGAGCGGCTACGGCTTCCGTGCCCTTGTTTTTGAGTTTTCTGCAGGACGGCTTTGATAAGGGGCTTGCAGCCAGTTCGTTGAGAGTTCAGCTTGCAGCTCTGTCATGCTATAGGGGCAAGGTGCAAGGCGTTGCTCTAGGCGCTCATGCTGATGTGTTACGTTTCCTTAAAGCAATAACTAAGCTGCGGCCATCCCGTAGGGTTCTGGTTCCACCATGGGATCTCAATTTAGTGTTAACGGCTTTGACCAAGGTGCCCTTTGAGCCATTGCACCAGGCCTCGGTGAAGGATTTGACCTTAAAGACCGTGTTTTTGGTGGCCATTTGTTCGACAAGGTGCATTTTGGAGTTGCAGGCGTTGTCGTGTAGAGAACCATTCCTGCCATTTTCCAGAGAGAAGGTGGTGTTGCAACCCGTTCCGTCCTTTTTGCCGAAGGTGGTTTCCCCTTTTCACCTGAATCAATCTGTGTCTCTGCCAGTACTTGAGGCACTGGAGGGGAACGACAGAGACTGATCTCTGCGTTGGTTGGATGTGAAGCGGGTGTTGCAACAGTACTTAAAGGTTTCAAAAGTCTTTCGCAGATCAGACTGTCTCTTTGTGGTGTTCGGCGGCGTCCGCAGAGGAGAAGCGGCAGTGAAGGCTTCCATTTCCAGGTGGATTAGAGAAGCGATTGCATCAGCTTATTTGCTGCAAGGTCGGACAGTTCCGACGGGCTTACAAGCTCATTCTACCAGAGTGCAAGCGACTTCCTGGGCGGAATACAGTTCCGCCAGAAGAAATCTGTAGGGCGGCTACCTGATCGTCTCTTCATTCTTTCAGTAGGCACTACCGCCTCGATGCGGCGGCGAATGATGCCTGTTTCGGGTCGGCGGCGTTACATCCTGGCTGGAGGGGTCCCTCCCAATGATTACTGCTCTGTTACATCCCAGATGTAGAGGACTGAACTGGAGGAACGATAAGGAAATGGAAATTACACTTACCTGGTAATTGTAGTTCCTTGAGTGACGACAGTTCAGTCCTCTATTCCCACCTGGGGCGTTATCGTTCGCAGTGAATGCCATGTTGGGTGGAGGGGAAGATTACCGGTAGGTCTGTTGTTTGTGGAGTCTAGCCTACTCTAAGTTGCTTCTTTCTTTGTACCTGTTCATTCTTTCTCTTTCTTCTTGCTCAGGCTGTTGGTAGCTGGGAAGAAGTGTACGACAAACTTCTGCCTGGGGAGGAGGCAGATTTATACAGTAATGTTTGAGATTAACTTAATGTTAGAGTTTACATGTTAGCTACTTATTGGTTGCTCCTTTTGAGTCTGCTTTGTCAATAGTTCACTGGAACTGATGGGTGAGATCTGCAGGCTATATCTGGTGATGTCACGATTTTGACATGCCCAGTTTCCAAGCTGCAGGAGGAGGTGCACAACCGAGATGTAGAGGACTGAACTGTCATCACTCAAGGAACTACAATTACCAGGTAAGTGTAATTTCCATATATATATACATACATACATACATACATACATAGAACTTTGGGCTGGGTATTAGTAGCTAATTTCCCCTGGATATAACTGAGAGCCTAACTTATCTTTGTGTGCTACTAGTAATCCGTACATATCTCACAGATTTTTCTTCCAAAAGGATCCTTTTATTATTCCCTATCTTACAGAAACAGAAAACTAAGAACAAAGGAAAACGGTCCAGTGGAATTAGAGATCTTGCCTCTTCTCACAGCAAACAAACAGGGTCATTCTGTACTTAATCTCGGATGCAGATTTCTAAATAGCTACAAGCCAGAAACTGACATACACAAGACAAACCAGCATTCACACAATACTCTCAGACAGGACAACAGGGATACTGGGGTCATAGGGAACCCAGGGAATCCATACCCCATACAGCCTTCACTGTGCAGGAGATGAACTCATCGCTTATCTAGTCCTGTCATATTATATGCCCTTGCTCAGGACCATTCTTACTGTTCAGGCATTCTTCTCTAATTAGCTAATTCCTGTTCCAGCTGTCTAGGGCCCCACTTGTGTGATTTGCCATGTTATTCTACTCATATCCATACCCCTCTCCATTTACCATCTTCTGAGGCCCTGGGCCTTGCCAGATTTATATTATTAACTGACCTCTGCCCCCCTCACTCAGTTCTTTACCTGGTTCTCTCCCACCCCTCACTTCCCAGGAAATATCTCTTCAACTCCCCGTGTTCTGACAACTATACTGGGCGCCATATGTTCTTCTTCATGCTAAGCTGGCATGTTTATCTCTCATGGTTGCCTTTCTACCCTCTCTCAAGGTCCACTGTTTATTGATAAGTGTGTTTTCACATCTTTTCCATATGATGTCACATACCCCTGAAAGCTTCACGGACGTGCCTCAGTACAATTCCAGCATTCAGAAATTTCGATGATTTTTTTGTGTTACTGTGTTAACCCCTTCTCTGGCTCTCACAGCTGATTTGAAATCTTTCGGCTCTGTACTGAAAGACATTTGGTTTATTTTTATCTTTCTTTTGCTAGTATCCTGTGCCATCTGGTAATCAAATTTGCAGATGGCACAAAATTATTCAAAGTTGTTAAAACCCAAGAGGATTGTAAAAAATTGCAAGAGGACCTTGATAAATTTGAAGACTGGATGTCGAAATGGCAGATGAAATTTTAATGTGGACAAGTGCAAAGTTATGCACCTAGGAAAGAACAACCCAAACTATTGTTACACGATGTAGGGTTCCATATTAAGAACCACCACCCAGGAAAAAGATTTAGGTGTCTTCGTAGATAACATGTTGAAACCCTCCACCCAGTGTGCAGCAGAGGCGAAGAAAGCAAATAGAATGCTAGGTATCATAAGGAAAGGAATGGATAATAAAAGAAAGAATATTATAATGCCTCTGTATTGTTCCATGGTGCGACTGCACTTTGAATATTGTGTGCAATTCTGGTCACCATATCTTAAAAAGCATATAGCGTTACTAGAAAAGGTATAGAGAAGAGCCACCAAAGTGGTAAAGGGGATGGAAGGATACCTCTATGAGGAGAGGCTAAAAAGGTTAGAGCTCTTCAACCTGGAAAAGAGACGGCTGGAGGGTGTTGTGGTTTTTCTGGACTTCCCCTACGATTATTTGGGGAATTTTCTAATTTTGTATTTTGGCTGCAATGTCTGCCCCAACATCTATAAAATGTATATACAGGACCTAAACAAATTGCTTGTGCCACCGTAAGAGCATGGGAACTTTTTTTATTTATCTTGCCAGGTCTGTAACACCACAAGCTTTGCTTTAACTTATAAGGTACACATTTCAATATCAATCCATAGCATCAATACATCTATAACAAGCAAAGCACCTGACTTAAGTTTAAAAAAGAAATTAAATATATGCCAAATTGGAACTTAAGTTTAAAAAGGTCCTGGAGACAGAGAGAAAGCCTCACTCTAGTGAGATCAGCCCATGTCTGTCTATCTACCAGAATTTCTCTGCTATATTTATATCCACTTTTAAGCTTGAGACAAATCTACTACTGATATGCAGATTCCCTTCATTTCATGTTCCCTATCTGTTCCTCAATCTCTGCCCTCCCTTCTTTTCTCCTGTGGCATCCTGTCTAAAATTATTCTCATGGTAATTGTCATAGCTGTGTACAGACTCTGGTTCCTGTAGATAAAGTTTGCTCCTGTAGATAAAGTTCTTCTCTTTCCCCTTTTGATCATTCAAAGGACCCAGGTAACAGTTTTGTCACTAGCTGTGTAGTTCTCATTGTCTCAGCTCTGGGTCAGGATATTCGCTTATTCCGTAGCTCCACACTGCTATTTCTGCAGTTTTAGTGTGAAAAGATGAAAGGGTCAGCCTGCTTTTCTTCTTTCTTAGGCCTGGAGCTCAGACGTTAGCACAAGATGGATTCAACCTGTAACAGAGGTACCTGAAGGGGATTCATTTTTTTTCCTTCAAGGGAGATATGATAGAGGTCTATAAATTAATAAATGGAGTGGAATGGGTAAACGTAGATCAATTGTTTACACCATCAAAATATAGAAAGACTAGGGGACATGCAATGAAACTACGGTGTAACCTATTCAAGAGTAATGAGTGAAAAAATATTTTCTCTTAACATTTAATCAAACTCTGGAATTCGTTACTGGAGGATACAGTAAAAACTGTTAATGTAGCTGGGCTTATAAAAGGTTTGGACAAGTTCCTGGAGGAAAGGCCCATAAACTGTTATTAAAGGGGACCCAGGAAATCCACTGCTTGCCCCAATACAAGCATTGTGGAACCTATGTCCTTTGGGGAAACTGCTAGGTACTTGTGACCTGGATTGGTTATTGTTGTACTTCAGGCCGGAAGGTTGGGGGTTCAAATCCCACTAGAGGACAGCAACCTTGGGCCAGAAGGACTGGGGTTTCTAGTCCCACAGGTGCTCCTTGTGGTCTTGGGCAAGCCACTTAACCCTCCATAGCCCATATTCCCTGTAAATAGTTATCTCCAAGTTATAATGCCCTGTTCAATGTAATTTCAGTTTGTTCAATGTAAACGCACTGATACAGAATAGCGCGGTATATAAGAGAATGTAAATAAATAAATAAATAAAATAAATAAATCTTATGATGTTATGTTCTTATTCTCATGAACCATGTGCTCCTGGGTGACAGTTAGCTTTTCCCTACTATTTATTTTAAAAGCTGCTCTATCTCGTTTTTCAAGGTTAATGCCAGCAGCCTGGTTTCATCTCTTCAGAAGAGCCCCTCTCTTCCCCAGCATGTTGCCCAATTCCTAACAAATCCCAAACCCTCTTTTTTGTACCATAGTCTCATCCACGCATTGAGACTCTGTAGCTCTGCCTGTCTTTTGGGTCATGTGCGTGGAACGGGAAGTTTTTTTCAGAGAATGCTACCCTGGAAGTTCTGGATTTCAACTTCCTACCTAAAAGCTTAAATTTGGCCTCCAGAACCTCCCTACACACTTCCCTATGTCATTGGTGCCAACATGTACCAAGACAGCAGACTCCTCCCCAGCACTATCTAAGATCTTGTCTAGGTAGCGTGTGAGGCAGACATGTTACCAGGCAGTCCTCGAGTCCACCAGCCACCGAGCTATCTAGATGCCTAATGTTTGAATTGCCAACTATAACAGCTGCTTTAAGCCTTTTTTCATGGGTACAATTCCCTGGAGAAACCTCCTCTGTGCGAGAGGGTTTTACATTTCCTTTCAGACAGGTCCAAGCTACGGGATCACTTGCTGCCACACCAAGGGGATGCTCTTCTTTTGCACGACACCTCTCTTCCATGGCAACTATAGGTCTTGTCTATGTACCTCTCTGTCTTCTTTATTTCTTCCAAGTCTGCTACTTTAGCCTCCAGAGATCAGACTCATTCCCCGAGGGCAAAGAGCTCCTTGCACCCAGTGCACACGTAAGACACCTCACCAAGTGGGGAAAAAAAATCATACATGTGACACTCGATGCAAAAGACTGGATAGCCCCTATCTCACTGCTGGATTGTTTGCATCTTAGTGTTAAGGATTTGTTTACTGTACCTGTTTAAGTTGTTTACTTAAAGTTGCTAGGGATAGTTGTACTGATAAAACTATACCAATTACCTGGCCATGACTGAGTTAACAAATAACACTGGATTCTAAAATACAGAGTTTTATCAATTTTAACCCAAAGAAATCCCTTTTCTGCAAGATTTAGAGAATTTCCCGGAAGTAAATACAAGTGGAAATTTCTTTTCAGTGGTAGCAGTCACTTTTGGTAGTTCTTCAAGATAGATACCTTTAGGTATCTATCTCATAATATAGACAGAGGATCTGAATGTGATTACCTAAATCATTATAAAGGTCTTGCTGTCTTCCTACCTTCCCTAGACCGTCCCAGGTGTGGTCTTTTCTACCCTCTCTCCTGCCTTTCTTCTGATTCCTGGTATGCACTGCCTTTTACTCATGCTATAGCCTAACGTCCTTACTTCCTGTCCTGTCCTTTTCCTAAACCTCAGAATAGCACAGACTGATATCCCTCCTGTCCCCTAATTCACTCTACTGCCCCCTTGATCCCAGTGTGGTCTGTCCCATATTGTCTTGCTCTTTCCTCTTGATCCTCCCTGCACCCAGGCTGGCAGCAAGAATGTTGTTAATTTCCTCTGCCGTGTGGCCTGGTTTTGTGGTCTGAATCACATGGATCCCTGTATATCTCGTGGCTCATACCGTAATACTGGTCTGGTGCAGCAGAAGAGTTGAAGTTTTCAGCACCACACTTTGTGCGATTTGGAGGGGGGTGGGGACAGGAACAGATCCACATAGGCCCTACTGGTGATCAGAGTGGGGGAAGGGATAGAAGTCCATTATTGCAGATTGGGACTAGCAGATATGGTCTGCTTGGTGCTGGGATCAGCTGCCTTGGAATCGCTAGAGAAGTTGACAGGCCACAAAGGATGAGAGCATGAAATGGTTTCCTGGACTGAGTGGCGAAAGCTTAAAACTGACGCAAAGTTTAAAAGGCATAGGATAAGCACAGAGGTTCACTAATTGTTAAAAGCGAAGAGATAGCAGAAAGTACAACCTAGCAGCATGTGTCTTTAAAGTACTGTACTTGCCTGATTCAGCAATGAGTGTTGGGACTCGCAGGAAGAACGGCTGTGGGGTAGGTATGAGCTGTTAGAAGTCCTTGCAGAAACATAGGCAGTTGGTAGTTGGCTTAGTTAGGCAGGCTAAGTACAAGACCAAGAAAGCCGAATGTTCAGGCAATGACAGTACTAGTATTTTTTTTTTTCTATTCAGCTTTTATATCCCCCCTAAAAGACTAAAATATGGCATAGAATATATGTGTAGAATACTGCAAAAGTACAATAAACATAAAGGACCCGATATTCAGCAGCACTTACTCGATTAGCAGTGCCCACTATTCAGATAAGTGCTGCTGACCAGGATATTCGGTGACATTATACAGATACAGCCCCTGAATATCTTTACAGGTCGCTTCAGCACCGTCTGGATAGTCCTGGGGTGGTCTGTGCACAGAAATGAGGCAGAACCAGGAATTATCTATATAGCAGTGATTTAAAAATAAAAAAAATTTCAGTGCCGCTATATGGCTGGCTAACCAAATAATTTAGGACATCAAAAAAGCTGTTTGAATGCAGTCCAGATAACCTGTCCAAGTAGCAGTGGCTCCGGAGGCTTAAAGGCACATTTTACAGTGGGACATCCAAATGCAATCTGGGATGTCCAAGCCAGAACATCTGGGGGAATAAAAGCAGGCACGTACAATTTCAGACACGTGGACATGCCTGATATCGATGTCTGTCTACATATACGTTCCCAGAATAGCATCTCAGAACATGGATGTCTAATAACAATGGTTAAAATACTGGGTTAGGAGTAGGGTGGCCAAGGTTCAAATGCCAGTGTGGGTCTTTGTGATCTTTAACTAGTCACTTAACTGTCCATCTACTCTACATTTTCTGGCTGTTTTAATGCCAAAACAAGCACTTTCCTGATGCCTGTTCGTGCCTGGAGCAGGCAGGGCCGGCTCGTCCATTGTGCAAGATTTAGCAGGGCCGGCTCGTCCATTGTGCAAGATTCAGCTCCCTCAGCGCGGGCTTTTCAGAGCCACAAAGGGAGAGAGCTTCTTCCTCGCGGCTCTGTTAAGCTGCTGGTGCTGATGGGAAACAGGATTTCCTCTTTCCCATCAGCCCCGCGAGCTTCAACAGAGCTGCGAGAAAGGGAAACTCTCCCTTTACGGCTCTGAAAAGCCTGCGCTGAGGGAGCTGAGGCCGCATGGAGGACTCTGCCGGGCAGGGGGGGTCCCACGGGATTGT
Organism: Ichthyophis bannanicus; assembly: GCA_033557465.1. Classification (NCBI taxonomy): domain Eukaryota; kingdom Metazoa; phylum Chordata; class Amphibia; order Gymnophiona; family Ichthyophiidae; genus Ichthyophis; species Ichthyophis bannanicus. Next base: position 841,001,594 of record CM066031.1, read on the forward strand.
CGATTCTGCCGCTGCCACGGCGGCGGCGGCAGCGGCAGCAGCAGCAAGTTTGGGTTTTTTTAAATCTACCTGGGCTATGGCGGGGGGGGGGGGCTAAGACTGGAAATGGGCTGATGGGGGGGGCTAGGAATGGAAATGGGCTGATGGGGGGGGGCTAGGAATGGAAATGGGCTGATGGGGGTGCTAGGACTGGAAATGGTCTGATGGGGGGGTTTAGGACTGGTAATTGGCTATGGGGGTGGGACTGGGACTGGTAATGGGCTGGGGGGATTGTTAGGACTGGAAATGGGCTGAGTGGAAGGGGGGCTTGAACTGCAAATAGCTGATGGGGAGGGGGCTTGGAATGGAAATGGGCTGTGAGGGGAGGGAGCTAGCACTGAAAATGGGCTGGGGAGGAGCTAGGACAGGAAATAGGCTGATGGAGGGGCTAGGATAGGACTGGAAATGGGCTGTTGGGGGTGCTAAGATTGGAAATGGGCTGTGGTGGGGGCTTGGATTGAAATGGACTCATGGAGGGGCTAGAACTGGAAGTAGGCTCATGGTGGGCTTGGATTGGAAATGGGCTGAGTGGAGGGGAGCTAGGATTTGACATGGGCTGATGGTGGGGCTAGGAAAGGACTAGAAATGGGCTGATGGGGGCTGGGATTAGAAATGAGCTGATGGAGGGACTCGGATAGGACTGGAAATGGATGGGGGAGCTAGGACTGGAAATGGGCTGATGGTGTGGCTAGGATAGGATTGGAAATGGGCTGATGGGGGGCTAGGATTGGAAATGGGCTGATGCGGGGACTAGAAGGGAGCGGATGCTGGGTGGGGCTGGAACTAGAAGGGAGCTGATGTTGGGGGAGGATTAGAATGGGATGGAGCTGGGAGGGTGAAATGGAGAGGGGAAAAATATTTTGTGTGGGAGGGAAGACAAATCTACAATTGGCCGGGTATTGGGAGAGTAAGTGGGGATTGAGGATGGAGGGGTAAAATTTGAGTGGATGAAATAGGAATGAGGAAAGAGCAAAAGGAGAAAGATTAGTATGTTAAAGCAGATGTAGAGAGAGAATGGAAAAAAAAACTAGACGAGAGAAGAAAGGACAAATGGACAGCAGACAATTGAGAGTTAGCAGAAGACACGAAGAAACCAGAAGAAAGTGGCTGGAGCAATTGCAACTGAAAAAAAAATGCACAAAAGGTAGAAAAATACCTCTTTATTTTGAATTTATTCACTGGAATATGTCAGCTCTGGGAAATGTGCATCATTAACATCTGCGCTTTGTTTAGTACAAGAGGAAATTAATTTCTGGTTTTATTTCTACAGTGTTGTACATTCCAAGTTTGGCTTTTGGGGTTCCCAGTTTAATTGTCTTCCATTCCTTTTTTGGTGATGGTCTATGTTCTGCATGTGTAACTGAGCTGAGGTATTCTGTTTATGTAATTCCTATTTGACATTGCCACTTGTTCTCTTTCCCCAGTAGGTCATGTATTGTTGTTGTTCTCTGAAATGTATTGGTTTAATATTTGCAGTGTTGCCTTTTGATAGGTAGGGAATGGTGCTTTGTGAGTCCTGGTAGTGCTGTTAGGATACGGCGGGTTTGCTATGGGTTCTAAATGCCACTCAAAAAAGTCAAAACAGAGTATTGCCTGGATTAAAAACTACTCAAAATAGCACCACAAAATCATTTCTGTCGGAAACCGCCGACCTGAGATAGAGAGGGGAAGAACTCTCCACTCTGTGTCGGCAGTAACCGTTTTTTCAAATTTTTTAATTGACATAAAGTGCCTGCAAAACTAATGTCGCTGTGTTCGTTTGTGCTGCCCAGCTGGCCCATTTTTCAGATAAGTGGTTTTCACTATGATTAGTTTTGCAAGCACTTTATGTCAATTAAAAAATTTGAAAAAACGGTTACTGTCGACACAGAGTGGAGAGTTCTTCCCCTCTCTATCTCAGGTCGGCGGTTTCCGACAGAAATGATTTTGTGATATTGTGGTGCTATTTTGAGTAGTTTTTCATCCAGGCAATACTCTGTTTTGACTTTTTTGAGTGGGATTGTTCTGTGTCATCACAGCATTCATTTGTTTGGGGGGTTTTTTACATGGGTTCTAAATGGGCAGTGTTTGTAGTAGTTCCTAATGTGCCTGGCGGTTGGCACTGGATTATAGTAATGTAGAAATCTTTTAGTCTTTCTTTATCCATACACTCATTAAGAGGCATGTTTACTAAACGTTAGCGTATGGTAACATTATGCAAAAATCTATGCAAATGATGCCCCTTATGCAAATGAGGCTCCACACCCAGTCTCTGCACATGGCCCCGCATCCCCCTTGGGCCGCCCCTGGGAGCAGGTGTAGACTTGGACGTGCCTAAGACGTCCCCAATGTTCCTGAAATTGAATGAGGATGTGTAAGCCCATTTGCACCTCCCCAAGCATGCCTCCACCACGCCCCCTTACCTAGTTTGATGTCCCTGCATGGGAGAGGTCTGTAAACATCATTTGTGGAATGGCTTCAGAGACATCTCTCTATGATTTTGACATCCACGTGCACATCTTTGGATTTCCAAATCACAACTAAGACTTTTAAAATGACCCCCATAGTGTCCAACTTGTCATACCCAATTAATCATCATTACCAATTTTACTGTTGGAAGGCTTTAAATTGTATATGTGTAAGCATAACATAGTAACTCGATAGCTGCTTGACAGCAAAATTCCCAGGACTCCCATTTGCTCCCAAAGGGGGGCATCCAGAAGGGTAGTAATCCATCCAGAGTAACTGGCTTTCTGGGGTGACTTTTGGCTATTTTGACTTTATTTCTTAAAAACATTTTTTATGCTACAGTTTACAGTACCATCTACAGTTTCCATTGAAACAGAAATCATAAAATACAGAGCATAGGTTGAAAGCAAACATTGTGTTTCCCAAGAAGAAACGGTGATAATTCAACTCCCATTACTTCCAACTAAGTTAGATAGGCCAACAATTGTCTTATCTGGTATAATAGTTCAGAAATAAACACAGACACTTACTCACTCACTCACTCACTCAAAGGAGCATGCTTAAATAAACTTATCTCAAATTAAGATATCCATGCTTTTGTGGGACTCCAAGAATAAATATTTTAACCCAAGAACCCATGATATATACATACATTTTAAAAGCAATGGAGGAAGAGTTGCGTTTTCTCTAGTTGACAGCTGTTCTGCAGTTGGTATAAAACAGGGTTGTCAACCAAAGAGCTTGTGGGCACAGTCAAACCATACACATACACTTAAGCTCATAGGGTTACTTATCTGGTTCCTTGTTCCTTATTTTCTTAAAAGGATGATCCAGTATTACCTCATTCTTGAATCTTATTCAGGGGTGGTGCTTGTTTTGGCTGTTATGCCAGAGTTCCTTTGTATACTTTTAAGTTAGATAACATCAGCTAGCTGAATCTGAGTTCCCTTGAACAGTGCATTAGTCATGCCACATATAAAAGATTACAGGGCAGCTAGAAGGTGCGGCTTACTGATTAGAACTGGAGACTGTGAGCTAGACGAGTTCCTAAGACTTACATCACATGAGCAAACATTTTGTCTTGCTGGCTTTGTGAGAACTTGCACACATCACTTGGGGCTAGATTTACTAAAGCATGCCACTGCCTTTGATGCGCATCATTAGTACATAGGTCCCATTGCATAAAGTGGGAGCCCTAGTAAATGATGTGCATTCATAGCATGTTAGTGCATGGTAATATGGAAACGCCTTTTAATAAAATTGAGCCCTTTGTTTCCCTATATTATTGTTCTGTCTACCTGTAAGTTTTGTTGCTGCTTGAATAGAAGAAAGGCATTGTTCATTTATCAAATTCAGGTAAGGATGCAATTATGCTACTGAATGCATTGTATAAAAAAAAATAGTCTTCTGTCAGATGCATAACAGTTTTTTTACCCCTAGCAGTGGATTTTTCCTGTTTTGCTCCTCTTGAGTGTAGTCAAAGTAATTAACTGGAAAGCTTCTGGGATTCTTCCACCCTCACTTCCCCCAATTGAACATCAAAGTTTTTATAGCGTACACAGTTCCAGTTTCAGTTTAAACTTGTAAAATAATTGATGAAGACCTTGATCACGATAGCAGCAGTTATTTCACTTTAAGCTCTTTTCTCTTGTTTCAGATAAATATATTTTTAAAGAAATACAGCTGATGCTGTAAAAATGACTGACAGAGACCACCATCCCTGGGGTAAGTTTATAAGGTGTTCACTGTACAAGAAATGACATTCTCTCTCATCTTTTAGAATTTAATTTAAAATAACACCATTTTGGGAGAACTATGGATTTAAAATTCTCCAGTAACAAGCAGGAAGTCAGCACTCACATATGAATGACGTTGGCATTGATGGAGCCCCGCGGAAGCATCTCCCCAGCTTTCAAAGAAAGCCTTTGGGAAAAGCCATCATGCATGCGTGGTCCCCTTCCCGCCCAAGGGTGCCATCTTACTCAGTCATCTTTTTTCCATGGAGCCCAACGGACGCACATCCACTGTCCCCGGAAAATTTCTTTAAAACTTAGTAATTCCGGTAAGCGTACCTGTTCCTCTTCCTGCCCCGAGCTAGCATCTTCGACACCGTCCTCAGGCCCATCCTTTTTCACCTTTTTTTTTTTTTCCTTCTAGGTTCCCTCGACCAGCCCTTTGTGCCCTTTTTCACCCTGGGGTTGTCGACCCCCATCTGGGTGCATCCCACCATGTCCCCTGGTGGGTTCAAAAAATGTGACTGCTGCAGTCAAACCTTGTCCATCACCGACACCCACGACTGCTGCCTGTGTTGCCTGGGACTAGATTACGACAGTTCCAGTTGTGACCTTTGCCAGGCCATGTCAGCAAAAACCAACAAAAAGAGGTTGGAGTTGCAGGAAAAGATGTTCCTGAGGTCCAACTCCGCGCCCACATCCACAGTACCCATCTTTAAGGCAACACATCCCGTGACGCCTGGGCGTCCTCTGAGTCCCACAGCTGCAGATCTTCTGAGAGGACCCTGGAGCAGGAGCAGATGAAAAAGAAGGCCTCAAAGATCCCGGAGATTGGTTCAGAAAACCCGGCAAATCGCACTGTAAGGGGTCTACTGGGCCGCAGGGGCCACTATCTAACCTTACACAGAGGACATACAGAAACCAATTTCTCAGCAATACTCATGAAATCTTTATTATACAGGATCCTTTTCTCAGCATAAATTCTTCACACACAAATTCTACTTACAGGTACAAGGTAGCTACTGTATAGGGAATAGACAGAAGAGAAAGGTTAATGGGGTAATTTAGCATTTTGTCACCTCCATGGCAGGGCTGAATAAACTTCCAATTTTCTTTTCTGCCCTGATCTGTTTTTTATGCATTCTTTTCTGAAAGGCGGACATTACTACAAAGATTATTTCTTTTCATGCAGCTGGTTTTTAGTGATAGTTTTTTTTTCTTTTTCTATACAACATTGGCACATTTTTTACATTTCCCAAGGTTCAAGTTAGCATGGAAATACCATCTCACCTTCCCAAGGCTAGTGCCTAATTAAATCTTACTCCCTGGTTCCCCCTTATGTCTCTTTTTTGTTTCATTTGTGTTATCTGGTTTTCTTAGCAAAAGCAAACTAAATCAGCAACATTCTCTATCACTGTATTCCCAAAATTTTCTCATGTTCTGTCAGCAGCTCATTCTTTTCTTTTTCCCCTGATTCGTTGTTTCGCCTAACAGTGGTCAAGGGTCCCAAGCAGGCTCATGGCCTATATCAGCGATGGCGAACCTATGGCACGCGTGCCAGCTGTGGCACGCGAAGGCCTTGCAGCTGGCACGCGGGAAGGTCCGCCATCGAAAAAAAAACAACAACCCTGTCTGCTGCCGTTGTCGGGGCCGCCGCGGCAGAATCGAGCGTGCCGCGGGGCCCCCCTGTACCCACCGGCAGAGCCTGTCCTCCCCGTAGCAGCTCTCTCTTTGGAGCTGAAGTCAGACTCGCCGGCTTGCAGAGCGCGAAGGGAAGAGTTTCCCTTTCGCGACTCTGTTAAGCCCGCGGGGGCTGATGGGAACTTCCCATCAGCCCCCGCAGGCTTAACAGAGCAGCGAGGGAACTCTTCCCTCGCGCTCTGCAAGCCGGCGCGTCTGACTTCAGCTCCAAAGAGAGAGCTGCTACGGGGAGGACAGGCTCTGCCGGTGGGTACAGGGGGGCCCCGCGGCACGCTCGATTCTGCCGCGGCGGCCCCGACAGCGGCAGCAGACAGGTTTTCTTTTTTTTTTAATTTTCCCTGGGCTGGGCTGGGCTGGGGGTGGGGGTTAGGAGTGGTGATGGGCTGGCTGGGCTGGGCTGGGGGGCTTAGGAGTGGTGATGGGCTGGGCTGGGCTGGGGGGGGGTTAGGAGTGGTGATTGGCTGGGCTGGGCTGGGGGGGGTTAGGAGTAGTGATGGGCTGGGCTGGGCTGGGGGGTGTTAGGAGTAGTGATGGGCTGGGGTGGGGGGTTAGGAGTGGTGATGGGCACTGGGCTGGGGGGTTAGGAGTGGTGATGGACACTGGGCTGGCTGGGGGGGGTTAGGAGTGGTGATGGGCACTGGGCTGGCTGGGGGGGTTAGGAGTGGTGATGGGCGCTGGGCTGGGGGGGGGTAGGAGTGGTGATGGGCGCTGGGGGGGGTTAGGAGTGGTGATAGGCGCTGGGGGGGCTTAAACTAAAAATTGAGTGATGGGGGATTAGGACTGGGAGTGGGCTGATGGGGAGGTTAGGACTGGAAATGGGCTGGTGGGATTAGGACTGGGAGTGGGCTATGGGGGGCTAGGACTGGTAATGGGTTTGGGGGGGGTTGCTAGGACTGGAAATGGGCTGAGTGGAAGGGGGCTTGAACTGCAAATAGCTGTTGGGGATGGGGCTTGGAATGGAAATGGGCTGAGGGGAAGTGGGGGGCTTGAACTGCAAATAGCTGATGGGGACGGGGCTTGGAATGGAAATGGGCTGAGGGGAAGTGGGGGGCTTGAAGAAGGGAATGGATGCTGGGTGAGACTGGAACTAGAAGGGAGCTGATGTTGGGGGAGGATTAGAATGGGATGGGGCTGGGAGAGTAAAATGGAGAGGGGAAAAATATTTTGTGTAGGAGGGATGAAAAATCTACAATTGGCCAGGTATTGGGAGAGTAATTGGGGATTGAGGATGGAGGGGTAAAATTTGTGTGGATGAAATAGGAATGAGGAAAGAGCAAAAGGAGAAAGATTAGTATGTTAAAGCAGATGTAGAGAGAGAGAGAATGGAAAAAAAACTAGAAGAGAGAAGAAAGGACAAATGGACAGCAGACGATGGAGAGTTAGCAGAAAACATGAAGAAACCAGAAGAAAATGGCTGGACCAATTGCAACTGAAAAAAAATGCACAAAAGGTAGAACGATATCTCTTTATTTTGAATTTATTAACTGGAATATGTCAGCTCTGGGAAATGTGCATCATTAACATCTGCGCTTTGTTTGGTACAAGAGGAAATTCCTATTTGACGTTGCCACTTGTTCTCTTTCCCCAGTATTCACTGAAATGTATTGGTTTAATATTTGCAGTGTTGCCTTTTGATAGGTAGGGTATGGTGCTTTGTGAGTCCTGGTAATGCTGTCAGGATACAGCGGGTTTGCTATGGGTTCTAAATGGGCAGCGTTTGTAGTAGTTCCTAATGTGCCTGGCGGTTGGCACTGGATTATAGTAATGTAGAAATCTTTTAGTCTTTCTTTATCCATACACTCATTAAGAGACATGTTTACTAAAAGTTAGTGTATGGTAACATTATGCAAATATTTATGCAAATAAGACCACTTATGCAAATGACGTGCTGGCACTTTGAGGAAATTCTTTGGTTTTGTGCGGCAGTTTGGGCACTCGGGCTCAAAAAGGTTAGCCATCACTGGCCTATATCCAAGCCTGCTTCATAGGCCTAGCTACAGGAGCACTGTCCTGGCTTGGGTCAGACTTCCTCCAATCCCCCCCCCCCTTCTGAGTTGAGAAGTGGAGTGTACTCAACACTGATCATCTGCTTCCGGCTAGGGTGGGGCTGTAGGGGAACAGCATAGGCAGAGTGAGTGATTGGATGCATCTGCACGTACTCCGAGGTGACCAAGCATGGTGCATTGCTATCGACAACCATAATATGAGTAACTGATTCTTTTGCAGGGGGACAGAGAACAGGAACACAGGAAGTAAAACAAAATGACAATAAGGGGTAGGGCTAGATTTGCAAATAGCAGATTTTTTACCCATGAACTAAGGCCAGTGAACCAGGAGAAAAGATTACTAAACCAATTGTCAATAGACTGATGGACTGTACTCTCAGCATACATTCTAGCCGAGAGAGCATGTAATTGTTTAATAACAAGGGGTAAGTTGCCTGCTGCTTCAGAATTGGGGGGGTATATAGGTACAGCAAGCCTTTCCAATCAAAGCGCAGACACCTCCAATCAAGGCAAGAAGATAATTGAGGGCAAATCTGTTTTGCTGTGTCATAAGGGTATAAGCAGCAAGTTCAGCAAAAAGTGAATTAAAACCATCAGTAATAGAATTAACTAATGACATCAGATCATATCACACTTCTTGCAACTATTTAGCATTTGTAGCAGCTTGTACACCTGGGGTAAAGAAAGAGGCAGACCATACTTCAGGGTAAGAGAAAAGACGGCCTTCATAGGGCACATCATTTTCTTTAAAGTAATTAGAACGTGTAGCACGTAGAGAACGTATATGACGAGCCTGATGGTGACAGGACTGGGTAGATAAAAGAAAGGAAAAGTTCTGGGAGGGAAAAACAGCAATAGGAGACTTTAAGAAAACAAAGGAACATATACCTGTCCAATTAACTGGCAGACAAGCGTAAACAGTTGTACCACAGTGATAAAAAAGATCCATGCATGGCATCCCAAATGCTGCATGGGGAATAGAAAGGTTGGATGGAGAAATAATGGACTTGCAATGAGTATTGTTACTTACAAAGGACCACCACTAGGGCCTAGCAAACAGGTATTAAAGTTAAGCTGATGGGCAGTGCCAACTGTGCCGCATGAACGCTGGGGGGGCAGTGAGAAGATGAGAGGCAAGGTCAGGAGCATTAGGCGACGCAAAAGTACAGGTGAGCGCTAAGGAAGGAGGAGAAAAGAGTATTACAAGAAGCTGGGCCTTCAGATTGCCATGTACCATGTTGGGGGCCTGAATCACGGCGTTTGGAAACATTGACAAGGCCAGAATTAGTATTAGTTGAAAAGGAGAGAAGGGAAAGTTGCATTTGGTGATATACCCTTGAGCCGTTCTTAAAGGTGAGTGTGAAAGCACGAGCCTGTGTCCAAAAACGCTGAGCACAAGCACCCATAAGGCGGGTACAAGGAACTTGTGAGAAATCTATTTCCTCTGTTAAGAAAAAAGCTGTTATAGAAGAGGCATGAAAACAATAACTACAGATTACACATTCTGAGGCATTCTGTAACTGAGCATGTCGGGCTAATAAGTTGTACCATTAGTTAGAAGTGTACATGTTGTGTTAGTCTGAAGGAAAGAAGGTGTCCTTTTGGTGGAAGAGAACAGCAAGGATTAAGGGAAGAAAAGAGAAAAAAGACAAGTAAACAAACAAATTGCATTGTGCAAAGAGATGAAAAATGATACTAGAAAATCACTTGAGCGATTATACACAAAACAGAATGAGGAACTGAAAACCTAGATAAATGGCAAAGCAAAGAAGAAATAAAGAATTCAAAGTAAGCATACTCGTGCAGTCCTTTAAAGCAGTCCTTGCAGCATTCAATTGTGTTTTTTTTCTTTCATTTTTTTTTTTCAGCAAATGCAAAGTCAATTAGTGCTCAGATAATATGTGAAACTGAAAGTAATGCAGAAAGTCTTTTAAAATGTTATCTCAGGCAGTGGTCTGAGGGGATTCCGAACGTCTACACGGTGCAGGGCAGAGATCAGAAATATGAATCCAAATTCCTGCAGGCTCCAGCTGCACAGCCAAAGGAGTTGCAGCAATTACTTCATGTGGTCCAGTATAAAAGGGAGTGAACCAAGTAGAGCGATTGTGAACATGGCGGTAAACACAGTCTCCAGGCAGATACGTACACACACAGGCTGGACCAAGCTGTGATGACTGTGTCTTGCAGACGTGGTTTATAAGAGTTGATACAGTGTGGAGGGCAGTAGCATAAGCAGAGACGACATCCTGGGTGCTGCCAGACGAAACTTGGAAGAGGGGAAAAGAGGTGGTTCTACCAGTCAAGATCTGATGGGGAGTCCTAGTCCACTGAAGAAATTCTCTATTTCGCAAGGAAAAAAGTGCTAGGGGCAAAGCTTGCAACCAGTTCAACACAGTCTCTCTGTAAATCTTACATAAATTTGTCTTAAAGAGACCATTAACTTTTTCCACTAGTCTGTTTGCCTGTGGGCGGTAAACACACAAAATGCTGTTTAATAGAGACGAGCAAATAATTGGGAAAGAAGCTCATTTCTGAAATGTGTGCCATTATCGGAGTATAACACAGCAGAAATACCAAATTTTGGGATAATTTCAGTAACGGAGTGCCAAAATGACTTGGGAAGCTGTCTCTCTTCTACAGGGAAAAGCTTCCATCCATTGAGAGAAAGTACACACAAGCGCCAACAGATATCTCTTACCATGAACTGCTGTCTGCATATCCGTGAAATCAATGTGTAAACTTTGAAAAGGTTCCAGCTGAACGGGGAAGCAAGGCATCCACTTTAGGGATGGGACGGTGTCCTTGCTGAGATTTAATACACACACGGCATATAGAAACAAATTGCTGAACAGTTGCTTGTATGTTGGGGGCCCAATACAATTCAGAGAGTGAAATCAGCATGACACAGGCAGAGGAATGAGCAAGAACATGTAAGTCAGACAGAAGAAGGAAAAGGAGCTTTCTGAGTTAAGCACAGTTTACCACTGGGGTGGATCCATAAACCATGACGACCCCGGGAACACCCTGCAAGCTTCCATTGAGCTATTTCACTTTCTAATGGGGAATCTTGAGCAGGCTGGGCTGTGTCAGTGGCTGAGGACTGGACATTACGTCCAGAACGCAGAACAGGATTCACGATCACATGATACATGTCTGGTGCTGTAACAGGCAGCACGCATGCGGTTTTGGCAGCCTGATCTGCAAGGTTATTGTAATGTGAAATGGGTGTTGCGTCAGCTTGATGGGTGGCGCATTTTACTACAGCAGTTGGCACTTCCATTTCATGTTTGCTCTCTAAGAGTGTCAGAAGAATTTTTATGAGAGGGAGATGCTGTAGATCCTTTCCAGTAGAGGAAATGAATCCACCCTTTTCCCATTTGACAGAATAGTTGTGTACTGTGGATACCACATAAGAGGAGTCTGAGAAAACTGTCAGACAATGTTTGAGTAACAGCTATGAGGCAAGCAAGGAGCTCGGCTGATTGTACCGAGAAGGTGGTGGGATCTAGTGACTGTTGCCAGAGAATTTTTACCTGGGTCGCAGGACGTACGTGAGCTATGAAGTATGTCTAGTTCTACGGGATCAGGAACTTCCTGGAACCCCTGAGCAGATCGATCAGCAAATATCCATTGTCCGTGTGACAGTGGGGCCTGGGAACAAAGTGGATTGTTCTGCACTACTTCATGGGCACAATCATGATCTGAATGGTAACCTGTGTCACTGTTACCCTTCAAGGGTGGCAGCAAATGTGCCGCTGAAAACACAGAGGATGGGGGTCTCACTGAAATGGAGGGAGAATCCAGCAATGCTAAATATTTTGACAGATGCAGGGCAGAAAGATTAGTACGTGGTAAGGCTAAAACTACCTTAACATCATGGGAACAGTAGACTTATCAGTTCATTTTGCATTACAATGGGATGTGATTTTTGCATGGCAGCTGCACAGGCTACCACCTCCTTTTCACATCTAGAAAATCCCAATTCTGCAGGGGAAAACTGGACAGACAGATACATGATCGGCAAGTGTTTATTCTGATGCTCCTGTGTAAGGACAGCAGTCCATTATGAAGGTCCACAAGTCAAATGCAACTGGTAGGACTGAGAACTGTGGGGCACATGCAAGGGCAAGGAAGTGTATCAATGTTTGAATTTCCTGCCACTGATCAGGGTAACTTTTAATAGGGACATATCCATCTAATGGACCTTTTCCCTTCAGATGTGTCTTAACTTTTGCAGACCATGGATTCCACATTTTGCCCAATTAGGACAACTTAATGGGAGACACTAACAGAGCACACAGCTCTGTAACTATAGTTGGAATGCGAATATCAGTCAGGGTTGAGATATAGTCTGGGGAAATGCCACGCTGATGCGCAGACACTTCCTGGCCTAAAAAGGTGGCACTTTGAAAAGAAATCTTTGTTTTTTTCCCTTCTTCACCTTGTATCAAAGAGTGGTCAGAGTGACAAATAACTCTTTTTAGAATATTTTTCGCATAATTCTGGGATTTCACAGGTCAGCAAAATGTCATCTACATATCGTAACAGGGAACACTGGCCTTCTGGTAAACACTCCCTGAAGGAATCTAAATCTGCAGCTAGAATGCAATTAGAAATTGAGGGACTCTCTCAGTAGCCTTGAGGCAACTGTGACCAAGTGTATTGTTGTCCTTCATATGAGAAGGCAAATGGGGGATCTTGAGGAAACATCTAGGGGCACCCAAAAAATGCATTGGACAAATCTATTGTGGTTAGCCAGGGATGTATGGTCGCTTGCGACCATAGTTGCACTGGGTCTGGAACCACCGGAAATTTTTTTTACAGTCTTGTTAAGATCACGCAAATCCTGCACTAATCTCCATTTACCATTAGATTTGCGCACTGGACATATGGGAGTATTATAAGGGCTATTAGTCCGATAGATTATGCCCTCTTTCTATAACCATTTAATTTTGGGCTTGATACTCTCCCTCGCAGCCGCGGACAGGGGGTATTGATGAGTGTAGGGTCCCTGACACCCTTCTTGTAAGGAAATTGTGTCAGTATGCATAGAGGCTACTAAACCAAATGGATGGTCATCAGTGGCCGATACCTTGGATGGAACAGAGGCTATTACCTTTTCCTGAATTACTGAGGGGTCTGTCTCTTGTTGGTTTAATATTGAATACAGGTTAAGCTGCACCTTGCCCCGAAGAGAGAACTCTGGGACAGGTAACCATGTTAAAGAATCAGACCCGTTGAGGGCCTCTTCTCTCAGGTTATCCCACAACTGGGAGGTATTTTTCCCCGGGCACAGAACAGTAATCCTACCCAGGATTACACTCCGCTACTTGAGCCCTCCACTACTTGAGCCCATAAGGCTATGTCTGTCTCACGATAAGATACTCCTTTTAATATGTATTTGCTGCCCTCCTTCCTTCACAATATCACACTGACAATATCACACTGACACCCTAAAGAGGTCTTTGAATAAACCTCGTGACCTCTTCAATTTGGTCAAATCCCTCTCAAAGGAACCATCACCCGAGCAACACATCAACATACATCCACAAGAATTCGCTGATTATCTGCAATCCAAGATTGTACAAACTAACAAGGTCACAGCAGTCCAATATCAAGAACCGGCGGACCTCTCTCCACTTAACTTTTTTTCCACACCATCCAATAAATGTATTGAGAACACCATAGCATCACTCAACACCTCCACTGCACAGACCGACCCATGTCCAGCTTTTTGGATTAAGGAACTACGTGATGTGCTCAGTTCTGTCATCGCAAATATAATGAAACTCTCCTTTTCAACAGGTTATTTTCCCACTTCACTCAAGCAGACGTCCATTAGACCATTACTGAAAAACCCCAAACTGGACCCCCAAAGGGTAGACTCCTATCGACCAATAGCTAGCATCCCCATCTTAGCCAAAATAATTGAGAAGGAAGCACAACGGCAAATTCAAGATCACATAGACTCTGTTGCTCCCTTAGATAACTGCCAACATGGGTTCAGAGAACATCACGGGGTTGAGACACTACTCACTGGTCTAATCAACAATATCATCACAGGAATCGACAACATCCATCAAGGTTTTGTCCTCATTTTCCTAGACATCGCCGCGGCTTTTGACTCCGTGAGTCACGAAATCCTCCTGGGAAGACTAAAAGAAAAGGGTGTCTGCAACAAGGCACTAAAATGGTGCAAGTCTTATCTGGACGATAGATGGCAATATGTGAAGTCTGGATCAGAAGAGTCTAGCCACTTCCATCAAAAACAAGGGGTACCTCAAGGATCCTCATTATCCTCCTTACTCTTCAATATCTACATGCAGCCCATATGCAATATCATAAGATCATTCAACGTAAACTGCATGATATATGCAGATGACATTCTTTTATACATGCCTTTCTCCACAACCCACATGGACCTGACCCCACTCACAGATTGTTTCAATGCAGTTTCAACATGGCTCCAGACACAGAACCTATGTATCCAGCATAAAAAAACAGAGGTCCTTTTCATCTCCAGAGACTCCAACTTTACGCCCCCATCCCACGTCAGTGTCAAGGAAGCTGATTTGCAAACTAAAGATGCAATAAAATACTTGGGAGTTACCCTGGACCAACATCTAGACATGAGACGCCACATAAGCAGCGTAGTCAAAGCCATCTACTTCAAAATCCGTTCCCTCAAACACCTACGCTCCCTGCTGGACCCAGACGATTTCCGTACCATATATCAAGCGCTGATCCTGCCGCATTTTGACTTTGCAAATGCCATCCTACAAGGTCTCCCCCAATCCACACTAACCCCCTTACAGTTGGCCATGAATGCCGCAGCTAGGGTCCTCTACGGTGCATCCAGAAACGACCACGTGACTCCCATTCTCAAACAGCTGCACTGGCTACCAATTCACGGGAGAATCACCTTCAAATCCCTTGTATTAGCATTTAAGGCAATCAAAGGCACCTCATCCCTCTCACTCACGAATCTAATCCACATGGTCCCCCCCAATAGAGCAAGAAGAACATCAGCTGTAAACTTGCTAGCAATACCAAAGGCTTCAACAAAGTCCAACACGAACACCACAAACAGGGCATTCAGTTTTTATGTACCAAAATGCTGGAACACCCTACCCCCCGACATTAGAGCCATTACCAATCTATATCAGTTCAGAAAGGCTCTCAAAACATACCTTTTCCGCCAATATTTCCCAGACAGCAACTGAAACAGATATCCCCTCCAAGAAATGACCCAATCTAGAAATGCCCTCACACTGCAGTGTAGATAGATTATGTATATAGTTAACCCAGTTATCCAAGTTTGTACTCCTGTTCAATGTAAAACCTGACAGTTTGTCGTAATGGTCGTTTTGTTATGATGTAAACCGCGCTGATTCTAAATAGCGCGGTATATAAGAAACTGTAATAAATAAATAAATAAATAAATAAATCTCATCTCCCTCTAGTGGCCTTAAGATGCATGTGTGACATGGCATAAGATTTGATGTATTAAAATCAAAGAATTGGGCTAAGAATTTCTCTAGCAATTCACAGGAGAAGGGGTCCGGCTGTACTTTGAACCTTTCTATCTCAACTTAGGGACACACCTTTATCTCTGTTTCTGAGGAACCAGATATTACCAAGAGAGGCATGTGTGTGCCGTGAAGGATGATTCCTAATTTACCTAGCAAATCTCTCCCCAGAAAATTAACAGGGGAGTCAGGAGCATCGAGGAACTGTGCTTGTACTTGTTCCCCCTCCTGATTCCAAATTCAAGGTAACTGTAAATCTTACAGGAAATTCCTACAGTTTTGTCAGTTTGAGACAAAGGGAAAGGACAAGGCTGCCCAGAGCCAACACTGGATATAGAAGCACAAGTATCAAGCAAAAAATTATATTTCTTTTCCATTAACAAGGGCTGTAACCATGGGATCATTTGAACCAATAACTGCATCAAGGACAAGCTGTCCTGCCGCCTGGTCTTCCAGGTCTAGTCAGTCATTATTCTAGGGCGACGGCATTCTTGGCTAACATGGCCTGGGGTGCCGCAATTCCAGCAAATGGGGCCAGAGCGATGGTCTGCATTTCTCCCATTTGGAGCCCCTCTGCCTTGTGGACCCGTCTGAGGGTATGGAGGGCCTCTGGGTCTCCCTTCATCAGAATTGTCCTTCTTTCAACTCATTTGGGCTAGTTGGTTGGTTGTCTGCTCTATTTGGGTAGTTAAGAATGTTGTTTCCAAACTCTGATGCTGCTGCACCTTTTTTTTGCTTCTCTCTAGCTTTCTCTTTGAGAAAGTGGTCAAAATGGGCCATTATTTCAGGCCACAGTGTTTGTGACAGGGCTACTACAGGATCAAGTTTCTTTTGAACATCCTGGGGTATACCGGCATGCAGGGTCTGGTAAAAGACCGCATACCTCATAGCATCCCAGGACACCCCTGATTCTTGTTCCCACAACTCCTGGAGCTCTTTTACATATAGATAAATGTCTTCTCCCTCTTGCCAGACTCTGGCCACTACCTTTATTAAAATCACGGATATCTGGATAGGCCTCCCGCAAAGCGATTCACACTGCTTGGCGGTAGTGCCACAAAGATATTCCATCATGATCATGAGTTCCCAAGGTAACTCCACCTAGTCCTGGCTCAGCAAAGATCTTGTCAGTAGCATTCCCAATTAATCATGCAAGAATGCTTTTTAAATCCCCCAGGGCCAACTGTTGGCCTGCAGTGAACTTTGCTATCCAATTGGATGCACCCCTAACTAGCGGTGGCAAGCTCCGGGCTACATTTTCCATTTCCAGGGAACATACTTAAGCATTGCCGGGGCTCCTGCAGGTTACGGTACATGCATTAGGGGTTCTGTTGTACAGAGGGCTCAACAATAGGTGTGGGATGTTTTTCATATTTTTGCCAAACAGTTAGGCCTTCTCTCTTACACTGATTTTTCCCAATGGGGATCATGCATTCCTCCATATATTGTCGTGACTCTCGCCTGGGCCAAAGGCTTACAGGCATAGGGCTGCCAATGTTTGTCCTTAAATAAAGAGTTACTATCCTTGTCTCCAGCAGGGAACTCTGGGATTTGTAGTTGATTCTTTTACTCAAAGACAAAATAGTGTGAGACCGTTGGTTTTTAAGGCAAAACAAGAATTTTTATTTAGGTTCCCATAAGCATTAAGGTTCAACGCAGACATAAGGATTATTCTCCAAGTAAATAATAACAGGAAACATATGCAACTGGAACTGAAGAAACTGAAAGAACCTTTAAACATGTGCAGCTGTTTTCAGCAAAACATTTCAGCAAGTAAATCACAGCTTCCTTTGTTCGTCCAGCACAGCTAAATTTCTTCATTTATCATGTGCTGCTTTGGTTATCAAACTCTAGGTTAAGCAAGGGTTCTTTACCTTAGAAGAAGTTCCTGGCATTCACATGGCTAGGTAAAACCCTGCTTCTCAAAAGCTTCTTCTCTTAACACTTTTTATCACCAACTTTCAAACTTCCTTCTTACACAAAGAACAGTCCATAGGAGACTCCTCAGTAACAGAATCCTGCCCAAAAGAGTCAATTTGCATTTCTTCCTGTGCTACGAAATGCTTGTCTTTCTTTGAGTTTTCATTAACTCCTTCAAGCTTACTGTTCTTTAGGAACTTCTGAATTTCCTTCCACAGCTGCTCTCCCTGATATGGAATATTTGTACCTTGAGAGTGGGGCTTCTTTCCCTGGATCAATTGCCTCAATGCTTCAATCGTGTTCAACTCTGGTCCTCTGCCCTCGGCTGGGTTCTGGTCACTTCCAGTTGTAACCATATTCACCCACCTTCTGGCAGTTTGAATTCTCTGAGCTGGTTCATGAACACTCTGCACTGCAATCTTCCTCGTTGTCAGCAACTCTCCCAGCCACCCATCTGCTGACTTCTGAACCAAGAGTACCTCTCTTACAAGGACTGCTTCCTCTGTTGCTGCTTCCTTTCTTGCTGGAGCTGTTCTCCAACTCGAAGTCAAACTTCCCACTTCTCCTTTTCCTCTCCTCTGAACAGGGCTTATAAAGCTGTTTCCTAACTAACACTCCCCTGTCTCTGCACAGGTGATTATCATTACCCTCCAAGCCTGCACTTACATTAGAGCTTGGGTGTGGCTTGGCTTCAGCAACTACGTGCTTCTTTCCTTTGCCTACAGTCTGAACCCTGTGAATACCTTGCCTATCTCTCACCTTAAAGGCATATTCACTGTTTTCTTCTGTTTCCATCGGCTCAGCACAGCGCTCATCATCACAATATGCACAGGTACGCTGTAGTTAAGTCACTAGTCTGTAGACTCCCTTCCCGGGGCCAAGGGCTCATCTTGGACCTAAACTGTTCCGTCCACTCAGACAGGTCATCTGACCATTTACAGACATGGAACCTGGAAGCTTCCTGTTGGGCTTACATATTCCTGGGTGTCAACTGAGTGGCCTGGTTAATTGCCTGCATTGAGGGCTTGGGTGGTCTAAAATTACCATCTCTCCCTTATCCAGTGTACTTTCTTCCTCCTCCTCAGATATTTCCCGTTTATCCTCTCCCTGCTCATAGTCTTCACAACCACTGCTTGCTATGAGACACGAGCCCTTCTTTTTGGACACCCCTGAGTCCAAAATCTTAACTACAAACCCGGGAGGAGCCAGAGGAGCTTGGGCCCTCTGCATCTGGTCCTAAATTCAGGTTTGTATCTGGCATTGAGTACAGCTGTGGCACAGAAAATAAATCTGTAATGTCCTTAGCCAGTTTGGCGCCAGATAACTGCGCCGATTGCAAAATACTACTCACTTGTTGGAATTGGTATTGGGAAGGGACAGCAACATGTGTTAAATTGGACTGTCCCTTAATCACATAGGGCATTAGTGTGTCCTCTTTCATTTTCCCTATCTTTGAGTCCAGATATAAAGATGGGGAGGTATAGGACGTAGACCTAATTTCAGAGGCTGGAGGATCAAAGGTCGGCAAGGTATAGCCAGGTGCTGCTATAGGGACTGAGGGACTTGATTCTTTAGTTACAAAAACTCCCTTCTTATGGGGATGGGTTAACTATAGTCCATAATTTTAAACAGTCTAGGTGTTTCTGTCTAGATTTTGTCTTTGTGGCTTCAATCCATGTTTGCACAGCTGCTAAAGTGGCCGGGGAATAAGTCCCTTCTTTGGGCCATAGAGTAGTCATATTTTTAGTACCCTTATACCACTTGTTACGACACTCTCTAAGAAGCTTTCCTGCCTGTGGGAAGGTGTTAACCATCTCTTCTAAAGGTCCTGTAAGATTTGGGGCTTGTAACATTTTTCCATGCACAAGACAGTAAAGGTAATAGGGGGAAACAAACTAAAACCAACCTTGTCTGAAGTCTTCTGGTCCTGAGGTTCCAAGTCCAGGTGATGTGTCAGTCCCTGGCCATCTGACTATGCACCGAGGGGCAGCAGGGGTACTGCAATCATTCCTGGCTAGCTCACCAAATGTAAGGGGCCTACTGGGCCGCAAGGGCTACTATCTCACCCTACACGGAGGAAGTACACAGAGACCAATTTCTCAGCAGTACTCACAAAATCTTTATTATACAGGATCCTTTTCTCAGCATAAATTCTACTTATAGGTATAAGATAGCTACTGTATAGGGAATAGACAGAAAAGAAAGGTTAATGGGGTAATTCAGTATTCTGTCACCTCCATGGCAGGGCTGAATAGACTCCTAATTTTCTTTTCTGCCCTGATCTGTTTTTTATGCATCCTTTTCTGAAAGGCGGGCATTACTACAAAGATTATTTCTTTTCATGCAGCTGGTTTTTAGTGATACTTTTTTTTTTTTTTTTTTTTTTTATATAAAACATTGGCACGTATTTTACATTTCTCAAGGTTCAAGTTAGCATGGAAATACCATCTCACTTTTCCAAGGCCAGTGCCTAATTAAATCTTACTCCCTGGTTCCCCCTTATGTTTCTTTTTTTGATTCATTTGTGTTATCTGGTTTTCTTAGCAGATGTACACTAAATCAGCAACATTCCGTATCCCTGTACTCACAGAATTTTCTCATGCTTTGTCAGCAGCTCATTCTTTTCTTTTTTCTTCTTTTGGCCTAACAGTGGTCAAGGGTCCCAAGCAGACCTGTGGCCTGTATCCAGGCCTGCTTCACAGGCCTAGCTACAGGAGCACTGTCCCGGCTTGGGTTCGACTTCCTACATCACCGGAAAGACTTGGAGGAGTCTGAGAGATGCCCGGCCAAGTTTTCCAAAAGGGACCCTTCGACAGGTGGAGACTGGCCAAGGGCACTCAAGGCCATGATGGTTATTGAAGACACACTCTCCGAAGAGGCGGCGTTGGGCCCGAAGCCGTCGGTCCCTGTGCCAAAAGCTGCGGAGCTTTTTGGCATGGAGACCAGAATGGTGGCCTTGGAGCAGAACATCACTGCTATCCTGGCCCAGCAGCAGGTGATGACGGTCCCTCAACTGCGAGGGGGTCACTAGCCGTCAAGCCGAGCATCGAGTGCTGCCAACTTCAAGTAAGCCCTTGTTGCTGGTCAAGGTTCCGGTCACATTTCTTGGGTATCTGGTCCTCACCGGCTAGTGTCCTCAACTTGGACCTCATGTCCTTGATAGGCCTCTGGCCCCTGGGCACAGGCCTCGACCAACGGGTAGGAAGGCTCGAACCCTCGATGCCCTTGGGTGCAAATGTTTCCAGGGCTCGATGCTAGGGTGCAGAGTCCAGGCCTATGAGCTGTACATCGGCATGTACCTCAAGACACCGGCCAAGCAACTTGCTGGGTTCTCAGCAGGCCTCGACGGGGAACTCCTCCAGCAGTTCAAGACCCTGACCTCAGTGGTACAGGACTGCTCAAAGTTCCTCTCTCGAGCAGCTTATAACCACTTCAATTTGTCGGCTTGAGTTGTGGTTGCCGGCATCGGGGTCTGATGCCAAGCCTGGTTGCAATCGTCTGACTTCGCACAGTGGGTCCAGGACAAACTACTCAATGTCCTCTGTATGGGGAGAATCCTTTTGGCCAACAAGGCTGCAGAGATCAAAAAAGAGTTTGTGATTTGACAAAGGCTCTCTAAAACGACCTTGGGGCCTCCCCACAGAAAACCATTGGGGAAGAAGCCTTTTTTTCCCCCAGAAAGAAGGGAGCCTTCTCTCATACCCAACAATACCAAGGCTACTCAGGGCCTCTGCAGGGTACCCAGACCAAAAGACAAGGGCACAGGACCCAGAAGGCCAAAACCCCTAAGCCTCAGACTCCAGCTCTGGCCCAGTCCGGGGGAGCTTTTGACTCCCAGGGCATGGCCCCCTTTCCCCCAGGAGGCCGCCTTCAGCCCACAGGGGAGACGCCTGGCACTCTTCGCCTACAGGTGGGCTTCAGTCACCACAAACCTCTGGGTACTGTAGGTGGTCAGGGAGGGTTACCTCCTCCACCTACAGCAGGCACCTCCAAACTTTTCCCAGGAGAGCCATTGAGGCCTCTCCTTCACTAGATCTTGCTCCTCATAAGAGCTCACAAGTCTCCTCAAGGATAAGGCAGTAGAGCCAGTACCCAAGCACCTTTGGGGCAAGGGCTTCTATTCCAGGTACTTTCTTGTCCCAAAAAGGACTGGAGGCCTCCTTAGACACCAAGATGCTCTCCCTTGGAACACTGCTGCCGTACCTCCACCAGGGAGACTGGCTTTGCTCCTTGGACCTAAAGGATGCTTACACAGACATCCTAATCCATCCCTCCAACAGGCAGTAGCTAAGGTTCATGGTGGGAGGAGGGCACTACCGATACAGGGTGCTGCTCTTCAGACTGGCCTCCTCACCAAGGGTGTTCACCAAATGCCAGCAGTGTTTGCAGCCCACATCCGCCTACAAGGGGTCTTCCGCTACCTGGACAACTGGCTCTTAAGAGGCAGCACTGCCATAGAGCACAGCAGGCCACAGGGCATGCTGTTGTCCTACTGCAGCACCTGGGGTTCGACATCAACCACCCCAAGTCTCACTTGACCCCAGCCCAAAGCCTGGAGTTCCTTAGGACTCAGACACTGCAGGCCAGGGCCTTTCTTCCCAGAGAAAGGGCAGAACACCTCAAGGGGCTAGCAGTTCAGGTGCAGTGCTGGCCATTGGTCCCGGCCTGCCTGCCTGCTTGCTGGGCCATATGGTTCACGTGACCACATTAGCCTGCTTACACACGCGGGCAGCTCTGAGGTGCCTATGCTCTCAGTGGACCCAAGCCACTGGCAGACTATATGGGACAGGGTCAGAGTAACCCGCCAACTAGCAGAGTCCCTCGATTGGTGGCAGTGCTCCTGCCACCTCCAAGCTGGGATGCCTTTCCAGACATCTCCCTCCCCCCCCACCTCCCAGAGAGTCCTCGGTTCTGGAGTCTATTGTGAGTATCTTCGCACATAGGGCTGCTGGTCCCAGGCAGAATCTCAGTTATAGATCAGTTTCCTGGAACTCGGGGCAATTTTCACGGCCTTTCGGGTGTTCCGCCATCGGTTGCGGCACCAGACAGTACTTGTTCAGATGGACAATCAAGTCACAATGTTCTTTGTCAACAAACAAGGGGGCATGGGGTCATATTCCCTCTGCCAGGAGGTGGTAGCTCTCTGCTCATATGCGACTCGCAATGACATGCCTCTCCAGGCAGTCTACCTCCTGGGCCAGGACAATGCCCTGGCAGACAGGTTGAGCAGAGTCTTTCAGTCCCACGAGTAGTGCCTGAACCCCAGGGTTGCCTCTTGGCTCTTCCATCTCTGGGCGCTGGCCCTGATAGACCTCTTTGCCAGCTCAGGCAACACACAGCTGCCCTGCTTTTGCTCACAGCAACCGCACCCATTGAGAGTAGGGTTGCCAACTGGATCCAGATGTGCCCGACAGGTTCGATCCAATCCTGGGTTTACCTCATTGCATGCAGGGATATGTAGTTCTGATTTCTCCATTGCACTCCATAAGAAAAGGAAAACTACAAGTAACTGCATGCAATGGGGTAAACCCAGGACTGGAGCAAGCCTGTCGGGCGCATCTGGAGCCAGTTGGCAACCCTAATTGAGAGTAGCAGAAGATGCATTCCTAATTCAGTGGCTGGAAGGCCTCGTCTATGCGTTCCCGCCGACCCCCGCAGGTCGCCAGGACCCTCTTCAAGGTCCAGCGTGAGGGGGCATCTCTGATACTAATCGCCCCCAGATGGTCCAGGTAGCCCTGTCTCCCTCTACTATTTGAATTGTCGGCGGCATTCCCGGTCCTGCTGGGCTGTGCACCAGCCCTTCTGTCTCAGAAGGAGGGCTCCCTCCTACACCCCAACTTGGGGTCCCTGACATTAACAGCATGGCTGCTGAAAGGGTAGCTCTGGCTCCCTTTATTTTTATTTTTATTTATATTTTATTTTATTTACATTCTCTTATATACCTTGCTATTCTCCATCAGTGCGGTTTACATTGAACAAACTGAAATTACATTGAACAGGGCATTATAACTTGGAGATAACTATTTTACGGGGAACATGGGCTATGGAGCGTTACGGAGGCTGCGAGAGGTAGAAGAGGTCTTGTTGGCTTCCCGCAAGCCCTCCACAAGGCGAGTATATGCCTTTAAGTGGCGCCAGTTCTCAGTGTAGTGCACAGAGAAGCAGGAGATTCCCTTCTCCTGCCCCATGCAAGTGGTACTCCAGTACCTGCTCCATTTGTCGCAGGCCGGACTGAAGTCCAACTCGGTCAGAGTGCTCCTAAGTGCAATTGCAGCACACCACCATCCCACCAAGGGGATAACCCCTCTCAGTTCAGCCCCTGATTTCTCAATTCCTCCAGGGCCTCTTGCTATCTAAACCTCCCTGTTTGCCCCCCAGCAGCAGAGTGGAACCTCAACGTGGTGCTCTTCCAACTCACTAGACCGCAATTTGAGCCTCTAGCCACTTGCCACCTGTGGTATCTTTCCTGGTGGCTCTTACATCTGCTCACAGAGTAAGCAAGCTCCAAGCTCTGGTGCTCCGCACTCACCCCAAATTGCTCCCGAAGTTGATATCCTCTTTCCACCTCAATCAGGAGGTCGTCCTCCCCACCTTCTTGCCCCATGCAGGTCAGAAGGAGACCATACTCCATATTTTTGGATTGTAAAAGAGCCCTGTCCTCCTACCTTCAAAGGACTGAGGGCCACCGCAAAGCTTCTCAACATTTGTTTCATACGACCCCAATAGACTTGGGTTCCCAGTGACTAAGCAAACTCTGTCCACTTGGGTGGCAGACTGTATTGCACTCGCCTATGAGCGGACTGGACTCTCCCTGGAGCCACTGGATCACAGCGCATCATGTGAAAGCGATGGCCACTTCGGTGGCGAACCTGCACTCGGTGCCGGTGCCAGAGATATGTATGACTGCCACATAGTCTTCAATTCACATGTTCATAGCTCACTAGTGCTTGGAGAGTGAGTCCTGTTGGGACAGTGCCTTTGGCCAGGTGTAGGCAACTCTGGCCCTCCTACCCTTCTGTGTTCAGGCTACCGGAGTGATGACCCCAGGGACTCATCTTCTGCAATTCATGGTTCAGTTCCCAGCAGCCCTGGAGCTAGGGAGTCCTGCTGTTCCTGGAGAAAGCGTAGTTACCCACCTGTAACAAGTCTTCTCCAGGGACAGTAGGAATCGGTCCTCGCAACCCTCCTTCCTCCCTCTGGAGTTGCCTCCTTTGCCTTATTTTATTTTTATGCCTTCCTAGCTATGTCATCTGGGAAGGGGACCATGCATGCATGGTGGCATCTCCCAAAGGCTTTCATTGAAAGCTGGGGAGATGCTTCCATATGAGCTCTGTTGGCGCCAACGTCACCCATATGGGAGGACTGATTCCTACTGTCCCTGGAGAACACCTGTTGCAGGTGAGTAACTATGCTTTTTTGCTCTGTAAAACAGATTGAAGAAAATAGCCTGTGCTATATAGCATATTTCAAACTATAAGGATATTCTATTGAAAGTTGTCAATGTAAGGGGAAACTTGCTGTACACTGCCTTGGAGGAATCTCTTCATAAAGACTGTTAATAAATCCTAATAAATAAACATTGTAGCAGTGGAGAAGTAGCCTAGTTGTTAGAGCAGTACACTGAGAACCAGGGAATCCAGAGCTGAACAGGTATTGTTACTCCTTGTTATTTTGGGCCAGATCACTTCATCCTCTGTTTCTCAGGCACAACATTTAGATTATAAGCTGTGAGGTTAGATAAACCTATGGTAACTGAGTGTAACTCGCCTTCAGCTACCATTAAGAAGCCATGTGCTAATTCTTAATAAACTATTAAATCAATGTGAATTAACTCTGTATATGTGTCTATTTTCCCTGGGGTAACTTTTTGTAAAGGTGTATATATTGTCTTTATAAGTAGTGCATATGTTGTGCCTTAAGGTGCCTTTCCTGCCTAGGTATCTTTTTTTATAAAGTTACTCTGTATGTATTACAGCCTTTAGAAGGGTGAGAGGCTTAAGAGCGTTCACCATTGTGCTGTGTGTCTGCCATTGTTGCTGTGGGAAACAGGAAGTGCCTATTCTCACCATTTAAAAGTGCTGTGGTGCTGGCAGAAGCCCAATACAGTAGTAGGAGTGAAGGACAAACTCCAGCCATAGTATAAAGGATTAATATGGGGGAGGGGGTTGCTGAGTGGCAGGAACTGGAAGGGTAATGATGATGGAGGGGGCCAAGGTTAAAACTGGAAGTGGCTCATGCTGGGGATGGGGCCTGAGGTTGAGGGGCTGATGCTGGGGTGGGTAGGATGGGAAGTGGGCTGATAGGGAGTAAAAGGGGGCTGATGCTGGGGGGAGGGGCTGAGACTTGAAGAGGACTGATGCTAGGGTTGGGGGGGGCTAGGACTGGTAGGGGAGAGGGGCCAGGGGGTGTTGGGAGTGGGAAGGAACTGATGCTGGGGCTGGGGGATGGGGACTGAGACTGGAAACAGGTTAGGGCTGGGGCTACTAGGAATAAACGTGTTCTGATGCTGGGGTTGGAAGGGGGCTGTGTTGGGGGAGGGTAAAGAAAGGCGCAGATATTGAGAAGGGAGAAGAGGACAGATATTATGGAGGGGGAAGAAGAAGCAAAGGCATAAGCAGGTGAAGACGGAGGGAGGGAGCATAAGGATGGATGCTGGGGTAAGAAGGAGAAAAGCCAAGGTCTATGAATATTGGAGAAGGAAGTGGACAGGCGGATGCTGGGGAATGGTAATTTTAAAAAGGACAGAGGAAAGATGGATGAAAATGGAAAGCTGATAAGTATCTGAAAGGTGAAAAGAGGGGAGACCAAAAGCTAGAGAAGGAAGGAGGAATGAAATCTAGCTATAGATAAAAAGGCAGATGAGAGAAACTGGAATAAAAGATGATAGAAGAATCAGTATCGGAGATATAGGGGAGAATGATGAAATAGACAATGGAATTGAGATCCTTGAAAAATCAACAAGTGCTAGAGAGAGACTAGAACCAAGGACAAAAATGTTGTTTTCAGATTTTGGAGAATGAAATATGTCACTTTTGTGCATTTCTTTTATTTTTGTTTTTTGTTATTGTTTTTTCAGTATAAGCGGAAAGCCATTTCTATTTTTCCTTTTTTTTCAGTTTTCCACTTCTCAGAGTCTGGTTTCCTGAGCTTTATTTAGCTGAGTTTTTATACCACTTTTCACCAGGTTTACATCAAACAACAAGTTTTATACATTTAACAGTTCCTTAACTTTATTTACAATTCAACAGGGTGGGGGTTTGGTATGAGGGAGAAGCTAATCTATATATATTATATACAGTTTAAGCAGGCCAACATCTTGAGATTGTTTGTTTCTTTACAAAGTGGGTGATACTGTTCCAGTGTATTTATATGGTTTTCTCTGATGTGCCAAAGTGTTCAGTGAATAGATGTGTCTTCATTTTTTTCCCGAAAGGCTTGGAGGTCAGTGGTGGCTCTGATTTTGGTTGGCAGTGAGTTCCATAAGGAGGGGGCATAGAAGTCAAAGGAGTGCACATGCTTGGCTGTTGTGTTTAGCCCTTGTACGAGGAATAGTTAGGATGTTTATGGTGTGCCTTGTGATTGTCAGATTTGGGCTGTTGAAGGAGAGAGTTCAGGTGGGATGTCTTCTCTTGGTGGCATGTCTTGTGAATGAGTAGGGTTTTATATTTGCTGCGGCTTTCTAGGGGGAATAGGTGTAGGTATTTCAGGATAGGCTTGATGTAGTCGTTCTTTGTAGCTTTCTGAATAATTTGTGCGGTAGTGTGGAAGACTGTGCGAAGGGGGAAGAGGGAGGAGCAGGTGAGGCCCTGGTATATTGCATTACAGTAGCCGAGGTGGGCGAGAGTCATGGCTGGTAGCACTGCAAAAATTGTGTGGGTCTAGGAGGGGGGGGGGGGAGAGAGGTTGAAGGGCCCTGGCTTTAGGGTATATTGCCTTTGTAGTTTTTGTTTGTTGCTTGTGTGAGAGGGTTTGCTTGAGGATGATGCCTAGGTATTGTATTTGCGATTGAACTTTTATCTGGGTTGTGTTTAGCATGAGATGGGTTGGTGGTGTGAAGGATTGGTCTTTGGTTATGAATAGTGCTTCTGTCTTCTTGTAGTTCATGCTGTTCTCCTGGAGCCAACTGGAGGCATTGTAGGAGCTGAGGGTTGGTAGGGTGTTTTGGTGATTATTGGTCCATATAGCATAATATCATTTGCATATATGTGGAAAATTGATGATGTTGTGTGATTTTATAATTGAGCAGTTAATAAATATTGAAAAACTGTAAATATTGAAAAACTGTGCTGACAATGTGGATCCTTGGGGTATTCCCTGGGTTTGACAGTAAGCGGTAGGGATGCAGGATCCCGTTCGTATTTGTTGGTTTTCCATTTCATTTTTTTGTCTGCATATTTGTTTCTAATTTGTAATCTCTTTTTCTTTACTGTGCTTTCTATGTGTTAGCAAAGGAGGGGTTTTGTTAATATGTAGGGTCTTTGTAGGAATCTCCAGCATTCCGGTTTGTTCAGTCTTCGCAACTGGAGATCTACAGGTGCTCTAGAATATTTACTGTGTTGACTTTTCATAGGTAGGGTTGGTACAGTTTTGAGTTCTTGGACTATCTGCCACCATGGTATGGTAGGCTTCTAAGAGGTCTGTTTACTAAGCCAGGCTAATGGTTAACCCATGCTATTTGTAACTAGGTCCTATGTTATTCAATGGTACTGAATGTACCAAGCCATAATTGCACCGTGTGACTTGCACATCTGACGCACCCCTCCCCCATCTCGCGCATACCTCCATGTCCGGCCAGCTGCCTGCCCTTGCACTGCTGCCGCTATTTTCTTGTTTTGTGGCGCCAGCAGGAGAGGAGTAGACCTAACATCAAATTTAAAAAAAAAATTCTCTGGGAATAAGCAGGAAGTCTGTTCTCACATATAGGTAACAGCGCCGACTGAGCCCGCTTGGAAGCTTCTCTCAAACTTTCAAAGAAAGCCTTTGGAAAATGCACTATGCATGCGTGGTCCCCTTCCCATCCAAGGGTGCCATCTTGCCTCAGTCTCCTTTTTTCTGTAGAACCCATTGGACGTCTGTCTGCTTTCACAGGAAAAAGTGTTAATTTTCTCTTAAAATTTTCTTTCTCCAGTCTCATACTGGTTCCCTTTCCCACCCCTGAACCTGCCTGCCTCAGCATTGCATCTTGGGTTCGTTTCTTTTCTTCTTTTTTTTGAGACTTCTCGACTGGTACCATTCGCATCCTTTTTCCCTGCCTATACCTAAGGTCTTTGACTTTGCAGGGACCCTTTTCCCCATGGCCTCCGCCAGTGGTTTTAAGCAGCGTGATCGGTGCATTTGTACCATGTCGCTTACCGATCCCCATGACTGTTGCCTCCATTGCCTTGGGCTGAACCACGACACCTTGGACTGTGGCCTCTGTAAGAAGATGTCCTCCAAGCCCATCAAGAGTCTTCATCAGCAGCAGGAAATATTTTTCCAGGGGTCTGACTCTGCTCCGGAGTCACTGGTGACACTGCACTCCAAGGCCCCCTCCAGAAATCCAGGATGACCTAAATACCTTGGGACCCCAAGATGGTGGGTCTTCTGAATGGAGCACCCTGGAGGTGGAACTTAAGAAGAAGCAGCCCTCGGACCGCATTGTGGATGGGTCGGGGAAGGTGGGAAAGTCCCACTTTGGCTCCGCAGTTGACACTGTGAGTCTGAGGGGATGGAGCAGGAGCGACCAACTAAGGTTGCCTGAAGGGAATCATTGGCCTCCAGCGATCGGCTTTAGATCCTGAGGCCATCCTAATTGAGGACTCCCCCTTGACGGTGCCGGGCCCAAAATCCTTGGTGCCCACGCCGAAGGCTGTGGAGCCATCTGGTTTGGAGACCAGAATGGCAGCTTTGGAGCGCAGCGTGTGTGTCTTCATGACCCAGCAGCATGCACTGATGTCCAGTTTCTGCAGTTCATCAGCCCCGACCACCGGTGATCAAGCCGGTCCTCAAGCGCTAACAGCTTCGGGAAGTTCCTCTGTCTCTCTCCTGGTCCTGATCCTCAGGGCTGAGATCCTCCCTGATGAGTACCCACGACTCCAACTATAGGACCTCCAGAGGACCGCCCTTGACACCTTGGGAGACTGAGGATGAGGAGTCCCTGGACACCTGATGCCGCTGCGATGTGCCTTCGGATCCATCTCTCACTGAGACCTGTGCTGGTCCCTGCCCGAGGATATGGCCTTCCTCGACTTTGTGCGGGACATGGCTAAGGCACTGGCATTCAACACAGTCAGAGGAGGATCCTCGCACAGAGGAACTCGAAATCTTCCAGTACAAGGCCCCTCCAAAAGAGGCAGTCACGGTGCCTGTCCCCCAAATCCTGGAACGACTACTTCTCCGCATAAGGGAGACTCCTGCATCGGTACCCATCCTGAGCCGGCAGCTGGACTTGATGTACCGAGTGCGCTGGAGCCCTGGGTTCCAGAAGGCACAGCTTCCCCATAATTCCATGGTGGTGGAGTCGGCCATGCATCGGCTCAAGAGCCAAAAGACACACTCATTGATCTTCTGGAGAGGGAGGCCCGTGCTATGGATGCCATGGACAGAAAGTGCTACCTGGGCTCGATGCTCATGGGCCGGATCTAGGGATACCAGCTGTATATGGGCATATACCTGAGAGATCTGGCGAAGGAGCTGCCGGGTTCTTGGCTGGTCTCTTCGAGGAACCCCTCCAGCAGTTCTGGACTCTGGCCTCGGCTGTCAGAGAATGCTCCAAATTAATGACTCGGGTAGCCTGTGATGACTAGAATAGCTGTGGTGGGCAACAGTGCCAGACCTGGCTATAGTCTTCTTACATGGAGCAATGAGTTCAGGAGAAACTGGTCAATGCCCCTTGCCAGGGAGAAAATCTCTTCAACAAACCCATGACCAATAATGCTGCAGAGTTGGAGAACTGAGTTCCTCATGAGGGCCAGGTTCTCCAAGAAGACCGCTACCCTTCCCCGATGAGTCCTCGTGTAAAGAGTCCCATTATTCAATGAGGAGCAAGGGTTACAGAATACCCTCAGTATCTGGCCTAACCAGCTCCCCAACAGAGTCAGCAGGCCAAGGGACAAGGGCATGGCCCTCCATAAGCCAAAGACTTCCAAAACCCAGGCACCAGCCCCGGTCCAGCCTGGTAGAAGCTTTCACTCCTTGGGCATAGCCTCTTCCCCCCCCTCTCTAGGAGGCCCACCCCAGCAGCCCCTCAGGGGGGCATCTAGTTATGTTTGCCCACAGGTGGCAGTCTATCACCACTAATGCCTGGGCTCTACAGGTGTCAGGGAAGGTTACCTCCTCCACTTGCTGCAAATGCCCCCTCCATTCTTCCCGAGAACCCCCCAGGACTCCCCTCCACCAGGCCTTGTTACTACAGGAACACACAGGTCTTATAGAGGACAGGGCAGTGGAACCAGTACCTCCACCTCTTTGAGGCAAAGAGTTCTACTTTCTGTATTTCCTCGTACCCAAAAGAACAGAGGGCCTACTGCTCATCCTAGACCTGCGGGACCTAAACAGGTTCCTGGTGAGAGAAGTTCAAGATGCTCTCTTGGAACACTGCTGCCATACCTCCAGCAGGGAGACTAGCTATGTTCCTTGGACGTGAAGGATGCGTACACACACATCCTCTTCCATCCCAGCCATAGGCAATACCTCAGGTTCATGTTGGGGGGCGGCTACTTTCAGTACAGGGTACTACCCTTCAGCCTAGCTTTTGCCCCCAGAGTCTTCACCAAGTGCCTTAGCGGTAGTCATGGAATACCTTCACCTCCAAGGGGCCATCGTCTTCCTCGAGCTGGATGACTGGCTTATAAGAGGGGACTCAGCCGCTGAGGTGTAGCAGGCCAAGGCCTGCACTATTCACATCCTTCAGTATCTAGCGTTCATGATAAACCACCCCAAATCCCACCTCTTCCCGACACAGTATCTGGAGTTCATAGGGGTATGGCTGGATACTGTTCAGGCCAGAGCTTTCCTCCCTCTGGACAGAGCTGACCGCCTTAGGGCACCGGCCGCAGACATGCAGCACCCATGCTTGGTGTCTGTTTGCCTTCTGCTCCAACTGCTGGGCCACATGGCATCCATGATCCATGTTACTCCAGACACCTGTCTTCACAAGAGGTGTCTCCGCTCCCAGTGGAGCCAGGCCACGGCCGTCTGCGAGACAGGGTGACAGTTTCCTACCGGCTGGTGGACTCCCTCGGTTGGTGACAAGTGCCACAACATCTCCAGGCTGGGACGCCCTTTCAGGCCCCCGCCCCCTTGAGGGTTCTCACCACGAATGCCTCCCTTCTGGGTTGGGGGGCTCATTGCAAAGTCCTCAGCACTCAGGGCAGTTTGTCGCAGATGGAAAGCTAACAGCAGATCTACCTCCTGGAGCTTCGGGCTATATTCCTGGCTCTCTGAGCCTTCTGCCACCATCTGCAGCACCAATTGGTGCTGATCCAAATGGACAACTAGGTCGCAATGTTCTAAGTCAACTAGCAGGGGGGCACAGGATCGTACACACTCTGCCAGGAGACGGTAGCCTTCTGCTCTTATGTGAACTGAAATTGGATGCTCCTGCAGGTGGTATATCTGCCGGGCCAGGACAATGCCCCAGCAGACAGGCTGAACGGGTCCTTCAGCAGCATGAGTGGCAGCTGGACCTCAGAGTGGCCTGTTAGCTCTTCCAGTTCTGGGGAATGCCACAGCTGGAATCTTCTCCAGCCTGGTCAACTCTGTTGCCCTGCTTCTGCTCCTGACAGCCACACCTGTCCTGGGTGGGGTGAAATCCTTTCTCATCCCATGGATGGAGGGGCTTCTTTATTCTTTCCTACTCACATCACTGATAGCCAAGACACTCTCTTCAAGGCTCAGCAGGATGGGGCATTGCTGATACTAGTAGCCTCTCTGTGGCCCAGGCAACCATGGTTCCCACTGCTCCTTTGCATGTCCATAGAGCCCCCGATCCCTCTGGGGAGCGACTCAGGACTACTGTTGCAAGAGGAGGGTTCCCTCCTAAACCCCAGTCGAGTCTCTGACGCTAACAGCTTGGCTGCTAAAAAGATAGCCTTGTCCCCTTTCAACCTTTCATGGGAGGTTGAGGAGGTCCTCCTGGCTTCCTGCAAGACCTCCATGAGATGGGCTTTTGCCTTCAAATGGCGCAGATTCTCTTTGTGGTGCGTGGAGCGACAAGTCAACCCGTTCTCGAGCTGTGTGCAGCTTGAGTTGCAATATTTGCTTCACCTGTCTCAGGTAGGACTGAAGTCCATCTTGGTCAGGATTCACTTGAGTGCTCTTTGGCACACCACCACCTTATCATGGGCAAGTCTCTCTCTGTCTAGCCCCTCATAACCCCCTTCCTGTGGGGCCTCCTGTTATCCAAACCCCCCGTCCGCCAACCAGCGGTGGAGTGGGACCTCAATGTGGTGCTCTCACTAGTCCACTGTTTGAGCCCCTGGCTACCTGCCACCTGCATTACCTCTCACTGGAAGTTGTCTTCCTGGTGGCACTCACATCTGCTCGCAGGATTGGCGAGCTTTCAGGCTTTGGTGGCAGATCCACCTTACATGAGATTATATGAGAACAGGGTCATACTCTGCATGCACCCTAATTTCCTTCGAAAGATGGTGTCCCTATTTCACCTTCCTTCTGCATCTTCATGTGAGCAATGCGGAGGCTGCCCTCCATTCCTTGGACTGTAAGAGGGCCCTGTCCTCCTATCTCAACATACCCAGGGCCACCACAAAGCCTCACAGCTTTTCAGCTCCTGTGACCCCAGTCACTTGGGGGGTGGGCTGCATTGCCCTCACCTGCGAGCATGCTGGGCTTTTGCTGGAGCACCCAGTCACAGCACACTGCATCTGGCCCATGGTGGCCTCTGTAGCTAACCTGTGTTCTGTCCCTGTGACGGAAATCTGCTGGGCCGGCACCTGCTCCTCATTTCATATTTTCATAGCTCATTACTGCCTGGAGAGGGAGTCCCGACAGGACAGTACCTTCAGCCAAGCCATATTCCATTATCTGTTGGGGGTGTAGGCAACTCCTGCCATCCGACGCTTCTGTGTTCAGGCTACCAGAGTACTGGTTCCTCACTGGACACTTGGGTTGGTTAAGAGCCTGTTAGCTTAGGACTCCATTGCTGCTGCTCATGGCTCACCTTTTCCTGGTGACCCGTGGTTTTTACAGGTTTCTTGGTAGCCTGTAGCTAGGGAGTCCAATATGTGAGGACTGACTTCCTGCTTGTTCCCAGAGAAAAGCATAGTTACTCACCTGTGACAGGTGTTCTCCGGGGACAGCAGGAATCACAGTCCTTACAACCCTTCCCCTCCCCGTGGAGTTGGAGTTGCTTCTTTGTCATATTTTGCCATCTTTAGCTATGTCATTAGACTGAGGCAAGATGGCATCCTTTGGTGGGAAGGGGACCATGCATGTGTGGTGCATCTCTCAAAGGATTTCTTTGAAAGCTGGGGGAGAAGCTTCCACATGGGCTCCGTCTGCACAGATGTCACCCCATATGTGAGGACTGATTTGTTTTGTCCCAGGAGAACACCTGTTACAGATGAGTAACCATGCTAACTATGCAGGTCTTTCGACTCCATGCTTCTACGCAGATCTGATCCCTCCCCGTTCTGATGTAGGTTTGCATCAGAGGAGGGAGGGACCAGACCAGCCATTCAAACACGGGTCTTTACAACTCAGGACTTGAATGGCTGGCCTGGCCCCTCCCTCCTCTGATGCATCCTACACAGAGAAGGAGGGAGAGTGGGTCCAGAACTGCATTCAAGCTTGGAGTTCGAAAGACCTGCTTGTTGTTGTTGGTTGTTGTGTGTGGTGTGTGTTTTATTTATTTATTTATTTTTTTAATTTGAAGTCAGGTCTGCTGCCAGTGCCACCAGTGCTGAGAAAACAAAAAGTGGCAGCAGCAGCATTGTTAACGCGGTCCCGGAAATGTTTCTCTTCATTCCCATATCTGTGCTACACTTCCGAACAATGTGCTTTTACAGGGCTTTATGGATCAGACGGGATCTTTTTCTGAACAAGTTGTTGAAGTTTCGATTGGTGGATGAATCTTTGATTCCTATTGCTCAGCGCCTCGACAGGCTGGAGGGCCAAGTGGGCTCTCTTCAGGCTGCTGGGGCTTCTAGGCTTATGGATAGTTTTATGCTTTATGGACATACTGAATTTATTAGAAAACAACTTGAGAGCTAGGAATTTAAGGTTGTTAAATTGTCCTCAACATCGTTTGTTATCTGCAACTATATTATTTCAGAAATATTGTAAGGAGATTTTGTTGATCCCAGAGCCAGAGAAAATAGTGGTTTCGAGGCTTTTCTCTGTCTCACCTCCTCCAGGTGTTTTTGGGGGATGGTGATGAACATTTGGAAGTCCTGGTTGATTCTACTGAGTTAACTGATTTCAAATGATTTGATTTCCACGTGCTCTACCTCTTTTGGCACAGAAATAGATAAAATATCTATTTTGCGGTTATTTTCATAAGAAGGATTCTCCTTTCTGTGGCCAAAAGATTACAATATTTCCTGATGTCTCTTGCCAGGCGCAATGTGGAGGAGGTCCTTACTGCAGCTGAAGCCTCATGTTTTGGCTGCAGGTGGGACCACCTTCTTGCGCTTCCTGTGCAAATGTTTTATTTCCATTGATAATGTCAGATATGTATATGAAGACCCATTGCAGCTTACTAGTTTTTTGGATGGCAGACAGGACTCGAATGCCCAATAATTTTGTCCCTTTTTTTTCTTTCTTTTTATATTGTATATTATGGTATATCTGTGTTGGATATCTGTGCTGTATTTAATATTTTGTTTGGTCTCTACTCCAAGGTGCCTTATTTCCCGTAATGGGGCTATATTTTGTGAAATGATATTTCTTTGTGTGTCCATTTATAGTGATTTTGATGTATATATTTTTCAATGGTTCTGGGTGTATGAAATGTACATTTAACATCACATTCTTACAAAATAAATTGAAAAAATTAAATTTACTGATGTTGGTGTTGGAAGTATATCACAGCCGCAGGCATGAAGGGAAACGCTCCCGTGTCTGTGCTGCAGCATGTAGTGAGGTAGACTCGGGTGCCCTTAAAGCTTGTGCACTTCGAGCCTTCCTCTCACTGCTCATGGATGCCGGTTCATGCACAGAATTCTGCATAGTAGATGCAGGATTCTACACAATTTCTGCACTGCATTGCTGCAAAGAATTCCCCCAGGACTAGTTTTTTTTTATGCATAAAGGACAAGAATACATCGTGTGAAAGAATATAAGGAGACGTGGGGAGATATTGGAAAAAAATGCATCAGTCTTAAACATCATGGTAGAAACGTATTTTATTTTACATATATTCAGCTTTGGAAACATTTAATATCTATGAGTATGGCCATTTTTTAAAAATTAAACCCATTTGAAAAGCCACATACCACTTCAAATGTTTTTGAAGTTTACACCTGCTGTTTACTTGTTTGCACTTAAGCATACAACTTCATGTTTAGCGGCTGTTTCTCTGCTGAGCATCTAAGTTTTGATTTCGCCTTCCATCCACCCCAGATCACTCCCCCTTTGTGAATGTATAACTTCGGCCTTAACTGCACATCAAGCCCTGAAATTTTAAACCGGGGTTGGCATTGGATCCATGCTAACACATTAGACGTACCCGGCAAGTCCCCATGTTGTTAGCTTGGGTTCCGCACCACCCCTGCGTTAAGCAGTTTGCTGTGATTTAATGTGGATGGATGCACTTAACACCATCCATTGAGGTGGCAGTAAGAGCACCCCTGCTAAGTGCAAATTACCAGTTAGCATGCACTGAGGATATCCACGCTAACTGCAGTGTGCATACCTTGCCCCTGAAACGTCCAGTTTCTGCCCCAGTTCACTCTAAGCAGTTAGCGTGGGAATTTTTTACCACAGTTGCATCTTCAGCATGTGGTAATATTAATGCAGTGTGCTTAGTGTGGGGTTTACCACACCCTAACCGTTACTGCACTGTAGTAGACCTGCTCTTTTGGTGTATAAAATGGCCAGAGTTATATATACAGCCACTACAAATATTAAAAAAAAAAACAAAACCACTTCCCTATCATCCTGCTAGACCAGTCCAGAAACATGGATTGTGTTCCCTTACCAGCAGATTGGTGGAGACAAAGTACCAATGAAAAGCTCAGGTTTCAATGACATCACTCCCATGCCTCTATTTTTCTCGGCCACCAGAGGTCTCCTCAGTATTTCTTTGTCTCCAGCAGATAGTGGATGGATTTTCTTCTCTGAAAAATATCTGAACGACCACCTTGAGGGTGACTCTCTCACATGAGCATGACGTGAGAGGCTTCACTAGACAGTGATCTTTTTCAGAAGCCATAGGAGGAGGGAAAATTGGCTCTGCTTTGCATGCTTTATCATGATAAGAGCCTGATGAGCAGCCAGAAATTGGAAGAATCTGGAAGAGTGCAGCAGCCTCACACAACCTCAGCACTCCCTCCCTCCCTCCTCCTTCTCCTCCTCCTCCTCTGTTTCCCCCTGCTCTCCTGAAGATTGCAGAAGGCTCTCAAAGGGATCTGCCTGCTAGCCACTTAAACGCAGTGTTGCAAAGCCAGTGAAGCAGTTTTAGGAGAGTAGAGCTGAGCCCAGCATGGATTTTCTGCCTGGGGCTCTCAGGGGGTTAATACCAAGGCTTCACATTGTCATTGTCTTTGTTGGAGGCTCCTGATTCCATCTTCCTGGGATGCAATTCGGAGTGGACTGCTGGGGACCACTGGCACGGTGTGGGGGGTTTCCTACCATTTTCTGCACATGTTAGTAGCATTTTCTCTTGTGTGCCTGGTGGTCACGTGGTCTGTGCGTGCGTTCCGCCCAAGCTGCTCCAATGCATGTTCCTACCCTAGTACCTGTAACGCACGCCACAGTAAAAGTGAAGTTAACACGCACCGTCATGCTGTGGTGGTGTTAGCACACACAGTTGTGATACTTACCTTAACTCTCTGTCTTCCAGGAAACGTTGACCTGTGGCAAGCAAGGTACCTCTTCTCCAGATTCTGGACTCTGCTCTTGCGCGGAAGCTTTTGAATTGTCTCTGAAGGGCCTGCTCTCCCTCTCTCAGCCAGGGGATGCAGTTAGTTCAGCCTTGCCTGCCTCAGGGCAGAAGGTGATGGATGGCTAAAGATATCCAGCCAGCTGGAGGGTCTGGGGACCATGCTGTGAGCTGCTCCTCATCCTGTAGAGGGTCTGTAGTGGCTGTGTCCCTGGTGTTTGGGGTCATTTTTGAGAGGATGGACTCCAGCTTGCTCTTCCCAGAATTCTTTTCTTTCTTTGCAGCAAGCCTGGTCCTTTTGGTGTGGAAATTCAAACCTGTGGCACCTTTTGCCCCCAGGTGCAGTCTCATACAGGGTAGGCTGAGCGTGAAAGCCCTGTTCAATTGCCTTTGGCTAAGCGTCCCCGGCGAGGGGCATCCCCTGGAGATGGGGAATAGCTGGGAGCAGTCTGAGATTTTTGACTATAACTTTGATTCAGATGGCTCGATGCCAGGATTTGATGTGAATGAAAAAAGTACTCTTGCCTTCAGAAGATTGTGAGGAGGCTGGAGTGATCCACCTATTCTGGAAAGAGGAGCTGGTGGTGTTGATTGCCAGGGTCTCCTCTGCCTTGAATTTGACAGATGCTTTTCGGCACGAAGCAGGAGCTAAAGGTGCACATGCTCGTTCAAGGGATGCAGAAATCCACTACTGTCATCCTGTTCCCAGATGTGATCAATGATATGATCTGGTCGAAGTGGGACTTTCCTGGCTCCCCACCCAAGGGGTTAAGGGTATGTAAAAAGATCTTCACTCTCCTGGAGAAGGAGTGCATTGAATGGTTTGTATTCCCAAGGTGGATGCGCAGAGTATGGCAGTTCCCAGATGGACCACCATTCCTGTGGAAGGTGGATCAGCCTTCAAGGATTGTCTGGAACATAAAGTGGATTCATTGTTGAAGGGTCAGTTTGCCATGGTGGCTGCTATTTTGCAACTGGTGGTATAGTCAGTCTGACATCTTGAGCCCTGCTGCAATGGAGTCAGTCTCTTCTGTTGGATGATACTACCCCTCTTTTGGAGTCTGCTACGACCTTCCTTTCTAATGATATGAATTACCTGGTATGTTTGGTGGAAAAAAAAATAGTCCAGAACGTGGTGATCTCAAAGGCACACTCTATTCAATATAATTCACAAATCAGGGATGAAAAGAGCCAGACCTGACATGGCCGTGTTCTGGCCATGCAAGGGTTCTATGGCACTCGTTATGGAATCACATTGAAGAAACTTCCTTTTACATTCCTACATCTTTATCCTTCACCAAGATTTCACTTTCTGGCAAAATCTAGGAGGCCTGTGAAGCGGGCTGGTTCCCTTTTCTCGTTAGGCTCTGCCCATCCACCGAGGGTGTGCTGGCTGGAACCCCAGGGATATCGGGAGTTTTGTCATTACCGACAAGGAAAACCTTTCCTCTCCTCTGCTTCTGGGCTTTGGGCTTGATCTCAGTCCTTTTGTAGAGCATGTGGGCCCAGGGACTCGGTCCCCTCCAGAGGAGAATCCTCCCAGGCTTTTCAATGAAGGTTTGGGGGCCCATTCCCTAGTTCCTTCAGTTGGAGCCAGGCTTCGCTTTTTCTTTCAGGAATGGGCCTGGGTTACCAAGGATCGCTGGGTGCTAGACACCATTCAGTCCAGCTATGTGCTGCAATGCAAAGTGCCGATTCTGGATGCTTTTGTCATCTCCCTTGTGGGTCTGCGATCAAAAGTGCCGCTGTGCAGACCACCTTGGACAAGTTGCTGCGCCTAAAGACGCTGGTGCCTGTCTTCCCAGATGGTTGGGGCAAGGGCAAATATTCCATTTATTTCATGGTGCCCAAAAAGGGTGGTTTCTTCCGGCCCATTCTAGTCTTAAAGGGTGTCAATGAGCACATGTGTCCTGCACTTCTGGATGGAAACCTTATGCTCTGTGATTCAAGCAGTGTGCCGAGGGGAGTTCTTAGCTTCTATGGATCTGGCTGAGGCATATTTTCATATCCCGATCTGGGTGGATCAGCAAAAGTATCTACTTTAAACCGTGCTTGGCTCTTGCTATCAGTTCACTGCCCTCCCTTTTGGCTATCCACCACCTTGAAGGTGTTCTCCAAGGTCATGGTGGTGGTGACTACGATGCTGAGGGATCTGTGTCCATCCATCCATATGTGGATGACTGGCTCATCTAGGTCTGTTCCTTTTCAGAAGAGTCTTGAATGGTACCTCGAGTGGTGTCTTGTTTGGAAATCCTCAGCTGGGTGATCAATTGGGGAAAGAGTCGGTTGTTGCCCTCCCAGTCCCTGGAGTTTCTAGGAGCACGTTTTGACACTTGTGTTGGCAGAGTTTTCCTGCCAGAGGAGAAAGTCCAGAGACTGTTGGATTACCTGGCGCTGTTCTGTGAGCAGCAGGTTCCCAGCATCTGGGATTATCTTTAGTTCCTTGGATCGATGGCGGCGACTATAGAGATGTTGCTGTGGGTGCATGCTCACATGCAACTGCTCCAGTGGTCCTTGCTTCCCAAATTCTTAGGAGTTGAAGCGCAGGCTTCCGCTCCCATTGATAGTGAAGTCCAGCCTGTGTTGGTGGCAGCAGCCTTGTCA
The DNA here is from genome assembly GCA_033557465.1 of Ichthyophis bannanicus. Lineage (NCBI taxonomy): Eukaryota > Metazoa > Chordata > Amphibia > Gymnophiona > Ichthyophiidae > Ichthyophis > Ichthyophis bannanicus. The sequence continues at coordinate 841,041,615 of CM066031.1, forward strand.
TCTGAGGAAGGGTGTGCTGATGGACGACACTCCTGTATCCTTCTGACAATGGACACCAGTCTCTCAGGCCATAAGGCCCAGGACTGTTGGAACCACAGGAAAGCGTGTGATCCATCAGCCGCCTCAAGGTGAGGGCCATCAGGTTGGCTCTTCTGTGTTTGTTTCCAACCCTCTGGTTGAGGGCTGGGCAGTTCGAGTGTTTTCAGATAATGCCACAGCTGTGGCTTATGTCATTCATCAAGGTGGCATGAGGCGTGCTGGGGTAGTTCTGGAGTTTGCTCTCTTGTTTGTCTGGGCAGAGAAGAACCTCCTAACCTTGTTGGCTCAGCACATTGCTGGGGTGGACAGTGTGCAAGCGGCCTTCCTCATTTGGCACTCTCTGGATCCTGGAGAGTAATAGTAGAGTCAGTAGGCATTTCAGATGATTCTGAGCTGCTGGGGTCACTCTGAAATGGATCTAAAGGCGACCCATTCCAATGCCAAAGTTTGCCGCTTCTTCAGTCGCCACATGGAGACAGGGTCTGAGGACATTGATGTCTTGGCCCAGTCAGCACCTGCTGTACGTGTTTCCTCTGTGGCCCCTGGAGGGGGGGTGTGATTCGGCATATAGAATGCCACCTGGTTAGGGTTGTCCTGGTGGTGCCGGTTTGGCTGAGGAGAGCGTGGCTCCTGCAGGTGCCGATTCTTTGGTTGCCTCCATCTTGGAGCCTATTGCAACAGTGGCTGATCGTATTGGAGAACCTGGTTCCCTTCCCACTTATGGACTGGCTCTTGAAAGGAGACGGCTAGTGCATAAGGGCTATTCTCTAGTGGTGGTCACCACTCTGCTCAGAGTCCAGAGGAGGTCTACCAAGCTAGCATATATGTGGGTTTGATGCCTCTTTGAGTGATGGTGTGGCGCTCGGCAGTTGGCTTCTGAGCCAGCCAAGGTGTCACCTCTGTTGGCTTTTCTACAGGGATGGCCTGGAGAAGGGCTTTTCCCTTAGCTCCCTGGAAGTTCAGGTGACAGTTTTGGCCTGTTTCCGAGGTCTGATGGCTGGTTTGTTTCTAGCCTTGCACCCGAATATCTCGTGCTTTCTCCAGGGGGTTCAGCGTCTGCATCCTCCCCTTTAGTCTGTGGTCCCTTCCTGGGATCTGTGTCTGGTGCTCAGGGCCCTGATGTCTGCACCCTTTGAGCTGTTGAAGTGCACTACTTTGAAGGGTTTGACGCTTATGACGTCTTGGTCGCAGTTTGTTCCGCAAGACAGATTTCCAGACTGCAGGCTCTGTCATGCCGAGATCCTTATCTGTGTTTTTCAAAGGAAGTCATTTTCCTTTGGCCTGTGCCTTCCTTCTTTGCTAAGGTGATTCCTTCCTTTCATATGAACCAAGTGGTCTGCCTGCCCTCCTTCTCTAAGCAGCAGTGTTGGGGGAAGGAAAAGAATCTTCGCCCTGTGGATGTCTGGAGGGTGCTTCTCTGGTATTTCGAGGTTACACATTCTTTTCGTAAGTCCACCAATCCTTTTTTGCTGTTAGCCACTGTGTCATCCTATGCAGGGCCAGCAAAATCAACTTTGGGGTGGTGGATTAAGGAGGCCATTGCCTTGGCAGATCTGTTGCAGAACCGGCCAGTTCTGGAGGGTTTGCATACCCAATCTACCAGAGCACAAGCATCCTCATGGGTGGAGCGGAGCTTGGTAGCCCTTACCACTTGGATGTCCATGCGCAGGTGGACATAGCCTTTGGTTCAGGGGTTTTGCGAGCTGCTGTGTCATCTTCCCACCCAATGGAGATGTAGTTTTGGTACATCCCACTTGTCTGGACTGGTCTAGCAGGGTGATATGGGAGGTGACATTTTACTTTTCGGTTAATGTCCTTTCCTTGAGTCCTATTAGATAAGTCCAGGGGCAGGCCTTGAAATTGTATTTGCTCTGCTCTGCTGTGATACCCTTGGGTCTGCTGTGATTTTTATACCTGGCTCTACAGGTTCATCTTCTACTGACAGCCTTCTGTTTATGGTTTCCCATACATAGTTCTCTGCTGTTGATTACTCATTGTTACCTATGATTGAGGTTGTGTGAGGCTTGCTATGTTCTCCCATGTGCTGTGGGACAAATAGTGAGGAGACCTCTGGTGGCTGAGGTGAATAGAGGCATGGGAGTGATGTAATTGAAACCTGGACTTTTCATTGGTTCTTTGTCTCCACTAATCTGCTGGTAGGGGAACACAACCCACTTGTCTGGACTGGTCTAGTAGGACTCGAAGAAATATTATTTATATCTTACATGACAAGTCACATTTGTTTAATTATTGTGTTTTTGTTTCAATTCTGTGCATAAGGCTTGTCAGGTGCTCGAAGCAGGTCATCTCAAGGCCAGAAGGTCTCTGCTTCCTCAGATAGACCCTCAGTGCGTGGAAATTGGAACAGAAGAGCAAGATCACAGAGCAGGTCAGGTCTGGGCAGAGGTGAGGTGGATGAAGGTGACTATCACAGCAAAGGCAGCAGGCAGTCTGGAGTTCAGTCTGAACATCAAAATGCAAGTGCCAGGAGTAGAAGAGCACCTGAAAAATACGAAACAGAAGGTAGGTACAATGTTGTTTTTAAGAGGTTCTTAAAAATACACTAAAGGGGACAGGGAGATACCTGGAATGTAACTCACCTTGAACTATCATTGGAAAGCCGTGAGCTAAATACTCATAAACAAATAATAGCTTTCCAGCTTTATTTAAACAAAGCCAATCTAGGAACTCGCCCTACATTTTACTAACATTAGTGTGGTTTAAGTTTGATCCAAAAGATGGAAAATGAGCCCCGCTAGGCAGAAAGAAGCTTTAAAATATCACTTTACCTTTTCTTCAGTATTTTGTCAATGTCAGTTTAGTGTCCTATAATTTGTATTTTTATGCATTTCATTGCACCGTTTGTTTAATAGTTCCTTTTACAGGAAGCATCCATGCTACATGTTTAGTTAAAAGATCTGTGGTTTCATTACTCATTCTTTGGCTCCCTGCGCCCTCATACTATGCTTGTTTTGATGCACCGTGGACACAGGATAGCACTGTTTTAGTAACCAAATTGTTCTGTAATGAAGTGATTGACGTCCATGTCCAGAGCAAATGTGTCAGTAATTTAATTGACCATGAAGGTTGCTAGGTTTTTGGATTTTGACATTAAGCATGCAGATATTATAACCCAAGATCTTTTTCAGAGATTCAAATTATTTCTGCATCAGTCTCTTAACATCTTGACTGCCCGAGTATCCAGCATTGGTACGGTTTTTCGCCTGTGTGGATCTTTCCCCCTCATGTCTTTTTGTGCTGCTGGGCTCATGTTGGAATACGATGATTACTGGGCTGTTTTAATATAACATGGACAATTACATAGTTCCAGTAGATGATGTTTCGTATTCCTGGGGGAATTCTGTGGAAAACTGATCTTGCTAAATGAGACCTTCCACTCAACCACTAGTCTGTAAAAACAACTTCTGATTACGAATTGTCTGTGTAGGTCTACCAGCAGTTCTTATAAACAGCTCTTCCAAAATAATCCATGTTTCTTACTGGTCTATAGAAATCTCTCTGCTGATTATTGGTCTATAAAAATATAGCATCAGTTCTTATAAACTCTTCTTCAAAAATGGCATTAGCATCGGAGGATTTCCATTTTGTAACAAGCTTCACTGAACTAGTACCAGTGAATCAGTTTTGCATCCCTGAAAGCCATTAAATTAAGTTCTGTTTAATATTTGTTTGAATTTGACACTTGGAGCCGGGGCTACTTTTACTTATGGGCAAAAGGGGTATTTGCCCTGGGTCCTGCATGGCAGGGGGGCCACTGAATGAGCTCTCGGTACTCTGTCCTGATAACTCTGTTGGCCTGTGCCTTAATCTCAGGCAGCAGAAAACAATGGCTTGCTTCAGCTGCAGTTCCTCCTCTCTCAGGCAGCTATAGGAAACAGGACTGGAGAGGGGTGAGCCTAGATTGAGCAGAGCATAGAGCAGATCAAAGAACTAGTCTGCTCCCTTGCCCAAACCCCTTCCTCCACCCTTGCGTGCAGGGTTTTGTGTCCCTTCACAAAGTATCTGATGAAAGTAATTTGTGCCACTGTTACTCAGTGAATAAAATTTGACTTTTGTTTGTATGGTAAATAGTAAGAAGAAACTTTCTAGTTGAGACCAGCCAGGCATTTCAGGGATTATTTTCAACCCTTGCAGTAGGGCTTTCTTTTAACTTATAAATCACAATGAGATATTCGTCATCAGACACTCTGATGTGATTTCCTGAAATATTTGTGTTATGTATCTGTACAAGGTTTAACATTTAAATGTACAGGGATAGGTATTCATCAGGCAGGCTAACACATACGTTATGTGCATAATTATGCATATAAGGCCTGATTCCTTAGCGTCCCTCTAGTCCAGTCCCGGAAAGATAGAGTTGTCAACCTCCACCAGCAGCTTTGGAGACTGAAAGATGTCATCGTCGTGATGTCACTGGTACAAATAGGCTCGCTCCGCCCCCTTTCACCTGTACTTTCAGTCTCCAAGCAGCTTGGAGGTTCTGAGCCCAGGACTGGGCTCAGAGGAACAAATAAGCAGAGCTTAATCTTTTTCTTTAGTTCATCTTTTGTTTTTAAATTTAGATTTTCTTGCTCTTTAGGTGCCTGCTGCTGCTATAGAGAACTGTTCTGCTGAGGCTGTTTCTCCTTTCTCTGCTCCCTAACCCCCCCCTCCCCTCCCTGCCTCAGCATTGAAACAAGCATTGCAGTAGCACAGGAGTGTGCCTGCCTTTGCCTCCCTGCCCCCGAACCCACTTGGAAGGGTGAGGAGCAGGTAGAAGGCTATAGAGACTCCCAGCAGCAGGCAGTGGTTATTACCACAGGATTTTGAGTCTCTCCAGGAGCTGATGCCGCTTTGAAGGCTGTGCTCCTGAGGGGTCCAGCGCTGCCCTTCTTCTCTCTCTCCCGAGGTCTGGTGAGTACTCTGGACTTTGGGGTTTACCTGGGGGAGGTATTTGGGGGTTAGTTGAGGTGTTTTGGCAGCTCCTTAGGAGTCAGGGAGGCCTAGCCGCGTGATTTTTCGCGCCGAAAAAGTGGCGGCGGCCATTTTGAATTTTGAATTTTTCATTTTCAAAGTCAATTTTTTCGGGTTTAGAAGCTTCGTTTTGAAAAACGGTGGTTAGGGGGCAGCTAGTTACATCTTGCTTGATTTATCACTGCCAAAAAGTTAAAAAAAAAAAACGCGTTTAAATTGGAGCTTATCTTGTAGCTGTGCAAGGCTCTGTGCAAGGCTCTTTTACTGGCATTGAAGCGCTGTTACTTACCATGCCTGCCAAACCACGCTGCTTGGTCTGTGGGGTGCGGCGTGGGGAGCTTCTGGACACTGGCGGTTGCAAAACATGCTCTTTAGAGGCCATGGGCATGGAGAAGTCCTTGGGGGAAGGTTCTCAGGACCACGCGACCGCGTCTCAGGATGGCAGGGGTTCTGACCCTCCTTCCTTGCCTGCTTCGGAACCGGTAGCGGGTCCATCCTCCGCTTCCAGTGTTCCCTTGGTGCCAGAAGGATCCCCGGGGTCTGGGATTCCAGGTCTCCCTTCCGAATTCCTCTCCTTGATGCAGAAGGCGTTTGCCTTGCTGCAGACGGACAGGGGGGTTCAGTCTCCCGGTCCTTCTAGCAGGAAAAGGAGTCGGGCTGCCAGTCTTCAGGAAGGGGAGATGACGCTACCCAAAAGGCGACGGGATGATTTGGAACCGCAGTCGCCTGCCCTTCTAGAGGAGGACCTGGGGATGCCGGACCTTGATGAGGAGGTCTCGGATGAAGACTTGGAAGATGGTGAGTTGTTGGAGGAGGAGCAACAGAGCAGGGTGGTCTGTGTTTTTCGGCGAGAGGAGCTCCCTGCCTTGATTTCCGAGACACTAAAAGTTTTAAATATGCCTGTGGGGTCCGCACCCTCAGAAGAGGCGTTGGAGGATCCGCTGTTGCAGGCTGTGTGCACCTCGCAGCGGGTGTTCCCTATCCATAGAGTATTTCGGAATATGATTCAGGAGGAATGGGGAGTCGGCGTTGCGGGGGACCAGGGCTTTGGACCGCTTGTACCCGCTCTCGGAACAGGATAAGTGGATATTTCGGTCTCCAAAGGTTGAGCCGCGGTGGCTGCTGTCATGAAGAAGACCACCATTCCGGTGGAAGGAGCGGCAGCATTGAAGGATGGCCAGGATAGGAGGTTGGATACCTTGCTGAAGCAGGTGTTCGACATGAGTGCCCTTTCCCTGCAGGCCTCCATAGCGGGGGCGTGGGTGGCGAGAGGCTGTTTACGCTGGTCTCAACGTCTTCAGGGCTCCCTCTCAGACGACCAGATGGCGGATGCGTCTCGGCTGGAGTCTGGCACTGCGTACCTGTCCGATGTTCATTATGGTCTAATTCGTGGCCTAGCTAAATGTATGGCTTCTGTAGTCGCGGCTCGCCGTTCTTTGTGGCTCCGAAACTGGTCAGCGGATAGTTCGTCCAAGGCTCGGCTCAGTAAGCTTCCCTTCCGGGGCAAGCTCCTCTTTGGAGAGGATCTTGAGAAGTTGGTTAAGGACCTCGGGGAGTCCAAAGGGGGGCGTCTCCCTGAGGATAGACCGAAACGGACTCGCGGAGGATCGGCATCTAGAGGCCTCTCGCGGGATTTTCGCAAGTTTCGCACATCTCGCTTTCAACAATCGCAGCGGAGCAGGTTTCCAGCGCGGAGTCAGTCCTTTCGAGGGTTTCGGGGGGCAGGCAGGGGTTTTGGTCCCTACCAGTCTTCCGGTGCGAACAAGAAATCACAATGAGATGAGGCGGGCCCAGGTAGTGGAGGTGCCCGTGGGAGGCAGGTTGCGGGAGTTCTACCCTGCCTGGGTCCAGATTACATCAGACCGGTGGGTCTTAGAAGTCATTCGGGAACGCTATGCCCTAGAGTTTCAGCGTCCAGTGCGAGATTCCTTTGTTCTTTCCCCTTGCAAGGCGCCTCGGAAGCGCCGAGCGGTCGCAGACACCTTGGGCCGTCTCCAACGGCTCGGGGCAGTCGTACCCGTTCCGATCGACCAGTGCGGCGCAGGACGATACTCCATTTATTTCGTGGTCCCCAAAAAAAGGAGATACGTTTCGGCCACTTCTCGATCTCAAGAGGGTGAATCGTTGTCTCCGAGTGTCCCACTTCTGCATGGAGACCTTGCGCTCCGTCATTGCGGCCGTTCACGCGGGCGAATTTCTTACGTCCTTGGATCTGACGGATGCTTATCTTCACATTCCCGTGCGGAGGGAGCATCAACGTTTTCTGCGATTTGCTGTACCGATGGGACACTTTCATTTCCGGGCGTTGCCTTTTGGTCTGGCGACAGCTCCTCGGACATTCACAAAGATTATGGTGGTTGTAGCGGCTGCGCTGCGCAGAGAGGGGATCCTGGTGCACCTGTACCTGGACGACTGGTTGATTCGGGCAAAGTCCAGGGAGGAAAGCGTGGTGGCCACCACTCGAGTGGTGGAGTTCTTGGAGAGCCTCGGTTGGGTAGTGAACGAGGCGCAGAGTCAGCTGTCCCCCTCGCAGAGCCTGGAGTACCTGGGGGCGCGCTTCGAGACTCGACAAGGACGGGTCTTTCTTCCCAGTTCAAGGGCGCAGGCCTTGCGCGACCTGGTGCGTCGGTTTCTGGGGCTGCGAGCGCCGACGGCTTGGCAGTACCTGCAATTACTGGGGACCATGGCGGCTACAATAGACTTAGTGTTGTGGGCCAGGGCTCGCATGCGGCCGTTGCAGAGTGCTCTCCTCAGGCGCTGGTCTCATCAGAGAGATGCGTTGTCGCAGTGTCTGCTCACGACGGATGCGAGTCTCGCGGGATGGGGGGCTCATCTCGAAGGCTCGTTTGCGCAAGGAACGTGGTCAAAGGAGGAACGACTATGGTCCATAAACCGTCTGGAAATGCGCGCAGTGTTTCAGGCTCTTCTGACTTTTCAGCAGAATCTGCGGAAAGCGGCGGTTCGCGTGCTGTCGGACAACGCGACCACGGTGGCGTATATAAATCGGCAAGGCGGCACGGGCAGTGCGGCCCTGGAGGAAGAGGCGAGTGTGCTACTGGCTTGGGCGGAACGGAATTTACTGGCCCTGTCGGCTCAGCACGTCGCCGGAGTCGCCAACGTCGAGGCGGATTATCTGAGTCGGTGCCGCGTAGATCCGGGGGAGTGGGCTCTGCACCCGGACGTTTTCGAGATGATTGTGCGCCGTTGGGGGCTTCCGGTGATGGATCTCATGGCCACCTTGCGGTCGACAAAGGTGGAGAGATTCTTCAGCAGGCGGAAAGAGTGGATGTCGGAGGGCCTGGATGCCCTGGCGCAGAAGTGGCCTGTGGAGGGTCTACTGTATGTATTCCCTCCCTGGGCGCTAATTGGCAAGGTGGTTCAGCGCATCGAGTGGCACAAGGGCCAGGTGGTCCTGATAGCACCCGATTGGCTGAGGAGACCGTGTTATGCAGATTTGGTTCGTCTGTTGGCCGACGTTCCGTGGAGGTTGCCTCTTCGGGAGGACCTGTTGCTTCAGGGTCCCTTGCGCATGCCTCAGGTGGGTCGGTTCTCGCTTACGGCTTGGCTCTTGAGCGGGCGCGGTTGACGGCCCGTGGATACTCGGCGGCGGTTATAGACACTCTCCTGCGGTCGCGCCGGAGGTCGACTTCCCTGGCTTATATCCGAGTTTGGCGTGTCTTTGAGGACTGGTGTTCCGATCACTCTATCAACCCCTTACGAGCTTCGGTGTCCAATGTTCTTTCCTTTTTGCAGGCTGGATTGGATAAGGGCCTCTCGGCCAGCTCCTTGCGGGTGAAGTTGGCGGCTCTCTCCTGTTTTCGTGGAAAGATTCAAGGGCAGGTGATCGCAGCGCATGGCGATATTCGTCGGTTCTTGCGAGCGGTGTTGTTGCTCAGACCGCCGAGGCGAACTGTTCTTCCTCCGTGGGATCTTAATTTGGTCCTGAACGTCTTGGTGGGGGAACCCTTCGAGCCATTAGGACGGGCTTCGCTCAAGGATTTGACGCTCAAGACGGTGTTTCTCGTGGCGATATGCTCCGCCAGGAGGATTTCCGAGCTGCAGGCGCTCTCTTGCCGGGAGCCTTTTTTGACTTTCTCTGCGGACAAGGTGGTCTTGCGTACAGTACCCGCCTTTTTGCCAAAGGTGGTGTCCACTTTTCATGTTAATCAAGTGGTGTCGCTCCCGGTGTTTTCCGTGGAGCAGGGAGCTCAGGCAGGTGGACGTTTGCACCGGTTGGACGTGCGGAGAGTGCTCAAGAGGTATCTTGGTCGTACGGCGTCATTTCGGAAGTCGGACAGGCTTTTTGTCGCATTCGGAGGCCCGCGGAAGGGCGAAGCGGCGGCAAAGTCTTCCATTTCTCGGTGGCTGAAGGAGGCGATTGCTTCGGCCTACATTTTGAGAGGCAGAGCGGTGCCGGTAGGGTTGCGGGCGCATTCCACGAGAGCGCAAGCAGCCTCGTGGGCGGAAGTCAGCCTAGGGCCGGCGGCGGATATTTGTAGGGCGGCGACCGGGTCCTCGTTACATTCTTTTGCTCGGCATTATCGCTTGGATGTGCAGGCGCGCAGGGATAGTTGTTTTGGATCGGCCGTCCTTCAGGCTGGCATCTCGGGCCCCTCCCGTTGAGATTTACTGCTTTGTTACATCCTCTATCTTTCCGGGACTGGACTAGAGGGACGCTAAGGAAGAGTAAATTAGACTTACCTGCTAATTGTTGTTCCTTAAGGAACTCTAGTCCAGTCCCGGATCCCACCCGTTCAGTGGGTGTTCGCCAGCCTGAAGTGTCCATAGGCGGGAGAGAGTGAAATTGACAGCTGGTGAACCCGTGCGGCTTTAAAAAAAACAAAAAAAACCAACAGAAAATAGTAAAGAATAAAAGGAGAACACAGCCAGACGGAACACTTCGTTCCGTGCATAGATATCCGTACCCACTACGCTTTTCAGGGCGCTCTGGGGGTGGCTGAAATGGGAAGCACTCTCAGAGGGGATTTCTGTGTGGCGGCAGGCGGCTGGGGTGCAGAGGAACCGGGCTCCTGCCCTTCCGTTCCCCGTCCGTTATAGGGCGCGCTCTGGCTCTATCCTTTTCTTAGAGATATATCTCTATCTGTACATAATTGTTTTGTATAGGTTTTTGAAATAACTACTTATTTGTTGCTCTGCTGAGTCTGATTTGTCAATAGGTGCTGGTGAAAGGGGGCGGAGCGAGCCTATTTGTACCAGTGACATCACGACGATGACATCTTTCAGTCTCCAAAGCTGCTGGTGGAGGTTGACAACTCTATCTTTCCGGGACTGGACTAGAGTTCCTTAAGGAACAACAATTAGCAGGTAAGTCTAATTTACTCTTTTCAACAAGGTGCTGAGGCATGTCATACCCGTAGAAAGATACCCGCTCAGGAAAAGAGCTTGAATCGTGAGTCATGTGCCTCCAAAATGGCCAAGCATTGAAAATGTGGCACAAGTCGAGCACAGCGGCAGGCACCCAGTGCAGCATAAATGGGTAGACGCAGGGTCTGGAACCCGGGCTTGACGCCTAAGGTTGGCCTGCAATATCCGTGTATGTGTCCAAACTAGTGGCCAGAGAAGCAGGATGGCAAGTATGCATGAACCCGTGTATCACCCGTCCGTCGTACTTGTGCATTGACGACACCGTCCCGCAGGCTGCCTGTGTAAGTGCCCCCTGTGGCGGGGCAGTTAGATACTAGCGGCATGATGGCGAGGAGGACAATGGATTTCAGCCCTGATGAGTCTTGAGATCCTTGCCCGACCCATGCTGGACTCTCGGAGAAATCCCTCCAGTGGTTCTGAACCCTGTCTTCGGCAGTTTGAGAATGTTCCATGTTTATTACTTGGGCAGCCTTTGAGTCGGCTGTTAGAGTAGCTGTGGCGGGCATTAGTGCCTGACGTCATGCCTGGCTTACAGTCTGACCTGGAGCAATTGGGTGCAAGACAAGCTGACAAAACTGACGTGTGGGCCCTCCAGGTGGTCAGGGAGAATTACCACCTCCATCTCCTACAGATGCCCCTGCCATTCTTCCTGGGAGAGCACCCCCAGGACTGCCCTTTACTGGGCCCTGCTCCAGCAGGAACTCGCAGACCTTCTAACAAGCAAGGTAGTGGAACCCATCCCCACCCACCTCAGAGGCAAGGGGTTCTACTGCCACTATTTCCTGGTCCCCAAAAGGACCAGAGGATTTTGTCCCATCCTAGACCTACAGGACCTCAACATGTTCCTGATGAGGGAGAAGTTCAAGATGCTCTCCCTTGGAACATTGTTGCCATACCTCCAGCAGGGAGACTGGCTATGCTCCTTGGACTTAAAGGATGCGTATACAAACATCTTATCCACCCTCTCCACAGGTGGTACCGTCACTTCGTGATGGGCGGAAGTCATTACCAATACAGAGTGCACCCCTTTGGGCTGGCCGCTGCCCCACGGGTATTCACCAAGTGCCTGGTAGTAGTCATGGCCCACCTCAGACTCCACGGGGTCTTCGTCCTTTCCTATGTGGATGATTGATTGGTTGGTAAAGGGCAGCACCGCTGCCGAGGTGCAGCAGGCAATGGGCTGCACAATCCTTGTCTTAGAGCACTTGGGGTTCGTAGTCAACTACTCAAAGTCTCATCTCCAGCCAACTCAAAACCTGGAGTTCATAGAGGCGCAGCTGGACACAGTCCAGGCCAGGGCATTTCTTCCAAGGGACAGGGCCCTCCACCTCTGGGTGCAGAAGACACCCAGTACAGTCATTCTGCGTCTGCTGGAACACATGGTATCCATGGTGCACCTTACCCTGGATGTCCCCTGCAGATACAGGCGACCCAGTGGGTACTCCATGCTCAGTGGTCACAGGCCATAGGGCGCCTGAGGAACCGTTTGACAGCACCAGTCCCTTGGCCAACTCTCTCGGCTGGTGGTAGCACCTCCCGCATCTACTGGCAGGGATGCCTTTCCAGACCCCCACATTGCAGAGGATCCTCATGATAGATGCCTCAAAATTGGGGTGGAGAGTTCACTGCGGCGATCGCTGTACTCAGGGCAATTGGTTACTGGTAGAGAGCCTCCAGCAGATCAGCCTCCTGGAGCTCTGGGCAGTTGCCTTATCCCTCCGGGCTTTCATCACGACATGCAGAACCAAATGGTAATGGTCCAGACTGACAATCAGGGAACGATGTTCTACATAAACAAGCAAGGGGGCACAGTGTCATCCCTCCTTTGCCAGGAAGCGGTACGCATCTGCACTTATGCCAACAGCAATGGGATGCCTTTGTGGGCACTGTAGCTCCCAGGCCAGGACAATGCCCTTGTGGACAGTGGATGCTGGATCCCAGTGTTGCCCACCAGCTATTCTGTCATTGTGGCTTCCACAGATGGATCTCTTTGCCAGCCCAGCCAATGCCCAGCTGCCCCATTTCTGTTCTGGCAACCGCACTTCGCCAGGGTGGCGGCGGATGCCTTCCTGATCTCATGGGTGGAGGGCCTCCTTTATACATTCCCACCCATGCCCCTGATTGCCAAGACCCTCTTTAAGGTCCAACATGACAGGGCCAAAGTGATCCTGGTAGCCCCACGGTGGGCCAGATAGCCATGGTTTTCTTTACTACTCCACCTGTCCATGGCGCCCCTGGTGCAACTTAGGCCTACTGATACAGGAAGAGGGCTCTCTCCTGCACCCCAGCATGGGGTCCTTGATGCTCATGGACTGGCTGCTGAGTGGGTAGCCCTGGCTCCTTTCAGCCTCTCTACAAAGGTGGAGGAGGTATTTCTGGCTTCTCGTAAGACCTCCACATGCCAGGCATTTGTCTTCAAGTGGCAGAGGATCTCCATCTGGTGCATGGAGAGATGGATCAACCTCTTCTCCTGCTCTTTCCAGCTAGTGCTGCAGTATTTACTTCACCTGTCTCAGGCAGGCTTGAAGCTTAACTCATGGTCCACCTCAGCGTGTTGGCGGCGCGCCACCATATAAGTGAAAGCAAACCCCTCTCCGCCCATCTGTTAGTGGTGTGCTTCCTGAGAGGTCGTCTCCTCTCTAAGCCTCCCATCTATTCCCCAGCAGCGGAATGGTACTTTAACGTGTTATTTTCAAAGCTTAACATGCCATCATTTGAGCCTCTCTGCTCCTGCCCCCTTAAGTACCTCACTTGAAAAGTGGTGTTCCTTGTGGTGCTCATGTCTGCTTGTTGTGTCAGTGAGCTCCAAGCGTTGGTGGCAGACCCACCGTACACTCTGTTCTATAGGAACAGGGTCATGTTCCACACACAGCCCAAGTTCCTGCCCAAGGTGGTGTCCCGTTCACCTTAACCAGCAGGTGATATTACCCACCTTCTTTCTGTGGCCCCATGCCAGCAGGGCAGAGGCCGTTCTTCACACACTGGACTGTAAGCGGGCGCTATCTTTCTACCTGCAGTGCACCCCAGGCCACTGCCGAGCTTCTCTGCTCTTTGTCTCCTTTGACTCAAGTTGATTGGGGACAGCGGTCTCTATACTGCATCGCCTTTATCTACTAGCAGGCTGGTCTCTCACTGGAGTGCAATGTCCGGACCATGGTGGCCTCAGTGACAAATCTGCGCTCTGTTCCCTTGTCAGAAATCTGCCATGCCACCACTTGGTCCTCAGTCCATACCTTCACAGCTCTACTGCCTGGCGAGGGAGTCCTGTTGGGACAGTGCCTTCAGCCAGGCAGTACTCCATCATCTGTTCGGAGTGTAGGCAGATCCTGCCCTCCAGCCCTTGCTGTGTTCGGGCTACCGGTGAACTGGTTTCTCGCTGGAAACTTGGGTCGCTCATGGTCTGTTGTCTTCCGACTCAGTTGCTGCTGCTCATGGCTCACCTTTTTATGGTCACCTATGGCTTTTACAGGTTTTTTGGAAGTCAGTAGCTGGGGAGTCCCATAAGTGTGAGGTCTTTCTTCCTGCTTGTTCCCAGAGAAAGTGTAGTTACTCACCTATAACAGGTGTCCTCTGGGGACAGCAGAAATCAGTCCTCACTACCCTCCCTACTCCCTGTGGAGTTGCTTCTTGCTGTTTTTTGCCATCTTGTGCTATGATGTCCTACTGAGGCAAAATGGCACCCTTAGGCAGGAAGGGGACCACGTATGTATGGTGTATCTCCCAAAGGCTTTCTTTGAAAGCTGGGGAGAGATTACCTTGCGGGCTCTATCAGCAGTGACATCGCCCATAAGTGAGGACTGATTCCTACTGTCCCTGGAGAATGCCTGTTATAGGTGAGTAACTACACTTTCTTGATATACAGAGAAAATTATAAACGTGAAATTTCAGTGGAATAGTTTGCTCTCACCTGCTATGTTTTTTTTAAAAATATATATTCCACTACCATCGATTGATTTTGATTGTTCAGCCAGGAATTCGGTGCAACAGACTTTGCACAGAAATCACAGAAATCCCCTTTTGCATGAGATTTTATGTTTACCCTGTAGAATTTGATATGGGGACCAGGAGCCAGCAGCATAGGTACATGCAGGTTGAAAGACAAAGGAGGTGGCAGTTCATACTTGCCAGAAGACAACAGAGGCTAGGAATGTGCATTCGTTTGATATGACATAGGAAATGTTAGTGATATTGCTCATGTTGCTTCAGATCATTTTTTATCTGAACATGACATTAAAAAATCTCAAATTACAGTTTTCCCTCTCCTCCCCCCATCGGCATGCAGGCAAGCTAGCAGACACCTAACCATTAGCCATAGAGTTGGACGGCAGGCATTGTGTAGAAGGAGCTATTAGGTCTCCATGGAAATTGGCTCTAACCAGTCTGCTCTTTAACTGTGTCTTGCATTGCTGGTGATCTTTGTTGCTGTTTTTTGATTGGCTCAAAGTTTGTCTGGTCTGGAGCTCTGTGCAAAACACTTCCTTGATTTTTTTGCCTTGTAAATCTATTGACTCCTGCTCTTTTATAGACTTCAAAGATTTTTCTTTTGTCATGCTCTTTTGCTAGAGATTATGTGAAACCATGGGGCCATGTTATTAAAAGGCACTTGGTTATAATACTGAATACACCAACAACGCTGAACGTATGGTGTGTTAGGTGCAACATCATTGTGTTAACTGCATTTCCCCAGCCTTTAACGCAGAGCCCTGTCCCTTAAGTGCATTTGTGTTAATGTGCCGTGTGCTAACACCGCCTATTGAGGTGGCATTAGGTGATGTGGTGTTACTGCAGTTAGCGTGCAGTGTGAATCATGCGCTAACTGCACAAAGCACACCACTCATGCTCTCTGCCCCTACCCCACCCACACGCTACAGTAACACAAGATAGCACGGGAATCATCCTGTGCTCACTGTCATGGGTGTGCGCTAGCTGGCAACACATATTCTAACATGCATTCAGTGCACGCCAGAACCCGCGTTGTCAGCTAACTCCCTTTAGTAAAAAATCCCCCATATCTCAGTATAATCTCGGAGGCATTTACCAACCCTAATCCAGGATTTGGATTAGGCTTGGTGAAATGTTGGATAGTTGAGTTTTTTTATTTGCCAGAAACCGCTATAACCTTTTAGCTATGTTTTTTTTTCCATTTGGGCAGCAGGCAGCAGCCACAGCTGCCTCTTTAACAAAATTGCCCTGAAATAACAAAACGACACAAAACAAACATTTTATGAAAACACAAAACAAGCCTGCAAATAACACAGGAAACTAAAACAAATTTTTTTGCCTGCACAGCCCTAGCGAAGGCTGCAGCAGCAGTTTCAGTTTCGGCTTGTTAAATTTGAGCGTTAGCACTGGTTTGGACCCGCAATGAGAGGTGGAACAGTGTGGGTGGAGCCTAGAACAAAGAGAGAGCTAGTGGACAGGGGGTAAGAGCTTTGCTTGCTGCTGGAGGGAGATAGGGAGAATCGTAGGGGTGGGTGGGGGCAGAGAGAAAGCTGGATGCCTTAGGGATGGGGTAGGGAGCAGAGAGAACTGAAGAGAGGAGTTTGAGCTTGTGAAAGAAATGGAGCGAGAGAGAGAGGGAGTTTTTTGGGGAGGTGAAGCCTGGGGGTGAGGGAACAAGAGAGAGAAAGCAGGGGGAAGGAGTTTGATCCCGGGAAGGAGCAGATGTAGTTGAGATGGGTAGCAGGATAGGAGCAGGCCTGGGGATAGCATTGTTTAGATTTTGGTGATGTATATTTTATAGGGAAGAGGTGAGGCTGAGTCTGATTGCTTCAGCCACGGAAAATACAATATTTTAGTGTGCCCTCCTATATAGTGTGCAATATAAAATCCCCTGTCCCTTCTGAGTGGAAATGATTCAGGATTAAAGCAATGGCAACATGATTTCACACAGTCTATGGTTCTTTCCAGAATGTGGCTTTATTTTAAGATAGATGTTCAACAGAATAATAGAATACAGTTCATTCTCTGCAACAGTGAAATTACAGTGATCCCAAGGTTGTTACTTAGTAATTAATTTACTTTGTAGCTCCCCTATCTAATTATTCTAGACAGCAAATATTAAAAAACACAGAATCGCACAAAGCGCACACACAAAATAAACAACAATAATTTATTTATTTAACAAGTTTTCTATACCGCCTTCTCCTATAATCAAAGCGGATTACTTGTTAATTCAAAATTATTACATAGTAAGACAAGAGAGCGAGACATGAGGGGGTGCTTAGTAGTAACTTATTTACAGAGAGGAATATATATAGTATGTACAAGGGGGGTGTCATGAGATAGGGGGCGGGTGAGTGTTGTAGGGGAAGGGAATTGACTGTGGAGGGGGGGAGGGGTGCTATGCAATAGGTGATGGCTCCGAAGTGATCTCTGAAGAGGAAGGTTTTCAGCTTCTTCCTAAAATCTTTGGCATCAGTGGTGGCTCTTGAGTCATCCAGGAGGGAGTTCCAGAGGGCAGGTGCTGCAAGGGGCAGGGTCCTTGCGAATGTGGACTGGGTGGTTTTGGTGTAGGTGCTAGGAGTTAGGATAGTGTCCATTCTGTTATGTTTTCTGGATTTAGTGCTTGTATTAGTATTGATTAGTCTCTTGAGTATGTCAGGGGATAAGTTGTGCTGGATCTTGAATATGTTTGAGTCATTTTGAATCTGATGCGGGAGGCAATTGGGAACCAGTGTAGTTGACTCAGGAGGGGAGTGACATGTTCGTGTTTTGCTGAACCGGTGATGATGCGAGCAGCAGTGTTTTGTGCCATCTGTAGGAATCGATATACAGTGCCTTGTTGAAAGTATTGATTCCCTCGGTGTTTGTCCTGTTTTGTCGCATTACAACGTGGAATTAAAATGGAGTTTTGGGGGTTAGCACCATGTGATTTACACAACATGCCTACCACTTTGAAGGTGCAAAATTTCCTTTATTGTGACACAAACAATTAAGACAAAAAAAGGAGTGTGCATAGGTATTCTCCAGGAACAAGCAGGAAGTCAGTCCTCACTTATGGGTGACGTCAGTACTGACAGAGCCTGCATGGAGCAATTCTCCAGCTTTCAAAGAAAGCCTTTGGGATTGCTGCCATGCATGCGTGGTCCTCTTCCTATCCAAGGATGCCATCTTGCTCATTCTCCCTTTTTCTGTGGAGCCCTTCGGATGCACGTCCTTGTCCCTCGGAAAAAGTGTTTTGTTTTTGGCCTGTGTTTTTTCCGGTAGCACCGTCCTTCCCCTGTGCTTTTTTTTTTCTCTTGAGCGAGGGGATGTCCTTTCATGTACAAATTTTCTTTTGCGGGCTTCGCGCCCTTTTTTCCTCAACCGCTGGCCGCAAAGGTCTTCAACCTAGTGGGGGCCCTTTCTGCCCCAGTGGCCACCGGTTTTAAAAAATGCGACAGATGTTCCAAAAACATGTCGCTCACGGACACCCATGACTGCTGTCTTTGGTGTCTCGAGGCTGACCATGTCCCAGAGCTCTGCTCTCTTTGCAAGAAGATGTCCTGCAAAGTCGTAAGCAGAAGTCAATGACATTTTCCGGAAGGTAGCCTTGGGATCCCCCACTTCAAGGCGGCACTACGATCAGGGGTCCCCTGAAGTGGAGAGGCGTAAGAAGAAGAAGACCTCTAAGTCACTGTTGGGGGCTCCCAGACAAGCGTGAGCGCTCCCATGCTCTGTTGCTCAGCCCTCCCCCTTGTGTTTTCGAGAGTCTGATAAGGAGCGGCCTCAAAAGGTACCTCGTACAGACACGGAGGCCTCCGGCGATGGCGCCCTGTCTCCTGAGGGTTACACCGTTGAGGACCCCCTCTCCTCTATCACACCAGACCTGGTAACCCCACTGTCGGCATCGCAGGGACCCACGTCAGCGTGGGAATCCCGAATGTTGGCACTAGACCGCAGCGTTTTTTGCTTTTTTAGCTGCCCAGCAGGCGCTCATGCCCAGCACTGCTGGCCCATGCCTCGAGACTCATGTTCCCTCAAGATGGACACCCAAACCCGCCTTGGAAACCCCCGAGAGCCGTGGGCCTCATGAGGGTCCTCAGCGTCTGCCTCACTCGCCTTCCCATTCCTTGGGAGCGAGATCCTCCAAGGCCTCTGGCTCCAAGTGGGCCTTGGCCTCTGGATGGGGTGACCAACCCGAGTCGGACTCCTTCTCGGACCTTTCTGGCTGGGAGTCAGATGGGGATACCTCCCCCAGAGACCCGTGCCCACAGGGGCCTCCCTTCGGACCCGACCCCACCCGCCTCTCAGAGGTGTTCGCCGCCCGAGAACACATCCTTTCTAGTGTTTGTGCAGGACATGGCACGGGCTCTCAACCTGGTTACACAGGCTGAAGAGGAGCTGCGAGCTGAGAAGCTCGACATCTTACAGTATGAGTCCCCGCCTCGGGAGTTGCTTACTGTCCCAGTTCCTCCCATTTTGTCCAGGCTGCTCCTCTGCATGTGGGAGACACTTGCTTCAGTCCCCATCATGAGCAAACACCTTGACACCATGTACAGGGTCCAATGCAGCCTGGGTTTCCGGAAGACCCAGCTTCCACACACCTCCATGGTAATGGAATCGGTGATGCGGAAGCAAAAGAGCCCAAGGTCACACTCTTCAGTCCCGCCGGGCAGGGAGTCTAGAGCCCTCGACGCCCTTGGGGCGCAAAGCCTATCAGGGGTACATGCTCACATGTTGCATTCAGGCATTGTATATGGGCATGTTCCTGCGCGACCTCGTCAAGGAGTTCGGCAGGTTCTCCGCAAGTCTCGGGGGCGAACCCCTTCTCAGGTTCCAAATCCTCCTGAGGTCTGTCGTGGAGTGCTCGAAGTACCTCTCCCATGCCGTGTATGACTAATTTGAGTCCTCCACCCAAGTGGCAGCAGCCGGCATTGGAGTCCAATGCCAGCCATGGCACCAGTCCTCGGACCTGGAACAGTGGGTCCAGGAGAAGCTCCTGAACATCCCCTGCCTCGGCGAACAACTGTTCGGTAAGCCCATGGAGGATAAGGCTGCTGAGATAGAAACGGAGTTTGTGACTCAGACCCGCCTGTCGCGTAAGACCTCTTCCCTCCCTTGGAAGAAGCAGCAAACCAAGAAGTTGTTCTTCCAAAGAAAGGGGCTTCCCTACCGGGGATACTGGTCCTTCCTGCCCACCCCTGTGCCGGCCTCCGGCACGCAGGGAAAGGGAGGGGCACATGGTCACCGCAAGCCTAAAGGGCCCAAGGCCCAACCCCTGGCGCCACCCGAACCTGCTCAGGGTTTTTGATGCCGAAGGCATAGCCTCTCGACCCCCGGTAGCACTTCCGCTGGTGGGGGGGGGGGGGGACGTCTGTCCCTTTTTGCCCCGCAGTGGGAGTCGATCACGTCTAACACCTGGGTCCTCCGGGTGGTCCAAGACAGATATCGTCTTCACCTGGACAGGCTCCCTCCTCCCTTCTTCCCAGTGGAGCCTACTCCGCTTCCCTCGCACCAGACTTACTTGCAGCGGGAGCTGTCCAACCTCCTCGCCCAGTGGGTGGTCGAAAAGGTAACGCTGCACCTTCGAGGTCGTGGGTTTTACTCTCGCTACTTCCTCGTTCCGAAAAAGACGGGGGGGCCTATGCCCCATCCTCGACCTCAGGAACCTAAACAAGTTTCTGGTGCGGGAGAAGTTCAAAATGTTATCGCTTTGGCGTCATGCTGCCCTTCCTCCAGCAGGGCGATTGGCTATGCTCCTTGGATCTCAGGGAAGCTTATGCCCACATCCTAGTCTACCCCCAACACAGGCAATACCTGCGCTTCAGGGTATAGGTGGAGCACTACCAATACAGGGTGCTCCCCTTCGGGCTCGCATCTGCGCCGTGGGTTTTCACAAAGTGTCTCTGCAGCCGCCGCCTTCCTCAGGCGGAAGGGCATACCCTTCGTCCCCTACCTCGATGATTGGCTCATCACGGGGACCTTGGCCGGCGAAGCCTGCCTGACGGTATCACATACGATCCTTCTTCTCAAGCACCTCGGCTTCTTGGTCAACAAGCCCCACCTCAAACCAGTGCAGACCTTGGAGTTCATCAGCGCACACCTCGACACAGAGTGAGCGACTGCCTTCTTGCCTGCGGACCGTACAGACTGCCTCCGAGCCATGGCGGCCCAGGTCCAGAACAGGGCTTGGATTATGGCATGGGCCATGTTGCGCCTCCTAGAACACAACCAACATGGCTTTAGACAAGGAAGAACTTGTCTTACTAATCTGTTATGTTTTTTTGAAGGTGTGCATAAACAGGTAGGCAAAGGTGAGTCGGTTGATATAGATAGTGTATTTGAACTTTCAGAAAGCTTTTGACAATGTCCCTCATCAGAGACCTTTGGCAAAACTAAAGAGTCATGGGATAGGAGGCAGTGTACTATTGTGGATCAGGAACTGGTTAAAAGATAGAAAGCAGAGGGTAGGGCTAAATGGCCAATTTTCCCAGTGGAGAAAGGTAAATAGTGGTGTACCCCAGGGATCTGTGCTGGGTCCGCTACTTTTTGACATTCATAAATGACCTGGAAAAGGGAATAACGAGTGAGGTTATCAAATCTGCAGATGACACAAAACTATTTAAAGTTGTTAAAAACCCAAGAGGATTGTGGAAAATTGCAAGAAGATCTTGATAAATTGGAAGACTGGGCATCAAAGTGGCAGATGAAATTTAATGTGGACAAGTGCAAAGTTATGCACCTATGGAAGAACAACCTAGACTATGGTTACATGATACAAAGTTCCACATTAGGAACCACCACCCAGGAAAAAGATTTAGGCGTCATTGTGGATAACATGTTAAAACCCTCAGCCCAGTGTGCAGCGGTGGCCAAAAGAGCAAATAGAATGCTAGGTATCATAAGGAAAGGAATGGAAAATAAAACAAAGGATATTATAATGCCTCTATATCGTTCCATGTTGAGACCGGACCTTGAATATTGTGTGAAATTCTGGTCACCGTATCTTAAAAAAGGATATAGCGTTATTAGAAAAGGTTCAGAGAAGAGCCACCAAAATGGTAAAGGGGATGGAAGGATACCCCTATGAAGAAAGGCTAAAAAGGTTAGGGCTCTTTAACTTGGAAAAGAGACGGCTGAGGGGAGATATGATAGAAGTCTATAAATTAATGAATGGAGTGGAACGGGTAAACGTAGATCGATTGTTTACGTTATCAGAATATAGAAAGACTAGGGGACATGCAATGAAGCTACAGGGTAAACTATTTAAGACTAATAATAGAAAATATGTTTTCACTCAACGTGTAATCAAACTGTGGAATTTGTTACCGGAGGATGTAGTAAAGGCTGTTAGTGTAGCTGGGTTTAAAAAAGGTTTGGACAAGTACCTGGAGTAATGGTCCATAAACCATTATTAAGAAGGGACCCAGGATATCAATGCTTGACCCAATACAAGCATTGTGGAACCTGTGTCTTTTGGGGAAACTGCTAGGTATGTATGACCTAGATTGGCCACTGTTGGAAACGGGATACTGGGCTTGATGGACCTTGTCTGACCCAGTATGGCATATTTTATGTTCTTATGGCCTCCACCATCCATGTGTTCCCCCATGCCCGCATGCACATGCGGACCGCCCAGTGGTGCCTCAGAGTGCAATGGAGCCAGGCCTCCGGCCACCTCAGAGACCCTATCAGAGTCTTCTGCAGTCTCCACAACTCCCTGGATTGGTGGCGGGATCCCTGAAGCCTCCTTCGGGAAATGCCCTTCCAGACCCCACAGCACGAGCTCGTCCTGATGATGGATGCTTCCCTGCTGGGTTGGGGAGCCCACTGCGGCGCATTGTGCACCCAGGAGCAGTGGTCGCCTGCAGAATCTCAGCAGCAGATCAACCTGCTCAAGCTTCGGGCGGTCCGGTGGGCCCTGTAGGCCTTTGAGGGCCGTCTGAGGGGTAAGGCAGTGCTCGTGCAGATCGACAACCGGGTAGCCTTGTTCTACATAAACAAGGGGGGGGGCAGGGTCTCTCCTCCTCTGCCAGGAGGCGATCCTCCTTTTCATTTTGCCGGGGGGATGACCCTAGTAGCGGTCTACCTTTTGGGCCAGGAGAATGTCATCGCAGACAAACTCAGCAGGATCTTCCGCCCACATGAGTGGCGCCTGGATCCGAAGGTTGCCGACCTCTTATTCCATTGGCGGGGGACCCCCTTCCATGGACCTGTTCACCAGCCCCGGGAACGCGCAGCTTCCCCGCTTCTGCGGCCAGTTCCACACCCGAGCAGGATGGCCCCGGATGTTTTCCTCTTAAGCTGGACCTCTGGGCTTCTTTATGCGTTCCCTCCCACTCCTCTCATTGCGGGAAACCTCCACAAGGTTCAGCGGGAATGAGCTTTAGTGATCTTGTGGCTCCTTCGTGGCCTCAACATCCTTGGTTCCCACTCTGGCTCTCATCTGAGCCTCCAGTCCCCTTGGGCTGTGCCTCGGACCTCTTAACACAGGAGGAGGGTCGGGTGCTCCACCTGAATCTGGCCTCGCTGTCCCTTACAGCCTGGTGACTGAATGGTCTCCCTAGCCCTGCTGCACCTCCTGGAGGAGGTCGAGGAGATCTTCCTCGTGTCGAGGAAGGACTCAACGAGACCTGGACAATCCATTGCTTGTTAGTTAATTCTGCTGCCCTGCCTGGACAATCCATTGCTTGTTAGTTAATTCTGCTGCCCTGCCTGGACAATCCATTGCTTGTTAGTTAATTCTACTGCCCTGCCTGGACAAACCATTGCTTGTAGATTAATTGCATAGGACTTGCTACCCATTGTTTGCAATATTTGCTTTGTAAAACAGTTCACGCTGTATAGCCTATTAACTCAATTAACTCCACTACCACTACATAGCTAGTCTGCCAACCAACCACAAGTAATACAACACATAGAATAAAGACACCACTAACAACACAAAAATGCACCTATAGAACACAACTCAAGTTGAGCCCATGTCAAGTAAACCACAAACATATTCCCAGGTCAGTAAAATACATATTATAAAATGCACTCCATTACCCACTACCTCATGGCCTACCTCACACTCCTCCACATGTTCGCACCATGCACACATAACATCAGACACAACAAGCAAATCCCCTTGATCAGCCTACATACCACCCAACCCAGGTGCACACTAACATCACACCTATCCAAAGAATGCCAACAACCAAAGCATACAGCCCACAAACCTTACAATGCCACACGTAACACACCCACTCACCACACAGATAATGAACACACAAACCCAATCATAACAACAAACATCAGGTGTGCTCTACTAAATGCCAGATCTATCAGGAACAAGCAAAATACTATCCTTGATCTAATCCACGACAAGAAGCTGGATATAATATGCATCACCGAGACCTGGCTAGACGACTCAGACCAGGTCATATTAAACCAAGTAGCCCCATCAGGATACTCGGCATTTAACTGCATCAGAGCACAAAAGAGAGGAGGAGGAATACTAATACTTACCAGAAAAGAATACAGATTCAAAACGATCGCCACCACTAACACTATTGAATCTAACACACTCACGATAGCCAACAAATACCTAAGCATCTCCCTCACATACACACCACCTGGAACCACAACTGAACACCAATCCACAGTAATTGAAACGATATGTGCACATAACAGAAGACACAAACCCCTCATTGCATTAGGAGACTACAACCTAACATCTGCACCCACCAGAGAAACCGCAACGTTCTTAAAAGCCATGGAGTCATTAAAATACTGCCAGACAATCAACGCCCCAATGCACCAGCATGGTACAACTCTGGACATGGTCTTCATGCCAGTGCAATTAGTGGAACAAAACAAGACCACAAAACCAGCAATCACGCCAGTCCCTTGGTCAGACCACCATGTGATTGAATGCACCATAACCCTGAATAACCCTGCACAATGCAAAGAAGATGAACGAATAACTAGATGGTTCAAAACATTTAACAGAGACTCATTCATAAACGAAATCACGCCACAACTTCAACAGAAGCACGACACCCTTGACCTAAACACAGAAGAATGGAATACAATAATATCCAATGCAGCATCTGCCCCAGCCATCAAAGAACCACAAAAACGAAAGAGATCCAACGCTCCATGGTACTCACATGAAATCAGAGTTGCAAAACGCACACTCAGAAGACTGGAAAGAAAATGGAGGCAGAACAAATCACACTGCCTCCTAACCCAATATAAAGACAAACAACTGGAATATAATAATCTAATAAATGAACGTAAACAGCAACACCATACCAACCTAATCATGAAATCTACTAACAGACCAAGAGAACTCTTTAGCATTGTCCAAAAGCTCACAAAGGACGACACGCAACAAAGTACCCACCATCTTGACCCACAAAAATATGCAGATTACATTATGTCAAAAAACACCAACCAAACATGCTCTACTACACCACAAACGATTACACGATAAAAAAACAACATCAAACATGGGAGAGCTTCAACATACCAACAAAGCAGCAAATAGAAGAAATTATATCTGGACTAAAAACAACAACCTCTCCATCAGACCCATGCCCAGTGTCGTAGCTCAAAGCTAGAAAAAGCCAACTCTCTCAACACATTCAAAAAATCGTCAAAGATTCACTCCAACAAGGATACATGCCGCAACCACTAAAGCATGCAATGATATGACCAATACTTAAAAGTAGCAATCTGAGCCCCTCCGAACCAAAATCATACCGTCCCATCTCCAGTCTGCCATTCCTTGCTAAAATCGTGGAAAAGGCAGTGCAAAGGCAACTTCAGCACCATATTGACATAAATGTCCCACTGGACATCCATCAGCATAGATTTAAGCCCCAACACGGTGTGGAAACACTACTCACCTCCCTCTTCGACAATCTCCTAAGAGGAATAGACAACACAAAAAACGGCTTCCTGCTAGTGTTCATGGACATCTCGGCAGCCTTCGACACTGTGTCCCACACCAAGCTACTGCAACGTTTACAACAGATAGGACTATGCAAGAATACCCTGAACTGGTTTACGTCATACTTGGAAGGGCGAACGCAACAAGTCAAATGCAACCGAAAGAAATCAATACAATTCCCAGTCATGCAGGGAATACCCAAAGGATCAGCCCTATCATCAATGCTCTTTAACATCTACATACAGCCCATATGCAACATCATCAAGAACCACAAACTTCACTATCACATTTATGCTGACGACATCATGGTGTACGCTCCAATCAACCTACTAGCACTAAACACCACAACAATAACCAAATGCCTCGAAGACATGAATGACTGGCTCACAGCCAACAACTTAACCGTCAATTACGATAAAACTGAGGCAATGTTCGTCACCAGGAACTCCACCTTCATACCTCCACAAACCATCAAAATTCTAGACAAACACATAGTAGTCAAAGAAGAAGTTAAGTATTTGGCCATCACACTAGAAAGAGCTCTGAACCTGAAATCCCACATCACCAAAACCGCAAGCAAGGCCTATCAATGATTGAGGACAATCAGACAAATCAAACCAGTGCTCCGTCAGGACCACTTCCGCACAGTGTGCCAAGCACTCATTACACCACTGCTTGATTACGGAAACTCACTATATCAAGGCCTTCCTCAGCAGACACTCCACCCACTACAGATGGTACAAAACACCACAGCATGCATCATTACAGACACTCCAAGGACTGAGCACATCACTCCCTATCTTCTTATAATACTTATACCGTTAAACTAGATCAGGTTTCATTGTCAGCTGTTATACAATTTCCTGAATATACTATTTACTGTTGTCAGTAGTGCCCCTATATTACATTAATAATCCTATCAGTAACATATTTTCATTCTATACTGTTGTCAGTAACTATCATATATGTCATTACTGTTGTCAGTAGCATACTGTTGTCAGTAGCATCATTACTGTTGTCAGTAGCATCCCTACTCACTACTGTAGCCAGTAGCTATCACTAAATCCAATACTGTTGTCAGTAGCACTCATTCAATTTTTAATATTGCCTCTAGCAGCTTTCCCTTAACCCTGCATAGCCTCATTTGTCAGTGACTTACTGCCTTCTCAAATTATCCAACCTTGTATATAACTGCATAACTCTACTAACAGTAGCTCACATCAAATTCTCCTACAAACTACCAACATACACCATAATGATACAAACAAACACCATGCTACTAAAAGTTTCTTACCTCTTCATATCTCTAACAATCCTAATCGACCTAACTCTAAGTCTCAACTGTAAAAACCACATGACAATCCCTATAATCCATACATCCAATTGAAACAATCTACTTATTGGACACTATCACCCTCACAACCAATCAAAAATAAACTACCACAGACTCATTCAAATAAAACAGACTATCTCACAACACATAGTCCACTCAAACCCCCCTCAACATGCAATGTTATTATCGTGCATCCTTATAAACGCATGATCTTTGAAAAATAAGCTCCCAATTATTAATGACTTGTTATCTGACTTAAAACCTGATATTCTATGTATTACAGAGACATGGCTCTCTGATACTGATACAGTCCTTCTAAACCAACTTGACAACTTAAATTACGATATTACCCACACACATAGATCTAACAAAAAAGGTGGCGGTGTACTGATTATGACAAAAATAAACCTAAAAGCCATGAAAATTCTATCTAACACCTCCAATAACATTGACACTCTAATAATAGAAATCGGACAACTGAGAATCTGCTTAATATACAGACCTCCTAACCAAAACACAGACAGTCTTCACTCACTAATTGAACTCCTTAATTCATCAACAGAACAAAACCCCCTAATTATCCTAGGAGATTTCAACCTCCCATCACTTGCAAATACTGATTCCAACCTCTTCCTGGAAACCATAACTGACTTAGACTTCCATCAAATTATAAACATACCAACTCACACTAAAGGTGGTACACTTGACCTTGTCCTCCTTCCTCATTCACTATTTAAACTTTTCAACCCAGACTCCTTACAATGTACTGAAATACCCTGGTCTGATCATCATCTAATTAAAATAAACTTCACTTACAACATTATCGGTGTCATAAAAACACAAGAAATGACCAAACTATAAAATTCAAGAAATTCATTGAAACTGAATTTCTAGACTCTACAATACCCCACCTTTCATCATCTCCAACAGATTTAGATGAAGCAGTCAAAAACTGGCATACCACCATCAATAATGCAGCCACAATTAATCAAAATAATAAAAAGCCAACCAATACTAAAATCAAAATCACCCCATGGTTCAACAGTACTTTAAAACATATGAAAAGAGATCTAAGAAAACTAGAAGCCAAATGGCGCAAAACCAAATCCACCATCCACAAAGAATTATATTATAACCACTTCACATTATATAAGGAAACCTTAGACAACACAAAGAAAAAACTACTATGCCAGCATCCTATCAAATTCTTATAATAGACCAAGAGAACTATTCTCCATTGTTAGTAACCTAACTAATAACTCACAAACTTCCAGCAAGGAAATCACTGACATCTCAGCACAAATATTAGCTAACTATTACCATAACAAAACAAAACTACAATTCACGACTTCAGACTCTTTCCACAAACCTCATTACCCGATAGACGTATGGTCAGAATTTCACCCTATAACCAAAACATCATTAAAAAATATCATACTCAACCTAAACACCACTACCTCTTACCTAGATCCTTGCCCAGTAATCTGGATAAAAAAACACTCTCCCAATCCTTCTTTCATTCATACTCCCCATTGTCAATCTCTCACTACTCCAAGGTTACCTCCCACCCACACTTAAACACGTACAAATAAGACCAATTCTCAAGAACAGCACCCTTGATAAAACCTCACCAAAATCATATAGACCCATCTCAAGTATACCATTCTTAGCAAAAGTAATAGAAAAAACCAGTACAAATACAGACGCAGGAGCACCTAGACTCATCTTACCCACTCGACGAACAGCAATATGGTTTTCGCCCAAAGCATGGAGTGGAAACACTCCTCACAGCTCTAACAGATACGCTATTAAGAGGAATCGACAATCACAAACAAGCATTCATTCTATTATTTATTGATATTTCAGCTGCTTTTGATAGCGTCCACCATACCATAATGCTCAATAGTCTGAGTCAAATAGGAATAAATGCCACAGTTCATAAATGGTTCTCCTCTTATCTAGATAATAGGACACAAAATGTACGAATAGGTAATCAAACCTCTGATTCATACAAACTGGAAACCGGTTTACCTCAAGGATCAGCGTTATCAGCACTCCTATTTAACATATACATAAAACCTGTTTGCAATATCTTTAAAAAATTTGGTGTACTCTATCATCTATACGCAGATGATATCATGATGTACATTCCGTTCATGATTCCCAACTTACCGATGCAAACTGTCAGATTGCTTCAATGAAGTCACATCCTGGCTAAATACCCACAATCTCCAAATAAATCACTCCAAAACTGAAGTGCTAATCGTCACCAAAAACCAATCCTATACTCCACCTACACACATAACACTTCAAAACCAAGAAATTAAAATAAAAAATGAAGTAAGATATCTAGGTGTTATTCTAGATAAACACCTTACATTAGACACCCACATTAGAAACACCACAAAGAAAATCTATTTCAAACTCAAAATCCTTAAACAACTAAGACCCCTTGTATACATACATGATTTCATCAGCATAATTCAAGCCATCATAACCCCCCACTTTGACTTCGCTAACCTAATTTTATTGGGTATAACAAAACAAAATATTAAAAGAATTCAACTTGCCCAGAATGCAGCAGCTCGGATAATAACGAAAGTACACGCACATCAACATATAACACCAATACTAGAATCCCTTCACTGGCTGCCTATACAAAGTAGGATATTTATTTATTTATTTTATTTATTTAACATCTCTTCTATACCGTGCTATTAAAATCAGCGCGGTGTACATCGAACAAATATACTGCAATGCAAACAGGTAACATTGAGTTTACAGAGAACATAGGAATATATAACATGGAGTAACAGGGATAACTATGTACAGTCAACATTATACTATAAATATGCTTTTACTATAAAATATGTAAATTCGAGTGGAAATTGTATGTGTATTCATGTAGGAGGCACAGGTCAACAGTGGGGAAGTGAACTATCGTGGAGTTTAACCATTTTCTGGTTGTATTAAGGTGTTTAGTGTAAGTTGGAGGTCTGTTGGTAGTGTGAGTGTCCGAGGTCACGTCTGGGTAGTATTTTGTGAATAAGTGATGCTTCACGGCTTTTCGGAATTGTAATAGGTTTTTGATGCAACGGATTTCATGGGGAAGTAAATTCCAATTCAGGGGTGCAAATATTGAGAAAGCTCTGTTCGATGTAGCTTTAGTACATGATGTCATCATCTTGGGAACTATTAAGGTATTCATAGCAGTGGTCCTTCTGTTTCTATTTTCGAGGGTGTTATGGATTAGTTTGCTAATTGGTGTCGGTGGGTAGTTATTCATGGCCTTGAAGGTCAGGACTAGTGACTTATATGAGAGTCTGGCTTGTAGAGGTAGCCAGTGTAGGTCTTTCATGATAGGCGTTATGTGAGCAGATCTTGGTGACCCAGAGAGGACTCTTGCAGCTGCATTCATAGCCAGACGAAGTGGATTTAAGGTTGATTGAGAGAGCCCGTGGAGGATGATATTCGCAAAATCTAGATGTGGGAGGACTAGTGCCTGGAAGGTTGATCGGTAATCAGTATAGTCAAGTAGTGGGCGGAGGTGGCGTAGCGTTCTGATCTTATGATATATCCTCTTTGTTACATTCTTCACATGCATTGTCATATCCAGGTGTTGATCCAATGTGATGCCGAGGTATCGGATTGTGGGTTTGGACGTCAGTTCTATGTTATTGACCAGCAGCGACGGAGGAGGTATGAACTTGCGATTCCTTGTGACAAATAGGACATCAGTTTTGCTATGATTTATTCTTAAGTTTTGTGTCAGCAGCCATTCAGCTATTGCACCGAAACAGTTGATTATTGGTGTAAACACTGGTTGGTCAGTTTTAAACGGCATGTATATGAGGATGTCATCTGCGTATGCCAGGCATTGCACATTGAAGGATCGGATCACTTCACATATCGGCTGCATATATATAGTGAACATTAATGCCGATAGTGAAGATCCTTGAGGTACACCTTGAGACTGTAGGAATGGCTCTGATGATTCCTGGCCCGTTTTAACTTGTTGCCACCTATTGGAAAGGTAGGATCTACACCATTCCAGTGCTGTGCTTTGAATCCCCTTCTCTCTCAGACGTTGCAGCAGTATGTTGTGGTTCACAGAATCAAAGGCGGCGGAAATGTCTAAAAATATGAGTACAAATCCTTGTTTGATGCTGTTTATTCCTGTGATAAGATCATTGAATAAGGTTGTAAGGATTGTGTCAACTCCATGTGCTTCTCTGAATCCATGTTGTGATTTGTCCAGTGGTGCTTCCGAGTCAATATGATGCTGGAGCTGTTGTTGGGCAGCTTTCTCGATAATTTTTGCAAGCTGGGGGATGCTCGAGATTGGCCTAAATGATTCAACTTTGGATGGATCGAGCTTACTGTTTTTGAGTAGGGGCTTGATAGAGGTGTGTTTCAGACTTTGGGGGAATGAGCCTGTTAGGAATGACTGGTTCAGTATCAGGTACAGGATTTGGCTTAGATCATGGCGCAGATCTTTGATCCAGCTGGCTGGACATGGGTCATTGGGTGCTGTGCTAGGATTGATGGAGGCAATAATTTTCTCAATTTCACTAGTTGATATAGTATTGAAGTTGCAAAATGGAGTTATTTGAGATGCCTTAGGTGATACAGATGGGTTGTTGGTATTTATGCTCGTGTTGGCTGTAATCATTTTTGATTGCAGGTAGTTTGCGTAGTCCTGTGGCTGCGGCATTGCAGGTTGATCTGAAACTGGTTCTCTTGTTATGGATTTTACTAACTTGAATAGTGCATGAGGTTTATTGATGGCGCGTTTCAATAGGTTTGAGTGGTAGAGCTTCTTACTCAGTGTTACCTTCTCACGGTGGGTAGTTAAGTGTGAGTTATATGTTTCAAGTGCCTCTGGAGAGTGGGTTCGACGCCCACTGTCTTTCAAGTTTGCGTAGATGGATGAGAGATGTACGCAGGTCAGTGGAGAACCAAGGCGCATGTTCTCGCTTTCTTATTTTCTTATCCTTGTGCAATGGACATGAGGCGGCTCTGAGGTTCTCGTTCCATTTGGATATTAGGTCATCTAAGTTGAGGGAGGTGTTAGTCAAGAGAGGTTGAAGGTTCTCTAGGACCTTGTCACAGTTGAGAGGTTGAAAACGGGCTGAGTGGGTTCCAGGTGAGTTAGATGGTCTTTGGCTCACGTGAGAGGTATAGGTGGGTATATTGAATCGAATAAGGTTGTGATCGGACCATGGCACTGGTATAACTGACAGTTCAAGGGCTTGTTGTGATAAGGTGTTGAAATGAGGTGCGAAAATGAGGTCTAGTTTACCTCCTTTAGTGTGGGTGGGAGAGTCAACGTATTGTTTGTAGCCTAGATCCTTTAGTGCGTCTAGAAATGCTTCTGAGTGGCTGTCATGGAGAGATGGGAGGTTAAAATCTCCAACTACCCAATTTGGAGAGCGTGAGGTGGATGTTGCACATGCGAGTTCAATTATTGTTGGAAGGTCGTCCGGTGATGGGGAGGGTGCTCGATAAATCAGGTTGATTGAGCATAGTTCATTAGATATAGAGAGGGAGTCGAGGTGGGTTGAGCTGGAGGAATTGCATAGCTTGAAATTGAGGTCTGTTTTGGCGAGGATTAGTGTTCCGCCTCCTTTTTGAGTGGACCTGTGGCATGTGTAGAGGTCAAATCCTGTAGGCAGCATCTGATTCAGGAGGATGTTGTCACAATCTGATAACCATGATTCCGTGACCATCAGGATGTCGAGATTGTATTGAGGAATCAAGTCTATGGTTGCAGGCCATTTTGATCGTATGGATCTGGCATTTATCAATGCACATTTTAGGAGGCGTTGGCGATGGAGCTTCTCAGCTTGCGTTTTGTTGATGACTTGAAGAGGAATGCTAAGTAGATGGGAGTGAGATGTGTGGTTGCGTTTTGCTGTTGTGTTGTGAGGGAATTCGTACCATCTCCTTCCAAATGAATGTAGTATTGGTATGTAGCTGGTGTTATGGTTGAGGGCGTTTGTAATGCAGGGGAGCTCAAGTGTAAGAAGGGTAGTGAGTGATAACAGGACCTTATACATATTGAGTTTAAATGGGTAACAGTGCAATGACTTGCAGCAGTGCAATGACCAGCCACTACTAGTGACAGTGCAAGTGGTTAATTGTTATTGGTAACAGTATAGAGGAATACAGACAGCGGTAGTACAATGTGCTAAATAGTACTGACAACAGTATAAAGCTTATTGATTTGCAGATAGCAGTATAATAGTGTGTAAGAGGTTGAGTAGTACTGACAACAGTATAATAATGCAGATAACAGTATAATGGTGTGTAAGGGGTTGAGTAGTACTGACAACAGTATAATAATGCAGATAACAGTATAATGGTGTGTAAGGGGTTGAGTAGTACTGACAACAGTATAATAATGCAGATAACAGTATAATGGTGTGTAAGAGGTTGAGTAGTACTGACAACAGTATAATAATGCAGGTAGCAGTATAATAGTGTGTAAGAGGTTAATTGTTACTGACATCAGTATTATAGTAGTTGGTAATGAGTTCTTAGTGTTGTTTGATTACTATCAACAGTATAGTTCTGCAGTGTGTTGGTTATTAGCAGTAGACTATGAGAGAGCAGATTATTGTCAACAGAACAGTTATACTTGCTGTGCTCTGGGTCTTTTGTCGTGTTGCTGCAGCGTGTACTCTCCGTGCTCGAAGAGCTTAGGCTGCTAGATACTTGAGTATCACTGACTCTGCTTTGCTGTAGGTGTTGATCGCAAGCTCAACCCGAGGGGAACTCCAGCTGTTTAGTATTTGAGAAGTTTGACTATCGGAGGGTCCGTCAGATGTTGATCGGGCGTTTTTAAGTAGGCCTCTGCCTAAGGGCCGTGCCAAAGGGCCCTCTGGCGAGGCCCTCAGGCGCGGGCCCGCAAGGCGCGGGCACGCCTTGTCGTGCAGCTGCTTTTAAAGTTGGAATCAGGCCCGGATTGGGTTAGAGGAGATGCGGGAGTAGCACACGTGCTCTGCCCTCTGTGCCGCTGATCCGCTGTAGAATTCAAGTTGCAGAGGGACTCCCGGCAGCGTGCAGCTGCTTTTAAAGTTGGAATCAGGCCCGGATTGGGTTAGAGGAGATGCGGGAGGAGCACACGTGCTCTGCCCTCTGTGCCGCTGATCCGCTGTAGAATTCAAGTTGCAGAGGGACTCCCGGCAGCGTGCAGCTGCTT
Organism: Ichthyophis bannanicus; assembly: GCA_033557465.1. NCBI lineage: Eukaryota > Metazoa > Chordata > Amphibia > Gymnophiona > Ichthyophiidae > Ichthyophis > Ichthyophis bannanicus. The sequence continues at coordinate 841,075,413 of CM066031.1, forward strand.
TTAAAGTTGGAATCAGGCCCGGATTGGGTTAGAGGAGATGCGGGAGGAGCACACGTGCTCTGCCCTCTGTGCCGCTGATCCGCTGTAGAATTCAAGTTGCAGAGGGACTCCCGGCAGCGTGCAGCTGCTTTTAAAGTTGGAATCAGGCCCGGATTGGGTTAGAGGAGATGCGGGAGGAGCACACGTGCTCTGCCCTCTGTGCCGCTGATCCGCTGTAGAATTCAAGTTGCAGAGGGACTCCCGGCAGCGTGCAGCTGCTTTTAAAGTTGGAATCAGGCCCGGATTGGGTTAGAGGAGATGCGGGAGGAGCACACGTGCTCTGCCCTCTGTGCCGCTGATCCGCTGTAGAATTCAAGTTGCAGAGGGACTCCCGGCAGCGTGCAGCTGCTTTTAAAGTTGGAATCAGGCCCGGATTGGGTTAGAGGAGATGCGGGAGGAGCACACGTGCTCTGCCCTCTGTGCCGCTGATCCGCTGTAGAATTCAAGTTGCAGAGGGACTCCCGGCAGCGTGCAGCTGCTTTTAAAGTTGGAATCAGGCCCGGATTGGGTTAGAGGAGATGCGGGAGGAGCACACGTGCTCTGCCCTCTGTGCCGCTGATCCGCTGTAGAATTCAAGTTGCAGAGGGACTCCCGGCAGCGTGCAGCTGCTTTTAAAGTTGGAATCAGGCCCGGATTGGGTTAGAGGAGATGCGGGAGGAGCACACGTGCTCTGCCCTCTGTGCCGCTGATCCGCTGTAGAATTCAAGTTGCAGATAGGATAGTATACAAAACATTGATAACCACATTTAAAACTCTAAACGACATGGCCCCAGTCACCCTAAGTAACCTAATCAGCAAAGAGCACTCAAAATCTACTCAAAGAAAAGGACAAACAAATAAACTAAAAACTCCCAAAGACTTCATAAAAGCAAATAAACTCACAAACAATAGAGCTTTTTCTCATGCAGCTCCAACAATCTGGAATTCCCTCCCAGATGATCTAAGATTGCTAACCGAGATCATCGAATTCCGCAAAAAAGTGAAAACCTATCTCTTTTCTAAACATTATAACAACTCAGATCATCCCTCAATAGACTTAGATAATGGCTAACCAGTTTTTATCTAACAAATCCCAAATGACCTACACATACAATTCTTCATAGCTGATACTGTACTTTGAATAACGCTTAAGCCCCACATAATGTGTATTTGTACATAATGTATATAGTTTACACTGTTCTATACTGTTCTGTATTAACACTAGTTGTTTATCTTATTGTTATTTGGTCATATGATGTTTTATGTAAAACAAACTCCGATTTGTTAACTGTTGTTTATTGTGAACCGCAACTGAACTATGGAAGATGCGGTATATAAATCATTGTTAAATAAATAAAATAAATAAAATCACTCCCGTTCTATAACTACACTGGCTCCCAGTGATGGCAAGAGCTAAATATAAAACAATCATGATCATCTTCAAAATCATTCACCATCTCTCAGCAGACTACTCCAAAACGTTATAACAAGGGATATCAGCAATAGACCAAGAAGAACCAATAACATAATCGGCACACATGCAGGCTATCACAAAACCAAACAAACAACTTCAAAAAGAGCACCATCACTACTGGCATCCACACTATGTAACTCCCTCCCAACGAGCCTGAGGGAATTAGACGACCTTACAGACTTCTGCAAAGACCTCAAAACATTCTTATTTATAGAAACATATGAGCATTCAGGCAACATCCCCTACCTAAACAGATACACTACTTCCTCCGCCAACTAAACACGCACTCATCCTATCCATACTGTCACCAGTGGCCCATCCTGAGTCCTAGGGCATGCAGAGAGGGTCCGGCTGTGAATATCCTGAGCCAGGAAGTGGGGGTAGTGCAGGCGTAGTAGTACACACCCTCTGGGTAATGAAGTCCCAAACACTCCCCAAGCAGACGAATAGAAGTACCAAAAAGTGGTAAGGTCAAAATGAGGTTTTATTTCCCCGTCCCGGGGTTGGTAAGCACAAAGAACTTAGGACAAAATAACCATGCTTCTGGTACAAAGAAAAGTAAATCAGGAACTGCAGAAAAATAGCTCCTTTTTCTTCCAGCTTTCACTATACAGTCCTTTAACACAGGAATCAATAAACGTTTCTTTTCAAAGGCAGCAATGCTGACTTTGCTTCTCAATGCTGTTCCTACAGCTTTATACATCCAACTCAGCGAAGTGATTCTACGGTATCTGCTATAGTCAGTGTACAATCCATAGGCTCATCAATTATACATTCATCTATGGATTCAACTTGCATATCTTCCAGCCCTTCCCCCGCTGGATACATGGGAACACATTCACACAGGGATTTAAAACAATTCTCTTTACCTTTAAGAGAGTCCCGGAGAGCTTTACTATCCCAGAGAAAACTGGTATTCTTTGTTTTCTCCCTGTTCCTTTTACAGAGACCACTGTCTGGCTTTTGCCTGTAAAGTTTACTCGGCAGTGCTTCTTCAATATCAGCAGAGTCTAGAGATTTGTACCTTCCTCTCACCGGAGCTTCTGGGCACACCCAAACTGACTTTCTGCGTAGCTTTTCTCTCCAGTTACCTTCAACATCAGGCTCTAACTGAGAGTAGCTTTCCTGTAGTCTTTGGGTTTGAGTTCTCTGTACCTTTTCAGCGGAAGCTTTCCTTGGTCGGTTCTCAGGGCTGCTTAAATCACTCTCAGCCTCTCTGCTATCAGTCCTTCTAACGGCTCTCCTTCCAGTTCCTGTTTCAGTTCCCCTTTCAGCTCTCCTTCCAGAACTGCTTCCAACTCTCTCTCCAGCACTCTCACTGCTTTCTAATGAGTGCTTTTTATCAGCCTTAGGGCTTAGCTTTGTTCCTCCCCCACCCAGGTGAATCCTATTACACTCAGGGTACGGGGATTGTTTGCAACTTGGGCGGGGCTGCTGCACTCGTGGCTGGGTTTGTTTATATCTCCCCTGGCAACCTGTAGCCATGTGCTTTACTTGGCTGTCAGAATCTGACGTACTTTCCTCAGTTTCCTCTGACTGCATGGCAAGGGACAGATCTACCACATTACAATACACACAAGTTTATCATACCAAGTTATTAAATACTCTCCTGTTAAATGTTAACCCTCAATTTTACCATCTAAATACTGTTAAGTATACTGTCTAAATGTTTGCTGTTAAGTGTACTGTCAAAATGTTGACACGTAACCTAATGTTAAATGTAACCCTCCAATTGTGATGTGACGTGACCACCTTGATTGAAGGATAAGGTGGCATACAAATCTGTCTAACTAAATAAATAAATATGCCTTTAAGTGGTGACGCTTCTTGGTCTGGTGTTCCTAACTCCAGATCGACACGTTCTTCTGCTCTACCCGATGGGTTCTCCAGTACCTCTTCCACCTCTCGAATACAGGGCTGAAATCCAACTCTGTTAGGGTACACCTGAGCACCATTTTGGTGAACCACCTCCCCATCGAGGGGAAACCCCTCGGGGCAGTCCTTGGACTCCCGCTTCATGTGAGGCCTCTTACTTTCCAAGCCTCCCATCCGGCCTCCTCCGGTGGAGTGGGACCTCAACGTGGTGCTCATGCAGCTTACACGATCACCCTTCGAGCTGATGGTGATGTGCTCACTTCGGCACCTCTTCTGGAAGGTAGTCTTCCTGGTGGCTTTGACTTCAGCTCGCCGAGTCAGTGAACCTCATGCCCTTATGGCTGAGGCTCCCTACACCAGATTCTATGGGAACAGGGTGGTTCTCCGCACCCACCCCAAGTTCCCTACCGAAGGTTGTCTTGGATTTCCATCTCAATCAGGAGATAGTCTTACCGACCTTCTTCCCGAGACCTCATACCAATCAGGCATCAGCAGTATTACATACGCTTAACTGCAAGAGGGCTATTGCCTTCTACCTCCAGTGCACCCAGGCTCATCGCAAGTCTGGTCGGCTCTTTGTTGCCTACAATCCCAATCGCCTGGGGCAGGCAGTCACCAAATGCACCCTCTCCATCTGGGTGGTGGACTGCATCGCCTTCGCCCAGATAAAGGTGGGCACCCGCTGGATCGGCGAGTCACCGGACACGGCATCCGAGCCAAGGTGACTTCGCTGCGCTCGGTGCCCCTGACGGACATCTGCCAGGCTGCGACCTGGTCTTCAGTGAACACTTTCGCTGTACATTTCTGCCTGGAGACGGAGTCCCGCTGGGACAGCGCCTTCGGCCAGGCTGTTCCCTGTAATCTGTTCAGGGTATAAGTAAGTCCTGCTCTCCGACCCTTATCGACGGCTACCAAGAACTTCGCCCCCGGGAGTCGAGGGCTCGGGCTCCTTCGGGCATCGACTTCTGCTCACTGCCTCTCAGAGGCATTTTTGGTTACAGGTTCAGTAGCCTGAAGCTGGGGCATCCCATGTGAGGACTGACTTCCTACTTGTTCCTGGAGAAAGCGTAATTACTCACCTGTAACAGGTGTTCTCCAGGGACATCAGGAATCAGTCCTCACTACCCTCCCACCTCCCCTGAAGAGTTGCTATTTTTGTCCTTCCCTTGCCATCTGCTTAGTAGGGCTCTAGCTATGGGACTTGACTGAGCAAGATGGCACCCTTGGGCGGGAAGAGTACCACTCATGCATGGCAACAATCCCAAAGATTTTCTTTGGAAGCTGGGGAATTTCTCCGTGCGGGCTTCCTTGGTGCCGACGTCACCCGTAAGTGAGGACTGATCCCTGCTGTCCCTGGAGAACACCTGTTACAGGTGAGTAACTGCGCTCCCCCTCCCCCCCAAGTCTATTCTTTGTAGAGCCACCTTTTGCTGCAATTACAGCTGCAAGTCTCTTGGGGTATGTCGCTATTAGCTTAACACATCTAGCCACTGGGATTTTCACCCATTCCTCAAGGCAAAACTGCTCCATCTCCAAGTTAGATATGCTGCGTTGGTGTACAGCAATCTTCAAGTCATGCCACAGATTCTTAATTGGATTGAGGTTTGGTCTTTGACTAGGCCATTCCAAGACATTTAAATGTTTCCCTTTAAACCACTCCAGTGTAGCTTTAGCAGAATGTTTAGAGTCATTGTCCTGCTGGAAGGTGAACCTTGGTCCCAGTTTTAAATCTCTGGCAGACTGAAACAGGTTTGCCATCCATCGTTCCTTCTATCCTGACCAGTTTTTCTGTCCCTGCCGATGGGAAAAACATCCCCACAGCATGATGCTGCCACCACCATGTTTCACTGTGGGAATGGTGTTCTTGGGGTGATGGGAAGTGTTGGGTTTGCACCACACATGGTGTTTCTCACAATGGCCAAAAAATGTAATTTTTGTCTCATCTCACAAGAAAACCTTCCATGGGTTTGGGGGATCCACCACATGCTGTTGTGTAAACTCCAAACATGTCGTCTTATTTCTTTCTTTAAGCAATGGTTTTTTTTCTGGCCACTGTTCATAAAGTCCCACTCTGTGGAGTGAACCGCTTAAAGTGGTCCTATGGACCGATACTTCCATCTCTGCTGTGGATTTTTGCAGCTCCTTCAGTGTTATCCTTTGTGGCATCTCTGATTAATGCCCTCCTTGTGCAGTCCGAGTTTGGGTAGGCAGCCTTCTCTTGTCAGGTTTGTAGAGGTACCATATTCTTTCCATATTGTTATGATGGATTTAATGATACTCTGTGGGATTTTCAGAATTTGGGATAAGTTTATTTATAACTTTGTCTCTGACCTGTTTGGAGTGCTCCTTGGTCTTTATGTTGCTTGATTAGTGGTGTTGCAGTCAGGGGCCTTTCAGAACAGGTAGATTTATACAAGCATCTTGTAACAGATCATGTGACACTGATTGCACACAGGTGGACCCTAATCAACTAATTATGTGATTTATGAGGTTAATTGGTTGGACCAGAACTTATTTATAGGTTTCATAACAAAAGGGATGAATAAATATATAATACACTCACAACTTTTCAGTTTTTACTTGTTTTTTTTTATATATACTAGGTATTTTATTGTCATCCACTTCATCAATTTGGACTATATTGTTACAGTAGGTCCATTACCTAACATCCAAATGAACCTCCATTTTCATTCCAGGTTGTAATGCGATAAAACAGGACAAAAACTGAGGGGATGAATACTTTCACAAGGCACTGTAAAACTATTTAGGTCCCAACATCAAGGGAGTAATTTTATAAGGAGCTGCCTAGATTGTGCATATACAATGCACGTAAATTCCAGACTTTTAGTCATTTTATGAGGACCCTTACACACACAAATACCAACTAGTGTGACAAGACATCTGTAGTTCACATTGTGCATGCTTTCACTTGGGTGTGCCCATGGGTAGAGTGTGGACAGTGGGTGTAATTATTTACATGCATAATTGCAAAAAGTAGACACTGACATTTACTCCAGCTCTAGGGCTGCTATAAGTGATCGTGCTGTAACGTATGCGCGTAATTTCCCACTTAAGCTGCACATTACTACATTTTAACAAATGTTTTAAATTTTGCACCAGGGTCCATGTTCCATGCCTCTGCAGATAGCGCCGTTGCAGCCATGATGTCTGTCGAGGCATGGAACACGGGTCCTTGCAGTGCCTATTCTGTACTCGAATTGCAGGGCAGATGTTGGGCATTTATTTATTTCAAAGACTTTTATACCGCCTTATCTGGCAGTCAAGGCAGTTTACAATGAACAGAACTTGAACATTTATATCTAACATGGTTAACTTTGTAAAATAGAACAGTACATATGTACGAAGACTAGTTAATTTTGTTGTTTTGCTATTTACAGTATAAGTGGTTATGGAAGTACTGTATAGTAGTTTGGTAGCTTGCAAGTAATTTGAATCATCATCGTGAGTATTTATGTTGTCGTTATTAATGGAGACGGTGTTGGTGAGTGATTCTGAGTGGAGTTAGCCATAGTGTTCTGTAAATAGTAGAGTCTTTTTATTCTTTTTCTGAATTCCATAAGATCTTTTATTTCTCTTATTGTTGGGGGGAGGGAATTCCATAGAATTGGGGCATAATATGAAAATGCTCTGTTACACGTTTTGTTTGTTTTTCAAAAGTCAGCTGGTGTGGAAAGGGAGTTTTGAGTACACTCCTTTCTCTCTCTGGTGTCTGGGTGCCCTCAACAGCCCACAGGCTTTGCACTTACGTTCCTTATTTTTTTTACACAGAGTCATGTTCACGCACAAATGTGTCACCCTTTAGTAAGCAAGCCCCGTGTGTTTTCCTGCATTTGGCCCCTTGAAAATGGGTGGAAAAATAATGACCACATTTTCTTCTCTATTAGACACCGTTGTCTTTTAGATTTCACTGTTTTTCATTTACGCCATAGATAGATGGGCCTGATTTTACAGTAGGATACCACTTTGAGAATTGTAGGAAGGCACCAATGTGCCTTCATAAAATAATCTCCCAGAATCAGCCTCATTAGTGTGCAAATGCTGACGCACACATTTATACCAGCTCCAGAGCTGGCATAAATGTGGGTGTGTACTCTACACATATGCTTGGGTTATTTATAAAATACGCAGCATGTTTATCACAACTCTGCCTCTGTTCCACTCAGCTTATACCCTTGGGAAGGCCTCCGTGCAGAGCATGTATAAACGTATGCCATCTTTACAGCAAGTGCCCCTATATGCACATAAACGGTTGCATAGTTTTCTGAAAGGCCTTTTCTGTGTGTAAAATCCCTTATAAAATGACCCCCTTGATGTGGTGCTGATCATAAAGGAACAAATTATTTTTTAAATGAAAGCTTTGCCATGCGTAGGACAAGCGGGAATGTTTTCTGAGCGGAGTCTTGCAAGGTTCTAAAGTGGCCACTTCACCCTAGCTTATGCAGCAACCATCTCGAATGGAGCCCTTCAGCAAGGGTGTAAAGCTAATGCTTCAGTTAGAAGTTACGCACTCAGTTACAGGAAAGTATTTCAGCTTAGTCAACATTTTTTGCCGGTTGATTTGCAGTGCTCTGTGGCATAAAGTCTAAGGCGGGCCCCCCAAGCAAAATTTTTGCTGAGGGCCTCCTAAGCTTTTGGGTGGGGGCCCCCTTCTTCTCCTCCTCTCCTCTTCTCCCCCCCCCCTTCCCACACAACCATCTAACTTGAAAATCTTTACGGAGTTGTTCTCCACAGAAAAGCAGGAGTGGTAGGCAGCACGTCAAAGCATTTGAGTACATTTGCTGGTTTGTTGTGCTTTCCCTTTTGGCACCGAAGCGCAGGGTCGCTGGGCCGTGTGGGCCCTTCTCTCCGACTACTGGAGCTGGTTGGATGGACTTTATGCCACGGGCAGTGCTGCTTTTAAAATAATCAAAAGAAAGGAAGCATTGAGAATCTTGTTCCCAATTATTGTCATCATCACTCGAAAGTTCTGATTCTTGGGGATGTGTATTTTATTTATTTATTTATTTATTTAACAGCTTTTATATACCGCACTTTTGACATCAGCGCGGTTTACATTTTAACAAGTTTTGTACTTAAACATAAAAACAAATGTTAAGTTTACAGAGAACAGGGAATAAAAACATGGATAACAGGGATTAACAATTAACAGATATTTTCAATTATTTACAATAGGTTCTTAAATGCTTGAGTTTTAAAGGTAGGGTTTGTGAGGCCTGGTCTAGATCAAGTGGTAAGATTTCAGGAGCTTATTTGGCTAGCCGTGGTCAATGGTCTGTGTGGGAGGGGGGTCAGTATATTGAGAGAAGTGTTGTAGGAAGATATATGTATGCAGTTTAATAGCCAGAAAGGTTGTTTTCTGAAATCTTCCTAATCACACTGTATTATTCCTACAATATCTAGACAGAGACATGTTCAGACAAAGGGATGCTTCATATGGCAGAAGAGGTCCGCATTCATCTCGGGGCAGAAGCTTTTCACACTTTCAGGAACAATCTAGCCACCATGATGGGTTAACGCAACATCAAAAGAGCTCCAGAAGACACGGCAATGAAACTGTCATACCATACTACATGAATGATACCAGAAATGGCATAAACAATGATAAAGGTAAAATGAAAAGGCTTAGGGGGGATAATGTTATGCACATTTAAAGTAGGTGTGCAGAATGTTCATGCCTACATTTTATAGAATGTCCTGTTGTGGCTTTGGAATTGGTTAAAAAGCAAAAATCAGAGTTGGGTTAAATGGTCAGATTTCTTACTGGAAAAAGGTGAATAAGCAGAGTGCCCCAGGGATCTGTACTGGGATTGGTGCTGTTTAACATATGATTTAGAAATGGGAATAATGAAGTGATCATATTTGCAGTTGGCACGCAGTTATCGAGATTTGTTAAATCACAAGCAGATTGTGAGAAATTGCAGGAGGACCTTGGGAGACTGGGCAGTCAAGTGCCAGATGAAATTTAATGTGAAGTGCAAAACGATGTACATAGGAAAAGTAATCCCAACTATAGATACATCTTCCACATTAGAAGTCACCAGCTAAGAAAAAGATCTTTGTAGACAATACATTGAAATTTTCTGGCAGCCAAACAAAGTGTTGGGGGTGGAGGGAGAGGATTGTACTCTGGGAGTCACATTCAAGATGGCTTACTCAAAAGCTAAGCACCTTACAGGCTGCTGTAACCTTAGAAGTAAGCCTCCGAAATTTGGATTTCTCTTGCCCTGGATGTCAAGGAGTGAAATGGTCTAAATAAGACTTTCTGTTGTCTCAGAAAATGGCAGGGTCTAAGATTTACAGTGAACCCCTCATGGCTGAGCTTTTGCAAACAAATACTTCATGAGGTTAGCATGAATTTGAAATGTAGGTTCTCCAGGAACAAGCAGGAAGTCAGTCCTCACATATGGGTGACATCGACACCGATTGAGCCCGCGTGGAGGCATTTCCCCAGCTTTCAAAGAAAGCCTTTGGGATATGCTACCACGCATGCATGATCCCCTTCCCGCCCAAGGGTGCCATCTTGCTCTGTCCTTTTTTCGATGGAGCTCAACGAATGTGTGTCCTGTTTCCCCAGAATAATTCCTGCTAATTATTCTTAGTTTTTTCCTGGTTAGTGTACCGGTTTCTCTTCTTGCCCTGAGCAGGCGCAGACTCCTGGCGCCGTTCTCGGCTTCCTTTTTTATCAAGGTCTCTCTTGACCGGTGTTTGCGCCTTTTTTCGCCTGGGAGTCATCAACCCTGTCTGGGTGTTCCCTACCATGTCTCTCAGTGGGTTAAAAAAATGTGACTGTTGCAGTCAAACCATGTCAGTAACAGACACCATGACTGCTGCTTGTGCTGCCTAGACCCGGACCATGACAGCACCTCCTGGGCCTGTGCCAGGCCATGATGCCTAAAACCAACAGGAAAAGGTCAGAACTGCAGGAGAGATTGTTCCACAGGTCCGACTCGGCCCCGGCCTCCCCGACGCCAAGCTCCAAGCCCAGCATATCCTGTGAGGCCCAAACACCCTTGAAGTCTGCAGCCATAGCTCCTCCAAGAAGACCTCTGACCCAGAGAAAAAGAAGACCTTGAAGTCTGCCATGATTGCACTGGAGAAACCCAGTAAAAATGCCCTGAGGGACTTGGGCTTCTCTGAGAAGCACCCCGCAACAGTCCTCAAGAAGGATTCCTCAGCCGGTGGAGACCGTGCGAGGTTCTTCGAGGCTGTAGTTCTCATCAAGGGTGCACTCGCTAGAGTGCCGGTGCTCAGCCCAAGATCCTCCATGCCCGCGCTGAAGACTTCGGAGCCTTCTGCATTGGAAACCAGAATGGCGGCCTTGGAGCAGAACATCACTGCTATCCTGGCCCTGCAGCAGGCGATAATGGCCGGTTTGTTGCCTCATCTGCCCCGAAGACTGGGCCCTCGACTGCAAGGGAGTCCCTGGTCATCTAGCCAAGCACCAAGCATCACTAACCTTGGGTAAGCCCTCAGCATCGGTCGAGATCCCATTTCTGTTTCTCTGGCATCAGTCCTCACCAGCTGGTATCTGCGACTCGGACCCCAGGTCCTCCACAGGTCGTTGACCTCAAGGTGAGGAGTCGCAGGGCCTCAGAGTCATTGTCACTTCTCGACTCTGAGTGGGGGACGGATGACAAGACCTCTCTGGACACCAAGATGCACCAAGATATCCCCTCAGTCCCGCCTCCCCTAGCGCCACTCTCCTTCAGAAGACATGGCTTCCACGACTTTGTCAGGGACATGGCCAGAGTCCTCTTTGTGCAAACAGAGGCAGAGGAAGACCCATGTACTGAGGAGTTGGAGATTCTCCAGTATGAGTCTCCACCCAAGGAAACCCTCACTGTGCCCGTACAGCCGATCTTCGAGAGGTACTGTGATAAGGAAGCTTATCATAGCTCAGGAAGGAGCTATAGAAAAGGTGAAGTGACTCTGAACAAGCAACCTGTCAGTTCTGGTAGAAATAAGAAAACAGAATTTTTCCATAAAAGACTACCAGTCCCAGAATGCACCAGGTTTTCAACAGCCATTAGAGGAGCTGAAGTGGGGAAATGTGTGTTCAATCAGGAGGGCTATGAGAGGTAATCCCCAAGCACTCATCTCCAAGGGCAGGGCCTGATTCAGCACAGCTGCGCTGTGCTAGGGTGGAGCACTCACCTAAGCAGAATAAAGGTAGAGTTTATTCTACAGAGAATAAGCTTCATCATCTGGAGGATCATCAGAAGCAGAAGCCAGAGCGGACGGACAGAGAGAGCAAGACACACTTTGGAAGAAAGAAGAGAAAAGCATTTGGGAGGTCTAAAGGAGTCCATAGCAGTACGTATACTGGGAGGCATTCCAGAGGCAAGCATACACCATTGGACTGGGGAAAGCCAGAGGAGTGGTGCTGCAGAGCCAGGAATCCCAGGACGGCACCTGTGAGGGAGACGGCTGCACTTGGAAGGGACCCTAGGACCCGGGCCAGAAGGTATGTGAAGAGAGACCCAGTGTCCAGGGATCTGGATTGGAAGGCTGGACATAAAAACTGGACTACATACTGGCCAGGCTATTTAGAGAGGAACTCTAACAGCAATGGAAGCTCAGGTATGAACACTGATCTATGCCCTAGCTATACCCTTGAAAGACAGCAGGGAAACAAGTATTCTCCTGAGAGTGCTCCATTGAGAAATTCCTCTGTGCCAATCCATGATATTGAACCCATGATTGTTGAAGAAGGGGGAGAGGTTGTAGATGCAGGCTGTGAATACATGGATTGCTCTCTGTCTAAACTCCTGTGGTAATTTGCTGTTACAAAGTACAAGAACCATCACAAAGAAATACAAACTTGTTCTTTAATCTACTCAGAAAGGCTTCTGAGTAAGATTTGAGCCACGCAGTAGAAAGTAAGCCAGCTAAGGGGTTTCAGCTGGGTAACTGCTAGCAATTGAGCCTTACCTAATTGCCTGTGAGCTCTGGGGGAACACTTCTGAGTCTGTGTGTGAAGATATAAAAAGTTAACCCTGAAAAGAACAGTTTTTCCCTACTTTGTGGGTTTTGTTTGTTGATTGAAGCACTGCTAAGAAAATATTAGCTAGAGCCTACAGAAAAGACCAGTTTGTTACCAACCAGGTCTTTATTCTTTGATTTGATTGCCTGACAAGTTCAACTGTTTTCCTGATTTTGTTTTTCTAAGTAAAACACTGAAAGCAAGTATCCTGTTTTATTTGCTACCAAGTATATCTGTGTTGGGAGAAATAACCCCATAAATAAATATCTTATTGGCTTTACACTCAAGCAAGCACAACTAATTTATTGTGAATGGCTGTGTCTGGTATGAATGGACTACATTTCCCACAATCCCTTGCAAGTCATATTAATATTTGCCTTTGCCAAGACTGTGGACATTCTCACCCAGGCACCCGTTGACAGTACCTGTAGTGAGCCGGCGCCTCAGCACCATGTACCACATCTGAAAGGGCCCAGGGTTCCACAGCTCCCACATAACTCGACCATGCAGAAGCTCAAGAGCTAGAAGACCCACTCCTCGGTTCCCCATGGAAGGGAGGCCAGAGCCCTTGATGCCCTCGGGCACAAGTGCTACCAGGGCTCGATGCTGGAGTGCCAGATACAGGCCTATGAACTCTATATAGGCATGTACCTAAAGGCTCTGGTCCAAGAGCCTTTGGGATTCCTCCAACAGTTCCAGACCCCGGCCTCGGGGATGAAGGACTGTTCCAAGTTTCTCTCCCGGGCAGCCTACAACTGCTTTGGGTCAGCGGCTTGGGTCGCTGCGGCTGGCATTGTGGAGCGATGCCAAGTGTGGCTGCAATCCTCTGATCTCAAGCAAAGGGTCCAAGAAAAGCTGCTAGATGTCCCCTGCACCAGGGAGAACCTGTTCGGCAAACCCATGGCCGATAAAGCACTGAGATCGAGGCAGATGATGTGACCCGTCAGAGGCTTTCCAAGAAGACCTCATCCCATCTCAAAAAAAAACATCAGGGAAGAGACCCCTTTTCCCAAAGAAAAAGGGGTCCTTTGTGCAGGGTCACCAATTTCAGCCCTTCGCAGGCCAATAACGGGGTTCTCATCTCAAGAGGCAAGGGCACGGGGCTCAGAAGACAAAAGCACCTAAGCCCCAGAATCCAGCTCCCACCCAGCCTTGGGGGGAGCTTTTGACTCACGGGAAGGGCATCCCCTACCCCAGGAGATCTTTACAAGCCCACGGGGGCGCCTGATGCTGTTTGCCTACAGATGTGATCCAGTCACCTTGAACCAGTGGGTACTGCAGGTGGTCAGGGAGGGATACCTCCTCTGCCTACAGCAGATTCCACCCAGGTTCTTTCCCAGAGAGCCAGTGCGGCCCCTTCTTCTTCACCAGACCCTACTGCTCTCAGGGCTCACAGGTCTTCTCAGAGAACAATGCATTAGAGGCTGTACCCAAATACCTATGGGGCAAAAGCTTCTACTCAAGGTACTTCCTTATCCCAAAGAGGACTGGGGGCCTCAGGCCCATCCTAGACCTGCGAAACTTAAACAAGTTTCTGGTGAGGGAGAAGTTCAAGATGCTCTCCCTTGGAATACTGCTGCCTTACCTCCACTAGGGAGACTGGCTGTGCTCCTTGGACCTAAAGGATGCGTACACACACATTGTAATCCACCCCTCCCACAGACAGTATCTAAGGTTCGTGGTAGGAAGAGAACGCTACCAGGATATGGTGCTACCCTTTGGCCTAGCCTCCTCGTCAAGGGTCTTCACGAAATGCCTGGCAGTGGTAGCTGCCCACCTGCATCCGCAAGGGGCTTCTGTCTTCCCCTACGTATATGACTGGCTCATCTGGGGCAGCACAGCCTCAGAAATCAGTCAGGCTGCTGGATGCATGATGCTCCTGCTGCAGCACCTGGCGTTCATCATAAACTAACCCAAATCCCACCTCTCTCCAGTTCAGAGCCTGGAGTTCATAGGTGCTCAGCTGGGCACTGTACAGGTCTAGGCTGTTCCCCCCAGGGAAAGGGCAGAACACCTCAGACAGTTAGCAGTAGAGGTATAATGCTGCCGGTCAGTGTCAGCTTGTTTCCTCTTCCACCTGCTGGGCCATGTGGCCTACACAGTCCATGTGACCCTGCTAGCCTGCTTACACATGCAGGCAGCTCAGTAGTGCCTCTACTCGCAGTGGATGCAAGCCACAGGCAGACTATGGGTTAGGATCAGGGTAACCCATCAGTTGGCAGAGTCCCTCGACTGGAGGCAACTTCTCCATCATCTTTGAACAGGGATGCCAGTCCAGGCACCTGCATCGCAGAGGATCTTGACCATGGACACCTCCCTTCTAGGTTGGGGGAGGTGCACCGCGAGGACAGTCGCACAAAAGGCAGCTGGTCCCAGGCAGAATTTCTGCTACAGATCAATCTCCTGGAGCTCAGGGCTATCTTCCTGGCCCTAAAGGTATTTCGCCACTGCCTGCGACACCCGTCTGTACTGATTCAGACGGACAACCAAGTCGCCATGTTTAATGTCAACCAGCATGGGGTCTCGAGGTCGTACTCCCTCTGCCAGAAGACAGTGGCCCTCCTTTCCTTTTCAGCTCGCAACAACATGCTCCTCTGGGCGATTCACCTCCTAGACCGGGACATCCTCCTGGCGGATAGACTGAGCAGGGTCCTCCATCCACACAAGTGGGGCCTGGACCCTAGAGTGGCTGCTTGGCTCTTCCGCCTCTGGGGCAGGCCCCTGATGGACCTTTCGCCACCCTGGACAACATCCAGCTGCCCCGCTTCTGCTTGCAGCAACTGCGCCTAGAGAGGGTGGTGGCAGATGCCTTCCTGATCCTGTGGATGGAGGTCCTCCTCTATGCTTTTCCACTGATCCCTCTGGTCACCGTGACTCTCTTCAAGGTCCAGCATAAGGGGATGTTGCTAATACTAACTGTCCCCAGGTGGCCCAGACAGTCCTGGTTCCCATTGCTGCTCTCCCTGTTGGCGACACTTCCGGTCTCGCTGGGCCATGCCCTGGGCCTCCTGTCCCAGGAAGGGAGATCCCTCCTGCACCTCAGTCTAGAGTCTCTTATGCTAACAGGGAGGTCAATGAAACCCTGCTGGCCTCTTGAAAGCTATCCACCAGGTGAGCTTACGCCTTTAAATGGCAAAGATTCTCAATGTGGTATGTGGAGAGACTGGGGAACCCATTCTCCTGCCAGGTGCAGTTAATACTCCAGTACCTATTATATTTCTCGCACACTGGGCTAAAGTCCAACTAAGTGACAGTGCACCTGAGTGCGATAGCCACACATCACCACCCTATCGAGGGAAAACTCCTCTCGGGTCAGCCCCTGATCTCTCAGTTCCTCTGGGACCTCCTGTTGTCTAAGCCCCCTGTCCACTCTCCAGTAGCAGCGTGGGACCTCAACATGGTGCTTTCGTAGCTAACCAGAGTGCCATTCGAGCCTCCGGCCACTTGCCATCTTCAGTATCTTTCATGGAAGGTTGCCTTCCTGATGGCCCTCACATCTGCCCAAAGAGTAAGCGAACCTCATGCCCTGGTGGTGGAACCACCATATGAGATACTACAAGAACAGGGTGGTGCTCTGCATTCACCCCAAATTCCTCCCAAAGGTGGTATCTCCTTTCCACCTCAATCAGGAGGTGGTTCTTCCCACCTTCTTTCCACGGCCTCACACAAGTCAGGAGGAAATTATACTCTATACACTGGATTGCCAATGGACTCTGATCTATGTACAGCAGACTCGGGGCCTTTTGCAAAGCTCCTCAGTTTTTTGTTTCTTATGATCCCAGCAGACTGGGGCTTCCCGTGACTAAGCGAATTCTGTCCACTTGGGTGACAGACTGTATTGCTCTCGCCTGTGAGCAAGCTGGGCTCCCTTGGAACACCGGATCACAGCACATTGTGTGAGAGAGATGGCCATATTGGTGGCGAACCTGTGCTCAGTGCTGGTGAGAGATATCTCCAAGGGCTGCCAGCATGGTTTAAAGGTGAAGTCAGAGAGGCTGTTGTTGCCAAAAAAGCATCTTTCAGGAAATGGAAAAAAGAGCCAAACGACGAAACCTGGAAACGGCACAAGCAATGGCAAGTCAAATGCAAGGCATTGATAAGGCAGGCAAAGGGAGAATTTGAGAAGAAGCTTGCTGCGGAAGCAAAAACGCGAAATAAAGACATTTTCAAGTACATTCGTAGCAAAAAACCTGTGAGAGAGTCAGTTGGTCCATTAGATGATAGAGGGGCTAAAGGAACACTAAGAGGCGACAAGGCGATAGCGGAGAGACTGAATTCTTTGCTTCGGTCTTTACTGAGGAAGATGTAGGGATGTTACCCATGACTGAAGTGGTATTTAAAGGTGCGGAAGAATTGAAGGAAATATCAATACATCGTGAAGATGTATTACAGCTATTAGATAAACTGAAGAGTAGCAAATCACCTAGGCTGGATGGTATACATCCCAAGGGTGTTGAAAGAACTGAAATATGAGATTGCAGATCTGCTATTAGTAATCTGTGAATTTTCATTAAAATCATTTGTAATACCTGAAGATTGGAGGATCGCCAATGTAACGCCAATTTTTAAAAAGGGTTCCAGGGGTGATCCGGGAAACTACAGACTGGTGAGCCTGACGTCAGTATTGGGAAAAATGGTAGAAACCATCATAAAGAGCAAAATTACTCAGCATGTAGATAGTCATGGCCTAATGGAAGACAGCCAACATGGCTTTAGACAAGGAAGATCTTGTCTTACTAATCTGTTATGTTTTTTTGAAGGTATGAATAAACAGGTGGACAAAGGTGAGTCAGTTGATATAGTGTATCTGGACTTTCAGAAAGCCTTTGACAAGGTCCATCATCAGAGACTTTTAGCAAAACGAAAGAGTCATGGGATAGGAGGCAGTGTACTATTGTGGATCATGAACTGGTTAAAAGATAGAAAGCAGAGGGTAGGGCTAAATGGCCAATTTTCCCAATGGAGAAAGGTGAATAGTGGTGTACCCCAGGGATCTCTGCTGGGTCTGCTGCTTTTTGACATATTCATAAATGACCTGGAAAGGGGAATAACAAGTAAGGTTATCAGATTTGCAGATGACACAAAACTATTTAAAGTTGTTAAAACCCAAGAGGATTGTGGAAAATTGCAAGAGGATCTTGATAAATTGGAAGACTGGGCATCAAAATGGCAGATGAAATTTAATGTGGACAAGTGCAAAGTTATGCACCTAGGGAAGAACAACCCAAACTATGGTTACACGACGCAAGGTTCCACATTAGGAACCACAACCCAGGAAAAAGATTTAGGCGTCGTTGTGGATAACATGTTAAAACCATCGGCCCAGTATGTAGCAGCGGCCAAGAGATCAAATAGAATGCTAGGTATCATAAGGAAAGGAATGGAAAATAAAACAAAAGATATTATAATGCCTCTATGTCGTTCCATGGTGAGACCGCACCTTGAATATTGTGTGCAATTCTGGTCACCGTATCTTAAAATGGATATAGCGTTATTAGAAAACGTTCAGAGAAGAGCCACCAAAATGGTAAAGGGGATGGAAGGATACTTCTATGAAGAAAGGCTAAAACGATTAGGGGTCTTTAACCTGGAAAAGAGACGGCTGAGGGGAGATATGATAGAAGTCTCTAAATTAATGAACGGTGTGGAACGGGTAAACGTAGATCGGTTGTTTACGTTATCAGAATATAGAAAGGCTAGGGGATATGCAATGAGCTACAAGGTAAACTATTTAAGACTAATAAAAGAAAATATTTTTTCACTCAACGTGTGATCAGACTCTGGAATTTGTTGCCAGAGGATGTGGTGGGGGCTGTTAGTGTAGCTGAGTTTAAAAAAGGTTTGGACAAGTTCCTGGAGGAAAGGTCCATAAACCATTATTAAGAGGGAACCCAGGATATCAATGCTTGACCCAGTACGAGCATTGTGGAACCTGTGTCTTTTGGGGAAACTGTTAGGTACGTATGACCTAGATTGGCCACTGTTGTAAATAGGATGCTGGGCTTATTGGACCTTGGTCTGACCCAGTATGGCATATCTTATGTTCTTAAGTTCACAAGTTCGCAGCTCATTACTGCCTGGAGAGCGAGTCCCATTGGGACAGTGCCTTTGGCCAGGCGGTGCTCCGTAATCTTTTCGGGAGTGTAGGGAACTCCTGCCCTCTGACTCTTCTGTGTTCAGGCTATCGGAGTGATGGTGCTGCTGGACGCTAGGGTCTTGCAGAGTCTCTCAATTGGGGACTCATCTTCTGTTACTCACAGCTACCAGACTTGGCTGCCGTTGGTGCTGTCATTGTTTGGTCCTCGGCAGCCTGGAGCTAGGGAGTCCCATATGTGAGGATGGACTTCCTGCTTGTTCCTGGAGAAAGTGGAGTTACTCCCTGTTCTCAAGGGACAGCAGGAATCGGTCCTCACAACCTTCTCTCCTTCCCTGGGAGTTGCCTCCCTACCTTTTTTTTTTTTTTTTACTGTTGTCCTAGCTATGTCATCTGACTAAGCAAGATGGCACCCTTGGTCAGGTAGGGGACCATGCATGCATGGTACCATATCCCAAAGACTTTCTTTGAAAGCTGGGGAATTGCTTCCGCGCAGGCTCTGTCGGCGCCGACGTCACCCATATGTGAGGACTGATTCCTGCTGTCCCTGGAGAACACCTGTTACAGGTGAGTAACTATACTTAGTCTGCAAGGGTGCGTGGTTTAAGCCAGAGGCGCTCAGCTGAGCGGGCACAGTAACGTAGATAGTGGGTTGTTGAGGACAGCCAAGGCTGAGGTACGGTATACCTCTTGGTGTGGAATGGGAGGAGCAAGGGCATCCAGAGCAGTGAAGAGTATAATGTTATAGGAAGATACTGCCCCATCAACAGACTCCGATGACATAGTGGAGGAAAGAGGTGATAAGAAAGCAGCTCTCTCAAGGGTTGATGTTGAAGATTCCTAAACATGTTGATGGAGATCGGGTGAGACCAAGATGGGGGGTGGTTAAGGGTGAAGGTTAGCAGGCGATGATCAGATACAGGCAGAACTGAAGTGGAGAAGTTTGAGGGTAAGCAGTTGGAGAAGATGATTAGGTCAAGGCAGTAGCCATGCTTGTAAGTAGGAGTAGCAGAGTACAACTGGAGGTTGAATGAGGAGGTTAGAGAAAGGAGCTTTAAAGCATAAGTGTTAGAAGGGTCATCAATGTGACTGTTAAAAGCCCAAGAATAAGGGAAGAGGAAGATGCATCCTGAAACGAGGAGAACCAGGAGTCAGTCGGTGAGAAAGGTAGAGATGGACTTGTTGGGGGGTCGATAAGTGACAGCTACCCAGAGAGGTAGTGAAGAAAATAGGCGGATGGCATAGACTTCAAAGGAAACAAAGGAATTACATGGGGGCAGAAGGAGGGGCTGAAATTGTTAGGAATGAGAGAGTAGGAACCCAACACCACTACTGTGGCCAGTGGGCCAAGGTGTATGGGAAAATAGGTAGCCTTTGTGACAGAGGGCAGCGACTGAAGCAGAATCTTCAGGGAGAAGCTGAGTTTCAGTAAGAGGCAGGAGATGCAGAGTATTAGAGATAAAAGAGGTCATGGATGAAAGCAAGTTTATTGGCGACAGAATGTGCATGCCACAATGCACATGAAAAAGAGAGAGAAGAGGGAGAGAGGAGAGGGACATGAGCAAGATTAGAAAGGTTACGCATTGACCTGTCCTGGGATTGTGAACAAAGTCTAGGGGTGCCAGGGTTGGGATTGACATCTCTAGACGAGATAAGTAGAAGGAGTAGGAGAGAGTGGGGGAAAGAGGAAGTGGCACGACAGAAGTGAGGATGAGGTTCCCTCAGTGAGAGTAGAGATGGCTGAATGAGAGGAAGAAAATGTGAACCTCAAGGGCAGATGATAACATACAAGACAAAATCGTAAGGGACTTGGAGACAGCAAGGAGTGGGTAATGAGAAGTAGGGCTATGAAATTGTGGGAATGAGGAGAAAAGATTAGGGTGAGTTAGTCAAAAACACAAAGTGAAGTGGAGCTGTAGGAGAGGGAGAAGAGAAAATAGATACAGGTGGAGAGGGAGGAAAATGTCCTGGTGGGTTCAGGTGCACCTGAGTAATTGCATCAATAAGCAGAAGGCGGCTATGAAAGAATGTTAAGCCAGGGGTGGGTGGGTGGATGGCTGAGGGGTTGGGGAATGGGTAATAGTCTTGAAAAGGGAGACCCAGCACTGCAGAGAGCTGGAGCTGGGTAAAGATACACTGACAAAGCAGTAATAAAGGCAGAATAATAAATAAAAAGCTAGATTCTTAAGGCACAGGAAAATGCCTGAACAGAGCACACAAAGTTAGCAGAGGCTTGCAATGAGGGTGCTGTCATCCTGCAGGAACCTCCAAATGGAGGGTCAGCACCTCATGTGCTCGGAGTGTTATGACTTACACCAACTTACTTATGTAAATTGTTGAGTTTCCCTTGTTTTTCTCTTTGATAGATTTACAAAATGGCTGCTCTTGCTCCACATATCGGCAAATATTCATGCACTCCTGTACTATTTTAGAATCTTTTCTAAAATGCTGCTGGAATTGTGAACATTGTGAGCTAGACATCTCAATTCCGATCTCTGCAGATCTAATTTGAGGTGGCAGTGTGTACGGCGACTCCAAATATGCTTTGCATTACCTCTCAAGCTGGGCTCTTGCTGAACTACATTTTGGCCAGTAGCACGTAGAACCAAATGTAGAGTTCACACATCTAATATTCGATAATTTTAAGCCTTTGTTTTTGGCTATTATACTAATGGCCCCTTCCAGATCATCTTGCTAGACCAGCCTAGACCAGTGGGTTATCTCCTCCCAACCAGCAGATGATGAGACAGAGAAAAAACATTAGAGCAGTGCTGTAACCTCCTTACTAAAAAACAACCTAACGAAAAATCTCTACACTATAAATCCCAAAACCAAAAAGTAGAGTGTCTAAATGCTGACGTGTATGTGTATAATAATGTCGGAAGCGTAGCCTTGAGGCACTATACACCTCTTGAAGCTAACATTTCCATTTTGCTCAATTTTTGAGCTCACAACGGAGCTGACAATAAATAAGGTAAAACACCAGAACTAAAGTGTCACCAATAAAAATCTTTGTTTGATACTTGTGGCAAATATTTCCGCATATATAAGAAAAAACCTTTAAAAGCCAAAAGCTACTGCGCAAAACTGCTATACAAAAACGGAATTCACTTATCTGAGTCCCTCGTTCGTATTGCTTACGCAGTTAGGCTTCAGGAAATGTTTTTCTTTTTCTTTTCAAAAGTGCTCCATCAAAACAGCAATCTCTTTCTTAAAAGAAGACTTGCTATCCCATGCACAAAAATAACAAAAATTGGCGCGAACACAGCACTGCGTTTCGGGCGGTCAACTTTCTCTCGCCCTGCTTCAACGCTCAACCAGCTGCACCAGAAGCAGTCCATCTGTCAACTGATCAAAAACGCCAGCGCATGCTCAATAGCATGCCCCTGAAGTCACTGCAGAGCGGCTTGCTCCTCTCCACTCCCTCCCACTGCACCCTAGGGCTTGTGGCAGGGTTGGCAGTGTGGCGGCATGGCCCAATGGGCCCCAGCTGGGAGAAGCACAATGTTGGCTGTCTCTGCATTAGGGGAGTACTGTTTGGGCCTGTTCCTGCGTTTTTTTTTCCCCTGCAAGCTTGAAATGCACACGCAGGGCAGACGTCATGCTGGGCCAGCTTCCATGATACCTTGGCTGCGGCAGGAGTTGCTGGGTCTTGGTGGACCGACTGTATGCTGCTTGCGTAGCCGATCCTGGGCAGTCATCACAGGCTGGATCAGGTGATCTCATTGCTCCTTCTCCAGTGGTATGGAAGTAATTTGCAGAGCCAGCATCAGCGACGACGCAGCTGCCAGGGGGGCAGTGAGGAAGCACACTGTATTCGCAGCTCTTGGTCTTGGGGCGAAGCTGCCACGCAAGGCCTTGGCCTGGGCCCTCAGAGACATGGAGTCTCTGGAGGAGGAGGACCAGGCCAATGAGCTGTACCAGTTTCCCCCCAGTGCTTTCAGTTTGGAGGATGGGAAATCTTACCCCTCAGAAGAGGACAGTGAGTCTTGAGTGGTCCACCTGATATGCCAGAAGGAGGTTGCACCACTCATCAATCAGGTAGCATCGGAGCTGTGGATCCCCGAAGTGACAGCTGCGGCGGGCCAGTCTTTGTCTGATCCTATAAATTTATGTGTTTAGGATTAATATTGTGATTCATGGATTTTATTCATTGTTTTACTTATTTATTATGATCTTTTATTTTAATACAATGTTTTACAATATACATGTGTTACATTAAATTGATGTTAATGTTTTATTTGAGGTTTATTCCCTGACAAAGGCTTATGCCAAAATGTGGCCGTGTCTGGGTCGCTGAATGTCAATAAAAGGACCACCTTGGTTTACGTCTCGCTCTCTGTGTTTCTTAGAAGAGGAGGAACCTCCAGAACAAATACTGAAAAAGCGATTGGAGAGATGAGAAGAAAACCAAGAAGATAGTGTCAAGGAGGAGGAAGGTGGTCAATAGTATCAAAAGCAGCAGAAAGATTGAGATTAATGTGAACTGAGTAAAGGCCTTTTGACTTGGCGAGGAAAAGATCACTGGAGACTTAGATTTCAGTAAAGCCTTTGACATCGTTCTGCATAGGCAACTTATAAACAAACTGAGCACCCTAGGGATGGATCCTAAAGTTATTGCTTGGGTTAGAAATTGGTTTTGTGGGAGGCAACAAAGGGTACAGGTAAATGGGGCTCACTCTGAGGAGAAGGAGGCTACCAGTGGAGTGCCGCAGGGATCTGTTCTTGGTCCGATTCTTTTTAACATCTTTGTTAGTGATATAGCGGAAGGGCTTTCGGGTAAGGTTTGCCTCTTTGTGGATGATACTAAAATCTGCCACAGAGCAGACACCCAGGAAGGAGTAGATAACAGGAGGAGGGATCTAGCTAAGCATGAAGAACGGTCTAGAATTTGGCAGCTGAAATGTAATGCTAAAAAGATGCAGGGTCATGCATTTGAGCTGTAAAAATCCAACATTGTAGAGGATAAGGTACTCCTGTCCACGAAAGAAGAGTGGGACCTGGACATAATTGTGTCTGACAACCTTAAAGTAGATAAACAGGAAAAGACAACTGCAAAAGCAGAAGGAAGCTTGGGTGTATAGGGAGAGGAATGACCAGCAGTAAAAAGGAGGTGATGATGCCTCTGCATAAGTCTC
Organism: Ichthyophis bannanicus; assembly: GCA_033557465.1. Classification (NCBI taxonomy): domain Eukaryota; kingdom Metazoa; phylum Chordata; class Amphibia; order Gymnophiona; family Ichthyophiidae; genus Ichthyophis; species Ichthyophis bannanicus. Next base: position 841,099,016 of record CM066031.1, read on the forward strand.
TGGTGTGACCTCATTTGGAGTATTGTGTGCAATTCTCGAGACCGTAACTTCAAAAGGATATAAGCAGGTTGGAGTGGTGCAGAGGGTGGCTACTAAAATGGTTAGTGGTCTTATGTTATGAAGCGTTTGAGGACAGACTTAAGGCGGGATAGAGGTGATACAATAGAGATCTTTAGATTCCTCTGTGGCATAAATGCACAGGAGGATAGTCTCTTCCAACTGAAAGTAAGCTCTACTACGAGGGGACATAGGATGAGGGTGAAAGGGGATAGAGTCAGGAGCAATATGTGGAAATATTTCTTTACAGAAAGAGTGGTGGATCCGTGGAATAGTCTCCCAGTGGAGGTGGTAGAGACGAGGGCAGTATCTGAATTCAAAAAAGCATGGGACAAACATAGAGGATCTCTAAATGAAAAAAGGGGACTCTTGTAGTTGATGGAAGGGCAGACTAGATAGACCATGTGGTCTCTTTCTGTCGTCATGTTTCTGTGTTTCTATGACTGGCAAGAGCCGTTTCATTAGAATGAAATAGATGAAAACCAGATTGAAGTTTATCAAGGAAGGCATTTTCTAATTCTGCTATATCCTTTTTGAAATGTGGAGACCAGAATTGCACACAATTGAAGGTGCAGTTGCAATATGAAGTGATACAGAGGCATTATGATATTCTTTGTTTTATTCTGTATTCCTTTACTAATAATTCCTAACAGTCTGTTTAGCTTTTTTGGCCACTGCCGCACTCTGAACAGGAAATTTCAATGTACTGTCCATAATGATGCCTGGATCCTTTTCCTGGGTAGAGACTCCTAATGTGGAACCTAGCATGTAGCTATATAGTATGGGTTATTACTCCCTACTTGCATCATTTTTAGCACTTGTCCACATTACATTTCATGTACCATTTGGATGCTCTATCTCCCACTATTGATAATTTCTTAAAATCTGCATGTGATTGAAAAACTTTGAATAATTTGGTGTGCACTGCAAATTTAACTACCCCACTTCTTGTTGTTCCCAATTCTGGCTCTTTTACAAATTTCTTAAAAAGCACTGGTCCCAGTACAGATCCCCGTGTTACTCCACTATTCACCTTCCTCCACTGTGAAAATTGACCATTTAACTCTCTTCTCTCTTTCAACCAGTTCCCAGTCTAAAATAGGCATTGCCTCCTATGCCATGACATTTTTTAGTTCCTCAGGGCTCTTTAATCTGGGACTTTGTCAAGTTCTTTCTGAAACTTTATCCACATTTTATTCATGTCTTCAAAGAGATGTAGTAGATTGACTTACCTTGGCAAAATCTGTTAACCTTGGCTCATTAACTATGTCTGTGTTCAGTAATTTTGTTCTTTAGTAGTAGTACTTTCTGTGATTTTGCCTGGCGCTGACCTGTCTGCACTTACCTGGTTCACCGCTGGAGCCCTTTTTAAAAATTGGAGGGTGGACAACATAATGCCAATCTTCAGGTACCATAGATGATTCTAATGATAAGTTCAGAATTACTAATAGGGGCTCAATAAGTTCATCTTTGAGTTCTTTTAGCACTCTTGGCTGTATATCAGCTGGTCCAGGTGATTTGCTATTCTTTAGTCTGTTAATTTATTCTACTACATATACATTTTCCAGGTTAACCGAGATTTGATTCTGCTCTTCTGACTTGTTACTCTTTCTGGTATGGGCGGCTTCTTCACATCTTCCTCAGTAAACACTGAAGCAGAGAATTTATTTAAGGCTATGTCTATTAAAATTTGCTGTGCTAGCATGCAGAAAGCCCCAAAGATTAGCACAGGAGGTAGTGTAGACGCGCACTGACTGATGGAGGCATGCTGAGCATATCTCCCTGCAGTTATTGTGGGAGACACCTTACCATGTTAACCTTCAAGCACATCTAAAACGGGTAGGCTCACTGTTACCTTTTGAGGAAGTGCACTAAAGCTGAACAGCAGCATTCATGATTAGTGTATGCCAGTGACGCATGCTCTAACCATGATATGCCATTGATGCCCACACTCTATCCCTAAGCAGTCAGTCACTGCCCAAACCCAGGCTAAGCAGTTCGTGTGGGATTTTTACCATGCTTCCCTGCACTAAAAAGCCAGTACAGTACACGTGGAGGCCAGTTCTGCAAGGGCCATGAAAAGAACGGGGCCAATTTGTACCTGATTCTGCAATCATGGGAGCTATACATTCCATGGTTGCATAATCAGGGCAGTTGGTGGCCCTGTGTACATCCGATTCTGGTGCTGTGGACACTCTGAGCCCATCCAGCCCTCCCAATGCTCCTGCTGGTGTGCCGGTGCAGCAGTGTCCTGTCTCCATGGCACCGGCATGTCCAGCAGGAGCACCCAATGCCTGACCCCAACAACATACCTCTTCCCCTGCCACCTGACCCTCTGCGGAGGCAGCCAGGGCCTGGATCTGGCGGTGGGGCATATCCTATGGCTGTGCAGTGTGTGGCGAGGCTTCAGAGCCTGATTTCCACCCCCGCGCCTAGCACTTATTCCATCTCCGCGATGGAATAAGGCAGGTGTCCAGGTCGCATTCAGGGGACTTATAGAGGTCTGCCCGGAATGGTCTGTGTACATCTGGGTTGCAGGAACCCAGTACAAAACGTGGAATGCAAACGGAAGATAATGTATAAATTGGTTTTATTTCTATCCACCAGCCTGACACAGGCCGTGTTTCGTAGAAACTTCCTCAGGGGCTAAATTGGCTGAACAAACAATTAAAAACACATTGATAATTAAAAACATATAAATAATTAAAATCATTAAACATTCATATAATAACCATCTATCAATGTTAAGAAACAAACATAAATACATCAAATGTAATGATATAAACATATATAAAAATCTGCATTAAAAACTTGCACTAGACTTATACATACTATAAATGAAGGAGAAAATATCATAACAGATATATAATAAGGAGAGCTATAAATCATAAAATCATTTGTTTTTAATATATGTTTTTAATATGCAAAATGCAACGTGTGCCTTCGAGTTAGTCCTGACTCCTGGCGACCCAGAAGCTCCTGGGTTTTCTTGGCAGTGTCACCGGAAGTAGATTGCCAGGCCTTTCTTCCGAGGCAGTGGAGGGTTAAGTGACTTGCCCAAGGCCACAAAGAGTGCTAGTGGGAATCTAACCCTGGTTGCTTGGTTACCAAGCCAGTGTTCTAACCACTAGGCTACTCCTCCACTCCTATGTTTTTAATATATGGGTTTACATACATTTGGATACCATTTCATCGATTGTTTGTTATATATTTGAAGGGAGGAGTGGCCTAGTGGTTGGGGCAAGGTACTTCAGGCCGGAAGGTCGGGGGTTCAAATCCCACTAGAGGACAGCAACCTTGGGCCGGAAGGACTGGGGTTTCTAGTCCCACAGGTGCTCCTTGTGGTCTTGGGCAAGCCACTTAACCCTCCATTGCCCATGTTCCCTGTAAGTATTAGTGTGTGTGTCTCATATCCCCACGTGTTAAATGTATCCCCCACTTGTGTTGTGACCGCTTTGATTGAAGGTTAAGGCGGTATACAAAACTGTCTAAATAAATAAATAATATTATTTATTGCTTTTATGATTTATAGCTCTCCTTATTATATATCTGTTATGATATTTTCTCCTTCGTTTATAGTATGTATAAGTCTAGTGCAAGTTTTTAATGCAGATTTTTATATATGTTTTTATGTCATTATTTATTTATTTTATTTATTTATTTATTTATTACATTTTCTTTTATACCGCGCTATTTAAGATCAGTGCGGTTTACAATAAACATTGAATCTACACATCTCAGTTTAGTGATTTGTGCTTACAATAAACAGGTAAAAATAACTCGGATGTACAATGAACAAGTTTCTTAACAGGGAGAACAGGGAGAACAATAACTATAACTATTTGATGTATTTGTTTGTTTCTTAACAATGATAGATGGTTATTATATGAATGTTTGTTTTTAATTATCAATATGTTTTTAATTGTTTGTTCAGCCAATTTAGCCCCTGAGAAAGTTTCTACGAAACACGGCCTGTGTTGGGCCTCTGGCTGGTGGATAGAAATAAAACCAATTTATACATTATCTTCCGTTTGCATTCCACGTTTTGTACTGGGTTCTTGCTTTGCACGTGGTCTTGTGCTTTTTCTATTGGACTTCAATCAACAGCATGTTCTCTCATCTGGGTTGCAGGCCATACCCCCACTCCGCCCAGCCTCCTCCCCCTTCGGCCCCATCCAGCGCTCCCTGCACAACTGTCCTGTTTGTGCTGGGAACGAAAGGGGCTGAATATGGTCCCAGCCCTGAATGGGGGTTGGACGTCCAACCCTGCTATTCCTGCAATAGAATGGACCACCTTAGTGCATAGTAAACCCCTTGCTAACTCTTGGTGCAGTTTTTAGTAAATATGCCCCTTTGCCTTTTAGCTATGGTCTTGTCTTCCCTGAATGCCTCTTTTACCTCTTGTACAACGAATCACAGTAAAGTGATTAAGCCCTTGCGGTCGGCCTGTATGTAGTGTGAAAATCCAATATTGCTCTAAATAATTTAAACATGCTTAGTGATCACCTCCTCTCCATCTCATTGGAACATGATCTGTAATCTGCCATCACAAATCCACAAAAGAGTGCTCATGCCGCAAACAATGATCCACAGTTGGAGCTCCTTTATGGGTAGTGCAAAGTCGCGCTCTCTGCTCTGTCAACTTCTGGATCATAGTTCTCTAAGTTCTGCCCACATATAATTTTGCACAAGGACATCTAATCACATATACAGTGTGCGTAGTGAGACATGAGGATGCCCAGCGAGCTCAAATACTTGTCACTGATGATGAAGGGGTCCATGATTCTCCCTCTATAGTAGATGCACAAATCTCACACTGCCCACAGGGGAAATGTCCAATGGGTTCACTTACACTGAAATTAGTTTCATGCCATGTTACTGATTTATAATTGGCTATGTTCTTTCCACGGCGGTATGCAACAGTAGGTTTTTCATTAAAACTAAGATTGGAGTATTCGCCAATGCTAGTAGATCAGTGAAGCAATTAAGTTTTCTTTTAATTTTCTTCATTAGGTTTCCTTTTCCATTCTTTGAAAGATGTTTTATTGGCTCTAACAGCCTCTTTCACTTCACTTTTTTAACCATGCTGGCTGCTGTTTGGCCTTCCTTTTAATGTGTGGTTTACATCTGGTCTGGGCTTCCAAGGACCTATTTTTAAACAATAGGCATGCTTGATGCTCCCTTCACTGCCTCAGGCATTAACGTAGATTGTAAGCTCTCCAGGGACAGCAAAATACCTCCTGTACCTGAATGAAATTAATCTTGAAATACTACTAGAAAGACGTGAGCTAAACACTACAAATAAATAAATAAATACTAAACTCTTGACCTTTTGCAGCAGCTCAGTTTAGTAATTTTTTTCTTAACCACTTTCCTCATTTTATTGTAGTCTCCCTTTTTAAATGCTGACATAGTAGATTTCATTTGTGCACTCCAGTTAAGTCTGACGTGATCATCTTATGATCACTAGTGCCAAGTGGTCCCAAGAGTTAGCTGTTGCACCAAATCCTTACTTTATAAGTTGCCATGCGTAAGTTGGTATTTTGTAAACCTTTGTTTAAATGCTGCCAATTAAGTACAGAGGCCACTGTCTTTAAATAATTTCAGTTTGAAGGGGGAAATAAGCAACAGGAAATGAGGGAGAATAACCCACTTAAGCCTTGCAAAGGGCTCACTGAAATGAGCACTTTTTAAAAACCTATTTGTGCTAAGGAGCAGCTATAAATCCTTACGTAAACAATTTTGGTCATACATGTACTTTCCCTATATGAAATGTAGAAAACATGTAGAGAGTGGCATTCCTAGCCCCTTCTATCACCCGTAGTGGATGCCCCTTCCTGCTTGCACAATGCACCCCCCAAGTCCCCAGCAGGCCCCACAGAGGCAGCACAGCAAACTTACCTTTAATAGATGGCTTTGCCTCAGTGTCTCACACTCCATGCGCTCTTCCCTCCCACCCAAAGTCCTGTAATTCATGAGAGTTCAGCCGGGAGGGAAAGAGTGATCAGCTCCTGAAGCGCAATGCACTGCGGCAAAGCAGCTTATATGTTTGCTGTGGGGTCAGCAGGGATGCACCCCCCTCCTGGCTGGCATCCTGTGCAGGCCACACCCACTACCCCATCCTTGGTACACCACTGTGTATAGATTTTTGTCCTGCCAGGCCACACCCTAACTCCCCCCCCCCCCCCCGACATGTTCCCTTGCAATTTCTATGTATTGTAGACATCCACATGTAAATGGTGATTTTATAAATGTTAGATTTACATGTGGATGCCATTTCCAGGAGAATTTACCACATTTTCCAAGGGAAACTGGGAGTTATTTTAGAAGCCCTATTCACAATGGTACTGATAGTAGAAGGTAATGGGAGGCAAAAAGAAGTCTTTGGCCCTGTTGGAAGATCCAAACTTAATTAATAATCAAGCATCTGGTTAGATTTGATTAACACTAGAAGCCCCAAAGTGCGTCAATTGACGCAAATGCATCTTCGAAGTTGTATACCAGCGCCACTGCTAGAACCATGTCAGTCATGTTACATTACTTTGTTAGCAAGGTCAAGATGTTCAAATATGTGCATCGAAAATTAATGACAGATGCACCACCTAATGGGAACATGAATTTATACCTAGAAGCCCCAAAGTACGTCAATTGACGCACTCAATTGTCTTGGATGCATCAATTGACGTACTTTGGGGCTTCTAGGTATAAATTCATGTTCCCACTAGGTGGCGCATCTCAATCACTGTTTACAGTTTTACTCCGACATTACAAACAATAAACACACGATGATGTCACGTATTTAACAAATAAGTAACTTCACATTAATTCACATCTGCATTTCATGCTAAACGCAGTCGTTGTGATAATGCATCAATTGACGCACTTTGGGGTTTCTAGGTAAAATTCCTTTTGGGGCTTCTAGTGTTAATTATTAATTTTTCCGGATATCATGTACAGCAGGAACTTTTCAGTACACATTGTTTAATGAGTCTGGATTCATCATAGTTGATTCAATTAGTTTGAGCACCTAATAATTAAAAGTAAACAAAATTGCATGTGTGTTCTCATGAATATACGTGCATACAATCAATTATGCACATTTCTAACTTTCTACATGCAAACGGAGCATGTGCAATGGACAAACAGATGAAACAAACACAAAAAATGCCCAAAAATTAGCATAAAGTTAATTTAAAATGAGCACAAACTGATCATTTTTTTGGCTGTGCACACTCCTATTGTTTAATTACAAGTTTTAGGTTTTAATACAAATAAAATTGAACTTTTGAAATTGATTTGGATTGACAGATGTGAGACTCGGTACAAAAAATTGCAAGAACAGCAGTCTTGGCCTCAGCACAACATAATAATTTAATAATATAAGTATTTAAATACATTTCCCAAAGGAGCTCAAATGTCTTCATGGGGTGTACTAAGACACCATGACTTAATGTTCATCATTGCTCCACTGAAAGAATACTTATTTTGTATTTTTGTATTTTATGTGTCCTTTCATCTAGATTCATTTTTTTTTAAACTTAGTATTCTCCAGGAACAAGCAGGAAGTCAGTCCTCACATATGGGTGATGTCTCACCGATGGAGCCCTCATGGAAGCATCCCCCCAGCTTTCAAAGAAAGCCTTTGGGAGATGCCACCACATTTGTTTATTTATTTATTTAGACAGTTTTGTATACCGCCTTATCCTTCAATCAAAGCGGTCACAACACAATTGGGGGATACATTTAACATGCGGGGATATGAGACACATACACTAATACTTACAGGGAACATGGGCAATGGAGGGTTAAGTGGCTTGCCCAAGACCACAAGGAGCATCTGTGGGACTAGAAACCCCAGTCCTTCCGGCCCAAGGTTGCTGTCCTCTAGTGGGATTTGAACCTCTGACCTTCCGGCCTGAAGTACCTTACCCCAACCACTAGGCTACTCCTCCCTCTCTTTCCCGCCAAAGGGTGCCACCTTGCTCAGTCTCCTTTTTTTCGCGGAGTCCTTCAGATGTCTATCAGCTTTCCCACAGAAAAAGTTGATATTTTTTTCTTGACCTGAGTTTCATATGCTCTGGTTGTGCACCGGTGTTCTTCCTGCCACCCGAGCCCGCTGTTCCGACATAGTCTCAGGTTCCTACATTTTTTTCTTTTTGGCGCCTTCACACCCCTTTTTCCAGCTGGCAGCACCGTGGGCTTTCGACCTCGCTGGGGTACTTTTCCCCCCCATGGCTGCCAGTGGGTTTAAGAAGTGTGATCGGTGTGCCAAAATCATGATCCCTAACTGATACACACGGCTGCTGCCTATGCTGCCTAAGGCCAGACCATGACCCCGTGGCATGTGATCTTTGTAAAAAGATGTCCACCACAGCCCTGAGGAGCTGCCAGCAGTATCACGATAAGTTTTTCCCAGAGTCCCCAGTGCCTCCAAAAGCCAAGGCCTCCTCTGAAGCCACGGAATCCCGGGGCACCTCTTGCAGAAACCGGTCGATGCTGTGGCTCCTCAGAAAGGGGGTCCCCCTCAAGCGAACATAAGAAGAAGAAAACCATGAAGGCAGCGTCCCTGGATGGTTCCAACAGGATGGGTAAGCTCTGAGCTGGGTCCTGCAGTCCTAGATGCTCGTCCGAGGGATCAGAGTGGGAGCGGCCTACCAAGGTCCCCCAGAAGGAATTGACCACAGATCAGCCTCTGAAACCAGAACCTATCCTCGTTGAGGACCCCCTTCAGGGGAACTGGTGCAGGACCCGAGTTCCTTTGCACCCGTGCTGATGGCTACGGAGCCTTCTGGACTCAAAACCAGAATGGCGACCCTGGAGCACAGACTGTCTGCCTTCATGGACCAGCAGCGGGCATTGTTGTCCAATGCTACCAGTTCCTCTGCCCATACCACCAGGCCATCAATGTCAAGGATGTCCCTGGAGCCCGAGCTGATCCTCGAGACCATACGGCCTCGAGTTGATCCTCGGCCGAGGTCTCAAGCTGGATCCCATTTGATGGGACCGAGGGTCCTCCCTGGCTAGCGCACATGCCACCAGCCACGGGGCCTCCAAGGGACGCAGGAAGAGCTCCGGCATGGAGCCCATGGACCGCCCTTCCCTCTAGTCTTCGACCGACTACTCAGAATGGGAGAATGAGGAAGAGGAGTTACCGGACACCCGTAGCCACCGTGATGTTCCCCTCGGACTCTCCCCCCCTCTGAGCCCGAGCATTGGTCCACGCCCAAGGACATGGCATTCTTCAACTTTGTGCAGGACATGTCTAAGGGCCCTAGTGTTCCCAACGGAATTGGAGGAGGTCCTCTGACGGAGGATTTAGAAATCCTTTAGTACGAGGCTCCTCCAAGGGAATTGCTCACGGTACAGTTCCACCCATCCTGGAACAGCTAATGCTCTGTATGTGGGAAACACCAGCATCTGTGCCACTGGTGAGCAAGCAGCTTGACTCGATTTATTGGGTCCACCGGAGCCTGGGCTTCCAAAAGGCACAGTTGCCACATAACTCCATGGTGGTGGAGTCGGCCATGTGTCAGCTGAAGAGCCAAAAGATGCACTCCTCTGTGCCCTCGGGTAGGGAGGCCCGCATCTTGGATGCCTTTGGCAGAAAGTGCTACCAGGGCTTGATATTCATCGGCCAGATCCAAGCCTACCAGCTGTACATGGGCATGTAGCTGAGAGACCTGCCGAAGGAACTCGCCGGGTTCTTGGCTGGTCTCTCTGAGGAACTCCTGTAGTGGTTCATGAACCTGGCCAAAGCCGCCCATGAGTGCTCCAAATTTATCTTTTGAGCAGCCTATGATGGATTTGAGTTGGTAACTCGAGTAGCGGCGTGGGCATCGGTGCCCGACGCCATGCTTGGCTACAGTCTTCTGATTTGGAGCAGTGGGTTCAGGACAGATTGGTCAATGTACCTTGCCAAGGAGAGAATCTCTTTGGCAAACCCATAATGGAAAAGGCTGCCAAGTTAGAAACAGAGTTCATGATGAGGACCAGGCTCTCCAAAATGACTGCTGCCCCTCCCTGAAAGAAGGGCCTGGGTAAAAAGCCCTTTTACCCGAGAAAAGGGGCTGCTTACAAAAACTACCCACAATTTCAGGCCTGCCTGGCTCCCCAGCAGGGTCAGCAGGCCAAGGGACATGGGCAAGGCCCTTGTAAGCAGAAGGCTCCCAAGCCCCTGGCATCTGTTTCAGCCCATCCAGGGGGCAGCTTTTGACTCCTTGGGCATAGCCTCTCTACCCCAATGAGGGCAGCAGCCCACAGGAGGATGTCTAATCCTGTATGCCCACAATTGGCCAGCCATCACCGATTCTTGGGCACTCCAGGTGGTCAGGGAGAGCTACCTCCTCCATCTGGCTCAGACACCTCCTTTCTTCCCGGGAGAGCCCCCCGGGTCTCTCCTTCACTGCCACAGTGCCTTCACTGCCTTCACTGCCACAGTGGGACCTCCTATTGAAGGAACTCGCAGGCCTTCTCAAAGACAAAGCGGTAGAACCAGTTCCCCAACATCTCAGGGGCAAGGGGGTTCTACTCCAGGTATTTCCTCATACCAAAAAGATCAGGGGACCTAAGGCTCATCCTGGACCTGTGCAACCTGAACAAGTTCCTGGTGAGGAAGAAGTTCAAGATGCTCTCCCTTGGAACATTGCTGTCTTACCTCCAGCAGGGAGACTGGCTATGCTCCTTGGATCTGAAGGATGCTTATACCCACATCCTCATTCACCCCAGTCACAGGCAGTACCTTCGCTTCATGGTGGGGGGCAGCCACTACAAGTACAGGGTACGACCCTTCGGCCTGGCCTGCACCCCCCAGGGAGAAGCTAGCTAAACTTAAAGTAGACACAGCAATGAGACCAGATGGGATACACCCAAGAATACTGAGGGAACTTGGGGAGTCTGGAGTGGTGCCAGAGGATGGGAGAGAGGCACATGTGGTCCCTTTTACACAAAAGCAGAAGTAAGGATGTAGTTGAAAACTACAGGCCGGTTAGTTTAACCTCGGTGGTGAGTAAATTATTGGAAGCGCTGCTGAAAGAGAAAATAGTGAGGTTTCTGGAGTCCAACGGATTACTGGATCCGAGGCAGCATGGATTCACCAGAGGCAGATCTTGTCAGAAAAATCTAATTGATCTCTTTGACTGGGTGACCAGAGAATTGGATCAAGGGAGAGCCCTAGATGTGGTGTATTTAGATTTTAGTAAAGCCTTTGACACTATTCTACACAGGTGACTTATAAACAAACTGAGCACCCTTAGAATGGACCCTAAAGTTACTGCTTGGGTTAGAAACTGGTTGAGTGGGAGGCGACAAAGGGTACAGGTAAACGGAGCTCACTCTGAGAAGGAGGTCACCAGTGGTGTGCCCCAGGGATCTATCCTTGGTCCGATTCTTTCTAACATCTTTGTTAGTAATATTCTGGAAGGACTGTTGGGTAAGGTTTACCTCTTTGCGGATGATACCAAAATCTGCAATAGAGTAGACACCCAGGAAGGTGTAGATAACATGAGGAGGGATGTAGCTAAGCTTGAGGTATGGCCTAGAATTTGGCAACTGAAATTTTAATGTTAAAAATGCAAGGTCATGCATTTGGGCTGCAGCAATTCAAGGGAGCGATATAGTATAGGGGGTGAAGTACTTCTGCCAACAAAAGAAGAGCGGGACCTAGGCGCGATTGTGTCTGATGATCTTAATGTAGCTAAACAGGTAGAAAAGGTGACTGCGAAAGCTAGAAGGTTGCTTGGGTGCATAGGGAGAGGAATGGCCAGCAGAAGAAAGGAGGCATTAGTGCCTCTGTATAGGTCTTTGGTGTGACCTCATTTGGAGTATTGTGTGCAGTTCTGGAGACCGCACCTTCAAAAGGATATAATAAACAGGTTGGAGTCGGTACAGAGGGTGGCTACTGAAATGGTTAGTTGTCTTTGTTATAAAGCATATGAGGACAGACTTAAGGATCTTAATATGTATTTATTTAACCAGTATTCTATTCCACCGTATCCTTCAATCAAAGTGATTTACATTATGTAATCACTACAAACAGGTACTGGATACATTTCCCTTGGCTCACATTCTGTGTACCTGAGGTAATGGAGGGTTAAGTGGCTTGCTCAAGGCCACAAGCAGTGCCTATGGGACTAGAAACCCCAGTCCCTCCGGCATGAGATTGCTGTCCCTAGGTGGGACTTGAACCTCCAGCTCTCTGGCCTGAGGTACCATGTCCTGGCCACTAGGCCACTCCTCCCACTATACATTAGAGGACAGGCGGGATAGAGGTGATATGATTGAGATGTTTAAATACCTCCATGGCATAAATGCACAGGGGAGAGCCTCTTTTGATTGAAAGCAAGCTCTGCTATGAGTGGACTTAGGATGAGCGTGAAAGGGGATAGACTCAGGAGTAATATGCGGAAATATTTCTTTACAGAAAGAGTGATAGATGCGTGGAATAGTCTCCCAGTGGAAGTGGTAGAGATGACGATAGTATCTGAATTCAAAAAAGCATGGAACAAACACAGAGGATCTCTAAAAGGAAAATGGAGACTGTTGTAGTGGTTGATATGGAAGGGCAGGCTAGATAAGCAATGTGGTCTATTTTTGCCGTCATGTTTAGTTTAATTTAATTTAATTAGCGAGTTTTTATATACCGCACCTTCCATTGATCAGTTGCGGTTTACATGGAACAACAGTAAACAAGGCAATGTTGTTTTTACAGATAACAATGTGAAACTACAAAGAAATTCAATCTTACAATTAACAGTTGTAAACTATATGCAAGAAACCAGATTATAACTATGTACAAGGTATGTATGTTTTCAAAATCATCGGTTTGGGGTTTTATCACTTATTCCAGTTCGGAGATGGGTTATGTCAGCTTGGTGAAACTATCCTTTTTCTTGTTGAAAAGGTGAGTTCGGCAAGGATCCGTAGTATGTTGAGAATAAATGTGTTTTAAGTTTTTTCCTGAACTCCATGATTTGCGGTAAGGATCTTAATTCCGATGGAATGTTGTTCCAAATTATAGGGGCAGCATGTGAGAATGCTTTCTTGTTTGTTGATTTTTTGGCCTTTATAAATTCCTTTGGAGTTGTGAGTTTATTTAGTTGGTCTCGCCTTTGAAGATTATGATTGGGTTCTTTATTGATAAGGTTGTTTAAAGTAAGAGGTGCTGTGTTATTTAGGACTTTGTATGTAGTTAAGAGAGTTTTATAATGTATCCGGCATTGAATCGGGAGCCAGTGTAAATACTCTAATATTGGTGTTATATGTTGGAATGGTGGGGCATTCATGATTATCCTGGCTGCTGCATTTTGTGCTAGTTGATGTTTCTATGTCTTCACCAAATGCCTGGCAGTAGTGGCTGCCTTCCTCCTTTTCTAGGTGGTATTTGTCTTCCCCTACCTCGATGACTGGCTCATAAAAGGAGGCATAGCCATAGAGGTGCAGCAGGCCATGGCACGCACCATCCAGGTCCTGCAACTTCTGGGGTTCACGATAAACTACCCCAAATCCCACCTCCTCCCGACACAATGTCTGGAGTTCATAGGGGCAAGGCTGGATACTCTCCAGGCGGAGGCCTTTCTTGCCCTGGACTGGGCCGACCATCTCAGGGTGCTGGTCGTAGATGTGCAACACTGTCCTTCGGTGTCAGCTCGGTTTCTACTAAGCCTACTCGGGCACATGTCCTCTACGGTCCATGTCACCCCAGACGTCCTTCTGCAAATGAAGGCTGCTCAGTGGTGCCTTCAGGACCAGTGGACGCAGGCCACGGACCATCTCCAAGACAGAGTCTGTGACCCACCAGTTGGTGGCATCTCTGACTTAGTGGCAAAGTGCCCAACACCTTCAGACAGGGATGCCCTTCCAAGCCCTCTAAGGGTCCTCACAACGGATGCCTCCCTGCTTGGTTAGGGAGCCCTCTGTGAAGAACTCCGCACCTAGGGCAGCTGGTCACAAGCCGAGGGCAACCAACAGATCAACCTCCTGGAGCTTCGGGCAATATATCTAGCCCTCCAAGCGTTTGTCACTGTCTAAGGCACCAACCAGTGCTGATCCAAACAGTCAGGTGGCAATGTGCTTTGTAAACAAGCAGGGGGATCACAGGTTTTCGCACTTTCTGCCGCAAAGTGATGACAAACTGCTCTTACGCAGTTCAACAGAGAATACTCCTACTGGCAGAATACCTACCAGGCCAGGACAACATCCTGGCGGACAAACTGAGCAGGGTTCTCCAGCCGCACGAGTGGCAGCTGGATCCCAGAGTAGCCACCTGGCTCTCCTGGCTCTGGGGGCCCCATGTGTGGACCTCTTTGCAAGCCCTGACAACTACCAGTTACCCTGCTTTTGTTCCCGGCAGCCTCACCCATCCCGAGTGGCGGCAGATGCGTTTCTCATTCCATGGTTGGAAGGTCTCATGCCTTCCTGCTCACGCTGCCGATTGCCAAAACTCTCTACAAGGCTCTTTGTAATAAAGCCTCACTGATCTTGGTGGTTCCACGGTGGCCCAGGCAGCCATGGTTCTTGCTGCTCCTCTGACTGTCAGTGGAGACTCTGATCCCACTGTGGAGTTCCCCGGTGCTCTTGTCTGAGGAGGAGGGCACTCTCCTGCACTCCAACATGGGGTCCCTATCACTGACGGTGTGGCTGCAGAAAGGGTGAACTTAGCCTCTTCCAACCTCTCGGGAGAAGTGGAAGAGATCCTGCTGGCCTCCCATAAGACCTCCATCAGGAGAGCTTATGCCTTCAAATGGCACAGCTTCTTGGTCCCGTGCATGGAGCAGCGGGTGAACCCATTCTTCCCGGTGCAGCTGGTGCTTCAGTACCTCCTTCATCTCTCACAATCCTGGTTCAAATCAAACTCCATTAGAGTGCACCTCAGCGCCCTGGCAGCGCATCACTACACTGTTGAAGGCAAGCCTATCTCGGTTCAGCCTCTGGTGACCTGCTTCTTGAGAGGACTTCTGCTGTCCAAACCCCCTGTCCACCCTCCCGCAATGGAATGGGATCTCAACGTAGTATTGGCACAGCTCACTCACCTGCCATTTAAGCCTTTGACTACCTGCTACCTGAGATATCTCTTCTGGAAGGTCGTGTTCCTGGTGGCACTCACCTCCACTCGCAGGGTCAGTGAGCTCCAAGCCCTAGTGGCAGAGGTACTGTATACCAGGTTCTACAAGAACAGGGTTGTGCTTTGCATGCACCCCAAATTCATTCAGCGTACTCAGAGCTACCGGGAAGCTTCTCAGCTTTTTGTTTGTTTCCTATGACCCCAGTTGGCTGGGTGAAGCGGTGACCAGACAGACCCTATCCACAGGGTGGCAGACTGCATTGTCCTTGCCTATGAGCAGGCTGGGCTCAATATGGCACCCTTGGGCAGGAAAGGCACCACGCATGTGTGGTGGCAGTTCCCAAAAGCTTTCTTTGAAAGTTGGGGGGATGCTTCCATGAGGGCTTCATTGGTGCAGATGTTGCCCATATGTGAGGGCTGATGAGGACTGATTACTGCTGTCCCAGGGAAACACCTGTTATAGGTAAGTAGCTATGCTATATGGGGCCTGCTATTCAAAGGCATTTACAAAGTTTACAGACCTGTAAACTGTGTAAATGCTGTTTAGAGGGGTATTCAGTGGCACTAACACTGAATATGAACCCGACACTGAATATCCAGGGTTAAAGGTCAGCACATAGTTGTCCCAGAAGAATATTGGGCTCAGTGTTTGTCATTTACAAATCGCAGTGTTCAGACATGCAAATATCCAAAATCTAATCTTATATTCTCCATGTTCATGTAGGTAAGCTGTAAAATGATGCTCTTAAACTAATAACCCCGACCTTACCAGTAGATTTCACCCTGCCAGGAGCTTCTTCAGGGCAGTAACATTTTGCTTAAATCAATGAACAAACCCTGTAAATGTCTTTGAATATCCCCCTAAATTACTAAGTTGGTGGGTTTTTTTTAATATTTTGAATCTAGATGAAAGGACACCTATGGAGCATTAAGTTGTGGTGTCTTGGTACACCCCGTGAAGACAATTGAGCTCCTTTTGGAAGTTTATTTGAATATTTATATTATTTGTTAACCTTGTGCTGTGGCCAAGACTGCTGTTCTTGCAATTTTTTGTATTGAGTCTCATATCTTGTTGCAAGAAACAAATAATTTTCTTTGGAGCAACTTCACTGTTTACCTGTGATTGACAGATGTGACAATTTAATAATAATATGTGTGTGTTTTAATAATGTCATTTTTTAATTGCAGGAAAGGGGCAACCAAGAATTTTACAAGAAAGAAGACCAAAGAGAGACTTGTTTCATAGTAGGGCGAGGAGTGAACAGAACCTACTGGATTCTGCAGACTACTCCATAGGTGCTGGGAGCAGGAATAAGCGAGCCTTTAGTTCTGCAGTTGACCGCAGGAAACTTGCATGTTCTCAAGTCGGAGAAAAACCAAAAGCCCATCATAATGAGCGAAGACTAGACTACAAGTCTCTCAAGGAGATTTTGCTGATGTCGTCGTCAGAGATTGTAATGAAGCTTGCAGCTCCCGGCAGTGGACTGAGTGAATTTCTGAACCAAGAAAATATTAAATACGATCTTGTCGAGCTCATCTTGGAGATATTGGATAAAGCCATAGGATGCAAAACCAGTCGTCAGAACTTGCAACATCTCCTAAGTCATGTCCAGGACTCAACGTTTTTAAAGCAGGTTTTACCTTTCTACATTATGGAATTAAACAAAAGGATGACCCCAGATATGAAACTAAAAATTGAGACCCCCATTAGCTGTATTCTTACTGTACTACTTGAGCTGATCAGCGTTTTCCCATCCAGTTGTGCCATGCAAGTATCATTGGTGGAAGCTTTGCTAGTGCCTGCTATTTCTGACCTTCAGATTACTCTTTCAGAAAAGGTAGAAAATAAGCTCAGTACCTTCCATACCTGCCTAAAGCACTTACAGGAGAAAAAGAGAGAAGGCACACTAAGGTCCAACAATTATACCTACATAATGGGAAAGGACCAGGACTCAAATTTGGAAGATTTTCGTCAAATACCTATTTTTCCAGCGTATGATGACATTCATTTGAAAGAGAACCCCATTATGCGGCCTAATATTATTAACAGCAAGTATCTTGATGCTAACATGTACCTGGATACTCACTTTCGCTTACTTAGGGAAGACTTTATACGGCCATTGAGGGATGGGATTGCTCAGATCTTGTGGTTCCAGGGGAAGGAGTTGACGAAAGCAAAGTTTGATGACATCAGGATTTATTCTGGCACTCGCATATGTTCATTGATATGTGCCCGAACCGGGATTCTAAACCAAGTTGAGTTTGAAGTTGGAAACTTAAAAGCAGTCCTCTGGGAGAGTTCCAAACGCCTTTTGTTTGGTTCTCTTGTCTGCCTCTCCAAAGACAACTTTAAAACTATGCTCTTTGCCACAGTAGCAGACAGAAATGTACAAGATCTCAAGAAAGGTATTGTCACTTTGAAGTTTACAAATGACAGTCGACAAAAGCTGGTTGAAATGGAGGTCAATGACACATTCTTAATGGTGGAAACAACAGCATATTTTGAAGCCTACCGTCATGTTCTTGAGGGACTAAAAGAGCTGGCTGGTAGTGACATTCCCCTTCAGAATTACATAGTCCACTGTGAGACCGATGTGTCACCACCCCAGTACTTAATAAAAAACCGACATGGGTATAGTTTGAAGATGCTTATGAGAGATGGGACTCTTCCAATGGGATCAGTTTTTGATATTGAGAGCAGCGATAGCAGTGATGATGATGATGATTACTCTGATTGCTTCGGAGTTAGAGACAGCAAGACAGAGAACTTACGCAAGCGTTTGGCCAAGCTATTGATGAATGAATATCCTACAAAACCAACCTCACAGCCAACCCAAGAGGAAACAATGCCTTCTGCAGATTTTGATGTTCTTGACTTCAATACATGGCCTTCTAAAGAACAGCTTAATTTAGATAAATCTCAGATTAGTGCATTGCAGTCAGCATTGACTAAGGAGCTTTCCATCATACAGGGTCCTCCAGGAACAGGTACGGTGACCCTTTTCTGCTATATGTTTTCCTGGCCCAGAAGATTCCTCTTGATCCATTTTGGGTTTCTGACTTTGTTGGTATCTGCTTCTGTTGGGCTTCAGCATCCTGAACCTTCTTTTATAATTACCGGGGGTGGGGGGGGGGTGGGGTGGGGTGGGGTGTGTCCCCCTGATTTATAGCACCAAGATAGCCAAGGGAGAAACAGGATACCTTAAGCAAATTGGACAAAATGAAGAAACAATTCCAAAGAAAATAAACATAAAAAACAAGTAGTATATTTTTAAATTTATTAATTTATTACAAACAAGAACTATACGGGGGCTATGTTAGAAGCTTGTCCACATGTAAAATCAGGCATTTACACATGGAACTTGCATCCACATATGAACAGTGATTTTAGAAAGGAGTGAATTGACACGTGGATGTCCTTGCTATGCAGAATTTGCAAGGGGTGTGTTAGATCTGATTAAGGAGTGGCCTGGGTGGGTCAAAACTTTGCATATCTGTTCCCTGTTTTATAGAAGGAATTTATGTATGACCAAAATTGTCCATGTCAACATTTACACTCGCTCTCTGGCACGTTTTTAAAGGTTTTAAAAAGTGCTTGTTTCAGTCTTTACAGAAGGCATTAAATGGGTTATTCTCCTTAAAACCCCCTCTAGTTTGTCTCCCCTCCAAATTGAACTTAATTAAGTACAGATGCCACTAACTAGCAGCATTTATAGGCATAGTTTTTCAGAATGGGTGAACAATACGCATGCAAGTGCTGGCCTGGCCAGACGTGAAATACCAGCTTACATGTGTAAGCGCTCTTGGTACTTTGCCTCCTTAGATTTTTCCCATGTGTAGGCTCCTCAGTTTCCACACATTGGCACAAAGGCGTGCAGCCCCGCATGTCTTTATTCGTAGTTTCGAAAAGGTTCCACGTTTTGCCAGAGCCTTTTTTAAAATACCGCCTGAATTTTGTACAATGCGGCTGTGACGTTTCGTTTTGATCTTCGCCTGGTATCTAAAATGTGTCGGTGCATGCAATTACAAGTAATCACGACAACCTAAAGCCCAGCATGGCTATGTTTTGGGCACAATGCCTGCATCGGGGAAGGAGAAGCGTATAAAACCAAATCCTAAGCTTGTCAAGCATGCCAGAATCCTTAGTGACTTCTAATTATAATAGTCACTTATTCATGTAATATACAGACTCCAGAAATCTGTCTCCTATTTAAGTATTTAGAGGACTGTCCATCTCGAGGGGAAAGAGGGTGTCCACAAATCTTCAGTTAAACCTGCTGTGGCAGCATGCATATTTTAAATAGCAGCACCGTGTTACAAACCTCTTGGCAGCAGTCTGCATTGTGACAGAAGCTATGAGGATGACCTTATATACACACACAGACTCCAAAAGATTGTCCCCAGTTATTACATGAATAAGTGGTGCTTATAATTAAAGATCACTAAGGATTTTGGCATGCTTGATAAACTGTATAAAAGTGAATCCTAAGTCTTTCTTCCCCTGATGCAAGCATAATGCCGAAACATGACCATGTTATATTTTTTTGTTTTGATCATTTTAAATTGCATTAATAGTTCTTGTTTTTAATAAATTTATAAAATTATATATATAGTCTTAACACCATCATAGCGCAGGCATTGTAGTGACAGCTCTTGACTGGAGGCAAGGTTGGACCATTGAGTGAAGGCTGAGATCCCTCCCCCCCGCCCCACCCTCCCCACCCCCCAAAGATGGTGACTGCCCAAGGAGCGGATACCAGACCTGAGAATCAAACCTGGGTCTTTTGTATGGGAGTGCACAGCATCGTTACTGAGCCTCTAAGCTGTCCTGTATTTTATTTGAAAATGAGAAATAGTGCAGCTTTTTGTATATAACATAACTGTGGCATATAATAAGAAAACTGTTTACTATTTTTTAAGGTGGCTAAGCTAAGGGTCGTCTATGACTTGGTTTCCTCGGTTTCTGCAATTTAAACATAATGAGGCCAGTGCTTGGTCAGTTATTTATACGGTGCTGATCGGTGCTGCTGATCAAGCTGTGGGCCATATGCCTGACGTAGCTCAAAATGCCACCTCCTGCATAACAGGGTAAAATTTGTCTAGTAAACAGAATTGGCCCCGGCTCTCTGTGCTGCTGAAAACTCTATGGTCTTTCTTTATCATGTGCTTAAGCTCCTCCCCCATATTCTGGAAATCTCGCTGGATTACACAGCTGCTATTTCTAGCCAGGCCATTTGTCCCCAAATGGACTGACTGTAAACATCAGTTTGAGAATCTTTACTTTCTTCTTTGCATTTGCTATCTAATGTGTATGCCCTGCTAGTCATGGATTCTGAGAGACCATTAACCTCTGTGTCCTTTCAAATGTGTTCCCAAGTTCATGTCTTTGGTAACAGTCTCCAGCAATAGGAATCTTCTAGTTGGGAGATTTTTTTGGCAGTACCTGGAGATTTTATGTGCACTGGGTGGCACCCTTCACCTTTCCCATTTCAAATTTAATTTCTAGAGCATCATAATTTCCCAGTGCAGTAGAGAGACTTTGTGCAGGTATCATTTAGGGAGGTGAGCATCTGTGTCACAGGTCTTACTGCGTAACCCATCTATTCCTGGGGGTTTTATTCTATGAGGCAGTTTTTTTTGTGTAGGAGGGGAAACTCTTAATTGCAGCTAATTCCTCTTTATGTTGTCTACTTCTTTTTTTAACATAAAGAAATGGAGATAGGCAAGCTCTAACCTCCTTATGCCTTAGACACTGAATAATAGATATTTTGTTATTTTGAGGCAGTATATCTATATTATAAACTGAATTTAAAACTTACTTTGCTTACTTCTTAACCAGTGTTCTTCAATTAATTTATGTGGTGCCTTAGGAAGATCTATAAGAAAAGTGGTCTCAGCATAGGTCAGACAGGAATAGTTTGGGAGGGGTTTTAAATAGCTGATGCACTTGAGATGCAGACTAAAGTATTTGATTGCAACCCCTAACCTGTTATTCCAAGGTGGATTAAGGAAACAGTCCCTTCAGCCTGATCAATTCTGATAATGTGTTTTTAAGGAAAAACTTACGTTGGTTTGAAGATAGTCAAGACTCTCCTTGCTAATTCGCATATATGGCAATCCAGTGGACACAACCCCATACTGGTGGTGTGCTATACAAACCATGCTTTGGACCAGTTTTTGGAAGGTAATCTTTTATTTTCTTTTGCTTATTTTATTTTGCTACAAAGTGTTGAAAGTGTTGATAAGATCAGGAGTAGAAAAGGACTACACACAGAAAATCAAAGTGTGATGGGCTAGATTTCACAGAAAGAGGTTAGTTGAGTTTAGTTCCATTGCTCTTTCACTATCAGGCTGATGCAGAAAGCTGGCACTAGACCCACGCTGGATCAACATTTTTTTTTTAACATTCCTGACAACGCACACATTTTAACGTGTGATGCAGGAAGGTTAGGGTATGCAAATGCCTGCTGCGGTAACTGTGTGCATGCAAATGGGCCACCGCAGCGTTAAACTGGGAGAGCAAGCCAAACACATGAGCACACGAAGCCTGTGCTAGTCTGACTTGCTCTCCGGGCACTGCGTGGCTAATTTGCTTATCAGCCCCGACAGTATTTTGATGGCATCAGGGAGGATCGCAGCATCGGGAAAAGCCTCCAGTGCCATCAAACATTGCTGGAGGCCAGTGCCCTGCCAAAAGTAATTACTTGGTGGTCTAGTGGCTCCTGAAACCCCCCCCCCACCCCCCAACCCAAAGAAAAAGTGAAATCGCCCCCTAGCAAAAATAAAAAAAAGAAAGTAAAAATTTTACCTGGTGGTCTAGCGACCCTTAAATTCAAGTCCCCCCCCCACCGCTGTATCAAATAGGCTGGAGCGCTGCCTATGTGCTGCCGCTCTGATCCGCCATCATAAGGTCATATGGCAGTCTAACCCTGCCTGTTGCATCCCAGGATGCACCACGTGGGCCAGGCGCGCCATTTTACAAGATGGCAGTTCAGAGCGGGGACATGTAGGCGGCGCTCCTGCCTATTTGGTTCGGGGGAACTTGGATTTAGGGGCCACTAGACCACCAAGTAATTTTTACTTTATTTTTTTTCTTGGGGGTGATTTTATTATCTCCAGGAACAGCAGGAATTAAGTCTTCACATATGGGCATCGTTGGTACCGACGGAGCCTGCGCGGGAACGCTCCCCAGCATCCAAAAGGAAAGCTTTTGGGAGCATCCCACAGCGCATGCGTGCTGCTTTCCCGCTTCACTGCCTCTCTCACTTCAGTTCTTCGTTTTCCGCGGAGCCGACAGGACGTCTCTCCTGTCACCACAGAAAACTTTATCTTCTTTCTTGTTTTTTGTGGTCGCATCTGCCTTCATTCGACGCCTACCGGTACCACCAGTTCTCTTTTCTTATTTTCTTCTAAAAAAAAAAAAAAAGAAACTTTTCTTCTTTTCTTCGGTGCCTCACCCCTCCTGAGGTTAGGCGCCATTTTGGGCACTAGGCCTAGGCCCAAAAATCTCCAGACACGGAGAAGCCAACTAGTGGTTTTAAAAAAATGTTCAAACTGTGGCGGTACTATTTCCGTCACTGACACCCACGAATGGTGTCTCAAATGTTTAAGTCCTGAACATTGTCCAGCGGAGCGTCTCTCCTGTAGAAAGATGACCAAAAGAGGCCTGCAGAACAGAGCTGCAAAGGCCGGTTCTCTTTTCACTGTCGATACGATGTCAGTTGCATCAACGTCCTCCAGGGCTTCATCTTCCTCCCATGGATCTCAGGTAACTAAACAAAAGTCTGTAAAGACTAGCCGGTCCTTGAAGGGTAAATATCTTGCAAAGCATTGAGATGCCACTGGCACTACCCTCAAGGAAAATACACTGGCAAAATTGCCCTGGCGGGAGTCTTCGGTCTCCAAAGCACAAATGGGGTCTCAGAATGTTCCAGAGGCCTCCACCTCTGCAGAACTTCTGTTGCCATGTTCTGGGGTCATAGCTGCTTCTACCGGTACCAACCAGGCATCGGCATTAGCAATGGATAAGAGAATCCTTGCTATTGAACGCAGTCTAGCGTCCCTCTTAGCTGCCTCGGTACCGCTAAGACCGCTACAGGCGGTTCAAATGAGCTCGGTACCGACACCGGTACAGGCTCCAGCGGCACCCACTCAGGTGGGATGGCTTCCTCCCATGCCGAGCCTCGAGAGTTTCACCGGTATTGAGGGGTTGGAACCGAAACGCCATGGTACCGATAGTCATCGGTACCAGCATCGATCGATGCAAAGCTCCGATGAGTCTTCCGATTCCGATGACTCTACCGATACAAGGAAAAGAAAACCATGGAGAGCTGCAAGTACCTGCACTCAGACATAGAAAACCAAAGAAGCAGGTACAAAAAAGAGACTGGCGGTAATCCAAATCAGGTAAAAAACCTTTATTTTATTGGCCCTAATGCGTTTCGGCTAAAAAGCCTTCTTCAGGGGGTCTTTGGAAGAAACACACCTCAAAAAATAAAAACAACATCAAAAGTAAACATCATAAACACTTAAAAATTAATTAATTATAAAAGCAAATAAATGACAGTAAGACAATGAAAATTAAAATTAATTAAAAATTAAAATGATATAAAACCTAAAAAGTGCTACTAAACATATAGAACAAAATATATGTTGTCATTATATATAGAAGATGTAGATCAGTTACATAAATGTAATAAAGAAATGTTGAAAACATTAAAAATATTAACGTTTATAAACATAAATATGATAATGCTAAGAATGTTAAAAGTATAAATAAATAATCCAAATCATAGCTTAATCATACAACCAGATAGACCAAACATATTTGTAAAACATAGAACATTAAAAAGAGAGAATGATGAGGAGGACACCGATACAAGAGCAGTACTGTTGAAGGATCCATCTCCTCCTGAGCGCAGAATGTCTCCTCCAGAAGACATGTCTTTTCAGGATTTTATACGTGATGTAGCTAAAGGGCTTTCAATCACGGTTACTCCTGAGAAGGAACCTATGGCAGAAGAACTAATAATTCTGCAATACCCTATGGCTCCCAAAGAGGCAGTGATGCTGCCCATTCATCAGATCCTTCAAGATCTTATGTTCAGAACGTGGGAAACTCCCTTAACGGTGTCACCGCATTCTCAATGCCTCGATACCATGTACCGAGTCCCACCTTCTCCAGGTTTTCAGAAGACTCAGTTACCCCCATTCCATGGTAGTGGAATCAGCCATGCGAAGAATAAAGAGTGCTAAAATGCATTCTTCCAACCCGCCAGGCCGTGAATCGAGGACACTCGATGCCTTTGGGCGTCGATGCTTTCAGTCCTCCATGCTAGCAGCTAGGATTAGCTCATATTCCCTTTACATGGGTTCAGACGGTTCAAAATATGGGAATGTTTCTAGAGGAGGTTACAGTGGATCTGGAACGCATGAGCCCTCTTCCCGAAGATAAACGGGTTCAGTACCTCACTCTGCTCAAGCACGCTCAAAATGTCTCCAAATTTGTGAACCGTGCAGCTTTTGACTGCTTTGAAGCTATTAGCAGAACCTCTGCTATTGCTATCGGAGCACGGCGTATTGCCTGGCTCCAAGCATCAGATTTAGAGGAGTGGGTGCAAGAGAAGTTAGGGAACATTCCTTGCACAGGTGAAAACTTATTTGGGAAGGATTGGCAGACCAAGGCTAATCAGATTTGAATCTGACAATACCACCTTGAATAGACTATCAAAGTCTACAGCCAACCCATCAAAGAAAAAAACAGGCAAGAGGTTTTTCTTTAACAAAAAGAAAAAATCTTATCATTCTTATTCCCATCCAATTCACTGTCCAGTTCATGCTCCTCAGAAAGGGCAGCAATCTAGACAACCAAGAAAGCCGCAAGCTCAAAGAGCTCAATCGGCTCAGCAAGTACAGCCTCCGCAGGGGCTTTGATTTCTACCTAGAGAACTTAACCATTTTGCCTCTGAAGGGTCCAGAGCCCTTGACCATTCTGGGCAGATTAGGCCATTTTGCCAAAAGATGGCAACAAATAACATCAGAAAACTGGACTCTGTCCATTGTAGGACAGGGGTACAAACTTTACTTTTTCAGCATACCCCGCCTACAGTCATAAAACAATTCAATTCTCAAGGCCCTGTCACCGACATCCTGTGTCAGGAGGTCTCCTCACTTCTTGCTCAAGGAGCAATTGAAGAGGTGCCCATATCCCAACAGGGGGGAGGGGGTTCTACTCCCCCTATTTTCTTATCCCAAAGAAGACAGCGGGATACAGACCTATCCTGGACCTCAGAGAATTTAACAAATATCTGTTCTGAGAAAGGTTCAAGATGATCTCCCTCGAAGCACTTTTACCATACCTTCAGAATCAGAATTGGTTATGTTCTCTGGATCTAAGAGATGAGTACACGCATATCCTCATCCATCCTCACGCGCCACCTAGATAAGGTCTTAGATAGTGCTGGGGAGGAGTCTGCTGTCTTGGTACATGTCGGTACCAATGACAGGAAAATGTGGTAGGGAGGTTCTGGAGGCAAAATTTAGGCTTTTAGGTAGGAAGTTGAAATCCAGAACTTCCATGGTAGCGTTCTCCGAAATGCTTCCTGTTCCACGCGCAGGACCCAAAAGGCAGGCAGAGCTCCGGATTCTCAATGCGTGGATGAGACAATGGTGCAGAGATGAGGGTTTTGGATTTGTTAGGAACTGGGGAACATTCTGGGGAAAGGAGGGGCTCTTCCGAAGGGATGGGCTTCACCTTAACCGGGATGGAACCAGGCTGCTGGCATTAACCTTTAAAAAGGAGATAGAGCAGCTTTTAAACTAGATATTAGGGGAAAGCCGACAGTCGCCCAAGAGCGGATGGTTCGGAAGAATGTATCCTTGAAGGATACTACCAAAAGCAGAGAGGTTCCACAAAAGAGTAAAGTAGCCCAAATGCCCTCAAGTATGGAGCAGACAGAGCTTAAAGATCCCAATTTACCCATGTCTAACAATAGCCAAATTAACATGAATAAAATACATTCTCTAAAATGCTTGTATGCAAATGCTAGAAGTCTAAAGAATAAGATGGGAGAGTTAGAATATATAGCACTAAATGAAAGGTTAGATATGATTGGAATATCAGAGACATGGTGGAAGGAGGACAACCAGTGGGACACTGTGATACCTGGGTACAAAATATATCGTAATGATAGAGCTGATCAAATTGGTGGAGGGGTTGCGCTCTATGTTAGAGAGGGCATTGACTCAGAAAGGATTAAAGTTTTGCAGGAAACAAAATCTGCTGTAGAATCTATATGGATTGAAATTCCATATAAAAGGGGGAAGTCAATGGCAGTGGGGGTGTACTATCGAGCACCTAGCCAGAATGACCAAATGGATGATGAAATGCTCAAAGAAATCAAGGAAGCTAACAAAAGTTACAGCGCAGTAATAATAATGGGTGATTTCAATTACCCTGGTATCGACTGGGTCAGTGTCACGTCAGGACATGCTAGGGAGATAAAGTTCCTAGATGAAATAAATGACTGCTTCTTGGAGCAGCTGGTTCATGAACCGACCAGAGGGGAAGCCATATTAGACCTAGTCCTTAGTGGAACACCAGATCTAGTGCAAGAGATAAGGGTGTTGGGGCCACTTGGCAATAGTGATCATAGCATGATCGCCTTTGATTTAATTAGTGGAGGAGGGATAGTAAGGAAATCCACAGTACTACCTTTTAACTTTCGAAAGGGAGACTATGATAAAATGAGGAAAACAGTTAAGAAAAAACTAAAAGGAGCAGTTGCAAAGGTTAAAGACGTACATCAAGCTTGGGTGTTGTTGAAAAATACTATCTTGGAAGCCCAGACCAGCTGTATTCCACGCTTTAAGAAAAGTGGGAGGAAGTCCAAAAAACTGCCAGCATGGTTTAAAGGTGAGGTCAGAGAGGCTGTTGTTGCCAAAAAAGCATCTTTCAGGAAATGGAAAAAAGAGCCAAATGACGAAACCTGGAAACAGCACAAGCACTGGCAAGTCAAATGCAAGGCATTGATAAGGCAGGCAAATTGAGAATTTGAGAAGGAGCTTGCTGCGGAAGCAAAAACGCGAAATAAAGACCTTTTCAAGTACATTCGTAGCAAAAAAACCTGTGAGAGAGTCAGTTGGTCCATTAGATGATAAAGGGGTTAAAGGAGCACTAAGAGGCGACAAGGCGATAGCGGAGAGACTGAATGAATTCTTTGCTTCGGTCTTTACTGAGGAAGATGTAGGGATGTTACCCATGACTAAAGTGGTATTTAAAGGTGCGAAAGAATTGAAGGAAATATCGATACATCGGGAAGATGTCTTACAACTATTAGATAAACTGAAGAGTAGCAAATCACCTGGGCCGGATGGTATACATCCAAGGGTGTTGAAAGAACTGAAATATGAGATTGCAGACCTGCTATCAGTAATCTGTGAACTATCATTAAAATCATCTCTAATACCTGAAGATTGGAGGATCGCCAATGTAACACCAATTTTTAAAAAGGGTTCCAGGAGTGATCCGGGAAACTACAGACCGGTGAGCCTGACGTCAGTACCAGGAAAAATGGTAGAAACCATCATAAAGAATAAAATTACTCAGCATGTAGATAGTCACAACCTAATGGGAGACAGCCAACATGGCTTTAGACAAGGAAGATCTTGTCTTACTAATCTGTTATGTTTTTTTGAAGGAGTGAATAAACAGGTGGACAAAGGTGAGTCGGTTGATATTGTGTATCTGGACTTTCAGAAAGCCTTTGACAAGGTCCCTCATCAGAGACTTTTGGCAAAACTAAAGAGTCATGGGATAGGAGGCAGTGTACTATTGTGGATCAGGAACTGGTTAAAAGATAGAAAGCAGAGGATAGGGCTAAATGGCCAATTTTCCCAATGGAGAAAGGTGAATAGTGGTGTACCCCAGGGATCTGTGCTGGGTCCGCTGCTTTTTGACATATTCATAAATGACCTGGAAAGTGGAATAACGAGTGAGGTTATCAAATTTGCAGATGACACAAAACTATTTAAAGTTGTTAAAACCCAAGAGGATTGTGAAAAATTGCAAGCGGATCTTGATAAATTGGAAGACTGGGCATCAAAATGGCAGATGAAATTTAATGTGGACAAGTGCAAGGTTATGCACCTAGGGAAGAACAACCCAAACTATGGTTACACGATGCAAGGTTCCACATTAGGAACCACCACCCAGGAAAAAGATTTAGGCGTCATTGTGGATACCATGTTAAAACCCTCGGCCCAGTGTGCAGCGGCGGCCAAGAGAGCAAATAGAATGCTAGGTATGATAAGGAAAGGAATGGAAAATAAAACAAAAGATATTATAATGCCTCTATATCGTTCCATGGTGAGACCGCACCTTGAATATTGTGTGCAATTCTGGTCGCCGTATCTTAAAAAGGATATAGCGATTTTAGAAAAGGTTCAGAGAAGAGCCACCAAAATGGTAAAGGGGATGGAAGGCTACTCCTATGAAGAAAGGCTAAAAAGGTTAGGGCTCTTTAACCTGGAAAAGAGACGGCTGAGGGGAGATATGATAGAAGTCTATAAATTAATGAACGGAGTGGAACGGGTAAATGTAGATCGATTGTTTATGTTATCAGAATATAGAAAGACTAGGGGACATGCAATGAAGCTACAGGGTAAACTATTTAACACTAATAAAAGAAAATATTTTTTCACTCAACGTGTAATCAAACTCTGGAATTTGTTACCGGAGGATGTAGTAAAGGCTGTTAGTGTAGCTGGGTTTAAAAAAGGTTTGGACAAGTTCCTGGAGGAAAGGTCCATAAACCGTTATTAAGGAGTGACCTTAGATATCAATGCTTGACCCAATACAAGCATTGTGGAACTTGTGTCTCTTGGGGAAACTGCTAGGTACATATGACCTAGATTGGCCACTGTTGGAAACAGAATACTGGGCTTGATGGACCTTGGTATGGCATATCTTATGTTCTTATGTTCATGTAAATCACAGGAAATACCTTCGATTTCTCTTTCAAGGAAACCACTTCCAATACAGGGTCCTTCCATTTGGGCTGGCCTCTGCCCCAAGAGTCTTCACAAAATGCATGGCTGCAGTAGCAACATTCCTGAGAACTCTGGGGATATTTGTCTTCCCCTACTTAGACAACTGACTCATCAGAGCACCAACAGCTCCAGAAACAGAACGAGCTGTTTCTCATGCAATGAGAATTCTCCAATATTTGGGTCTGATAATCAACCACCCAAAGTCTCACCTCACTCCTTCTCATTCCCTAGAGTTCATAGGGGCTCGCTTAGACACGCAGCAATCAAAGGCATTCCTGCCACAGCCGCGCTGTCTACGAATAATAGAATTGGCTTCCCAAGCAGTCAAGAAAATGCGAGCGGCTCAGTGGACCCTCTCTTCGTAGTGGACACAAGCCACAGGTCGCTTAACGGACAAAATCAAGAATTCAACACATCTCATTTTGTCCCTACAGTGGTGGCAGTCCCTCAAACCTCCTGGTAGGTTCCCCCTTCCAGCAACCACTGCCCCAAATCACCCTGATGACAGATGCGTCCAAGCTGGGTTGGGGAGCCCACTTGCACGATCTTTCCACTCAGGGTCTCTGGACCTCACAAGAGGCCTCTCTTCAAATAAACCTCTTAGAACTAAGAGCCATCTACAATGCTATAATAGCTCAGTCAAAAGACAGTTCTGGTCCAAACCGACAATCAGATTGCCATGTTTTACATAAACAAACAAGGCGGAACGGGCTCTCTGTCGCTATGCAACGAAGCTTTGTGACTATGGGCCCTCGCCGGAGAGCTCCAAATTCACCTTCTAGCGGTATGCCTTCCAGGCATTCAAAACTTGTGGGCAGACAAGCTCAGTCGAATACTGCTGCCACACGAGTGGTCTCTCCAGCCGGACCAACTGGCTCGAGTGTTCCAAACCTGGGGAGCACCAGATACAGACCTCTTTGCAAGTCCACAGAATACCAAACTTCCCCGGTTCTGTTCCAGAATTCTGGCTTAATACTGTCTAGCAAACGATGCTTTCCAGCTCCATTGGGGTCAGGACTTCCTCTATGCCTTCCCACCCTTTCCCCTAATTCCCAAAACTCTTTTCAAGCTTCAGAGAGACAGGGGTTATATGATTCTCATAGCCCCACGTTGGCCAAGGCAATCGTGGTACCCTCTGCTTCTGTGTCTCTCTCAAGCAACTCCTCTAGAGTTGGGATAAGCTCCATATCTCCTTTCCCAGGAGAACGGGAAGCTACTGCATCCCAATCCTCAGTCCCTGCACCTCTGGGCCTGGCTGCTGTAGGCATAGAACTTTTAGATATCCACCTATCTCAGCAAGTGAAGGATATCCTTCAGGCTTCGAGAATACCTTCCACAAGGTGTTCCTACGCTTTCAAATGGAAAAGGTTTTCTATATGGTGTTCAAAAAAGAGGCTTAACCCCCTTTCCGTGCCCATGGAGTCGCTTCTGGAGTATCTCCTCCATCTTTCAAATTCTGGTCTTAAGACAAATTCAGTGCGAGTCCATCTCGGTGCTATTGCGGCTTTTCACAAGCTCCAAGATGGACAACCAATCTCTTTTCATTCACGTGTGTCAAGATTCATGAGAGGTCTACTATTGACAAAGCCGCCACCGGTGGCATGGGACCCGAATCTGGTTCTTGGGCAGCTTATGAAGCCGCCTTTTGAACCTTTAGCCACTACAACTTTAAAATTCCTTTCCTGGAAGGTCATTTTCCTAATTGCATTAACTTCTGCTAGGTGCATTAGTGAACTGCAAGCTTTAGTGGCTGACCCTCCTTATACAAGGTTCCACCATGATAAAGTAGTTCTCAGGACTCATCCACAGTTTATGCCAAAGGTGGTTTCGTCTTTTCATTTAAACCAGTCGGTTTACCTTCCTGTATTCTTCCCTAGGCCTTATGCCTCCAGTGCAGAAAGGAACCTTCATACCTTTAGATTGTAAAAGAGCTTTAGCCTTTTACCTTCAAAGAACTGAACAACATAGGAAGTCTTCTCAACTCTTTGTTGCTTTTGATTCTAGTCATTTGGGACTTCCAGTTTCCAAACGAACCCTATCTATGTGGATTGCAAACTGCATATCCTTCACTTACGATAGTAAAGGTCTTTCCCTCAAGGGCCATGATACAGCTCATAATGTCAGAGCAATGGCAGCCTCAGTTGCTAATCTCCGTTCTATGTCTATAGATGATATCTGTAGAGCAGCTACTTGGGCTTCAGTACATACCTTCACAGCCCACTACCGTCTGGACAAGGACTCCCGTCGGGATGCCTAGTTTGGCCAGGCTGTCCTACAGTATCTCTTTCAGACTTAATACAACTCCTACCCTCCATCCCGGTAGGATGCCAGGGATCCATGGGAGGAAGTATGACCCTGTTCACACGGGTTCACAGCTCATTGGGGTCATTCCTCTGGCATCTTTCAGCTGGGGAGTCCCCATATGTGAAGACTACATTCCTACTTGTTCCTGGAGATAGCATTGTTACTCACCTGTAACAGGTGATCTCCGGGAACAGCAGGAATTAAGTCTTCACAACCCACCCACCTCCCCTAGGAGTTGTCTCTTTCTCCATCTCTCTCTCTGTCTCTCTCCTTGACTCAGCTTTAAACTCAACTGAAGTGAAAGAGGCAGTGAGGCGGGAAGGCAGCACGCATGCGCTGTGGGATGCTCCCAAAAGCTTTCCTTTTGGACGCTGGGGAGCGTTCCCGCACAGGCTCCGTCGGTACCGACAATACCCATATGTGAAGACTTAATTCCTGCTGTTCCCGGAGATCACCTGATACAGGTGAGTAACTACGCTTTACTTGGGGGTGATTTCACTTTTACTTTGGGTGGGAGGTTCAAAGGCTGCTAGACCACCAGGTGTTTATTTTCTCTCGGGGCACAGTCCCAACAGTATTTTGATGTCATCGGGGGCTTTTCCCAATACCTGATCATCTGAGGAGAGGATGATCTAGGCATTAGGGAAAGCACCCAGGGCCATCAAAATAATGGCAGGGGCACGCGTTAGAGGTTTACTTCTATTCAGACCCTGCAGTAAAAATTTTGGCACTATGGCTGGTT
This sequence comes from Ichthyophis bannanicus, assembly GCA_033557465.1. Classification (NCBI taxonomy): domain Eukaryota; kingdom Metazoa; phylum Chordata; class Amphibia; order Gymnophiona; family Ichthyophiidae; genus Ichthyophis; species Ichthyophis bannanicus. The sequence continues at coordinate 841,131,226 of CM066031.1, forward strand.
GTGAAATCCTCTGCGCCTGTCTCTGTATTGGGCATAGCCATGATTTGCATACCAGCCCAGCAGATTAAAATACATTTAAATAATTAGGATTCATTTAAATAGATTTTAAATATGCGTGGCATTAATTGGACGCTAGTTTTTCTGTCTGCGTTTGTCTATTTCCTGCATTTAAAGGGTTGTAAAATGTGCTTAAACGTAGCATTATTGGCTTGTAAAGCCCGTACTAGCTTTCTGCATCAGCCTGTATGGTTCTCAGCCTTCCATGTCTGTTATCTAACTGCTATGCACTAGGTGTCACCATTGTACAATAATAATGGTGTGAGCACTACTTCTTGTAGGGCCCCAGGCAACTAGGGAACAGGAATTGAACTTGCATTTCTTCACATGGCAATGTATAGCACTGTCACTGAGCCATGGATAGAAGGCAGATTTTCACGGACGGTGACTATATAACTTTGGGTAGATAACTTATCCAAAGTTATCTGTAAATTCAGTAGGATAATATGCTCAATAGATACACAAATTTATACTGAGTTATCCATACAAAATTATACTTGCTATTTGGCCACCGCAATGTGACCCACATAAATTATAGAGAATGGATTTTTCCAGGGGCATAAAATTTGGCTAAACAGCGACTTGAATGCCACAAATTCATTGTGCTTCCTGTGTAGCTGAAATAAAAAAAATATATATAAAAAAAGAAATGAGGGGTCAGTAGCAGCAGCCAATCACATAAGTGTTTTTTTTTTTTAATATCAGCCAGCAGGACTAATGATGTGGTTGCCTCTGTTCAGTTTTCCTTCACACTTAAACATGGAAAAGATACTGAATCCCAATAATATTAAATTGTTTATTGTTTTAATTTGTTAACTGTTTATCTTTTATAGAATGAGGCAAACCTCTGGCAAATGATTCTTGCTAAAACTTTATCAGTGGTTCCTTTTACCATGAATATTGTATCTCGATTAATTCCAGCCAGGACTGTACCAGAGGATGAGAGGTGGCACTGATAGCATCATTGGGCTTCCAGGAAGCTCAGAAAGAATGAGTTACTGAACGTGGCTGGATGGAGGGGGACACCAGATTCGTTAGTGGCACAGGGTGCATTTCTGGCTCAGTGCGGTCCTGATTCCAGCTCACAACTTGAGAGTTAACATGCCACTTGCTCTGTTTCCTTTGTCAGAATGCTTTGTTTAATTTCATCAGCCTTTGTAGCTTTCATCTGCTCGTAGTAGCTGTGATCTCCCTCTAGAGATTGTGATTCCTTTAAAAATCTTTCTTAACCCAGCGATCTAATGTTGATTGATTAAAACAAAGAATGCCTTCAGTAGGTATGTGGGGAGATAGTCAGCGGCAGTGGCTAGCACGATGACGGCACCCAGCTGTCGCTGCTGAAATGAACACTTGCATATTCAGTGCTGGCGTCAATATCCAGCCACCGGCACTGAATCTCTCGTTAGCCGGAGAAGCAGGAAGCTAACCGGGCAGCAATGATATTCAGCTCCTGCGGTGAACATTAGGCCAGCCTTTACTGCGCCTGACCTTTGCTGCTTAGAGAGAAGGAGGCGGCGACTCAATATCGCCACTGCCTGCTTATGGCTAGGTGCCGCCTGCACTCTGCCCCTAGACCACCCCGATTCTAGCCGGCTAGCATCGGGTCGTGTAGCAGCGGCACCGGAGGATATTCAGCAGCACTGACCACGTTACTGCCACTGAATATCCCGTTGACCGCGATTAGCGCAGGTAGCAAGTCGGCTAAGCTCACCGAATAACCCCCCATAGTATTTTATTGCTTAAACAACTCTTTTCTTTGTGGCCGCATATTAAACCAACCTCATTAAAATGACCCCACAGCGAGGGCGGTTTTATCAGTAGTCGCTTACTTTGTCTGAAGGTAGGATACTACTTGGGTGCTATTTAATAAAGGAAAGTAAACGCCTACTTTTCTTTATAAATACTAGTGTACAGTGGCAGCGGAACAACATCTTGTTTGGAGGGATGAAACCAACCAATCTCCAGCCATGCCATCACGCTCTCTAGTTTCTGATGCTGTGTTGGGCAAAATATTGGTGGGGCCACCACTCCATTCTGCTGCCTATGTTAGTGTAAATGGTTAAAAACACACATGAATTTAAGGTGTGATCTCCTGCACCAGCTCTAGGGGTGATGTAAATGCCTGTACCTAGATTTCTAAAGAATGTGCGTAAATGATAGTATTTCTAAATTTATATGTGGGGGGGGGGAGGGGGAGAGTCATGTGATGTGGTGAGAGAAAGCAGACATGCTCTTCAGCTGTCTGGGCTTCCCCCCAACTTCTCCCGCACTTTTAAGTTTTATGGAAGATCCCTTTTCAGGTGTAAATGGAAGACTCGACACCTCCTCTCAGTTCTACTTACGCAGGTGGCTGAGGTTCTCCTCATGGCATCCAAATTGGGTTGGAAAGACAAGACCAAACTTAAACAGCCAGACAGCAAGATGGCGGAGCAATCCGCGGTAGGCCAGGCTTTCCCCATTGAGAAACACATTGGCAGAGGAAATAATGGATACCGTGGTGTCTGCCCTGACTAGGATGATCGAAGCTGTATTTGAGAAGTTGGGCTCCATGTCACATGTAATGGAAGGTTTGGGAAAGCAGCTTGGGGAGGCTGAGCATCGGGTGTCACAGGTCGAGGAGTCTGTCCATGAGGCCTCAAAGGAGCTGCTGCAATTGAAAGAGACTGTTGTGCGGCAAGCACTTAAGCTTGACTATCTGGAGAACCACGGTCACTGCAACAATCTGCGCTTTATAGGCATCCCCGAATCGATTGAAGAAGTTGAGTTGAGAGGCTTTCTAGAGACCTGGCTCCCTGTGATTTTGGCTCTTGGGTCTGACTGTGCACATTGGCTGTGGAAAGAGCTCACAGAATGGGTGCATGGTGTGAGAAGGATGGGTGGCCTAGGGTCATTATAGCCTGCTTTTTAAACTTTGCCCAAAAGGAGAAGATCCTGAGAGTTGCCTGCCAGCAGCAGAGTGATGCACAAGGGTCAGCAAATTTTAATTTTTCAGGACTACTCAACACAGTTGGTGAACTGGCGGAAGGAATTCTTGGGCATTTGCCAGAGGCCCTTTGTGGTGCAGAAGAAATTCATACTTCAGTATGCAACAAGGCTGAAAGTAATGCATGCCAGCATGACTCACACGGGTGGGGGGGTGGGGAGGAGAAGGGATTTGAATGGCATGTTGGATCCCAGTGTGGACTGTTCGATAGGTCGTGCATTACGAGTTGTTTACAGCGGCTGGCGAACAGACTGGACTTGGTAGACACTTGAAGAGTCTACACCCTATGGAGCATGATTACACACACTTATCTCGAGCACATGGCTCTAGTTCCCATATTGATTATCTGTTGATATGTGCCCCGCTTTTCACAAGACTAGAGAATGCTACCATCGGTCCGTATGAATTCTCGGAACATGCTTTAATATGGATTGCATGAGACTGGTTGCTGGCTAAGCGGAACTATAGTCCTTGGCGCTTCCCCCTGGAGCTGTATCAGAATGAGTGATTTGTGCCCTATTTGAGGCAAAGATGGGAGGATTTTGTGGAGAATAACTGGGTCCCTGTTGATTCTCTAGGGCTTTTGTGGGAAACGGCCTAGGTGGTTTTAAGGAGCAGCGTTATAGCCTACTCTAGTGAGATGGCAGAGGGAGTTGAACACCTGAGTATTGCAGTTAAGAGAAACAGGTCTACAGGGAGAGTTGGCTTTATGCCAATGGATCAGCATTTCTAGAGTTCCAAGCAGCTTTAAACACCTCATTGCATCAGAGAGCAAAAAAATTATTCTCTATTACAAGTATCAGTTGTTCCAATTTGGTGATAAAAATGGGTGGTTATGGGCAAGATGGCTGAAGGGGGTGGTAGGGATCGCGGTTCATTCCACTGGTGAAGGACAAACTAGGGAATCTGCAGACTGATGTGTAGGTTATGGGGGAAATTTTTCATGAGTATTATAGTGGCCTTTACTCTGGAGAGCCTGCTTTTCTCCCCAATATAAAGGATTACTTTGCTAGGGTGAATCTCCCCTAAGTTGACTGAGCAGAGGACTGTTCAGTTGCAGCAACCAGTCTCGATAGATGAAGTTCTTAGAGAAATTTCCCATTCCCATTGTTGTATGGTGCCCAACCTGGATGGGTTGAGTGCTGAATTTTTTATAAATTGCTTCAAGAGAAACTGATGTTGCCCTTAGTAGAAACCTTTAATACACTCAAAGAGATGGGAAGATTCCCCTATAATAACAATTGGGTTCATATCGTAGAAACATAGGCCATGTGGCCTTTTTCTGCCATCTTGTTTCTATCTAGTCTGCCCTTCCATATCAACTACAGTAGTCCCCTTTTTACCTTGAGAGATCCTCTGTATTTGTCCCATGCTTTTTTGAATTCAGATACTGCTCTCGTCTCTACCATTTCCATTGGGAAACTATTCCACACATCTATTACTCTTTCCATAAATATTTCCCGAGTCTATTCCCTTTCACCCTCATCCTATGTCCCTCGTAGCAGAGCTTGCTTTCAATCGAAAAAGACTCTCCTCCTGTGCATTTATGCCATGGAGGTATTTAAACATCTCTATCATAACTCCTGTATCCCACCTTTCCTCTAAAGTATACATATTAAGATCTTTAAATCTGTCCTCGTATGCTTTATAACGAAAACCACTAATCATTTTAGTAGCCACTTTCTGCACTGACTTCAACCTGTTTATATCCTTTTGAAGGTGTGCTCTCCAGAATTGCACACAATACTCCAAATGGAGTCACACCAGAGACTTATACAGAGGCACTATCATCTCCTTTTTTTCTGCTGGCCATTCCTCTCCCTATGCACCCAAGCATCCTTCTGGCTTTCACCGTCGCCTTTTCTAACTGTTCAGCCATTTTAAGATTGTCAGACACAATCACGCCCAGGTCCCGCTCTTCTTTTGTGGACAGAAGTACTTCACCCCTACACTGTACTGCTCCCTTGGAGTTTTGCAGCCCAAATGCATGACCCTACATTTTTTTAGCTGCCAAAATCTAGACCATTCTTCAAGCTTAGCTAGATCCCTCTTTATGTTATCTACTTCTTCCTAGGTGTCTGCTCTATTGAAGATTTTGGTATCATCCGCAAAGAGGCAAACCTTACCAGACATCCCTTCCGCATATTCCATATTCCAACCTATTCTGGACCTCAAGGGTGTTTTAGAGTGTTGCGTGTCATGCACTTCTGGATGGAAACTTTGTGATACATGGAACAAACAGTGCACCAAGAGGAATTCTTGGTGTCTCTGAATTTGACAGAGGCATATTTTCTTATCCCGATCCAGGAGGATAAGCAGAGTATCTGCGGGTTTGCCGTTCTTGGCTCTCCCTGTCAGTTTGCCCCCTTCCATTTGGACTTTCCACTGCTCCAAGAACGTTCTCCAAGGTAATCATGGTGGTGGCTGTGGAGAAACGGTGCCCAGGGATTTCTGTGAACCAGTATCTGGGTTACTGGCTCATCTGAGCCCATTCTTTTTCAGTGGCATCTCGGGTAGTTTCCCAAGTGTTGTCCTTTCTGATGAGCCTCAGCTGGGTGATGAATTGGGGAAAATGTTAATTGTTGCATTCCCAGTCCCTGGACTTCCTGGAAGCACATTAAGAATCTTGAGTGGGCAGAGTCTTCCTGCCATAGGAGAAAGTCAAAGGGCTGTTGGATTGCCTGGTGCTGTTCTGTTCACAGCAGGCTCCTAGAGTCTGGGATTATCTTCACCTCCTCGGATTGATGGCAGTGACAATCAAGATGGTGCAGTGGGTATGTGCTCTTTTGTGGCTGTTCCAACAGTCCTTGCTGACTTTGTGGTCCCTGAGTTCTCAGCAGTTTGAGCTCAGTCTCCCACTCCCAATGATGTTGTTGGCCAGCCTGCGGTGGTAGCAGCAGCCCAGTCTTCTGAGGAAGGGCACCTTGCTGGATGATTGCTTATGGATCCTTCTGGCAATGAATGTCATTCTCCCAGGCTGGGGAGAACACTGCCAAGGCCTAGTGGACCAGGGTCATTGGAACCACAGGAAACCGGTGTGGTCCATCAGCTGCCTGGAGGCGAGTGTCATTAGGTTGGATCTTCTGTGTTTCCGGCCCCTGGTTGTGGTCCGAGTGGTTTGTGTGTTCTTGGAAAATGCCATGGCAGGCGCTTATGTCAATTGGAAGGCAGCATGAGGAGTGCCAGGTAGCCCAGGAGATGGCTTTCCTGTTTACTTGGGCAGCGAAGAACTTCCGTTTCCACACTAGCCACCCTGGCAGTGTGCAGATCCAACAAACTAGGATTTTTTCAGCTGGTACTCTCTGGTTCCAGGAAAGTGGGGGTTGAGTTGTTTCTGTGCCCCTGGGATTAGCCGAGGGGAATCTGATGCCAAAGTATGCTGCTTCTTTAGTTGCCGCACGGAGACTGGATCTGAGGGCGTTGGCACCTTGGCTCAACCTTGACCAATTCAACACCTGCTATAGAATATTATATAAAAACATAGAAACATGACGGCAGAAAAAGACCACGTGGCCTGTCTAGTTTGCCTTTCCATTTCAACTACAATAGTCCTCTTGTTTCCTTTAGAGATCTTCTGTGTTGGTCCCATGCGTTTTTGAATTCAGATACTGTTCTCGTCTCTACCTCCTCCACTGGGAGACTATTCCACGTATCTACCACTCTTTCTGTAAAGAAATATTTCTGCATATTACTCCTGAGTCTATCCCCTTTCACCCTCATCCTATGTTCCCTGATAACGGAGCTTGCTTTCATTCAAAAGAAGAGGCTTTCTTCTTGTACATTTATGCCACTGAGGTATTTAAACATCTCTATCATATCTCCTCTATCCGGCATTTCCTCTAACGTATACATTTTAAGCTCTTTGAATCTGTCCTCATATGCTTTATAACAAAGACCACTAACCATTTTAGTAGCCACCCTCTGCACTGACTCCATCCTATTTATATCCTTTCGAAGGTGCGGTCTCCAGAATTGTACACAATATACTCCAAATGAGATCGCACCACAGACCTATACAGAGGCACTATCACCTCTTCTTTTTTTATTTTTTTTCTGCTGGCCAGTCCTCTCCCTATCCACCCAAGCATCCTTCTGGCTTTCACCATTGCCTTTTCTACCTGTTTAGCCACTTTAAGATCATCGGAAACACACGCCCAGGTCCCGCTCTTCTTTCATGGACGGAAGTACTTCGCCCCTTACACTGTACCACTCCCTTGGAGTTTTGCAGCGCAAATACATGACCTGTATTTTTTTAGCATTAAATCAACTGTTGTATTCTTGACCATTCCTCAAGCTTAGCTAGCTCCCTCCTCATGTTATCTACTCCTTCCTGGGTGTCTACTGCATATTTTGGTATCATATGCAAACGGGCAAACCTTACCTGACAGCCCTTCTGCAATATCACTAACAAAGATGTTAAAAAGAATCGGACCAAGGACAGATCCCTGTGGCATACCACTGGTAACTTCCTTCTCCTCAGAGTGAGCTCTATTTACCTGTACCCTTTGTCACCTCCCACTCAACCAATTTCTAACCCAGCCAGTCACTTCAGGGTCCATCCCTAGGGTACCCAGTTTATTGATAAGTCACCTGTGCAGAACGGTGTCAAAGGTTTAACTGAAATCTAAGTACACCATATCTAGGGCTCTCCCTCAATCCAACTCCGTGGTCACCCAGTCAAAGAAATCAATCAGATTTGTCTGACAAGACCTGCCTCTTGTAAACCCATACTGTCTCGGCTCCTGCAATCCATTGTACTCCAGAAACATCACTATTCTCTCCTTTAGCAGCATTTCTGATAATTTACTCACCTTACCTCTAGATGACACCGCAGTAGGGTTGTGCCAGTCAGCATCCGGCAGGGTCTGGGAAATGGGCAGTTTTCATCTTCCTTGTCTCCTCTTCTGGGTCCCTTGGGGTCTCCAAGGCTCCCAGACATTTCCAACCAGGGAACTAGTCTTTACCTCTCCGAGCTCTTGAGTCCAGATTCGGTCCTTTACAGGGCTTTTGGACCCTGTGACCTTCCTCCTAAAGAGGCAACCCCTCCCATCTGGTGCACTGACAGGATGGACAAATGCAAAGTTATGCACCTAGGGAAGAACAACCCAAACTATGATTACACGATGCAAGGTTCCACATTAGGAACCACCACCCAGGAAAAAGATTTAGGCGTCATTGTGGATAACATGTTAAAACCCTCGGCCCAGTGTGCAGCGGCTGACAAGAGAGCAAGTAGAATGCTAGGTATCATAAGGAAAGGAATGGAAAATAAAACAAAGGATATTATAATGCCTCTATATCGTTCCATGGCGAGACCACACCTTGAATATTGTGTGCAGTTCTGGTCGCCGTATCTTAAAAAGGATATAGTGTTATTAGAAAAGGTTCAGAGAAGAGCTACCAAAATGGTAAAGGGGATGGAAGGATACCCTTATGAAGAAAGGCTAAAAAGGTTATGGCTCTTTAATCTGGAAAAGAGACGGCTGAGGGGAGATATGATAGAAGTCTATATATTAATGAACGGAGTGGAACGGGTAAACATAGATCGATTATTTACATTATCAGAATATAGAAAGACTAGTGGACATGCAGTAAAGCTACAGGGTAAACTATTTAAGACTAATAAAAGAAAATATTTTTTCACTCAACGTGTAATCAAGCTCTGGAATTTGTTACCGGAGGATGTAGTAAAGGCTGTTAGTGTAGCTGGGTTTAAAAAAGGTTTGGACAAGTTCCTGGAGGAAAGGTCCATAAACCATTATTAAGAAGGGACCCAGGATATCAATACTTGACCCAATACAAGCATTGTGGAATCTGTGTCTTTTGGGGAAACTGCTAGGTACGTATGACCTAGATTGGCCACTGTTGGAAACAGGATACTGGGCTTGATGGACCTTGGTCTGACCCAGTATGGCATATCTTATGTTCTTATGTAACCCATCCAGGGTTGCCTCTAGTATGTGACTGTCTCCACCTCTTTCCCCAAGAGTTGGTCTGAGTTTCTACTGATTGCTGGGTGTTGGATATAATTCAGCATGGCTACATTCTGGGGTGCAAAGAACCCATTTCTGATGTCTTCATGGTCTCTCCATGTGGGTCCAAATCCACAAGGCCACTGTCCAAGCTACCCTGGAAGGACTGCTGCATCTCCAGGCCATCATACTGAATCTCCTGCGGAAGAGACAAGGGCCAATAAGTCAACTATTGTGTGGGGCCAAGAAAAAAGATTCCTTGGTCTGATGGGCATTAGTGTCCACTTGAGAATCTCTTGCTTCCACATGGAGACACTGAAGTTGGTTATCCAGGTGGCTCAATCTGGGGAGCTTTCTCATCACAGGACCTGGTGGAGACTGTTGAAACTCTCATTCGGGAGTTTCAACAGCCCTTTTTCTACACTCTGCTTTTCTTGGCTTCGACTTTCAGTTCGCTGCCTCACCTTTGTTCTCTTCGCTACCCTGAGCACATTCTCCAAGATCATGGCAGTTGCAGCCACAGCCCCATGGCACAAAGGAGTATGTGTGCGCCCTTATCTTGACAACTGGCTTATTCAGGCGAGGTCAGTCTGAAGCAGGCATGGTGTCAGCCAGAGTGTGCAGTTTCTGGAGCACCTTGACCAGGTGATAGCAATAGGAGTCACCTTGAGTCCTCTCAGTCGTCGGAGTATCTCTGGGTCCTGTTCATTTCTCACGCAGGCTGAATCCTCTTCCCCACAGAGAGAGTAGTAAAGTTGTTGTCTCAGCTGGTGGCCTTCTGAAGGCAGCAAGTGCCCGAGGTCTGGGACTGCCTCCAACTCCTGGATTTTGATAGCAGTGACAAGAGACCTAATAGCTCATCTTGGAAGAGGTCTGTTGCTTAACTTAAAAGGCCAGGCTATGCCAATTATCTGTAAAAAGGCATTTATTTTAATGGTCAACTTACAATTTAGTGTTAGCCTTGCTGTCTAAAGAAATGCATGCCCCTGCACGATCTTCTGTCAACGGATGCGAGCCTTCCATCTGGGGGGGCACATTGAGAAGGGCGGATGGCTCAAGGCTTTTGAAGCAGATGGGATGTAGCCTTGAAGCATGGGCCATTCACTTTTGCCTTCTGATCTGGAGCTGAGCAGTCTGGATATTCTCAGACAATTCCATGGCAGGGAGGTACGTAGAATGCTGGAGTGGCCTGAAGGTGGCCATCTTGTTCTCCTGGGTGGAACAGACCCTACTGGCCCTCTTGGCACAACACATTGTGTGAACCTTGATAATGTGGAGGTGGACTATCTTAGTCATCATTCCCTTACTTCAAGGGCACAGGAGTTAGCCCCAGTGACATTTCAATGGATTCTAGACTGATTGGGTTGTCCCTGGCTGAATCTGAGGGTGACCCAGGCCAGTGCCAAGGTGCACAGATTCTTCACATATTCTTTAGTCACTGAAAGGAGGTAAACTCTGAGGATGCCCTCACCCTGGCCCAGCCTTGGTTGAGGAAGCTGTATTTATACGTATTTCCTCTGTAATCTCTCATAGGGTATGTGCTTTGCTGCATCAAGCTTCATCCAGGCCTAGTAATTCTGGTAGCACTGGATTGGCTGCAGAGACCCTGGCTTGTGGATATGTTGTGGCTCTTGAGAGAGCTTCTGCAAGGTTGTCAGTTATTACATCAGGAATGGTCCTGCTGGATATCCCAGCTCTCTTCTCGCTTATGACTTGGTCCATGAGAGTGATGCCAAGCATGTAAGGGCTATGTCTTGGCTGTGGTTTCCATGTTTTTGAGTTCAAAGAGTGGTTCCACCTGCCTTGCCAATGTGTGTGTCTGGTGTCTGAGAACTGATGGTGTTAGGGTTACATGGCTCCCAAGGTGGCATATTCACCCTCTTTGCTCGCCTCCTTCAGGTGGTTTGATAAGGAACTGTCTTTCCATTCCTTGTGGGTCCAGATAGAGGCCTTCTCATGTTTTCAATGGCTAGTGGCAAGTTACTCCATGGCCTTGCACCCAGATAATGTCTGGTGGTTTTGGGCAGTGAGGCATTGCTTCCACCCCTGTGGTCAGTTATTCCATCTTGATATTTGAGCATAATTCTGCATACTTTAATGTCTGAACCTTTTGAACCCTTGAAACAGGCTATTCTTAAAGATTTGTTGCTCAAGACCATTCTTTTGAAACTTTTATTTTCCGAATGGTTAGCAACACTACAAACACTTATCCATAACTGACGACTAGGTGTGTTACATCGCATCTCGGATTTGCAGGTTCTCATGTGCAGGAACCCATATCTATCTTCTCCAAGGTGGCTGTATTGCTTTGGACGGTCCCTTTCTTTTTTTTTTGCATAAGATGGTCTCTCTTTCCCATCAATCAGATGGTTTGCATCCCTTCTTTTTTGTTTTTCCTTTGGTGCAGTGCAAGGGGGATGATAGGATCAGTGTCCTGATTAATCTCAGAAGGATATTCCTTAGGTATCCAGAGGTCATCGGTTCCTTCCGGAAGTCAGATAAGCTCTTGCTGTGCTTGTGGGACCGTGTAAGGATGGGGCAGCCACTAAGAACATAAAATATGCTATACTGGATCAGACCAAGAGCCATCAAGCCCAATATCCTGCCTCCGACAGTAGCCAGTCTAGGTCACAAGTACCTAGCAGTTTCCCCAAAAGACACAAGTTCCACAATGCTTGTATTGGGTCAAGCAGTGATATCCCGGGTCCTTTTAATAATGGTTTATGGACCTTCCCTCCAGGAACTTGTCCAAACCTTTTTTAAACCCAGCTATGCTAACAGCTTTTACTACATCTTCCAGTAACAAATTCCAAAGTTTGATTACTCATTGAATGAAAAATATTTTCTCTTATTAGTCTTAAATAAGTTACCCTTTAGCTTCATTACATGTCCCCTAGTCTTTCTATATTCTGATGACGTAAACAATCGATCTACGTTTACCCATTCTACTCCATTCATTAATTTATAGACCTCTATCATATCTCCCCTCAGCCGTCTCTTTTCCAGATTGAAAAGCCCTAACCTTTTTTGCCTCTCTTCATAGGTGTATCCTTCCATCCCCTTTACCATTTTGGTGGTTCTTCTCTGTACCTTTTTTAATAATGCTATATCCTTTTTAAGATATGGTGACCAGAATTGCACACAATATTCAAGGTGCAGTTGCACCATGGAACGATACAGAGGCATTTTAATATCTTTGTTTTATTTTCCATTCCTTTCCTTATGATACCTAGCGTTCTATTTGCTCTCTTGGCTGCCGCTGCATACTGAGCAGAGGGTTTTAACATGTTATCCACGATGACACCTACATTTTTTTCCTGGGTGGTGGTTCCTAATGTGGAACCTTGCATCGTGTAACCATAGTTGAAGGATAAGGCGGTATACAAAACTGTCTAAATAAATAAATAAATAGTTTGGGGGGTTCTTTCTTGGGTGCATAACTTTGCACTTGTCCACATTAAATTTCATCTGCCATTTGGATGCCCAGTCTTCTAATTTATCAAGATCCTGTTGCAATTTTTCACAATCTTCATAAATTTTAACAACTTTAAATAGTTTTGTGTCATCTGCAAATTTGATAACCTAACGCGTTATTCCCTTTTCCAGGTCATTTATGAATATGTCAAAAAGCAGCGGACCCAGCACAAATCCCTGGGGTACTCCACTATTCACCTTTCTCCATTGGGAAAATTGGCCATTTAGCCCTACCCTCTGCTTTCTATCTTTTAACCAGTTCCTGATCCACAATAGTACACTTCTTCCTATCCCATAACTTTTTAGTTTTGCAAAAAGTCTCTGAGGGACTCTTGGCCTTTAGATAAAGATGGCAGTGGCCCCAACTTAGCTGTTGTGTAACCTATTTGTCCCAGTGGGATTGCAAATGCATTCCACTCGGGGACAGATTTCGTTCTAAATGAAGCATAGTCCTGTTGCTCCCATTGACATTTGGAGGGTGGCGGCATGGTCATCACTTTCCACTGTTTTGTCAGCATTTCTGCTTGGATGTCCACACCAAGGGTGGACATGGCCTTCGGCACAGAGATTGTGAAGGCTGCCATGTTGTTTTCCTACTTAATGGAGTAGTAGCTTTGGTACTTTCTACTTGTCAGGATTGATCTAGCAGGACGAATTGGAAGATGACACTTTTCTTAACATAGAAACATGATGACAGAAAAAGACTACATGGCCTATCTAGTCTGTCCTTCCATATCAACAACTACAACAGTCCACTTTTTACCTTTAGAGATCCTCTGTGTTGGTCACATGCTTTTTTGAATTCAGTTACTGTCCTCATCTCTACCACCTCCACTGGGAGACTATTCCATGGATCCACTACTCTTTCCGTAAAGAAATATTTCCGCATATCACTCCTGAATCTATCTCCCTTCACCCTCATCCCATGTCCCCTCATAGCAGAACTTGCTTTCAATTGAAAGAGGCTCTCTCCCTGAACATTTATGCCACGGAGGTATTTAAACATCTCAATCATATCACCTCTATCCCGCCTTTCCTCTAAGGTGTACATATTAAGATCCTTAAGTCTGTCCTCATATGCTTTATAATGAAGCCCACAAATCATTTTAGTAGCCACCCTCTGCACCGACTCCATCCTGTTCACATCCTTTTGAAGGTGCGGTCTCCAGAATTGCACACTATACTCCAAATGAGGTCATACCAAAGACTTATACAGAGGCATTATCACCTCCTTTTTTCTGCTAGCCATTCCTCTCCGTATGCACCCAAGCATCCTGCTAGCTTTTGCCGTCACCTTTTCTACCTGTTTAGCTACTTTAAGATCATCAGACACAACCACGCCTAGGTCCCGCTCTTCTTTAGTGGACAGAAGTACTTCACCTCCTATACTGTATTGCTCCCTCAGATTGCTGCAGCCCAAATGCATGACCTTACATTTTTAAATCCCAGCTGCCAAATTCTAGACCATTCTTCAAGCTTAGCTAGATCCCTCCTCATGTTATCTACACCTTCCTGGGTGTCTACTCTATTTCAGATTTTGGTATCATCGGCAAAGAGGCAAACCTTACCCGACAGCCCTTCCGCTATATCACTAACAAAGATGTTAAAAAGAATCGGACCAAGGACAGATCCCTGGGGCACACCACTGGTAACATCCTTCTCCTCAGAGTGAGCTCCATTTACTTGTACTCTTTGTCGCCTCCCACCCAACCAATTTCTAACCCAAGCAGTAACTTTAGGGTCCATCCCTAGGGTGCTCAGTTTGTTTATAAGTCGCCTGTGAGGAACAGTGTCAAAGGCTTTACTGAAATCTAAATACACCACATCTAGAGCTCTCCCTCGGTCCAACTCCCTGGTCACCCAGTCAAAGAAATCAATCAGATTTGTCTGACAAGACCTGCCTCTGGTGAATCCATGCTGCCTCGGATCCTGTAATCCGCTGGACTCCAGAAACCTCACTATTTTCTCTTTCAGCAGCGTTTCCAATAATTTACTCACCACCGAAGTTAAACTAACCGGCCTGTAGTTTTCAACCACATCCTTACTTCCGCTTTTGTGTAAAGACACCACATGTGCCTCTCTCCAGTCCTTTGGCACCACTCCCGACTCCAACGAGGCATTGAAAAGGTCAGTCAGTGGAGTTGCTAGAACGTCCCCAAGTTCCCTCAGTATTCTAGGGTGTATCCCATCTAGTCCCATCGCTTTGTCTACTTTTAGTTAAGCTAGTTTCTCACGAACACGTTCTTCTGAAAATTGTTCAAGATGTCCCTCGCTTCTGTTCCTATTTGTGGGTGTTTTCTGAGGTCCTGCTCCTGGTTCTTCATCTGTGAACACAGAACAGAAATATTTGTTAAGCAATTCCGCTTTATCCTTATCAGCTTCTACATATTCCCCCCCTGCACCCTTGAGTCTGACAATACCACTTTTGCCCTTCCTCTTCTCACTAATATATCTGAAAAATGTCTTATCCCCCCATTTTATTGCATTGGCTATTTCCTCCTCCTTTTGAATCTTTGCCTTCTTGACTACTTTGCTAGCTTCTCTAAGTTTTTCCAAATACAGATGCCTGTCTTCCTCTTTCTGTGATCTCTTGTATTTTATGAAGGCTTCCCTCTTTTTCTTCACTTTTTCAGCTACTTCCTTCGAAAACCATAGCGGTCTCCTTTTCCTTTTGCCTTTATTTACCATTTTAACAAAAAGGTTGGTTGCCCTTAAAATACCCGCTTTCAGTTTTGCCCACTGTTTTTCTACATCCCCCAGCTGTTCCCATCCCACTAACGACTCCCTGAGGTATTGGCCCATCTTCGCAAAGTTAGTCTTCCTAAAGTCTAAGATCCTCACCTTGGAATGGATTCTAACAACCCTAGTCCTAATACTGAACCACACCATCTGGTGATCACTGGATGCAAAATGATCTCCCACTACAACATCAGAAACACTTTCACCATTGGTAAGCACCAAGTCCAGTATGGCCCCTTCACGTGTGGGGTCTGTTACCAATTGCCTGAATAGTTCTCCCTGTAGAGGATCCAGGATCTCCTTACTTCTAGATGATACTGCAGCAGGAATGTGCCAATCAACATCTGGCATATTGAAATCTCCTATCAGTAGCACTTCCCCTTTCCTAGCAATGCTGCATATGTCTTCAATTAACTCTCTGTCCACCTCTTCCTCTTGTGAGGGAGGTCTGTATATCACACCAATGCAAATAGATTTCTCTTTCCCTCTTTCTAGTTTAACCCACAATGCCTCCTCTCTCCCTTTTAAGCTCTGTAATTCCAAAGCTTTAATAGTAGTTTTTACATATAGTGCCACTCCTCCTCCCCTTCTTCCTACCCTGTCCTTTCTGAATAAAGTATAGCCAGGTATAGTTACATCCCAGTCATGGTTTTCTGTGAACCATGTTTCTGTAACTGCCACTAAATCCAAGTCAGCCACTCCCACCAAAGCTTCAACATCAGGGATCTTATTTCCCATGCTACGGGCATTTATACACACTGCTTTCCATATGTTACCCCTGTTACCCATTTCCATAAAGGTATTTAATGTATCACTTACCTGGGGGCTTTCTTCACCTATCCCCAACGAATCTAGTTTAAAGCCCTCTTCAGTAGATTAGCCAGTCTACTACCGAAGATGCGTTGACCTTTCTTGGACAGATGGATGCCATCTCTGCTCTGCAACCCTTGGAACCCTTCTTACTACATAATGTCCTTTCTGGAGTCCTGCTGGACAAGTCCAGGACCTGCCCTTGTGCTCTCCTGTTTTACTCTGTGGTTTGGCCCTGTGGGCTTAGGACCTCCTTGGCAGACATTCTTCCAAAGACTATCTGGTATGTAGTCACTATACATAGTTCTGTATGATCCTTCCTTAGTTATCCTTATTGAAGTTGTGTGTGGTCACTGGTTCTTGACCATGTGCTTGGATGCGAATACTGCAGTGTTCCCTTATCTTTATCTTTATTGACATTTGATATACCGCCCACGTCAGGACATTAGGGCAGTTTACAATAAAAAATAAAATAACATTGCTGCAAAAAAAGAAAGGAACGCCACATAACAGAAAAGAGATAGAAAGGATAGTAAGTAGAGCAAAAACAGAGGATACAGAAGGACACAGCCTACAAGGTGTCATCATTTGAGAGGTCAAAAGCCTGCTGAAATAGGTGGGTTTTGAGTAATGTTTTGAATGTTTGGTAGGAGGGTTCTAGATGGAGCGAGGATGGTAGGGTGTTCCAGAATGCTGGGCTGAGGAAACAGAATGCAGCACGTCGAGTCTGCTCCAGGTGAGCTTGAGAGGGAGATGGAAAAGAAAGCCAATTGGCGTGAAGTGAACGGAGTTGACGGTGTGGCGTGTGTAAGGTGATGAGATTGGCCAAGTACAGCAGTGTCGAGGTATAGAGTGCCCGATGGGTCAAAA
This sequence comes from Ichthyophis bannanicus, assembly GCA_033557465.1. Classification (NCBI taxonomy): domain Eukaryota; kingdom Metazoa; phylum Chordata; class Amphibia; order Gymnophiona; family Ichthyophiidae; genus Ichthyophis; species Ichthyophis bannanicus. The sequence goes on from CM066031.1 coordinate 841,148,131, forward strand.
TTAGGAATTTGTACTGAAATCTAAACCGAAGTGGCAGCCAATGGAGATGGAGTAGAAGAGGAGTGACATGATCCGACCGTCGAGCATGTGTAGCGAGGCATGCAGCTGTATTTTGGAGCAATTGCAAGCGTTGAATCTGATAGAGGGGTAAGTTGGCCAAAGCCACATTACAATAGTCCAGTCTGTTTATGACTAGAGCAAGCAGTAAGGTGATAAGGGATGCTGGGGGCAGCAGTGAACGGACTGCTCTGAATGCATAAAAAGAATGGCGCATGAGGACAGAGATGTTCATGAAAAGAGAGAGAAGAATCTAAAGTGACACCCAAATAGCGAAAGGAAGATACCAAGAGGATTGCAGTTGAGGCAAGCTGAGGGGCAACAGTGGGACATGGGGTACTCAGACACCCACATGGCAGTTGACTTAGAAGGATTCCCCTGGAGAAAACTGGAGAAAAACCAAGATGCGATATGGGAAAGAGAATCATTGAAAGGCAAGATATTCACATCTACAGCAGACGAATGAAAGAGAAGGACAATATCGTCTGCTTATATGTAAGTGGAAACTGGGAATTGTTGAAGTAGCAGGGGCAAAGGAGCAAAGAAGATATTAAGAAGCAGAGGGGAGAGAACAGAGCACTGTGGGACCCCACAGGAAAGCTGGACGGAGGGAGAGGACTGATTATTAGAATGGACAGAGAAAGTGCGTGAAGTAAGAAAAGAGCGAAACCACTAATTCCGTGCCCCGAAGTCCAGCATCATAGAGGCGAGAAAGAAGGGTTCTGTGGTCCACAAGATCAAATGCCGAAGATAGGTCCAGTGATACGATCAGAGTAATATCTCCCCTGTCATGCGCAGTATGAATTTCATTTAGGAGGGCAAGAAGTACCGTCTCCGTGCTGTGTCCTGAACGGAATCCTGACTGGCGTGGGTGCAAAGTATTGGTGGCTTCAACATGAGATGCTAATTGCAGAAACACTAATCGTTCTAGTATTTTAGACAGAAAGGGAAGGTTTGAGACTGGGCGCCAATATGACAGAACAGAAGGATCAAGTGAGGGCTGCTTGAGTAAGGGGAGGACAATAGCAGATTCCAAGAAGTAGGAGAAATACCTGTGGATAGGCTAGAATTCAGAATAGTTAAGATGATAGGCAACAGTTGCAAAGCTGGCTCAGCTAACCAGCCTGAGGGAATGGGATCCAGTGTGCAGGTGGTTTTCTTGGCACTGGAGAGAGTCTTGAATAGTTCAGTAGTAGTGATGGGATGAAACAGAGACCAGGTATGAGCCAGTACCTTGTTCGGGGAAGATGAAGATGAATCAACCGGATCAGAGAGGGGAACAGAAGGTGATAGAGGTGGAGGTGGTGGACTGGAGAAAGAAGAACGCAGATTATGAATCTTTTCACAGAAAAAAGTAGCCAGTAAGGTTGGAGCTGGTGCTATAGTCAATGTGGAGGGGTGAGGGCTTACTGCAGAAAGCTTGCGAAGGATGGCATACAGTTGTTTGGAGGAGCTGGCAGCTTCAGAGATTTCAGAATGTGATGTAGAGACCCCTACGGAGCCCATGGAAATAGAGAGAAAGGAAGATTCCATCTTTAAAACTGACAGGCAGCTAGAACACATGGCTCACTGTTTACAAAGAAAAGGTAAACAGAGAAAGACAGGAGCTGAGCTGACACACCCAAGCTCTGGCGTAGCAGCAAGCCTGGAGCTTGATCAATCACACCTGTTCAGGTTGAGAGCAGAGCCAAGCCCAGGGGAACAGAATTATAAAACCTCGTCATTAGCTCCCAGAAAAGGGAGAGGAGAAGCAGGAGAGAGAAAGGAAGCCAGAGAGGAGGCTGGAGTGGTAATTGCAGTTCAGATGGCAGTTGGAGCCGTGGCAGCAGAGAAAGTTGGAGTTGTGGCAGAGAAGGAAAAGAAGCCACACAAGGAAGGAAAGGAGGAGAAAGAGGAGTGCTGGACAGCAAAGACAGGAGAGAGGAGAGACCTCCGGTAAGACCGGCTTGGAGAGGCTCAGAAGCTCCTGAGGGTTGGATACCGGGTAAAGAAACTACCTACAGGTCTGGGAGAAAAGCCAGCAGGCTAGGAGGAGGGAAGGCACGTCCTGTGACCAGGAACTGGCTGGAACGGAGAGAGCAGGGAGCCCTCAGTCAGAAGGAAGCCTTCAGAGTTTGCACAGGTGGGAGCCCAGCACAAAAGTATTTCCTCATAGCTGCCAAGAATTAGAGGAGAGCCAAAGAAGAAACTCCAGAGAAACAGGTACTTTAAACCCGTGCTGTTTTGAGTTGTGGAAAGGGCAAACACCTGAGTTTACAGAGGGAAGTTATCTTAAACCCCATAGTAACGGTTTGCAGACAAACGCTGTTAGTCCTGAGACAGAAGATATGCAAATAGACTCTAAGGTTGATGAAGTAGCAGATATGCAAATGGATTGCACGCTTTGTTTGGCTGACAACATTGAGTCATTGTGTTAAACCTTGAAGTAAAAGTGCTGAGAAATAGCAAAGAAATAGGAACTATTTTTCTTTGCTGTGAGAAGCTGTTTTGTTTTCCATTTTGTACTTGCAACGAGCACTGCATGTTTGGAACCAGAGAGTGAATAAGCAAGTACCTTAGTTATTGTATATAAGCCTCATGCTAAACTCCTGGAGACTGTCCTATTTTTGTTCTGCACCAAAGTTCTATTTGTGAGGGGAATAAATGCTTGTCATTTTGCCTTAAACACTCGGACTACAATTGCTTCTTTATCAGAGAGCTAAAAAAGACTACAACTCCCAAGAGTCCTTGCAAGAGCCACAGCTGTAGTCTCACTTTCTGAATAGAGGATTATCATGGCAGACCAACCCTCTGTGCCCTAGGCGGAGGGCTGGCCACGTGGTGACAAGAAGAGTAAAGCAAGTGTTTAGCAGATTGGACTGCTGAACGATAACTGGAGTAAATCTGTCTGAACTGAGAAAGCGAGTCTGGAGTTGAATGTTTAAGCCATAAACGCTCAGCTCTCCAAAGCTGTGATCTGTGCAGGCGCAAACCAGGCCTATACCAGGGGGAGTGGGCCAATTTAGAGGAAGAGGAGGTGGAACGGAGAGGAGCTACGGAATCTAAAGCAGAGCGAGGAGCCAAATTCAAGGTACTGACCTGTGCATCGGGTGAAAGAAGGGCAAAGTCTGTAGGGAATTAAGACTGGGCGGTGGGGAAGGAATGTAGAGTAGCTGGGGTGATACGTCGCTGGAAACACAGAGGAAATGGATGATTAGCAGAACCAACCTTAACAGCGGGAGGCGGAAGTAAAGCAGTTAAAAGAACGCAATAATGATCCGACCAGGGGACTGCACATGCGGAAACAGCTGAGAGAGAAAGTGAGGAACTGGGAGTGGTGAGGACCAGGTCAAGGATGTGACCTGCACTGTGGATAGGGAGTGTGACATATTGAGTTAAAGTGATATCATGCAACAGATTTAAGAAAACACGGTCTTTAGGCCTAGAAGGAAAATCTATGTGGACGTTGAAGTCACCAAGGATGGTGATATTGGCATAAATAAGAACTGTTTCAGATATTGTCTGAAGGGCTGCCTCCCAAAGGGCGGGGGAGAGGGAAGGGGGAAGATACATCAAGAGGAAGAAGTGTGGAGGGGAGGACTGGAAACGAAGAAGAAGGGACTCTTGATAATGAATAGAGGAAGCAGTAATCTAAAAGACATTAAGATCAGAGCGGTAGAGGAGAGCCACTCCTTCCCCTCCTCTACCCACCCTAGGAGTCAAAAAGGCAGCAAAACCAGAGGGCAGGCAACTGTTGAAGACGGGGTCATCACCCTCCTTGAGCCAGGTTTCTGTAAGAAAACGGAGATCTAAAGAATGTTGTTGTATAAGGTCAGAAACCAATAAAGACTTGGTGCGAAGAGAACGGCAGTTTAAAAGAGCCAAACTCAGGGACATGGTGGAGACTACTGGTGGTGGAGGGACAGGAATGTGGTGTTGAGATGGCAAAGGCCCCCGGCGGTTGCATAACACCAGGTTGTCCACGGAGCAAGCAGCTGAACCTGATGTATGAAAGTGAGAAGAACCGGGATGGCCGCCATACACACAAGAAGAAAAATGGCCCAGCAGACAGTGAATTGTGCAAGTGAAAAAAACCGAATCTTACCCGAACCGACAAATGCAGGTAGCAGAAGGGAGGAAATCACTACCACAAGATCCCAACAGACGTTAGTACACCCACGTCTAAGATCCCGATCTGGGCTCGAGCTGCTCTTTGGCTTGATACTCGCCCTGGACTCGCCCCAAGGAGCTCGCCCAAGGAGCAGTATCTGTTCCTTGGTCACGCTTCTTCGGTGTGCACCGCTGCGGTGCGGAATGCCACAGACGTCTTGATTATGTAGTCCAGGAGTACCTGGAAAGGTCCCGCAGTCGCATCACTTCCGGGAGGCGGGAACAGCACAACCAGATGGAGAGCTTCTAGAGCAATTACAGGAGGTCCTAAAAGCACAAACACAACAATAATAGAACAGGCAAAAGCAGACTAACAGTGCAGCACTTTGAACGCCACAGATGTCTTGATTATGTAGGCCAGGAGTACCTGGAAAGGTCACGACTGCGGGAGCGCTGTCGCGCCACTTCCAGGAGGCAGGAACAGCACATCCAGATGGAGAGCTTCTACAGCAGGTACAGGAGGTCCTGGAAAGGTCGTGACCGCACAACCACATGGCATGAATAGCAGTGATGATGTCGCTGGAAGTTTCTAGTGTTTTCTTTGTCTCTGCATCTGCTGGTAGGGGAACACAGCCCACTTGTTTGGATGGTCTAAGAAGGACTCCAGAATAGGACATTATCTGGTAAGTAAAATGTCACCTTATGTTACATTTGAGCATGTCCTTCCAGTCTGAAATCATGGTCTAGAACTTCCTGTGTGCTGAAGAACGCTTACCTTTGAGATACAAATATCTTCCTCCCATCCCTTCTCATTTCCTGCTTAGAAAAGGTTCTAAGTTAACACTGGAAGATACTGAAACCATGTCCGCTATTCAGATAAATGGACTCATCAAATACAACCGTGTTATCGTCATTCTTTTTATAGTTTTGACCTGGAGCAATTATTTCTAAGATTAACTTCTTGCCTTTTTTTAAATTATATTTGTCATAAACTCTTTATACTCTGCAGGAATTTATACATTCTTAAAAGATGGAATAGTACGAATTGGATCAAGAAGCAACAGTGAAATTATTCAGGAGTTCAGTCTATCTACATTCCGAAATAGCAGAGGCTTTATGAACAGCTTCCCTGGACACCTGCGGGCCCTGCATGCTGAAGTAAGTATAGATGTCTTTTAGATGACTTTCTTTCTCCTTTCAATGTATTTCAGCATGGCGCAATGTGCTTAAGGTGGTGTAGCCCTCCAGCCTCTTCTGATTGGTGATTTGCTCCCTACGTCATCATTACACTGTCCATTTTCTAAATATAATTTAAGAAGACCCCTCCCACTACCTCCCCACCCCCTAATCCAGTACATCTCTACTAATTCTTTCTGGTCCCCAGTAACAAGCATAGGCATTATGGTAGAAATTCCATTGGCTGTGGGAAAGACTGCAGTTCTAGAGGCCAGCTACGGTGCATTGCAAAAGTATTCATGCCCTCTGTGTTTGTCCTGTTTTGTCGCATTACAATCTGGAATTAAAATGGAGTTTGGGGGATTAGCACCATGTGATATACAAAACATGCCTATGACTTTGAAGGTGCAAAATATCCTTTATTGTGACACAAACAATAATTAAGACAAAAAAAAACTGAGAGCAGGAATGTACATATGTATTCATCCCCCAAAGTTAATACATTGTAGAGCCACCTTTTGCTGCAATTTCAGCTGCAAGTCTCTTGGGGTATGTGCCTATTAGCTTAGCACATCTAGCCACTGGGATTTTCACCCATTCCTTAAGACAAAACTGCTCCAACGCCTTCAAGTTAGATGGGTTGCGTTGATGTACACCAATCTTCAAGTATTGCCACAGATTCTCAATTGGATTGGGGTCTGGGCTTTGACTAGGTCATTCCAAGACATTTAAATGTTTCCCTTTAAACCATCTTTAGCAGTATGTTTAGGGTCCTTGTCCTGCTGGAAGGTGAATCTTCATCCCAGTCTCAAATCTCTGCCAGACTGAAACAGATTTTCTTCAAGAATTGCCTTGTATTTAGTGCCATCCATCATTCCTTCAAGCCTGACCAGTTTTCCTGTCCCTGCCAATGAAAAACATCCCCATAGCATGATGCTGCCACCACCATGTTTCACTGTGGGAATAGTGTTCTCGGGCTGATGGGAAGTGTTGGGTTTGACGTTTCCTGTGATGGTCAAAAATTTTAATTTTCGTCTCATCTGACCAGAGAACCTTCTTTGTGTGTTTGGGGGTGTGTGTGGGGTCTACCACATGCTGTTGTGCAAACTTCAATTTTGTTTTCTTATTTCTTTCTTTAAGTAATGGTTTTCTTTCTGGTCACTCTATCATAAAGCTCCACTGTATGGAGTGTATGGCTCAAAGTGGTCCTATGGACAGATACTGTGGATCTTTGCAGCTCCTTCAGTGTTATCCTTGGTGTCTTTGTAGCATCTCTGATTAATACCCTCCTTGTCCAGTCTGTGAGTTTTGGTGAGTGGCCTTCTCTTGTCAGGTTTGTAGTGGTGCCATATTCTTTCTGATTTGTTATAATGGATGTAATGGTGCTCCATGGGATATTCAGAATTTGGGATATTTTTTTATAATGCAACCCTGATCTGTATTTCTCCACAACTTTGTCTCTGACCAGTTTGGAGTGCTCCTTGGTCTTCATGTTGTTTGCTTAGTGGTGTTGCAGAGTCAGGAGCCTTTCAGAACAGGTATATTTATACAGGCATCATGTGACAGATCATGTGACACTGATTGCACACTGGTGGACCCTAATCAACTACTTATGTGACTTCTGAGGTTAATTGGTTGGACCAATTGGACCAGATCTAATTTAGGGGTTTCATAGCAAAAGGGATGAATACATATGCACTCAAAACTTTTCAGGTTTGGCTTGTTTTTTTATATATACAAGGTATTTTATTGTCACTTCACTTCCCCAATTTGGGCTATATTGTTAGGTCCATTACCTAACATCCAAATGCACCTCCATTTGCATTCCAGGTTGTACGTAATGTGACAAAACAGGACAAAAAGCAAGGTGATGAATACTTTCGCAAAGCACTGTAGCAGCACACTTATCTTAAAATTTGTCACTGTGTATTAAATAGTCCCTTCCTGGTATCCATTATTATATCTGAAAGGAAGCGAGCCATTTTAAAGACACCTCTAACTGCAGCAAAACAGATGTTTGGGCCCAGTAGCAACCCCAGATTAACACTTCTGCACCCTGGAATACATCAAACAGTCTCCCCCTCTAGCAGACCTCTGCTTCATGTATCTAGTATGGGGTACTGGTCCCGCTGGAGCCATACTGGGGCCTTTATTCCTAATTAGAGCTTTCAGTGATAAAATCAGTACAGAACTTGAGTTATGTTGTGCTCACAAACCATGAGCTGATTTCATCATTGACTCTTGCCTTTGTTAGCTTATCAGAAAAGGCTGCTCCTTGAGGTATTCCTGGCAGCTGTCTCCTTTGCTTGCCAGACAAACCGTAAGGGTCTAAATTTAACCTCCTACCCATAGTACAGACATGCACAGCTATAGATAATTCCATTTCCTCTTGGGTTTTGTTTTGTTAGGTCAAAGGCAGGTATTTAGGGGAAGACTCTACATCAGGGGTGTCAAACTGCAATCCTGGAGAGTTGCAAAGAAATCAGTCTGATTTTCAGGATGTCGCTTGTGAATATGGATGAGCTATGTTGCATATAACTGAGGCAGTGTACACAGATATTTATCATGCATATGCATTGGGGATATTCTGAAAATCTGACTGGTTTATAGTCCTCTGGGATTTCAGTGTGACATACCTTCTCTGCAGAGTACCTTCTTGAGGGTCCTTATGGAGGGTGGATCTCTCAGCAGTCTTGTATGAGAGCTAATTGCATCTACTCCTATAAAAATAATTCTCCAGGAACAAGCAGCAAGTCAGTCCTCACATATGGATGACATCAGCGCCGATGGTGCCCACACGGAAGCATTTCCCCAGCTTTCAAAAAAAGCCTTTGGGATATGCTACCACGCATAGAAACATAGGCCATGTGGTCTTTTTTTTCTGTCGTCCTGTTTCTATCTAGTCTGTCCTTCCATATCAACCACCACAATAGTCCCCTTTTTTCCTTTAGAGATCCTCTGTGTTTGTCCCATGCTTCTTTGAATTCAGATACTGTCCTCATCTCTACCACCTCCACTGGGAGACTATTCCACGGATCCACCACTCTTTCCGGAAAGAAATATTTCCGCATATCACTCCTGAATCTATCCCCTTTCACCCTCATCCCATGTCCCCTCGTAGCAGAGCTTGCTTTCAATCGAAAGAGGTTCTCCTGTGCATTTATGCCACGGAGTTATTTAAACGTCTCAATCATATCACTTCTATCCCGCCTTTCCTGTAAGGTGTACATATTAAGATCCTTAAGTCTGTCTTCATATGCTTTATAATGAAGACCACTAACCATTTTAGTAGTCGCCCTCTGTACTGACTCCATCCTGTTTATATCCTTTTGAAAGTACGGTCTCCAGAATTGCACACAATACTCCAAATGAGGTTGCACCAAAGACTTATACTGAGGCACTATCACCTCCATTCTTCTGCTGGCCATTCCTCTCCCTATGCATCCAAGCATCCTTCTAGCTCTTGCTGTCGCCTTTTCTACCTGTTTAGCTACTTTATGATCATCAAACACAATCATGCTTAGGTCCCACTCTTCCTTACTGGACAAAAGTATTTCACCCCCTATACTATATTGCTCCCTTGGATTGCTGCAGCCCAAATGCATGACCTTGCATTTTTTAACATTAAATCTCAGCTGCTAAATTCTAGACCATTCATCAAGCTTAGCTAGATCCCTCCTCATGTTATTGTCACCTTTCTGAGTGTCTACCCTATTGCAGATTTTGGTATCATCCGTAAAGAGGCAAAACTTACCCGACAGCCCTTCCGCTATATCACTAGCAAAGATGTTAAAAAGAATGGGACCAAGGACAGATACCTGGGGCACACCACTGGTAACTCCTCCTCCTCAGAGTGAGCATGCGTGGTCCCCATCCAGCCCAAGGGTGCTATCTTGCTCGGTCTTCTTTTTATTACGGAGCCCAACGGACGTGAGTCCTGTTTCCCTGGAAAAATTCCCATTATTTTCCTCGAGCCAGCACCGTCTCCAGCACCTTCCTCTGTTCGCTTTTTAAATAAGGTCTTTCTCAACTGGCGTTCGTGGCTTTTTTCGTCCGGGGGTCATCGACCCCGTCTGGGTGCTACCCACCATGTCTCCTGGTGGGTTCAAAAAATGTGACCGCTGCAGTCAAACCATGTCAGTAACTGACACCCATGATTGCTTCTTGTGCTGCCTGGGCTCGGACCATGACAGCACCTCCTGCGACCTGTCCCAGGCCATGATGCCTAAAACCAATAGAAAAAGGTTGGAGTTGCAGGAGACATTGTTCCCCGGATCCGACTCGGCCTGGGCCTCCCTGACACCAAGCTCCAAGCCCAGCACATCCCGCGAGGCCTAAGCATTCTCTGAGTCCTGAAGCAGCAGCAGCAGCGGCGGCGGCTCCACCGAGAAGACCTCGGACCCAGAAAAAAAGAAATAGTCTTCGAAGTCCGCCGAGGTTGTGCCGGAGAAACCAGATAAAACTGCCCGGAAAGACTCAGGTGACTCAGACAAGCACCCCACCAAGGTCCTCAAGAAGGATTCCTCAGCCGGCGGAGGCCATGCGAGGTTCCTCGAGGCCGTAGTCCTCGTTGAGGACACACTCTCAAGAAGAGTGCCGATGCTTGGCCACAGATCCTCTTTGCCCGGGGCCAAAGGCTGTGGAGCTTTCTGGTCTGGAAACCAGAATGGCAGCCTTGGAGCAGAATATCCACTGCTATCCTGACCCTGCAGTAGGCAATGATGGCCAGTTCATCCGCCTCATCTGCCCTGACAACCGGGCCCTCAACTGCGAGGGAATCCCCGGTCATTGAGCTGAGCTCTGAGCACCACCAGCCACTGGTAAGCCCTCTGCGCCGGTCGAGATCCTGGTCCCATTCGTCAGGCATCTGATCCTCACCAGCCAGTGTCTGTGATTCGGACCCCAGGTCTTTGGCAGGCCGCCGAACCTTTGACGCTGGCCTTGAGACAAGGGGTTGCACGGTCTCATTCGTCGTCGCCGCTTGACTCCGAGTGGGAGACAGACAACGAGGCCTCTCCGGACACCAAGCGGCACTGAGATATTCCCTCGGACCTGGCGTACACACACATCCTAATCCACTCTCCTCCCAAGGATGTGGCCTTCCTTGCCTTTGTCAGGGACATGTCTAGAGCCCTCTTGGTGCAAACTAAGGCAGAGGAAGACCCGTGCACCAAGGAGTTGGAGATTTTTCAGTATGAGTCTCCACCCAAGGAAACCCTCACAGTGCCCATGCAGCTGATCCTCAAGAGGCTACTACATTGGATGTGGGAAACGCCGGTATCGTTACTGGTAGTGAGATGGCACCTCGACGCCATGAACCATGTCTGGAAGGGCCCAGTGTTCCACAAACGCCAGCTTTTGCATAACTCCATGGTCATTGAGTCAACCATGCAGAAACTCAAGAGCCAGAAGACCTACTCCTCTATTACCCCCGGGAAGGAGGCCAGAGCTTTCGATGCCCTTGGGCGTAAGTGCTATCAAGGCTTGATGCTTGGGTGCCGGATCCAGGCCTGTGAGCTTTACATAGGCATGTACCTAAAGGCTCTGGCCCAAGAGCTGCTGGGGTTTGTGGCAGGCCTCAAAGGGGAACCCCTCCAACGGTTCCAGACTCTGACCTCTGGGATCAAGGATTGTTCCAAGTTCCTCTCCCAGGCATCCTATAATGGCCTTATGTCAGTGGCTCGGGTAGCTGTGGCCGGCATCGGGACCCGACGCCAAGCCTAGCTACAATCCTTCAACCTCGAGCAAAGGGTCCAAGACAAGCTGCTCGATGTCCCCTGCACTGGGGAGAACCTGTTCCCAATGTTTTGACCCACAGAGACTCTCTAAGAAGACCTCATCCCATTCCCACAAAAAACATTGAGGAAGAGGCCCCTTTTCCCGAGGGGTCCTTTGGGTAGGGTCACCAATACCAGCTCTTCTCAGGCCAGCAACAGGCTTCTCACTCTGGAAAGCAAGGGCACGGGGCTCAGAAGACAAAAACACCTAAGCCCCAGACCTTGGCTTCCCACCCAGCCAGGGGGGCAGCTTTTGACTCCCAGGGCAGGGCCTCCGCTCCTCCAGGAGACCTTCATAGCCCACAGGGAGTGCCTGATGCTCTTTGCCCACAAATAGGCTACAATCACTTCGAACCAAGGGGTACTGCAGGTGGTCAGGGAAGGATACCTCCTCTACCTAAAGCAGATTCCACCCAGGTTCTTTCCCGGAGAGCCAGTGTGACCCCTCCTTCACCAGACCCTGTTGCTCACAGAGCTTGCAGGTCTTCTCAGGGACAACGCAATAGAGCCATTACCCAAACACCTATGGGACAGAGGCTTCTCCTCCAGATACTTCCTTGCCCCAAAGAGGACTGGGGGCCTCAGGCCCATCCTAGAACTGCGAAACTTAAACAAGGGAGAAGTTCAAGATGCTCTCCCTTGGAACACTGCTGCCTTACCTCTGCAAGGGAGACTGGCTGTGCTCCTTGGATCTAAAGGATGCGTGTACACACATCCTAATCCACCCCTCCCAGAGGCAGTACCTAAGGTTCATGGTAGTAGGATATAAACAGGATGGAATTAATACAGAGGGTGGCTACTAAAATGGTTAGTGGTCTTCATTATAAAGCATTTAAGGACAGACTTAAGGATCTTAATATGTACACCTTAGAGGAAAGGCGGGCAGAGGTGATATGATTGAGATGTTTAAATACCTCCATGGCATAAATGCACAGTGGGAGAGCCTCTTTTGATTGAAAGCAAGTTCTGCTACGAGGGGACATGGGATGAGGGTGAAAGGGGTTAAATTCAGGAGTGATATGCGGAAATATTTCTTTACGGAAAGAGTGATGGATCCATGGAATAGTCTCCCAGTGGAGGTGGTAGAGATGAGGACAGTATCTGAATTCAAAAAAGCATGGGAAAAACACAGCAGAACTCTAAAGGAAAAAAGGGGACTGTTGTAGTTGTTGATATGGAAGGACAGACTAGATAGGCCATGCGGTCTTTTTCTGTCGTCATTTTCTAACACTCTGTACAAGGGTCTTCACGAAATGCCTAGCAGTGGTAGCTGTGCACCTGCGTCTGCAAGGGGCCTTTGTCTTCCCCTACCTAGATGACTGGCCCATCAGAGACAGAACAGCCACAGAGGCCAGACAGGCCGCAAGACATGCAACCCTCCTGCTGCTGCACCTGGGATTCATCATCCACTACTCCAAATTCCACCTCTCTCCAGCCCAGAGTCTGGAGTTCATAGGTTCTCAGCTCGACACATTACAGGCCAAGGCCATCCTCCCCAGGGAGAGGGCAGAATTCCCTAGACAGCTAGCAGTAGACATTCAACACCGCTAGTCAGTGCCAGCTCATCTCCTCCTCCGCCTGCTGTACCATATTGCCTCCACAGTCCACGTGATCCTGCTAGCCTGCTTACACATGCAGGCAGCTCAGTGGTGCCCCCACTCATAGTGGACAGAAGCCACAGGCAGACTGTGGGACAGGATCAGGGTAACCTGCCAGCTGGCAGACTACTTCAGCTGGTGGCAACCTCTCTGCCACCTTCTAGCAAGGATGCCCTTCCAGACACTCGCACCCCAGAGGATCCTGATCACGGACGGCTCCCTTTAAGGTTGGGGGAGCACTGTGTGGACAGCTGCACACAAGGCAGCTGGCCCCAGGTGGAATCTTGGCTACAGATCAATCTCCTAGAGCTCAGGGCGATCTTCCTGGCCCTACGGGCGTTTTGTCACTGCCTGTGGCACCAGTCTGTACTGATTCAGACGGACAACCAAGTCACCATGTTTTACATCAACAAGCAGGGGGGGTATGGGTTGTACTCTCTCTGCCAGGAGGCAGTGACCCTCCTTTCCTTTGCAGTGTGCATCAACATGCTTCTGCAGATGGTTCACCTCCTGGGCCAGGACAGCCTCCTGGTGGACAGGCTGAGCAGGGTCCTCCATCACACGAGTGGTGCCTGGACCCCAGAGTGGCCACTCGGCTCTTCCGCCTCTGGGGAAGGTCTGTGATTTACCTATTTACCACCCTGGAAAACACCCAGCTGTCCCATTTCTGCTTGTGGCAGCCACACCCAGAGAGGGTGGCAGCGGATGCCTTCATGATCCCATGGACAGAAGGCCGCCTCCATGCTTTTCTGCCGATCCCTCTGGTCACCAAGACCCTCTTCAAGGTTCAACATGAGGGGGCATCTCTAATGCTAATCACCCCCCAGGTGGCCCAGACAGTCCTGGTTCCCACTGCTGCTCTCCCTGTCAGCGGCATTCCCAGTCCCATTGGACCATGCCCCGGACCTCCTGTCCCAGGAAGGGGGCTCCCTCCTGCACCCCAATATGGGGTCTCTAAAGCTAACAGCTTGGCTGCTGAAAGGATAGCATTGGCCCCTTTCAACCTCCCAAAGGAGGTCCTGCTGGCCTCCCAAAAACCCTCCACCAGGCAAGCTTACGCTGTTAAAAGGCAAAGATTCTCCTTATGGTGTGCGAAGAGATGGGAGAACCTGTTCTCCTGCCAGGTGCAGTTAGTGCTCCTGTACCTATTGCATCTGTTGCACACTTGGCTGAAGTCCAACTCGGTGAGAGTGCACCTGAGTGCAATAGCTGCACTCCATCACTCTATTGAGGGAAAACACCTCTCAGGTCAGCTCCTCTCTTGGTTCCTCTAGATCTTCCTGTTGTCTAAGCCCCATGTCCGCCCTCCGGTGGTGGAGTGGGACCTCAACATGGTGCTCTCACAGCTCACTAGACTGCCATACGAGCCAATAGCCACTTGCCATCTTTGGTATCTTTCATGGAAGGTTGCCTTCCTGGTGGCCCTCATTTCCGCTCGGAGAGTAAGCAAACTTCAAGCCCTGGTGGTGGAGCCACCATATACAGGATTCTACAAGAACAGGGTGGTGCTCTGCACCCACTCCAAAATTTTCTCCTTTCTACCTCAATAAGGAGGTGGTGGTTCTCACCTTCTTCCCATGGCCTCATGCTGGTCAGGAGGAAATTGTACTCCATAGACTGGATTGCAAACGGACTGTGTCTTTCTGCCTACAGCAGACTTGGGGCCATCGCAAAGCTCCTCAGCTTTTCGTTTCCTATGACCCCAGCATACTGCAGCTTCCCGTGACTAAGCAAACTCATAAGAACATAAGATATGCCATACTGGGTCAGACCAAGGTCCATCAAGCCCAGTATCCTGTTTCCAACATTGGCCAATCTAGGTCATACGTACCTAGCAGTTTCCCCAAAAGACACAGGTTCCGCAATGCTTGTACTGGGTCAAGCATTGATATCCTGGGTTCCTTCCTAATAATGGTTTATGGACCTTTTCTCCAGGAACTTGTCCAAACCTTTTTTAAACCCAGCTACACTAACAGCCTTCACTACATCCTCCGGTAACAAATTCCAGAGTTTGATTACACTTTGAATGAAAAAATATTTTATTTTATTAGTCTTAAATAGCTTCATTGCATGTTCCTTAGTCTTTCTATATTCTGATAACGTAAACAATCGATCTACGTTTATCCGTTCCACTCCGTTCATTAATTTATCTCCCCTCAGCCGTCTTTTTTCCAGGTTAAAGAGCCCTAACCTTTTTAGCCTTTCTTCATAGGAGTATCCTTCCATCCCCTTTACCATTTTGGTGGCTCTTCTCTGAACCTTTTCTAATAACGCTATATCCTTTTTAAGATACGGCGACCAGAATTGCACACAATATTCAAGGTGCGGTCTCACCATGGAACGATATAGAGGCATTATAATATCTTTTGTTTTATTTTCCATTCCTTTCCTTATGATACCTAGCATTCTATTTGCTCTCTTGGCCGCCGCTGTACACTGGGCCGAAGGTTTTAACATGTTATCCACAATGACGCCCAAATCTTTTTCCTGAGTGGTGGTTCCTAATGTGGAAACTTGCATTGTGTAACCATAGTTTGGGTTGTTCTTCCCTAAGTGCATAACCTTGCACTTGTCCACATTAAATTTCATCTGCCATTTTGATGCCCAGTCTTTCAATTTATCAAGATCCTCTTGCAATTTTCCACAATCCTCTTGGGTTTTAACAACTTTAAATATTTTTGTGTCATCTGCATATTTGATAACCTCACTCGTTATTCCACTTTCCAGGTCATTTATGAATATGTCAAAAAGCAGCGGACCCATCACAGATCCTCCGGGTACACCACTATTCACCTTTCTCCATTGGGAAAATTGGCCATTTAGACCAACCCTCTGCTTTCTATCTTTTAACCAGTTCCTGATTCACAGTAGTACACTGCCTCCTATCCCATGACTCTTTAGTTTTGCCAAACGTCTCTGATGAGGGACCTTGTCAAAGGCTTTCTGAAAGTCCAGATACACTATATCAACCGACTCACCTTTGTCCACCTGTTTATTCACACTTTCAAAAAAACATAACAGATTAGTAAGACAAGATCTTCCTTGTCTACAGCTATGTTGGCTGTCTCCCATTAGGCCATGACTATCTACATGCTGAGTAATTTTATTCTTTATGATGGTTTCTACCATTTTTCCCGGTACTGACGTGAGGCTCACCGATCTGTAGTTTCCCAGATCACCCCTGGAACCCTTTTTAAAAATTGGTGTTACATTGGCGATCCTCCAATCTTCAGGTATTAGAGATGATTTAATGATAGTTCACAGATTACTAATAGCAGGTCTGCAATCTCATATTTCAGTTCTTTCAACACCCTTGGATGTATACCATCTGGCCCAGGTGATTTGCTACTCTTCAGTTTATCTAATAGTTGTAATACATCTTCCCAATGTATCGATATTTCCTTCAGTTCTTCCACACCTTTAAATACCACTTTAGTCATGGGTAACATCCCTACATCTTCCTCAGTAAAGACCGAAGCAAAGAATTCATTTAGTCTCTCCGCTATCGCCTTGTCGCCTTTTAGTGCCCCTTTAACTCCTCTATCATCTAATGGACCAACTGACTCACAGGTTTTTTGCTACGAATGTACTTGGAAAAATCTTTATTTCGCGTTTTTGCTTCCGCAGCAAGCTTCTTCTCAAAATCTCCCTTTGCCTGCTTTATCAATGTCTAGCAATTGACTTGCCAGTGCTTGTGCTGTTTCCAGGTTTCATCGTTTGGCTCTTTTTTTCCATTTCCTGAAAGATGCTTTTTTGGCAACTACAGCCTCTCTGACCTCATCTTTAAACCATGCTGGCAGTTTTTTGAACTTCCTTCCACTTTTCTTAAAGCGTGGAATACAGCTGGTCTGTGCTTTGAAGATAGTATTTTTCAACAACACCCAAGCTTGATGTAAGTCTTTAACCTTTGCAACTGCTCCTTTTAGTTTTTTCTTCACTATTTTCCTCATTTTATCATAGTCACCCTTTCGAAAGTTAAAAGGTAGTACTGTGGATTTCCTTACTATCCCTCCTCCACTAATTAAATCAAAGGCGATCATGCTATGATCACTATTGCCAAGTGGCCCCAACACCCTTATCTCTTGCACTAGATCTGGTGTTCCACTAAGGACTAGGTCTAATATGGCTTCCCCTCTGGTCGGTTCATGAACCAGCTGCTCCAAGAAGCAGTCATTTATGTCATCTAGGAACTTTATCTCCCTAGCATGTCCTGCCGTGACACTGACCCAGTCGATACCAGGGTAATTGAAATCACCCATTATTATTACTGTGCTGTAACTTTTGTTAACTTCCTTGATTTCTTTGAGCATTTCATCATCCATTTGTTCATTCTGGCCAAGCGGTTGATAGTACACGCCCACTGCCATCGCCTTCCCCTTTTTACATGGAATTTCAATCCATAGAGATTCTACAGCAAATTTTGTTTCCTGCAAAACTTTAATCTTTTTTGACTCAATGCCCTCTCTAACATAGAGAGCAACCCCTCCACCAATTTGATCAGCTCTATCATTACGATATAGTTTGTACCCAGGTATCACAGTGTCCCACTGGTTGTCCTCCTTCCACCATGTCTCTTATATTCCAATCATATCTAACCTTTCATTTAGTGCTATATATTCTAACTCTCCCATCTTATTTTGTAGACATCTAGCATTTGCATACAAGCGAGACTGTATTTTATTCGTATTAATTTGGCTATTGGTAGACATGGGTAATTTGGGATCTTTAAGCTCTGTCTGCTCCATACTCGAGGGCATTTGGGCTACTTGGGTCCACTTGGGTGGCAGACGGTATTGTCCTCGGCTATGAGCGAGCTGGGCTCTCTCTGGAACACTGGATCACAGCACATCACGTGAGAGTGATGGCTACATTAGTGGTGAACCTGCACTCAGTGTTGGTGATGGAGATTTGCAAGGCCGCCACATGGTCTTCACACATTCATGGCTCACTACTACCTGGAGAGCGAGTCCCATCGAAACAGTGCCTTTGGCCAGGAGGTACTCTGCAATCTTTTCGGAGTGTAGGTAATTCCTATCCTCCAACCCTTCTGTGTTCAGGCTACCGGAGTGATGGTGCCACTGGACGTTAGGGTCTTGTAGAGTCTGTTGGTGGGTGACTCCTCTTCTGCAACTCACGGCTATCTGACTTGGCCGCCATTGGTGCTGTCATTGTTTGGTCCTCGGCAGCCTGGAGCTAGGGAATGCCATATGTGAGGACTGACTTCTGCTTGTTCCTGGAGAAAGCATAGTTACTCTCCTGTAAAAGGTGTTCTCCAGAGACAACAGGAATCTGTCCTCATAATCCTCCCTCCTCCCCTGGGAGTTGCCTTCCTACCTTGTTTTAGTTTTTCTACTACCGTCCTAGCTATGGCATCTGACTGAGCAAGATGGCATCCTTGGGTGGGAAGGGGACCACGCATGTGTGGTAGCATATCCCAAAGGCTTTCTTTGAAAGCTGGGGAAATGCTTGCACACGTTCTCCGTCAGTGACAACGTCACCCATATGTGAGGATTGATTCCTGCTGTCCCTAGAGAACACCTGTTACAGGTGAGTAACTGCGCTGTCTTTGTGGATTTAACTTTATAGAATACTAGGGTAAGTTGCCGCTAACGTGAGTAAATTTAAGACACAGTCACGTATACCAGCTGTAGAACTGTTGCAAATGATGGCACTTATTTTATGGGTGTACAGCCATATTCTGTAAATCACAGGACTGATGAACGGCAACAGCTAGCATGATTACAGCAGCTAGCTGTTGCCGCTGAACCCAAGACCCAGTTATTCAATGTTGGGCCTATATCCTGCTACTGCCATTGAATATGAGGTTAGCCAAAGAGCCAGGAAGCTAACCTGGCAGTGGCGATATTCAGCCGCTGCACGGTTAGCTTTTGTGGCGAAAGTTAGGCCAGCCTTACTGCACCTGACTTTTACCGTGAAGAGATAACCGGGCAGCAGGTGAATATTGCCGCTGCCTGATTTTCCACAGATATCACCCCCCTTCCATCCCCAGAAAGCCCCGATGGTAGCATGAGGCCGTGCAGTGTCAGCACTCGTGGATATTCAGTGGCACTAACCACATTAGTGCCACAGAATATCCCATTCATGACGATTGACACAGTTAGCGGGTCTGCTGTCTGCATTAATCGCTGTCAGTGTTTGGCCCTATGTGAATAGATGCATGCACCGTCCATACTCTGCTCCAGTTCTGCCCTGTGCGCGATGGCTTACCTGTGCATACTTCGAGAAGCG
The DNA here is from genome assembly GCA_033557465.1 of Ichthyophis bannanicus. NCBI lineage: Eukaryota > Metazoa > Chordata > Amphibia > Gymnophiona > Ichthyophiidae > Ichthyophis > Ichthyophis bannanicus. The sequence continues at coordinate 841,167,077 of CM066031.1, forward strand.
TGCCTGCGTAATTTACTTGTGTAAGCGCTCACGCTCGCTCGTAAACTCTATAAAATACCGAGATTGATGCATGTAAATTTACACAGCTTCTTGTATAATTACCCTCATCACATGTCCAAAGCACTGGAGAAATAGGCAGAAGGGGGGCAGACTTGGCTACTGGATGATTAGATAGCCTAGCCTAGTCCCTGCTGTTCTGCTGATCATCTGAATGGTTTGGTATGAAAGCCTCTCGTAGGATCACAAAAGCAACACTACAGAGGAATTTACCAAGCTCTTGCCTTTCTCACACAATTGATAGAAATGAAGAGAATGGAATTTAAATAAATGGCAGTAAATGCGAGACTAGTAACATAGTAAGTGACTGCTGATAAAGGCTTGCATGGTCCATCTAGCCTGCCCAGTGAGGTGGCGAGGGTTGTACCCACTGCTCCATACGAGTTACCCTCCTCCGTGCCTTTGCTTAGGATAGTGCCACTGAACAACTTGCTCAGCACTCTTATCCTGAGAGCCTCCATTGGCTGTCCAAATAAAGGTTTTAAATATCAGCCCCTTTATCCCCAAGATGATTTTTTTTTTTAGTGTGACTGACAGAGTGACCAATACACAAGCACTAGCTTGTCAGTCACCCTAAAAATCCTCTTTACATCTATCTATCTTTTAGGGTGACTGACAAGCTAGTGCTTGTGTATTGGTCACTCTGTCAGTCACACTAAAAAAAAAATCATATAGATAGATATAAAAAAATATCAAAAAGCATATATCTATTCTGTCAGAATCTATTGTTTAGCTTTGAATGCCCCCCCCCCACCCCCAAGAAGCTGCCATCCTAGGTGACTGCCTAGTTTGCTAATGGTTGGACCGGCCCAGTTACCAATGCAGAAAGAAGTTTTTGTGCACAAGGAAACTGTGCACAAAGCTTTGAGCAGACAGAAGTAAGCAGCACATTCAAATCCACGGTAATGAAGCGATGAGCTATGCAGTGCAAATGCAGGAAAGTGCTCAGAAACCCAGAAGGCTGACCTCCATGCTGGGATTTTAACACAAGACCTGAGGAGGTGTTAAAGGTTAGCACGTAATAGATCTTCGGTCAGCGCTGGTGATGAATTTGTTTGTTTCTGCTCTTTCATGAGCATAGAGCACCCACATTATTTTTCTGGCTTTTCTGAAGTGCCTGATGGGGAAAAAACGGTAGGGGAGGTATGTTGTAACCATTTTTTATACACATGTGCTAGACTACTATCTGGCGCTTAAACATCAATATTATTGCAAGCAAACCTGTGCAGAATAATATGTTTTTCTGGGAAGAAGCGGGAAGTCAGTCCTCGCATATGGATGACATCGGCACCGATGGAGCCCACAGGGAAGCATCTCCCCAGCTTTCAAAGAAAGCCTTTGGGAAATGCACCATGCATGCACTGTCCCCTTCCCTCCCAAGTGTGCCATCTTGCCTCAGTCTCTTTTTTACTGTGGAGCCCTCCGGACGTCTGTCCCATTTCCCTGGAAAAGTTTGGGGTTTTTTTTATCCTTTTTGTCTGGTTTGCATACCGGCACCTTTCCCACCCTGAGCCAGCTTGCCTTGGAGTCGCTCCTCAGGTCTGTTACTTTTTTCCCTTCGAGGTATGCCTCGACTGGCATTTGCTCCTTTTTTCAGCTGACAACCTTGGACCCCTGCCTGGTGGTGTGGACCCCCTATTTCCCCGAAGGCCTCCAGTGGCTTCAAGAAATGTGATAGATGTGGTAAGATGATGTCTATCATTGATCCCCATGACTGCTGTCTCCGGTACCTTGACCCAGAACATAATAACAAGGTCTGCAAACTATACAGGGCCATGTTCCAAAGGCCCGTAAAAACCATCATCAGCAGCAGGGCAAACTCTTCCTGAAGTCTGACTCCATGCCGGAGTCTCTGGCAACACCCCACTCCAGGACCCCCTCCGGTACCTTGGTGCATCAGAAAGCCAGGGCCACATAGGAGTCCCAAGGCCATGGTTCCTGTAGTAGGAAATCCCCAGAGGTGGAAGCAAGAAGCAGAAATCCTCCAAGGCTTCATTGCAGTCAGGATCCGGGAAGCCGGGTAAATCCTACTCCAGGCCCAGCAGTCCCCGACAGGAGTCAGAGCAATCGGAGCAGGAGCAGACTCCTAAGCAGCCCCGGAAGGAGTCATTGGTGTTCACCAACTGGCCTCAGACCCCTGAGGCCATCATCACCTGACTCTCCCTCAGCTGTCCTGGTGCTGGACCCGCAATGTCCTCGGTGCCCGCACCGAAGGCTGTGGAACCAACTGGTATGGAAATCAGGATGGCAGCATTAAAGAGCACAGTATATCTGCCCTCATGGCCGAGCAGTGGACGTTTGTCCGGCTCATCCGTCCTGACGATGGGACCCTCGACATTGAGGGCTTCCCCGGACATCAAGCCGGTCCTTGAGATGACCATCAGCACCGGATGAGGTCCTGATCCCAGTCCTTGTGCTGCTTTTCCCCGGCAAGTGCACGTGACTCAGACCGAAGGTCCTCCGGAGGTCTCAGGCCACATAGCCTGGACCTCGACCGCAGTGACCGTGAAACCTCAGAGTTGACCTCCGACTTCCAATCTAATTGGGAGACAGGATGAGGCGTTCCCGCATACTCAGCACCATCAAGATGTGCTATCGGACTCATCCCCCCTGGTGTCCCGATACCGGTCCCCTCCCGAGGACATGGCTTTCCTCGACTTTGTGTGGGATATGGCGAAAGCCCTCACCATTGAGACAGAGGCGGAGGAGGACCCCTGCACCAAGAAACTGGAGATACTCCAGTATGAGGCTTCTCCGACGGAGGCCCTCATGGTGCCTGCTCCTCCTCATGTGGGAGACACTGGCATCGGTGCCCATTGTCAGCAGGCGACTCGATGCCATCTACCGAGTCCGCCGGGGCCATGGGTTCCATAAGACCCAACTCCCCCACAACTCGATGATTGTGGAGTCTGCCATGCACAGGCTGAAGAGCCAAAAGACACATTCCTCAGTACCCTCGATGCCCTTGGCCAGAAGGTTTTCTAGGACTCAATGTTATCTTGCTTGGTCCAGTCATACCAACTCTACATCGGTATGTACCTGAAAAAGCTGTCTAAGGAACTCGCTGGATTCTCGGCTGGCCTCGAGGGGAATCTCCTCCAGAGGTTCAAGTCACTGACCTTGGGGGTCAAGGAATGCTCGAAGTTCCTCTCCTGGGCAGCCTATGGCAGCTTTGAATCAGCGAGGGTGGCTGCCGTGGGCATCAGAGCTAGACGCCAGGCTTAGCTGCAGTCATCTGACCTTGAGCAATGGGTTCAGGACAAACTTATTGATGTCCCCTGCGCCAGAGAAAACCTCTTCGGGAAACCCATGGCAGACAGCGCAGCAGAGATTGAGACACAGTTCCTAACCAGAACCAGACTCTCAAAAAGAACCTCTGTGCAGCCTCGCAAGAAGGCCCTGGGAAGCTTTGGCAATGCCTCTTTTTCAGGGCTTATCTGCCACACAGCAAGACCAACAACACAAGGGGCAGGGCACGGTCACTGAAAGCAAAAGACCCTCAAAGCCCCGACTCTGGCCCCGGTGCAACCCTGGGGGAGTTTTTAACTCCCTGGGAGTGACCTCCTCTCCCTCCCGGAGGTCCCCTGTAGCCTACAGGGGGGCATTCATTATGACTGATACCTGAGTGCTGCAGGTGGTCAAGGAGGGCTATCTGCTCCACCTACAGCAGATGCCACTCTCACTTCCCAGGAGAGCCAGTAAGACCTCTCCTCCACCAGACCCTGCTCCTAACTGAAGTTGCAGGCCTCCTCAAGGATAAGTCAGTGGATCCAGTGCCAAAACATCTCTGGGGCACAGGCTTCTACTCCAGGTCTTTCTCGTGGCACTCACATCAGCTCGCAGGGTCAGCGAGCTCCAGGCTCTGATGGCAGAGCCTCCTTACACGAGGTTCTACAAGATCAGGGTGGTACTCCTCACATACCCCAAATGTCTACCGAAAGTGGTGTCGTCCTTCCACCTCAGTCAGGAGGTGGTGCTCCCCACCTTCTTCCTGAGGCCTCATGCTGGCAAGACGGAGACCGTCCTTCTATCTACAGTGGACTCGGGAGCACATAAAGACACTCAGCTTTTCGTATCCTATGACCCCAGTTGGCTGGGGCTCCCAGTGACTAAGCAAACTCTGTCCACTTGGGTGACGGACTGCATTGCCCTCGCCTATGAGCAGGCGGGGATCCCACTGGACCAGAGGGTCACGGCACACTGTGTCAGGGCCATGGCTACTTCCATAGCAAATTTGCGTTCCGTCCCCGTGACGGAAATCTGCTGGGCCACCACTTGGTCTTCAGTTCATACTTTTGCAGCTCACTACTGCCTGGAGACAGAGAATCCCGACGGGACAGCGCCTTTGGCCAGGCCGTACTCTGTAATCTATTTGGGGTGTAGGCAACTCCTGCCCTCCGACCCTTCTGTGTTCAGGCTACCGGAGTGCTGGGTCATCACCGGACACTTGGGTCTTGCGAGAGTCTCTCAGTTGGTACTCAACTGCTGCTGATCACGGCTCACCTTTTCAGGTTACTGTGGCGTTTTGACAGGTTCTCTGTAGCCTGTAGCTGGGGATTCCCATATGTGAGGACTGACTTCTTGCTTGTTCCCAGAGAAAGTGTAGTTACTCACCTATAATAGGTATTGTCCGGGGACAGCAAGAATCAGTCCTCTCAACCCTCCCTCCTCCCCTTGGAGTTGCTTCTTTATCATATTTTATTATTTTGCTGTCTTAGCTATGTCATTATTTATTTTACATTTCTTATATACCGCCTTTCATGATATCAAGGCGGTTTACATTGAACAAACTGAAATTACATTGAACAGGGCATTATAACTTGGAGATAACTATTTTACAGGGAACATGGGCAATGGAGGGTTAAGTGGCTTGCCCAAGACCACAAGGAGCACTGGGACTAGAAACCCCAGTCCTTCGGGCCCAAGGTTGCTGTCTTCTAGTGGGATTTGAACCCCCGACCTTCCGGCCTGAGGTACCTTGCCCCAACCACTAGGCCACTCCTCCATTCAGTCTGACACCCGTGGAATGCCCCGATGTTAACTGGTTAGCATCGGGGTGTGCAGTGGTGATGCCTGTACATATTCATCAGCACTAACTGGGTTGGTGCTGCTGAATATCCCACTTTAGCTGCATTTACATGGCTTACAAGTCTGCAAACTGTGAAAATGCCTTTGCATATCAGGCCCCATGGTGTTCCAAGGTTTCTCCGGGTACAAACAGGAAGCCCTCACATATGGGTGACATTGGTGCAGACAGAACCTGCATAGAAGCTTCTCACCAGCTTTCAATAAAAGCCTTTGGGAGATGCACCACGCATGCTTAGTCCCCTTTCTGCCCAAGGGTGCCATCTTGCCTCAGTCTCCTTTTTTCCATGGAACCACTGGATGTCTGCCCAGTTCTCCCAGAAAAAGTGATTTATTTTCTTTAGGTTTTTTTCTTAATTTTTCTTTCTCTGGTCACATACTGATTCCCTTTCGTCCCCTGAGCTTGCTTGCCTCAGCATCGCGTATCAGGTTCTTTTCAAGTCTTCTTGGCTGGTGTGGTTTCATGCCCTTTTTCCCTGGCTGGGCCCAAGGTCTTTGACCTTGCCGGGGCCCTTTTCCCCATGGCCTCTGCCAGTGGTTTTAAGTGTTGTGATTGATGTGTTGGTACTCTGTCTCTCACCGATTCCCATGACTGTTGCCTTCATTGCCTTGGGGTGGACCATGACACCTTGGACTGTGGCCTCTGTAAAAAGATGTTCTCCAAGGCCATCAAGAGTCATCAGCAGCAGCAGGAGGCATTTTTCCAGAAGGTGGACTCTGCTCTGGAGTTTCCAATGACACCGCATTCCAAGGCCCCCTCTGGAAACCTGGGGTTACCTTGATGCCTTGGGATCCTAAGGCCGCGGGTCCTCCGAACGGAGCATCCTGGAGGTGGAACTTACAAAGAAGAAGCCCTCGAAGACCACGTCCCTGGACGGGTCAGCGAAGGTGGGTAAGTCCCATTCCTGGCCCTGCAACCCATTCCGTGAGTCTGAGGTCAAAGCAGGAGCGGCAGACTAAGGTTGCCTGAAGGGAATTGTCTGTCTCCAGTGAATGGCCTTGGACCGCCGAGGCCATCCTAGTCGAGGACTCCCCCTCAATGGAGCTGGCGCTGGGCCTGAAATCCTCTGTGCCTGTGCTGACGCCTGTGGAGCCATCTGGACTGGAGACCAGAATGGCAGCCATGGAGCGCAACTTGTCTGTCTTCATGGGACAGACAAGCTGCGCTCCAGGAGAGGAGTGGCTAGTGGTTAGGACAAGGTATGGAGGGCCGGAAGGGCGGGGGTTCAAGTCCCACCTGAGGACAGCAATCTCAGTCTGGAGGGACTGGGGTTTCTAATCCTATAGGCACTCCTTGTGGCCTTGGGCAAGCCACTTAACCCTCCATTGCCTCAGGTACAGATAGATTGTGAGCCCCTTGGGGACGAGGGAATTTATCCAGTATCTGTTTATAGTAATTACATAATGTAAACCGCTTTCCTAAGGCAGTATAGAAAACTGGTTAAATAAATAAATAATGTCCCAGCAGCAGACTCTGATGCCTGGTTCCTCTGGGTCATCTGAGTACACAAGGAGCAGAAGCAGTAGGCGACCCAGTTGCTTAGTATTAATTCCAAATTTCTTTATTGAAGATCCTTGTGTACTCTGCTGATCCTTGCAGGAGCTCTGCTCTCCTGTGTGCTCCTCTGGGTCATCTGCCACGACCATTGGGCCCTTGACTACCAGCTTGGGTTGTTCCTCAGCCTCGTTCCCAGTCTTGATTCTCGTGGCTGAGATACTCCCTGATGAGTGCCCATGTCTCCGACTGCAGGGCCTCTGGAGGACACGGGCTGTTGGGCTCAGGACCCGACCTCAAAGCCCGGGCTACTGAGTCGGACTGGGAGACTGAGGATGTGGAGTCCTCGGACACCCGACGCCACTTTGATGTGCCTTTGGACCCATTACCCACAGAGACCCAGCACTGGTCCCCACCTGAGGATATGGCTTTCCTCGACTTTGTGAGGGACATGGCACTCAACACAGAGTTGGAGGCGACCCTCGCATGGAGGAGCTCGAGATCCTCCAGTATGAGGGTCCTCAAAAAGAGGCTCTCACAGTGCCTGTCCCCCAAATCCTGGAACAGCTGCTCCTCCATATGTGGGAGACACCTGCATCGATGCCCATCATGAGCCGGCAGCTGGATTCGATGTATCGGGTCTGCCAGAGCCCTGGATTCCAAAAAGCACAGCTGCCACACAATTCCATGGTGGTGGAGTCAGCCATTCGTCAGCTCAAGAGCCAGAAAACATACTCCTTGGTGCCCCCAGGTAGGGAGACCAGCACCATGGATGCCTTGGGCAGAAAGTGCTCAAGGCTCATCTGCCACATCCAGGCATACCAGCTGTACATGGGCATGAGAGATATGGTGAAGGAGCTCTCTGGGTTCTCTGCTGGTCTCTCCAAAGAACCCATCCAGCAGTTTTGGACCCTGGCCTCAGCTGTCAGAGTATTCTCCAGAATCACAACTCAGGCAGCCTATGACTGCTTTGAGTCAGTGGCTAGAGTAGCTGCAGTGGGCATCAACGTCTTCCAACCTGGAGCAATGGGTTCAGGCCAAATTGGTCGATGTCCCTTGCCAGGTAGAGAATCTCTTCGGCAAACCCATGACCAATAAGGCTGCCGAGTTGGAGACCAAGTTCCTGATGAGGGCCAGGCTCTTCAAGAAGACTACTACTCTCCCTCGACAGACGTCCTCTATTAAAAAGCCCCCTTACTTGAGGAAGGGCAAGGCTTACGGAACCTGCCTTCCGTATCAGGCCTTCCCAGCTCCCCAGCAGGGTCAGCAGGCCAAGGGATAAGGGCATGGCCCTCGTAAGCCAAATACTCCCAAACCCAGGCACCGGCTTTTGACTCCTTGGGCATAGCTGCTTCCCCCTAGGAGACCCACCCCAACAGCCCACAGGGGGCATCTATCACCACGACACCTGGGCTCTACAGGTGGTCAGGGAGGGTTACCTCCTCTGCTTGCTGCAGACGCCCCCCCCCTCCTTTCTTCCTGGTAGAGCCCTCCAGGACTTCCCTCCACTAGACCTTGCTACTGCAGGAACTTGCAGGCCTTCTAGAGGACAGGGCGGTGGAATCATTGCCTCCACATTTCTGGAGCAGAGGGTTATTCTCCTGGTACGTCCTCATACCCTAAAGAACAGGGGGCCTACGGCCCATCCTAGACCTGTGGGACCGAAACAACTTCCTGGTGAGGGAGAAGTTCAAGATGCTCTCCCTTGGAACACTGCTGCCATACCTCCAGCAGGGAGACTGGCTATGCTCCTTGGACCTAAAGGATGCATACACTCACATCCTCAATCATCCCAGCCACAGGCAGTACCTGATGTTCATGATGGGGGAGGGGGGGAGTGGCCACTACCAGTACAGAGTACTACCCTTCAGCCTGGCTTCCGCCCCCAGAGTCTTCACCAGAACACTTCCGTACAGTCTGTCAAGCACTGATAACCCCAATACTGGACTTCTGCAATCCGATATACCTCGGACTACCAAAACAAGCTCTCAAACCACTACAGCTGGCACAAAACACTGCAGCTCGAATCATATCCGGAGCCGCAAGGCAGGAGCACATCACACCTACACTAAAGGACTTACACTGGCTCCCAATCATTGCTCGCATCAGATACAAGACTATCATAAACCTATTTAAGATAAAAGAACACACATCAGCCAACAGCCTCCACCTGCTCATACAACCGGAAACCAGCGCACGTCCCAGAAGAAGTCAAACACGCAACCGAGTCAGCACCCCAAATGAGTACAAGCACACACGCAAGGACACAACAGACAGAGCTCTCTCCATGGCTGCCCCAACAATATGGAACAATCTACCGGACGATCTAAGGGCAACTCCAGACCTCAAAGACTTCAGAAAACAACTGAAAACCATGCTGTTCATAGAGCACTATGGTCACATCACATAACCTAAGAGAATGGATAACAGCACTCCAATCCTCCCAAACAACTGAATATATATAAAATATGATTCTAGCACCACTGTAAATAGCCCACCCTGTATATAGCTCAAACAAATCAAGCACCCAACACATCCCTCACACAACTAAGTTTTATCCTCACTGCATGTACAACACACACACTTTACCTGATTGCTTGCTGTGATACCACCTTGATTATTAAGATAAGGCGGTTTAGAAATACTGTTAAATAAATAAATAAATAAATAAATAAATAAGTGCCTAGTGGTAGTCACAGCCTATCTTCACCTCCAAGGGGCCTTTGTCTTCCCCTACCTGGACAACTGGCTCATAAGAGGGGGCACGGCCATAGAGGTGCAGCAAGCCCACACCATCCACATCCTTCAGCATCTGGGATTTGTGATAAATTGTCCCAAATCTCATTTCTTCTTGATACAGTGTCTGGAGTTCATAGGGGCACGGCTAGACACCATCCAGGCCAGAGCCTTCCTCCCTCTGGACAGAATTGACTGCCTCAGGGCACTGGCCTCAGATGTGCAGCGCCATCGCTTGTTGTTGGCTTGCCTTCTGCTTCACCTGCTGGGCCACATGGCATCCATGGTCCATGTTACCCCGGACACCTGTCTTCACATGAGGGTGGCCCCGTGGTGCCTCCACTCCCAGTGGACCCAGACCATGGGTTGGCTGCGAGACAGGGTGACTGTGACCTGCTGACTGGCAGACTCCCTTGGCTGGTTGCAAGCTCTACAGCATCTCCAGGCTGGGATGCCCTTTCAGGTCCCGCCCCCCCCCAGAGGGTACTCACCATGGATGCCTCCCTACTGGGCTGGGGAGCTCATTGCAAGGAACTCTGCACTTAGGGCATTTGGTTGCCGACGGAGGATCAACAGCAGATCAACCTCCTGGAGTTCTGAGCCTTTTGCCACTGTCTGCAGCACAAGTCAGTACTATTCCAGATGAACAATCAGGTTGCAATGTTCTACGTCAACAGGGGGGAACAGGGTCGTGCACCCTCTGCCAGGAGGCAGTAGCTCTCTACTCAAATGTGAACCACAATGGGATGCTCCTGAGGGTGGTGTTTCTGCCAGGCAAAGGCAATGTCCTGGCAGACAGGTTGAGCAGGGTCCTCCAGCCACACGGGTGGCAGCTGGACCACAGAGTGGCCTGTCTGCTCTTCCAGCTCTGGGGAACTCCATGGCTGGACCTCTTCGCCAGTCTGGCCAACTCTCAGCTACCCCACTTCTGCTCCCAACAGCCACACCTGTCTTGGGTTGCAGCAGATGCATTCCTCATCCCGTGGATGAAGTGCCTTCTTTACGCCTTCCCGCCCACACTGTTGATAGCCAAGACTCTCTTCAAGGCTCAGCGAGACAGGACATCGCTAATACTGGTAGCCCCCAGTGACCCAGACAACTGTAGTTCCCACTGCTCCTTCGCATGTCCATAGCACCCCTGGTCCCCCTGAGGAGTGACCCGGGACTGCTGTCGCAGGAGGAGGGCTCCCTTCTACACCCAACCTGGGGTCTCTGACATTAATGACTTGGCTCTGACAGGGTAGTCTAGGCCCCTTTCAACCTTTCAGGAGAGGTGGAGGAGGTTCTCCTGGTCTCCTGTACACCTTCAAATGGCAGAGATTTTCTGTGTGGTGCATGGAGCAACTGGTCAACCCATTGTTCTGCCCGGGGCAATCGGTCCTGCAATACTTGCTCCACCTGTCACGGTCTGGACTGAAGGAGTGGCCTAGTGGTTGGGACAAGTTACCTCAGGCTGGAGGGCCAGGGGTTTGAATTCCGCTAGAGGACGGCAACCTTTGGTCAGAAGGACTGGGGTTTCTAGTCCCCCAGGTGCTCCTTGTGGCATTGGGCAAGCCACTTAACCCTCCGTTGCCTCAGATACAAAAACATAGATTGTGAGCCCTTCGGGGACAAGGGAAAAGATATATACAGTACCTGAATGTACACCATTTTGACTGGTAGAAAAGCGATATATAAGCCTAGTTAAATAAATAAATGAACTCTATCAGGGTACACCCGAGTGCACTTGCGGCGCACCACCACCTCATCAAGGGCAAACATCTTTCTGTTTAGCGCCTTGTAACCCACTTCCTGTGGGGCCTCTTGTTATCCAAGTCCCCCATCCGCCCACCAATGGTGGAGTGGGACCTCAATGTGGTGCTGTCATGGCTCACTGGCCCACTATTCGAGCCCCTGGCTACCTGCCACCTGTGGTACCTCTCATGGAAGGTCATCTTCCTAGTCTGCTCACAGGTTCCTCCGCTCGCAGGGTCAGCGAGCTTCAGGCTTTGGTGGCGGATCCACCTTACACAAGATTCTATAAGAACAGGGTTGTGCTCTGCATGCACCCCAAGTTTCTTCCAAAAGTGGTGTCCCCATTCCACCTCATCAGGAGGTGGTACTCCCCACCTTCTTTTCGCGGCCTCATGCCAGCAGGGCAGAGACCGTCTTCCATACCCTGTACTGCAAGAGGACCCTGTCCTTCTATGTTCAACATAACCAGGGCCACCGCAAGGCCTCATATCTTTGGGAAACAGTGACACAAGCAAACTGTGTCCACTTGTGTGTTGGATTGCATTGCCCTCGCCTATGAGCAGGCTGGGCTCTCACTGGCACGCCGGGTCTTAGCACACAGCATTAGGGCCATGGCAGTCTCTGTGGTAAACCTGCATTTCTTTCCTATGACGGCGATCTGCCGTACCAAAACCTGGTCCTTTGTCCATGCCTTTGCAGCTCACTACTGCCTGGAGAGGGAGTCCTGATGGGACTGCGCCTTCGACCAGGCCATACTCTATCTCTTCGGGTGTCGACTCTTCTGTGTTCAGGCTACCTGAGTGCTGGTTTCTCGCTGTACTTGGGGGTTGCTCGAGAGTCTGTTATCTTAGGACTCAGTTGCTGCTGTTCACGGCTTACCTTTTTTCTGTCACCCGTGGCTTTCTACAGGTTTTCAGTAGACTGTAGCTAGGGAGTCCCATATGTGAGGACTGACTTCTTGCTTGCTCCCAGAGAAAGTGTAATTACTCACCTGTAACAGTTGTTCTCTAAGCACAGCAGGAATCAGTCCTCACAACACTCCCTCCTCTCTGTGGAGTTGCTTTCTTATCATTTTTTGCCGCCTTCAGCTATGTTATTAAACTGAGGCAAGATGGCATCCTTGGGCAGGAAGGGGACTACACATGTGTGGTACGTCTCCCAAAGGTTTTCTTTGAAAGCTGGGAAAAGCTTCCACGCAAGGCTCCGTTGGCACAGACGTCACCCACATGTGAGAACTGATTCCTGCAAAATGGCAAAATGTGTGTCTGGAGTAGAGTTCATACAGCCTCTTTGGCCATATTCCAATTCAGTCTTAAAACCCACTTCTCTATAATAAATATTTTGACCTTGGACCCTTCTTTATCTTGACAAGATTGTAAGCTGCAGGGAGTTGAGGCCATCTCCTATATGCAGTTCTGTGTATGTCTGTTAGTACTTTAGAATAAGTAGTAGTAGTGGTGGTAGTAAATGAAATGGATATGGAGCGAAGTTCAAAATAACACAGTAAAATGAGTACTTGTACATTCCCTGTATCATTTCAATAATAAAATGTGATTTTATTTTGACTCATCCCAGCTATCAGATGAGAGAAAGAAAATCGAAGACCAAATTCAGGAAAAAGCATCATGTCTTGAGAACACTTCCAAAGGAATAATTACGGAAGTTTTCTTGACAATGCACATGCCAGAGCATCACTTCAGAAGTCTCATGTCTGTACAGGTACTGTGTTGAAGCAAACTTGCTAAAAGGGGTTTCGTCCCTTCATTTGTGGTAATGTCTTTTACATTGCTGCTTTATATTCTTCTTAACTTCATCTCAAAATCTGGTATATTATCACAGGCACAGCAGGGTTCATGCAGCTAGGTCTCCTTGAGGGGATCGCCCTCCTCTCATAAGGGCCAAACATTTATTGTATTTTTTTAAATACCTATATCACTAAATCACAGGACTCAATTTTTGTAAGTGACATGCTTACAGAATAACATTTTACATGCTCAAGAAGGCAATTAAGAAATTGGCTGGGGCTCTGTGCATCTTAAAATAGGCATTCATAAAACAGAGAAGGTAATTTTTAAGGGTTTGGGGTTTTTTGCACATATCTGTCAACGTATATATTGATTGTACATTTACTATATCACCCTTTTATAGTAATGCCAGCATGGTTTTACAATATATTCAGATGCCAATGCATGTGTGTAAAATGCCTCTTCAAAGTTGCTCTACAAGTAACCGTATGCTTGGAAAGGAATGGAGAATAAAACAGCTTTTACTACAACCACCCGTAATGAATTCCAGAATTTGATTACATGTAGAGTGAAAAAATATTATCTCCAGGAACAAGCAGGAATGAGTCTTCACATATGGGTATCGTCGGTACCGACGGAGCCTGTGCGGGAACGCTCCCCAGCGTCCAAAAGGAAAGCTTTTGGGAGCATCCCACAGCGCCTGCACGCTGCCTTCCCGCCTTTCCTAACTGCCTCTCTCCAGTTCTTCTTTTCCGCGGAGCCAGCAGGTCGTGTTCCTGTCACCGCTGAAGAATTTCTTTATTTTATTTTATTTCTTTAGTCGCGTGTCTGCCTTCTCGACGCTAGACTGGGTCCGCCGGTTTTTTCTTTCTTTATTCTAAAAAAAACAAAAACAAAAAACTACTGTTTTCTCACTTTGGTGCATTTTTTTCTTTGGCCTTAGGCCTAGGAGATTTTTCCTCATGGAAAAGCCCGCCTCTGGGTTTAAAAAATGCACGAAGTACAGCGGCACTATTTCTGTCACCGACACCCATGAATGGTGTCTAAAATGTTTAGGTCCTGACCACTCCATTGCGGATTGTGAGTCCTGCTCCATGATGTCTAAAAGAGGTCTGCAGAACTGAGCAGCTAAGCTCAGTACCCTGTTTCCCTTGGATGCAGCTTCGGTTGCATCGACGTCTTCCAGGGCTTCTTCTTCCTCACATGGATCTCAGGTAACCAAGCTTAAATCCAGCCGGTCCTCGAAGGGTAAATCTCTCTCTAAGTATCGAGATGCCTCCGGGCTTGCCCTCGAGGAACCCGCACCAGCAAAGTTACCCCGGCGGGAGGCTCCGGCTTCCAAAGCTTTTTCTATGGGGTCACAGGTTGACATCGATGGCTCGGCCTCGACCGATCACCTGTTGCCATGTTCTGGGTTACCGGTGGTTCCCACTGGTACCGATATCCAGACATTCGTTGCGTCGATGGATCAGAATATCCTGACCATGCAGCGTGCCATCACGGCATTCATACAAGCTGCGACGCCGTCGGTACCGCAACAAACTCCGTTGCCGGTACCGACTCCGGCACCGGTACCGACATCGGTTCCGGTGCCGGTACCGATTGCATTGACATCCGCTTCGGTGTCGACTGCAGCGGTACACTGTTCTGTGATGCCCATCGGTACCGAATCGGTACCGATCACTCCTGATGTCGATACCACCCGGTATGCATATCGGGCTCTGCAAGAGCATCCAGACAGGCGATACTTCGATTCCTCTGAAGACTCTGATGAATCAGAGGTCTCTCTCGAAGCATCGGTGATCCATCCTCAGGAGCCCTCTTCTCCAAAAAGGAGAATGTCTCCTCCAGAGGATTTGTCTTTTCAGGATTTCATTAGGGAAGTGGCCAGGGGCCTTTCCATCTCAGTGGCCCCTGAAACAGAGCCTAGAGCCAAAAAATTAGATATTTTACAATATCCTAAGGCTCCTAAGGAGGCAGCCACTTTACCAATACATGAAATTCTTTATGATCACATGTTGGGCATATGGGAGACTCCTCTCACCATTTCCCCTCATTCTTGCAGGTTGGACACCATGTATCGTGTTCCTCCTTGTCCTGGCTTTCATAAAACTCAGCTTCCTCACCACTCTATTGTGGTGGAGTCTGCTATGAAGAAGATAAAGAGTACAAAAAGGCACTCTTCTGCTCCTCCAGGGAGGGAATGCAGAACCCTAGATGCCTTTGGCAGGAGAATTTTCCAGGCCAGTATGCTTGTTTCCAGAATCAACTCCTATAGTCTCTATATGGGAATGTTTCTTAAGGAGATTACAGATCACCTGCAAACTTTATCTCCTTTTATTTCAGAAGATAAAAGGGAGGAGTTCCTCACCTGGCTCAAACATGCCCAGGATGTTTCCAAGTTTTCCAACCGTGCAGCCTTTGACTCCTTTGAAGGTGCCAGCAGAGCCTCGGCTATTGCCATAGGTGCACGTAGAGTTGCTTGGTTACAGACTTCTGACCTGGAACCCTGGGTTCAAGATGGCCTAGGTAACCTTCCTTGTACAGGTGAAAACCTTTTTGGCAAGGATTGGCAAGCAAAGGCCACCCAGATGGATGCTGAAAATTCGGCTTTAGATAGACTTTCAAAGTCTACTTCTGCTCCTTTTAAGAAAAGGTTGTTCAAAAAGGGTTTTTTCCCCAAAAAAGGCAGATACTATTCTGCTTATGGTCAGCAGGCCTCTTCTGCAGGTCGTTTTGCTACAAAGAGACAGCAACAACCAAAACAGGCTAAGCCTAAGGCTCCTAGGACTGCTACAGCCCAACAGCCTCAGCCTCCTCAGGGCCTTTGACTTAAAACTAGAGAACTTAGCCTTTCTGGCTCTGGAACATCCAGAGCCTCTCACCATTCCAGGAAGGTTAGCTCACTTTGCTCCCAGATGGGAACAAATCACAGCAGAGCAATGGACCCTCTCCATCATAAAGGAGGGCTACAAGCTCCATTTCCTAAACCTTCCCCCTCACACCATGGTGAGACAGTTCAATTCTCCAACATCTCTCCTCGACCTTCTGGGTCAGGAGATTGCTACCCTTCTTGCCCAAGGGGCAATAGAAGAAGTACCCCTTCTTCAACAGGGCTCAGGGTTCTACTCCCCCTACTTTCTCATCCCAAAGAAAACAGGGGGTTACAGACCCATATTAGATCTCAGAGAATTGAACAAGTTTCTATGCAAGGAGAAATTCAAGATGACTTCTCTCGGTACTCTCCTTCCATACCTCCAGAGTCAGGACTGGCTTTGTTCTCTAGATCTCAAGGATGCGTACACCCATGTCCTCATCCATCCAACACACAGAAGGTTCCTTCGGTTCCTTTTCCAAGGAAAGCACTATCAGTACAGGGTGCTTCCCTTCGGTCTAGCCTCTGCACCAAGGGTGTTCACAAAATGCATGGCAGTAGTTGCTGCATTTCTACGCACTCTAGGGATATTTGTATTCCCATATCTGGACGACTGGCTCATCCGAGCTCCATACCAGTCAGAGGTCCAGGCTTCCCTGGCCTGCACAAGGCGTATCCTTCAGTATTTGGGGCTTGTAATAAACATCCCAAAATCTCATCTCACCCCTACTCAATCTCTGGAGTTCATAGGGGCCTTCCTGGATTCCACCACTGCAAGGGCCTATCTTCCCCAGACCCGTTGCCTACGCTTGGTGCAGTTAGCCTCCCAGATTCAGTTAAAGTCCCATTTAACTGCTCGAGAGATGTTACAACTGTTAGGCCACATGGCATCCACCGTGCATGTGGTCCCCTATGCTCGCCTGCACATGAGGGCAGCTCAGTGGACTCTATCCACCCAATGGACCCAGGCATCTGGATGCCTGTCAGACAAAATAGCAACCTCCAGTCGCCTTTTTTGGTCCCTCCAGTGGTGGAAGTCCACTCAAAATCTGTTGCTGGGGTCCCCCTTTCAACAATTGACACCCCAAGCAACCCTTACAACAGATGCCTCTCCAAAGGGTTGGGGAGCTCATCTACAAGACCTCTCCACCCAAGGCATCTGGTCTCCACAGGAGACATCTCTACATATCAACCTCTTAGAGCTCAGAGCAATTTTTCTGGCTCTCAGAGTCTTCCACACCCTGCTCAGCTACAAGACAGTCCTTATCCACATGGACAACCAAGTAGCCATGTTCTACGTGAACAAGCAGGGGGGACTGGCTCTCTGTCGCTTTGCAACGAAGCTCTGAGATTGTGGGCCTTCGCCAGAGAGCATCAAATCCATCTCATGGCAGTGTATCTTCCAGGGGTTCAAAACTCTTGGGCAGACAGACTCAGTCGAGTTCTGCTTCCACACGAATGGTCCCTCCATGGGGACCAGATAGCCAGGATTTTTCGAATTTGGGGAACCCCAGACATAGACTTGTTTGCAAGTCTGTGGAATGCCAAACTTCCCTGGTTCTGTTCAAGAATTCCGTGTCAGGGAGTTTAGGCCAGGGATGCCTTCCTCCTCCACTGGGGGCAAGACTTCCTCTATGCCTTTCCACCCATTCCCCTAATTCCCAAGACACTCTTCAAACTTCAGAGAGACAAGGGGTCTATGATCCTCATAGCACCTCATTGGCCATGCCAAGTGTGGTACCCTCTACTTCTGCATCTCTCTCAAGCTCCCTCCCTGGACTTGGGATCTGCTCCACACCTCCTGTCCCAGGAGGAGGGAACGTTGTGGCACCCAAATCCCCAGTCTCTTCACCTCAGAGCCTGGTTGCTGAAGGCCTAGACCTTCAAGATTTGCATCTTTCTCAGCAAGTAAAGGATGTCCTTTATGCTTCCAGAAAGCCTTCCACTAGACGTTCCTATGCTTTTAAATGGAAAAGGTTTACCATTTGGTGTGCAGAGAAGGGTCTTAACCCTCTTGCAATACCTCTGAATTCTTTACTAGAATATTTGCTGCATTTATCCCATGCAGGCCTTAAAACGAATTCAGTAAGAGTCCATTTGAGTGCTATTGCAGCATCCCTTAAACCTCTCAATGGACTGCCTATCTCCTCTCATCCTCTTATAGCAATATTCATGAGAGGCCCTCTTTTAACCAAACCTCCCATCAAACCACCTCCAGTGGCATGGGATTTGAATCTGGTTCTTGGCCAGCTTATGCAGCCACCCTTTGAACCCTTAGCCACTACCTCCTTGAAATTCCTTTCCTGGAAGGTTATTTTTCTCATTTCAGTCACTTCAGCTCGCCGCATCAGTGAACTGCAAGCCTTGGTGGCTAATCCTTCTTATACCAGGTTCCATCATGACAAGGTAGTCCTCAGGACTAATCCACACTTTATGCCTAAAGTGGTCTCACCTTTTCACCTGAACCAGGAGGTTTATTTACCTGTCTTTTTTCCAGGACCTCATGCTTCAAGAGCAGAGAGGAATCTTCATACCCTGGATTGTAAAAGAGCTCTTGCCTTTTACTTACAAAGGACACAGCAACATAGAAAGTCCTCTCAGCTCTTTGTTGCTTTTGATCCTTCTCATTTAAGACTTCCAGTCTCTAAAAGAACTCTATCCAATTGGATTGCTCAATGCATTTCTTTCACCTACCAGAGTTAGAACCTTTCTCTGGAGGGCCATGTCACAGCTCACAATGTGAGGGCCATGGCAGCCTCTATGGCTCATCTAAATTCTGTATCCATTGACCAGATCTGTCGAGCGGCCACCTGGGCCTCGGTTCATACCTTCACAGCCCATTACTGTTTGGACAAGGACTCCCGCCGGGATGCCTTGTTTGGTCAGGCTGTTCTCAAACACCTGTTCCATACCTAACCAACTCCTACCCTCCATCCCTGGCTGGATGCCTGAGATTCATGGGTGGAGGTAGAGCCCTTCCCAGGGACTCACAACCTGGGTGATCTCCCAGGCATCTCTAGCTGGGGAGTCCCCATATGTGAAGACTCATTCCTGCTTGTTCCTGGAGATAGCACAGTTACTTACCTGTAACAGGTGATCTCTGGGAACAGCAGGAATAAGTCTTCACAACCCACCCACCTCCCCTAGGAGTTGTATCTCTCTATCTATCTTTCCTTTCTCTCTCTCTCTTTGTCTCAGCTTAAAACTCGAACTGGAGAGAGGCAGTTAGGAAAGGCGGGAAGGCAGCGTGCAGGCGCTGTGGGATGCTCCCAAAAGCTTTCCTTTTGGATGCTGGGGAACGTTCCCGCGCAGGCTCCGTCGGTACCGGCGATACCCATATGTGAAGACTTATTCCTGCTGTTCCCAGAGATCTCCTGTTACAGGTAAGTAACTGTGCTTTCTCTTATTAGTCTTAAATGGGTTTCATTGTAGCTTCATTGCATGTCCCCTAGTTTTTCTACTTTTTGATGGTGTAAACAATCAATCTATATTTACCTGTTCCACTACATTCATTAATTCTCAGCCGTCTCTTTTCCAAGTTGAAGAGCTTTTCCTCATAGGGGTATTCCTTCTACCCCCTTTACCATTTTGATGGCTCTTCTCTGTACCTTTTCTAATTCCATTATATCCCTTTTAAGATATGGCAAGTAGAATTGCACAAAATATTCATGGTGCGGTCGCATCATGGAACAATACAGAGGCATTATAAATATCCTTTGTTAGTGTAGCTGGGTTTAAAAAAGGTTTGGACAAGTTCCTGGAAGAGAGGTCCATAAAACATTATTAAAGAGGACCCAGGAAATCCTCTGCTTGCCCCTGGACAAGCATTGTAGAACCTGTGTGCCTTTTTTGGGAACCTGCCAGGTACTTCTGACCTGGATTGGTCACTGTTAGAAACAGGATACTTGGCTTTATGGATCTTGGTCTGACCCAGTATGTCATATCTTATGTTCTTATGAGTGATGGTCTGAACGTGTGCACTTCTGCATGACTCTGTTGTCGGTGTGTTCAGGAGTGGATTGGGAATGGAGTCTGGTTGGAGTCACGACTTGCTGCATTTTATGCAGGATTTGTATTAATGAATGCCTGTGTCTTTATCAGGCCAAAATAGGTGCCCTCGACCTCTCCACCTAGGCGATCTGATATAAAAATTGCTCTTATAGCACCTATTTTTATGCAGTATGGCCCATGTTTGTTAAAGGCTGCACCAATAGTGCGCAATTGCGGTGTGGTATCGGTGTTGAGGCCTTTAGTAATGATTGTGGGTGTGTGCCATTGTTCCCTATGCATGTTGCAATCACATGGCACTGCACTAACCATCATATGGGCACACTTAACGCCAGCCACTGAGATGGCATTAAGTGCACCCACTCTAACAGCAGTGGTCACATTTACTGCGTGCCCATAAGGACTACTCTAACCAAGACGTGCCATCAGTGCTGCCATTATGCCTCTAAACCATGTGTACTAACCGGTTAGCACTGAGTCACTAGCACAGTGCCCTGAGCTAATTGTCAGCATGGACACTTAACAAGCACTAAACCCTGCACTGCCGGTAGCACACTTTAGTGAACATGTCCCTATATGTGTTGGCAGAGCAGGGGCAGGATAAGCACATACACACAGTCACTTTTGCCTTGGTGCAGGTGTAACATTGTGCGAGCTTTTGGCCAGGCTATTTTAAAATATTCCCCCCCCCCCCCCCGCTTAGGTTTCCTGTTCTAACATGACCCACTCCATGTGGTACCATAGTAAAAGCCCCACATCCAGAGGGTATATTTATAAATAAAGTACAAGTAACAAAAACCATCTCTTAAAAATCATTGCTTCCAGTTTTATCTGAACTCTGCTGGGTATATTACACTCAGGTGATTTATTGCTCTTTAGTTTATCAATTCGTTGTATTACATCTTCCTGATTTATCAACATTTGCTTCAATTCCTCTGGTACATTGCCTTTAAATATCATTTCTGGCATGGGTAGGTTTCCTACATCATCTTCAGTAAAGACTGAAGCAAAAAATTAATTCAGTCTCTCCACTATGGCCTTGTCTTCTTAATGTACCTTTTATACCTCCACCATCTAATGGTCCAACTGACTCCCTCACTGTTTTTTTGCTATAAATATACTTGAAAAAGGTTTTTTATTATGCACTTATGCTTCCATGGCAAGCTTCTTTTCAAATTTTCTCTTTGCCTGCCTTATTAATGCCTTGCATTTAACTTGCCAGTACTTATGCTTTTCCCTGTTTTCATCATTTGGCTCTTTTTTTTCTAGTTTCTGAAAGGAGAAAACACATCTTCCCTTAGAAGTGAGAAGATCACATAAAGCTGTTGATGTAAGCGAACATCACCTCTTTCCGTTTCAGTGATGTACACTTGCATCAAAGCATTTGAGCGTGGCTGCCACATTGATTGATTTTGGTACCAGACGGCTGCAAAGTAACTTCCTATTTTGAGCACAGTGCTTTTATAGGGACGGCCTCCCATAATTGCCTCTGCTATGCATTTCTTTTAGATGACAGAGCAATTTTGCCGTCCTGGAAAAAAACCCAGTGTCATAGCAGAGTGGTTGGGAGTTTCGATGCTGATGAAGAAATCTGTAAACATGGATATTGTTCAAGAGAGCAATCGTTCCACAGCACATGGTGGTAAGATCAATTACAGTTCCGCAGAGTCATTGCTTGGTGACCCAGTAAGTGACATTTGTTATGCTGCATGTACAGATTATTCTCTGTTGAAACATGAACCTTGGCTTTGTGGTATTTTCCTTATTGCAACTTGTTGCAATAGCGAAACATTTCAAATGGTGAACTTTTTGAATGTTAGAGATGTCCAGCAAGCAGGTCTGTTTGAGCCAGCTCTCATCTTCTAGGAGGCAATACCAATCTAATTCATATTCCTCTTCTTTCCCCCTCCTCTCTCCCTTTCTCTAGTGCCTTATAGAACGCACACGCCATTTCTAATAAACTTGCATTCACTTTATCTCTAAAGCTCTTCATCTTCTAACTTTAACAGAGACCTGGCTCCTCCCTGATGACTGCTTCTGTTGCCGCCCTCTGTCACGGCAGCTACCAGTTCTCCCACCTGTCTCGTCCCACTGGCTGTAGTGGTGGTGTTGGGCTTCTTCTCTCTCCTTCTGCCTCAATCCCACTCCTTTCCCTCCTTTAAAGTCCACTTCATCTGCTTTTTTTAATCCTTTACTTCTCTGGATAGCTACTATTTATCGACCCCAGACTAGTCTACCTCTACTTTTCTCTTTTTGATTCTTGGCTTTCCTTCTTTCTGAATTCCTCTTCCCCCTCCCTTATTCTTGGGGACTTTAACATTCATGTTGATAACCCCTCTGACCCTTATACTTTAAAGCTCCTTTACCTTACCTCCTCATTCAACCTCCAGCTTTGCTGTACTGCACCCACTCACCAGCATGGTCACTGTCTTGATCTTTTTTTCTTCTATAATTGATTACTTTGTAATTTCTGTACCTCAGTTCTTCCTTTATTGGACCATCACCTGCTCGGCTTCACTGTTCACCCCTCCCCGCCTCAGTCTCGCCCTGTTTCCTTCAACCTTTTTAGAAATCTTAACGCTATTGACCCATTGGCTCTCTCCACTATTGTCTCAGCTCCTCTTTCCTCCATTATATCATCTAAGTCTGTTCATGAGGCTGTAGTTTCCTATAATTCTGCACTCTCCTCTGCTCTTGCTATTCTTGCTCAGCCCATACCATGCCCTGTAAGGTATATTATATCTCAGCCCTTGATATCTTTAACTACCTGTTATCTTTTTTTCCTGTGCCTGCTCAGCTGAGCACATTTGGCTTAAATCCCGCACCTTTACTGACTTTCTTCACTTCAAATTCATACTTGCCTCTTTAAAGTCAGCCTTAGCACTCACCAAGCAAAACTACTGTCCATCTGACTAACTCTCTCTTGCCCCGACCCTCGCTGTCTCTTTTCAACTCTCAGCTCTCTCCTCAAGGAGCCTCTGCCTCTGACCCATCCTTCCCTTTCTGCCCAAATGTTGGCCGATTACTTCCATGACAAAGTCCACAAGATTACACTCCAATTCCCTATGAGTTCTGAGCCATCCCCTCTTCCTCCTCTTCACTCCTAACTCTTCCCCTCATCCTCTGCTGTCCTCTCTTCCTTCTCTAATATCTCTCATGCAGAAACCTCTCATCTTCCCTTCTCTTTTAAACTCTTACCTTCTCCTCTAATCCTATCCCCATCCATCTCCTTAACTGCATCTCCTCCACTCTCATCCATTCCATCTCTCATATTCTCAACCTATCACTCTTCTCTGCGACTGTCCCAACAGCCTTCAAGCAAGCTGTTGTCATACCTCTCCTCAAGAAACCTTCACTAGACCCTACCTGTCCTTCTAAGTATTGACTCATCTCCCTCCTCCCCTTCATTTCTAAACTTCTTGAAAGTGCACTTCACTGCTGTTGCCTTGACTTTCTCTACTCTCAAGCCCTTCTGGATCCACTGCAATCTGGTTTTCATCCTTTACATTCTACTGAAACAGCTTTTTCCAAAGTTTACAGTGACCTGTTCCTGGCTAAATCCAAGGGTCTTTACTCAGTCCTCAACCTTCTTGACCTTTCTGCTGTTTTCGACACTGTTGATTACCACCTTCTCCTTGACACCTTGTCCTCACTTGGTTTTAAGGGCTCTGTACTATCCTGTTTCTCTTCTTATCTCTCCCATCGCTCTTTCAGTGTTTGCTCTGGAGGATACTGCTATCCCACTCTCAGTTGGTGTACTCCAAGGGTGTGTCCTGAGCCCACTTCTTTTCTCTCTCTATACCCAGTCCCTTGGTGCACTCATCTCCCATGGCTTTCAGTACCACTTCGGCACTGATGACTCTCAGATCTGTCTCTCTACTCCTGATATCTCTCTGGAGTTCTAGGCCCGGATCTCTGCCTGTCTTTCTGATATTGCTGTCTGGATACCTCACCGTTGTTTGAAATCGATCATGACCAAAAATCAAACTACTTATTTTTTCCCTAAACTCACTTCCCCCCCTTTCTTCCTTATCAAGCTCTATGGATAACACTCTTCTACTCCCTGTTTCCTCAGCCTGTAACCTTGAGATTGTCTTTGACTCCTCCCTCTCCTTCTTGGCACACATCCAACTGATAGCTAAAACCTGTCGTTTCTTTCTCTATAACATCAGCAAAATTCACCTCTTCCTTTGTGAACACACTACTAAGACACTTATGCACTCTTCAGTCACCTCCCATTCTGACTATTGTTATCTCCTCCTTGAATCATCTCTCTCCACTTTAAACTCTTCAAAATGCAGATGTGCGACTAATATTCTACCAGCCCCAATATACTCATATAATCCCTCTTCTCAGATCACTTCATTGGCTTCCCTTCTGTTTCTGTATCCAATTCAAATTTCTCCTTCTGACCTATAAATGCATTCATGCTGCTGCTCCTCAATACCTTTTCTCCCTCTCATATCTCTCCCTACAACCCTCCTCATGAACTCCACTCCTCTGGTGGATCGCTTCTCTCTGTCCCCTTTTCTTCTACTGCCAACTCCAGACTCCGATCTTTCAACCTTGCTGCTCCTAATAAACTACCTGAGTCTGTACGTCAGGCTCACCTCTTTGAGGCTGCTTTTGGAACCTATTCTGCTTAGGCTCCTATATGTGTCCTTACCTTCCCTAGTTGTATCCTTGTCCTCACCTGTTGTATTGTCTGTCTTAAGTAGATTGTAAACTCTGTTGAGCAGGGACTGCCTTTTATATGTTTCTGTACACTGCAGTGTACGCCTTGTAGCACTGTATAATTGTTCAATAATAGAGGTAGTAGCAGAATAAATGGCTTGTTGGAATTGTACATAACTGAGAACACAAATTTTAAATAGCTCCTTGTTTCTAGTGCTTCCAGTATCCACTCGTTAAGCAGTCCCTACTGCCATATCTGTCAAGCATGGCTACAGTCACACTATACTGCAAATGTAGAAAATAGTTCATAAACAGTATGCATCTGCTGTGGAGTGTCCATTTTTATATCTTTGTTAGTGATATAGCGGAAGGGCTGTCGGGTAAGGTTTGCCTGTTTGCGGATGATACCAAAATCTGCAATAGAGTAGACACCCAGGAAGGTGTAGATAACATGAGGAGGGACCTAACTAAGCTTGAAGAATGGTCGAGAATCTGGCAGCTGGGATTTAATGTTAAAAAATGTAAGGTCATGCATTTGAATCCAACATAAGAAGCAACAAGCCACATCAAAAGAAACAACACAGTCAGGAAACGTGATAGAAAAGACCAAGGAAGATAATTGTACCATAACCTTTATTTGATTTGCCAATACAGCCCGACACAGGCTGTGTTTTGTTTAGACTTCCTCAGGGGTGAAATGGCAAACTGGGGTTATAAAGACAAAAAAATAAAGAAGCCATCATACAAAATAATAAATACATACAATAAAACCATATCAAAAATTAAAATATATCAAAACCATTAAAACACATTAAAAAACAAATTAAAAAAGCAAATTAAAAAACAAATGTTGGAACGCTATAACATATAGAAACATAGAAACATGATGACAGAAAAAGACCACATGGCCTATCTAGTCTGTCCTTCCATATCAACAACTACAACAGTCCACTTTTTACCTTTAGAGATCCTCTGTGTTGGTCCCATGCTTTTTTGAATTCAGTTACTGTCCTCATCTCTACCACCTCCCCTGGGAGACTATTCCATGGATCCACTACTTTTTCCGTAAAGAAATATTTCCGCATATCACTCCTGAATCTATCTCCCTTCACCCTCATCCCATGTCCCCTTGTAGCAGAACTTGCTTTCAATTGAAAGAGGCTCTCTCCCTGAACATTTATGTCATGGAGGTATTTAAACATCTTAATCATATCACCTCTATCCCGCCTTTCCTCTAAGGTGTACATATTAAGATCCTTAAGTCTGTCCTCATATGCTTTATATTGAAGCCCACTAATCAATTTAGTAGCCACCCTCTGCACCGACTCCATCCTGTTCACATCCT
This sequence comes from Ichthyophis bannanicus, assembly GCA_033557465.1. NCBI lineage: Eukaryota > Metazoa > Chordata > Amphibia > Gymnophiona > Ichthyophiidae > Ichthyophis > Ichthyophis bannanicus. The sequence goes on from CM066031.1 coordinate 841,192,831, forward strand.
TTTGAAGGTGCGGTCTCCAGAATTGCACACTATACTCCAAATGAGGTCGCACCAAAGACTTATACAGAGGCATTATCACCTCCTTTTTTCTGCTAGCCATTCCTCTCCGTATGCACCCAAGCATCCTTCTAGCTTTTGCCGTCGCCTTTTCTACCTGTTTAGCTACTTTAAGATCATCAGACACAACCACGCCTAGGTCCCGCTCTTTAGTGGACAAAAGTACTTCACCTCCTATACTGTATTGCTCCCTTGGATTGCTGCAGCCCAAATGCATGACCTTACATTTTTTAACATTAAATCCCAGCTGCCAAATTCTAGACCATTCTTCAAGCTTAGCTAGATCCCTCCTCATGTTATCTACACCTTCCTTGGTGTCTACTCTATTGCAGATTTTGGTATCATCTGCAAAGAGGCAAACCTTACCCGACAGCCCTTCCGCTATATCACTAACAAAGATGTTAAAAAGAATCAGACCAAGGACAGATTCCTGGGGCACACCACTGGTAACATCCTTCTCCTCAGAGTGAGCTCCATTTACCTGTACTCTTTGTCGCCTCCCACCCAACCAATTTCTAACCCAAGCAGTAACTATAGGGTCCATCCCTAGGGTGCTCAGTTTGTTTATAAGTAGCCTGTGAGGAACAGTGTCAAAGGCTTTACTGAAATCTAAATACACCACATCTAGGGCTCTCCCTCGGTTCAACTCCCTGGTCACCCAGTCAAAGAAATCAATCAGATTTGTCTGACAAGACCTGCCTCTGGTGAATCCATGCTGCCTCGGATCCTGTAATCCGCTGGAATCCAGAAACCTCACTATTTTCTCTTTCAGCAGCGTTTCCAATAATTTACTCACCATCGAAGTTAAACTAACCGGCCTGTAGTTTTCAACCACATCCTTACTTCCGCTTTTGTGTAAAGGCACCACATGAGCCTCTCTCCAGTCCTTTGGCACCACTTCCGACTCCAACGAGGCATTGAAAAGGTCAGTCAGTGGAGTTGCTAGAACGTCCCCAAGTTCCCTCAGTATTCTAGGGTGTATCCCATCCAGTCCCATCGCTTTGTCTACTTTAAGTTGAGCTAGTTTCTGACGAACACAGTCTTCTGAAAATTGTTCAAGATGTCCCTCGCTTCTGTTCCTATTTGTGGGTGTTTTCTGAGGTCCTGCTCCTGGTTCTTCATCTGTGAACACAGAACAAAAATATTTGTTAAGCAATTCTGCTTTATCCTTATCAGCTTCTACATATTCCCCCCCTGCACCCTTGAGTCTGACAATACCACTTTTGCCCTTCCTCTTCTCACTAATATATCTGAAAAATGTCTTATCCCCCCATTTTATTGCATTGGCTATTTCCTCCTCCTTTTGAATCTTTGCCTTCTTGACTACTTTGCTAGCTTCTCTAAGTTTTTCCAAATACAGATGCCTGTCTTCCTCTCTCTGTGATCTCTTCTATTTCATGAAGGCCTCCCTCTTTTTCTTCACTTTTTCAGCTACTTCCTTCGAAAACCATAGCGGTCTCCTTTTCCTTTTGCCTTTATTTACCATTTTAACAAAAAGGTTGGTTGCCCTTAAAATACCCCCTTTCAGTTTTGCCCACTGCTTTTCTACATCCCCCAGCTGTTCCCATCCCACTAACTACTCCCTGAGGTATTGGCCCATCTTCGCAAAGTTAGTCTTCCTAAAGTCAAGATCCTCACCTTGGAATGGATTCTAACAGCCCTAGTCCTAATACTGAACCACACCATCTGGTGATCACTGGATGCAAAATGATCTCCCACTACAACATCAGAAACACTTTCACCATTGGTAAGCACCAAGTCCAGTATGGCCCCTTCACGTGTGGGGTCTGTTACCAATTGCCTGAATAGTTCTCCCTGTAGAGAATCCAGGATCTCCGTACTTCTAGATGATACTGCAGCAGGAATGTGCCAATCAACATCTGGCATATTGAAATCTCCTATCAGTAGCACTTCCCCTTTCCTAGCAATGCTGTGTATGTCTTCAATTAACTCTGTCCACCTCTTCCTCTTGTGAGGGAGGTCTGTATATCACACCAATGCAAATAGATTTCTCTTTCCCTCTTTCTAGTTTAACCCACAATGCCTCCTCTCTCCCTTTTAAGCTCTGTAATTCCAAAGCTTTAATAGTAGTTTTTACATATTGTGCCTCTCCTCCTCCCCTTCTTCCTACCCTGTTCTTTCTGAATAAAGTATAGCCAGGTATAGTTACATCCCAGTCATGGTTTTCTGTGAAACATGTTTCTGTAACTGCCACTAAATCCAAGTCAGCCACTCCCACCAAAGCTTCAACATCAGGGATCTTATTTCCCATGCTACGGGCATTTATACACACTGCTTTCCATATGTTACCCCTGTTACCCATTTCCATAAAGGTATTTAATGTATCACCTACCTGGGGGCTTTCACTTACCTGGGGGCTTTCTTCACCTATCCCCAACGAATCTAGTTTAAAGTCCTCTTCAGTAGATTAGCCAGTCTACTACCGAAGATGCGTTGACCTTTCTTGGACAGATGGATGCCATCTCTGCTCTGCAACCCTTGGAACATATGATAATCATTATTATATCATTAAGAATGTTTAAATAATAAAATACATAAAAAGTTAGGCATAAAAATCATAAATAACAATGTAACTTGATAAACGATAAACAATAAATGATAATAGTGATGATAATAAACATTATAACACTCATGACATAAATAATATTGTTATTATACACATTAAAATACAAACCACCTCATGAGAGTTATTAATGATGACAAGAATGTGACAAAAACATTTAAATAAATGAACAATAGACCATGTAAGATAAAATTACTTCAAACCGCAGGATAAAACACTTGCACTGAAATACAGTTAAAACAAAGAGAAGAGAAGAGGGAGTGAGTCATAACCAAGGGTCCCACTATTATCAAAAAACGAATTAACCAACTGCATCATATATATAAAAAAAACGGAGATTTAAATGTTAGGGTACTGTTCAAAAGAATGCAGTATAACTTAAACTCAAGATTAAAAACGAAGCACATGGTTTAAAACCGCAAAAATCAAAGTAGGAACTCTAAAAGAATTTAAGCACTAAAAAAAGGGAGATTTTTCAAAAACGATATAAATGATTCATTTAACCAACTCTATCATCATATAGGTAGACCCTACATGATTGTATAACAAACTGAAACACCATATTAAACATCCATCCCGGCAGCCACCGGAACAGCAAGGGCCGCATCAGCCGCTGCCTCTGCCCAATCGGGGCAGCCAGAGCCTTTCAAAAGGCAGCGCCGGCCCCAACGAGGCCCTCTTCCATCCCGGCAGCCACCGGAACAGCAAGGGCCGCATCAGCCGCTGCCTCTGCCTAATCGGGGCAGCCAGAGCCTTTCAAAAGGCAGCGCCGGCCCCAACGAGGCCCTCTTCCATCCCGGCAGCCACCGGAACAGCAAGGGCCGCATCAGCCGCTGCCTCTGCCCAATCGGGGCAGCCAGAGCCTTTCAAAAGGCAGCGCCGGCTGGCGCGCCCGCGCCTGAGGGCCTCGCCAGAGGGCCCTTTGGCGTGGCCCTTAGGCGTGGACCGTCTATACCGAGGTAAACCCTACCTAACACACCTGACAATCAGCTCCACCACCTGACCACCCCAACCGGAACTAAATCTTGTAACTGAAAGCAGCAACGGACTCTAGTTCAGAATATCATATCTGTAAGTTAACCTGCTCTGTATAACTGATTGCTATAAATTACTCTTCCTGTAGACACCACATTGTACCTTTATCTTCATTGCAAAGTATCTCGTAGCTAGGATCATTGTGCAGAGGTTCATATTAACTACCTTATGTAATTTGGATTTCTCAAAATACCTGTACTACCTGCACCGCACTACTATTACTATACAAATTACTTACAGTTTATCCACCATCTCAGGATAACATGGCCTCCATTACTTTCCCCCTCTTGCTCCTTTCCATCCTCTCTAGCATATTATACACTTCCTTTGCCCTAACATCTGATACCAACCCTATCCCTATACACCAAACCAGGAATAGGAAACCCTACCAAAATCAACAGCAATACCCACATAGTACATACTACAATAGACACAACTACCTTCTTTATGTACCTCTTGAGACAACAAACAATAAGAGATCTAACCTAAGAACTACCCCACAGAATCTCAAGTGCGCTCTCATTAACGCACGATCAGCCCGCAACAAATGGCCTGCCATCACTGACCTTATATCAAACCTTACGCTAGATATCCTTCTTGTCACAGAAACATGGTTTTCTAATACTGATAACGTCCTAATGAACCAACTTACCCCACCTGACTACTCCATCTATACCTGTAACAGGGAAAACAGAAAAGGAGGAGGAGTCTGCATAATAGCAAGAACTGATCTGAAATACCACGTCATTTCTACTAATGCCACAAATCATACAAATACTCTATCTATCTCCAATAATATCAACACCATAAACCTCATCTACAGAGCCCCAAATGCTCCAGCTGACGACCTCTCAACCATAATTGATCTTGCTATCAACCCGCTAGATATAAACAAACCTAACTGGATCCTCGGTGACTTTAATCTTGCTTCCACACTTCCTACAGTATCCAACTCCTTCCTTGATGCCATGATCAACTTACAATATGATCAAATTGTGAAAATTCCCACTCATAAGCAAGGAAATCTCCTTGATCTCATCTTCACCCCATCATCATCCTTTGATCTGCTAAATCAACCCGAGCCTCTATCAACCCCCATCCCCTGGTCCGATCATAACCTTATTACATTCTTCATACCATCCATTAAAGCTCCAAACAAACCATCAGATGTTTACCCACCTTCAAAACCAACACGATTCAAACCATTCAACATAGACACAATCACCTCCCAAACCATCCCAAAACTCTCTATAATACCAGACAACATTGATGATATTGTATCAAACTGGAACAGCGCCCTTGGACTATCAGCTCAACCTACCACCACAGACGATAAATCCTTTATCAACTCCTCTATTACCAAGAAAAAGAATGCACCATGGTTCTCCTCCGAGTTACGAACCTCCCTACAACATCTAAGGAGACTAGAGAAGAAATGGAGACACTCCCTAACTCCGCACGACCAATCCATTTACTTAGCCTACTTGAAATCCCATCGTCAGCTAATCTGGGAGAAGAGAAAAGAACACCATGCAAGGCTCCTTAACCGTTCCCTTAACAAACCAAGAGATCTCTTCCAACTAGTAAAATCCCTAACCAATGAGCCTTCCTCACCTCAACAGGAACATATACACCCACAACTATATGCTGACTACATCCAATCCAAGGCGATCAAGATCACAACTTCAACCACGAGTGCAACCACACAACCTTCCAACGTCCAATTCATACTCAATAATTTCTCATCCCCAACTCCAAAGTTTATCGAAGAAATCATAACATCCATCAACGCCACCACCGCCCCGAATGATCCATGTCCAGCACACTGGATCAAAACACGAAGAACAGAACTTAGCCCATACATATCAGCCTTAGCTGACCAGTCCCTTAGTTCCGGGATATTTCCAACAGCCCTCAAGCAGACCTCCATCCGTCCCCTACTGAAAAATAACAAACTGGATCCTAAAAAGGAAGACTCCTACCGCCCAATTTCAAGTATTCCTTTATTAGCCAAGATCCTAGAAAAAGTCATACTGAGACAAATCCAACAGCACATTGATTCCGAAGCTCCACCAGATCCAAACCAGCATGGCTTCAGAGAAGACCACGGAGTAGAAACCCTCCTAACCTCCCTATTGAACACACTCATTAATACAACGGACAACATCAGAAATGGGGTTGCAATGATCTTCCTAGACATAGCAGCAGCTTTTGACTCTGTTGACCATGACCAACTGCTTGCTCGTCTCCACGAAAAAGGGATTCAAGGAATGGCATGGAACTGGTGCAGATCTTACCTAGAAGATCGCTGGCAACAGGTACGGATTGGTACTACTACATCTCAGCCTTTTCACCAGAAACAAGGAGTACCGCAGGGTTCCTCTCTCTCAGCCCTGCTATTTAACATCTATATGCAGCCCATCTGCAACATCACCCGCTCATTCGGAACATCATGTCTCATCTACGCGGATGATGTGCTCTTATTCACCCCAATCAACGTGTTAAAACCTGACTACACTACATTAATCACCTGCTTCAACTCAATCTCAGACTGGCTGCTCTCACAGAATCTCAGAATCAATTTCAAAAAAACTGAAGTCCTGATCGTCACAAGGAACAAAGACTTCTCTCCTCCACCAACTCTAAGAACAAGAGATGCCGATCTACCTCTCAAAACCTCAATACGTTACCTGGGCGTTATACTCGACCAGCGGCTTGAATTCAAAGAACATATAAAAAATACTGTAAAAGCCATCTACTATAAAATTAGGACACTCCGTCACCTCAGACCTATGCTCGAACCAAACGACTTCCGCACAACCTTCCAGGCACTAGTCACTCCTCACTTTGATTATGCAAATATCGTACTACACGGCCTACCCAAGAGCACGCTGAATCCACTTCAATTGGCCATGAATACAGCGGCCAGGGTTCTTCATGGAGCCTCAAGGAGCCACCATATTACCCCCATCCTATTCGATCTTCACTGGCTCCCGCTATCATGCAGGATTTTATACAAAGCCCTCATTTTGACCTTCAAAGCATTCCATCAAATCTCATCATCCTCGCTATCTGACCTCCTCCATCACACACAGAACACCAGATCTAGACGATCTGTAACAGAGAACATGCTAGCAGTCCCAAAAGACCTTACAAAGCTCACTCAAACAACTACAACAAGAGCATTCTCATCCTTCGCACCCAGATGCTGGAACGCACTACCACCTAGTATCAGATCACAAAAGGACCTGTCCCAATTCAGGAAATCTCTAAAAACACACCTCTTCCTACAACACTTCTCACAATTCACTGGCTCCCCACCCCCTCCCACTACACAAACCATCGATCACGGCTAGTCAAATAAGCCCCTGAAACTTCATTACCCGTTCTAGATTAATTCCCCATAGACCCCCATCTTCAGAATTCAAACATTTGTGAATATATTGTAAATAGTTGAGAATATCTGTTATTCTTAATCCCTGTTATCCATGTTCATTTCCTGTTACTTGTAAACTTGACATATGTTTAATGCTTAAGTACAAAGTTGTTAAAATGTAAACCGCGCTGATGACAAAAGTGCGGTATATAAAAGCTGTTAATAAATTAAAAAAATAAATAAATAGTGTAACACATTAAAAACCTAAAGGACGAAAAATCTCTAATTCCAAAGTTGCTCAGACATACATAACAAAGCATGCGGACCACATATAAAATGGGATAAATCTAAAGAATTACAGAATAGAAAGTTCCAAAGGAATTATACCCAAAAAATTACCGGTATAACGATGGTTAAAGACTTAGACGCTGTAGAGGCTTGCCGAGGATTCACAATCCAAGCTGTAAAGGACGTGCCTCAAATACTGAAAATTGAAGACCTCCAGCAAAACTGTTTTTTTAAGGGTTTTTAATGTATTAACTGTATTTCAGTGCAAGTGTTTTATCCTGCGGTTTGAGGTAATTTTATCTTACATGGTCTATTGTTCATTTGCTTAAATGTTTTTGTCACATTCTTGTCATCATTAATAACTCTCATGAGGTGGTTTGTATTTTAATGTGTGTAATAATATTATTTATGTCATGAGTGTTATGTTTATTTATTATCATCGCTATTATAATTTATTGTTTATCGTTTGAGTAATTTACATTGTTATTTATGATTTTTATGCCTAACCTTTTATGTATTTTATTATTTAAACATTCTTAATGATATAATGATGATTATCATATTTTATAGCGTTCCAACATTTGTTTTTTAATTTGTTTTTTAATGTGTTTTAATGGTTTTGATATATTTTAATTTTTGATTTGGTTTTATTGTATGTATTTATTATTTTGTATGATGGCTTTTTTTTGTCTTTATAACCCCAGTTTGCTATTTCACCCCTGAGGAAGTCTAAACGAAACACGGCCTGTGTCGGGCTGCATTGGCAAATCAAATAAAGGTTACGGTACAATTATCTTCCTTGGTCTTTTCTACCACGTTTCCTGACTGTGTTAGGTCATGCATTTGGGCTGCAGCAATCCAAAGGAACAATATAGTATAGGGGGTGAAGTACTTTTGTCCACTAAAGAAGAGCGGGACCTGGGCGTGGTTGTGTCTGATGATCTTGAAGTAGCTAAACAGAAAAGACAACGGCAAAAGCTAGAAGGATGCTTGGTTGCATACGGAGAGGAATGGCTAGCAGAAAAAAGGAGGTGATAGTGCCTCTGTATAAGTCTTTGGTGCGACCTCATTTGGAGTATAGTGTGCAATTCTGGAGACCGCACCTTCAAAAGGATGTGAACAGGATGGAGTCTGTGCAGAGGGTGGCTACTAAATTGATTAGTGGGCTTCATTATAAAGCATATGAGGACAGACTTAAGGATCTTAATATGTACACCTTAGAGGAAAGGCGGGATAGAGGTGATATGATTAAGATGTTTAAATACCTCCATGGCATAAATGTTCAGGGAGAGAGCCTCTTTCAATTGAAATCAAGTTCTGCTACGAGGGGACATGGGATGAGGGTGAAGGGGGATAGATTCAGGAGTGATGTGCGGAAATATTTCTTTATGGAAAGAGTGGTGGATCCGTGGAATAGTCTCCCATTGGAGGTGGTAGAGATGAGGACAGTAATTGAATTCAAAAAAGCATGGGGACAAACACAGAGGATCTCTAAAGGAAAAAAAGGGACTGTTGTAGTTGTTGATATGGAAGGACAGATTAGATAGGCCATGTGGTCTTTTTCTGTCGTCATATTTCTATGTTTCTATATATTTTTTTATTTTTGTCTCCAGCAGTTACTTTCTCCCATGGGCTTCCATCTTAGTCTGAACCAGTCTCTGTTGGGCTATGATGCTATTTATTTATTTTTTTATTTAACATTTCTTATATACCGCTTTTCAATTTATCAAAGCGGTTTACATTGAAACAGAACATTTCTTACAAGGAACGGTATAAGAACTATTTACATTTAACTGTTTATAATGCTATAACTGTTTACAATATAAAGATACTAAGCTAGACGACATCTTGTTATGGGGCAGTTGTGTAGGGATTTCTATCCGGTGGTTGTGTGCTTCATATGCTGTTGTAGTGTTTGTTGAAAAGATAGGCGTTTAGATATTTTCTGAAGTCGGCGATGTTTGTAATATCTCTTAGGTGGTGTGGGAGTGAGTTCCATAGTGGAGTTGTATAGTATTCGAATGTTCTATGAAGCAGTCTTTGTGAAGAGTTGGATAGTGTTGAGAGGGTGTTTTGGTGGAACTTCCTCCTTGAATGTGTGTTTGGTACTCTTTTGATGATTTCATTTAAACATTGAGCGGACTGGTTATTTAATATCTTGTATGTCATCATTATGGCTTTATATTCTATTCTGGATCTGATGGGTAGCCAGTGGAGGTCTTTTAAGGTGGGGGTGATGTGCTCATGTTTCTTTGATCCAGTAATTAATTTAGCAGCAGTATTTTGTGCCAGTTGCAGGGTGTGGGTTGTGCTCTTAGGTAGGCCATGGAGTATCTCATTGCTGTGGTCTAGCTGTGGGGTGATTATTGCCTGGCAGATAGTTCTGAAGTGGTTCGGTTCTAATGTGGGTCGTAGGTTCTGTAGGATCTTAATTTTGTAGTAGACTTTGGAAGTGATTTTGTTGATATGGGCTTGGAAGTTGAGCCTCTGGTCTAGGTGTATTCCCAGATATTTTACCTCATTCTTAATTGGGATTGGACAATTTCCAATTAGTATGTTGTTTGGTGGGTTGAATGAAGTGTTTCTTGTGATTACGAGGGCTTCAGATTTCTTATAGTTGATTTGTTAAATTGCTTTGTGCTAGCCATTTGGTTGCTTCTATCATGCATGTGGAGATGGATGAGAAGTCTGGGTTCGTGGTGTCGATAGAGTATATCATAGCGTCGTCTGCGTATAGATGGTAGTGTATGTTGTGTTTTTGTATGATCTTGCAGACTGGTTGAATGTATATGTTGAAGAGTAAGGCAGATAAGGCTGAGCCTTGAGGTAGGTCTTGATGTAGAGTAAATGGTCTTGATTTGCTATTCTTTATCTTCACTTCTGTTGTTCTGTCAGTTAAATAGGAGCGAAACCAGGTCAGTGGGGTGTCACTTATTCCAGTCTCTGCCAGTCTGTCCAGGAGTGAGGAGTGTAATATTGAGTCAAATGCAGCAGAAATATCAATGAAAATAAGTAAGAAGCCATGTTTTATATTTTCAATCCCTTTAAGGACTGTGTTCATCAGTGATGTGAATAGCCTTCATTCACAACTGTCTGCAGTTTCTTCCCATTTTTACATCTATTCTTCCCCCCTAACACCCTTGTCTTGCCCAGCAATGCTCTCTGCCAGGGGTTACAGACCATGGCAGCTACCTGAACTTGGTGCATGTGCAGATTGGAGAATGGCCAGTGTAATGCCAATTTTTCTAAAGGGTTCCAGGGGTGATTTGGAAAACTAGAAACTGATGAGCTTGATGTCAGTACCTGGCAAAATGGTAGAAACCATTATGAAGAATAAAATTACCAAACAGGTAGTCAGTCAGTTAGCCAGTCATGGTTTATTGGGAGAAAGCCAATATGGATTTAGCCTAGAAAGGTCTTGTCTTATTAAACTGTTATATTTTTTTTGAAGGTGTGAATAAACAGGCAGACAAAAGTGAACTGGCTAATATAGGGTATGTGGATTTTTAGAAAGCCTTTGAAAAGTTCCCTCATGAGATTCTTGGCCAAATGAAAAAATCATGGGATAGGAAACATTGTACTCTTGTGTATCAGGAACTGGTTAAAAGATAGAAAGCAGAGAATATGGCTAAATGGCCAATTTTCCCAGTGGAGAAAGGTAAATAGTTACCTCAGGGATTTGTTCTGGGCCTGATGCTTTTAAACATATTCATAAATGACCTGGAAATGGGAATAACAAGTGAGGTAATCATATTTGCAGATGACACAAAATTATTCAAAGTTATTCAAGCAAAAGAGGATTGTGAAAATTGCAATCAGACCTTCATAAATTGGAAGACTGGACGTCCAAATGGCAGATGAAATTTAATGTGAACAAGTGCAAAGTTATGCACTTAGGGAAGAACAAACCAAACTACGGTTACATAATGAAAGGCTCCACATTAGGAACCACCACCCAGGAAAAGGCTGGGAAGTCCTTAGTCTGTGCTCCCCCTATGGTTAAGATGAGTTGTTGTTCAACAAAGTCCTTGTTTTAGTCTTCCTGGGTTATTGCAACATAATTCCCCTCCTAAGGGTTTACCGAGGAAATCTCCCCCTCTATCTGGGAGTTCACTCAGTTCATGCAGATCAGATACAAATGTACGCTATCCCAAAGTCTCACATTCTGTCTTCATGGTCTCTTTCCCTTTCCAAATGCTCAGGGATTTGTCTCAACAGCTGCTCAGATGGGCCAGACCAGGCTTTGACCTCCCCCTCCCCCCCTTCCCTGCCACCACCTAGGTTATCATTCCTGCTAGACTGCAACCTCCCACTGGTAGGTTTGTAAGGGCTTTCTCCGATTGAAAGGGGGAGTGGGCAACCCTTAAACCCAGGTTGTGAGTCTGCAGTTGTTAAAATACCTGGTCCTGCTCTGAATGGGGTTGTAATGGTGTCCCTGTGACGGGATGTACACCCTGTCATATACCTCCCATTCGAAGAGATCCCTCTTGGGGATCTAACAGTCTGAGCCCCATTGTCTCCTCCCTCCTGGGATAGGAAGTTAGTGTTTTATGTGGTGTTTCCCTGCCCTGTGCTCGACCTCGATCATAAGCTTGCAGGGACAGGTTCCACCTCATAAGCCACATGTTGGTGTCCTTCATCTGGCCTAGCCATCATAAAAGGGGATTGTCGGTTACCATTTTGAAGTGTTGATAGCCCTTTCAACTGCCAGACACACTCAGAGTTGTGGAGTATCACTGTTCTGTGTCAGACAGCTTTCAGTCAAGGAAAAAAATAGGATGTTCCTCCCCCCCCCCTATTACCTGGCTTAACACGGCCCCTACTCCTACTCCTGAAGCATCTGTCTGCAAAACAAATTTTTGTTGGAAGTCTGCATTCTTTAGAATGGGTTCTCTGCATAGGGCCTCTTTTGAGATTGTTAAATACACAATTTGCCACTGTATCTCAGATTAATCTATTGGGTCAAGAATTCTTTTAGTAAAGCTGGGAGGTCAGCACATAATTCTGCAAAATGGGGTACAAATTTGTGGTGATAACCTGCAAAATAACCTAGCAGGCCTAAAAAGCTCATAACTTTCTTAGTTTGAGGGGATTTTACCTCTTGCTGCAATTTTGGAGAGCATTGGCCTAGCCCAACATCCCTCTACACAATGGCCTAGATACTGGACCTTTTGTCCCAGAGCACACTTTTTTGGATTGGCCGTAAGTTTTGCCTGTCAAAGGGACTGACAGACTGCAGTTACTTGTCTTAGATGGACATTCGAAGTATTGGAAAAGATGACCACATCAGCCAGATATGTTAAGTGTGACCTCAATACTTGATTCATAATTCTTTGAAATGTTGCAGGGGCCCCATGGATACCAAAGAGAAGCAGCTTAAAATGCTACAGGCCCTGATGCATAACAAAGGCTGTCTTTTTTTTCCTTTGATTTTTCTTCTAATGAGTTTTGCCAGTAACCCTTGGTTAAATTTAAGGTGGACAGGAACTGGGCTCCCCCCCAGCTGCTCTATCAACTCATCCATGATAGGCATGGGGTATGCCTCCAATTTGGAAATGGCATGGACTCCCCTAAAATCCACACAAAACCACTTGGACCCAGCAGGTTTCGGGACAAGTACTATGGGGGCTGGCCCACCCGCTATTGGACTCCTTGATTATCCCCAATCGCAGCATTTCTGCTATTTCCCGTTCCACTTCTTTTTTTTCTTCTCCTGACAGGGATTTTGTCTAACCATCTTTCCAGGGATGGTTTCTATCCAGTGGATGCCCACATGAGTGCGACCCGGAAAGGGGGAGAACACGTCTTGAAATTAGTGTATCACTTGATTTAGCTGCAGCTTCTGTTGGGGGGACAGAGACTTGTCTATTTTTAATGGGTTGGCCATCTCTTTGTTCCCAGATCAGACCCAAGTCCACTCCCTCCTCCTCAGCTACCTCACTAATCAACCCCTCTCAGCTTACCCAGGGCTTTAGCATATTTACATGGAACACTTGGTGCTTTCCATGGCCTTGGTCAATCTCATATGTTACAGGCAGTCTCCTCACTACAAACGGGCCTCTCCACTTGGCCAATAACTTATTGGCAGAGGTACATATCAGTACCAATACTTGGCCCGGGGGCTGGAACTCCCTAGCTCCTGATCATAGTTTAGTTTCTGGCACGTCTGGGCTACTTCTAGATTTTCTCTAGCAGTTTCCCCTATCCCCGCTAATTTCTTCCTTAACTCTTACACATACTCAGGCATGGAAGTGACCTCTTTCCTCACCCACCCAAGCTTCCTTTATCACTTTCAATAAACCCCAGGATTGGCAGCCAAACATTAATTCTAATAGGGAAACCCCCAAGAAAGCTTGGGGTACTTCCCTGTAAGCAAACAAAACAAATAAATGTACTCAATATTATTGGTACCCTTGCAGTTCAACACCTTAATGTCCAAGATCACCTAAAAAAAAAAAGTGGCCAATGAAATGGCTTTGGACTATATATGCACACATTTGACACACAAAAATCAAATACAAGATGACCAATTAAAAAAGGAAATAGTACAGAACTGCTCATTAGTAAAACGGGGGGATCCAAGATGGCGATTGCTCAGGTGTGCTGATCGACACGGTGTTTTTATGGGGAAGAAGCGAAAGGCTAGAGGGGAAAAACAGCCTGCAGCCCCTCTTGCCTCGATGCCATTACCTTCTGCGGTGGTGGGTCCACTTGATTTCTCTGGTGCCGCGACAGTGGTCTGAAGGGGAGAAAAGCCCGGCTGTGCAGAGTGTGGAGAAGGTGTCCTCGTTGGCTGCTTCGGGTGTTGATCTATCGTCCCCCTGCTCTATTCGAGCCTTGAAGGTGCCCCAACAGAACAGCGGTGTCTTGGGAAGCCAGCTGGAGTGCGTTGAGTCGTCGTCGTACTCTGCCAGAAGACAGAGCGGGGGCGCGGAGTGCAGCCTAAGCTTTGGAGCTTTCTGTGGTATTTGGGAGCGTGCTTCAATACCAATATGGAAAAGGTTTTCCTGCCAGCACAGCGGGCTCGGGCTGCGGCGACTAGTGCGCCAGTTTTTGTGAAGGGCCCAGCCATCGGCCTGGCATTATCTGCAGATCCTGGGGACCATGGCAGCTACAATCGAACTGGTCCCATGGGCGAGAGCGCATATGCGGCCTCTGCAGAGAATTCTCCTATGTCTGTGGTCCTACCAGAGTCAACTCTTATCCACTCGACCTCTGTGCCCAGGGCAGGCAAGGAAGGCGCTGAAGTGGTGGCTACGTCCAGGGACTCTGGAAGGGGGTATGCCCTTCAAGTCACCAGCATGGGTCCCACTGATGACAGATGCCAGCCTAACCGGTTGGGGGGGGGGCCTCTTGCGAGGGACGCTTTGCGCAGGGGTAGTGGGACCTGCAGGAGGCCCGCTGGTCCATCAACAGACTGGAAATGAAGGCAGTCCTCCTGGTGCTCCGGAGTTTCGGACTATGGCTGCAGGAGAAGACGGTCCAGATACACTTGGACAGTGCGACCACAGTAGCCTACATTAACCGCCAGGGCAGCATGGGCAGCTTAGCCCTAGAGGAAGAGGCCAAAGTGCTGTTCGAGTGGGCAGAAAGTCACCTCCAGGCCTTGTTGGCGGCACACATCACAGGAGTCGTCAACTTGATGACAGACCATCTGAGCCAGGTGCACTTGGACCCAGGCGAGTGGTCTCTCAACCAGGAGGTATTGCTCGCCATTGGGGCACTCCGGTTATGGATCTGATGGCAACCTTTCAGTCGGCCAAGGTGAACCGGTTCTTCAGCAGATGAAGGGAAAGAATGTCGGAGAGGCTAAACGCCCTCGTGCAAAGGTGGCCCACGGAAGTGCTCATCTGTGTTTTTCCACCTTGGGCTCTCATAGGCAGTGTGATACAAAGGATAGAGGCACACTGGGGTTCATCATCTTAACCACCCTGGAATGGCAGAGGCAGCCGTGGTATGCTGATCTTGTACAGGCGCTGGCGGACCAGCCGTGGCGCCAGCCGATCCGGGAGGATCTATTGATGGAGAGGTCAGTCAGCATGCCTCAGGTGGATCAATTCTCACTTACAGCATGGCTCTTGAAAGGGTGAGGCTGAAGAGGAAAGGATACTCTGGGCCAGTGATAGTGACCTTGTTGAAGGCCCGGAAGAGGTTGACTTCTTTGGCGTACATCAGGGTATAGCGTATATTTGAGTTGTGGTGCGAGAATAGGCAGGCTATCTCATCCTCTGCATCCGTCCCAGACATTTTAGCCTTTTTGCAGTCTGGGTTTGATAAAGGTCTGGCGACTTATTCCCTAAGGATACAACTGGAGGTGATTGCTTGTTACCGGGGAAAGGTGCAAGGAGTGGCGTTGGGTTCTCACCCAGACGTGCTGAGATTTCTGAGGGCGGTGGGCATCTCTGTCCAGTGGTACCCCCTGGGACCTCAATCTAGTGTTGTTGGAGAAGACCACAGATCCATTTGAGCCATTGAGTCTGTGCTCATTGAAGGATTTGACTTTGAAAACTGTTTTCTTTGTAGCATTTTGTTCAGCGTGCAGGATTTTGGAGCTCCAGGCCCTTTCCTGCCAGGAGCAGTTTCTGGTGTTTTCCAGAGAAAAGGTGGTCCTTCGGCCTATACCCTCCTTCTTGCCTAAGTTGATTTTGGCCTTCCATTTGAACCAATTGGTCTCCTTACCAGTTCTTTCGGCTTTGGATATGGACCCATTGAACTCTCAGTTGCGACTATTGAATGTTAAATGGGTACTGAGGCTATTTGAAGCATACAGCATCCTTTTGGAGATTGGAGCACTTGTTCGTTCTGTTCGGGAGGCCACGGAAGGGAGAGGCAGCTTCCAAGGCTTCTATTTCTAGATGGATCAGAGAGGTTATTGCCTCGGCCTACATAGTGTGAAGGGTAGAGTGGTGCCGGTAGACTTTGGGCACATTCCACAAGGGCCCAAGTATAGTCTGGTGCTGCCAGCAGAAATCTGTAAGGCAGTAACTGGTCTTCTCTTCATACCTTTGCTAAGCATTATCGCCTGGATGTCCAGGCTTCGGGAGATGCTCGGTTTGGAGCGGCAATGCTCCAGGCCAGTATGGCAGGTCCCTCCCATTAGGTTTACTGCTCTGTTACATCCCAGAGGTGCGGGACTGGACTGGAGGGATGGTAAGGAAAGAGAAATTAAACTTACCTTGATAGTCTCCAAGAAGGTGGAGGGGCGGCGCTTCCTTCTAGGACTTTTTCTGTGGGTAATGGCAGTGGTCAGGAAGCACCATAGAGTAAGCAGCTTTAAGCGACTGGGGGCCGGGGCCAGGGGAGCTGTCGGTCTTGCACTTTGCCTTGTAAGGCATGGCCAACATTTTCACAGGTAAGCCTCCCCATTTTGGGGGGAACAGGGAATTCCTTCCCAGGTGAGGGGGGGTCTAGTCAGTTGGGGTGTATAGAGTTGGTTGTTTATTATTGGTTTATCATTGTTTAACTACTTATTTGTTACTCCTGCGAATCTGCTTTGTCAGTAGGTTACTGGGGCTGGTAGGTGGTGCCAGCTGCATAAGTAGATGGGTGTCATCAAAAGATGACATGCTCAGTCTCAAAGCTGCTGGAAGAGGTACACTAACTAGAGTTGCAGGACTGGGCTGGAGTTCCTCAAGGAACAACAATTAGCAGGTAAGTCTAATTTCTCTTTCAGTTCTTTGGCAGTGAGACCAGCAATACATTTACAGGTGAAGAAAGGAAGCTTATAAGGGAAAAAGCACCCTTCCTACAGTTAAACATGATGAAGGTTCCATATTGTTGTGGGGCTGTTTTGCTACCTCAGGAACTGGAGGCCTGGAACTTTATTAAAGGAATCATGAAGTCAGAGGACTACCGAGGTTTTTTGGAGCAAAATGTGCTACCTAGTGTCAGAAAGCTACATGTGAGTCGAAGATCATGGGTCCTTCAGCAGGACAATGACCCAAAACATACATCCAAATGTACAAAAGAATGGTTAAAAAGAAAAAAATGGATTGTTTTAAACTGGCCAGCAATGACTCCTGATCTTAATCCAATCGAGAACCTTTGGAAAGAGCTGAAACCTGCCATTGGTAAAAGGAATCCTGGAAACAGTCATGAGCTGGAACAAATCGCAGTTGAAGAGTGGGAGAAACTACCAGCAGACAGATGTATAAAACTTACAGATGTCTACAAGAAACGTTTGGAGGCTGTCATCACTGCCAAGGGTTGTGCAACCAAATATTATTGAAGAGTGCCATTAATCCTGTCCAGGTCATATTTTATTTTTTTCTCATAAATTGTTAGGTCTAAGTTGCACATACATCTTTATTTGGTTTTATACCTTTGAACATACTATTAAAATATTATGATTAATCATAATCCTAATTAGACAATCCTAATTGCGCATTCATTCTCCTCTTTATTGACAATCCGTCAGCATTTGACAACCTTAGCCATGACACCCTCATCTTGAGATTAGCATAAATAGGATTAGGAGGCACAGTATAACACTAGTTCAGATCACACATAACAAACCGTAAACTTTGCGTCCAAATAGGCCAAAACTCATCAGAGACATTCCCCCAAGAACAAGGAATACCCCAAGGTTCCGCCCTCTCAGCCCTCCTTTTCAACCCATACCTGCAACCAATTACCAACGTCTTCAGAAAATTCAACATCGGGTATTACATCTATGTGGATGACATTGTTGTCTTTCCCCATAGACATAAACAACCCTACCTATCACAATCTATTAGACTGCATTATTGAAATGGAATCATGGTTAAAGTCCAACAACCTTAATATTAACTACAAGAAAACAAAAGTCCTATAAATATCAAGAAATCAAAACCCTGCTCCCTTTCAAACTATCAAGATTAATAATATTGTACTCCCTGTTAAGCAAGAGGTGAAATACCTTGGCATAGTACTAGATCAATCCTTCAGCATGCTCCCAAATATAAAACAGATAGTAAGGACTATCTTCTTCAAACTGAAACTGTTCAACATCTTAGAATCCTTGCTAGACATCAACGATTTCAAATCAGTAGTCCAGGCCCTTGGAGTGGAGGAGTAGCCTAGTGGTTAGAGCAACTGCCTAGTACCCAGAAGATCAAGGGTTCGATTCCTACTGGCACTCCTTGTGACTTTGGGCAAGTCACTTTACCCTCCATTGCCTCGGAAGAAAAGGCTGGCAATCTACTTCCGGTGATACATTGCCAAGAAAACCCAGAGGTAGCTGGGTCGCTATGAGTCAACACTGACTTGATGGCACTTAAAAAAAAAAAAAAAAAAAGGTCCAGGCCCTTATCACCCACATTTTGACTACTCTAATAGTCTGCTACAGGGTCTACCAATCAAAAACATAAACTTACCACAGAGAGCACAAAATATCACTGCTAGACTTGTCTGTAAGGCCCCCCCTAACTGATCATATAACCCCCATCCTATAAGAGCTCCACTGGCTCCCACTTCTAAGCCAAATAAAATATAAGTTACTAACAGTAACTTTCAAACTTATCAATAACATCTCCCCACCTTTCTTATCAACCCTCATTCATACTCCACCATATACCAGATCCTGCAGGCAAAATGCTGTCCACTCGCTTGTAACCCCCCAATCTGCCCTCAAGCTTCAGAGCCTTCACATATCTCGCCCCCAGTCTCTGGAACTCCCTCCTACTACCGCTACGGTCGAAGACCTCCAAACATTTAGGAGAAAACTCAAAACTTGCCTCTTCCTTGCACACTATGGAAACACAAACATAGACTCCCCCCCCACAAGCTACATCACAACACACTCCTTGAGAGACACAACATTCTGCCACTTCAAACTCAAAGAAAATCATCATAATCAGAGATTATGTACATAGTTTATTAGCTTCTTGTTTTAAGCAAAATGTAAATTTTAAATTATATTAACTGTAATTACAAAGTTTACTATGTAGAAAGATATACCACCATTCTATGTAAAAATGTTCTGTTCTTTGTAAACTGCCCCTGATCTTTGGAAGGGGCGGTATAGAAGAATCAAATAAATAAATAAATGATGACATAGAGTTGGAATATTTCCAAATATTTCTCAAGATATTGTATACAACATACCTTGATTGCAAGGGTGCCAATAATGTTAATAACAACTGTAGGGAATGCTTTGTTCTCCAGGAACAAGCAGGAAGTCGGTCCTCACTTATGGGTGATGTCTGCATTGACGGAGCCCGCTCGGAGCAATTCCCCAGCTTTCAAAGAAAGCCTTTGGGATTGCTACCACCCATGCGTGGTCCTCTTCCCACCCAAGGGTGCCATCTTGCTCAGTCTCCCTTTTTCTGCAGAGCCCTTTGGATGCACGTCCTTGTCCCTCGGAAAAAGTGTTTAGTTTCCTGGTCTCTGGCCTACTATTTTTCCGGTTGCACTGGTCCTCTACCCGTCCTTCCTCTGCTCCCATTCCTTTTGAGCATAGGGGACAGTTTCCTAACATTTTTTGCTGTTAACGGGCTTCATGCCCTTTTTTCTCCAAACTGCTGGCCGCATGGGTCTTCAGCCTCACGGGGGGAGGGGGGGCCTTTTTGCCCTGATGGGCCACTGGCTTCAAAAAATGTGATAGATGCTCCAAGAACATGTCGCTTATGGACACCCATGACTGCTGCCTGCGGTGTCTCGGGGCCGAACATGATCCAGAGCTCTGTTAGCTTTGTAAGAAAATGTCCTCCAAAGCCCTGTTCAGTTGTAAGCAGAAGTCCAAAGACATTTTCCATAAGGCTCCCTCGGAATCCCCGGTGGCGCCCTCAGTCGACTCTCTGCCGGTGGGATCCCCCACCTCGGCTCTGTGCTGTAGACTGCACTCCGATCAGGGGGGAGTGGAGCGGCGTAAGAAGAAGAAGAAGGCCTCAAAGTCACTGTCGGGGGCTCCCAACAAGCGCAAGCTCTCCCGCACTTGGTTGCTTAACTCCCCTCATCGTTCCCGAGAGTCGGACAAGGAGTGGCCTCGTAAGGTACCCCATACAGACTCTGAGGTCCCCGGTGATGGTGCCAGGTCTCCTGAGGGCTGTCCCGGCGAGGACCCCCTCTCTTCCTTGATGCCCAACCCAGTAATCCCACATGGGAGGCCCATGTGGGAGTCCCGTAGGCTGACACTAGAATGTAGTATTTCTGCATTTATAGCTTCCCAGCAGGCGCTCATATCTAGCTACGATGGCCCGTGCCTAGAGACCGAGGTTCCCTCGAGAGGGACACCAAAATCCACCCTGGAAACCCCCAAGAGCCATGGGCCTCGTTAGGGTCCTTGGCGTTGGTCTCACTCGCCTTCCCATTCCTTGGGGGTGAGATCTTCCAGGGCCTCCGGCTCTAAGCAGGCCTTGACTTCCGGACGAAGTGACCAGCCCGAATCGGGTTCCTCCTCCAATTTCTCGGACTGGGAGTCAGACGGGGATACCTCTCCAGAGACCTGTGCCCATCGGAACCTCCCATCGGACCCGTCCCCCCCCCCCGCCTTTCAGAAGTGTTTGCCACCTGAAGACACCTCCTTCGTGGTGTTTGTTTGGGATATAGCACGGGCTCTCAACCTGGCTACCCAGGCTGAGGCGGAACCTCAAGCTGAAGAGCTTGATATCTTGCAGTATGAATCCTTGCCTTGGGAATCTCTTACTGTTCCGGTTCCCCCCATTCTGTCCAGGCTGCTACTCTGCATGTGGGAGACCCCTGCTTTCATTCTCATCATGAGCAAGTGCCTCAATGCTATGTACAGGATCCAGCATGGCCCTGGGTTCAGGAAAATCCAACTTCCCCACACCTCCATGGTGGTGGAATCGGCTATGAGAAAACAAAAGTGCCCGAAGTCACACTCTTTGGTTCCGTCAGGCAGGGAGTAGAGAGCCCTTGACGCCCTAGGCCGCAAGGCCTATCAAGGATCCATGCTCTCATGCTGTATTCAGGCATACCAATTGTACATGGGCATTTTTTTGCGGGACCTAGCCAAGGAACTCGGGGGTTTCTCCACAGGCCTCGCAGGTGAACCCCTCAGTAGGTTCCGGACCCTTCTGAAGTCCATCACGGAGTGCTCGAAATACCTCTCCCATGCTGCCTATGATGGATTCGAGTCCTCGACTCGATTGGCAGCCGCTGGCATCGGGGCCCGACGCCAGGCATGGCTCCAGTCTTCGGACTTGGAGCAGTGGGTCCAGGAAAAGCTCCTAGATGTACTCTGCCTTGGTGAGCAGCTCTTTGGCAAACTAATCGAGGATAAGGCCTCCGAGATAGACTGAGTTCATCACAGAACCCGCCTCTCACGCAAGACCTCCTCCCTTCCTCAGAAGAAACAGCAAACTAAGAAGCTGTTCTTTCCATGGAAGGGCCTACCCTCCTGAGGCTACCCACCACTCCTGCACCGACCACCGCGATGCAGGGAAAGTCATTGCAAGCCAAAAGGGCCCAAGGCCCAAAGCCCAGCACCACCTCAGCCCACCCAGGGATTTTGAGCCAGCAGTGTAGCCTTTCGCCCCCCCCCCCCCCGGCAACGCCGCAGCCGGTGGGGGGACGTCTGTCCTCCTTCGCCCCTCAGTGGGCGTCCATCACGTCAGACACTTGGGTCCTTCGAGTAGTCCGGGATGGCTACCGTCTCCTTCTGGACAGGCTTCCCCCTCCCTTCTCCCCAGTGGAGCCTTCTCGACTCCCCATGCACCAGACCTTCTTACAGCGGGAGTTAGACAACCTCCTCGCCCAGCGAGCGGTTGAGAGGGTACTGATGCACCTCCGAGGTCGGGGCTTCTGTTCCTGATACTGGTAGCAGGTCCCACAGCACCTCCAGACCGGGTTGCCCTTTCAGGCCCCCGATCCCCAGAGGATCCTCAATATGGATGCCTCCCTGCTTCGTTGGGCTGCTCATTGCGAGTATCTCTGCACTCAGGCAGCTGGTCACAGCTAGTCACAGAGCCAACTGCAGATTAACTTGCTCGAGCTCTGGCCCATATTCCTGGCTTTCAGAGCTTTTCACCACTGCCTGCAGTGCTGGTCCAGATGGACAATCAGGTGGCAATGTTCTACGTGAACAAGCAAGGGGGCACAAGGTCCTATCCCCTCTGCCAGGAGGCAGTGGCTCTCTGTTCCTTTGCACTCTGCAATGAGATGCTCCTGTGGGCAGTGTATCTGCTGGGCTAGGACAGTGCCTTGGCAGACAGGCTGAGCAAGGTCCTCCAGCCGTACAAGTGGCAGCTGGACCCCAGAATGGCCTCTCGGCTCTTCCAGCTCTGGGGAACTCCACTGATGGACCTCTTTGTGAGTCCGACCAACACTCAGCTGTCCCGCTTCTGCTCCTGCCAACTGCACCCCTCATGGGTGGCAGCGGATGCGTTCCTCATCCTCTGGACGGAGGGCCCAGTAAGGTGCCAGAATTATAGAGTTATATGTGCCACTCCAGGCTGGTTACCCCTCTCCACTCAGAAGTTATTTACATTTCTTTTGATTCCTTCCTTTTGTTATGTAGTGATCCTCTGTTTCTGTCTCATATCTTTTTGAATTCCATCACTGTTTTTCCTCCCACCACCTCCTTCGTGAGGACGTTCCAGGCATCCACTACCCTTTCCGTGAAAAGGTATTTCCTTATGCTGCTTTTATGTTTACCTCCTTGCAGCTTAATTTCATGCCTTCTAGTTCTACTGACTGGAGGGCATGAAATGAAGTTGCAAGGAAGTAAATTTAAAAGCAAAATCAGGAAATGCTTTTTCACAGAAATGGTGGTGGATCCCTGGAACGCTCTCACGAAGGAGGTGGTGGGAGAAAAAGAACAAAAACAGAATTCAGAAAGGCATGGCACAGACCTAAAAGATCACTATAGAGCAAGAGGGTGGAATCAAAACAAATGTAAATAACTTCTGAATGGAGTGGGGTAACCTGCCTGGGGCAGCAGGTGCAACCTTAAGCAAAGGTATAGAGGGGGAGTAACCTGCAAAGAGCAGCAGGTTGAACTCTAAAAGTCTAGCCACCTTACTGGGAAGACCAGATGAACCGCAAAATCCATCTTGCTGCCCCGATCAGCATCAGGCACAAGGAGCGGGCCGGAGACTTCTCCCGCTCCCTGCACCGAAGGCCAATCAGGCCCAGTCCTGCAGGACATTTAAACAGCAGCGCTGAGAAGCGCAAAATCCATTTTGCTGCTCCAGTCGGCATCCAGCTCCCTCCTTAATAATTTTGGACACTTCCTGACTCTAACTTAGCCTAACTTTAGTACAAGCAATTTAAACTCTCACTAAGCTCTATTTTCATATTCCCCTACTGGACAACCTGCTTGCCTTATAATATTCTATTCAACTCTTCCTCAAGAAGCAAATTCACACTATGGAAAACAAGATGAGGATAATCATTATTTTAATGATACTTATTCTAACTCTAACAAACCAAACCCACTCACTCTAATATCACACACACCCAATCTCAATAATTCCTTACCAATACCAATCCAGAAAAATGACCACTACTCATAGATTCCATACTCCACCTCACAACTTGAAACACTGGATCATCTACACAAGACCCTGCAACCAACCTATATACAATGGATGTATCAGCTCCACTAACTCTGCCTCCCTGCAATGGTGTCTCCTAAATGCAAGATCCCTGAGGAACAAGATCCCAATAATAACTGATCTCGTTCACAGTTCCAAACCAGATGTACTCTGTATCACAGAAACTTGGCTCTACGATACGGACACTGTACTCCTCAACCAAATCAAAGCACCAGTCTACAACATCTTCCACTGTCCGAGACACAATAAAAAAAAAAGGAGGTGGAGTGATCTTATGCAAAACCACATTAGGTGGCCAATTCATGTCAATTACAAGCTTAGATAGCATTGACCTTCTGACGATAGAAACAAAGCGGCTAACAATCACTTTATTATACAGACCCCCTCCTCTGATACCATCTCTTTAAACAACATTCTTGCCTCCACCTGCTCAGATACCCCACCTGGTAAAGAGCACATTATAGTAGATGACGTCAATTTATCCTCCATATCTACCTCTCAAAAAGCATCCTTCCTCCACCCGACGGAGCTCTCCCAGGAGGGATCAAGCTGTTCCAGCACCCGCTCCACCCCAGCCTGCTGACCACTGCATCGCCTGCCCAATCGGGGCTCAACTGCTCGTTTAAAAAGAGCATCAGCCCAGCCAGGCGGCCTCTCCACCCAACGGAGCTCTCCCAGGAGGGATCGAGCTGTTCCAGCAGCCGCTCCACCCCAGCCTGCTGACCACCGCATCACCTGCCCAATCGGGGCTCAACTGTTCGTTGTGGCCCAATACGCGGACCCACACTCAGCACAATTAGGATACCAGACAGAAACGCCAGGAGGCCAACGTTAAAGCTCAACCACTGCAGCTCGAGTTCCCCGCCAGGGTCGAGCTCGCTAGCAAAGGGCACCAAAGGACAACACCTACCGCCAGCCACTGCAGCTACTGATTTGGCACAGCACATGAAGACGCCCAACCAGACCACCAAGCCCCACCGAGACCCTACAACTCTCAGCAATGTACTGTCCCTAGTAGCCCGACTGTTCTGCCACACGCTGAGGGAACAGCCCACCAAGCTACCAAAGGACTTCCACTGAACGGAGCAGTAATGCCTAACAGCAAAACGCAAGTAAAACCGAACACCCTACCTGGCCAAAAGAGCCTTAATCACTAGACGAAGCCATCAGCCCTACCACTAGATAAGCAGGACTAGATGTGTTCACTTATTATAAGATCTTAAGCCATCGATTCTTAGCCTCATGTTTGTATCACCTGTATTACAATCCAACCCTACACTTGCCTGCCTGTGTTCTGCCACTCCGATACCTAATGCTGTCTGTTCATAGCCTGATACCTGGATTTATCTGCTTTGAAGTGTATGTGTTGCCGTTATAACCTCACATACCTACCACACGAATACCACAAGTCAACCACATATTTACCTGCCGGCGACACAAGTTTTATTAGCAGGATATACCAGTAGGATACGCACGCATAGACACCAGTAGGTCCACCCCACTCCTCCAGCCTGGCCACCCTGCGAAGACCCAGACCACACACAACGAAGTAAACACCTAAAATGGCCCCGTCAAGCATCGTCACAGTTGCCCTCTACCTCCTTCACATAGGCCAAAGCAGTGTTACAGACTTACCTACCAACCACAATCAGATACCAATTCTTCAGAATCACAGGAGGAGGTGGTGAAATGCTCCCTTCCACAAATCAGTGGAAACCACTCGCACACTCCACCACCATCTCTTACACATTGCCCTACAACACAATAAGAGAGCAAGACACGATGAGATCCCCCTCCCCCAGCTTCTGAGAGGTGCGCTCATAAATGCCCGCTCAATACGCAAGAAATGGCCAGTTGCATCCGACATGATATCCCTCTATGACCTGGACATTCTCCTGATCACAGAGACATGGCTTTCCACGGACGATAACGCCCTCTTCAACCAGCTCCTGCTCCCCAATTTCTCAATTCATACATGCCACAGAAATTGAAAAGGCGGTGGAGGAGTATTTGCCATCACCAAAACGGACTGCCAGTTCCACCTATGCAACGCAACCAGCACATCACTCCTTGACTCACTCACAATAGCAAACAAACGCTGCTCCATCAACCTCCTATATAGGGCCCCATCAGCAGACCCAGACACCCTCTCAACAATAATTGACCTTGCCTCCAATACCCAAAACCCATGCACACCAAACTGGGTCCTAGGAGATTTCAATCTACCTTCCCTACAAGATTCTCATGCCTCAGCGTTTCTTGAAGCTCTGGAGGAACTAGGATATACACAACTGATCAAGGAGCCTACCCATGTCAAAGGAGGCATGTTGGACCTGGTATTTGCCCCTCAGGCGACTTCCACCCCATCCAACATTCCTGAGTTGTCCATTATCGCAGTTCCCTGGTCGGACCACAAGCTGATAGCATTCCAAATACCATTGCCCAGTGGCAATCAGAATGAAGCCGGAAGGCTGGGCAGCTCCTCCAACACACCACCATGAAGATTCCAGGCCTTCAACAGAGACCCGATACTGAGCACAACTCACCCACTACTCACCTCAACTGCTCTCAATCCTGAGGAGCTGGTTTCCAATTGGAATAAGACCCTTAGTTCAATTGTGCAATGTCAGCCATCAAACAAGCCTCCAGGGAAGCGAGCCTCCGCAACATGGTACTCTGCTGAGCTGAAAACCTCCCTTACCCTCCTAAGGAAGCTTGAATGACGCTGGCGCCGCTCGCACTCAGCAGACGACCAAAGAGCATACAACGACCACCTAGCAGTACATCGCGAAGCAATAACGAAGAACATGAGACAATTCCACACAGACACTCTAAAACGTTCACTGAACAAACCACACGACCTCTTCGCTCTCATCAAAAACCTGACAACTGAACCAGCTTCAAACCAACCAGTCGAGATCCACCCTCAAGAATTTGCGGATTACTTACAATCCAAGCTATATCGGACCAACAAGACCTCAGAACCTGTCGCCTCTCTCGAGCCAAGCCACATAACACCTCTCACCATTTTCTCCACACCACACAAGCAGCGCATTGAAGACACCATTGCTGCAATCAACACCACCACTGCTCAATCCGACCCCTGCCCTGCGTTCTGGATTAAAGAACTACGATCATACTTTTATAGCCAGACTCATGGACCGATCCTTTGCAACAGGTGCATTCACGCAATCCCTCAAACACACGTCCATAAGACCATTGCTAAAAACAACAAGCTGGACCCTAAGAAGGTAGACTCATACAGACCGATATCGAGTATACCCCTACTAGCAAAAATAATCAAAAAGGAAGTCCAATGTCAAATTCAAGATCACATAGATGCTTCTGTGCCACTAGACCCATGCCAACACGGCTTTAGAGAGGCCCACGGTGTCGAAACATTACTCACCACACTTGTCAATAGCATAATAGCAGGAATAGACAACGTTCGTCAAGGGTTTGTCCTCATCTTCATGGACATCGCAGCAGCGTTCGACTCTGTAAGCCAAGCGCTTCTCCTCGAGCGTCTTAAAGAGAAGGGGATCACCGACAAAGCACTAGACTGGTGCATGTCCTACCTCTCTGACAGATGGCAGCATGTACGATCAGGGACTACATCATCGGATCCTTTCCACCAGAAGCAAGGTGTCCCGAAGGGATCCTCCCTGTCCGCCCTGATGTTCAACATATACATGCAGCCAATCTGTAACCTGATCAGTTCTTTCGATGTGTGATAAGGAAGCTTATCATAGCTCAGGAAGGGGCTATAGAAAAGGTGAAGTGTCTCTGAACAAGCAACCTGTCAGTGCTGGTAGAAATGAGAAAACAGAATTTTGCCATAAAAGACTACCAGTCCCAGAATGCACCAGGTTTCCAACAGCCATTAGAGGAGCTGAAGTGGGGAAACGTGTGTTCAATCAGGAGGGCTATGAGGTAATCCCTAAGCACTCATCTCAAAGGGCAGGGCCTGATTCAGCACAGCTGCACTGTGTTAGGGAGGAGCACTCATCCAGGCAAAATAAGAGTAGAGTTTATTCTACAGATGACCAGCTTCATGATCACCTTGGATATCCAGAGAATTGTCCTCAGTATCCTGAGAATCAGCTTGAGTTTGATCATCAGTTTCATCTGAAGGATCAGCAGAAGCAGAAGCCAAACCGGACGGATAGAGAAAGAAAGAAACCCTCTGGAAGGAAGAGGAGAAAAGCCTTTGAGAGGTCTAGAAGAGTCCAAGGCAGTACGTATACTGGGAGGTATTCCAAGGGCCAGCATAGAGCATTGGACTGGGGAAAGCCAGAGGAATGGTGCTGCAGAACAAGGAATCACCAGAGGCTACCTGTGAGGGAGACGGCTGCACGTGGAAGGGACTCTAAGACATATGCCAGAAGGTATGTGAAGAGAGATCCAGTGTCCATGGATCAGGACTGGAAGGCTGGACATAAGAACTGGACTACATACTGGCCAGGCTATATAGAGAGGAACTATAGCAACAATGGAAGCTCAGGTATGAACACTGATCTATGCCCTAGCTATAACCTTGAAAGACAGCAGGGAAATAAGTGTTCTCCTGAAAGTGCTCCATTGAAAGATTCATCTGTGCCAATTCATGATAGTGACCCTATGCTTGTTGATGAAGGGGAAATAATAGCAGATCAAGATATTGTTTATATGGACTGCTCTCTATCCAAACTCCGTTGGTAACTTTCTGTGATAAAGCACAGCAGCCATCACAAAGAAATATAAATTTGTTCTTTATTCCACTAAGAAAAGCTCCTGAAGCAGGATTTGACTCACACAGTAGAAAGCCAGCCTGCTAAAGGGTTTCAGCTGGATAACTGATAGCAATTGAGCTGCACCTAATTGCTTGTGAGCTAGGAGAGAATTACTTCTGGATCTGTGTGGAAAGTAATCAGAAGTTAACCTTACAAGAACAGTTTATTTCTTTCTTTGTGGCTTTTCGTTTGTTAGAGATATGCTAAGAAAACATTAGCTAATTGCCTGACAAGTTTGAAGGTTGTTTTCCTGATTTTGATTTTTGACTTTGTTTTACCAAGTTAAACACTGCAAGCAAGTAACCTAATTTATGTGCTACCAAGCATATCTGTGCTGGGAGAAATAACCCCATAAATAAAGAAGTATCTTATTGGCTTTAACACTTGTGCACAACTAAATTATTGTCAGCAGCTGTGTCTGGTGTGAATGAACTACATTACCAACAATACCTTGCAAAAATCATATAAATATATTCATTGTCAAGACTGTGAAGATTCTCACCCAGGCAGCCGTCTGACAGATGTCAACTGCTTGATATATGCGGACGATGTACTGCTTTACATGCCTTTCTCGACTGAGAACCCACATCTCTCCCCACTGACAAACTGCTTTAATGCAGTATCCAACTGGCTACAAACCCAGAACCTTAGAATTCAGCACAAGAAAACGGAGGTCCTTTTCATTACAAGGAATCAAAGCTTCTCCACGCTGCCCTTCCTGAAAGTCGACGAAGCAGAACTCCAGTCCAAACCCACGATCAGGTACCTTGGAGTCACTCTAGACCAGCACCTGGACATGAAGGCGCACATAGGCAACATGGTGAGATCGGTGTACCACAAAATACGATCCCTCAGGCACCTAAGATCCTTGCTAGAACCAGGCGACTTCAGGACAATCTATCAGGCACTGATCATACCACACTTGGATTATGCAAACTCAATCCTGGATGGACTCCCTCAAGCCACGCTGAACCCGCTACAACTGGCGATGAACACGGCGGCAAGAGTCCTCCATGGAGCATCCAGGAAAGATCATGTGATGCCCATCCTGAAGCACCTACACTGACTCCCGATACGCGCCAGACTCACATACAAAACCTTACTGCTGACATTCAAGGCTGTCAACAGACTCTCGTCTACCTCACTAGCAGAGATGATCCAGACCACACCCCCCAATAGGTCCAGACGATCTATAGCGGTTAATACGCTCATAGTCCCGAAAGCTATAACCCAATGCACCTGTTCAACCGTAAACAGAGCTTTCAAATTTGTGCGCCCAGATGCTGGAATGCCCTACCCACTAGCATACGAGCAATCCCTGACCTGACCCAGTTTAGAAAGGCCTTGAAGCACCATCTCTTCCTCCAGTATTACCCTATAGACGGCGCTTTAACAGCCTCATCCTCCACTTAAACCGACAGTCTAGTAAGCCCTACCACACATCCAACCACGACTATGTCCTACAAGGTAATGCCTATCTTGTCACATAGATGTATATAGTTACCCTCAGTTTATCCATGTTCTATTACCTTGTTCATTGTAAACACGGTTTCAGCTAATGAGATGTGTAAGTTGTTTTATGTAAACCGCACTGATGCCGAATAGCGCGGTATAAAAGAGACTATAAATAAATAAATAAAATAAATAATAAAAGCTATGAATGGCTTAGGATATCAGCAAATAATTGATACCTCTACCCACATAAGAGGAAACACGGATTTAATCTTCACCCCAAAAGAATGGGCAAACAACAACCAAATATTCCCAATTATCACCCAACCAGTGCCCTGTCAGACCATTACCTAATACAATTCAGTACTACAATGAGCACTAGCATACACAAACCTTATACTAGAGATCAGTTTTATCATTGCTTCAAGAGGTTTGATAAAGGAACATTCTTGAATGACACCATTCCAGTATTCAACAATAGTGACAATCTAGATGCACTTCTCACAAACTGCAATAACACGTTACTCTCTGCCTCAGCGATCCCGCATAGAAGAACTCCCAAGAACCACAAGATTTCTCAACTATGGTATTCCCAGTCCCTCAGAACCATAACAAGAACCTTATGGAAAACAGAGGAAATGGAGAATCACAAAATCTGACTCAGATTTACAGTCATACATGGAAACACTAAACCAATACCGATAACAGATAAATGATCTAAAAAAAGAATACTACTCAAAAACCCTGATGAAATCATATAATCGGCAGAGAGAATTATTCCTCATAATTCAAGACCTAATAAAAAAACAAATACAGGTGACTCCCAAGACAATGAATAAACGCCCAACTACTTGCAAACTACTACATTGAAAAATCCAAATCCATAACAAAAAATTGTGTGATATCTACTAATGAATCAGCTAACACTGCAATATGGAACACTTACTCTCTCCCCAACAAGGATCAGATCGATCAATACATCAAGTCAATCAACACAACAACTTCTCGACTTGACCCGTGTCCAGTCACCTGAATAAAACTAACCACAACAGAGCTAACACCTTACAATCATAATATTGTCAATCTATTATTATCGCAAGGTCTAATGCCCAAAGCAATTAAAAGAAGCCTCCATCTGCCCAATCTTAAAAAATTATTCACTGGATAGGAACTGCCCCAGCTCATACAGACTGATATCAAGTTTGCCATTTTTATCCAAAGTAATGGAAAAAGCTGTACAGAGGCAACTTCAGGACGACTTTGACACAAGCGCTCCACTGGATCCACATCAATATGGTTTTCGTGTTTACCATGGAGTTGAGACCCTCCTAACATCCCTCCTAAACCATATCATCCTTGGAATTGAAAATACCAAACAAGCATACATTCTCGTATTCCTCGACATAATAGCCACCTTTGACTCTATTAATCATGAAATTTTGATCATTCATCTAAAATATCTAAAGACAGGAGGCAACATAATTCATTGGTTTAAATCCCATCAAAAGGACCGCACACAACAGGTCATAATCAATAATACCCTCTCCAAAAAATTCCATCTAACCCAAGGAGAGTACCACAAGGCTCAGCGATATCTGCGTTACTGCACTACATCTATGTTCAGCCAATCTGTGATGTGATCCACAAACACAGTGTGGATTACAGAATCTATGCAGATGACATCATGCTATTCACAGCATTAGATGCACTAAATCCAGACTATGAGAAAATAACAAGCTACTTCACAGAAGTCTCACAATGGCTCAACTCTGAAAATCTATCTATCTGTCAATCCGAATAAAGCAGAAGTCCTAATGATCTCTAGAAATAAATCATGCTCGCCACCTCCACGACTCCAAATAAATGATTCCTTCCTCTAAATTAAAAAAGAAATAAAATATCTTGCCATTGTACTGGACCAGAACCTCAACATGACAAAACACATCAGCATGATAATAAGAACAATATATAACAAAGTACATATGATAAAAATCTTAAGACCCCTATTATCCTAAGAGGACTTCCACACGATAGTACAAACATTTATTGTCCCACACTTCGACTTCAGTAATATTATCCTACAAGGTCTACCCATAAAACCCTAAAACCTCTTCAGATGGTGCAGAACACTGTCGCTCATATTATAATGAAAGTTTCAAGGACCGAGCATATAACTCTAATCCTGTATCACGTACATTGGCTACCTGTCTCACAGAGAATCAAATTCAAGGCAATACCTAACTACTTTTAGGACAATAAACAACATTGCCGCAACATACTTCACCTCACTGATCTAGACACAGCAAGAAACGAAAAACAGAAGGAAAAACATGAAGCACCTTCTATCGACCCCGACGGCATCAAGAAATGCAAATCAATCAACAATAAACAGAGCATTTTCATTTTACTCCCCTGTGCTATGGAACTCTCTCCCAAACAATCTACGTGAAATAAAGGACTTAACCGCATTCAGAAAAAAGCTCAAAACATTCATATTCACTGAATACTATCATTCCGTAATGAATAATCCGGACTCAACCAAATAAATATCGAATTACTTTTACAATCTCACCACACCCCTCGCTCAAATACTTCATGATACTCCAGACATGTAAATAGTTGGCCGCCTTTCTCATCCTTATGGCAGAGCATGTTTAAGTTAAGACTGTTAATTGTATTGTTATTCTGTTCCTATTCATTGTAAACTGTCCTGGAGCAGTACACTCTGGTTCTTTGTAAACCGCCTTGATTAAGTGATAAAGCGGTATATAAAACAAATAAATGAATAACCATGCTGGCCTTTATTTGTTGCCATTTACTATGTTAATATGTTTTTCTAGGCTTTGAGAGAGCCATCCATAGCATACACCAATGGATTACATCCAGGGCTGGTCCCACAGTTGGTTCAAGGTATTGCTACCCTAGGCAGATCTTAAGCCTTATGCCCCCTGGCTGCCAGAATCTGTTTAACTTTGAATGCCTTTCTCTTTGCTGCCCCCAGAAGCTGCCACCCTAGGTGACCACCTAATTTGCCTAATGGTTGGGCCGGCCCTGATTGCATCACCTACTTGTGTCTGGTTTATTCTGCTGTCTACAGAGAATCCCCATTGTTGGTAGCAACTTCTTTGGCTGCAGAAGTCTGTTTGTTTATGGAAGGGCCACAAACTACTTAAGTTTTAAGCATAATAATTGCATTTACATAAAATAAGTTTGGAGGTAATTTAATTTCGCAGTTGCATATCCCAATCTAAATGACTGAACCTCTATCAAAAATCACATCATTAGTAATACAGAGAGAACCACAAAGGCCTGATAGTCAGCAGCGGTGGCTGCCAGATGGCCCTTAAATTGTGTATTTGGTGACCACGATGGGACTTAATGCATTTGAGATTAGAGCTGCTATATATTGGGTCTAAATCTAAACATATAAACTATCAATTTATTGGCAGATATTGACATAGACGTATAAGTTGCTGGTGCTGCCCTTATTCTATCCCAGTGCTGGCCCAGTTTTTGCTCTGGAGAGGGAAATGATCAGATTTTATTCTTATAGAGGGTAATTTTCTAAGAGGGCACTCAGGTTAAAAGGGTAAGTGGATGCCATTTTATAAAGACATACAGGTGCCTATGTGTCTTTATAAAATACTAGTGTTACGTGGCAGAAATTGCACCTTCCGTGCAGGTTTGGGCATTTATAGTTGCCATTAGGTACGCAAGTACAGACGTTGATTAAAGCATTTTAGAATCAATGCACGTACTTGTAAACTCTGCTCGTGCTTTGCCCAGCCTCCTACTGGCAAAATACGTGTATTCATGCCAACGCATGCACGTCTAAGGCACTTTTACACATGTCTGTGGCACATATGCATGAAAAAGCCTTTCTAAAATTACCCCTCCCCCTAAAAGGCTGAAAATCTAGGCTGTGAGGTATGCATTTGCCATCCAGCGGTGAACGCATAACTTGCCTTTAATATTGAGAGCCTGGAAAGTACGTATTGACTCGTATTATAGGCTTGCTGTTTCCTCAGCTGATGACTTGCTCAGTTTCCAGTTGAGGACTTGGACTAGTTTGCTCCAGTTACAGATTCTTAGCATTGTTTGTTGTTGGTTTTGCAGAAGACCAGCGATCTGAACTCATGCAGCTGATTAACATGATCGAAGAGAATGGTAAGAACACCTGAGCTATATTGTTTATTTATTTATTTATTTACAGTCTCTTATATACCGCACTATTCATCATCATCATATCCAATAATGACCCAGTAACAAGATACTTATTGGTAATTAGTATCTCAGATGAAGGAAACCAGGCAGGGAACTAATTCATAATAATTGATCAGTTGGTGTTTTGTCCTAACGGGAATATTGTTGCTAGAAACCAAACTGTTTCATTATTTATATTTTTAAAAGCATAGTAGAAATCTAATGAGAAACGTGAATATTTGTATTGTGACCATATGGGGAATAATTCTATAATGGGTGTGCGCAAAGATCTGTGCTAGTAAGGCGTGCGCGTCCCTCTTCTATAGAGTGTATGCATGTGAATGGGCACTATGTGGGCAGCTTAGGAGGTCACTAAACGTGCACGTAAATAGCATCCCCTATGTTCCCCTCCTCCCTCCCATGCCCCCTTTCACCTACCAACCCTCACCCTTCTAACTCCTCCTGTACAATGCCAATAGTTATGTCAGACAAGTCCCATGTAAATTAAGCATCTTATTCATGTATTTAGTTAAGTATTATAAGAACATAAGATATGCCATACTGGGTCAGACCAAGGTCCGTCAAGCCCAGTATTCTGTTTCCAACAGTGGCCAATCTAGGTCATACGTACCTAGCAGTTTATGTTATTATGTTCGTGTATATAGTTAAGTTTCATGTCATTGATGATTAAGGTTCCATGTAAGCCACATTAAGTTACTGTTCGATGTAAACCACCTTGTCATGTTGAAAGGTGATATATAAAACCAGCTAAATAAATAAATCCCATTGACCGGACTTTTGGTTAGGGTGTGCACAGAGGCAAGGCATAAGCGAGGTCTAAATTTATGTGCTTAAGTTATGGAATATTTTATCTTATACATGTTTTCTCCAAATCTAGATGTGGGCATTAACACCTGCTCTAGAGCAAGCGTAACTGGCATAACTAAGTTAAGGCGTGTCTGGTAAGGCTCTGTGCTATAAGGTACAGTACGCGTGTACTTTACATTATAGACTAGGTCCCACATATATGCCTGGCAGCAACTCCTTAACTCCACTAAAGCTTATAGAATTACCCTCCTAGTTCCATTCCAAATGTGAATAAAAATTGCAATAAATCTCTGCTGCCAGGCTAAAGAGATGTGTCAAGATACCATATCCAGAAACAAAAAGAGAAGGGGGAGAGGGGATGCAGCCTTTGCAGACAAGTACCAGAAGTAGGAGTGGAGGAGGACCCCAGCTATGCAAATACAGTCTTCTTTTGGCACACTTTTTAAGGACTCGACTTGATCAAGTTTTGCCTTCATCAGGGGTCAACAGTTAATTCAATCAATGCTACACAAAATAATGGAGAACCACAGTAGATAACTGGAAACAAGTAAACCTGGTTTATGACATGCAAGCTGGTGTTCCAGTTATTGTACTGTAACGTTTACTTGTTTTCAGCTATCTATTGTGATTCTCCATTATTATGTGTAGCATTGATTTAATTAACTGTTGACCCCTGATGCAGGCATGCTGCCGAAACTTGGCCAATTTGGGTCCTTAATACAGTGTGCCAATAGAAGATTCCATTTGTGTAGCTGTGAAGACTCCATACCCCACTCGGTGGCAAGTGCAATAAAAAATGCTAGGCACTGTGCACAGGTTAGCTCAGCTTTTGTGTACAATAAGGATTACCAAAAGGGACTACTTCTGCTGGAAAGAAATTTGCACTTGTAAGTATTTACTTCTGAGAAGTTATCTAAATCTTAGGGAAAAGGGAATTCTTTGGGTTAAAACTGATAAATCTGAGAGCATTTTGTTTCCTGTTTGACTTATTGGTGGCTGCCTTTTTGGAAGCCTCAGAACCACATTGTAGTATGTGGTACATCCATGACAAGCAAGGGCTAGAAGAATTGAGCCCCACCACTGGCCATGGGCTTGTGCCCATGGATACGTGCTCCAAAGGGGCAGATCTGCCACTTTGGAGCCCCTTCAGAACACAAAGGAGTATAGAGATGGGGTGTTGCTTGTTCCGATGGGGAAGCGAAAGAAAAGACCTTCACCTTTCACCTTCAACTTTGTTTAACACCAGGGCAACAAAATGTAAAAAAATCAAATCTGATAAATCGGTGTATTTTAGAATCCATTGTATTTGTTAACTCAGTCAGGGCTCAGTATCAGCAGAGAGCTTTTAGTTTACTTTTAAAACCAGCAGAGAGCTTTTATAGTAGGTTACATTTAAAACCCAGCAGAGAGCTTTTAGCTTAAATTTAAAACCAGCAGAGAGCTTTTAGTTCACTTTTAAAAACCAGAAGAGTGCTTTCAATTTAAATTTAAAACCAGTAGAGAGCTCTTTGTTTAAATTTAAAACTCAATCGGGGTCTAGTATCAGCAGAGAGATTTTAATTTAAATCAAATCAGAGTATAGCTTAGCATAGAAGGAAGAATAGGGTAAAATATTTTTTGAGTTGAAAGAAATAAATTGTTTCTAGATATCTTTACAAAGAGGTCTTCCACTTAGGAGGAAAGAGATCTGGGAATTTGTTTTAGATAGGTGTTAAAGCCAAGTGAAAGGTCAAAGGGGCAAATTGAAAGGTTCCCTCTATCAAACCAAGGGTTGTGTGAATCACCCAAGAAATAGATGACCTTAGAAGCATGAGTCTGGGACTTAGTAAAGGCTGGCTTGCTACATAAGTGTTATTTCCCTCCCAACCACTCTGACTACACACCCACCCCAGGCATAATCTTAGTTTTATAGGCTCTTAAAGCTATTAAATGGGGAAGGGTGGTCAAAGTCCCTTTCAAATTCAGCTGGTTATCAAATAGATTAAGGCCCTGAAGTTAAATAATCTTGAGGTGAACAAAGTCCCTTAAAGGTAATTGTTATAGTTGTATCAGTACAAGTATACATAGCAACTTTAAGTAAACAACTGAAATAGCTAAACAAAATCTTAAAACTAAGATGCAGACAGCAGTCCAGCAGCGAGATGGGGGCTATTCAGCCTTTTGCACCGAGTGTCACATGTACGATTTTCTTCTATTTGGTGAGGTGTCTTACATGTGCACTAGGTGCAAGGAGCTCCTCTTTGCCCTCAGGGAATGAGTTCAATCTCTGGATGCTAGAATAGCAGATATGGAGGACATAAGGAAGACAGAGGTACATAGACAAGACCTACAGGGATGTAGTACTGAAATCCCATTTCCAATCTGGCAGCCTCTCAGTTGCCATGGAGGAGAGAGGTCACGTGAAAGGAGAGCATCACCTTGGTGTGGCAGAATGTGATCCTGTAGCTAGGATCACCAGGAGATGTAAAAACCTCTTGGACTGAGGAGGTTTCTCCAGGGCCTTGTGCCCATGAGGGAAGGGTTATGACAGCTGTTATAGTTGGCGATTCTATCGTTAGGCATGTAGATAGCTGCCTGGTAACATGCCTGCCTCATACGTCACCTAGACAAGGTTTTAGATAGTGCTGTGGAGGAGTCTGCTGTCTTGGTACATGTTGGCACCAATGACATAGGAAAGTGAAGGAGGGAGGTTCTGGAGGCCAAATTTAGGCTTTTAGGTAGGAAGTCGAAATCCAGAACTTCCAGATTAGCATTCTTTGAAATGCTTCCTATTCCACGCGCAAAACCCAAAAGGCAGGCGAAGCTTTGGAGTCTCAATGCATGGATGAGACAATGGTGCAAAGAAGAGGGTTTTGGATTCATTAGGAACTGGGTTCCATTCTGGAGAAAGGAGGAGCTCTTCCGAAGGGATGGGCTCCACTTTAATCCGGATGGAACCAGGCTGCTGGCATTAACCTTTAAAAAGGAGATAGGGTAGCTTTTAAACTAGATGGTAGGGGAAATCCGACAGTCGCCTAGGAACGCATGATTTGAAAGGATATATCTACTACTACTACTGAACATTTGTATAGTGCTATAAGACATACACAGCGCTGCACAGACACATGTAAAAGACGGTCCCTGCTCATCAGAGCTTACAATCCAGTCAAGACAGACAACACAGGAGCTGTAGACATGGGATACATCTAGGGGGAACAGTAAGGAAACACAAAGGAGATCAGGTGAGTCAAGTTCCGAAAGCTGCAGCAAAGAAGTGAGTTTTCAGCCTGGCTTTGAAAAGAGTCAGAGAAAGCGCCTGACGTTCAGACTCAGGTTGTTTTGTTCCAGGCATGAGCAGCAAGGTGAAAGGAGCAAAGTCTGGAGTTAGTAATAGAAGAGAAGGGCACAGATAGAAGGAATCTGTCAGGAGTTCCTGAGGAGGGGTGTAGGGAGAGATGAGAGGAAAGGTAGTGAGGAGCTGCAGAGTGAATGCACTTATAGGTCAGCAGGAGAAGTTTGAACTGGATTTAGAAACTGAAAGGGAACCAATGAAGTGACTTGAAAAGAGGGGTAATAAGAGCATTACGAGGCTGGTGGAGTACTAGCAAAATAGGGAAGTTTGGTATCCTGACAGAGAGGTTACAACAAAATAAAAATAACCCAGATGTCCTTTGGTACAGAGCTGAAGGATTCCAAATTACCCCTACGAACTGATAACCAGATTAGTATGAATAAAATACAACCTCTAAAATGCCTGTATGTAAATGTTAGAAGTCTCTAAAAAATAAGATGGGAAAGGTTAGATATGATTGGCATCTCAGAGAGCTGGTGGAAGGAGGGCAACCAATGTGATATCTGGGTACAAACTATATCGCAATGATAGAATAGACTAAATTGGTGGAGGGGTTGCGCTCTGTTAGAGAGGGCATTGAGCCACATAGGATTAAAGTTTTGCAGGAAACAAAAGACATTGTTGAATCTCTATGGATAGAAGTTCCATGTGAAAAGCGGAAGGCAATGGCAGTGGGGGGTGTACTACAGACTGCCTGGCCAGAAAGAACAGATGGATAATGAAATGCTAAAAGAAATCAGGAAAGCTAGCAAAAGTTACAACACAGTAATGATGGGTGATTTCAATTACCCTGGTATCAACTGGGTCAATGTCACAACAGGGCATGCTAGTGAGAGAGTTTCTAGATGACGTAAATGACTGCTTGGAGCAGCCAGTTCATAAACCGACGAGAGGAAAAGCTATTTTGGATGTCGTCCTTAGTGGAACATAGGATCTGGTGCAAGAGATAAGGGTTTTGGGGCCACTCGACAATAGTGATCATTGCATGAAAGCATTTGATTTAATAAATGGAAGAAAGACGGCAAGGAAATCCACGGCACTACCTTTTAATTTTCAAACGGGAGACTATGATAAACTGAGGAAAATAGTTAAGGAAAAACTATATGGAGCAGCTGCAAAGGTTAAAGATTTACATCAAGCATGGGCAGGGCCGGCCCGTCCATTGAGCAAGAATGTTGTTTGCACAGGGCCCCGCGTTTCAAGGGGCCCTGCACAAACAACATTCTGCATTAAAAGATTGTGAATCAAGTGTCCCGCGGCCGCGGCCCCTCCGCCTGCCCTGCAGAGCCCTCCCTGAATCAGTTACCTCAGCGTGGGCTTTTCAGAGCTGTGAAGGGAGAGTTGCCCTTTCTCGCGGCTCTGTTAAGCTCGCCTGCGCTGATGGGAAACAGAAACTCTCCCTTTGCGGCTCTGAAAAGCCCGCGCTGAGGGAGCTGATTCAGGGAGGACTCTGCCGGGCAGGCGGGGGGGCCGTGGCCGCAGGACACTTGATTCTGCCATGGCGGCAGCAGCAGCCAGGGTTTTTTTTTTTTTAAATTTCCCTGGGCTGATGGGGTGATGGGGGGGGGGGGTTAGGACTGGAGGTGGGCTATGGGGGGGGCTAAGACTGAAAATGGGGTGATGGGGATGTTAGCACTGGATGTGGGCTATGGGGGGGCTAAGACTGAAAATGGGGTGATTGGGGGGGTTAGGACTGGAAGTTGGCTGATGGGGATTATGACTGGTAATGGGCTATGGGGGGGCTAGGACTAGGACTGGAAATGAGCTGGGGGGTTGTTAGGACTGGAAATGGGCTGAGTGGAAGGGGGGCTTGAACTGCAAATAGCTGATGGGGAGGGGGCTTGGAATAGACATGGGCTGAGTGGAAGGGGGCTTGAACTGAAAATAGCTGATGGAGAGGGGGGCTTTGAATGGAAATGGGCTGTGAGGGGAGGGAGCTAGGACTGGAAATGGGCTGAGTGGGTGGGAGCTAGGACAGGAAATGGGCTGTTGGGGGGTGCTAAGATTGGAAATGGGCTGTGGTGGGGGGCTTGGATTGAAATGGACTCATGGAGGGGCTAGAATTGGAAGTAGGATCATGGGGGGCCTGGATTGGAAATGGGCTGAGTGGAGGGGAGCTAGGATTTGACATGGGCTGATGGTGGGGCTGGAAAGGACTAGAAATGGACTGATGGGGGGCTGGGACTGGAAATGAGCTGATGGAGGGACTCGGATAGGACTGGAAATGGATGGGGGATCTAGGAATGGAAATGGGCTGATGGTGGGGCTAGGATAGGATTGGAAATGGGCTGATGGGGGGCTAGGACTGGAAATGGGTTGATGCGGGGACTAGAAGGGAGCGGATGCTTGGTGGGGCTGGAACTAGAAGGTAGCTGATGTTGGGGGAGGATTAGAAAAGGATGGGGTTGGGCGAGTGAAATGGAGAGGGGGAAAAATATTTTGTGTGGGAGGGAAGACAAATCTACAATTGGCTGGGTATTGGGAGAGTAAGTGGGGATTGAGGATGGAGCGGTAATATTTGAGTGGATGAAAAAGGAATGAGGAAAGAGCATAAGGAGAAAGATTAGTATGTTAAAGCAGATGTAGAGAGAGAATGGAAAAAAACTAGAAGAGAGAAGAAAGGACAAATGGACAGCAGACGATGGAGAGTTAGCAGAAGACACGAAGAAACCAGAAGAAAGTGGCTGGAGCAATTGCAACTGAAAAAAAAATGCACAAAAGGTAGAAAAATATCTCTTTATTTTGAATTTATTAACTGGAATATGTCAGCTCTGGGAAATGTGCATCATTAACGTCTGCACTTTTTTTAGTATAGGAGGAAATTAATTTATAGTTTTATTTCTACAGTGTTGTTGTACATTCCAAGTTTGGCTTTTGGGGTTCCTAGTTTAATTATTGTCTTCCTGTTTCTAAATTGTGATTCCTTGTTTGGTGATGGTCTATGTTCTGCATGTGTAACTGAGCTGAGGTATTCTGTTTATGTAATTCCTATTTGACATTGCCATTTGTTCTCTTTCCCCAGTAGGTCATGTATTGTTATTCTCTGAAATCTATTGGTTTAATATTTGCAGTGTCACCTTTTGATAGGTAGAGTATGGTGCTTTGTGAGTCCTGGTAGTGCTGTTACAATACAGCGGGTTTGCTATGGGTTCTAAATGGGCAGTGTTTGTAGTAGTTCCTAATGTGCCTGGCGGTTGGCACTGGATTATAGTAATGTAGAAATCTTTTAGTCTTTCTTTATCCATACACTCATTAAGAGGCATGTTTACTAAAAGTTAGTGTATGGAAACATTATGCAAATATTTATGCAAATGAGGCCCTGCACCGAATCTCCGCACATGGCCCCGCACCCCCCTTGGGACGCCCCTGAGCATGGGCATTGTTTAAAAGTACTATCTTTGAAGCCCAGACCAGATATATTCCACGCTTTAAGAAAAGTGGAAGGAAGGCTAAAAAACTGCCAGCATGGTTTAAAGGCGAGGTCAGAGAGGCAGCTGTTGTCTAAAAAGCATTCTTCAGGAAATGGAAAAAGGATCCTAATGACGAGCACTGAAAACAACATAAGCATTGGCAAGTTAGATGCAAGGCATTGATAAGGCAGGCAAAGAGAGAATTTGAAAAGAAGTTTGTCGTGGAAGCAAAAACACATAATAAAAACTTTTTAAAGTACATTCATAGCAAAAATCCTGTGAGAGAGTCAGTTGGACCATTAGATGATAGAGGGATAAAAGGGGCACTAAGTGAGGACAAGGCCATAGTGGAGAGACTGAATGAATTCTTTTCTTCTGTCTTTACTGAAGATGATGTAGGGAAGTTACCCATGCCTGAAATGGTATATAAAGGTGATGTATCAGAATAATTGAAAGAAATATTGATTAACTGAGAGGATGTATTACAACTGTTTGATAAACTGAAGAGTAGCTAATCACCTGGACAGGATGGTATACATACAGGGGTGTTGAAAGAACTGAAATATGAGATTGCAGACCTACTATTAATTAGCTGTGAACTGTCATTAAAATCATCTGTAGTACCTCAAGATTGGAGAGTAGCCAAAGGAAGTCCCGTTTTTAAAAAGGGTGATCCAGAAAACTACAGACCGGTGAGCCTGATGTCAGTACTGGGCAAAATGGTTGAAAACATTAGAGAATATAATCATTGAACGTATA
The DNA here is from genome assembly GCA_033557465.1 of Ichthyophis bannanicus. Classification (NCBI taxonomy): domain Eukaryota; kingdom Metazoa; phylum Chordata; class Amphibia; order Gymnophiona; family Ichthyophiidae; genus Ichthyophis; species Ichthyophis bannanicus. The sequence goes on from CM066031.1 coordinate 841,235,422, forward strand.
AATAACCATGGTTTAATGGGAGAAAGCAAACATGGATTTAGCCAAGGAAAATCTTGTCTTACAAATCTGTTATATTTTTTTGAAGTTGCAAATAAACAGGTAGACAAAGGTGAGCTGGTTGATATAGTTTATCTGAATTTTCAGAAAGCCTTTGACAAGGTCTCTCATGAGACACTTGGCAAAGAACTGGTTAGAAGATAGCAGGGAGTGGGGCTAAATGGCCAGCTTTCTCAATGGAGAAAGGTGAATAGTGGAGTACCCCAGGGATCTGTACTTGGCCCGCTGCTTTTTAACATATATGTAAATGACCTGGAAATAGGAATAATGAGTGAGGTGATCAAATTTGAAAAACTGGAAGATTGGACATCCAAATGGGAGATGAAATTTAATGTGGGCAAGTGCAAAGTTATGCATCTAGGGAAGAGCAACCCAAATTATGGTTACACAATGCATCTTAGAAACTATCGCTCAGAAAAAAGATTTAGGCATCATCATCGATAATACGTTGAAACCCTTTGCCCAGTGTGTAGTGACAGCCAAGAAAGCAAATAATTATTTATTTGGTTTGATATACTGCGCTTTTTAAGATCAGAGCGGTTTACATAAGAACATCTCAATACATTGAACAGGTACAAATAATACATAGAACAGGTATAAAATACATTGAACATGTTTAAATAACAATAGAATGTTTCCATAAGCTGTATAGCTAACATGTGACCTGAAGTAAGTATTTACAGGCTGAAAAGAGCTATGCATTAGCAGGGGAGCCATAAGCAGCTATGGAACATGGTCAAATGAAAGCTGGAAAAGATGTGTCTTAATTGCCTTGCGGAAGGTTGAAAGGTTAGTGATAAGGCAGATAGGAGGAGGGAGAGAGTTCCAGAGCCAGCGGGGCAAAATAGGAGAAGGCTCTGCTTCTGGCAAATTGGGAGCTTTTACTCGCCATAGTTGGAATGGTAAGGGTGTTTTTTTTTTAATATTTATGATTTTAACAAATAAACCAAGCAACAATGCTTGTACAGAAAAGATACATCTCACAATTGAAAACAAGAAAACAATGCAAATCAAGAATAGAAACAGCAAGAAATATCTATAGTCCTCAAAATAGGAGGAGTGGCTAAGAACAAGCAATGGGGGCAAGAAACCCCATTGATATACATAAGGTAACCATTATCAAGAAATTTGCATAATCCTACTCAGGAGCTGAAGAAATAGACACTCAAGCACTAATGAATGAAGAAAGATCCTCAGGTTGGAAAAAAAATATACTTCTGAGATTTATATACAATTATACACTTACGTGGGAAACGCAACATGAAAGAAGCACTTAATTGTGTAATTCCAGGTTTAAGTAGCAAAAACTGCCTACGTCTTTTCTGCGTATCTCTAGCAACATCTGGGAAAATCAAAATTCGCTTCCCACAGAATTGATTGGCTCTTTTTTTTTATAGTAAAACTTAAGGAGCCAGTCTCTATCTGAAGCCAAGGCAAAGGTAATAAGTAATGTGGAAACCAACAACTCATCCTCCTTAGGAGACAAAAGAATGTCAGAGACACAAAGAAAATCCATATCCAAGTTTGTATTAGAGGATTTCGTTTCCCTTTTTACCCGATGGCAAATACGCTTTTGCAACAGGTGATATCAAATCCGGGGGGAAAATGGTAAGGGTTTTAGCCATATTTGTTCTCCTGGATCTGGTTTCGGGTGTCCAATGTAAGAGGTTTTCCAGTGATGAAGCTGAGATCTGGTGAAGAATTTTAAATGAAAGTAAGAGGACTTTGTATTTGAGTCGATTGTTAATTGGTAGCCAATGTAGCTTTATTAGGAAAGGTGAAACATGATCATATCTGGACGCTCCGTAGATGGTTCGGGCAGCAGTATTTAAAGCCATTTGTAAAGGATGGAGTGCATATGTTGGTGTGATACTGTGTCGAAGGCTGATGCGATATCTAAGCAAATAAGGACGAAGTCTTGATTTGGTTTGTTCGTGCCTTAAATCAGATTATCAAAAAGGGAGGTGAGTAAGGTCTCGACACCATGATGTTGACGGAAGCCGTGCTGTTGAGGATCCAGAGGAGCATAGGAGTCAATGTGTTCTTGGATTTGCTGTTGCGCTATTTTCTCAATTATTTTAGTTAGGAAGGGAAGACTCGATAGCAAAGAGCTATAATTTAAATCAAATCAGAATATAGCTTACCTCAGCAGCACAAGACAGCAGCCCTCTTTCAATAAGTTTATTTCCCTCCCTCCCTCCCCAACACCCACCCACCCCTGGTATAATCGTAGCTTTATAGGTACTTACACATCTTAAAAGACAGAAGGTGCTCTCAGGTGAAGCTCGTTACCCAAATCAGTCATACACTAAGGACCTGAGATTAATTAAGCTTCAGGTGAACAAGGTATATTAAACGTATTCGATACAGTTTTATTAGTATAAATATCCATAGCAACCCTTAGTAAGTAAAGAACTTAAAGATCTAAACACAAACTTAAAACTAAGATGCAGACGGCAGTCCAGCAGCGAGATGGGGGCTTTCCAGTCTTTTGCTTTGAGTGTCACATGTATGATTTTCTCCCAGTTGGTGAGAGGTCTTACGTGTGCACTAGGTGCAAGGAGCTCTTTGCTCTCAGGGATCGAGTCCATTCTCTAAAGGCCAGAGTAGCAGACTTGGAAAAGATAAGAAAGACAGAGAGGTACATAAACGAGACCTACAGGGATATAGTCCTGAAGTCCCACCACCAATCTGGCAGCATCCCTGTTGCCATGGAGGAGAGAGGTCACGTGACAGGAGAGCATCACCCTAGTGTGGCAGGAAGTGATCCTGTAACTAGGACCTGTCCTCCAGGTGATTTAAAACCCTCTCGCACTGAGGACGTTTCTCCAGGGCCATGTGCCCACAAGGAAAGGGTTAGGACAGTCGTTATAGTTGGTGATTCGATCATTAGGCATGTAGATAGCTGGGTGGCTGGTGGACGTGAGGATTGCCTGGTAACATGCCTGCCTGGTGCGAAGGTAGCGGACCTCACGCACCACCTAGATAAGATCTTAGATAGTGCTGGGGAGGAGTCTGCTGTCTTGGTACATGTCGGTACCAATGACATAGGAAAATGTGGTAGGGAGGTTCTGGAGGCTAAATTTAGGCTTTTAGGTAGGAAGTTGAAATCCAGAACTTCCAGGGTAGCGTTCTCCGAAATGCTTCCCATTCCACGCGCAGGACCCAAAAGGCAGGCAGAGCTCCAGAGTCTCAATGCGTGGATGAGACAATGGTGCAGAGATGAGGGTTTTGGATTTGTTAGGAACTGGGGAACATTCTGGGGAAAGGAGGGGCTCTTCCAAAGGGATGGGCCTCACCTTAACCGGGATGGAACCAGGCTGCTGGCATTAACCTTTAAAAAGGAGATAGAGCAGCTTTTAAACTAGATAATAGGGGAAAGCCGACAGTCACCCAAGAGCGGATGGTTCGGAAGAATGTATCCTTGAAGGATACTACCAAAAGCAGAGAGGTTCCAAAAAAGAGTAAAGTAGCCCAAATGCCCTCGAGTATGGAGCAGACAGAGCTTAAAGATCCCAAATTACCCATGTCTACCAATAGCCAAATTAATATGAATAAAATACAGTCTCTAAAATGCTTGTATGCAAATTCTAGAAGTCTAAAAAATAAGATGGGAGAGTTAGAATATATAGCACTAAATGAGAGGTTAGATATGATTGGAATATCAGAGACATGGTGGAAGGAGGACAACCAGCGGGACACTGTGATACCTGGGTACAAACTATATCGTAATGATAGAGCTGATCAAATTGGTGGAGGGGTTGCGCTCTATGTTAGAGAGGGCATTGAGTCAGAAAGGATTAAAGTTTTGCAGGAAACAAAATTTGCTGTAGAATCTCTATGGATTGAAATTCCATGTAAAAAGGGGAAGGCGATGGCAGTGGGGTGTACTATCGACCGCCTGGCCAAAATGAACAAATGGATGATGAAATGCTCAAAGAAATCAAGGAAGCTAACAAAAGTTACAGCGCAGTAATAATAATGGGTGATTTCAATTACCCTGGTATCGACTGGGTCAGTATCACGGCAGGACATGCTAGGGAGTTAAAGTTCCTAGATGAAATAAATGACTGCTTCTTGGAGCAGCTGGTTCATAAACCGACCAGAGGGGAAGCCATATTAGACCTAGTCCTTTAGTGGAACATCAGACCTAGTGCAAGAGATAAGGGTGTTGGGACCACTTGGCAATAGTGATCATAGCCTGATCGCGTTTGATTTAATTAATGGAGAAGGAATGGTAAGGAAATCCACATTACTACCTTTTAACTTTCGAAAGGGAGACTATGATAAAATGAGGAAAATAGTTAAGAAAAAACTAAAAGGAGCAGTTGCAAAGGTTAAAGACTTACATCAAGCTTGGGTGTTGTTGAAAAATACTATCTTGGAAGCCCAGACCAGCTGTATTCCATGCTTTAAGAAAAGTGGAAGGAAGTCCAAAAAACTGCCAGCATGGTTTAAAGGTGAGGTCAGAGAGGCTGTTGTTGCCAAAAAAGCATCTTTCAGGAAATGGAAAAAAGAGCCAAACGCTGAAACCTGGAAACAGCACAAGCACTGGCAAGTCAAATGCAAGGCATTGATAAGGCAGGCAAAGGGAGAATTTGAGAAGAAGCTTGCTGCGAAAGCAAAAACGTGACATAAAGACTTTTTCAAGTACATTCGTAGCAAAAAACCTGTGAGAGAGTCAGTTGGTCCATTAGATGATAGAGGGGTTAAAGGGGCACTAAGAGGCGACAAGGCGGTAGCGGAGAGACTGAATGAATTCTTTGCTTCGGTCTTTAATGAGGAAGATGTAGGGATGTTACCCATGACTGAAGTGGTATTTAAAGGTGCGGAAGAATTGAAGGAAATATCGATACATCGGGAAGATGTATTACAACTATTAGATAAACTGAAGAGTAGCACATCATCTGGGCTGGATGGTATACATCCAAGGGTGTTGAAAGAACTGAAATATGAGATTGCAGACCTGCTATTAGTAATCTGTGAATTATCATCTCTAATACCTGAAGACTGGAGGATCGCCAATGTAACACCAATTTTTAAAAAGGGTTCCAGGGGTGATCCGGGAAACTACAGACCGGTGAGCCTGACGTCAGTACCGGGAAAAATGGTAGAAACCATCATAAAGAATATAATTACTCAGCATGTAGACAGTCATGGCCTAATGGGAGACAGCCAACATGGCTTTAGACAAGGAAGATCTTGTCTTACTAATCTGTTATGTTTTTTTGAAGGTGTGAATAAACAGGTGGACAAAGGTGAGTCGGTTGATATAGTGTATCTGGACTTTCAGAAAGCCTTTGACAAGGTCCCTCATCAGAGACCTTTGGCAAAACTAAAGAGTCATGGGATAGGGGGCAGTGTACTACTGTGGATCAGGAACTGGTTAAATGATAGAAAGCAGAGGGTAGAGCTCAATGGCCAATTTTCCCAATGGAGAAAGGTGAATAGTGGTGTACCCCAGGGATCTGTGCTGGGTCCGCTGCTTTTTGACATATTCATAAATGACCTGGAAAGTGGAATAACGAGTGAGGTTATCAAATTTGCAGATGACACAAAAGTATTTAAAGTTTTGGGGAAACTGCTAGGTACATATGACCTAGATTGGTCACTGTTGGAAACAGGATACTGGGCTTGATGGACCTTGGTCTGATTCAGTATGGCATATCTTATGTTCTTATGTTCTTATTGGACGGTAGGAGCTCAGATCACTAGGATCTAACTTGGGGGTTTTTAGAAGTGGTTTTATGGTGGATGTTTTCAGAGGTGTTGGCACTGTACCCTTGGTGAAGGAAAGATAAACGATTTTGGAAGTGAAAGGACTGAGTTCAGCACAAGCAGACTTGATCCTGCTAGGAATCACAAGGAAAGGAATGGAGAATAAAACAAAGGGTATTATAATGCCTCTGTATTGTTCCATGGTGCAACTGCACCTTGTTGTGCTTCCTGTAGGCATCCAGGCATCAAATCCCAAAGTAAAGGACCCTTAACTGAAAAATCCCAAGCACACATCCTCTCCCTAGAGGTAGAGCACACAGTTTTACCTTGAGATGTAGACTGCAGCACACTCAAGAGATGGTTGAACAGCTAGCGCGATTGCAGTGGCTAGCCATTGGCGCTGAATATTAAACCAAATACCAGGATCATATCTGTCCCTGTCATTGAATATCTGGGGTTGCCACAGAGCCTGATCGCTAACTGAGCAGCGGTGATATTGAGCCACTGTCTGTTTAGTGATACATGGTTTAAGTTAGGTCAGGGTTTCCTGCATGTTGCTTTCACCTCAGATTGCAATCCGGGCAGTGGTTCAATATTGCTGCTGACCAGTTTGCCATTGGCTCCGCCTCTGCTCTACCTCAGAACTCCCCCGACATGCTACAGTACTAAGTGGTTAGCATTGGGGCATGTAATGGCATAGCTTGGGGAACCGTGTTGGTGCCGCTGAATATCCCATTACAGTTGTGGTCAACATTATTGGCACTCTTGCAGTTCAACTTCTCAATGTTTAATATTTCCTAAAAAATAAGAGGCCAGTGAAATGGCTTTGGACTATATATGCACACATTTGATACACAAAAGAATCAAATAAAACAAGACCAATTAAAAAAGGAAATAGTGTGAAAACCGTACATTGCCAGGACATGATTATTATCAAACTGAAAAAGACCCCCAATAACTCAAGGCAGTGAGAATATTTAAAGAATGTTGGAGCTACTTAAAGGGTGGAACATATCCACTCTCTATCTATAAGTCTCCAATTTAATTGTTTTATATCTATATTTATGTTTTTATTTATTGTATATAATGCATGTATTTAAAATTTGAAGTAATTATCTCCATAGAAAACGCAGTAGAGAAATTTGCAAGGAAGCTCCTTCACGATGTGGCACGTTTTGAGTCCAATGAAATAAGGCTCTGCTTCAGGTTTCAGGAAACTCCCCATCATAAACCAGGACCAAAAAGCCGTCAGTGCTTTAAACATAAAACAAAGGACTCACATCCTAAAGAAGGAAGACGTCTGACGTCCATAGGCATGTCAACCAATCAAAGAGCAGAAGAGAAGTGCCACGAAAAGGAAAACCCATCTTGTGATAGGTTGGACGTCAAAAGAGACTAGGCCAATCAATTTTGGAGTTTAGGCCCAATGGGGACAAGGACTGCAATTTAAAAATCCAATGCTGCTCCTTCCACTGCAATTTAGCTAGCCGATCCCCTCCCTGTAGGTCCTGAGGGACAAAATCAATTACACTCCAATGCAGCCGAGTGAAAGAGTGCCCGTACTGCAAGCAATGCTCTGCCAAAGGAGCCGACAGTATCTCTGCAAGCATGTTCACTAAGGCATAATTTAATTTGCTGTGTAGTTCGGCCTTTATAAACAAGATCGCAAGGACAAATGATCAAATATACCACAAATGCAGATGAACAGGAGGTACATGAGATTGCAGCCGGAATTCTGCTTGGTATAATACCAAACTCCCTCCAAAGTCTGTGCACAGTGCTGACATTTGCCAGATGCCTGATGACTCGGATTGTCATGAGCATGTATAGAGTGATCTACAATAGTGGTAGAATGCATCCAGTCGCGAAGATTAGTCCCTTGGGAATAAGCACCCTTAAGGGTTTTTGAAAACATGCACGCAGTTGCAAAATAGGCCAGTGCTTACAAAGCATTGAAACCACCTCATGGATATTCTGCATAAAGGGTAATACTCCAGTAATCTGGTCTTCTTGAGGTTCCCCAATCTTAGGTAGCAACAACCATTCCCTGTGGCAGTGGTGGGCCCTTTTATATGTCCTAGCCACTATTTTATGAGGGTACCCCCGACAGATCAGACAATTAGACAGATCCTCTGCATGCTTATGGAACTTGGTGATGGTAGATCAAACCTGATGTAGCCTTAAAAACTGGCCATATGGAAGGCCATGGCGTAGCAGAGCAGGATGATGACTGTGGTATCACAGTAATGTATTATGCTGGACAGGTTTGCCGTATAGGGTCATTTGCAGTCTCAAAGGCATTAAATGGACTTGAACATCCAAAACCTCAATGGAATGAGACTCTATATGTGCAGTGAACTTAATATTGGGCTTTATGGTGTTAAGCCATGATACAAATTGCTGCAACGAGACCAAATCTGTCCACAAAAAGAAAATGTCCAGAAACCGTTTCCAAAAAAATACATTCCTAAATGCCTCAGATGGAACTCCGCCATATATATGGTGGCCACTGTTGCCCCCATAGCAATGCCAAAAGTTTGTAAATAAAATTGCCCATCATATAGAAAGTAATTGTGGGTCAACACTATGTGTAAAAGCTCCAACAAAAATGATCATGGCAACAGAGATTTCAAGTCTAGCGTGTATGTAGCCAAACATTGTAAAACTTCATGTTGGTTGATGTTAGTGTACAATGCTTGTACATCCAAGGTGACCAAGTAAGTGAAGGAAGATGTCTGAGAGTGCAATTCAAGCTGACTAAGAAAATGTGAGATATCCTTTATATAAGAGCGTACAAGACAGGCTGCAGGCTGAAGAAAGTGGTCGCAAAACTGTGACAAAGTTTCAAAGACCAACTCACGACACAAAATTATTGCACTGCCTGGTGTTTTTTTTAAATTTATTTTTATTTGCATTCTCTTATATACCGCGCTATTCTGCATCAGTGCGGTTTACATTGAACAAACTGAAATTACATTGAACAGGGCAATATAATTTGGAGATAACTATTTTACAGGGAACATGGGCTATGGAGGGTTAAGTGGCTTGCCCAAGACCACAAGGAGCACCTGTGGGACTAGAAACCCCAGTCCTTCCAGCCCAAGGTTGCTGTCCTCTAGTGGGATTTGAACCCCCGACCTTCTGGCCTGAAGTACCTTGCCCCAACCACTAGGCCACTCCTCAACAGACTTATGTAGTTTTGCTACTGTATATATAACATGTATTTTAGGGGATGTTTTATACAAGAAAGAGCTTTCTTTTATCATAAGCCAACTGGCTTGAGAAGCCTGTGAAACCAGAGATTGAACCCGTGCCTGTATTTCTGAAGTAGGGTCTTTCATAAGAATCTTATAATATTGGCGGTCTGACAACTGGGCCATCAGCTTGGTGTAGTAAGTGATTTTAGATTGAACAACCACAGCCCCTCCCTTGTCCACATTGCGGATGACTAAATTATCAGCCTGCACAAGTTGGGACAAAGCTCTTAACTCATATCTAGAGCAATTAGAATAGGCAGAAATATAGAAATAAAATTATTAAAACTGAGACTTATAGAGAGTAGATATGCTCCACCCTTTATTAAGTTGCTCCAACATTCTTTAAATATTCTTCTCACTGCCTTTACTTATTGGGAGTCTTTTGAGTTTGATACATATTGTTGGACTTTCCCAGTCTCTGGGTTTTTTTTTCTTTGATAGGACATGATTAATTGCACCCTCATAAACAATTCAAATCACTTTGAACAGAAGAACCACATTTCCATTGCAGTAAAATTAGACGTACCTGTCATGACTAGAATCAACCAGTGAATGATGGCTCTGAAATTTAAAATGGCCACTTTCGCTCCTTGTTCCGTTTTCACAATGGTGAAGATGAGAGCTACCTGAGACCGTCAGAAAAGCCATTATCATCAAACTTCAAAGGGGTACAAGGTCATTCCAAAGACCTTGGGATTCCTTTGTCTATTGTTCGCAATGTTATGAAAAAGTTTTTCTGCTCATGGAACTGTTAAGAACATTTCAGGACGTGATGGGAAGAGGAAAATTAATCCAATAAGTCTTCGAAGATTAGTGCAAACTGTTGGAAAAATACCACTTACAGCATCCAAAGAGCTTAAGCTGACCGCACCATTGGCCACGCACTAAATAAAGGATGACTTAATGGGTGAAGGCCAAGGAGGGATCTCACTGCTCAAAGACAGACATAAAAAGACACACCTGATCTTTGCCCAAACCCACCTTGAGAAACCAAAATCCTTCTAGGAAAATATTCTGTGGAGAGATGAAACCAAACTTGAGCTCTTTGTTAGTGCAGACCAGTGATACATTTACAGGCAAAGAAATGAAGCTTATAAGGAAAACAAAATACCCTTCCAACAGTTTAATATGGTGGAGGTTCAATAATGTTGTGGGGCTGTTTTGCTGCCTCAGGAACTGGAGGCCTGGAACATATTAAAGGAATCATGAAGTCTGAGGACTGCCAAGGTATTTTGGAGCAAAATGTGCTACCTAGTGTCAGAAAGCTAGGTTTGGGTCCAAGATCATTTACCCAAAACATACATACAAAAGTATGAAAAAATGGTTAAAAAGGAAGAAATCGACTGCTTTAAACTAGTCAGCAGTGAGTCCTGATCTCGAACCTTTAGAAAGAGCTGAAATCTGCCAATGGTAAAAGAAATCCTGGAAACATTCATGAGTTGGAACAAATCTCAGTTGAAGAGTGGGAGAAACTACCAGCAGACAGATGTATGAAACTTATAGATAGCTACAAGAAACATTTGGAGGCTGTCATTACTGCCAAGGGTTGTGCAACCAAATATTAGTGAAGGGTGCCATTAATCCTGTCCAGGAATATTTTTTTTATACGTTTGAACATACTATTAAAATATTATGATGACATATAGTTGGAATATTTCCAATTGTTTCTCAAGATATTGTACAACATACCTAAAATGCAATGGTGCCAATATTGAGCACAACTGTAGGAGCACTTCCTTGGTTTACAGGTTTGTAAACCCTGTAAGTGCCTTGCAACATTGGGCCAATAATATATAGCTCAGGTTAGTAATATTGATCAAGTGGATTGACTTGAAAACAAGGCACAGAGATTTAAACTGTACTCAAAATGATACTGACAACCAATGGAGATTTTTGAAAACTGGAAAGATGTGATCATATTTATGCACTCCGCTAATTATTCTCACAGCAGCATTTTGGACTGTCTGAAGGGGCTTAATCACATGATCTAGCAAACCAAAATATAACCTATTAAAGTAATCTCTGCTGATACATTACAAGAGATGTATAACCACCCTAAAGTCAAGAAGATCTAGTAGAAATCTAAGTCACCATATTATACGAAGTTTATAATAGATCCCCCAGACTACTGTCATAATGTGGGACTAGAAAGAAAAGCTAGAGTCTAAGATGAGACCCAAATATTGAACCTTGTCCTGAGCATTCAAAATCAGGGTCTCTGTTTTGTCAAAATTGATCACAAAGTCGTTAGTTTCTAAGCAGGTAGAAATGTTATTAAAATGCTGAAACAGGACTTCCGGTGACGTCACGGAGCTAATGGCAGCTTAAACACCTAGCTCCGTCCAAACCCTGAGAGTGGTGTTATCAGCGGTGGTTTCCCCAGAGTTACAGTGGACGGTAGGAGAGCAACGAGTAGCCGGATGGCGGCGAAAAAGAAACTGGAAGGTTTTCAGTCCCCCTATGTGCGCCGGGAGCTGATGGCAGCGGCGGCGGCAGATGCGGCCTACTCTGATGGGGGAGCGCGTGGCGGGAGCTCTGGCGAGGACGGCGGCACAGACACGGAAGGGGTGGAGGAGGTACCCCTGCGCCGCTGGTTGCAAGAATTTAAAGTGGAGTTGCGGAAAGAAATTAAGGGGATGCGGAAGGAGGTGAAGGATACTTTGCAGGCGATCCAGCAGGAGCTGAGGACTCTGGGCGGCCGCGTGGAGGATTTGGAGAGCCGCGTGGAGGAGTCGGTGAGAGAGATGCATGGCGTGGTGGCAGTACAGGAGACTCTCCAGAGCCAGCACACTGAACTGCTTGAGAAAATAGAGGAGTTGGAGGATCGCGCTAGAAGAAATAACTTGCGGATCCGGGGGTGCCTGAGGATATGGCGGCCAAAGACTGTGTGGCAGTGGTTCAGAAACTCTGTAGCCATATTCTGCAGCGGGGTGATGTGGTTGGTGTGAGTACTGAACAAATTGGAGTGGAGAGAGCTCATCGCAGCCTGGGCCCCCGGCGGGAAAAGCAAGCAAGGGATATCATAGCCTGCATGAGTAGCTTCCCGGTTAAAGAGCAGGTGCTGAGTGTGGCCCGGAAGTTTGGGCGTTTTGCCTGGGAGGGCCACGAGATTGAAGTCTTCAACGACCTGTCTAAGGGCACTTTAGACAGAAGACAGGAGATGAGAGAGATTACGGCATATTTGAGAGGGCAGAATATGCGGTATCGGTGGCTATTTCCTTTTGGGGTCCTGCTATCAGTGAATGGAGTTAACCGCAAAGTGAAAACAGTGGAGGAGGTGTGGTCTACTCTGCGTGAGCTGGGCTGTGAGGGGTTGCCCGACATGGGAGAGATGGAGAGACGGCGGAAAGAACCGGCGGGGCCAAGCAAGCAGCAGCGGCCCGCCAGCGCACAATGGCAACGCGTTGGAGAGCGGGGGAAGAGGCTACAGCGGCTTTCCAGGGACAGGCGGAGGGCGATGTCGGAGACTGATACCTGAGATGACTGAAGGGCCTGGAGAGGGCCGGCTGCAAGTACTTTTCTGAGGGGGGATGTTAGAGATCCCTTCTTAGGGTTTGGACACTGGACTCATAGGGCATTTAGGGGAGGGGGAGAGGCTGGGGAGGTGGGGTGGAAATGGAAGGGGTGGAGGGCTTGGGGGGCCTGGGGGATAAGTTATTATGGTGTGATATTTGTTGTGTGCTGTCTGGCTGGCGGAGAGGGGGGAGTGGAGGATACGGGGGGACGAAGTGGGATGGGGATGGACGGACGCCCGGGAGGGTCTGAAGACGGAGTGGGGGGGGGGCGAGGGAGGGGGGTGGGGAGGGCAGGAATGGAAGGGGGGCGGGGGGGGAGGAGGTGGGGTGGGGGGAGGGGGGGAGATTTGAACACCAGGAAGGTAGTGGAGGGGGAGGAGGGGGGCGTTATAGATGGTGCGGGTAGGGACTATTAATGTGAAAGGGTTGAACTCTCCAACTAAGCGGGGCCTATTCTATCGGGAGGTGGTGCGGGATAAGTGGGATGTGGTCCTGGTACAGGAGACTCACTTGAGGGTGGGGGAGGTGGGGCGCATGAGGCACCGACAGTACCCAGATCAATTCTTTTCATGTAATAGGGGAGGGGGCAGGAAGGGGGGGTGGCTATTCTGATTAGGGAAGGGTGTGGGATTAAGGTGGCAGGGTCTTTTAAAGATGAGGGGGGGAGAGTGGTGGGGATTACGGGGAAATTGGGGGGGGGAAGATATTGTGGTGGTGGCGGTGTATGGCCCTAATGGATCGCAAAGTGGGTTCTGGCGCACTGTGGGGCGTCTTATAGAAGGGGCAGGGAATGGGAAGTTGTTGGTGGGGGGGATTTTAATTTGGTGTTGGACCCACAGATGGATTGTCAACCGCGGAGGGGGGAGGGAGGGAGGAAGGATAGGGCGGAGCTAAGGAAAATGATGGGGCAACTTAATTTGGTAGATATGTGGAGGGCCCTGAATCCGGAGGGGGTGGGGTTTACTTTTCACTCCGCTCCGCATGGCAGCTGGAGTCGGATAGACATCTTGTTGTTGGATAAGAATTGGATGAAGGAAGTCAGAGAGGGGAGTATTCAACCGGTGGGCTGGTCGGATCATAGGGCTGTAGTGGTGACTCTTCACAGTCCTAAGAAAGGGGGGGGAGTGTTTTGGAGGTTGAATGATTGCTTACTTCGGGATGGGGCGGTGGTAGCAGATGTGAGGGAAGCTATTCAGGAATATTTGCGCTTTAATGATACGGGGGAGGTGAAGGAGGTGGTGGTTTGGGAAGGCTTAAAGGCAGTGGTCCGGGGCAGATTTATTATGTGGGGGGCGCGGAGGAAGCGGGAGAGGGACAGAAGGGAGGATGTGTTGCGGACGGAGGTACAGGTGGCGGAGACACGCTATCAACATTCCGGGGCCCGGAAGGATCGGGTGGAGATGGAGAGGGCGCGCGAAGAATTGCGCGTGGTGCAGACGGAAAAGGTGGCACATATCTTCCAAGGGGTGAGACAGGTGCAGTATGAGCTGGGGAATAAGGCCGGACGCTTGTTAGCACGGAAGTTGCGGCAGCAAAAGGGGGCAGCGATTATCTTATCAGATCGAGGGGCCAGATGGGAAGATGCGCAGGGGTGATGATGCCATACAAGAGCGGTTTAAGGAATATTACCTGGAGTTATATAGGGAGATGGAGGGGGTGAGGGAGGGGGGGATAGAGGAGTACCTTGGTGGTATACCTATGGCCGAATTATCAGCGGGGGCGGTAGAGGAGATGGAGGCAGAAATATCCAAGGGGGAATTGGAGAGAGCAGTGAAGGGCCTAGTGGCAGGGAAGTCGCCGGGCTTAGATGGGTTGACTGGATCATTTTATAAGGTTTTTTGGGGGGACATTGGGGATTTGGTACGGAGAGTGTTCAATGGGGTACTGGGGAGGGGGGTGGACTTTCCCCAGCTATGTTGACGGCAGGGATTACCATATTGTTAAAACCGGGGAAGGATCCTGGACGTTGTAGTTCTTACAGACCAATTTCACTCCTAAATGTAGATGTTAAACTGTTGGCTAAAGTCTTGGCGGGGAGATTGGCCGGTTGGATGCCGGGAATTGTTCAGGTGGATCAAGCGGGGTTCATTACGGGGCGGCAAGCGGCCGATAATATTAAGCGAGCTATAGGAGTGGTCTGGGAGGCGCGACAGGAGCAGGAGGATCTTCTTTTGATGTCAATAGATGCTGAGAAGGCCTTCGATAGAGTTCATTGGGGGTTTAGTGCAGGTGTTACGGAAGGTGGGGTGTGGGCCGCGGTTTTTGGCGTGGGTGGGCGCGCTCTATCAAGGTCCCAGGGCGAGGGTAAAGGTGAATGATTGGTATTCCCGGGATTTTGCTCTGGGAAGGGGGATGCGCCAAGGGTGCCCGTTGTCCCCTTTGCTATTTGCGCTGGTGGTGGAGCCGCTGGCGGAATGCATCCGCCGGAATGATAGGATTCAAGGGTTGTGTCGGGGGGATCGGGAGCATAAGATTTCTTTGTATGCGGATGACATCTTGCTTTTTCTCGGCTCTCCGCTGGCTTCTCTACCGGAGGTAATGAGGGAGGTGGAGAGGTATGGGGCCCTATCCGGGTTTAAGATGAATGTCGACAAGACCGAGGTGCTCAAGATAAGGGTGGGGACGGAGGTGGAAGGGGTGTTGAGGAGCAAGTTTCCGCTGCGCAGGGTACAGGGCTCTTTGGGGTATTTGGGAGTACAGATCACGGATCGGTATGAGACCTTGTTTGCTGCTAATTACCCTCGGCTTTTTCGCCGGATCAACAGTGATCTTGAGGGATGGATGCGGCTGGAGATCTCCTGGTTGGGAAGAATCTCGGCCATTAAAATGAATGTTCTGCCCCGGCTATTATATCTGTTCCATGCACTGCCGGTGGAGATACCGGAGGGGGTGCTGCGGGGTCTTCAGAGGCGAATATTTAGTTATATCTGGAAGCGTAGACCCCCGCGGGTAGCGAGGTCGGTGATGTACGCCTCCAAGGAGGAGGGGGGCTTGGGAGTGCCAGACCTGCGGGCTTATTATAGGGCGGCCCAACTCGCACATGCGCTGGGCTGGCGGGAGGGGGGAGATGAGCACCCCTGGGTTCACTTGGAGAAAGGGAGGGTTAGAGGAGGCCGCCTCGATGCTTGGCTATGGGCACCGCGGGGGGTGCGGGGCGAACTGGGGCAAGGTTCTCCTGGGATGTGCCAGGTGGTTCGGATTTGGGATAAGGTTAGGGGAGCGGATATTGCTCGGCGGGGAATGGGGTTTTCGCTTATGACTCCGTGGAGAGGGTGGAAGGAGTTCCGCCCGGGGTGGGAAGGGGGGCGGTTTGACCAGTGGACCAGGAAAGGTTTGGGCTGCAGCTTTCCACTTGTTGAGGAGGGGGGGATTAGGAGTTTTGAGGAGGTGCATGGGGAATTTCAGCTGGAGCGTGGGGACCGTTATACTTATATGCAAATTCGGTCGTATCTCAAGAAGGTGGGGGGAGTAGATGGGACGGGGGCGGAGATTTCCGGGCTGGAGGCGATGTGGTATGGGAAGGGTGGTTCCCGGGGTATGGTGTCCGGTTTATATAAGGTGGTGACAGGGGGTGAGGGCGGGAAACATAAATATATGGAGCACTGGGAGAGGGATCTGGGTCGAACTCTCTCGGGGGTGGAGTGGAAGCAGGTGTGGGGTCAGATTAAGCGGGGCCTGAGCGCTAGTGGGGCCAGGGAAAATAGTTATAAAGTTTTGATGCGCTGGTACTACACACCTGCGCGATTGCATCGGATATACCCGGGAGTTTCCCCCCTGTGTTGGCGGGAGTGCGGGGAGATAGGGACTTTTTGGCATATCTGGTGGGGGTGTGAGAAAATTCAGCAGTATTGGAGTTGGATTATAGGGTGGCTACTGGAGAATTAAGGGTCATAATAGCGATGGAGCCTACTATCTTGTTGCTGTCTTTCTGGGGAGAAGGAAACTGGCAGGCGGGGGGGGGGCGGTAAGGTGGTTCTAGCATGTTTGAGTGCGGCCCGGTGTGCGATTGCGGCTGCCTGGAAGCACAGGGAGGTGCCCTCGGTGACACAGTTTGAGGGACGCCTTCGGACGATAGTGCATATGGAGAAATTAACGGCAGCCCGTAGGCAGAGGTTGGGGGGGTTTGAGGAACGGTGGGGTACTTTGCAGCGTGTTCTGGGGGGGAGGGGGATGGGGAGGGCGTAGGATGAGGGTAGGGGGGATAGAGAGGCGGGGGTGGAATATAGGGGGTGGGGAGGGATCGGGTAAGGGGTGGGGAGGGGGGGTGGAGCGGGGGGGGGAGAGGATGGGGGAGGGGGGAGTGGGGGTGGGTAGGAGAGTGTGGGGGGGCGGGGGGGTATGGGGAGGCCTATAAGGAGGGTACTGGGGGAAAATAAAAACTGACAGATCCGCAGCTGGACGGGTTGAAGAGATGGTGGAGGCATTTTGGTGGACTTGCGGGGTGGGGGAGGGAGGGGGATGCGAGTATGGTGAAAGTGGCTGTGATAAGCTGCTTTGGCTGCTTTGACTGGTGTATAGGGGACAGTAGGTGGGGATGCGGGAGGGTGCAAGTCTTACAATGTTGTGCATATTGTACGGGGGGTTATTTGTGGGGAGTGGCTTCTGGAGATGTTAGCTATTATTTGTTAGAAGCTATTACGTGTGGTTATATGTTGGTTTTGGATCTGTTTTCAATAAAAAGTTTAAACATAAAAAAAACAAATGCTGAAACAACTGTAAAGTTGAAAAATCTGCATCAATGATAAATCACTCATGGACCAAGATCACCCACATACTGACAAAACTGATGCCCAAATTTCCATAGTATTTTACACAGTGGGATCAAATATATATGTTGAACAACGTGGATGAAAGAGCAAAGGCCTTGTGGCATTTCCCTTTCCAACTTGTACCATGCAGCTATAGTATCCTGGAAACATACAATTAAGAAGCAGGCAAACCAGTGCAAAACCATAACTCCAATCCCTAACTCTTCCAACTGTGTTTGAATTACCATGTCAAAGGCTGCTTCCATATCATCTGCTAGACCAGTCCAGACAAGTAGGTTGTGTTCCCCTACCAGCAAATTGATGGAGAAAAAGAACCAATGAAAAGCCCAAGTTTTGATGACATCACTCCCCTGCCTCTACTCGCCTCAGCTACCAGAGGTCTCTTCAGTATTTCTTTGTCTCCAGCAGATGGTGGATGGATTTTCTCTTCTCTGAAGAAAATCTGAAGGATTGAAAGGAAGAGAGTGATATAAGTGCTTGTGAATGACCACCTTGAGGGTGACCCTCTTACTTAATGCCAAAAAAGGATGGTTCCTTCTGACCCATTCTGGACCTCAAGGGTGTCAGTGAGCACTTGCGCATCCTGCACGTCCGGATGGAAACCTTGCGCTCTATGATTCAGGCAGTGCATCAATGGGAGTTCTAGGCTTCTCTGGATCTGGCCGAGGCATATTTTCATATCCCAATCCAGGCAGATCAGTAGAGGTTTCTGCGTAATGCCGTGTTTGGCTCTTAATATCAGTTTGCTGCCTTCCCTTTCGGTCTGAAGATATTCTCTAAGGGTCATGGTGGTGGTGGCTGTGGTACTGAGGGATCTGTGTACATCCCTATCTGGAAGACTGGCTCATTTGGGCCTATTCCCTTTCAAAAGTGTCTCAGGTGGCATCACGAGTGCTGTCCTTTTTGGAAAGCCTCGGCTGGGTGATCAATCGGGGAAAGAGCCAGCTGTTGTCTTCCCAGTCCTTGGAAATCCTGGGAGCACTTTTTGACACTCGAGTGGGCAGAGTTATCTCCAGGAACAAGCAGGAATGTAGTCATCACATATGGGTATCGTCGGTACCGACGGAGCCTGCGCGGGAACTCTCCCCTGCGTCCAATTAGAAAGGTTTTGGGAGCATTCCACAGCGCCTGCGTGCTGCCTTCCCGCCTTTCCCAACTGCCTCTCTCCAGTTCTTCTTTTTCCGCGGAGCCAGCAGGTCGTGTTCCTGTCACCGCAGAAGAATTCTTTTTCCTTTCTTTCTTTCTTTTTTGCGGTCGCGTCTGCGTTCCTCAACGCTTCACCGGTACCGCCGTTTTTTTCTCTTCTTATTTCTGTAAAAAAAATATATTCTCTTTTTTCTTTTTCTTCAGATGCACGCGCCTTTTTGGCCTTAGGCCCAAAAACTTTTCCTTACCATGGAGAAACCTGCCTCAGGTTTCAAAAAGTGCACCAAGTGTGGCGGTACCATTTCCGTCACCGACACCCATGAATGGTGTCTAAAATGTTTAGGTCCTGACCACTCCATCACGGATTGTATGTCCTGGGCCATGATGTCTAAAAGAGGTCGGCAGAACCGAGCTGCTAAGCTCAGTACCCTGTTTCCCTCTGATGCAGCTTCGGTGGCATCGACGTCTTCCAGGGCTGCTTCTTCCTCCCGTGGATCTCAGGTAACTAAACATAAATCCAGCCGGTCCTCAAAGGGTAGATCTCCTTCTAAGCATCGAGATGCCTCTGGCGTTGCCCTCGAGGATTCTGCACTGGAAAAATTACCCCGGCGGGAGGCTTCGGCTTCCAAAGCATTATCGAGGTTCCAGGATGTTCTCGAGGCCTCGACCTCGGCAGAACTACTGGTGCCATGCTCTGGGGTACCGGCGGTCTCCTCCGGTACCGACAACCAGGCATTGGCAGCGTCGATAGACCAGAGAGTTCTGGCTATGGAACGCAGTCTGGCGGCTTTCCTTGCGGCATCGAAGCCCTCGGAACCGCGACAGACAATTCCACCTGTACCGGCACAAGCCTCGGTATCGGTATCGGTACCGGTACCGATAACATCGGCATCGGTGTCTGCTTTGCCGGTACCCAGTCATCCGATGACCTCCGGTACCGATACCCCGGTACCGGTTACTCCCGGTACCGACTATGGTCGGTACGGGTATCGGGCTCTTCAAGAGCATCCGGACATACGATACTTCGAGTCCTCAGGAGAATCTGAGGATTCTGACAGTTCTGTCGATGCAGCGATGCTTCTCCCAGAGGAGCACTCCTCCCCTAAACGCAGGATGTCTCTTCCAGAGGATATTTCCTTCCAAGATTTTATCAGGGAGGTGGCTCGGGGCCTGTCCATTACTGTGGCCCCTGAAACATAGCCAAGGGCCAAGGAGTTGGAAATTCTACAATATCCCAAAACTCCTAAGGAGGCAGCTACCTTACCCATTCATGAGATTTTATATGATCTCATGTTAAGGATGTGGTAAACACCTCTTACCACCTCTCCTCATTCTCGTAGACTGGATACTATGTATCGAGTCCCTCCTTGTCCTGGGTTCCATAAGACTCAGCTTCCTCACCACTCTATTGTAGTGGAGTCAGCTATGAGAAGGATCAAGAGTGCAAAAAGGCATGCCTCTAATCCTCCAGGACATGAGTGCAGAACCCTGGATGCTTTTGAAAGTCTGGTCTTCAAAGCTTCCATGCTTTCTGCCAGGATCAGTTCCTATAGTCTCTACATGGGAATGTTCCTGAAGGAGGTCACAGATGATTTAGAGGCTTTAAGTCCTTTTCTTCCTGAGGATAAAAGACAGGATTTTCTCACTTTGGTCAAACATGCCCAAGAGGTTTCTAAATTTTCCAACCTTGCAGCCTTTGACTGCTTTGAGTGCATAAGCAGAACCTCGGCTATTGCCATAGGTGCACATAGAATTGCTTGGCTCCAGGCATCTGATCTAGAGCTCTGGGTACAAGACAAATTGGGAACTATCCCTTGTACTGGTGAGAACCTGTTTGGTAAAGATTGGCAGGAAAAGGCCAATGAAATGGGTGCTGAAAATTCCACCTTGGATAGATTGTCCAAGTCCACTGCTGATCCTGCTAGAAAGAAATTGTTCAAGAAACCATTATTTTCTAAAAAGAAAAGATTTTATCCTGCTTATGTTCAGCAGGGACGTTCTGCAGGTCAGCTTGCCAAAAAAGGTCAGCAACCACCCAAACAGAAGAAAGCAAAGGCTGCTAGGCCTTAACCGGCCCAGCAGGCTCAGCCTCCACAGGGCCTTTGACTCTCATCTAGAGAACTTAACTTTCCTGGTTCTCGGGGGACCAGAACCTTCCACCATTCCAGGAAGGTTATATCATTTTGCCCCCAGATGGGGGCAAATAACAGCAGAGCATAAGACACTCTCCATCATAAAGGAGGGGTACAAGCTTCATTTTTCAAGCATGCCCCCTCACACAATAGTAAAGCAGTTCAATTCTCCGACCTCTCTCATCAACCTGTTAGGTCAGGAGGTCGCTATCCTTCTTGCCCAAGGGGCAATAGAAGAAGTACCCCTTCATCAGCAGGGTATAGGGTTCTATTCCCCTTATTTCCTTATCCCAAAGAAAACAGGGGGTTACAGACCTATCTTAGACTTCAGAGAATTCAACAAATTCCTTGTCAAGGAAAAATTCAAAATGATTTCTCTCGGATCTCTGCTGCCATACCTTCAGAGTCAGGATTGGCTTTGTTCTGTAGATCTCAAGGATGCGTACACCCATGTTCTCATCCATCCAACTCACAGAAGGTTCCTTCAGTTCCTTTTTCAGGGAAAGCACTACCAATACAGGGTGCTTCCTTTTGGCCTGGCCTCAGCACCAAGGGTGTTCACGAAATGCATGGCTGTTGTAGCAGCATTTTTCCGCACTCTAGGGATATTCGTCTTCCCCTACTTAGACGACTGGCTCATTCGAGCCCCAACAGAGTCAGAGGCCAGAACTTCTCTATCCTGCACCATGCGTATCCTTCAGTATTTAGGGCTGGTAATAAACATCCCAAAATCCAGTCTAACTCCCAATCAGTCTTTAGAGTTCATAGGAGCTTTGCTGGATACCACAAAGGGAAGGGCCTATCTCCCCCAGGCCCGTTGCCTTTGCCTGGTGCAGTTAGCTTCTCAAGCAGTGCTAAAGCCTCATCTAACTGCTCGAGAAATGTTACAACTACTAGGCCACATGGCATCTACTGTGCATGTGGTTCCCTATGCTTGCCTCCATATGAGGGCAGCTCAGTGGACTTTATCCACCCAATGGACCCAGGCATCAGGATGCCTGTCAGACAAAATAGCAAACACAAGTCGTCTTATTTTGTCCCTCCAGTGGTGGAAGTCCACTCAAAACCTGTTGCTGGGGTCCCCTTTTCAACAACCCTTACCCCAAGCAACTCTCACAACAGATGCTTCTCCAATGGGTTGGGGAGCTCATCTGCAAGACCTCTCTACCCAGGGCACCTGGTCTCCACAGGAGAGTTGTCTACATATCAATCTCTTGGAGCTCAGAGCAATCTTCCTTGCTCTGCGAGTGTTCCACACCCTGCTCAGCTACAAGACAGTCCTCATTCATACGGACAATCAGGTATCCATGTTCTATGTGAACAAGCAGGGAGGAACAGGCTCTCTGTCACTTTGCACCAAAGCTTTGCGACTATGGGCCCTCGCCAGAGAGCATCAGATTCATCTTCTGGCACTGGATCTGCCAGGCATTCAAAACTCTTGGGCAGACAGACTCAGTCGAGTTCTGCTTCCACACGAGTGGTCTCTGCATGCAGACCAGGTGGCCAGGATATTTCAACTTTGGTGAACCCCGGACATAGACCTCTTTGCAAGTCCGTGGAATGCCAAACTTCCCCGGTTCTGTTCCAGAATTCCGGCTCAGGCCAGGGATGCTTTCCTCCTTCACTGGGGTCAAGACTTCCTGTATGCCTTTCCACCCATTCCCCTAATTCCCAAAACCCTGTTCAAGCTTCAGAGAGGCAGAGGTCATATGATACTCATAGCTCCACATTGGCCACGGCAAGTGTGGTACCCTCTGCTTCTACATCTCTCTCAAGCTCCCTCCCTGGAGTTAGGGTCTGCTCCAGATCTCCTATCTCAGGAGGACGGAATGTTATGGCATCCCAATCCCCAGTCTCTGCATCTCAGGGCTTGGTTGCTGAAGGCCTAGATCTCCATGATCTTAATATCCCTCAGCAAGTAAAAGATATTCTTTTTACTTCCAGGAAACCTTCCACAAGACGCTCTTATGCTTTCAAGTGGAAAAGGTTTACCATATGGTGTTCGCAAAAGGGTCTTAACCCTCTTGCGATACCTCTGGAATCATTGCTGAAGTATCTCCTTCATTTATCCAATGCAGGTCTTAAGACTAATTCAGTAAGAGTCCATCTGAGTGCTATTGCAGCTTCCTTTATGCCTCTAAATGGACAGCCTATTACCGCTCATCCTCTTATAGCAAGATTTATGAGAGGACTTATTTTAACTAAGCCTCCCATTAGGCCACCACCTGTGGCATGGGACTTAAACCTGGTTCTTGGGCAGCCCATGAAGCCACCTTTCGAACCTTTAGCTACTACCTCCTTGAAATTCCTTTCTTGGAAGATTATCTTTCTCATCGCAATCACATCAGCACGCCGCATTAGTGAGTTGCGAGCGCTAGTAGCTGATCCACCTTATACAAGGTTCCATCATGACAAGGTAGTCCTTAGGAGTCATCCACACTTTATGCCAAAGGTGATCTCGCCTTTTCATCTGAACCAAGCGGTCTACCTACCTGTGTTTTTTCCAAGGCCTCATGCATCAAATGCAGAGAGGAATCTTCATACCTTGGACTGTAAAAGAGCTTTAGCCTTTTACTTACAAAGAACACAGCAACATAGAAAGTCCTCTCAACTCTTTGTTGCTTTTGATCCTTCTCATTTGGGACTTCCAGTCTCCAAGAGAACACTCTCTAATTGGATTGCTCAGTGTATTTCCTTTGCCTATCAGAGTAAGAACCTTTCTCTGGAGGGCCATGTCACAGCTCACAATGTGAGGGCCATGGCAGCCTCAATTTCTCATCTGCACTCTGTGTCTATTGACAACATCTGTCGAGCAGCCACTTGGGCCTCGGTTCATACCTTCACAGCCCATTACTGCTTGGACAAGGACTTCCGCCGGGATGCTTTGTTTGGTCAGGCTGTTCTCCAACACCTGTTCCATACCTAATCAACTCCTACCCACCATCCCTGGTAGGATGCCAGAGATCCATGGGGGGAAGTGGAGCCCTGTTCAGGGACACATAACGTCTGGGGTCTCTCCCTGGCACCTAAAGCTAGGGAGTCCCCATATGTGATGACTACATTCCTGCTTGTTCCTGGAGATAGCATAGTTACTCACCTGTAACAGGTGATCTCCGGGAACAGCAGGAATTTAGTCCTCACAACCCACCCACCTCCCCTAGGAGTTGTATCTCTCTATCTATCTCTTTCCTTTCCCTCTCTCTCTCTTTGTCTCAGCTTTAAAACTCAACTGGAGAGAGGCAGTTGGGAAAGGCGGGAAGGCAGCACGTAAGCGCTGTGGGATGCTCCCAAAAGCTTTCTAATTGGACGCTGGGGAGCGTTCCCGCACAGGCTCTGTCGGTACCGACGATACCCATATGTGAGGACTAAATTCCTGCTGTTCCCGGAGATCACCTGCTACAGGTGAGTAACTATATTTTCCTGCCGGAGGAGAAAGTCACGAGACTGTTGAATTGCCTGGTGCTGTTCTGTGTACAGCAGGCTCCCTGGGTCTGGGATTCTCTTAAGCTCATCTAATTCATGGCGATGACCATAGAGATGATGCTGTGGGCACATGCACACATGCAACCACTCCAGCTGTCCTTACTGACTCTGTTGTCCCTGAGATCTCAGGAGTTTGAGTGCAAGCTCCCGCTCTCGTTGATGCTGAAGTCCAGCCTGCTGTGATGGCAGCAGACCTGTCATCTGAGGAAGGGTATGCCCTTGGATGATTTCTTGTGGATCCTTCTGACAACAAATGCCAGTCTCTCGGGCTGGGGAACCCATTTCCAAACCGTATAGCCCAGAGCCATTGGAACCATAGGGAAGCTGTGTGGTCTATCAATCCCCTGAGGCAAGGGCCATCAGGTTAGCTCTTCTGTGTTTCTGGCCTTGGTCGGGGGCCAGACAGTTTGAGCCTTTTTGGACAATGCCATAATGGTGGCTTATGTCACTCGGCAAGCAGCATGAGGAGTGCTGCAGTAGCTCTGGAGATGGCTCTCCTGTTTGCCTGGGTGGAGAAGAACCTCCTAGCCTTGTCTCAGCATATTGCCGTACTGGACAATGTGGAAGAGGCCTTCCTCAGCCAGACCTCTGTGGTTCATAGAGAGTAGGAGGCATTTCAGTTGATTTTGCACCACTGGGGTTGCCCCGAATTGGATCTGATGGCGACCTGCTCCAATGGCAAGGTTTGCTATTGCTTCAATTGCCGCATGGAGATGAGATCTGAGGATGTTGATGCCAAGTCAACATCTGCTGTACATGTTTCCTCCATGGCCTATGGTGGGGTTTGTGATTCAGCGTATAGAACGCCACCCAGGCAGGATTGTTCTGGTGGTGCTGGATTGACCTGGGAGATCGTGGTTTGGAGACCTGATGTGGCTGTTGCAGGTACATCCTCGGTTGCTTTTGTTTCAGGGCCTGTTGCTACAGGGACTGATCGTCCTGGAGGACCAGGTTCCTTTCTTGCTTATGGCTTAGATATTGAAAAGAGCTGGCTAGCGCATAAGGGCTTCTTTCTGGTGGTGTTCTCCACTCTGCTTGGAGCCCAGAAGGAGGTACCAAGCTTGGCATACATGTGGGTCTGTTGCCTTTTTAAGCGATGGTGCAGTGATCGGCAGTTGGCTCCTGAGGCAGCCAAGATGCCATTTCTGTTAGAGTTTCTACAGAATGGCCCGGAGAAGGGCCTTTCCCTTAGCTTCCTGAAAGTTCAGGTGGCAGCTTTGGCCTCTTTCCAAGGTGACTGGTAAGTCTCTAATCTTGCACTCAGATGTCTTGTACTTTCTCCTGGGGGTTTGGCGTCTGTGTCCCCTCCCCTCTGGTCTGTGGACCCTTTCTAGGATCTGTCTGTCTGGTGCTCAGGCCCTGATGTCAGCACCCTTTGAGGAGTAGCCTAATGGTTAGAGCACTGGCTTGAGAACCAAGAGAGGAGGGTTTGATTCCCACTAACACTCTTTGTGGCCTTTGGCATGTCACTTAACCCTCCATTGCCTCAGAAAAATCCAAGTTATCAATGTCCCTGTTTAAAGTACAGTACATTACCAAGTTTAAGTTACAGTGTGAACCACTTTGACTGAAATGATAAAGTGGTATTAAAAAAACAACGTGTTAAATAAATAAATACTTTGAAGGATTTGACGCTCAAGATGGTCTTCTTGGTCGCGATTTGTTCCGCAAGGTGGATTTCTGAGCTGCAGGCTCTCTCGTGCTAAGATTCTTATCTGTCTTTTTCAAAGGAGGCTCTTTCCATTTGGCCTGTGCCTTCTTGCCTGCAGTGATTGATTTTCTCCCTTTTCATGTGAATCAGGTGGTCTGACTGCTCTCCTCTAAGAAGCAGTGCTGGGGGAAGGATAAGGATCTTCACCTTGTGGATGTCTGGAGGGTGCTTGTCTGGTACATGGAGGTCACAAATTCTTTTGTAAGTCCGACCATCTTTTTGTGTAGTGCTGGCCCACACAAGGGTGATGCAGCGGCTGAGTCGACTTTGGGACACTGGATTAAGGAGGCCATTGCCTCTGTGTGTCTGAGGTGGAACCGACTGGTTCCATAGGGTTTGTGTGCCCATTCTACCTGAGCATAAGCATCCTCATGGGCAGAGTAGAGCTTGGTTGCCTTTGCAGACTTTTGGTGGGTGGCAACATCGGAATCACTTTACACTTTTGTCAAGCATTACTACTTAACAACAACTACTTGGATGTCCATGTGCAGGCGGACACAGCCTTTGGCTCAAGGGTTTTATGAGCTGTTGTGTCGTCTTCCCCACCAAGTGGAGTCGTAGCTTTTGTACGTCCCACTCTTCTAGACTGGTCTAGCAGGATGATATGGAAGGTGACGTTTGTCCTTTACTTGAGTCCTGCTAGACCAGTCTAGGGCCCACCCTTGAAACTGTTTGCTCTGTTCTTCTGCTGCGGTATCCTTGGGTCCGCTATAATTTTGTTTTTCTACTTGGCTCTGCAGGTTCATCTTCTACTGACAGCCTTCTGTTTATGCTTTCCTATACATAGTTCTCTACTGTTGATTTATTTTTTGTCGCCCATGATCGATGTTGTGTGAGGCTTGTCATGTTCTCCCATATGCTTTGGGACGGATACTGAAGAGACCTCTGGTAGCTGAGGCAAATAGAGGCATGGGAATGATGTCATTGAAACCTGGGCTTTTCATTGGTTCTTTGTCTCCACCAATCTGCTGGTAGGGTAAAACAACCACATGTTTGGACCGGTCTAGCAGGACTCAAGGAAGGACATCTGGTAAGTAAAATGTCACCTTTCAGATCAATAGACAGTAATAAATAGGCTACCCTTTTACCCTCAACTCCTCATAAGATATCATAAATCAATGAGCCAAACAAATTTTTAGCAGTGTAACCAACTCTGAAGTCATGCTGCCACACATCCAGAGACTGGTGCTGCTCCACAACATCCTCCAGATGATGTTATGGCATACTTGAGACAGGTCTATAATTACACATGTCTTTCCAATCTCCCAGTGGATCTTTAATTATTTACCTAACTGAAGCCCATTTCAAGGTCATCGCATAATGCCTACAGCAGTCAGAACATACATAAGAACTGCCATAGTGGATCAGACCAAAGGTTCATCAAGCCCAGTGGCCAATCCAGGTCACTAGATTCCATGCTATTTATCCCCACTTTTGTGCTGCTTTAATAATGTATTATGGACATATCCTCCAGGAATTTGTCTGAACTTTTTATTAAACCCAGGTACACTACCTGCTTTTATCATATCTTCCAGCAATAAGTTCAAAAGCTTAATTATATGCTGAGAGAAAAAATATTTTCTCTTATCCATTTTAAAAAGTACTACTTTGTAGCTTCATGGTGTGTCCCCTAGTCCTTGTATTTTTTTTGAAAGAGAGTAAACCATCACCTTGTGTCTACCCATTCCTCTCCACTCAGAATTTTGTAGACCTCTATCATATCTCCCCTCAGCTGTCTCTTCTCCAGGCTGAAGAGCCCTGCCCTATTTATAATTTTTCCTTATAGGAGAGTCATTCTATCCCCTTTATCATTTTGGTTGCCTTTCTCTTTACCTTTTCTAATGCCGCTATATCTTTTTTGAGATGCGGATACCAAAATTGCACACACTACTCAAGGTACAGCAACACAGAGGCATGATATTTTGTTTTATTCTCTGTTACTTTCCTAATGATTCCTAACATTCTGTTTGCTTTTTTCGTTGTTGCTGCACACTGAAGAGACAATGGAATATAAAAATAGTGACACAGTTTCCCTAACTACCTTAACAGCTATTGATACTGCATCCAAAGGACATTGCTGATCGTAATCTTAATGTATCCTCCACAGAAGCATTGAGGAAGTTACCCCAGCCTATTGAAATGCTTGTGCCTGAATTTCCTATAGAGCACTGATTCTCAGCCCTGTCCTGATTTACTCCCTAGCCAGGCTGGTTTTCAGGATAATGACAGTGAATATTGTCACCCACCTACTTACCCCGGAGGCGAAAGGCCTGGGGCTTCAGTGAGGCTCCTCCTATTTAGCAGGGACTAGTGATGCCCCCTGGGAGTTGAAGTCCCAATAGCTATTCAATAAGAGTGTAGTTGTGGACGAGTAGCTATGCTTGTAAAGAGGTATTTATTTCCCTTCCCGGGAGAACTTTTGCAAACAGGAGTCATAAAGGAAAGTAAACCATGCTTCTGGCACAACACAAAAAGGGTATTACAAAATACAAAGGAAATGCTTCTTCTCAGCTTTAAGGAAAACAAAAGTGAAAAACAGGCTTTTTATATCACAAAAAGCTGTAGAGTGAAATCTGTGCCCTTACACAGATTTCTCTTTTGCAGGCTTTTCTTATGCTTCAACAGAAAGAGGTCACGCTATCTGAAAACACCAGTGTACAGTCCATCTGGAAATCCTCTGAGTTTTCTCCACAGAAGTCACAGTTCATGGCCTCATGAGCTTCCCTGCTATTATCTCTTGTATGGCTGTAACTTGTATCAGTGTTTAGCAATCCCTCCTCTTCCTGGCAAGGGCTTCTCTCCCCTTTATTAACGTGGAAAGGCAGGTTACTATGCAATGTGGATTTTCCCTCTAGAGGGCCATACACCTCAGGACTAGTGCAGGTAAAATCCAGTGCCCCTCTATTCCAGGGAATTGGCCTTTCTGCAGGCTTAGCTCTGCCTGAACGTTTGCAGCCGGGAAGCTTGAAACTTTTCTCCCTTTCACTTCCCCTCACAGGACGTCTTTCTTTCAGCCGGGAAATCTCTTTTGGGTAAGAGCTTCTATTCCCCAGGTACCTGCTCTCGTGGGAGTTCCCTCTCACAGCTCCTCGTTGTTTGCTGACTGGAATCCCTCTCGGTCCCCAACCGGACTCTGGTTCAGTGCAGCCCAACTCTTTAGCACTAACCTCGGGTAATTCCTCCTGGGCAAACTCCTCTGAGGTGCTGATGGAATCTCTGTCAGAAGCTCTCAGGTATGTATCCTGGTTTTCATATGCTCTGCTCTTCCGTGTTCCTGTTTCTGCCTCTGTTCTCGTCCTGTTTCCTCGTGTTCTGTGTCTGCTCAAGGCTGACTCTATTTTAAGTGCGTCATTCTTTGAGTCCCTCATCAGCTCAAGTCCCTGCAGCTGTTCCTGCTCCTCTAATGAGCTATGATGTAATGCTTCTCCTGTGCGTTTACCTACACCCGGTGCTCGTGTTTTGGTCAGTTGCCCATAGCAACCCCTAGCCATGTGCTTTGAGCTGCCGGTTTTAAAACTGCCCTGCACATTTTCATCTGTTTTTATAGGCACTCGTTGCCTTGCGCCATGACAATATGCTTGAGAGGGATTTTCATGCAATGGAGACGCATATGCATATTTGTCTCATGCATATTCATTGTGGATATCTTGAAAACCTGTTAGAGGGTACACAAGGACATGGCTGAGAACCAGGACTATAAAATGTCTCTGGTGTCAGTGGTATAATAAGTAACAAGACCATTAACTTTATTGTCAAAATATTTAGCAAACTCCTCAGCTGTTAAGGTAGTTTCTCCAACTTATCCCTACTTGCTATGGAACAAGGAATGCACTGTGAAAGACAGCTCCATTGGTCTAGAGCAGTGGTTCTTAACCCAGTCCTCTCGGACCCCCTAGGCCAGTTGGGTTTTCAGGATATCCACAATGAATATGCATGGGAGAAATACAATGGAGGCAGTGCATGCAAATCTCTCTCATGCGTATTCAATGGGGATATCTTGAAAACCCAACTGACCTGGTGGAGGGGGTGCAGGAGGACTGGGTTAAGAACCACTAGTCTAGAGATTGCTGTCTGAATCTTAGTAATAACCAACTCTTTCTTTGCCATTTCCATATTAAATCTTATATGGTTTGAGTATTTAGATGTAGCTCCCACTGGACTTATCTGTACAAAGTTTGCGCCACAAATGTTCTGCTCTTCTCAGTTCCCATTTCAGTTCACGCAATATCTCATTACACCAAGGGACATAATTTATCATTTCAGGGATTTCTTTGACTGATGTGACTGGCTAAATTTAGTCACTTCATTATTCCAAAAGTTAATTAAATTATCTATTGTCAGTCCAGGAAGAACACAATCTACATACTGCTGATGTATTTGAAATGACTTGATCAAAAATACAGTCCCCAAGTACCTCCTCTTGACTTTGGTCCAGCTTAAAGAGTCCTACTGAAGGCCCATTTTAAAGTGAACTAAGAAGTAGCCAGTCCAAAGAAAATGAAGACCTACAACAGAAGTACATCTTAAGCTATCACCGGTCTTCACTGAGCAGAATACTAAATCCAGCCACCATTATAGGTGATAAGGCAAACTTGCTGTCTAAAACCCAAAGCTTCCCTTGATGACAGGAAGTTATCTGCTGTTGTAGAAAGATTGCTTTAATTTACATGTATATTTAAAGTTGCCCATAATCATAACTGTATTTAGATCACAATTAAGTGTCACTAACCTTCTAATAAACAAATTCAAATCAGTTGACACAGAAAATGGGGGATGAAAAGCACACAAACCCCTCAAAAACCATTTAGAAGAACAAATAGGTAATATTCCTCACATGTCGTCAATAACACCCCTCTATCCCAGTCTTTG
This sequence comes from Ichthyophis bannanicus, assembly GCA_033557465.1. Lineage (NCBI taxonomy): Eukaryota > Metazoa > Chordata > Amphibia > Gymnophiona > Ichthyophiidae > Ichthyophis > Ichthyophis bannanicus. Next base: position 841,266,079 of record CM066031.1, read on the forward strand.
TCTGTGCTGATGAAAGACTGAAACCCATATACACTCAATTCATTGACATATATTAGATCTGCTGGAGCTAGCCAAGTCTCCATCATACTCAGTATGTCTAGTTGCAAAGAAAATATTAAAATCACCGCCTAGGGAACCTTGTTCCACACTGACCCTTTTCAAATCCAAGCTGAAAACTCACATCTTTTCTATTGGTTTCGGATCTTGACTCACCTGATCTCCTTTGTGTTTCCTTACCAGTCCCCCCTAGCTGTATCACATTTCCGTAGCTACTGTGTTGTCTGTCTTGACTAGATTGTAAGCTCTGATGAGCAGGGACCGTCTTTTACATGTGTCTGTGCAGCGCTGCGTACATCTTGTAACGCTATACAAATGTTCAGTAGTAGTAGTAATAATACAGGCCACATGTACTACTACTACTACCACTGGAGCTACACAGGTAGTCTGGGCAGGAGGCAGCGCTGGGGCAATTCCCGGAGATGTACAAGTGTAACTCCACCCTTATCCTTTGAATAATGTAAGGCGGCCAAGTCCCCCGTACTTCTTTCATCCACACACCAGAGGAATCTGAAGCCCTATCTAATCAGACATAATTACATTTAAAGTTTCAAACAGGTAAAGATTAAATCTGCAGACATACCTGATAAACATACAATAAGAAACAAAAACACCAAGCCTCTGTGGCTCTTCTGGGATATGACGAAGGGCATGACCTGCTCTTTGGCGCAGCGCCTGAGGCATGACACTTCAACAGCCCAGCTGCAATTTAAAGGGACCGCACTGACATGATCAAAGCATGTTCTGCGTCACTTTGGGCGCTGTAGTCTCCTGCAAATGGCAGAATTTCTGTGAATAAAGTGCAGACTCCGATCACAGTTGATGAGAGAGCAGTTGCACAAAGGCAGTCCCAGATTTCAATAGTGGCGCTGAAGAATGCGTGTGATGCCTCGAGAGCCCAGTCACAATTTAAAGGGACTGGGTTAATGTCAACAGTATGTGCCCTGCGACACATTGAGCGTTGTCGTCTTCTGCCAGCAACAGAATTGTCGTGAATAATGTGCTGCAGGCCTATCACAGGTGATGATAAAGCAATAATGCAAAGAGACATAGTTCATTGAAATCCCATGGCAATGAAGATACTAGCTATTTAATGTGGATGCAGAGAAGTGCACAGAAGAGCATAAGGCTGAGTGCAGGATTTTTTTTAACACTGGAGCTTTAAATCGAGGAGTAAAAGATTAGCTTGTTTTTATGCATTCAGCACTAGTGAGGATTTTATGCCTGGGTCGTCTCCTTACTGTGAGTATATAGGACCTGCAGCTTTTTCTGACTTCACTGAAGAGGCACTGAGGAGGTGTTTTCCTGGATAAAGAAATGCTGAATGGCTGACAAATATTTGGTACTGCAAAAATTGTGTATATTTATTGCCTGGCCTTTATTAATCAGAATTTTAAGGGTGTCCTCAATTCAGACACGGTCTACTAGTCTAGGACAGTTGAAATCCAGCTCGCCCTACCTCTCACCCACCCTCCCCAGGGCTGAATTTTCCTATATAGTCTTCCGGTTATACATAGTCAACTGTCATCAGTTAAATGGAAGGCAAACCTGTGCTGCTTTTGCTGAAACTGCTCTATAACACAGTCAGTAATCCATATGACATTTATTCCGTGCCATAGCTGTGGTGCCTTAATCCTAAGAAGAATCATTTTGGAGCTTTAGAGCTTGCCTTATCTGTCTCGAGCTATCTGATATATAAAAAAGAATGGGCTCTCCTAAGGGAAGAATTAACTGCAATGAAACGCATCTCCCCCAGGATACAAGTTGAAAATAATCAACGATCTCTCCTACAAAGAATCAAACAACCCAGCAAATAATAGATTGCAGTGGGCATTGGAAGGTTGTGACCTGTAACACCGAAACACCCTCTCCACCAATAGATACCCCTGTAAAAGTCTTTCTTTGCCTTGGTAAATGAGGATGCTCAATTTAATGGAAACTGAAGTGGCCTTAAATGAGAAGGGTGCTACCCAATGTACCAGTAATGCCACAGACATTATCAAAACATCTTAAAACAGAAAACAGGTACTATGTAGAAACTTTATCATCAGAGACATTACCTTTGGAACACGGTTCAAGGAAGAAAGTGGTCAAATGCATTTCCAGGAACAAGCAGGAATGCAGTCTTCATATACAGGTGACATATGTGCCAATGGATCCCGCGCGGGAATGGTCCCCAGCGTCCAATTGGAAAGCTTTTTGGAAGCACTCCACTGTGTCTGCGCATAGGCCTTCCTGCCCTCCCAACTTCTCTCCTCAATATTTTGTTTTCCACCCTTATTGTCACCACCGAAAACCTTTTTTTGGTTAAGTCTGTGCTCTGCCTTTGTCAACGTTGGTGCCTTCCCTAATACTGGCCGGAATTATTATTTTTTCTTTTCTTAACTTTTCTTTCATTTTTACTTTTTTTTTTCTTTCCCGTGGTTTACCGCCACTTTAGGCCTCGGCCTAAAGTCTTTTGTTTGTCACCATAGATAAACACATCAGTGGCTTTAAAAAAAACCATATACCAAGTGTTCCGTTAGTGTCAGTCACTGTTTCTCATGACTGCTTTTTAAATGTTTGGGCCTAGACCATATAACAGATAATTGTACTTTGTGTAAAGAAATGGTTATGGTTATGGTTTAGCCACTTGATATACCTTTACTTGCGCATCAGAGCGGTTTACAAGTATGTATATACTAACAGGTACTTTTTATTCCCTTATCCCCGAAGGGCTCACAATCTAAGTGTACCTGAGGCAATGGAGGGTTAAGTGGCTTGCCCAAGGCCACAAGGAGTGGCCAGGGGACTAGAGAACCTAGTCCCTCTGGCCTGAGGCTACTTGTCCCCATGCAGGAAGTGAACCCCCAGCCCTCTGGTCTGCGGTAACCTGTCCCAACCACTGAGCCACTCCCTAAACTGGGCCTAAAGAACAGGGCCAAACAGTATGACTCACTGTTCGCCCCAGACTTTATTTCAATGACCTCTGCATCATCGAGGATGTTGGTCTCCTCTGCTGGTTCCCAGGCCTCCAGAAAGTCCAAACATAAATCAAAGACTTAAGTCCTCGGCAACGAAATCCGATATAGAGTATCAAGGTAAGTCTCTTCATCCATGAAATGCATTGAAAGTGCATCTGATGCTGACCAGTCTGCCAAACTGCCCTGGCAGGAAGACCAGCCCTCCAAAGTCACACAGGCTCCAGAACACCCCCAAGGCATCGACCTCTGGAGAGCTACTGGTACCATGCTCTGGCATGGTGGCACATAGCCCCATTCTTGAATCCACTCAGGCATCAGTGTCCTCTATTGATCAGCGTATCTTAGCTATCGAGAGGAGCTTGGTAACACTCCTGGCTACTGCGGTACCGACGGTATCGACAGCCCTAGTGAGTCAGCCACAGTCTTACAACCTGGCGCTGGTATCTCCAGGTCTGATTCCAGCCCTCTAACTGGTGTTAGGGGGACTTCTCCCTCCGATGCTTCCTTTGGAAGCGGTAGGCATTGTCGGTACCCGGCCATTTCCCGGTTCCAGTACTGCACTGGCTGAATATCAGCATCTTCATCGAGCATTGGCTCGAGACCATTGATACTTTGATTTCCTTACTTAATTGGAGTTGTCGTTTTCCAATTTTGAATACACATTTCAGGATTCTAAAGCCACCCATGATATCCCCTCTGATCCCTCTGCTCCTCATGAGCAGCATCGATCCCCGCCTTAGGACATGCCCTTTCAGGATTTCATTCAGGACATGGCAGTGGGTCTCTAAATCACAGTAACACTGGAAACTGAATGAGGGCTGAAGAATTGGAAATCATCCAATACCCCTTGATGCCCAAGGAGGCGGCAACTTTATTGGTGCATTGGATCTTACAGGATCTAATGCTACATATGTGGGAGGCCCCGCCAATGGTTCCATCTATCAGTAAATGCCTCAATATCATGTACGGAGTCCCACAATGACCGAGCTTTCAAAAGCCTCAATTACCACACCACTCCATGGTAGTAGAATCGGCGATTTGACGAATCAAAGAGTTCTAAAACTCATTCATCATGCTGCCTAGCAAAGATGTCAGGGCTCTTGAATGCCTTTGGGCGTCGCTGCTTCCAGGCATGCATGCTTTCTTCTAGGATTACGTCCTAAACCCTCTACATGGGCATGTACATCAAGGACATCTCAAGTGATCTAGGAAATTTTGCTCCTATTCTCCCAGATGATAAGCATGACACATACCTGATCATAGTCAAGCAGACTCAAAACACATCCAAGTTCCTGACACCAAGGCAGCCTTCGATACTTTTGAGTCTATCAGCAGCTCGTAAGATGGCCTGGCTCCAGGCATCAGTCCTTGAGCAGTAGGTTCAAAATAAATATTCCTTGTTCTGTGGAAAACCTCTTTCACAAAGGTTGGAGAGCTCGAAGCAGATGATCTCCCCCTCATGCGCCTCTCAAGGAAGACTTCAGGCCACTAGGAGAAAGGCTACTTCAAAGAAGTCTTTCTATACCAAAAAGAAGAGATAGTATTTTTCTAACCCATTCTCGGCAGCTTATCAACCTCAAGAGCAGAAACAGAGGCCACAAGGTCCTCGTCAGCCTAAGAAGGCCAAGGCTCCCAAACCCCAACCAGCTGCTCAACCACAAGCAGCAGCTAGTTTTTGACTCCTTCCTAGAAAGCATAGCTACTCTGTCTCTGCTGTGTCCCCAACCCTTCACATAGCAGGCAGACTTTGTGCTTAGGCCCACAGGTGGCATCTCATCAGATCAGAAAAGTGGACTCTCATCATTGTCCAAGGGGGCTAGCTGCTTCATTTTCAAAGCCTACCCCTAACCACCTCTGCAAGAGATTATCCTGCAGACCCTTTGCAGTCCAATCTCCTTTTCACCGAGATGGCCACCCTGTTAGTTCAGGGGGCTGTCGAAAGAGTCCCTCCCACACAAAAAGTCAAAAGCTTCTACTCTCCTTATTTTCTTATCCCCAAGAAAACAGTGGGGTTCTGGCCTATTCTAGATATGAGGGATTGCAACAAATTTCTCATTCGGGAAAAGTTCAAGATGATTTCCCTTGGCACTCTTCTGCCTTACCTTCAAAGGAACAACTGGCTGTGTTCTCTAGATATCAAAGATCTCAACTACGTGCATAACCTGTTACAAAATATTAATCTAATACATACTATTAACGATGCTATAAGTGATGCATTGTTTTGTATAATCTGTGACTAAATATCCTTCAGATATGTTCTGTTGATCTACACCACAAATAACTCAACAGCCACAAAATAACATACACTTATTCCACCCTAACCATCTCACTGCTCTTTTCCTATCAACCTCATTACCACATAAGAACACCACCCAAGTCACAAAGGCCCACCATAGCACAATACTTCAAGAAAACACACCTTGATAACAAAATCTCCACCCACGGTAGTATCTTCACTCATACCAGAGTTAAAAGCCTTCTCACTACCATACACCATGAAAAACATAAAAATACTGCTCTTTGCTCTCCTCCTACTGACATTAGTCTATACCTCTGCCCTCTCCGCTGCCCTCCAAATGGAAACATCACAACAATTTAACATCCCCATTATCCGCTCCAGGCATTACCCCGCCCAGCAGACACAAAAAAACATTCATAAGCCACATAACCCAAAACAAAACAATACACATAATAGACTTATATACATACACACACTGTTAACAGTCCCACATAATCCACCCCCATCCCACCAATCCCATTAAAATGCATCTTAATGCAAGGTCAATAGAGAACAAAATTCCAGCCATATTTGACTTAGTGAGGGATGAAAAACCCCAGCTACTGTGCATCACAGAAACCTGGATTTCATAAACAGATACTGTTATTCTAAACCAGCTAGAGATGAAAGGATACCAGCAATTCAATTGTTCAAGGGACAATAAAAGAGGAGGTGGGGTCCTCATACTAAATAAACAAGACTTAAACCTCACACTGTAACAATATAGACGGTATGGACATAATGATAGAAAACAAACACCTGTCCCTCTGCCTGGTTTACTGACCACCAACTCCCAACCATAATAACCTAACCTATATCCTCGAATCTACTTGCACAACATCACTAAGAAAACCGCACATCCTACTCGGAGATTTGAATCTACCATCCCTCCACAACACATAATCAACCTTATTTATTAACTCTTTGAATGACATGGGGTTTCAACAAACAGTTTCCACACCCACACTCCAAAGGGAACACCCTAGTCCTGGTTTTCTTACCAAAAGGTATCACCAACCACACCTTATTTAGCCCCCCTAAAATAAAACAAATCCCCTGGTCAGACCACTCCATAATCGAATTTACCATTCCCATGATACCACACAATCCTCCCCATACTAAAGAAATACCATATTTTCCGGCGTATAAGACGACTTTCTAACCCATGAAAATATGCTCAAAAGTCGGGGGTCGTCTTATACGCCGGTACATGTTTGAGAGGACTTAAAAGTACAGAGAAGCAAAATCCCGCTCTTGACCAGCAGATGGCGCTCCGCTCACAAAACTAGTAGCAGTGATCCATAGACATAAGGAAGTCCTGCAACATTATAAGTATTGAGCAGTCAGCAGCACTTATAAAGACCTTCTTCAGGTTTAGCGCTGTGATCAGGAGGCAGAGACAAGATGCGGACTCATACAACAGTGCTCCCCAGACTTGCTGCAGATGCCCAGGAGGAAATTCAGCACAGCCCAGAACTTCCGGCACACTCCACACCCGCCAAAAATGCTTGGAACGCAAAGACGCTTATGCGTTCCAAGAGCACATGGCTATGGCCGCCAGCCCGCTCACACCGGTCAGGGGAGTCCAAGTTTCTTCAAACGTGGATTCTAGCAAGGCACTCACCTCCTCCCGGTCAGAAGTCGCGCTTCCCGCACGTTGAAAGCAGGGAGAATCGCCAATGTGCAGCTATCTTCACTTTTGCCCCAGGGTCTCCGGGCGATTCGCTATTCGGCAATGAGGCACCGGCGCCTCCGCGCCGATCTCCGGTCCCCTGCCGACTTGCAATCACCTGCCCGCGCTCCCCTGGACTTGTTGGGGAAAGGCGGCACACTCGATCTTCTTTCTGCAGCTGAGAGCTGAAACGCGGCTCCAGGTACAGGGATCAGCGCCGGTCTCACCGGTATTTAAAGCAGCAGCACTCAGGCCGCGAGAAGCAGCTCAGGGCTCAGGATCGCTGAAGAGGGGTAGTCTTACACGGCGAGTATAGGCCAAACCCTATATTTTAACAGGAAAAGTAGGGGGTCGTCTTATACGCCCAGTCGTCTTATATGCCGGAAAATACGGTAACTCAAATGAGAAGATTCACACAATTCAACAAAGATACATTCCTTAAGAATACACTGCCTGAAATAAACAACCTACCAACCGACATAAACACATCCATAAACACATAGAATGCCACAATCTATGTGTTTATGGATAAAGGCTAAACATGAACCTGCCTAAAATCAAGATTATACTCCCTACTACAATCAATACGTACAAACTCAAATGAATAATCATTCCATTCCTATGCATTGATACCCCACTTGTATATAGTTACAACTGTTTAGAGACAGTACTTCTGTTTAAATTGTTACTCAATCTGTGTTAGTTGATTTATTGAATTATTCCGCACAGTTTATATATACACTTTGTTGTTCAAGTTAAGATGTTCTATGTAAAAAGTTATAATTGTTCTATGTAAAACAAGCTCTGCATTGTTAATTGTTGTTAATTGTACACCGCAACTGATCGCTGGAAGATGCGGTATATAAATAAGTGTTAAATAAATAAATAAATAAAATAAATAAATCTCAAAGGCTATAAAAAAGAAAATATCCTCAAAGAGCCAAAGAGCCTACAAACAATACAAGAACTCTAAACTAGGCAGACAGATCAACAAAAACAAAAACAAAAAAGTGAGACAGGAGTCACCGTGGGAGTGAGTGGCATAGAGGAAAAAAGGGGGGAGAGGACCTCGGTATACCTCCGCACAACAGCGGAAGAGAGTCTCACAAGAGGGTACACGACCCAAGCCAAATGAAAAGACTCAATTCACATCAGGGGTCCAAACCCAAAAAACCCTAAAAAAACCTCTGTAATGCACACTCAAAACTCTCTTCCGCTGTTGTGCGGAGGTATACTGAGGTCCTCTCCCCCCCTTTTTTCCTCTATGCCACTCACTCTTCAATGCCACTCACTATTCAATGATACGCATATGTATATAGTTTTCCCTGTTTTCCAAGTTACTTGTTCCTGTTCAATGTAATGACCTGACTTTGTTCATTGTCGGATACCTTTTGTTTTATGTAAACCGCGCTGATCGCAAATAGTGCGGTATATAAGAAATGCAAATAAATAAATAAATAAATAAAATATGCCACTCACTCCCACGGTGACTCCTGTCTCACTTTTTTGTTTTTTTGTTGTTTTTGTTTTTGTTGATCTGTCTGCCTAGTTTAGAGTTCTTGTATTGTTTGTACAATCTCAAAGGCAGCAAGATATATAAATATAAAGGAAAATCAAAACATAAGCCTACAGGCGGTATATAAAAAAATGTAAAATAAATACAGAAATATGATACACCAAAGACCTTGCAATTCTTAAGAAAGAATTAAGAAAGATAGAACACAAATGGAGAGCAACAAAAAACATGGACATCGGAGCCTCTTCTATGATAACCCTATAAAAATACAGGGAAGCAATTTTAGATAGAAAGCATACCAAATCTCTAAATCGCCCAAGGGAGCTATTTAACATAGTCAAATCCCTAACCCAAACCTCCAAAATAGACACAAACATTTGCACCATTAAACCACAGATCCTGGCAAACCACTTTGTGGAGCGTACTTGCGAGGGTGTGGTGTAAGTCACTGGTTTGCTTTTCAACTGGTCTGCAAATCCCAACACCTGGCATTCCTTCCACACAGTAGATCAAAGACAATTCCTAAATATCATCAGCATAATCAACACTACCATCTCATCACTTGACCCATACCCTGTAAACTGGATTAAGGCAACCAAAAACGAATTAGCCCCTATAATTTTACCCATAATAAACCAATCCCTTACACACGGGTTCATCCCAACCAAACTCAAACAGTCTATCATATGCCCTATCCTTAAAAATAAGACACTTAACAAAACCAACCCTAGCTCTTACAGACCTATAGTGAACATTCCACTGCTGTCCAAATCCAATTACAAGATCATATTTAACATTTCTTTTATACCGCGCTCTTTTCCATCAGTGCGGTTTACAAATAACAAAGTGGCTCAATGACAGCGAAGGCAATCAGAGTTTACATAGAACAGGGGAAAACAACTTGGAGTGAACTGAGGGAAACTATGTACAATATACATATGAACAGTTTGCATATAAAACTATGTACAAATTACAAGTTACTACGTTAATCTTTCCATTGTTCCTAGGGTTATACAATTGCTGAGAGCAAGTGTAGGACAGCAGGGTATAATCTGTCTGAGGCTGTTTTGCGTAACCTGACAGTTGACCCTTGTGGATTGTGAAGTTCAAGTTGAGATGTTAGGTGGAGGGGAGGTAGGTGTGGTGGGGTAGTTGTGTTGAGAATAGTGTATGAGGAACAGGTGGTGTTTGATGGCTTTTCTAAACTGCATGAGGTCTTAGATTGTTCCGATATGGGATGGCAGATTGTTCCAGGCCCTGGGGGCATAGGACACGAAGGCACGTTTGTTTGTTGATTGTGCCCATTTTGTGGTTATTTTTGGGATGATTAGCATATTGTCGGCAAGTGCTCGCTTAGGTCTGTTACTGGGAATGTGGGAAAGAAGAGCTGAGATTGATGAGGGTGATATGTTATTTAAGGCTTTGAATGACATAAGAAGGGCTTTGTAAGTTATCCTACTGCTTACTGGGAGCCAGTGTAGCTCTCTTAATATGGGGGATATGTGATCGCTCGCAGGAATCCCACTTAGGATATGGGCAGCAGCGTTCATCGCTAATTGGAGCGGGTTCAATGTGTTCTTGGGGAGGCCGTGTAGTACAGTGTTTGCATAGTCAAAGTGGGGAGTGACTATTGCTTGGAATATAGTTCGGAAGTTGTCGGGGTCCAGCATGGGTTTAAGGTGTCGAAGAGTCTTGATCTTATAATAGATGGACTTCACTGTGCGGCTTATATGATCTTTGAATGTTAATCGTTGATCTAGTGTAACGCCGAGGTAGCGTATGGTAGGCTTTATTGGTAGTTCGGCGTCTCTGACCTTCAGGGTTGGGGGGGGGCGTGAATCATTTGTTTCTCGTGATGGTTAGAACCTCTGTTTTCTTAAAGTTTATTCTCAGGTTATTGTTTAAGAGCCAGTCTGTTAACATATTGAAGCAGTCGATGATGGGTGTGTAGTCTGGAGTCGTGACACTGAAAGGTGTATATAACAGCACATCGTCAGCATAGATGAGGCACGATATGCCAAATGCACGAGTAATTTCACAGATTGGTTGCATGTATATGTTGAAGAGTAAAGCCGATAGGGAGGATCCTTGGGGTACTCCCTGTTTTTGTTGGAAAGGTTCAGATGTGTTAGAGCCAATTCTAACTTGCTGCCATCGATCTTCAAGATATGATTTGCACCATTCCCAAGCTAGACCCTGGATCCCCTTCTCATGGAGACGGGCGAGGAGTTGATTGTGATTAACGGAATCGAAAGCTGAGGAAATATCCAGGAAGATCAGCACAAAGCCCTCTTTGATGTTGTCTATCCCACAGATTAATGTGTTGCATAGGGAGAGTTTTGAGTCCGTGGGCTTCTCTAAACCCGTGTTGGCAAGGGTCTAGGGGGGCCATGGCGTCTATGTGTTGCTGTATTTGTCTCAGGGACACTTTCTCAAGTATTTTAGCTAATAGCGGGATACTTGAGATTGGCCGGTAAGACTCTTCCTTCTTCGGGTCTAGTTGGGAGTTTTTTTAGTAGAGGCCAGATTGATGTCTGTTTAAGTGCTGCTGGGAAACTTCCTGTTGAGAATGACATCTTTGTTATTTCTGCTATGATTGGGCTAAGCTCAGATCGCATTGCTCTGATCCAGTGAGCTGGGCACAGGTCGTTAGGCGCAGTGGTAGTGTTGATGGCGGCGATGATGTCTTCGATGTTCTTCGCTGTTGGGGGTGAGAGCTTTATGAGAGGCTCCACGTGGGGTGGAGTTTGTGGTTTTCCTGGACTGATAGCCATAATTGGCTGGAGAGCTTTGGATTGTATGTAGTTGGCATATGATTGGGGTTGAATTTGCTCATTTTGTGGCGGTGAGGGTTCTTGAGCTATAGATTTTACTAGATTGAAGAGTTCACGTGGTTTATTTAGTGAACGGTTGAGGAGCTCGGTGTGGTATTCCTTCATTTTGGCCCAAATTGCTTCTCGGTGAGTTTTCAGGTGGGCTAGGTAATTTGCCTGGTCGTCTGTGTTGTAGGTGCGCCTCCATTTTCTTTCGAGTTTTCTCAATAGCAGTAGGGACTTCTTTAACTCTAATGAGAACCATGGGGCTGTCGGCCTTTTAGTTGTATTTTTCTTGTGTGTTGCCTGCTTGTTAGGCGGGGGCTGGCGTGCGTACTTCTGTAGAGTTTCATTCCATTTAGCGACCATGTCATTGAGGTTGTCAGAAGGCTGAGAGAGCTTTGGGATTGCATGTTTGGACAACAATTCCATATCAAGTGGTTTGAAGCGACCTGTGTTTGCTGTTGTCGTAGGTTTACCTTGGTTATACAGGCCTTGATGTGATGGAATCAGGAATGTTATTAGATAGTGGTCAGACCAGGGGACAAGGGTGGTGGAGAGGTTAATGTGGTCCTTACTGCCTGTGGCCATAGGAGGAGCGAAGACTAGGTCAAGAGTGTTCCCATGTTTGTGAGTGGGGTCTGTTATAATCTGAGTATAGTTCAAATTGGACATTGCGTCTAGGAATGTGTTGGTAAGAGTGGGTTGTGCGGAGGATAAATTAAAATCTCCCATAATCCAGTTTGGTTTGGTTGGGTTTTCTGGGTTACAAGCTAGGTTGATTATATTTGATAGCTCGTCTGATGAGGCAGTAGGTGCCCTATAAATAAGGTTGAGGGTGTTGTGTTTGTTTGCAATGGTTAGTGTGTCTAGATGTTGTATGCTGCTGGCTTGGATTGTCCGGTAGTTGAGCTCATTCTTTGCTAATATGAGGACCCCTCCACCTCTCTTGTTAGCTCTGTTGCACGTGTAAACTGAGAAGTTAGGGGGTGTGAGTTGGTTTAAGATGACAGTGTCTGTGTCTGTTAACCAAGTTTCAGTGATCAACAGGATGGCTAGGTTAAGTGTGTTTACTAGGTCTGTGATGACTGGCCATTTTGGATCTGTTGTGAGTGGGCATTATGATCATAATGCCCCCTTAGACGAACATCAATACTGCTTTCGACCTCATCATGGAGTCAAAACGCTACTATTAACCCTCTTTGACAAACTTATTCGCAGCTTAGACAACACAAGAAATGCATTTATCCTAGTTTTATAGACATTGTCTCTGCATTTGACAACGTTAACCATTACATCATGACCAAAAGATTGCAACAAATCAGAATCACAGGCACACTTCAGTTGTTGAGATCTTACCTAAAGGACCACTCACAACAGATCCAAATAGGCACTGAAACTTCACTAAGATTTAAACAAGAACAAGGAATCCCCCAAAGCTCAGCACTGTCCGCATTATTTAATCTATATCTTCAACCTATATGTAACATATTCAAAAACTTCAAAGTAGGATATCATATTTACACCATTGATATCATGCTTTTATGTCCTTATTGACATCTCAAACCCAAATCAACATCCACTCACCTCCTGCATCAAAGAAGCCCAATCTTGGCTAAACTCAATGAACCTCCAGATAAACTTTAACAAAACAGAAGTTCTATACATAACTAGGAATACAACATTTGCCTCTCCTCTGAACTTCTCTACACATGAAACAAACATCACAATTAGAAAAGAAGTAAAATATCTAGGAGTCACTTTAGACCAAACCCTTAACATGGAATCATACATAAAACTAATCACAAAAAACATATGTTTCAAACTAAGAACACTCCAACATCTAAGACCATTATTCGATCCCCACAACTTCAGATAAGTTGTCCAAGCTCTTAGCACACCGCACTTTGACTTCTTTAATAGCCTCCTCCACGGTCTACCAAACTAACTCCAAACAGTGCAAAATGTTGCAGCCAAAATTATTTATAAAACACACCCCCATGAACATATTATACCCATTATGCACATGCTCCACTGGCTTCCAATCACAAGCAGAATACAATTGAAACTCCCAATGACCACATTTTAATTTATCAGTAACATATCCCCCTCATTCCTCTCTACACTATTACATCCAACAACAAACACGGATAATAAAAGAGGATGTTATATGAACACAATCAAAATACCCCCAGAATACCGGAAAACCAAACAAGCCATGAGTAACATAGCATTTTCACTGGTTGCCCCCACCCTCTGGAATTCCCTTTCTAAATCTCTTAGAGCTATTGAGGACCTTCAAACATTCAAAAAACAGATTAAGACACATCTGTTTATCGAACACTATGGTAATGACATATTAACTTCCCAACCCATGCAGCACAGCTCTTTACTACATGCGTTCCCCACAACCAAATGAACAACCTTACAAATACATCACTGTGCAAAAACATGGTGTACTGTAAATAGTCAATAAATGGATCATCCCAAATTTTGATACGCCCAATATGTTAATTACCCCTCTCTTGTTTAATGTATACAGTTGAGTTCTATGTAAACCGCCCTTGATCTTTGGAAGGGGCGGTATATAAAAAACTTGTAAATAAATTAAAGATGCTTACACACATCTGCTGATCCACCCTCCCCAAAGACAATATCTGCGCTTTCGAGTTCAGCAAATACACTACCAGTATCGGGTACTCCCCTTCAACCTGACATCCGCTTCCAGAGAATTCACAAAATGCATGGTAGTGGTCGCAGCATACCTGCGTACTTTGGGGGGTCTTTGTCTTCCCCTACTTAGATGACTGGCTGATAAGGAGAGAATCCCCTGAAGTCATAAAACAGTTGCTTTCTTGTACTTATCACTGTGCTCCAAAATCTAGGCTTTGTGCTTAACTTTCCAAAGTCTCACCTGGTTCCCTCCCAGCAACTTGAGTTCTTTGGAGCACTTCTAGACACTTGTCGGGGCCGAGCTTTCCTTCCTCAGGATTGCTCTGTTTGTCTCGTCAAGCTGACCCTCACCATACAAAGTCAAAGTGCCGTGACAGCTCAACACATGTCCTCCACGGTCCACGTCACCCCACATGCCTGTCTGCAAATGAGGCAGGCCCAATGGACTCTTTCATCCCAATGGTCTCAGGTAACTGGGCATCTCTCAGACAAGATTTGCAGTACTCTTCCTCCCCCCCCCCCCAAACCTTCTCAAAAGGTCACCTTTTCAGATGTCTCTACCTCAGTGCACCCTAACAATGGATGCTTCCAAACTCGAGTGGGGAGCACATCTGAACAGTCTCATCTACAGGGGCAGTGAAACAGAGCAGGAATCTCAAATGCAGATCAACATTCAGGCAAACATGTCAAAGCTCAGACAGACAACCAGGTAGCCATGTGTTGTATGTGAACAAGCAGGGAGGAATGGGTTCCTATCCCCTCTGCCAGGAAGTCCTTCGCCTCTGGTTCTTTGCCATTACACGCCACATCCACCTTCGGGTGGGATATCTCCTAGGCGAACTCAATGTCCTGGTGGGCAGACTCAGCCACATCTTACATCCACACAAGTGGACTCTGAATCAAGAGATGGCATCTTGGATCTTCCACATGTGGGGGACCCCCAGAATAAATCTGCTTGCCACTCTGGAGAATGTGCAACTACTGCTCTTTTGCTCAAGATTTTCCTCACGACACAGTCAAGCAGCAGATGCCTTTCTTCTCCATTGGGGCACGGCCAACTCCCCTGATACCCAAAACTCTGTTCAAACTACAGGCCAACAAGGGTTCCATGATTTTAATAGCCCCTTACTGGCCACGTCAGCCATAGTTTCCTCTGCTGCTTCGTCTAGCGCAGACTCCACCCCTCAGTTTGTGTCATGCCCTCGACCTCCTCTCTCAAGATTGGGGGCTACTCCTCCATCCCAATCCACAAGCCCCCCATCTCTTGGCATGGCTGCTGAAAGCTTGACCTTTGACCTTGATCTTTTTCAACTGATCAAGAACATCTTGCTTGCATCATGCAAGTCATCTACCAGACATTCTTATGCCTTCAAATGGCGACAGTTCACCCTTTGCACCCCAAAGCAGATTGATCCATTTAACTGCCCAGTGAATCGTCTTCTACAATATCTTCTCCACTTGTCCTCCACAGGGCTTAAGGCTAGCTCCGTCAGAGTTCATCTTAGTGGCATTGCAGCCTATCACAGGCCACTTGATAGCCATCCCATTTCTTCACACCCCTTGGTGCAACGAGTCATGTGGGGTCTTCTGCTTTTCAAGCCAGCAATCAAACCACCACCAGTGGCTTGGGACCTCAACGTGGTCCTAGTATGGCTCCTGAAAGCCCTGTTTGAGCCTTTGGCTACCACTTCTTTAACATTCCTGTCTTGGAAAGTCATCTTCCTCTTTGCCCTCACCTCAGCTCGTTGCATCAGCAAATTGCAGGTTTAGGTGGCGGATCCTCCCTACAATTGATTCCACTAAGATAAAGTGGTTCTCTGTACCCATCCACATTTCCTTCCAAAAGTGGTCTCAACTTTTCATATCAACAGTCTGTGATGCTACCAGTCTTCTTTCCCTGGCCGCATGCTTCTAGGGCTAAGGCAGCATTGCATACTTTGGATTGCAAGCGTGCTCTTGCTTTTTATTTTAGCCAATTCTCTCAATTATTTATTTCCTTTGACCCAAGCCACTTAGGACTTGTGTCAAAGCACACCCTATCCATCTGGATTGCGGACTGCATTTCTTTTGCCTATGCTCAGGCAGGACTCTCCCTCAAGGATCACATAACTGCTCACAACATGAGGGCCATGGCAACCTCCGTTGCCAACCTCCGTTCTGACTCCGTAGAGGAGATCTGCCAGCTGCTACCTGGCCCTCTATTCACATCTTTGCTGCACACTACTGCCTTGACATGGACTCCCTTCGGGATGCTGTCTTTGGCCAGGCTGTTCAAGATCTCTTTGGGACTTAATCACAACTCCTACCATCCACACTTCTTCTGTCACCAGACGCCTTCCTCCATGTTATGACCGACTGTCATCGAGTCCGATGTGGCCATTTTGCCTCCATACCTGCTTGGCTCCATCCTTCAGCCTCGAGATGTCATTGTCAGTCTGGTGACCGGTACCTAGTGAGTCCCATATGTGAAGACTGCATTCCTGCTTGTTCCTGGAGATAGTGTAGTTACTTACCTGTAACAGGTGATCTCCAGGAACAGCAGGAATCAGTCTTCACAACCCACCCTCCCTCCTAGGAGTTGTAGGGTATCCTTTTTTCCTCTATCTCTCAGCTACAAACCCAACCAATCGAGAGGAGTTGGGAGGATGGGAAGGCAGACACACAGGCATAGTGAAGTGCTCCCAAAAGCTTTCCAATTGGACACTCCTTCGGTACCAACGTCACACATATGTGAAGACTGATTTTCTGCTGTTCCCAGAAATCATCCCTTACAGGAGAAGTAACTATACTCTCTCAGGATCTTTAGCTAGCAGGAATACAAACCAAATTGTTGGTTAAGTCAGAGGAAAGTAAGCATTCCAAAACTGATGATGATGATATGAGAACACATGACCTGTTTAGAAACAGTACCTCTACAATACAAAGAGACTTCCAATTTTTGGAAGAGACAAACCCATTGTCAGCACAATATCATTCTCAGTTGTTCTACCTGTTTATGATAGGGAGATGAGAAGTTACATCATACAACCAGCTTAAATAAGTGGCTCCAAATCTGGTATAAAATAGATGGTTTGAGATAAGTAGAAGGCTGGGGCAATAGATGGAACAACAAGAGGCTATACTTTATTGATGGACTACATCTCTCGGAGGATCAAAAGTGAAAAATGCAGGCAATATATAGACAGGCATTTAAACTAGGGAAAGGGGGTAATGGATATAAGAAAACAAGTTCAGCATGTCACACCTAGCAAAACATTACAATAAACTTGAAAATAGAAAGTCATTTAGAAGAATCCAAGTTATTAATATCCCTTTTAATGAACATTACCACGTTTAAGTTACAACATCAACTGCTTTGACAAAAATGATAAAACGATATAAAAAGCCTGTTAAATAAATAACTAAATAATCTTAATTCACACATCGATAACAAAGGGGAAGAGGAGTCAGGAATAAAATGTATTCAAAATGCAAGCAAGCCATACAAAAATTGTTAGAAGGCAAGGAGCACAAATGCTCACTGTGTAGGTAACAAAATTCCTGATCTGGGCATCCAGATGGTAGACGTGGTCTTGGACATTGTGGCCATTAAGGAAATGAGGTTTAATGAGTCCTATGAATGGGGATATAACCATAGCTGGCTATAATTATGAAGTGTGATCAAAATGTATTGAGACTTGTACAATAATACAAGAAGTATAACACTGATTGTTATTGCACTTGGTCTCTTTCAAAATACAGTAGTCCCCTTCCGATAAAACACACTTCCTCCAGCTTCCTGCCACTGCTGGAAACACTTTTGAAATGCCTCTTTTTTATGCTGTGAAGCTGCTGTGTCACACTTTGCTTAATGGTCTCCAAGTTGTCAAATCTCCCTCCTTTCAGTGGTAATTTCAGTTTTGGAAACAAGAAAAAGTCACAGGGAGTAAGGTCAGGTGAGCACGGAGGCTGATGAGCTTGCTTGATTTGGTGTTTGGCCACGAACTTCTGAACAAGACGTGATGCATGAGCTGGGGTGTTATCGTGATGAAGCAACCATTCACCATTCCTGTGCAACTCTGGCCTCTTATGACGAACTGCATCTCTCAAATGAGTCAGAACTTGGACGTAGTATTTCTTATTGATGGTTTGGCCTTTTCGAGCATGCTCATGATGAACAATACCCCGGTAATACCCTTGACATTGCTCCTCATCTGATGGGCTTTCTTGGGTCTGGAAGAGTCTGGAGTCTTCAATTGTGAGGACTGAGCTTTAGTTTCCAGGTGATAACCATAAACCCATGATTCTTCACCAGTAATATATTTTTTTTTTATTAAATCTGAGTCATTTTCAATGCATTTCAACAACTCCTGGCTGCAGACAGTCTCTCCATTTTGGTCAGGGGACAAGAGGTTTGGCACAAATTTTGCAGAGACATGCCTCATCGCCAAACTGACAGTAAGAATAGACCATACAGACCCAAAACTAATGTCCATGTCCTCAACAAGCTCCCTGATAGTCAATTGACGATTTGTGCATATTGCAGCATGTACTGCTTCAATTTTGTCTTCATTCTTGCTTGTGGATGGTGTTCCAGAACGTTTGTCAGTGTCAACACTTTGGCAGCCATCTTGGAAACATTTGTACCAGTCATAAACTCGAGCACGACTCTTGCATTCATCGCCATACGCTTGCTGTAACTTGTCATAAGTCTACATGAATATCCAAGCTTCTGGCAGAATTGAATGCAAATTTGCTGTTAAATATTTTCACTCATCGTAAATCTGACAAATTGCTCTTACATGATACCAAACATCATGTGAATAAAAAAAAATTATAGGTGTACTGCAGCCATGCTACACTCTGCACATGCACAGCACATAACCAGGTCACTGTGTGCTTAATAGCATCATGGTGCGATGTATTGTTATATAGCTACACAACAAGTCTTGATACTTTTTGATCACACCTCATATACCCCCCCAGCTGTTCCGATTCCGCTAACGACTCTGAGGTATTGTCCCAACTTGGCAAAGTTAACTTTTCTAGCCTCTAGGATCCTCACTTTTTTTTTTTTTTTTTTTTTTAATTATTTTGAAATTTCCATAATTACATCAAGCAATAGATACATACTTGAAAGAAAAAGGGAAGATGTGCTTAAGCAAAAACAAATGAATACATATTACAACATTCCACCATCTAAGGGTAAATACAATATTTCTAAGCACATCTAACACTCTAGCCCACTAAACTGGGGGGGAGAAAAGGTAATTAACAAAGGCATGATATTTTTAAACAAAGTAGGTAATAATTCCTAGTAAAATCCACCAAGGGACATTAAACATTATAGCGTTCCCATTAAGTCGATCTAATCAGGTTCCACTGGAGTAGCAACAGAATCCGGAGAAACCCTAGCATCCAAAAAAGCACGTAATTGAGTTGGGTCATAGAAAATAAATCTAGACGAAACAGACTTAATCATACATTTACACGGAAACCGTAACAAAAAGGAATATCCCAATGAAGTTACCTCTGGGCGCATGGACATGAAAACTTTCCGTTTCCCCTGAGTCTCATACGAGACATCGGGAAAAACCCAAACTTTTTGACCAAGAAAAAGCTTATCAGAATTCCTAAAAAATAACTTTAAGGTCCAAACTTTATCAGGTTCCAGTAAAAACCCCACCAAAAGGGTCGCCCTCTTCATAACCTCCTCATCAGAAGCTTCCAACACTTGAGAGAGATTAAGAACATCCATACTGTCCCTCTGAGCCCCTTCCCCAATATCAGCAACACTAGACATTTCACGTTTCTTTAAAGGCAAATAATAAAGTTTTGAGGTAGGGGGGAGGGCAGCTTCAGGCATCCCCAAAATCTCCAAACAATACTTTTTAAATAACTCTACAGGGGAAACAATTGTAGACACTGGAAAATTAACAAAACGTAAATTCAAACGCTTAGAAAAGTTCTCCAACCTTTCTAACTTAACATGAATAGCAGCACTATCCTTTATTAAAGAAGAGCACTGCAATGAAATATTTGAATATTGTCCCGCCAAAGTTCCAAGTGTTTGGATAGAGTCCTTACTGGTTCGTTCCTGGTGCTCCAACCTCGTCCAGGACTCCTTGGTAATTTTCTCCACAACAGTCAAGCGATTGGAAACAGAGTGCTCCAGTGAAGTTATCGCCGTCCAAATGGAATCTAAAGTTACCACAGCTGGTTTCACCAAAGGGCCGTAGGCTGCAGGACCTGCAAAGCTCACTGCACTCCCTGAGACAGCAATTCCCGCCCCGAAGGACGTCGAGGAAATCACAGGTCGAGACTCAACAATTGGTACAACAGCAGTAGTGGCTTCCTCAGCTCCAACACCACCCAACGGCTCCGGTGAACTCGGCAACACCCCCGAAGACAACTGTAAAGCAGAAGCCCCAGTAGGGCTCTGGTTCAGCCGGCGAGCCAAGTCAGCAAGTAGCATAGAAGGCTCATCTGGAGGAGCGCGTAGCTCGGGGCTCAGACTCGCGTCTGACGTCGATAGGACCGCCTTCTGGTCAGCACCAACTAACTCCCCGGCAAAGTGCTGTGTGGCTCCGAGGGTCACGAAATTGGTAATAGGCGGCTGGTTAGGGGGAGGCTTCTCCTCGGGGTAAGTAACCTTCCCTTTCCTCTTCCCCATTATGCAAAGGAACAAGTAAAAACGAAATAATTCCAGAAGCCAGCGTTCTGCACCAACTGCACACCTCCGGAGCGTGTCTTCACTCGGTGGCCATCTTGAATCCTCCCCCCCCCGGATCCTCACTTTTGAATGGACTATATCAGCCCTTGTTCTAATACTGAACCACACTATCCAATGATCACTGGATGCATGATAATCATACACTATTACAGAAAAACTCTCCTCATTTGTATGCACCAAGTCCAGTCTGGCCCCCTCATATGTGGGTTCTGTTACCAGTTGCTAGAATAGTTCTCCTTGTAAAGAATCCAGGATCACCTTACTTCTAGATGACGACATAGCATAGACCCTGCTCACCATACTCATCAATACTTTAACCAGAGGTATTGACAAGATTGAAAATGGGTTTGTGCTCATCTTCCTCGATATAGCTGCTGCTTTTGATTCTGTTGACCACCTGCAATTCCTCTCTCGCCTTCAGGAAAAGGGAATACATGGCCTGGCTTGGGAATGGTGTAAATCTTATCTAGCTAACCGTTGGCAACATGTACGTATAGGATCCTCAACGTCTGAACCATTCCATCAACAAAAGGGAGTACCCCAAGGATCCTCCCTATCTGCTCTACTTTTTAACATCTATATGCAACCCATTTGTGATATCATCCGTTCTTTTAATATTTCCAGTCTGATCTACGCAGACGATGTATTGATATTCACCCCAATCAAAATCCCGCACCCAAACCTCCTCCCACTTATTGAATGCTTCAATGCAATCACTGATTGGCTCCTATCCCAGAATCTGCGTATAAACTTTAAGAAGACCGAGGTCCTATTCCTAACAAAGAATAAGAACTTCTCTCCTCCCACATCATTGAAGGTACAAGATGCTGAGCTCCCGTGCAAAACTGAGATACGATACCTGGGCGTTACAATAGATCAACATCTCAACTTCAAAGAACACATAAAGAATACCACCAAGTCCATCTACAATAAAATACGGACACTAAGACACCTAAGATCTCTACTAGCCCCAGAAGACTTCAGAACTATTTTCCAGTCACTTGTAACGCCACATTTCGATTATGCAAACATCATCCTACACGGTCTCCCTAAGAGCACCCTCAATCCACTCCAGATGGCGATGAATGCAGCAGCCCGAACTCTCTGTGGCATTTCCAGAAAAGAGCACATCATGCCCATACTTATAGAACTACACTGGCTACCGTTACAATGCAGGATTACCTACAAGGTCTTACTCCTTGCATTTAAAGCAATTAACAGGCTAGCCCCCTCATCCCTCACTGCACTCCTGACCATTACCCCTACAAACAGGCTAAGAAGGTCAGCAGCTGCCAATACGCTGTCTATACCACCTGAGTCCACTAAATGTACTCAAACAACTAGTGATAGAGCCTTTACATTCCATGCTCCTAGGTGCTGGAACAATCTCCCACCTCACATACGTGTAATTGTTGACCTCTCACAATTCAGAAAAGCCCTTAAACACCACTTATTCTGCTTTCACTTCATCCACCCTAACTTAACACAATCACTCCCAGCACCTCACCTCACCCACTCATCCTCTGACATTCCAACAACTTAACTCCCAACGATACATATATCAGACCTGCCCTCAGACTTACTCATAGCAAGTATAGATTATAAGCCTCTTGCATTACGTTTCTAATGTGCATTATAAACTGTAAATAGCTTTACAACCACCATTATTGATTTGTATATAGTTACCCTTGTTTCAGTCCCAAGTTGCATTCCCTGTTTCAATGTAAGCAAAAGATACTCTGTTCTGATGCAAAATCTTTGTTATTTGTAAACCGCACTGATACCAAATAGCGCGGTATATTAGAACTGTAAATAAATAAATGTGCCAGTGAATATTTGGCATATTGGTATCATTTATCAGCAGCACTTCTCCTTTCATAGCAATACTGTGAATGTCTTCAATTAAATCTCTGTCCACTTCTGCCTATGTTGGAGGTCTTTATACAACAGCAATGCAAATGGATGCTCCATTCACTCTTTTCAGGATATAGACTAGGATATAATCTATAGCTATCCTGTAGTTAGTTTTTTGATAAGATGCAGCTCTGTAATAAGAACTGGTCTATGAAATGTTTTTACATAAGTGCCGCTTGCTACTTTTCATCTCTTTATTACATACTGATATAGCCCTAAAGAGACACAACTAGTTTTCATGGTTTTGGGCCCCATTGTCAAATACATTCCATTTCCATTTGCTTAACTTGTAAAACGGATATTCTTTAGAGGCATCTATCTATGTACACACAGGGGGTCAACCTTCAAAAAATGCCCATAAGTGTTTTAACTTCTATTACAATAGTTTTCAGAAGGAAAATCTTCCCTTTGAAAACAAAGTTTCTGTGAGTACTTTTGACAGTCCAAACATATGAGCCCCAATTCTTACCCCATTGTTGAAATGTGGTGTTGCATGCAGTGTCTACAAAGGCACAATTGTACCTTCATATATGATCAGTGGTTTTCACAAAATTCCATTTCTGCACTTGAACCCTTGTTTGATAGTGGAAATTCCTTTGAAAAATGCCCTCTGAATATACAGAGCAACTGTTTGCAGGAATCCTTAAATGCTTTGGTGTTTAGTGAACATAATATTCTGCTAGTAGCAGGATCAGTTCCTAATATGCATTTTCGCCTTTCTTTCCTTTCAGAAAATGCTAAAGACAAGCTGAGCCTCATGGAAGAAAACCCAGATGAAGAAACGATTCACGTTGTGGAGGAGGCAGAACACATTCAGGCTGAGAGAATGATGGAAGACGATGATGTCAGAAAGCAGATCATGCAAGCAAAACACAGAGCAGCTCTGAAAGGGAGGGAAATGTTAGCCGTACCACTCAAGGAGGAAGAGGAAGAGGAAGATGTCAGCGTTGCAGGTGATGATGATGGAGGTGAAGGTCTGTGGGAGGTAAGTTGCCTATAAGCAAACTGTGCTTTTTCAGAACAGGTGTAAATTTGTATGTGGATGTTTGTGAGCTGTTGGGGTTTATGTATAAAAGCCTATGTTACGTTTATAGGATAGGTGTAAAATAGGATAGGTGTCCTTTTAGAAGTTTACCTCATGGAGGTTAAATACATTTTATGTACATTATTTTCCTATCCCAACTAACACACACCAAATTTCAGAGCAGTACACGGACTTTTGGCAGCATGGAGGGAAAGCGGTTGTCAGATGACTGAGGTATGTACATAAAGGAGATAATGTACAGAATTTCTACACATATGTGGCCACACAGGCATGGTAATGGTCTCTTATACAATTGTGACAGATGTAAAAGGGCACACTTTGGCATGCAGGTATGCACTTTGCCTGTAGGTCTAACCAGGATTGCGGTCTGGGAAAAGTGTTCTCGTATGTGCTTAGATGATAACATACCTTTAATCCACGTTCATACATGCATAAAGTACACCAATAACCTAGATGTCCTCTTTGTCACCGAAACATGGCTCACAGATTCAGACACAATACTTCTAAACCAACTGAAACCCCATAGCTACTCAATATTTCACTGTCCATGTTCACACAGAAGAGATGAGGGAATCCTCATAATAACAGAATCCAAACTCAACTTCAACAAAACCAACACTGACAGCACAGAGGGAACAGACCACATCTCGAATAAACAACTGACCTTCTGCCTCATACACAGATCCCCATCCACATTATCTAATGATCTATCAAGCATTCTGGGATTCCTAGTTGAAAACTCAAGCTCGAATAAGGACCTCATACTCCTTGGTGACTTAAACCGCCCATCATCCCCTGCCAAACAGGCTGCGGCATTCCTCAAATCTATGTCCATAATGGAATTTACCCAAATTGTACAAGCCCCAACACATGAAAAGGGCAGTATATTGGACCTCATCTTCATCAACTCAAAACCGACGCACAGCTCACTCCCTCTCCCTCCTTCCCTCCATTCTGTCCCTTGGTCAGACCACGCAGTAATAAACTTCCAGCTAACATTCTCCGCCACAAGCAACTCCACTCATCGAAACCCAACTCCAAAAAGCTTCAAACCCTCTGATAAAGACACCGTCACAAACAAAGTACTCTCCAACCTGGACATTGACGCTCTAGGACTAAATTGGAATCAGGCAATTGGAAATGCAGCAGAACCTCCAACCCAGTGTTCATCCAACAAACTACAAAAAACACAAATGGTATTCACCTGAACTTACAAACCTCAAGAGACAACTACGGAGGATAGAGCGTAAATGGAGCAAATCAAAACTGTCAGAAGACAGAACCTCCTACATATTTCTATTAACTGAATACCGAATAGAAACAGACAAATGCAAAAGACAATTCTACACAAAAATCATAAACAAATCAATTAACTGACCAAAGCAACTCTTCAAGATAGTAAGAAACCTAATAAAGCCACCTCTGCCATCATCCATGGAGACAATCCTCCACTCCCAAGATCTTGCAAACCACTACCAAACAACTCATCATAGCCACTTCCTCTACAGATACGTCCTAACACAAGCACAAGCAATAGCCGGACCACTTTTAACTATCAGCAAAGGGGACATTGAATATGCCATTACCATAATTAACTCAACCATATCTCCCATCTGACCCTTGTCCAGTTTGCTGGGTTAAAGCCTCCAAAGAAGAGCCAATACATGACGAGAATCATCTAATTATCTCTTCAACAGGGACACATGCCCATACAACTCAAGTTCTCTTCCATCCGTTTCATCCTAAAAAACACGAATCTTGATCCCACCGATCCTGCAGCATATAGGCCTATAGCAAGTCTTCCATTCATGGCCAAGATAATCGAAAAAAACATTCAGCAACAACTCCAAGACTATCTGGACAACTACTCCCACTGGACCAACATCAACACAGATTTAGACCCCACCACGGAGTTGAAACACTCCTAAACATGCTGATCAAAGGAACACAGAACCCACACCAAGGATTCATCCTAATATTTCTAGATATATTAGTGGCTTTTGATACCATCAATCACAACACTTTCCTGCAGAGACTCCAGTCCATTGGAATCAAGGCAACATTAGACATGGTTCTACTCATACCTCTCCAACCGTCAACAACAGGTCAAAACCAGATGCAACTCATCTCTCCCCTTTCCATAAACCCAAGGCATTCTTCAAGGCTGCTCACTGTCAGCCCTGCTCTTCAATATTTACCTACACCCATTATGCCCTATTATCCACTCACACAATATCTCCATTCACATCTACACGGACGATATAATGATTTACGCGCCATTTGACACCACCAAACCAGAATACAACAGTATAATAAACTGCTTCTCAGACATATCACTATGTTTTTATCAAACAATGTCTTACAGATCAATTGCAAGAAAACCGAAATATTATTCATAACCAAGGATTCCAATTTCAACGTGCCAACCACAATAGAATTAAATGGTACAAGCGCGAATGTACAACAAAAAGTCAAGTATCTAGGTGTCACCATTGATCAACAACTTACCTTGATACCACACATACATGCTACAACAAAATTAATATACCACAAGCTCCGCACCCTTCGACACCTCCGCCCCCTACTAGACCCATCCAACTTTCGTACTGCCTTCCAAGCAATTATATCACTGCATTTTGACTATTGCAGCTCCATTTATCAGGGTTTACCTAAAGCCACTCAGCTTCCACTTCAGACAGCCCTGCACACTGCGGCACGTATGATCCAAGGAGCATCAAAACACGACCATATTACACCTATCCTAAAACAACTACACTGGCTTCCACTACTCAGCCACATCCGCTATAAAATCCTGATCCGAACATTCAAAATCATCAGTAACCAATCATCATACTACCTCCAATTGCTTCTAAACTCCTTTAACTCAAACAGTACAAGACAAAACACAGTAAACATGCTAAATATACCACATGAGAAAATTGAAAAGCACCCAATATGTCTGCAACAGAGCATTTGAGCTATATGCTCCAGCAAACTGGAACTCTCTACAAAACATTCAAATCAAGGCTCAAGACTCACCTATTTTGTAGCGCCTATGACCTCCCTCCCCCCTTCTCTCCCCTCTCCCCCGTCCCCTCGTTGATACTTTCCTCTCCCCTTCCTCCAGTATCCCCATTTTCTCTTTTCTGCTTTTTCTCTTTCTTTCCTGTCTATTATAATTGGCGCTCTTTTTTTTTCTCAGCAGTCTCGCATTTTTGTTTGTAAACCGCTCTGTTGCCTATGGTTTGAGCAGTATATTAAATCATTAATAAAGATAAAGGAACCTCCGTGCTACCATTGATTTCTCCACATTCAGAAAACTTCTCAAAACCTACCTATTTAATGAACATTTTGGTTCCATTACATAACCTTCCCTCCCCCTCCCTTCCCTTCCCTTCCCCTCCCTCTCTCCCCTCCTCCTGTCAGAACAAATTCTTGTCCACTTACACAATCTATAGAGATATCCTCCTATCTCAAAGTAAATAAGTTTCTCTGTTCATGAAACAAGTAACCATTGTATCTGCTCATATGGCAATGTATATAAATTTCCTTCAAATGTATATAAGTTCCCTTTGTTGTTGTAATGTACACCGCTTTGCCCCGGTGAAAAGCGGTATAAAAATTCAGCCAAATAAAATAAATCTTCATTCAAGATGCTTTCTCTGCCTCATGTGTTGGGTGCCTACTTCTCTGTATAAAATAGCTCCTATGTAAATGCCTCTGTAGGCACTTACCCATTACACCCTGTTATAACATTACCCTCATAATGCTGCGGGCCTAGCTTAACGCTTAAGAAATCAAATAGGCGATCATTTAGGTGATCAAATAAGACACAAGAAGCAAGACAGTAGACGGTACGTGCAGGTCGCAGAAACAGTGTGTGCATCTGGACTGTATGTTCGGTTCCTACACTGTTCCTTCTTGGCAACTCCGCTCAGCAAGCAAATGAGTTTTATCCATTGCCTTTGTCTTCTACTGCCAGCTCCAAACACTGTACTTTCTACCACTGCGCCATATGCCTGGACTAGACTGTCTGTGTCTAGAGGTCAATCTCCATCTCTGGTCTACTTCAAATCCAGGATAAAAACTCATCTCTCTGAGGCTGCATTTGGATCCTGACACACTTATTCTCCTGCCTGCACCCAGATACCCCTTAATCATTTCCCTGAAGTATTGCCTTGTGAGTAAGGGGCAAGTTCTCCAAATGGGTGAGTTTTGCGCATACCATGACAGACATGAACCTAGCTTCTAAGCCAGGGTATTACAGTATGATTTCAATCTATCCAATTTACCGCTAATGTTCAGCGCTGTGCTTGCATCGTGCCAAAGAGAGCCTCCCTCTGGAGTTCATAAGAAATAATATCTATAGGTAATTTATCAAGGTGTGGTTGAAAATTCTTTTTAATCAAGCCTGTGCACCCAACATAATGGGAAATAACTCTTTCTGCCACATTTTCTTGGTCTCCATCTGCATTTCTTGGTACTTGAAGATCTCCCTCTCAATGCAATTCACAGATTGGTCACTTGAAACTGACACCTCTATTATCAATGCTGTTCTATGTTTTTCTCCTTTACCACTATGTCCAGCTTCCAGTTTTTTATTGGTTGGAATGGGAGTATCCCAGGTGATCGTGGCCTCTTCATTCTCTGTGATGCTGTTGTGGTCATGATCCCGGTGTAAACTCTGTGAGGCAGTGCCTGTGCCTTATGTGTACATGTACAGTGCTGCATATATGCAGTAGCACTATAGAAATGTAATAATAGTAGTAGTGGAAGGACAATATCCAAAGTACAGAAAGCAAACAGTTCTGCAGCACAGACGCACATGGGCACAATAATGAGGAACAGAGGAAGGGAGCATTCAGTCTGGAAGAGCTGGACCAAATATGCCTATTATAAAATTACCTCCTAAAAGGATACATGTGCTCAGAGGAGTAATTTGTAGCAGGTATGTGCCAGTAAGAACTGGCACATGTACATGTATTTTATAACATGCGCATAAATGCCAGTCTTTTCTCACTCCGCCAGTTCATCCCAGAAACACCTATGCTTATATTGCATAAAAATAGGCACTATGGCAATTATATTGAGCCTGTGGCAGTCAGCATTTTTTTTTAACACCTGCCACCATGGGCAAAAAAATCTAGTTATTCAGCAGCACTGGATAGTGGGTGGCACTGAATGTCTCTGTCTGGATTGTGCAGCAGCTATCGGATAATCGCCGGCATTATCAGGATAGCAGCAATTTTCAGGCATTATCTGGCTGAGCTATTAGGATAGGACTTGTCCTGAGTTATCTAGATAATGCCTGGAAGTCACCACTATCTGGATACTTTTTTCCTCCTGGAACAAGCAGGAAGTCAGTCCTCACATATGGGTGATGTCAGCGTCAGCACCGACAGAGTCCACATGGAAGCATCTCCCCAACTTTCCCTTCCCGCCCAAGGGTGCCATCTTGCCTGTTTCTCCTTTTTTCCGTGGAGCTCTTTGGACGTCTGTCCAGATTCCCTCGGAAAAAGTGTGGGGGGGTTTTGTTCCTTTTGTCCGGTTTGCGTACCAGCCTCTGTCCCACCATGAGCCTGCTCACCTCTGCATCGCTACTCTGGGTTGTTCCATTGTTTTCGTTTTTTTCTTCGAGGTACTCCTCGACCGGCGTTTGCACCTTTTTTCAGCCGAAGGCCTCGGACCCCTGCCTTACCCGGTGGCCCCTCCAGCAGCTTCAATAGGTGTGACTGGTGTAGCAAGATGATGTCGCTCACTGACCGACATGACTGCTGCCTCTGGTGCCTCAGTCTGGAGCTCAGACTGCGAACTTTGTAGTGACATGACCTCAGAGGCCCTGAAGAGCCGTAATCAGCAGTAGGAGAGACTTTTTCAAAAGTCTGACTGCGCGCCAGAGTCTCCGGCAACACACTGCTCCAGGGCGCCTTCTGGTACCTTGGTGCACTGCGAAGCCGGGGCCTCTTCTGAGTCCCACAACCATGGTTCTCCTGAGAGGAAATCCCCAGAGGTGGAATGCAAGAAGCCAACTGTCCAAGACTGCCTCAGAGAACAGGTCCAGAAAGACAGGTAAATTCCATTCCAGGCCCCACCATCCCCGGTGTGAGCCAGAGGAATCAGAACGGGAGCAGCCTCACAAACAGCCCCGGAAGGAGTCATCGGTATCCACCGACAGGCCTCTGACCCCCGAGGCCATCATTATCAAGGATTCTCCCACAACAGAACTGATGCTGAACCTGAGATCCTCAGTGTCTGCATCAAAGGCTGTGGAACCAACTGGCATGGAGACCAGGATGGCAGCCTTAGAGTGCAGTATGCCTGCCCTTGTGGCCCAGCAGCAGGCATTCATGTCCGGTTCATCTGGTTCATCCACCCAGATGATGGAACCCTTGACATAGAGGGCTTCTCCAGACGTTGAGTCAATCCTCGAATGCCATTGAGAGAGTCATCGGTGCCGGACGAGGTCATGGTCCCGGTCCTCCGACCACCGTTCCTCCGACCACCGTTCCTCCCTGGCTCAGAGCAAAGGTCCTCCAGAGGTCCTCAGCCCTCGGAAAGCTTCGGCATCAATTTTGACTTCCAGTCTGATTAGGAGACCAAGGACGAGGAGTCCCCGGACATTCAGCACCACTGAGATGTACCCTCAGACCCATCACCCCCGATGTCCTCACGCAAGGCTTCCATAAGAAAGGCCCACTCCTTTAAGTGGCATCTGTTCTCAGTATGGTGCACTGAGAGATGGGCGAACCCGTTAGCCTGCTCAGCGCAAGTGGTGCTCTAGTATCTTCTCCACCTATTGCAGGTGGGACTAAAGTCCAACTTGGTCAGAGTGCACATGAGCGCTATTGCTGTGCACCACTACCCCATCAAGGGGCAAACCCCTCTCAGCTCAGCCCTTTGTTTCTCTGTTCCTGTGGGGTCTCATTCTATCGAAGTCTCCCATCTGCCCACCAGTGGCAGAGTGGGACCTCAACGTGGTGCTCTTGCAGCTTACCAACCTGCCATTTGAGCCCCTGGCTACCTGCCACTTCCAGTACCTCTCCCTGAAGATCGTTTTTCTCGTAGCACTCACTGCAGCCCACAGAGTCAGCGAGCTCCAGGCACTGACAGCAGAGCCACCATATACAAGATTCTACAACAATGGGGTGGTGCTCAGCACACACCCCAAGTTTCTGCCGAAGGTGGTGTCCCCCTTCCACCTCAACCAGGAGGTGGTACTCCCCGCCTTCTTCCCGAGGCCTCACGCTAGTAAGGCGGAGACTGTCCTACATATCTTGGATTTTAAAAGATCCCTGTCCTTCTTCCTGCAATGGACTTAAGGCCACCGCAGAGCACCTCAGCTTTTTGTATTCTATGACCCCAGCTGTCTGAGGCTCCCAGTGACTAAGCAAACTCTGTCCACTGGGGTGGCAGACTGCATTGCCCTAGACTATTAACAGGTGGGAATCCCACTGGACCAGAGGGTCACGGCACGCCATGTCAGGGCCATGGCCATGTCTGTGGTTTACCTGTGTTCCGTTCCTGTGATGGAAATCTATCAGGCCACCACCTGGTCTTCAGTTCATAACTTCGCAGCTCACTACTGTCTGGAGAGAGAGTCCCGATGGGACAGCGCCTAGGGCCAGGCTGTACTCCGTAATCTCTTCAGGGTGTGGGCATCTCCTGCCCTCTGACCCTTCTGTGTTCAGGCTACCGGAGGGTTGGGTCACTGCTGGGCACTTGGGTCTTGGGAGAGTTTCTCCATAGGAACTCAACTGCTTCTGCTCACGGCTCTCCCTTTGTAAAAGATGCCATGGTGGCCTGTAGGTTCTTGGTAACCTGTAGCAGGGGAGTCCCGTATGTAAGGACTGACTTCCTGCTTGTTTCCGGAGAAAGCGTAGTTACTCACCTGTAACAGGTGTTCTTCAGGGACAGCAGGAATCGGTCATCACAACCCTCCCTCCTCCCCTTGGAGTTGCTTTTTTACCGTATTTTATTTTATTTTTGCCGTCTTAGCTATATCATTAGACTGAGGCAAGATGGCACCCTAGGGCAGGAAGGGGACCACACATGTGTGGTGCATCTCCCAAAGGCTGTCGTTGAAAGCTGGGGAGATGCTTCTGTGAGGGCTCTGTCAGCGCCGATGTCGCCTATTTATGAGGACTCATTTCTGCTGTCTCTGGAGAACACCTGTTACAGGTGAGTAACTACACTTTTTTGACTCTCAAACTCTGTTCTCTGGACAAACAGAACATACAGTCCAGGTAGCACATGCTGCTACCCAGATAAATGCTTTTGAATATGGACCTCTGTGTTCAGGGCACCTTCTTTCATGCATGTATTTGCTAGAGGAATTTTAGAAGCACCTACGTAAGCACATAAAACATTATTCCACACGCTCAGATTGCTTAAAAAATTAGCAGGGGTGTGCTTTTGTTTGAAATAATGTGGGAAATATCAACAACGTTTCCCATGTCATTTTAAACCCCCACATTTTTTTTCTCAGTGCCATCATGGCAAGAGGCAGTATTCTGTCTTCTGAGGGGGCTAGTTCTAGATAGCCTGTCCTTAGCTGTGTCCTATATTTCTTGTACTAATAGTTCCTGTTTTCTGATTGCCCCAAATTTCCTTGTCTGGTCTTGAGCAATATGGAAAACCTTTCCTGAATTTTTTTTTTACCTTGTGAATCTATTGACATCTTCTCTAGAAACTTACTCCAAAGACTTTTCTTGTTCATTTTCTTGTGCCTGAAATTCTGTGAAACCATGTCCAAGTTTCTTAGATGGAGGTTACACAGAATTTCTGGGCAGGATTACTAATTGGATATGAAGTAGGCTTGGATATTTCTCTGATAGTATAATAATAATGGAGAATTTGACACAAATATTCAAGATTGTAAATCCAAGAATTAAACAAGGAAAACATTTTAACAAAGATTCTAGGACACTTTCTAGAACTTACATGGCTAGGAACATGGCACAAAAGCATCTCTGGAGTAAGTCTCTAGAGCAGGTGTTAATAGATCTCACAAGTCAAAAAAATCCAGGAAGGGTTTTATAGGGCTCTCAAGACCAGACAGAAAGAGGAAGTAATATTATTTCAAGCATCCACCACCCTTTCAGTGAAAAAGTATTTCCTGACATTGCCTTTCAGTTTACCCCCTTGCAGCTTCATGTTATGCCCTCTAGTTTTATAGCTTCCCCTTCTTTAGAAGTTTGTTTGATCATTAATACTCTTTAAGTATTTAAAGATATGAATCATATCTCCCCTGTCCCCTTCTCTCCTCCAGAGTATAGATATTTAGATCTTCAAGTATCTTCTCATAAGTCTTCTGATGCAGGTTCCAAATCATTTTGGTCGCCTTCCTCTGAACCGCTTCCAGCCTTTTTATATCCTTTGCGAGATACAGTCTCCAAAACTGAACACAATATTCCAAGTGAAGCCTCACTAGCGACTTGTACGGTGGCATTAGTACCTCTTCTGCTGGTAATTCCTCTCTGTATGCAACCCAGCATCCTTCTGGCTTTTGCCACCTCCTTGTCAACTGTTTCGCCACCTTGAGATTGTCAGAAACAATCACACCAAGGTCTTTCTCCTGGTCCATGCACATCAATCTCTTGCCCCCTATCGCATACAATACCCTTGGATTTCTGCTTCCCAAGTGCATTATGCTGCACTTCTTCACATTAAATCTTAACTGCCAAGCATTAGACCCATTCTTCCAGCTTTTGTAGATCTTTCCTCATGTTCCCCACTCCCTGAGGGGAGTCCACTCTGTTGCAAATTTTGGTGTCATGTGCAAAAAGACAGACTTTTCCATTCAGCCCTTCAGCAATATCACTCACGAATATATTGAACAGTACCGGTCCCAAGACCAAACTCTGGGGCACACCGCTAATCACCTTCCTTTCATCTGAGTGAGTTGTTTACCGTCACCCTCTGCTCTCTGGCAGTCAACCAATTTCTGATCCAGTTCACCATCTTGGGACCCCTTCCCAAGCTGTTGAGTTTATTGATATGCCTCCTATGAGGAACAGTATCAAAGACTTTCTGAAATCAAGGTAGATCATATTCATTGCATGCCCTTGTTCTCTGGTCACCCAATCAAAAACTGAATCAGATAAAACCATGTTGCCTTGGATCATGCAACCTTTTGGTTTCGAGGAAGTCCACTATTCGCTATTTCAGGAGCACCTCCATTACTTTTCCCGCCACCGAGGTAAGGCTTACTGGCGTGTAGTTTGTCACTTCTTCCCTATTACCACTTTTGTGGAGAAGGTACCACATCAGCCCTTCTCCAGTCTTGTGGAACTTCTCCTGTCTCCAAGGGTCTATTAAAAACATCCTTTAAAGGCCCTACTAGA
This sequence comes from Ichthyophis bannanicus, assembly GCA_033557465.1. Classification (NCBI taxonomy): domain Eukaryota; kingdom Metazoa; phylum Chordata; class Amphibia; order Gymnophiona; family Ichthyophiidae; genus Ichthyophis; species Ichthyophis bannanicus. The sequence continues at coordinate 841,300,065 of CM066031.1, forward strand.
ACTTCTCTGAGCTTTTTCAGTATCCTGGGGTGTATCCCATATGGTTCCATAGACTTGTCCACGTTCAATTTTGCAAGCTGTTCTAACCCATCATATCTACTCCATTCCCATTTGTATATTTGTCAATTACAGGTGGCCCTTCCAGGATTCTCTAGTGAAAACAGAGCAGAAGTATTTGTTTAGCATTGTTGCTTTTTCAATGTCACTTTCCACAAATCCATTCCCAGCAATTCTGAGCCCTGCAGTTCCACCTCTGATTTTCCTCCTTTCCCGAATATACCTGAAAAAGTTTTGTCACCACACTTCACATCTTTAGCCATCTTTTCTTCTGCCTTTGATTCTTCTATCCTTGTTTCTCTTTTTGTCTCTTTTAGCTTGATCTTGTATTCTTTTCTGTGTTCCTCTGTTTGCAAGCTTCTGAATTTTGTGAAAGCTGTGTTTTTTGCCTTTATTTGTGCAGCCACTTCTTTGGAGAACCAAATAGGTTTCATTTTCCTCTTGTTTTTATTTACGTTCCTTACATATGTATCTGTTGCACTTTTTATTGCTTTCTTTAGTTTAGTCCATTGCAATTCCACTTCCCTTAACTGCTCCCACCCTGCTAACTCCTCCTTCAAATACTTGGCCATTTTACTGAAGTCAGCTTTTTTGAACTCTAAGACTTTGAGTTTGCTGTGATTGGATTTCACCTTGGCTTTTATCTCAAACCACACTGTGTGATGATTGCTGCTGCTCACATGAGCACCCACCTGGATATTCAACACGTTTTCTCCGTTGGTGAGCACTAAATCCAGCATGGAGATCTCCCTGGTCGGTTCCATCACCATTTCTTTAAAAAATGCATCTTGGAAGGCAGCCACAATTTTTTTACTTATTTCCAGATTTGCAGAAGGAACACTCCCATCCACATTGAGTAGATTAAAATCACCCAGTATGATCACTTCCCCCTTCATGGCTATCTTTGCAATATCAGCAATCAATTTGCTATCCATTTCTTTGGTTTGAGTTGGAGGCCTGTAGACCACACCAGTATGGATGGTAGTGCCATCTCCTCTTTCCAACACAGTCCACAGCACTACTTCTTTTTCCCATATCCCCTGCATTTCAGCAGCTTTAATAATGCTTTTGACTTACAGGGCTACTCTTTCTCCTTTTCTACCCTCCCTATCTTTTCTAAATAGATTATAGCCAGTTTTGGCTATATCCCATTCATGTGACTCGTTAAGCCATGTTTCTGTAATGGCCACAATGTCCAAATCCATTTCATAGAAACATGATGACAGAAAAAGACCACAAGGCCCATCTAGTCTGTCCTTCCATAACAACAACTACAACAGTCCACTTTCTACCTTTAGAGATCCTCTGTGTTGGTCCCATGCTTTTTTGAATTCAGTTACTGTCCTCATCTCTACCACCTCCACTGGAAGACTATTCCACGGATCCACTACTCTTTCTGTAAAGAAATATTTCCGCATATCACTCCTGAATCTATCTCCCTTCACCCTCATCCCATGTCCCCTCGTTGCAGAACTTGCTTTCAATTGAAAGAGGCTCTCTCCCTGAACATTTATGCCACGGAGGTATTTAAACATCTCAATCATATCACCTCTATCCCGCCTTTCCTCTAAGGTGTACATATTAAGATCCTTAAGTCTGTCCTCATGTGCTTTATAATGAAGCCCATTAATCATTTTAGTAGCCACCCTCTGCACCGACTCCATCCTGTTCACATCCTTTTGAAGGTGCGGTCTCCAGAATTGCACACCATACTCCAAATGAGGTCGCACCAAAGACTTATACAGACTTATACTTATACTTATATTTCCACCATTAGGGCTTCCAGATCAGGAATTTTGTTGGCTAGGCTTCATGCATTTGTACTCATTACTTTCCACCATTTGTTGAATGGCTTGCCTGCCTTTTGCATGGGTTTTGTTCCACACGCCCCTTCTCGCTTGCCATTGATGTGTTGTTCAAGTGTGTGACTGTTTCCAGTGTTGTCTTTTTTTTGCTGAGAGTGACGTACTGAACTTGTCCTTCTCCATCCATCACCCCCTTTGTCTAGTTTAAATGCCTGTCCACATACTGCCTGAACTTTTCACTTAGGATCCTTTTCCCTGTGGCAGAAAGATGTAGTCCATCAGTACAGTATAGTCTCTTGTTGATCCATATGTTTCCCCAGTCACCTATATATCTAAATCCTTCTTGTTTGCACCAGGTTTGGAGCCATGTATTAAAGTTGTTTATGCGATGCAGCCTTTCTGCTCCCTTACCATGAACAGGTAGAACTTCTTCTGACAATGCTATAGAGTTGGCAATGGGCTTGAGTTATTGCAATAGTGCAGTCAGTGTAAACACTTTTATAAACTATAGTCTACTCTCCTCCATCTGAATGAATCTCTCTCGAACATCTCTCAGATCCCTCTTAGCTCTCAGGTGGTAGGGTGCACCCAGGATTTGCATTTTATCTTTTTGCGGCCTTTTTATATCCTTCTCTTTGACTCTCAAGCTCCTCAGCCTCTCAAGTATGCAGGTCTGTCGTACATTCCTTTGTATGTTCCATTTCATTGCTGTGGCAGCTCCTGTCCCTCTCACCCCTTAAGGTAAGCTCTTAGTGCTTTGCCCAAGTTCCTTTTCCCTTTCCCTATCGGGTTGGAACCTGGAGCTTCTCCCGTCCTCAGTATCGCTACTCCTCTGATCCCTCTCTCTGAACACTTTTGTTCCTCCTGGCCGCTAGGTCATCATCTCCCCTTGAGGAAGGCCGGGCTAACACCTGCTATATCTTGCCTCTTCGGTCTCCATGTGGGAAGGCAAGAGACCACTTTGTATCCTCTACTTTTATACCTCCCTTCAAAATTTAGATGTTCCACTGCTGGGATTTCCCTGATAGGCACCTCTCTGAAGCAGGGGCCAAGAATATCCCTCTTCAGTGCCAAGGACATTTTGGGTCCAGCTATGTTGTTTTGTGTTTTGTTTTGTTTTTTAAATGCAGTAGTAGTTTAGCTTGGTCTCTACTGAACCGTTCACGTGGTAACAATCTGTTGTGAAGAGAATGTCAGTCTGATGTACGAATTAGCATCAAAAGCCTCTAAAATGTTGCTGCTTTGAATTTTTAGCACTGCTTTCCCTAAATATATGCAAATGGTATTCATTTCTAGTCCGCGTAGAGTTTTCAGCATGCCCTTAATGAATATGCATGAGAGAGATTTGCATGCTACCTCCATTGCATATACTGCCATCTCATGTATAGTGATTAGGGAAGTTCTGCAAACCCAACCTGATTGTGGCCCTCAAGGACTAGAAGTGAATATTACTAATTATATGCTGTAACTTTTTTATACCACCACCAAGAACCTTTGAATGTTTATAGAAATAGAAAAAATACAATTAAAATAGATAGGGGTTTTTTTATAGGAGCACTCGCTACTTTTGAAAACTTGCTACTCCTTCACAACAGATTGGATTTGCTTTATGTAAACTTCTGATATTTTGTATTAGGGCTACCAGACGTTGCTGTTGTATTATGACCAAGAGCCCTTCCCCCAAAAAATAGGCAATGAAATATGCTAAATTTATTTAAAAACAATCAGTGATACGGTATTTCATCACCTGTTTTGTGTTGTGCATTTTGTTGGTAGTGATTTGCCTTTTTTTGTGTCATCTAAGAACCCTTCCCTGTCATTGGCTATGAACACTGCTCCTGGAGAGTATTACTTACATAAAGGGGTACTGACAGATTCTATCTGATGGGGCACTGACAGATTCTATCTGCTGAGCAAATGATAAGATATATATATCATAAGATCATAAGATATGCCATACTGGGTCAGACCAAGGTCCATCAAGCCCAGTATTCTGTTTCCAACAGTGGCCAATCTAGGTCATATGTACCTAGCAGTTTCCCCAAGAGACACAAGTTCCACAATGCTTGTACTGGGTCAAACATTGATATCTTCGGTCACTTCTTAATAATGGTTTATGGACCTTTCCTCCAGGAACTTGTCCAAACCTTTTTTAAACCCAGCTACACTAACAGCCTTTACTACATCCTCCGGTAACAAATTCCAGAGTTTGATTACACGTTGAGTGAAAAAATATTTTCTTTTATTAGTCTTAAATAGTTTACCCTGTAGCTTCATTGCATGTCCCCTAGTCTTTCTATATTCTGATAAGGTAAACAATCGATCTGCGTTTACCCGTTCCACTCCGTTCATTAATTTATAGACTTCTTTCATATCTCCCCTCAGCCGTCTCTTTTCCAGGTTAAAGAGCCCTAACCTTTTTAGCCTTTCTTCATAGGAGTATCCTTCCATCCCCTTTACCATTTTGGTGGCTCTTCTCTGTACCTTTTCTAAAATCGCTATATCCTTTTTAAGATACGGCGACCAGAATTGCACACAATATTCAAGGTGCGGTCTCACCATGGAACGATATAGAGGCATTATAATATTTTTTGTTTTATTTTCCATTCCTTTCCTTATCATACCTAGCATTCTATTTGCTCTCTTGGCCGCCGCTGCACACTGGGCCGAGGGTTTTAACATGGTATCCACAATGACGCCTAAATCTTTTTCCTGGGTGGTGGTTCCTAATGTGGAACCTTGCATCGTGTAACCATAGTTTGGGTCGTTCTTCCCTAGGTGCATAACCTTGCACTTGTCCACATTAAATTTCATCTGCCATTTTGATGCCCAGTCTTCCAATTTATCAAGATCCTCTTGCAATTTTTCACAATCCTCTTGGGTTTTAACAACTTTCAATAGTTTTGTGTCATCTGCAAATTTGATAACCTCACTCGTTATTCCATTTTCCAGATCATTTATGAATATGTCAAATAGCAGAAGACCCAGCACAGATCCCTGGGGTACACCACTATTCACCTTTCTCCATTGGGAAAATTGGCCATTTAGCCCTACCCTCTGCTTTCTATCTTTTAACCAGTTCCTGATCCACAATAGTACACTGCCTCCTATCCCATGACTCTTTAGTTTTGCCAAAAGTCTCTGATGAGGGACCTTGTCAAAGGCTTTCTGAAAGTCCAGATACACAATATCAACTGACTCACCTTTGTCCACCTGTTTATTCACTCCTTCAAAAAAACATAACAGATTAGTAAGACAAGATCTTCCTTGTCTAAAGCCATGTTGGCTGTCTCCCATTAGGTTGTGATTATCTACATGCTGAGTAATTTTATTCTTTATGATGGTTTCTACCATTTTTCCCGGTACTGACATCAGTCTGTAGTTTCCCGGATCACCCCTGGAACCCTTTTTAAAAATTGGTGTTACATTGGCGATCCTCCAATCTTCAGGTATTAGAGATGATTTTAATGATAGTTCACAGATTACTGATAGCAGTTCTGCAATCTCATATTTCAGTTCTTTCAACACCCTTGGATGTATACCATCCGGCCCAGGTGATTTGCTACTCTTCAGTTTATCTAATAGTTGTAAGACATCTTCCCGATGTATCAATATTTCCTTCAATTCTTCCGCACCTTTAAATACCACTTCAGTCATGGGTAACATCCCTACATCTTCCTCAGTAAAGACCGAAGCAAAGAATTCATTCCGTCTCTCCGCTATCGCCTTGTCGCCTCTTAGTGCTCCTTTAACCCCTTTATCATCTAATGGACCAACTGACTCTCTCACAGGTTTTTTGCTGCGAATGTACTTGAAAAGGTCTTTATTTCGCGTTTTTGCTTCCGCAGCAAGCTTCTTCTCAAATTCTCTCTTTGCCTGCTTTATCAATGCCTTGCATTTGACTTGCCAGTGCTTGTGCTGTTTCCAGGTTTCGTCGTTTGGCTCTTTTTTCCATTTCTTGAAAGATTCTTTTTTGGCAACAACAGTCTCTCTGACCTCACCTTTAAACCATGCTGGCAGTTTTTTGGACTTCCTTCCACTTTTCTTAAAGCGTGGAATACAGCTGGTCTGGGCTTCCAAGATAGTATTTTTCAACAACACCCAAGCTTGATGTACATCTTTAACCTTCGCAACTGCTCCTTTTAGTTTTTTCTTAACTGTTTTCCTCATTTTATCATAGTCTCCCTTTCGAAAGTTAAAAGGTAGTACTGTGGATTTCCTTACTATCCCTCCTCCACTAATTAAATCAAAGGCGATCATGCTATGATCACTATTGCCAAGTGGCCCCAACACCCTTATCTCTTGCACTAGATCTGGTGTTCCACTAAGGACTAGGTCTAATATGGCTTCCCCTCTGGTCGGTTCATGAACCAGCTGCTCCAAGAAGCAGTCATTTATTTCATCTAGGAACTTTATCTCCCTACCATGTCCTGATGTGACACTGACCCAGTCGATACCGGGGTAATTGAAATCACCCATTATTATTACTGCGCTGTAACTTTTGTTAGCTTCCTTGATTTCTTTGAGCATTTCATCATCCATTTGGTCATTCTGGCCAGGTGCTCGATAGTACACCCCACTGCCATCGCCTTCCCCCTTTTATATGGAATTTCAATCCATATAGATTCTACAGCAGATTTTGTTTCTTGCAAAACTTTAATCCTTTCTGAGTCAATGCCCTCTCTAACACAGAGCGCAACCCCTCCACCAATTTGATCAGCTCTATCATTACGATATAGTTTGTACCCAGGTATCACAGTGTCCCACTGGTTGTCCTCCTTCCACCATGTCTCTGATACTCCAATCATATCTAACCTTTCATTTAGTGCTATATATTCTAACTCGCCCATCTTATTCTTTAGACTTCTAGCATTTGCATACAAGCATTTTAGAGAATGTATTTTATTCATGTTAATTTGGCTATTTTTAGACATGGGTAAATTGGGATCTTTAAGCTCTGGCTGCTCCATACTTGAGGGCATTTGGGCTACTTTACTCTTTTGTGGAACCTCTCTGCTTTTGGTAGTATCCTTCAAGGATACATTCTTCCGAACCATCCGCTCTTGGGCGACTGTCGGCTTTCTCCTAATATCTAGTTTAAAAGCTGCTCTATCTCCTTTTTAAAGGTTAATGCCAGCAGTCTGGTTCCATCCCGGTTAAGGTGAAGCCCATCCCTTCGGAAGAGCCCTTCCTTTCCCCAGAATGTTCCCCAGTTCCTAACAAATCCGAAACCCTCATCTCTGCACCATTGTCTCATCCACGCATTGAGACTCCAGAGCTCTGCCTGCCTTTTGGGTCCTGCGCGTGGAACAGGAAGCATTTCGGAGAATGCTACCCTGGAAGTTCTGGATTTCAACTTCCTACCTAAAAGCCTAAATTTTGCCTCCAGAACCTCCCTACCACATTTTCCTATGTCATTGGTACCGACATGTACCAAGACAGCAGACTCCTCCCCAGCACTATCTAAGACCTTATCTAGGTGGCGTGTGAGGTCCGCTACCTTCGCACCAGGCAGGCATGTTACCAGGCGATCCTCACGTCCACCAGCCACCCAGCTATCTACAAGCCTAATGATCGAATCACCAACTATAACGGCTGTCCTAAACCTTCCCTCATGGGCACATGGCCCTGGAGAAACTTCCTCGGTGCGAGAGGGTTTTACATCACCTGGAGGACAGGTCCTAGTTACAGGATCACTTCCTGCCACACCAGGGTGATGCTGTCCTGTCACGTGACCTCTCTCCTCCATGGCAACAGGGGTGCTGCCAGACTGGAGGTGGGACTTCAGGACTATATCCCTGTAGGTCTCGTCTATGTACCTCTCTGTCTGTCTTATGTTTTCCAAGTCTGCTACTTTAGCCTCTAGAGAACGGACTTGTTCCCTGAGAGAAAAGAGCTCCTTGCACCTAGTGCACACGTAAGACCTCTCACCAACTGGGAGAAAATCATACATGTGACACTCAATGCAAAAGACTGGAAAGCCCCCATCCCGCTGCTGGACTGCTGTCTGCATCTTAGTTTTAAGTTTGTGTCTAGATCTTTAAGTTCTTACTTACTAGGGGTTGCTATGGGTATTTATACCAATAAAACTGTACCTAATACGTTTAATATACCTTGTTCACCTGAAGCTTAATTAATCTCAGGTCCTTAGTGTATGACTGATTTGGGTAATGAGCTTCACCTGAAAGCACCTTCTGTCTTTTAAGATGTGTAAGTACCTATAAAGCTATGATTATCCCAGGGGAGGGTGGGTGTGGGGAGGGAGGGAGGGAAATAACACTTATTAAAAGAGGGCTGCTACACAGTACCCTGTCTTGTGCTGCTGAGGTAAGCTAAATTCTGATTTAATTTAAATTATAGCTCTTAGCTGCTGCTAGGCTCTAATTTCTTATGAAATTTAAACTACAAGCTCTCTGCTGGGTACTAAATTTAACCAGAAAGCTCTCTTCTGTGTGTTAAATTTAAACTAAAAGTACTTTGCTGTTACTTGGCCCTGAGTGACTATTAAATTTAAACTACAAGCTCTCTGCTGGGTATGAAATGTAACCAGAAAGCTCTCCTCTGTGTTTTAAATTCAAACTTTAATTGCTGCTACTAGGGCCTAACTGATCCAACAAAAAACAGTGGGGTCACAGATTAAGTAGGTTTAATACAAAGAATTATTTTTAGAAAATTACCAGAAGTATATACTCACAGTTGCAGATTTCTCTCCAGAAGTAACAGTCCCCCTTTCTAGTCCTTCAACGGGTAATTTTATAGCACGTTGCCTATGTGTGAAGGCCACATAAGCACCACTTTTATAAGGGCTCATGTCTTTTATAAAGTGGAGTGGAAGAATAGCCTAGTGGTTAAAGTAGTACTCTGTGACCAAAGAGAACAGGGATTAAATCCCACTGGCACTCCTTATGGCCTTGGTCAAGTCACTTAACCCTCAGGTACAAACTTAAGACTGGAAGCCTTTTGGGAACAAGGAACTATCTACTGATGGTAACTTGTCTTGAACTGCTACTGGAAAGGCGTGAGCTAAATATATAAAATAGCGGCACAAATCTGACAGAAATAATGGGTACATCGAAGCCATGGACATTTACATCTTCATAAATCACGATTTTGCCCGTGACTCACTTAAATGCCTTTCCTGAACACGCCCACTCTAAAGGTGCACTGTGCTTTTATATGTGGTAGTTTTAGAAGAGGTCTTGATGCACGTCTTCTGGCACATACGCACAAAAATTTTAGAACGTTACTTCCCTAGGAGTAGTTTTCTAAAACATTTTCTAAATGTGAAGAGCGGAGAGGGCTCTTATAAAATTGTCTGAATCAGTATGCATGCACAAGATGGTGTGAGCTTATATGCATGCTATCATGTGGAAGTGTCCCCAGGAATGTGGTTTGGGTGGAGCTGGGATGCCATCATGAGACATGGCATTTTTTATAACACATGTGGGTGCATGCACACATTTACAGTACGGATAACATTTGCCTGAGGGTGTTTGCACGCTGTTAGGAAAAATTCTGTTTTATAAGGGCATACTGTGTGATAAGGTGAGCTGTGTGGATGAGATGGAATGGGAGATAAGTGAGGAATGTACCTTTAAAGACAGATGTAAACAGGGTTCTCATAGAAACCACAAGCCACCGGAGCATGCAGTAGCTAGAGCTAAGCCCTGCCCAAGCAGTGACGTAAGAGCTAGGTTGAGCCCTAACAGCTTTCACGTGTGCAGAGAGGAGGGTGTGGCTGAAAAGGAGCACCATTTTAAAACTGCTTCAGAGTTGGAGGAGGAGAGAAGCGAGAGTCAGGAGGAGAAAGGAAGCCACAGGAAAAGGGAGCACAAGGACTGAAGGAGTGGAGAAGGAAGGACAGCTGATTCTTACTCTCAGAAAGCAGTGGAACCAAGGTTGGAACCTGTCCTAAAGCACCCCAGAGAAAAGAAGCTGGAGAGGTTTGTTTCCACATGGGGAGGCAGCTCAGAGAGCCAGCCAAGTAAGAGAGGTGGGGAAGACAAGTTTGCTACAGTTCCTAACAGAGGCTTTTCTGAAGACGTGGTCAGAGCTGAGGAAAAGCGCTGAACGCTATGCTAGACAAAAGGCAGTAAGAGCAACCCCAGGCAGGAGCAGGAACAGTTCAAGTAAGTGCCGTGAATCAGCTTTAGAGGCTGTTGATAAGCTATTCTATGAGAGAGAAACTCCTTCTTTAAACTATGCTGGTGCAGAGCAGAAAGAACACTTTGTAGGAAAGCTGAAAGAGTTTCTGCAGAATGTAAAATTCAAACCTTCTGATATAAGCTTCCAGGAAGATGACTCAAGTGAAGCTGTTGAAGAAATGCAGATAGAAATGTATGAAAGTCCTTGTGATAGTGACATAGCAGAAATGGAATGCTCATTCTGTAAGACAAACAAACTAAACATGTGCTAGGCTCAGGCCATGAGAAGAAGTTTGTTTAACCTGGTTTTTGTCAAGCTGAGTGAGAAAGAAAACTCTTGCTAGAGGTTTTAAGTTTGCCTGATGTGATTAACAGCCATAGCAGTGAAAGGCATTTATCTGAAGAAAGCTGAATGCAGCTGCTGTGGAAAGAATATTCCTGACTTTGATGTTTAAGCCTGTTTTGTTCCTCTTCTTCATTTACTTTGGAGAATTTATCCTTGCCTTGTTTTGGTGCTATGAATTTTGATGCGAGGGGGAAACCCTGAAATAAATTTCTTTGTTTTGCCTAACAAACTGTGTGGACACACTACTTTGCTTGAAGAGTATCTGAAAATACAAGTCCCAGCATTCAGTGCTGGCAGCCAAAGACTTGGGACAGTACTCAAAAGGGCAAATAAGGCAGCCCTTTTGCTTATCGGCCTTTGGCCTAGGCAGGGGGTCACGACAACTGGCATCTATATCACCTTTCCAAGTAGATGTCTCTTTGGATTCTTCACATAGGCCTCCTGTTATAAAATTAGCTTCCACACATCTGCAGACTACATGCTGATCTCCATTACAGCAAATGTTTTATTAAAATGCCCTGGCCTTGTGTTATTAATTTGTCAGATGACCAGAGACATGAAGAGAAAACTAAAGAAACTGGTTAAGCGAGAGCTGAAGAAGAAAGACCATATGGATGAAGAAGAAGCGGAGAAAATCAGTGACTTGTGGATGCTTCCATACCAAAAGCGCTGGGAATTATACAGGTTTGTCTTTGCTTTACTCTTGAGAAAAAGAAAAAAAAGAAGTCTATTTATGTAGAATGTCTTGACATGGCCTGTATATGACTGCTAAAGGTTGTTTTCTTTCGATGTACAGTTGGGTAGCTGAGCCCATTCTCTCAGCTCTTCAGTATCTGTCACTGGTAATGGTGTAACTGACCATCATAAAATTGCATTACTGAGTGACCGCCTTGGAATACCAGGTGCTATATGCCTGCTGTGCAGAATAAGGGTCTGGCAATCTACTTCTGGTTGCCCCTTGCCAAGAAAACCCAGGGGATGGGTCGCTGGGAGTTGACATTGACTCAACGACACTTAAGAACAGCAAGCAGTGTAAATAGGCAAGCATTTATATTAATAGATCATGGACATAAGGACAGTTTAGAAACATTGGCAGGTTCTACACGTGTAAATAATGGTGTTTACATATCTAACTGCATTACATGTGTAAGTGCTCATTTTTCAGTGCTCGTTGTGTGTGTGTTGATATATAAATTGCTTTGGAAGTATCCTGTAAGATCAATGAATGAATTTGTAAAATAAAATAAAATAGTGTCAGATAAAAGGGAAGTACTTGGTCTCTCCACCTCCAAGCTTCCTGAAGTGCCTCCTTGCAGCAGCACTCCATCCAGTCCTTTCCGGAGACCTATGCCCTGCTCACTGACATCTAGTGGGACATGGAATAAACACCAGTTCCTGGGGCGATCTCCCTCTCCAGCATGTAAAACAGGGAAACCGAGGAGGAATTTTCAGCCTCTGACTCCTGTTGCCTCTCTCCCCCCCCCAAGTGATGCAAATTTCCTCCAGAGGACATGTCCTCCTGGGACCTCTTTAGGGACATGGCCAAGACCACCCTCTTTTCTCTGGAATCTGAGGAGGAACCGAGGGTGAAGGAACTGTAGCTGCCCCAGCATCCATTAGCCCCCAGGGAGGTGGTGACGGTTCCTCTGCACCATGTCCTGCAGAGATTGCTGCTGTGGCTGTGGGAGACACCCCTTATGGTTCCCATTGTCAACTGCAGACTGACTCCCTGTACCGGGTCCAGAAGGCCCCGGAATTTGAAAAGCCTCATTTACCACACAACTCCATTGTGGTTGAGTCAGCCTTAAAGCAGGCTAAAAGCACCAAGACTTACTGTTCAGTGCCCCCAGGCTCGGAACCTGGACTCCTTCGGGAGAAAATGGCATCAGGGTTCCATGCTGGTTGCCATGGTCCTGGTCTGCCAGACCTATATGAGCATGTTCCTCAAGAACATAATGCTGGACCTGGAGGACTTTGCAGCCCTTGTTTCCGAGGACTGTTGCGAGATGTTTTGGTGCCTGGTGGCTCATGGCAAAGATTGCTCCAAAGTCATGGTGCTTGGCACCTGTGATGCCTTCGAGTCCACCTGCAGGATGGTGGCAGTGGCCATCGTTGCCCACTGGATGCGTGGCTGCAGTCCTCTGTTCTGGAGCAATGGGTCCAGAATAACATTGCCAATGTCCTTTTCTGAGGGGAGAACCTCTTTGGGAAGCCAGTAGAGGAGAAAGTGGAGGAGCTTAAGAAGGAACATCTAACTCACTTGAGGCTCTTTAGGAAAACAACAGATCCTGCATAGAAGGAACATCAAGCTAAGAAGGCCTTCTACCTTCGCCCTTGCTGATTCTGCCCAGCCACAGGCACAGCCCAAGGTGCCGACCCCCTGTAGCAGCGGAGGGAAAAGACCACGAAGGCACAACCCGCCCTGCAGCTCAAGCCGGGGGTAGGCTTTTGACTGGATCCTCAAGAGCTCTCCCACACAGAGACACTCTAGTATACCTTTCTCCATCAGAAATCTTCTTCCCAAAAAAAACCTCCAGCTAAAGTTCTTGCACGTGAATTCTATCCTCTCTGTAAAAGTGTTCTTACACCCAGCTCTATCCGGAAACAGCCTCTTACTACCTTCATTTCAACTCACACAGCACACTTTCAGTGCTCTAAAGCCCCTAGCAGACCTTTGTGCATACAAAAGTAATTTTTCATGTTATTATCTTTAAAGTTTGCTTAGTATCTGTTTATTTACTTAACTGGGTCATGCTTTTTATCTTCTTATCTCCTGTGAGCTCTCCCCGTGCTTGTTCCAGGCTCAGCTGCTTCCGGCATCAGCCATGCTTTGTTCATTAACTCCTTTAATATGGTATTGAAACTGCAGTCTGATTCCCCATACATTCATACACACTTCCAAATCATCCTGCTAGACCAGTCCAAACTAGTGGGTTATTGTCTCCTGCCAGCAGATGTTGGAGGTGAAGAAAAAACTCAGTTTGGTGACACCACCTCTGAAATCACCATTAGTAGATAACCAAAAACCCCTAGGGATCCACTTCAGTATTTTCTCCATCTCCAGCAGATGGTAGACTTCAGCTAGCCCCTGGCAGTCACCTTGAGGGGGTCCTGTCAGTGTAGCATTTTTACCTATGGGACAACTCCAGGGCGCACAAGAGATGCTCCTCTGTAGTGTCCTGTTCATTCTCCGGGACCAAGCAGGAAGTCAGCCCTTGCATATGGGTGATGTCACCAACAGAACCCATGTGGGAACACTACCCAGCTTCCAAAGAAAGCTTTTGGAATGTACTTCACACATGGGTGCCAGTCTTGCCATCTGAAGGAGCCATCTTACCTCAGCCTTCTTTTTTCCATGGGGCCCTTCGGAAATCTTTCTGAATCCCAGAGATAAGTACATTTTTTTTACCTTTTGTTTTTTGCTATTCTGGTAATGTCATGTCTAGATTCACATCACCCTTCCCGCCTTTGTCGATTCCGATGACCGGCAGTGCCTCAGCACCGCATTTTTTTTCGGGTTCTCTTTTTCTTTTTTGGTATGTAGGGGTTTTTTTCACGTCCCCCTGATTGGTGAGGACATTGGAGTACTTTGACTTAGTAGGAGCCATCTTCCCAACCATATCAAACCCAACCAGTGGTTTTAAAAAGTGCACTCAGTGTGGTCAGACTGTCTCGACCACAGACCACCACAGTTTGTGCCTTCAATGTCTCAAGGCTGACCATGAGCCTTCTACTTGCCCTGTCTGCTTGCAGATGACATGCAAGGGGCTCAAGAACTGAGAAAAGCAGTGGGAATCATTGTTCGGTTCTAAGGCCTCGACACCATCCCTAGCATCAACCTTTGCTTTGATGCCCTCAAAGGCCTCGTCTGAGGCATCAGCTCCAAAAGAGGACCAGGCGACTTCCAAGCCTTGAGGTCACGGGACATCAGCGCAGTGGCTCTGCTTCGATGAGGAGCGCCCCTGGAAGGAACAGACTCCATCCAAATCAGCATTGCAGGGCGATGCTGATACCAGAGGAAAAACCCCTGGTCATTGATCTCAGAGCCCTCAACGCAACTCCGAGGGTAAAGGCCGGGAGCGGCCTTCCAAGTTCCCCCGGTGGGAGGAGTTGCCTCCTGAGACCTTGTGGGTTCAGCATGGTGCTCACGAGGCTATAACCCTCATGGATCCCTGCCAAAGGAGCTGACGTCTGCTTCGTCGGTGCCGATGCTGACACCGGCAGCTGTGGAGCCCTCCCTCCTGGCGGAGAGGATGCTGGCTGTTAAGAGAAGCCTGGCTGCTTTCATGGTGAAACTCGGTCGGTGCAGCCTGTCTCTTGCAGTTCCAAGCATCGAGAACCGAGGACCCCTCCCATCATCGATGGAGTCCTCTGTCCCGTTGATACTTTGAGTTCCTCAGTGACTCTGACTGGGAGACTGAGGACGAGTCTCCAGAGGCGGTGAGGCACTAAGATGTGCCCTCGGTTCCCTCACCTCCTCCTGAGCATCGAAGGTCCCCTCCCAATGACCTCTCCTTCCTGGAGTTTGTGAGGGACATGGGAAAGGACTTGCCTTTCACTCTGGAGGTGGAGGAGGAGCCTCAAGCTAAGGACCTTGAGATCCTCCAGTATCTCACCCCACCAAAGAAGGCCATCATGGTCCCTATCCATCCCATTCTGGACTGCTACTTCTGAGGATGTAGGAGGCCCCGCTTATGGTGTCTACGGTGAGCAACAGCTCGATTCCGTGTAGGAGATCTGGAAGAGCCTGGGCTTTGAGAAAACACAAGTGCCTCACAACTCCATGATGGTGGAGTCAGCTATGCGCCACATCAAAAGCAATAAGAGGCACTCCTTAGTGCCCTCTGGTCGGGAGGCCCGCACCATGGATGGCTTTGGCAGAAAGCACTACCAGTGCTCGATGCTCATGGCCTTTATACAAGCATACCTGCTGTACATGGGCATGTACTTGAGAGACCTGGCAGGGAGCTTGCCGGATTCTCAGCTGTGCTTTCTAGTGACCATCTCGAGAACTTTTGGAGCCTGGTCATTAAAACCAAGGAATGCTCCAAAATTGTGATTTGGGCAGCCTATGATGGCTTTGAGTCTGTGGCCAGAGTGGCTGTGGTGGACATTTATGGTTGCTGCCTGGCAAGACTACAGTCCTCAGACCTGGAGCAATGGATTCAGAACAAATTGGCTGATGTCCCAAGCCAGGGAGAGAACCTCTTCAGCAAACCCATGACTTGAAAATTGGAGACGGAAGAATTCACCATGACCAGAGTCTCCAGGAAGACTGCTGACTCTTCCCGTTGGAAGACTTCGGGGAAGAAGTCCTACCTGAAGAAGGTCTATGGTGCCTATCCCCTGTATCATGCCTACCAGGCGCCCCCAATGGAGCAGCAGGTCAAGGACCAAAGTCAAAGACTGCAGTGTAGGCCTGACCCCAAAACCCCAACTGGCTCCTCAGCCGCAGCCTGGGAGGAAATTTTGACTCTTGGACCCTGGCCTTTTCTCCCCTTTCAGGTCAGGTTCTGCAGCACATGAGGGCATCTCCAGTTCTTTGCCCATCGTTGGCCCAGCATCACCACTGACACCTGGGCATTGCAAATAGTAAAGGAGGGTTACCTCCTACACTTCGAGCAGACCCCCTCCATTCTTTCCAAAGGAATGCTCTCTGGAACCTTACCTTCAGGAATTTCTCCAATTGGAAGTTGCCAACCTAGTGGAAGCCAGTGCGGTGGAACTGGTTCCACCGTCTCAGGCAGGAAGAGGGTTCTATTCCTGATACCTCTTGGTCCCCAAAAAGGCAGGCGGCTTCTGACCTATTCTAGATCTTCACAATCTAAATCGCTTCCTTGTCAGAGAGAAGTTCAAGATGTTATCCCTTGGAACATTGCTGCCCTACCTCCAGTGGGGAGATTGGCTGTGCTCCCTGGATCTAAAAGATGCCTACACACACATCCTTATTCACCCCTGCAGCAACAGTACCTCTGCTTCATCATCAGCGGCAGGCATTACCAATACAGGTTTCTTCACTTCGGACATGCGTCCGCTCCCAGGGTTTTCACAAAGTGCCTAGCAGTCTTAGCCGCTTTTCTCTGCGTGCAGGTGATTTTCTTCTTCCCTTACCTGGACAACTGGTTCGTGAGAGTCTACTCTCTGGACGAAGTTTGACAGGCCACACAGCATACCATTCCAGGTCTTGGAGCAGCTGAGCTTAGTTATCAACATAGCGGATCCACAGGCCCCACAGGATCTGGGGGTGGTACGGCCAGGGCTTCTGCCTAGGGTGACAGAAACCCTTGGACTGGTCCTGTGTGGAGTACTGTCCAAAAGCTTCCTTTGAAAGTTAGGAGGTGTTCCCGCATGGGCTCTGTCGGTGACATCACCCATATTTAAGGACTGATTCATGCTTTGCCCGGAGAACACCTGCTACAGGTGAGTAACTATGATTTTTCTGTTTCCCCTGAGGTTGCTCCTATTCAAGAGGATCAGTCTGAGCTCCTCAAATGGGGAGGGAAAGTCCCGTGCTCAGGAGGAGTAAGTGTGCCTCATAGTATCTAGTTTTCCTAAAAGCAGCTCAGCCTTGGCAGCAGTTCTTAGTTTAGTTAGACTTTCTTTTTTGCTTTTCCTCAAAGTATTTCTTAAAGTTTCACACTTTACTGACGGGGAAACACTTCAGCTGCACTACATGCAACAGGATCCTGCTGTCATCAGCCCATGAGTTTCCCCCTCCCCACTCTCGCCCACGGGAGTTTTTAGGCTTGGGTGGTGTGTTTTTCGGTAGCTCTGCTTCCCGGCAGGGTCTTGCCCTTTTTGGGCCGTTTTTCCCAGCCGCCATCTTAAAAGCAGTACTTCAGCCTGGCGCCATTTTAAAGGCAGCTGTTTAGCCTCTTCATCTTGCAGTTCCCTTTGGGCCATTGGATTTTCCTTTAGAAGCCTTTTTTCAACCTCGGGGTTGCTTAAATGTTGGTGCTCCTTCGCGACTCCATTTTTTTTTCAGTGGCAGGGGTCCCACCTAGGCCTTCGCCTCAGACTTTGCTCCAGCATCTTCCCGCCCTTCCTTAGCAGCCATTTTTTGGCAAGATGCTCAGTCTTCCCTGTGTGTGCTGCCATTTTGGGGATTTTTATAAGTGTTTTTCAACAGCATGGCCTCCTCTACACAGAAATTTCTGGCTTTTGGCCATAAACGCCGTTTTCTCTCTAATTCCCTATGCTCTACATGTGCAACAGGCCAGGGACAGCCTTCAACAGTGGAGAGGTTCACCGGCGCGGCATGAGGGTGCTGATCCCTTTTCTCCTCCTTCACCTACTCCTCCGAGACCCCCCACGACTACCTCCTGGGTTGCTTCCCCCTTCCTACGGATACCATGCCTTATCCTATCTTGGTTCCAGAACAGTTTACCACCAGCAGCAGACTCCACAGGCAGAGGCTTCCGAGTCTTCACAGTTCATGCTTTTCTTTCATCGGGCATGGGATCTGTGGTGCTCGGGAACATCCTTTGCTCCTCCAGCGTCCAGTGCCCACCCACCCAGGACAAGGATCATGATAAGGATGGCTCCAGGCCCTCTGCAGACTGGCTTCCTATCCATTTGGATAGAGAATGACCCTCTGAGGAGCATAGGCATCAGCAGTGGGTCCAACATGGGGAACTGCCCCTCCCCAGAAGAGGAACCTGATGACCGCAATGAGGGTCAGGACATAAAGCTGAACTTCCTTCTCTCATCTCACAGATTGTGGAAGCTCTTCACATAGTGGATCCGCAGGCCCCACAGGATCCGGCTCAGACCCAGTCTCAAGCTGACCCTATTCTGGTGGGTATTTGGAAGCTATCTAGGGCCTTTCAGTTTCCCTCAGAGCTTTAAGAAATGGTCTCCTTGGAGTGGGATTCGCCGGAAGTGTCCTTATGCTCGATTTGGTGCCTTAGCCATTTTTATGTCTGGTTGCCAGTGGACCTAGATAAATGGCTCTGTTACCCCAAGATGGACACACTCATGGTGGAGGTCACTAAATATACCAGTATTGTGGTGGAGGATGGAGCAGCCCTCCGAGATCAATAGGACTGAAAAGTAGAGGGAACCTTGAAGACAGCTTTTTCCTCCTCTTCTCTGGCCTTGCAGGCTTTGGCTTGTGCAGGGCTAGCTGAACATGCATTACTGTGCTGGATCCAGCTTCTGCCGGATGTTCACACAGTTGGAGTCTGTCACTGTCTTTTTAGCAAATATGTTGTATGACCCACTCCGTCTGTCAGCCTATTCCATTGCAGTGGTAACCATGGTGAAGCCCTGGTTGTGGCTTTGCCACTGGAATGCAGACATGGCCTCAAAGGCCAGGCTCGCTATACTTCCATTTAAGGGTAGACTTCTATTTGTGGAGGATTTGGAAAAGCTGGTTCAAGATCTGGGGGAAATTAGACCTCAACATTTACTCGAGAGTAAACCTAAATCCAGCTCCTAGAAGACTACCGGGACTGGGTCATCTTCCTCCTTTTCCAGATCACACTGTTGAGACTTACCGCTATTGCCCCGGCAAATCGAATTCTTCCTCATCTAAGCCAGAATCCAAACCGCAGTCCTGTTGTGGTGTCCGCCACTCAAAGGACAATTACTCCTCTTCCAACAAGTTGAACCACGTATTCCTCTCGCTAATGGGCTTGGCGTCCGTTCCAGGGTGCCGTGGGTCAGCAGAACGTGTGCTCTTTCTCCCATGAATGGGCCCAAATAACCTCAGACAAGTGGGTCCTCGAGGTAGTGATGCAAGGCTATGCCCTTGATTGTTCCAAGCTTATTCGGGACACCTTTCTCGTTTCTCCTTGTGGGTTCATGACCAAACTGGTACCAGTTGATGCAATTCTTCAACATCTCCTCCAGCTTTGGGGTGATCTGTCCTATTCCGCTGGTGCAGAGAGGCTCTGGACTCTATTCCATCTATTTCATTGTACCCAAGAAGGATGGCTCCTTCCACCCTATCTTAGACCTCAAAGGGGTCATTCATTGCCTTTGGGTCCCTCTGTTCCGAATGGAGATGCTAAGATTGGTTATTCAGGCCATTCAACCAGGCGAGTTTCTAGCTTCCTTGGACCTTGTGGAAGTGTACTTTCACATCGCAATTCAGCCAGCGCACCAGTACTTCCTGCCAGGCCCTGCTGTTCGGGTTGGCCACGGCTCCTCGTACCTTCTCCAAGGTCATGGTGGTCATCGCGGTGTCTCTTCGCCACCAGAGAGTTCACGTCCACCCTTAACTGAATGATTGGCTCATCCGGTCCAAGTCATAAGAAGAGGCAGTTTCTGCACTCTCTTGAGTGGTGTAGTTCTTGGAAAGCCTCTGCTGGGTGGTCAGTTTTACCAAAAGCTGCCTTCAACCGACTCAGGTGCTGGAATTTCTCAGGGCATGGTTTGATATGTGGGCAGGCTGAGTTTTCCTGATGCAGGGGCGATGTCATAAGCTTTGTAAGCAGCTTCAGCTATTTCAGCACAAACCTGCACCAAAGGCGTGGACTACCTGCAGGTCCTCGGAGCCATGGCAGCCACCTTAGACATCATCCCCTGGGCTCGGGCCCATATGCATCTTCTTCAGCGATCCCTGTTGTCCCACTGGTCCCCAAGCTCTCAGGACTATGATGTTAGTCTTCTCCTCTGCCCAACATGCATCGCACCTTCAGTGGTGACTTTGCAAGAACAACATTCCCCTGGACAGTTTCTGGTGACTGCTCCTGACCACCAATGCCAGTCTTATGGGCTGGTGGGTGCATTGCCTTCAGCTATTGGCAGAAGGAACATGGTCACAGCGTGAGGTAGGCTGGACCATCAACCGACTCAAGGTGCACGCAGTGCTTCTAGCCTTGCTTCATTTTCAGACTCGTCTTCATGCTCAGGCGGTCCAGGTGATCTCAGACAATTCCACCATAATAGCCTATCTCAATAGGCAGGGTGGCACCAAGTTTACAGGAGTAGCCCTCGAAATGAGCCTTTTGTTTCCATGGGCGAACTGTCACCTTCTAGCACTCTCGGCGCAGCATATAGTGGGAACGGAGAATGTTCAGACAGACTTCCTCAAATGCCATGTCTTGGACCTGTCAGACGGCTGCCTGGGTGAGAATCTTCACAGTCTTGGCAAGTGCATATGTCAGTATGATTTGCAAGGGATTGTGGTCAATGCAGTTCATTCACACCAGACACAGCTGCTCACAATAATTAGTTGTGCTTTTGGGTAAAGCCAATAAGATATTTATTTATGGGGTTATTTCTCCCAACACAGATATGCTTGGTAGCACATAAATCAGGTTACTTGCTTTCAGTGTTAAACTTGGAAAAACAAAATAAGGAAAACAACATTTGAACTTGTCAGGCTATCAAAGCAAAAGAAATAAGACCTGGTTGATAACAAACTGGTCTTTTCTGTAGGCTTAGCTAATATTTTCTTAGCATGTATCAAACAACAAACCAAAAGCTACAAAGAAAGAAAAAAAACTGTTCTTTTCAGGTTAACTTCTTATATCTTCCCACATAGATTCAGAAGTGATTCTCTCCTAGCTCACAAGCAATTAGGTAAGGCTCAATTGCTAACAGTTATCCAGCTGAAACCCCTTAGCTGGCTTGCTTTACTGCGTGGCTAAAAATCCTACACAGGAGCTTTTCTGAGTAGATAAAAGAACAAGTTTGTATTTCTTTGTGATGGTTGCTGTACTTTATAACAGAAAATCACCAAAGGAGTTTAGACAGAGAGTAGTCCATGTAAACAGAATCTTCATCTGCTATCACCCCCTCTTCTTCAACAAGCATGGGTTCAATATCATGGATTGGCACAGATGAATCTCTCAATGGAGTACTTTCAGGAGAATACTTGTTTCCCTGCTGTCTTTCAAGGTTATAGCTAGGGCATAGATCAGTGTTCATACCTGAGCTTCCATTGCTGTTAGAGTTCCTCTCTATATAGCCTGGCCAGTATGTAGTCCAGTTCTTATGTCCAGCCTTCCAATCCAGATCCCTGGACACTGGATCTCTCTTCACATACCTTCTGGCACGGGTCTTAGGGTCCCTTCCACGTGTAGCCGTCTCTCTCACAGGTACCGTCTGGAGATTCCTAGCTCTGCAGCACCATTCCTCTGGCTTTCCCCAGTCCAATGGTGTATGCTGGCCCTTGGAATGCCTCCCAGTATACGTACTGTTCTGGACTCTTCTAGACCTCTTAAAGGCTTTTCTCCTCTTTCTTCCAAAGGGTTTCTTTCCCTCTCTGTCCGTCCGGTTTGGCTTCTGCTTCTGATGATCCTCCTGATGATGAAGATGATCAAGCTCAAGCTGATTCTCAGGATCAAAATGAGGATAATTCTCTGTAGAATAAACTCTACCTTTATTCTGCTTAGATGAGTGCTCCTCCCTAATACAGCGCAGCTGTGCTGAATCAGGCCCTGCCCTTTGAGATGAGTGCTTAGGGATTACCTCATAGCCCTCCTGATTGAACACATGTTTCCCCACTTCAGCTCCTCTAATGGCTGCTGGAAACCTGGTGCATTCTGGGACTGGTAGTCTTTTATGGTAAAATTCTGTTTTCTTATTTCTACCAGAACTGACAGGTTGCTTGTTCAGAGACACTTCACCTTTTCTATAGCTCCTTCCTGAGCTATGATAAGCTTCCTTATCACAGACCCCAGCGAATGGGAATTCACTCGGGGCCTTCCAGTGTACCATGCACTGCTGGGGATGTCCATTGTTTGACCTGATGGCAACCACAGTCAACTCCTCCTGATGGCAACCACAGTCAACTCCTAAGTAACAACCTTCTACAATAACCACAAAGGACCTTGATGCTCTTCTTTAGCCGTGGCCTCCAGTGCAGCACCTCTGTGTATTTTCCCTGTGAGCAATGATCTGCTGCATTCTCCGCCAGAAGGAGTCTCATCTAGGGCGAGTGGTCCTGGTGGCTCCAGACTGGCCCCAGCATCCATGGTATGCTGATCTGGTGTGGTGGTTGATAGCAGAGCCCTTTTAGTTGGGGTTTCACAGGAGTCTCCTGTGACAAGGCCCAATGGTCATGGACAATCCCGCTCCCTACTCACAGCTTGGCTCTTGAAAGGCACCGGTTATTGCGTAAGGGCTATTTGGCAGTAGTGGTGACTGCCTTGCTTTAGGATCCGCCGTCCTTCAATGTCTTGGATGTATGCCCGGGTCTGGCACCTCTTCAAGTGGTGGTGCTCCAACAGACTCTTCTCCCCATAGCAGGCACAAGTGCCAGATATTCTCACTTTTCTCCAGGATGGTTTTGACAAAGGCCTGGCTCTAAATTCCTTGCGGATTCAGATTGCGGCTCTTACTTTGTTTTCATGGGCCGCTTCATGGGCGGTCTCTCGCAGATGCAGATGTTGCCCATTTTCTACGCGGAGTCTGCTCCCTTCGGGCCCCCAGTATGGCCAGTGGTGCCGCGTGGGATCTCTCCCTCATTCAAGTGCTTACATGCCCTCCCTTTGAATCTTTGAAGCAGACTACCTTGAAGGATTTGATTCTTAAAACGGTCCTCCTTGTGGCCGTTACTTCAGCTCGCCATGTCTCTGAACCTCAGGCCTAAACTTGCAGGGACCCCGTCTTATCCTTTTCCCCGAAAGGAGTTTCCCTTTGAACAGTGTCCTCCTTTGTGCCAAAGATGCTTTCCTCTTTCATGTCAATCAGACAGTATCACTGCCTTCCTTCTCTAAGGAGCACTGTTCAGGGTGCAATAAATACCTACCCTGCCTGGATGTTAGCAGGGTGTTGCGTCATTATTTTAAGATCACGAATCCCTTCCATCTCTCCGATCATTTGTTTGTCCTTTATCTCCGGGCCCCACAAGGGGGTGGCCGCTTCTAAACCCACCATTGCGAGATGGATCAAGCAGGCCATCAAATCAGCCTATATTCTCCAGAGTAAACCCATTCTGGCTGGACCTAGGGCTCATTCAATGTGGGCTCAGGCGGCCTCCTGGGTGGAAAGCCTAAGTGGCCCCACTTGACATTTGTAGAGTGGAGACTTGGTCCTCCCTCTCTACCTTTGCCCGCTACTATCGCTTGAATCTCCAAGCCAGGGAAGCAGCTCACTTTGGTGCCTCTGTGTTGGCAGTGGCTGTATCTTCCTGCCCTGGGGTGTAATAGCTTTGGTACTTACCACTAGTCTGGCTTGATCTAGCAGGATGATTTAGAAGGAGAAATTTCACTTACCATTAATTTCCTTTCCTTGTGTCCTGTTAGACCAGTCCAGTTCACATCCTCTTCTGTTTATCCTGAGAACTAGCCTTGCCATTGCTAAGATATGTTCCTGTTGTGTGTTCGATGGCCTATGATCAGATCTATTTTGAATCCTCCGATTCCGATGACTCTGCCGATACCAGAGCAGCTCTTCCGGAGGATCCATCTCCTTCTCCTCAGTGAAGAATGTCTCCTCCAGAGGACATGTCCTTCCAGGATTTCATACGTGATGTGGCTCGAGGCCTTGCAATCACGGTGACTCCTGAAAAGGAACCTAGAGCAGAAGAGTTGGAAATTCTTCAGTACCCTAAGGCTCCTAAAGAGGCAGCTACTCTGCCCATTCATAAAATCCTTCATGATCTCATGCTGAGAATATGGGAAACTCCTTTAACCACATCTCCACACTCTCGGAGACTCGATACCATGTACCGAGTTCCACCCTGTCCTGGCTTTCAGAAGACTCAGTTACCACACCATTCAATGGTAGTGGAATCGGCTATGCGTAGGATAAAGAGTGCAAAAAGACATTCTTCCAATCCTCCAGGCCGCGAATCGAGGACTCTCGATGCCTTTGGACGTCGATGCTTCCAAGCTTCCATGCTCTCAGCTAGAATCAGCTCATACATCCTGTACATGGGGATGTTCCTCAAAGAGGTTACCGGAGACTTGGAGCTTATGAGCCCTCTTCTTCCTGATGATAAAAGAGAGGATTTTCTTACTCTGGTCAGACATGCCAAGGATGTTTACAAGTTTGTAAACCTTGCAGCCTTTGATTGCTTTGAATGCATCAGCAGAACCTCTGCTATCTCCATTGGTGCATGTCGTGTTGCCTGGCTTCAGGCATAAGACTTGGAAATTTGGATACAAGATAAACTGGGAAACATTCCTTGCACAGGAGAAAATCTCTTCAGCAAGAATTGGCAAGAAAAGGCTAATGAAATTGACTCTGACAATATCACCTTGGACAGGTTGTCAAAGTCTACAGCCAACCCAGCAAAGATGGGATCTAATAAAAAACCCTTTTTCAACAAGAAAAATAAGTTTTATCCTTCTTACACCCAGCAGGGTCACTGTCCAGTTCATGTTTCCCAAAAGGGACAACAACAACAAACTAGACAACAGAAGAAACCAAAAGTCCCAAGATCTCAGCCTCCTCAGGGGCTTTGACTCTTTCCTAGAGAACTTAGTCTTCCTGCCCCTGCTGGGTCCAGAACCCTCTACCATCCCCGGCAGGTTATGCCATTTTGCCACCAGATGGCACCAAATAACATCAGAACATTGTACTCTGTCCATTGTACGAGATGGATACAGACTTCATTTTCACAGCAAGCCCCCTCCTACAATTATAAGACAGTTCAATTCTCAGACCCCTCTCACCAATCTTTTGGGTCAGGAGGTCACAACACTTCTTGCTCAAGGAACAATAGAGGAGGTACCCATACCTCAGCAGAGTACAGGGTTCTACTCCCCCTATTTTCTCATCCCAAAGAAAACAGGAGGACACAGACCCATTTTGGACCTCAGAGAATTGAACAAATATCTGTTCCAAGAAAAAAACAAGATGATCTCTCTCGGAACACTTCTGTCATACCTTCAGAGTCAACATTGGCTATGTTCTCTAGATCTAAAGGATGCATATACGCATATTTTTATCCATCCAGATCACAGGAAATTCCTTTGATTCCTTTTCCAGGGAAGACAGTTAAAATACAGGGTCCTTCCCTTTGGTTTGGCTTCTGCCCCAAGAGTTTTAAAAAAAAATGCATGGCAGTATTAGCTGCATTCCTGCAAACTCTGGGGATATTCGTCTTCCCTTACTTGGACGACTGGCTCATTCGAGCACCCACTGCTCCAGAAGCCAGCTCCGCTCTTTCTCGCACAATGCGAGTCCTTCATTACTTGGGATTGGTCATAAACCTCCCAAAATCCCATCTTGCTCCTTCTTAGTCCCTAGAATTCATAGGAGCTCGCCTAGATACCAGACAGTCAAGGGCTTTCCTTCCACAGCCCCGCTGTCTTTGTATAGTGCAGCTGACTTCCCAAGCAGCGATAAAGGCCTCCCTAACTGCTCGAGAAATGCTTCAGCTACTGGGACATATGGCATCTACCGTACATGTGGTTCCCTATGTTCGTCTTCACATGCGAGCAGCCCAGTGGACCCTATCCTCTCAGTGGACACAGGCCTCAGGTCGCCTGTCGGACAAAATAAGAAACTCAAAATGTCTTATTTCATCCTCCAATGGTGGCAATCACTGGAAAACCTACTCATAGGCTCTACCTTCCAGCAGCCTCTATTCCAGGCCACTCTTAACAGCAGATGCGTCCCAGTTGGTTTGGGGGGCCCACTTGCACGATCTCTCCACCCAGGGTCTTTGGACCCCACAGGAGGCTTGTCTCCACATAAACCTCCTAGAACTCAGAGCAATCTTCCTTGCTTTTCAAGTATTCCAAGCCCAGCTCATCTACAAGACAGTCCTAGTCCAGACCAACAATCAAGTAGCCATGTTCTATGTGAACAAGCAGGGTGGAACGGGCTCTCTGTCGTTATGCAACGAAGCTTTACAACTATGGGCCCTCGCCAGAGAGCATCAAATCCACCTCCTAGTGGTATATCTTCCAGGCATTCAAAACTGGGCAGACAAACTCAGCTGAGTACTGCTGCCACACGAATGGTCTCTCCACGCAGACCAGATTGCCTGAGTATTCCAAACCTGGGGAACCCCAGACATAGACCTCTTTGCAAGTCCACAGAATGCCAAACTTCCCCAGTTCTGTTCCAGAATTCCGGCTCAAAACTGTCAGGCAAGGGATGCTTTCCTTCTTCACTGCGGTCAAGACTTCCTCTATGCCTTCCCACTCATTCTTCTCATTCCCAAAACACTGTTCAAGCTTCAGAGAAACAGAGGTCGTATGATACTCATAGCTCCATGTTGGCCACAGCAAACGTGGTATCCTCTGCTTCTACGTCTCTATCAGGCTACGCCTCTGGAGTTGGGATATGTTCCAGATCTTCTCTCCCAGGAGAACGGGACGCTATGACACCCGAGTCCCCTGCATCTCAGGGCCTGGTTGCTGAAAGCCTAGAACTTCAGGATCTCAACCTTTTTCAACAGGTAAAGGATATCCTTCAGGCTTCCAGAAAGCCCTCCACAGGGCAGTCATACGCCTTCAAGTGGAAACATTTCAACATATGGTGTTCTCAAAAGGGATTTAACCCTCTTGCAATACTCTAGTAATGATTCCAAAGGTATCTCTCACATTTATCAAATTCTGGTCTTAAGACCAATTCAGTGAGAGTCCATCTTAGTGCTATTGCAGCTTCTTACAAGCCTCTAAATGGACAACCTATTTCCTCTCATCCACTCATAGCAAGATTTATGAGAGGTCTTCTATTAACAAAACCTCCCATTAGACCACCACCGGTGGCATGGGATTTGACCCTTGTTCTCGGGCAGCTCATGAAACTGCCCTTTGAGCTTTTAGCCACTACACCTCTAAAATTCCTTTCATGGCAGGTCATCTTCCTAATTGCAATCACTTCTGCATGACACATTAGTGAGTTACAAGCCTTAGTGGCTGATCCTCCTTATACAAGATTTCACCATGATAAGGTTGTTCTTAGGACTCATCCTCACTTTATGCCAAAGGTAGTCTCGCCTTTCAATTTAAACCAAGCGGTTTACCTTCCTGTATTCTTTCCAAGGCCTCATGCCTCCAATGCAGAAAGAAACCTTCATACCTTAGACTGTCAAAGAGCCTTGGCTTTTTACCTGCAAAGAACACAGCAACATAGAAAATCTTCTCAGCTTTTTGTTGCTTTTGATTCTAGTCATTTGGGACTTTCAGTCTCCAAAAGAACCTTCTCTAATTGGATTGCACTGTGCATATCCTTCGCTTATGAGAGTAAAGGACTTCCTCTCGAGGGCCATGTCACAGCTCACAATGTGAGAGCCATGGCAGCCTCTATGGCTAACCTTCATTCTGTGTCTATCGACGACATCTGTAGAGCAGCCACTTGGGCTTCAGTACACACTTTCACAGCCCACTACTGTGTAGACAAGGACGCCCGTTGGGATGCCTTGTTTGGTCAGGCAGTTCTTCAGCATCTCTTCCAGACATAATGCAACTCTTACCTACCGTCCTGAGTTTGGATGCCAGAGATCCATGGGAGGAAGCATGACCCATCTCACCATGGATTTGCAGCTTCTTGGGGCCATCTCCCTGGCATCTTTCAGCTGGGGAGTCCCCATATGTGAAGACTACATTCCTGCTTGTTCCTGGAGATAGTGTAGTTACTCACCTGTAACAGGTGATCTCCGGGAACAGCAGGAATTTAGTCTTCACAACCCGCCCACCTCCCCTAGGAGTTCTCTCTCTCTCTCTCTCTCCTTCTCTCCTTTGTCTCCGCTATAAACTCAACTGAAGAGGGAGCGTTGGAATGGCGGGAAGGCAGCATGCAGGAACTGTGGGATGCTCCCAAAAGCTTTCCTATTGGACGCTGGGGAGTGTTCCCACGCAGGCTCCATTGGTACCGACGATTCTCCAGGACCAAGCAGGAAGTCAGTCCTCACATATGGGTGACGGCGCCGACGGAGCCCTCGCGGAGCAATTTTCCCCAGCTTTCAAAGAAAGCCTTTGGGAATTGCAGCGCGCATGCGCGGTCCCCTTCCCGCCCAAGGGTGCCATCTTAGCCAGTCTTCTTTTTTCCGCGGAGCCCTACAGACGTGGTCTTCTTGTCCCCGCAGAAAAAGTTGATTTTTCGTCCTTTATTTCTCTTTTTTCTTCGGTTCGACACCGGTCTCTTTCCTGCCCGGACTCGCGACGCCGTTGCGAGTCCTTCTCTTATTTTTCGGGGATCATCATCGGAAGGCGAAACCCGCGAGGGCGGCGTCGGTGGACGCTCCTGGTTCCGCGAGGGCCAGGTCGCATAGCCCCGATAGCCGTCCCGGGTCTTTGGAGAAGGAACATCTCCCGAAGCGACCTCGTTTGGAATCAGAGTTGCCTGCTCGGGTAAGTCCTGTAGTCCTCCTGGACTCGCCTCCGAGGGGTCCGACGTCGGGCCCGACGCCGTCGGGGCCCGGGTCGGGGGCTGCTGGGTCACCTGAGGTCGGACTCAGGTTGACGGCCTTGGAGAGCAGACTATCTGCCTTCATGGACCAGCAGCGGGCACTGATCGCTAGCCTCGCTGGTGCCTCTGCCCCGACCGCCGGGACGTCGACATCTAAGTCGACCCCGGAGACTGAGCCGATCCTCGAGTCCATGCGGGCTCGAGTCGATCCTCGGTCGAGGTCACCCTCGGCCTCCCGTTCGGGACCGAGGTCGTCGACGCCGACTCCCTCGGCGTCGGGGCGGCCGACGCCTCCGCCCGCCCGAACCGACCCCACCGATTCCTCCTCGGAGTCGGCCTGGGAGTCTGAAGTGGAAGAGTCACCTGATTCTTTTCGGACTCGGTGTGTCCCCTCGGACTCCCCTGAGTCCGAACCTCGGAAACAGTCCCCCCCGGAGGATGCCCGGTTCTCGGACTTCGTCAGGGATATGGCCAAGGCTTTGGCCTTCCCTGCGGATCCCGAGGAGGAGCCTCGAGCCGAAGAGCTCGATGCCCTTCAGTACGACTCTCCCGCCAGGGAGCACTTTACTGTACCGGTTCCTCCCATGCTGGAACGACTACTCTTCCGCATGTGGGAGGGTCCGGCATCGTCACCGGTATTAAGCAAGCGGGTCGATTCCATCTATCGAGTTCGCAAGAGCCCTGGCTTCCAAAAAGCACAGCTACCGCACCATTCCATGGTGGTGGAATCGGCCATGCATAGGCTTAAGAGCCAGAAGATGCACTCCTTGGTGCCTCCTGGCAGGGAGGCCCGCAACCTGGATGGCCTCGGTAAGAAGTGTTTCCAGGGCTCTATGCTTGCTTGTCGGGTCCAGACCTACCAGCTCTACATGGGCATGTACCTTAGAGACCTGGCTAAAGAGATAGCCGGATTCTCTGCTGGGCTGTCCGAGGAACCTTTGCGGAGGTTCCTAGCCTTGTCCACTGGTATTCGAGAATGCTCCAAATTCATTTCTCGGGCAGCCTATGATGGCTTTGAAGCATCGGCTCGAGTGGCCGCAGCCGGCATCGGTGCCCGCCGACAGGCTTGGCTTCAGGCGTCTGACCTTGAACCCTGGGTGCAGGACAAGTTGGTCGATGTCCCCTGCCGAGGTGAGAACCTCTTTGGCAAGCCCATGGCTGAAAAGACTGCACAAATCGAGACGGAGACTCTCACCAGAACTAGGCTTTCTAGGAAGACCTCTGCCCCTTCCCAGAAGAAGAAGGGCTCGGGAAAAAAGTCCTTTTACCCGAGAAAGGCGGCTGCCTATAAACACTACCCTCAATATCAGGCCTCCGCAGCTCCCCAACAGGGTCAGCAGGCCAAGGGACGGGGTAACGGGTCCCGTAGGCAGCAAGCCCCCAAGCCTGCACCACCGGCCCTGCTCAGCAGGGTGGGGGTTTTTGACTTCATCGGCATAGCCTCTCCCCCTCAGCTGGTTCCTCCCAGCACAGGAGGCCGGCTGGTCCACTTTGCCCACAGGTGGTCCAACATCACATCAGATGCCTGGGTGCTTCAAGTTGTGAGAGAAGGCTATCTTCTCCACTTCCACCAGGTCCCTCCCTCCTATTTCCCGGGAGAGCCTCCACGACTCCCTCTGCACAGGGACTTACTCCTTCAAGAGTTAGCAAGTCTTCTTCAGGAACAAGCTGTGGAACCGGTGCCCCACCACCTGAGGGGTCAAGGCTTCTATTCCAGGTATTTCCTAATACCAAAAAGAACGGGAGGCCTCAGACCCATCCTGGACTTGCGCAACCTCAACAAGTTCCTCGTGAGGGAGAAGTTCAAGATGCTTACCCTTGGAATCCTTCTGCCCTACCTCCAGCAGGGAGATTGGCTATGCTCCTTGGATCTAAAGGATGCCTACACGCACATCCTCATCCACCCAAGCCACCGCCAATACCTAAGGTTTGTGGTGGCAGGAAATCATTACCAGTACAGAGTACTGCCCTTTGGCCTATCCTCCGCACCACGAGTCTTCACAAAATGTCTCGCGGTGGTGGCGGCTTATCTCCGGCTTCAGGGCCTCTATGTCTTTCCTTACCTAGACGACTGGCTCATCAGAGCATCGTCCTCACCGGAAGTCACAAAAGCCACACACCGCACTGTGACTCTTCTCCAGTACTTGGGCTTTGTCATAAACTTCGCAAAGTCCACTTTGCTCCCCTCGCAAGATCTCGAGTTCATCGGCGCAAGATTGCACACTCTTCAGGCGAGAGCTTTCCTACCTCTCGACAGGGCTCAACGGCTCATGGACCTAGCCAGCCGTTTTCACGTCTCGGCCAGGCGCTTCCTGAGACTACTCGGCCATATGGCTTCCACAGTCCACGTGACCCCCAATGCCCGCCTGAATATGCGGCCTGCTCAGTGGTGCCTTCGCAAGCTGTGGCAACAGGCCACGGGCGGCCTAGCCGACTTAGTGCGAATCTCCGGCCCGCTGGCCTCTTCTCTACAGTGGTGGCTTCATCGCCCGAACCTGGTACTCGGAATGCCTTTTCAGTCTCCTCAGCCGGCTCAGGTGCTGACGACCGATGCTTCTCTCCTAGGATGGGGAGCGCATTGCCAAGGGGCATGTACTCAAGGTCTCTGGACCACGTGGGAGTCTGCGCAGCAGATCAACTTCCTGGAGCTCAGAGCGATCCGTCTGGCTCTCAAGGCTTTCTCCCACCTGACTTCTCACCGGTCCGTCCTTGTCCAGACGGACAATCAAGTTGCCATGTTCTACGTGAACAAACAGGGGGGCACGGGCTCCTTCCTTCTCTGTCGCGAAGCGCAGAGACTCTGCTCTTGGGCCGTCAGCCACGGCATTCTTCTCAAGGCACTTTATCTCCCAGGCCAAGAAAATTGCCTGGCGGACAAACTCAGCAGAATCCTCCAGCCGCACGAGTGGCGACTGGATCCCTACGTAGTTCAGAAAATTTTTCTGAAGTGGGGCCTCCCCACGATGGATCTCTTTGCCAGTCCCTTCAACAGGCAACTTCCTCGCTTCTGCTCTCGGCAGCCGCATCCCCTTCGAGTAGCGGCGGATGCTTTTCTGCTCTCATGGTCGAAAAGCCTTCTCTATGCCTTTCCTCCCATACCGCTAGTCTCTCGAACTCTTTTCAAGGTTCTCCGAGACAAAGCTTCCATGATCCTGATAGCTCCTCGGTGGCCCAGGCAGCCGTGGTTTCCACTCCTGCTGCAACTGGCGGTGGAGGCTCTGTTCCCTCTGGGGTTTCAACCAGACCTCCTAACACAGGATCAGGGGTCCCTACTACACCCCAACCTCAGATCTCTACATCTGATGGCCTGGCTGCTGAAAGGGTAGTCCTTGCTCCCCTTCTCCTGCCGGCAGAGGTGGAAGAGGTCGTCCTAGCTTCCCGGCGACCTTCTACCCGCAAATGCTACGCCCTTAAATGGCGTCGCTTCTCCACTTGGTGTGCCCAGCAGTCTCAGGATCCCTTCTCCTGCTCGGTGTCGGTGATCTTGCAGTACTTGCTCTACCTCTCTAATCTGGGACTTAAGTCAAACTCCGTCAAATTTCACCTCAGTGCTCTTTCAGCACACCATGTGCCGGTGGACGGCAGACCTCTTTCCAGCGACCCCCTCGTGGCAATGTTTCTCCGAGGTCTCCTTCTACTTAAACCACCTCTGCGCCCGCCAGCACCTGACTGGGATCTGAATGTGGTTTTGCAGCGGATCACCTGTCCGCCTTTTGAACCTATGGCTACCTGTTCTCTCCGTTTTCTTTCTTGGAAAACCTTATTCCTGATAGCCCTCAGTTCCGCTAGACGCGTGAGTGAATTGCAGGCCCTCGTGTCTGATCCCCCTTACACTCGGTTCTACAAAAATAGGGTAGTCCTACGGACTCACCCTAAATTTCTTCCAAAAGTGGTCTCCCCTTTTCACATCAATCAGGAGGTGGTACTTCCGACCTTCTTTCCCAGGCCACACTCCAGCCGAGCTGAAATGGTCCTGCATACCCTGGACTGTAGAAGGGCGTTGAACTTCTACCTTGACCGTACGTGGGAGCACCGTAAAGCTGCTCAGCTTTTTGTGTCTTTTGACCCCAATAAATTGGGGCTCCCTGTCTCCAAGCGTACTCTGTCCATCTGGGTTGCTGACTGTATCGCTTGGGCTTATGGGACAGCCGGACTCTCGTTAGAAAGTCGAGTCACGGCTCATTGTGTTCGGGCGAAGGCTACATCAGTGGCTTACCTCCGCTCTGTTCCGTTGGCAGACATCTGCCGGGCCGCTACTTGGTCTTCGAGCCAGACTTTTGCGGTCCATTACTGCCTCGAGAGGGAGTCCCGCAGGGACAGTGCTTTCGGACAGGCAGTCCTCCGAAATCTCTTCGAGGTTTGAGCAACTCCTACCCTCCATCCCGGATGGGGGCTACCGGTGGGTAATAATTCAGTGAAGATTCCTTCCTTCTGTGCTGCTGAGCTAGAGGGAACTCATTTTTGTGCTTAGGGTCTCCGGTAGCCTTAAGCTTGGGAGTCCCATATGTGAGGACTGACTTCCTGCTTGGTCCTGGAGAAAGCGTAGTTACTCACCTGTAACAGGTGTTCTCCAGGAGCAGCAGGAATCAGTCCTCACAACCCTCCCTCCTCCCCTTGGAGTTGCAATCATCTGCTTTAGTTTTTTTGCAAATTTTTATGCTGTCTTTTAGCTATGTCATCTGACTGGCTAAGATGGCACCCTTGGGCGGGAAGGGGACCGCGCATGCGCGCTGCAATTCCCAAAGGCTTTCTTTGAAAGCTGGGGAAAATTGCTCCGCGAGGGCTCCGTCGGCGCCGACGTCACCCATATGTGAGGACTGATTCCTGCTGCTCCTGGAGAACACCTGTTACAGGTGAGTAACTACGCTTACCCATATGTGAAGACTAAATTCCTGCTGTTCCCGGAAATCACCTGTTACAGGTGAGTAACTACGCTTTATTGAAATCTAAATACACCACATCTAGGGCTCTCCCTCGGTCCAACTCCCTGGTCACCCAGTCAAAGAAATCAATCCGATTTGTCTGACAAGACTTGCCTCTGGTGAATCCATGCTGCCTCGGATCCTGTAATCCACTGGACTCCAGAAACCTCACTATTTTCTCTTTCAGCAGCATTTCCAATAATTTACTCACCACCGAAGTTAAACTAACTGGCCTGTAGTTTTCAACCACATCCTTACTTCCACTTTTATGTAAAGGCACCACATGAGCACTGTTCCCTCTAAGCTGTGCGCGTGTGCGCACGCACACACCTCGCCGAGTGAGCGCACATACTTTACAACAGAGCGCACAAAAATTACGGTTCTGATTCTGATAGAAAATAACACAGACGTTCTTAAAATTGAAAAGTTGTTGTGTATTTATGGTTTTCAAAAGTTCTACAATATTTTCTAGTGCAATCAATGTGGTGTACATACTGTATTCTGACGTGTAGTCAAATTTTAAAGTATATAACTCCGAGTGTCGTTATGTGGTGCACAAAAATTTAACCTTCCTTCAAAAGCTGCACAGCTGATATTTTATGCGCACACAGCCTACAGAAAATTAGAGGGAACATTGCACATGAGCCTCTCTCCAGTCCTTTGGCACCACTTCCGACTCCAACGAGGCATTGAAAAGGTCAGTCAGTGGAACTGCTAGAACGTCCCCAAGTTCCCTCAGTATTCAGGGTGTATCCCATCCGGTCCCATCACTTTTTCTACTTTAAGTTGAGCTAGTTTCTCACGAACACAGTCTTCTGAAAATTGTTCAAGATGTCTTTTGCTTCTGTTCCTGTTTGTGGGTGTTTTCTGAGGTCCTGCTCCTGGTTCTTCATCTGTGAACACAGAACAGAAATATTTGTTAAGCAATTCCGCTTTATTCTCATCAGCTTCTACATATTCCTCTCCTTCACCCTTGAGTCTGACAATACCACTTTTGCCCTTCCTCTTCTCACTAACATATCTGAAAAATGTCTTATCCCCTCAATTTATTACATTGGCTATTTCTTCCTCTTTTTGAATCTTTGCTTTCCTGACTACTTTGCTAGCTTCTCTAAGTTTTGTCTTCCTCTCTCTGTGATCTCTTGTATTTCATGAAAGCCTCCCTCTTTTTCTTCACCTTTTCAACTACTTCTTTCGAAAACCATAGCGGTCTCCTTTTCCTTTTACCTTTATTTACCATTTTAACAAAAGGGTTGGTTGCCCTTAAAATATCCACTTTCAGTTTTACCCACTGTTTTTCTACATCCCCCAGCTGTTCCCATCCCACTAGCGACTCCCTGAGGTATTGGCCCATCTTGGCAAAGTTAGTCTTCCTAAAGTCTAAGACCCTCACCTTTCAATGGATTCTAACAGCCCTAGTCCTTATACTGAATCACACCATCTGGTGATCACTGGATGCAAAATGATCTCCCACTATAACAATAGAAACACTTTCACCATTGGTAAGCACCAAGTTCAGTATGGCCCCTTCACGTATGGGTTCTGTTAACCAGTTGCCTGAATAGTTCTCCCTGTAGAGAATCCAGGATCTCTTTACTTCTAGATGATACTGCAGCAGGAATGTGCCAATCAATATTTGGCATATTTAAATCCCCTATCAGTAGGACTTCCCCTTTCCTAGCAATGTTGCATATGTCTTCAATTAACTCTCTGTCCACCACTTCCTCATACCAATGCAAATGGATTTCTCTTTTCCTCTTTCTAGTTTAACCCACAATACCTCCTCTCTCCCTTTTAAGCTTTGTAATTCCAAAGCTTTAATAGTATTTTTTTACATATAGTGCCACTCCTTCTCCCCTTCTTCCTACCCTGTCCTTTCTAAATAAAGTATAGCCAGGTATAGTTACATCCCAGTCATGGTTTTCTGTGAACCATGTTTCTGTAACTGCCACTAAATCCAAGTCGGCCACTCCCACCAAAGCTTCAACATCAGGGATCTTATTTCCCATGCTACGGGCATTTATACGCACTGCTTTCCATATGTTACCCCTGATACCCATTTTCATAAAGGTATTTAATGTATCACTTACCTGGGGGCTTTCTTCACCCATCCCCAACGAATCTAGTTTGAAGCCCTCTTCAGTAGATTAGCCAGTCTACTACTGAAGATGCGTCGACCTTTCTTGGACAGATGGATGCCATCTCTGCTCTGCAACCCTTGGAACAACATCCCATGGTTTAGGAAACCAAAACGCTCTTAATGACACCATCCACGCAGCCATGCATTCATCTCCAGGATGCGAGCCTCTCTGTCTTGGCCTTTACCCTCAACAGGGAGGATTGAAGAGAACACCACCTGTGCACCTAATTGCTTCACCCTCTGTCCCAGAACCATGAAGTCACTTTTGATACGCTCAGAGGGATACCTGGCAGTATCATTTGTTCCAAGGAGCAAAAGACGTATGGTGTTCAAAGATGATTTTATTGAAAAGGACCCCAACGCGTTTCGGCAAACGCCTTCCTCAGGGGGCATACACCTTAGACAACAAAATAATTAAAACTGATTAAAACAATTAAAACAACGTTTGTCAATGTCAAACATATACATACAAAGGAAACCATATTCGAGAATGCTTTACATTGATAAACCAAAAAATGAGTAAAAACGCAGGGCAGCAAGAAAGGATAAAAACTATATTACTTAGAAAACATAATAAATAGAGGCTTATAAAAGAAAATAAATACTTACAAGGGTTGTCTGTATAGTTGAACACATACAGGACGTATTATAAGATGAATGTTATAATACTTCAAAGACAAATAGTATATGAAAGTTAAAACCAAAGACTGTAACATTTGTTGTACCATACAATAACAATCAAACAATGATAAAACAGGATACTTGTCAACAAGTTCAAGAGGTGGTGGGCAAAAGGAGAGAAGGGGGGAGGGAGAAAAGGGGGGGAGGGGGAAAAGAGAGAAAGGAGGGGGAGGGGGGAAGGGGAGGGTGGGGGTGGTGTAAGGGGAAAGGGGGGAAGGGGGAAAAAAAGGGGGGGGAGGGGAATGTACTAAACTTAAATTAATAAAATAAGTAGACATCTTAAAAAATAATAATACATGTAAAATAAAGTGAATCATGATTATGAATTATGAAATATAAATACAGTCAGTAATGTGAAGCTGATTGAAGTATGATGCAACTTACTAAAACATGTGCTTTCCAAACATAACAGTAATATGAACAAAGACTATGTTAAAGACTATTTTACATTTATTATTATTTTTTAAGATGTCTACTTATTATTTTATTAATTTAAGTTTAGTACATTCAGTTTTATCAACTCTTGATTTTATCCTTTAATTAGTATCTAGAATTCACTACAGTATGGTCCTTGGTTTCATTTCATGTTTCATTTAGCACATCTCTAATACAATAATCTCGTGTTTATGCCACTCTCTTTCCAGTTGTCCAATATTACTAGCAATTCGACTATTTTTCCCCTCACTCTAGTCTTAGTTATTGCTTCAAGTCCCAACTATTAATCACACTCACGACATAGATTTAATAGTTTTTAAGTAGCAGTTTTAATCCATAACAGATTCATTTTATATATCTTGATCATCTTATGTTTTTACATAAAGTTCTTTTAAATTAATTTACCCACATCATACCGTAGCGTTCTCTATATTATTTTATTATACATGTTCCTTCCAACATGCTCTCATAATTACTTTTTAACAGTACTGTCATAGACATATATTTTAACTTATGAGACAGATGTTATTTATTTTTTTAACAATACAAGTTTCACAGTTTTCAGTAGTTCATGCTTCAGTACATTACCAACGATTTGCTCTTAGACACAGTCCTTGTTTATATCACTGTTACATTTGGAAAGCATATGTTTTAGTAAGTTACCTTTTTAAGTTTATACATGATGATCGTTCTGACTTCATTATCACTTTTTTATATTTCACATAACACACATTACTTCTATTTTCAAATATGTTTTGGACTTTGTTATCCTTTCACCTCATTTGACTCCGCCCATGAGATCAAGTTTCCTTTTTTCGGAGCGAAACACGGCATCTACATATACTCGGTTTTTCACCTCTCTCTCTTTTCAACCAGAACCAGCTTTGATAGATCGCAAACGTTTCATTGCTTAAGGTTTGTTTATCTGTATACTTTACTGCAGGACCTTGTAACAGATTCGAAGGGCATCATCAGCATTTAACTTTGCATCATTTTTTATGTTTCAGCTACACACAGTTCTTCTTTGCAAGCACGCATTTAAGATATTATTTGTTGTAGTTCCTTAGCGTCCCTCTAGTCCAGTCCCGGAAAGATAGAGTTGTCAACCTCCACCAGCAGCTTTGGAGACTGAAAGATGTCATCGTCGTGATGTCACTGGTACAAATAGGCTCGCTCCGCCCCCTTTCACCAGTACTTTCAGTCTCCAAGCAGCTTGGAGGTTCTGAGCCCAGGACTGGGCTCAGAGGGACAAATAAGCAGAGCTTAATGTTTTTCTTTAGTTCATTCTTTGTTTTAAATTTAGATTTTCTTGCTTGATTAGGTGCCTGCTGCTGCTACAGAGATCTGTTCTGCTGAGGCTGTTTCTCTTTTCTCTGCTCCCTAACCCTCCCCCCCCTCCTCCCCTCACTGCCCCAGCACTGAAACGAGCATTGCAGTAGCACAGGAGTGTGCCTGCCTCTGCCTCCCTGTTCCCGAACCCACTTGGAAGGGTGAGGAGCAGGTAGAAGGCTATAGAGACTCACAGCAGCAGGCAGTGGTTATTACCACAGGATTTAAAGTCTCTCCAGGAGCTGATGCCGCTTTGAAGGCTGTGCTCCTGAGGGGTCCAGCGCTGCCCTTCTTCTCTCTCTCCCGAGGTCTGGTGAGTACTCTGGACTTTGGGGTTTACCTGGGGAAGGTATTTGGGGGTTAGGTGAGGTGTTTTGGCAGCTCCTTAGGAGTCAGGGAGGCCTAGCCGCGTGATTTTTCGCACCGAAAACGTTGCGGCGGCCATTTTGAATTTTGAATTTTTCGATTTTCAAAGTTAATTTTTTCGGGTTTAGAAGCTTCGTTTTGAAAAACGGTGGTTAGGGGGCAGCTAGTTACATCTTGCTTGATTGATCACTGCCAAAAAGTAAAAAAAAAAAAAAAAACGCGTTTAAATTAGAGCTTCTCTGGTAGCTGTGCAAGGCTCTTTTACTGGCATTGAAGCGCTGTTACTTACCATGCCTGCCAAACCACGCTGCCTAGTCTGTGGGGTGCGGCGTGGGGAGCTTTTGGATACTGGCGTTTGCAAAGCATGCTCTTTAGAGGCCATGGGCATGGAGGAGTCCTTGGGGGAAGGTTCTCAGGACCACGCGACGGCTTCTCAGGATGGCAGGGGTTCTGACCCTCCTTCCTTGCCTGCTTCGGAACCGGTAGCGGGTCCATCCTCCGCTTCCAGTGTTCCCTTGGTGCCAGAAGGGTCCCAGGGCTCTGGGATTCCAGGTCTCCCTTCCGAATTCCTCTCCTTGATGCAGAAGGCGTTTGCCTTGCTGCAGACGGACAGGGGGGTTCAGTCTCCCGGTCCTTCTAGCAGGAAACGGAGTCGGGCTGCCAGTCTTCAGGAAGGGGAGA
Organism: Ichthyophis bannanicus; assembly: GCA_033557465.1. Lineage (NCBI taxonomy): Eukaryota > Metazoa > Chordata > Amphibia > Gymnophiona > Ichthyophiidae > Ichthyophis > Ichthyophis bannanicus. The sequence continues at coordinate 841,339,235 of CM066031.1, forward strand.
TGGCGCTACCCAAAAGGCGACGGAACGATTTGGACCCGCAGTCGCCTGCCCATCTAGAGGGGGACCTGGAGATGCCGGACCTTGATGAGGAGGTCTCGGACGAAGACTTGGAAGATGGTGAGTTGTTAGAGGAGGAGCAACAGAGCAGGGTGGTCCGTGTTTTTCGGCGAGAGGAGCTTCCTGCTTTGATTTCCGAGACCCTAAAAGTTTTAAATATGCCCGTGGGGTCCGCTCCCTCAGAAGTGGCGTTGGAGGATCCGCTGTTGCAGGCTGTGTGCACCTCGCAGCGGGTGTTCCCTATCCATAGAGTCTTTCGGAATATGATTCAGGAGGAATGGGACGCGCCGGAGTCGGCGTTGCGGGGGACCAGGGCTTTGGACCGCTTGTACCCGCTCTCGGAACAGGATAAGTTGATTTTTCGGTCTCCAAAGGTTGATGCCGCGGTGGCGGCTGTCACGAAGAAGACCACCATTCCGGTGGAAGGAGCGGCAGCATTGAAGGATGGCCAGGATAGGAGGTTGGATACCTTGCTGAAGCAGGTGTTCGACATGAGTGCCCTTTCCCTGCAGGCCTCCATAGCGGGGGCGTGGGTGGCGAGAGGCTGTTTACGCTGGTCTCAACGTCTTCAGGGCTCCCTCTCAGACGACCAGATGGCAGATACGTCTCGGCTGGAGTCTGGCACGGCGTACCTATCCGATGTTCATTATGATCTAATTCGTGGCCTAGCTAAATGTATGGCTTCGGTAGTCGCAGCTCGCCGTTCTTTGTGGCTCCGAAACTGGTCGGCGGATAGTTCGTCCAAAGCTCGGCTCAGTAAGCTTCCCTTCCGGGGCAAGCTCCTCTTTGGAGAGGATCTTGAGAAGTTGGTTAAGGACCTCGGGGAGTCCAAAGGGGGACGTCTCCCTGAGGATAGACCGAAACAGACTCGAGGAGGATCGGCATCTAGAGGCCTCTCGAGGGATTTTCGTAAGGTTCGCACATCTCGCTTTCAACAATCGCAGCGGAGCAGGTTTCCAGCGCGGAGTCAGTCCTTTCGAGGGTTTCGGGGGGCAGGCAGGGGTTTTGGTCCCTACCAGTCTTCCGGTGCGAACAAGAAATCACAATGAGATGAGGCGGGCCCAGGTAGTGGAGGTGCCCGTGGGAGGCAGGTTGCGGGAGTTCTGCCCTGCCTGGGTCCAGATTACATCAGACCGGTGGGTCTTAGAAGTCATTCGGGAAGGCTATGCCCTGGAGTTTCAGCGTCCAGTGCGAGATTCCTTTGTTCTTTCCCCCTGCAAGGCGCCTCGGAAGCGCCGAGCGGTTGCGGACACCTTGGGCCGTCTCCAACGACTCGGGGCAGTCGTACCCGTTCCGATCGACCAGTGCGGCGCAGGACGATACTCCATTTATTTCGTGGTCCCCAAAAAGGGAGATACGTTTCGGCCAATTCTCGATCTCAAGAGGGTGAATCGTTGTCTCCGAGTGTCCCACTTCCGCATGGAGACCTTGCGCTCCGGCATTGCGGCCGTTCGCGCGGGCGAATTTTACGTCCTTGGATCTGACGGAGGCTTATCTTCACATTCCCGTGCGGAGGGAGCATCAATGTTTTCTGCGATTTGCGGTACCAATGGGACACTTTCAGTTCCGGGCGTTGCCTTTTGGTCTGGCAACGGCTCCTCGGACATTCACAAAGATTATGGTAGTTGTGGCGGCCGCGCTGCGCAGAGAAGGGATCCTGGTGCACCCGTACCTGGACGACTGATTGATTCGGGCAAAGTCCAGGGAGGAAAGCGTGGTGGCCACCACTCGTGTGGTGGAGTTCTTGGAGAGCCTCGGTTGGGTAGTGAACGAGGCGAAGAGTCAGCTGTCCCCCTCGCAGAGCCTGGAGTACCTGGGGGCGCGCTTCGAGACTCGACAAGGACGGGTCTTTCTTCCCAGCTCAAGGGCGCAGGCCTTGCGCGACCTGGTGCGTCGGTTTCTGGGGCTTCGGGCGCCGACGGCTTGGCAGTACCTGCAGTTACTGGGGACCATGGCGGCTACAATAGACTTAGTGTTGTGGGCCAGAGCTCATATGCGGCCTTTGCAGAGTGCTCTCCTCAGGCGCTGGTCTCATCAGAGGGATGCGTTGTCGCAGTGTCTGCCCTGTCCGGCGGCGGTGAAGGGCAGCCTTCTTTGGTGGTTGCATCCCGAGAGCCTGACGCAGGGCGTCCCCCTGGAGCCTCCGTGCTGGCGGTTGCTCACGACGGATGCGAGTCTCGCGGGATGGGGGGCTCATCTCGAAGGCTCGTTTGCGCAAGGAACGTGGGCAAAGGAGGAACGACTATGGTCCATAAACCGTCTGGAAATGCGCGCAGTCTTTCAGGCTCTGCTGGCTTTTCAGCAGAAATTGCGGCAAGCGGCGGTTCGCGTGCTATCGGACAACGCGACCACGGTGGCGTATATAAATCGGCAAGGCGGCACGGGCAGTGCGGCCCTAGAGGAAGAGGCGAGTGTGCTGCTGGCTTGGGCGGAACAGAATTTGCTGGCCCTGTCGGCTCAGCACGTCGCCGGAGTCGCCAACGTCGAGGCGGATTATCTGAGTCGGTGCCGCGTGGATCCGGGGGAGTGGGCTCTGCACCCGGACGTTTTCGAGATGATTGTGCGTCGTTGGGGGCTTCCGGTGATGGATCTCATGGCGACCTTGCGGTCGGCAAAGGTGGAGAGATTCTTCAGCAGGCGGAAAGAGTGAATGGCGGAGGGCCTGGATGCCTTGGCGCAGCAGTGGCCGGTGGAGGGTCTGCTGTATGTCTTCCCTCCCTGGGCGCTAATTGGCAAGGTGGTTCAGCGCATCGAGCGGCACAAGGGCCAGGTGGTCCTGTTAGCGCCCGATTGGCCGAGGAGACCATGGTATGCAGACTTGGTTCGTCTGTTGGTCGACGTTCCGTGGAGGTTGCCTCTTCGGGAGGACCTGTTGCTTCAGGGTCCCTTGCGCATGCCTCAGGTGGGTCGGTTCTCGCTTACGGCTTGGCTCTTGAGCGGGCGCGGTTGACGGCCCGCGGTTACTCGGCGGCGGTTATAGACACTCTCCTGCGGTCGCGTCGGAGGTCGACTTCCCTGGCTTATATCCGAGTTTGGCGTGTCTTTGAGAGCTGGTGTTCCGATCTCTCTCGCAACCCCTTACGAGCTTCGGTGTCCAATGTTCTTTCCTTTTTGCAGGCTGGATTGGATAAGGGCCTTTCGGCCAGCTCCTTGCGGGTGCAGTTGGCGGCTCTCTCCTGTTTTCGGGGAAAGATTCAAGGTCAGGTGATCGCAGCGCATGGCGATATTCTTCGGTTCTTGCGAGCGGTGTTGTTGCTCAGACCGCCAAGGCGGACTGTTCTTCCTCCGTGGGATCTTAATTTGGTCCTGAACGTCTTGGTTGGGGAACCCTTCGAGCCATTAGGACGGGCTTCACTCAAGGATTTGACGCTCAAGACGGTGTTTCTCGTGGCGATATGTTCGGCCAGGAGGATTTCCGAGCTGCAGGCGCTCTCTTGCCGGGAGCCTTTTTTGACTTTCTCTGCGGACAAGGTGGTCTTGCGTACAGTACCTGCCTTTTTGCCAAAGGTGGTGTCCGCTTTTCATGTTAATCAAGTGGTGACGCTCCCAGTGTTTTCCGCGGAGCAGGGAGCTCACGCAGGTGGACGTTTGCACCGGTTGGATGTGCGGAGAGTGCTCAAGAAGTATCTTGGTCGTACGGCGTCGTTTCGGAAGTTGGACAGGCTTTTTGTCGCATTCGGAGGCCCGCGGAAGGGCGAGGCGGCGGCGAAGTCTTCCATTTCTCGGTGGCTGAAGGAGGCGATTGCTTCGGCCTACATTTTGAGAGGCAGAGCGGTGCCGGTAGGGTTGCGTGCGCATTCCACGAGAGCGCAGGCAGCTTCGTGGGCGGAAGTTAGCCTAGTGCCGGTGGCGGATATTTGTAGGGCGGCGACCTGGTCCTCGTTACATTCTTTTGCTCGGCATTATCGCTTGGATGTGCAGGCGCGCAGGGATAGTTGTTTTGGATCAGCCGTCCTTCAGGCTGGGATCTCAGGCCCCTCCCGTTGAGATTTACTGCTTTGTTACATCCTCTATCTTTCCGGGACTGGACTAGAGGGACGCTAAGGAAGAGTAAATTAGACTTACCTGCTAATTGTTGTTCCTTAAGGAACTCTAGTCCAGTCCCGGATCCCTCCCGTTCAGTGGGTGTTAGCCAGCCTGAAGTGTCCACAGGCGGGGGAGAGTGAGATTGACAGCTGGTGAACCCGTGCAGTTTTTCAAAAAAAAAAAAACGGAAAGAAGAAAACAACCAAACGGAACACTTGGTCCCGTGAATATATTTGGCGGCTGGGGCGCAGAGGAACCGGGCTTCCGCCCTTCCGTTCCACGTCCGTTATAGGGCGCGCCCTGGCTCTATCCTTTTCTTAGAGATATATCTCTATCTGTACATAATTGTTTTGTATAGGTTTTTGAAATAACTACTTATTTGTTGCTCTGCTGAGTCTGCTTTGTCAATAGGTGCTGGTGAAAGGGGGCGGAGCGAGCCTATTTGTACCAGTGACATCACGACGATGACATCTTTCAGTCTCCAAAGCTGCTGGTGGAGGTTGACAACTCTATCTTTCCGGGACTGGACTAGAGTTCCTTAAGGAACAACAATTAGCAGGTAAGTCTAATTTACTCTTTTGACTCAGATGAGTCTTCCGACATTCACGTGAAATTTATAATACACTGAGTTATACCGTTCCGGTTTTCTTTAATACTTTTTAGCATTTAACAATTTCATTTGCCGTTACATGATAATCATGTTCCCTATATTTTCTTCTACATTATGTTTTTTAAACATTTCCGTTTCATAGCTCCGTCATAATTCTTTATCTACATACATGTATACCTTCACAAGCAAAGATTATATAGCTTCACGGGTTTACAAATAAATACAATATATATATATATATTTTTGGATTTTGTTTTCCAAGATGTTTACAGTCACTTTTCCATTGGGGCTTTGTTACATACGATGTTATTATCATTATACCCCAGGTCATTCATTTATCACAGCATTATTCACAAGGTCTATATGTATATTTGAATGTTTTCTCATTAAACATGGTTTACCTCTTCTTCCCCTCCCCCCCTTTTTTCCCCCTTCCCCCTCTTTCCCCTTGCACCTCCCCCCTCTCCCCACCCTCCCCTTCCCCCCTCCCCCTCCTTTCTCTCTTTTCCCCCTTCCCCCCTTTTCTCCCTCCCCACTTCTCTCCTTTTGCCCACCACCTTTTGAACTTGTTGACAAGTATCCTGTTTTATCATTGTTTGATTGTTATTGTTTGGTACAACAAATGTTACAGTCTTTGGTTTTAAGTTTCATATACTATTTGTCTTTGAAGTATTATAACATTCATCTTATAATACGTCCTGTATGTGTTCAACTATACAGACAACCCTTGTAAGTATTTATTTTCTTTTATAAGCCTCTATTTATGGTAAATCATTTTTATTGGGCATTTCCATAATAATAAGAACAATAATGAAATCAAAACAGTTACAGAGCAACAAAACCTTGCGATACAACCCACATAGCAGACCTCCCCACCCTCCCACCCGCCTCAGCTCTGCCTCCCCGGGTTGCCAATTATCAACAATGAACATCAACAAGTAAGAAAACGAGAAGAGATACTTACATCAATACATACATACACCAAGAAGCGGCTCTCAGCAAGGAGCCGGCTGCCCATCCCCCCCCAGTACCCTACCCACCAACCCACCTCCCCTCCCCCCCGACCCCCCTTCACTCTCCCCTCCCCCCCTCCCACCTCCCCGACAAATAGACCAGTCAAGCAGACCAAGCCATCCTCAACTGCCCGGCTACCTCTCATCCCCTAGAGGGTGGGATCTCCCAAGGGGCGCCACACCGAAGAAAACCGCTCCCATGCTCCTCCAGCCAGCAGCAGGGCCGTACGCTGCTCCATCCCCTTCAACTCCCTCATAGCTGCCTCCCACTCTCCCACCGTGGGCGCCACATCTTTAAGCCAGCCCCGCAATATGCATAACTTAACAACCAGGAAACCCTTTGCACAGAGCCTCCGCCCGCTGTCCCAGAGGGGTTGCACTCCTTCAAAAGATCCAAACAGACACCACTCAGGGGTTAGATCCACGGTAGTTTGCAACCACCGGCCCAACCGGTGGGCCACCGCCAACCAGAAACTCTGGATATGAAGACAAAACCAAAACCGGTGGGCAAAGCCCCCCTTTTCCATTTGACATAAGCCACAAAGGTCCGACGACGACAACCCCACCTTGGCTGCCCACACATTATGGACATATGCTCTCCACAGAAACTTATACTGAATTTCCTGCATCTGCACTGCCTCAGAGAGCGCACCAATACCCGCAAATGCGCCGCGGAGGCGATCAACAGTGGCCTGCGGAATCCCATCCCTCCGCCATCTCTCCTCCAATCCCACCAGGCAGCCATCATAGCCTGCGGGGTACAGAGCACGGAACAATGAACCAACAGTTACTTTCCCCTCCAGAGAAGCAAACAACGTCAGCATTCCGTCTCCAGCAAACAACCCCACAGACTTACGCCGAAGCGCTCCGATGTAATGGCGAGCCTGCAGATAGAAGTAAAAACCCCGCGGGCCAAGTCGGTAACGCCCTTGCAGCGAAGAAAAGGAGTCCACCTCCGTCGCCGCCGTCATCCGGAGATGACCAACAAAACGCACCCCCTGAGACCCCCATGCAGCCGCCACCCCAGCTCCTTGACCAGGGGGAAAGGCCGGGTTGCCACTCAACGGCAAGCAATCCGTCACCGCACTACTGACACCCCGACGTAAACACAACGCCGCCCACGCCGCGCGCAGAGAGCTGACCAAAACACCGAGCGCCGGCACGTCGCGGGGAGGTGCTCCTTACCCCCATGCACCAAGATCAGACGATGCCACGGGGCTGCCATCTCATCTAACAAAGCCAAAGGTACAAGCTCAGAAGCATCCTCCAACAGGTCCCGTAGGATACGCGTCCAACACACCAAATTATACCAGCGAAGCGAGAGCAACCCAGCACCACCATTCTCCCGGGCTTGCAAAAGAGTATTCAATGCAATGCGAGCGCGCCGGCCCCTCCAAAGGAACCGAGGAGAGGCAGCTACTCAGCTGCCGCAGATCACGGCGGGACAGCCACACAGGGACATGGCGTAACACATAAGCCCAACGGGGAAACTCGACCATATTGAAGAGCGCTATCCGGCCCCGCAGGGACAAGGGCAGGGCCTGCCAGGCCCGCAACCGGCGAGCCGTCCCCTCCAACAGCAATGAAATATTCACGCGGTACAAGCGATCAAGGCTCTCAGGGATCTGGATACCCAGGTAGCGTATCTGCCCCGACGCCCAAACCAGAGGGAAGGGGCCACACCACGTCCGGCGGCAACTACTTCCCACGTCCAGTCCTAAAGATTTAGCCCTGTTGATTTTTAGACCCGAGAAGGACCCAAAATGTTCAATGATCCGCAAGGCCCACCCTAAAGAGACCTGGGGATTCGTCAAACATAGCAGTATATCATCAGTGAAAGCGCTAAGTTTAATCTCCCCGGCCGCCCAGGTCACCCCCGCCACCTCCCCCTGGCCCAATAGTTTCACTAAAAGGGGTTCTAAATGTAGAATAAAAAGGAGGGGCGACAGGGGGCACCCCTGACGAGTCCCCCGACGCAGGACAAATGGCTCCGACCGCACCCGGCCACCATAAGAAAGGCCCTCGGTTCAGTATAGAGTGCCCGGATCCACCCCACATAAGAACCGGAAAAAACCAAATCGCGACCAAAGCCTCAAACAGGTAAGTCCAGGAGACCCGGTCAAAGGCCTTCTCAGCATCTAGACTAGCTAATAATAAAGGGCGATTGGCCTGGATACACCGCTCCATACTCAGGAGAATCTGCACAATATTCCGAGCAGCCACTCTACCACGCACAAAACCCGCCTGATGTGGCCCAATGATACGGGAGAGGACCTCCTGCGCTCTCAGAGCTAGCACCGAAGCCAAAATCTTCATATCCACATTAATGAGAGAAATAGGCCGATATGAGGCCGGGTCCTCCGGGTCCTTCCCTGCCTTGGGAATCAGCGAGACAGCCGCCGTCCGCATATCCCGCGGGAACCGCCCCACCTCTAAACCTTCCAGATACACCGCCGCTAAGGTAGGGACCACCTGAGCATCCAGGATCTTATAGAACTCCATGCTAAACCCATCAGGGCCCGGCGCCTTGTGCAACTTCCCCGCCCGGATCACTTTCTGAATCTCTGTCCCCGAAATCGGCTGGTTCAACAGCTCCCGTTCTTGCGTAGTCACTTGAGGCAGCTGGACCCCATTCCAAAACCCACGGGTCTGGCCTCCGTTCGCGTCCTCCGGGGTATAGAGCCGCTCATAGAAACGGCGAAATACTGCCGCAACCTCCGCCGGATCCGTACGTACTATACCTCCCTCGTCCCGAAGACGCGCTACCCCTGGGGCCCCTGGCGATCTCGCACCAACCGTGCCAATAATCGACCCGAACGGTTCCCAAAACGAAAAAAAAACTGATGCCGATAGTACTGCAGATCGAAAACCGCCCGCTCTTGAAGAAGCCCATTCACCCGTCGTTGGGTCTCAAGGTAGTCCCGCACGGCCCCTCCTCGCGGCCTTCGCACAGCAGCCCGCTTTTGCACCTGCAAATCCTTCATAAGCCGTAACAGCTCATCATCAACCTGACGCCGTCGACGAGCGACATACGCAATCACCTGCCCGCGAATTACCGCCTTCCCAGCCTCCCACAAAGTTGCCACCGAGGAGACACTGCCGTCGTTATTTCTCAAGAACTCACGCCATTGCTCCCGGACAAAATCCTGAAAATCCACCCGCTGCCAGAGGTGCCGGGAAACGACCATCGGCCCCCTGCCCGGCAATAGCCAGCCCAGGCCAAAGAGACCATCGCATGATCAGAGACCACAATAGGGCGTATCTCAGCCCTGCGAACTCTCCCAACATCAGTCTGGCGAACGAGGAGATAATCTATACGGGACCAAGTCTGGTGCGCCCGAGATAGATGCGTATAGTCACGCTCGCTACCATGCAGAACCCGCCAGATATCAACCAAACCACCGACCTGACACAGATAACCCACACCTTTAGCAGCCCACCGACCCGCGCCAGCCCCAGAAGCAGACTTATCCAAAGCAGGTTCGTGAGGAGCATTAAAGTCACCAGCAAGGATAACCGGTACCCGAGGCAAGCCATTAAGCTTCCGAGCGATAGTCTCAAAAAAACCATGAGAGTATTGATTGGGAGCATATATGTTCCCCAAAACCATTTCCTCACCATTAACCTTCGCATGCACCCACAGGTACCGTCCCAGGGGGTCAGGGTCTTCACTGATGACCTCTACCGTTAGGCTCTTATGAAAGAGGAGTGCAACCCCTCTCTTCCGCCCCGCAAGGGCTTCTGCAGCACAGACATACCCCACCCACTTCTGACGGAGCTTAGCATGCTCAGTGGCACCCAAATGCGTCTCCTGCAAAAATGCCACTTGGGCACTCGCTCTTTGCAGCGCTTGCAATACCTTAGTGCGCTTCACCGGGGTATTAAGGCCCCCCACATTCCAAGAGACAAAACCTATCTCAGGCCCCATTAGCCCCCATTGCCCACACTAGAACAAGCAAACCTCCAGAGATGTAACCAACAGGGCGGGTACTGCCCAGCCTCAGCACCCCCAACCCATCTCCACCTACCCCAGGTTTCCAGCTCCCACCCAGAGGATACAGAAAAGTGAAACGCAGCCGAGCCCTCCCACCTCCCCTCCCCAAACCCACAAGCACTGCAACCCCACAGCAACCCCCCACCCCAACCCCCCCCTTCCCAATAAAATCCAATCATACTACCCCTGGCCTCCCTTGCCAGGCCAGAGACTCACCTCAGTGCGCCACAGGGCTGCCCCACCACCACCACTCCTATCCAGGCCAATAACCCACCCAGGAACAAACCCCACCATACAGCCACTCAGACCACTCGCACACCCCAAAGTTACAAAACACACTCATCCAGCCCAGAGAGGGCAGGGAAACGAGAAGACCGTCTCCCAGGCGCAGTAGCACCAACCACAACCAGTAAGACACGGGATACAAGCCTTAGCAAGGCCTAAAAGCAAGGCACCCATCCTGACCCACACCAACCAGCCCATACTCCTGCACACACGCATACAGCCCCAACCAAACCAGGCGTTCATCCAAACGGTGCCAGAACCCAGAAGAAAAATAAGAAAAAGAAAGAAAATACTCAGCATGACATGGCATCCAAACAAAAGTCCAAGCAAAAGTCCACTGTCGGGGAGCCGTCTGCCATCAGACACCAGGGGATCACAGACCTCATCGCCGGCATCATGACACAGGCTGGATCCGGCGAAACTGCGCTTGCACATGTGTCTACTCACGGGTTGGCCCCAGTCAGGCCCAGCTTGTCCAGGAGTAATTTCGCCTCCTCCACAGTCGACAGCACGTGTTGCTTCCCCTCGTGCTGCACCCGGAGCGTCGCCGGGAAGGCAAGCGTGAAGCGCACATGTCGCTGGAAGAGGGCCGCACAGAGCGGAGAAAATTCTTTCCTCTTCGCGGCCACCGTGGCCGAGTAGTCCTGGAAGAGCAACACCGCCGAGTTGTCCAATGATAGGCTGCGCTGCTTCCGAAAGGCCTGCAACAGCATCCACTTATGCTGAAAATTAAGAATCCGGGCGATAACCACTCGCGGCCGCTGCCGCTGGTCTCCTCGAGGCCCCAGGCGATGAGCACGTTCCACCTTTAAAAGCCCAACGAGCTCCTCCAGCCCCAATGCACGTGGCAACCAGGTTTCTACCAGGTCCACCAACATAGCATCCGTCTTGGTCTCCGGGACACCAACTAGCCGCACGTTGTTGCGGCGGGAACGATTCTCCAAATCGTCCACTTTGTCAAAGAGGGCTTCCAGCTGCTTTTTCATCCGACTGTGCTCCCGCGATTGTTTCCCCTCCTCCTCCTCAAGCGCTGACACCCGATGCTCGAGCTCATCAACCCGGTGGTTACATTCGGTAAGTGCCGCCGCTACGGTTTCGAGCTTACTCAAGATGAGGTCAAATTTAGGCTCGAGCAACTTGGCGACCTCTCGGGCAAGCTCTTCCGGACCTGAATCCACACTCTCGCCACCCGGCGATCGGGGCGCCGCCATGCTTGCTGAAGGGCCCGCTGCAGTCAGGGTCCCCGACTTCGGCACTTTCTCCCTCTCTTTTCTCGGCGGGGCAGGCATTGCTCGAGAGGATCGCTCACCCACACGTCCACCACCACAGCACCTTACACACCGAGAGTGTTGGGCAGAGCTTCGTCGGGTTAATCACAGATAAATTGCCGAATTATTAGCAGGGCAGCCCCGGAGCGAGCAGAGACACCTCTCACTCGCTCATGCAGCACGTGATCTCCGCCTCTATTTATTATGTTTTCTAAGTAATATAGTTTTTATCCTTTCTTGCTGCCCTGCGTTTTTACTCATTTTTTGGTTTATCAATGTAAAGCATTCTCGATTATGGTTTCTTTTGTATGTATATGTTTGACATTGACAAATGTTTTAATTGTTTTAATCACTTTTAATTATTTTGTTGTTTAAGCTGTATGCCCCCTGAGGAAGGCGTTTGCCGAAATGCGTTGGGGTCCTTTTCAATAAAATCATCTTTTGCTCCTTGCGACTCTCTGGACGTTACTGCAAGACTGCGCGCTCTTTTCTATGTTTTCCTTAGTATCATTTGTTCCAACATGGATTAGCAACATTGGGTAATAGTCAGTGGGCTTGATGAGTCTTGGCAAACTCTCCATAACATCTTGGATTTTGGCACCAGGCAGACAGCATATCTCTCTGGACATAGCACCCCTCAGAAGAGAGTCACCAACCACCACTACCCTTCACCTCCTTGTGTTCACTGATTCTGCAACTTTGGGGTACTTGAGCTCTGGTTCTTTCCTTTCCAGGGATGCTTTCACCTCCTCCACTTCCAATTCCCGAGACATGAACCTAGTACCTCCGGTATTATCCTTTTCCCTCCTTGTGAGTCTCAGACTGGGCATCTCAGACGTATTCCAGAGTATCTGCATAATACTATTTCTTAACCTTTAGTACCTTAGCAGGTAAAGTCAATGTCTGTTGCTCTGGACCGTTATACAAGTCCATAACTCCTCCAGAAAGAAATGTCTCCTAACTGGAGTAAATTTAGGCAATACATTTGCTCATAATCAACATCATCCCAGATCTTGGTATTTGGTATGCACAGGGGTGACCGGTCCCTTGCATCTCAGCTTTGGGTATCTCAGTGATGGAGATGGAATGTATCTTGTTGTTCCGACTCACCTTACTGTGGAAAACACCTAGTGCAAGTGGTCCCTCTGGCACTCCTAAACAGAGTTTCCTGAAATTTCTAATACTCCTCTGGGTCCCTTACGCCTTGAATACAACATGTTCTCCTGATAGTACCAACATCCACCGCTGGGCAAAGGAAATATACTCAGCATATACTCATTGTGACGTGAGCTTGAAATAAGAGCAAGAAGTGAAGGATATTTGTTCACATTTAATTAACATTTCAGTTACCAAACGGACTCATCTAAATATACTCGCAACCGCTAATGCAGTCCAAGTCTGTATGATCTAATGAGGGAGAAATTAAGTAAAAGAAAAATACAAATCTTTTATTCTTATTAGAAAAAGTGTAGTAAGTACTATTTGGATTTAGCTTACACTAAATTCAATTAAATTAGAAGGGATTTAAAGACAATACTACTTATGATTTAGGGAAAGGCCATGTTTTAGGCAGAAATCAAAAAAATAAAAGCAAAATGGCTTATCCCCTTAGCATACTTTAATCTTGCCTACAGTGATTTGTTGTAAGTTAGGAGTAGCTTAATGGTTAGCTGAGCAGGATGAGAAATTAGGATTTCAGCCTAGCTTCCCATCACCCTTCTTTGTGTTCTTGGGCAAGCCACTTAGCCCTCCATTGCCACAGATACAAACAGGACAGGAAAATACATATTCTGGCTTACCTTGAACGTCTAAGAAAGGTATGAGCTAAATCCAAAGAGAGGTCAGTCCATTTATAAACTAAATTTATGTATTTAAAGACCTTACAAACGTCTGCTTGTTAATATTAAGAATCTTTGGTTTCCACTTCGCACTTCCTATGACAGGATACCTTGACAGCTCAGAAAGGCCTATGAAGTTACTTAGCATAGCCTTTAGCTGTATGTACGACTAGCTGACTTAGTGATTTGAATATTCTTCAGGAAAAAGCAGGACGTCAGTCCTCACATATGGATGACGGCTCCGATGGAACCCATGCGGAGCATTTCCCCAGCTTTCAAAGAAAGCCTTTGGGACATGCCACCATGCATGCATGATCCCCTTCCTGCCAAAGGGTGCTATCTTCCTCAATTTCCTTTTTTTTGCGTAGCCCAGTGGATGTCTGTCCTGTCTTCCCCAGAAAAATCCTTGTAATTATCCTTAAAAAGTTACCTTTCCCGGCTTGCATACCAGTTCCTCTTCCTGTCTCAAGTCAGCGCCAAACTCAGCGCTGTTCTCGGCTCCCCTTTTCTTTTTTTGATTGATGATTGCCTTGACAGGCATTCGTGCCTTTTTTCGCCTGGGGTCATCGACCCTATCCAGGTGCTCTCCCACCATGTCCCTCAGTGGGTTCAAAAAATGTGACTGCATTGTCTGGGCCCGGACCACGGCAGCACCTCCTGTGACCTGTGCCAGCCATGATGCCTAAGACCAATAAAAAGAGGTCGGAGTTGCAGGAAAAACTATTCCCCCAGGTCCACCTCAGCCCCTCTGATGCTGAACTCCAAGCCCAGCACTTTCTGTGAGGCCCAGGCGTCCTTGGAGTCCCACAGTGATGGCTCCTCCGAGAAGACCTCGGACCTGGAGAAAAAGAAGAAAATGGCCTTGAAGTCTACAGAGGTTGCACCGGAGAAACCAGATAAAACTTCCTGGGGGGACTCTGGTGACTCCGAGAAGCACCCTACCAGGTCCTGAAGAAGGATTCCTTGTCTGGTGAAGATCGTGTGAGGTTCCTTGAGGCTGTAGTCCTTGTCGAGGATGCACTTGCGAAAGTGCCGGTGCCAGGCCAGAGATCCTTGGTGCGTGAGCCAAAAGCTGCGGAGCCTTCTAGCTTGGAAACCAGAATGACAGCCCTGCAGCAGAATATCCCTGCTATCCTGGCCCTGCAGCAGGCAATGATGGCTAGTTTGTCTGTATCATCTGCCCCCATGACTACACCCTTGACTGCGAGGGAGTCACTGCTTTTCGAGCCGAGCTCTGAGTACCACCAACTTCGGGTAAGCCGTCTGCGCAAGTCCCGTTCCTCAAGCATCTGATCCTCTCCAGCTAGTTTCCGCGACTCGAACTCCAGATCCTCCAGAGGCCACCAACATCTCAGCACCAGCCTCGAGGCAATGAGTCACAGGGCCTCTGATTTGTTGTCACCACTCGACCGAGTGGGAGACTGACGACAATGCATCCCCAGAAACCAAATGGCACCGAGATATTCCCTAGGACCCGTCTCCCCCAGCACCTCAGCGCCATTCTTCTCCGGAAGACGTGACCTTCCATAACTTTGTCAAAGACATGGCCAGAGTCCCCTCAGTGCAGGCAGAGGAAGACCTGCGCACCTAGGAAATGGAGATCCTCCAATACGAGGCTCCACCCAAGGAAACCCTCACAGTACCCATGCAGCCGATCCTCGCGTGACTGTTGCTCAGAATGTGGGAGACACCGGTGTTTGTACTGATAGTGAGTTGGCGCCTCAACGCCATGTATCACATCTGGAAGGGCCTGGGGTTCTACAAACACCAGCTCCCACATAACTCCATGGTCATTGAGTTGACCATGCAAAAACCTAAGAGCCTAAAGACCAACTCCTCTTTTCATGCCGGAAGGGAGACCAGAGCCCTCAGTGCCCTTGGGTGTTACCAGGGCTCGATGCTGGGGTGTCGGATCCCAGCCTATGAATTATACATAGGTATGTACCTGAAGGCTCTAGTTCAGGAGCTGTCGAGGTTTTAAGCTGGCCTTATTGAGGAACCCTTCCAACAGTTTCAGTCCCTGTTCTTGGCGATCAAGGACTACTCCAAGTTCCTCTCCTGAGCAGCCTACGATGGCTTCGAGACAGCGGCTTCAGTCACAGCAGCTGGCATTGATGCCTGACATCAAGCCTGGCTACAGTCTTCCGAACTTTAGCAATGGGTCCAAGACAAGCTGCCGAATGTCCCCTGCACCAAGAAGAACCTGTTCGGCAAACTGATGGCCGACAAGGCGGCTGAGATCAAGGTCAATGTGATGACTCACCAGAGGCTCTCAAAAAAACCCTCATCCATTCCCTGCAAGAAACCATCTGGGAAAAGACCCCTGTTCCCTAGGAAAAAGGGTTCTTTTGCACAGTCACCACTACCAGCTCTTCTTGGGCCAGCAACAAGGTTTTCATCCTAAGAGGCAAGGCCATTGAGCGCAGACGGCAAAAGCACCAAAGCCCCAGCTTCCACCCAACCCAGGGGGAGCTTTTGACTCCCAGGGCAGGGTCTTCCCTTCTCCGGGAGACCACCAGCCCACAGGGGGGGAGTCTGATGCTCTTTGCCTACAGATGGGCCAACATCACCTCAGACCAGTGAGTACTGCAAGTGGTAAGGGAGGGATACCTCCTCCACCTGCAGCAGATACTATCCAGGTTCTTCCCAGGAGAACCGATGCAACCGCTCCTTCACCATACTCTTCTGCTCATGGAGTTTGCAGGTCTGCTCAGGGACAATGCAGTAGAGCCTGAACCCAAACATCTATGGGGACAAGGCTTCTACTCCAGATACTTCCTTGTCCCAAAGAGGACTGGGGGCCTCAGGCTCATACTGGACCTGTGAAACCTGAACAAGTTGCTGATGAGGGAGAAGTTCAAGATGCTTTCCCTTGGAACACTGCTGTCTTATCTCCACCAGGGAGATTGGCTGTGCTCCTTGGATCTAAAGGATGCATACGCGCACATCTTAATCCACCCCTCCCATAGGCAGAACCTAAAGTTTATGGTAGGAGGAGGGCACTACCAGTAGAAGGTGCTACTCTTTGGCCTGGCCTCCTTGCCAGGAGGCTTTACCAAATGCCTGGCGGTGGTGGCCACCCACTTGCGTCTACAAGGGGCCTTCATCTTCCCCTACCTAGACGACTTGCTAATCGGGGGCGGCACAGCCTCAGATGCCAATCAGGCCACAGAGTGGACAATCCTCCTTCTGCAGCACCTGGGGTTCATCATCAACTACCCCAAATCCCTCCTTTCTCCAGCCCAAAGCCTGAAGTTCATAGGGACTCAGCTGGACATGCCACAGGTCAAGGCAGTCCTCTCCAGAGAAAGGGCAGAATGCCTCAGAGAACTATCAGGTGAGGTACAACATCGCCGGTCAGTGCCAGCCCGTCTCCTCCTCCACCTACTGGCCATATGGCCTCTACAGTCCACGTAACGCCCTCAACCCACTTGCATATGCAGACAGCCCAGTGGTGCCAGGCTGGGTGAGTCCAACTGGCAAAATCACTTGACTGATGGCAAAAGGTTCGCCACCTCCAAGCAGGAATGCCCTTCCAGGCACCCACACCTCTGAAGACCCTGGCCATGGATGCCCCCCTCCTGGGTTGGGGGGGGGGGGTGCATTGTGGAGACTGCTGCACACAGGACAGCTGGTCTCAGGAGGAATCGCTAATACAGAAAAATCTCCTGGAGCTCAATATTCCTCGCCCTATGAGCATTCTGCTACTGCCTGCGACACCGGTCCATACTGATCCAGACAGACAACCACGTTGCCATGTTTTATATCAACAAGAAGGGGAGTACAAGCTCATGCTCCCTCTGCCAGGAGGCGGTAGCCCTCCTCTCCTTTGCAGCTTGCAACAGCAGGCTCCTGTGAGTGGTCTACCTCCCGGATCTGGACATTTGCTTAGTGGACAGGCTGGTTGAGTCCTGCGGCCACACGAATGGCGTTTGAACCCCAGAGTGGCCAAACAGCTCTTCCACTTCTGGGGCAGGCCCATGATGGACCCTTTTGCCTCTCTGGACAACACACATCTATCTCACTTCTGTTTGCAGCAGCCACACCCAGAGAGAGTGGCAGCAGATGCCTTTCTGATCTCGTGGGCCGAAGGCCTCCCCTACACATTCCCACTGACCCTCTCTGGTCGCCTGGACCCTCTTCAAGGTCCAGAGCGAGAGGACATCACTGATTCTAATTGCCCCCAGGTGGCCCTGGCAGCCTTGTTTTCCACTGCTGCTCTCCCTGTCAGTGGCACTCCCAGTCCTGCTGGGCCAAGCCCCGGACATCCTGTTCCAGGGGAGGGGCTCCCTCCTGCACCCCAACCTGGAGTCCTTGACGCCACCTCCGTGGCTGCTGAAAGAATAGCCTTGGCGCCTTTAAATCTTCCGAGAGAAGTCGAGGAGATCCTGCTGGCCTCCCAAAAGCCCTCCACCAGAAAGGCTTATGCCTTCAAGTGGAGAAGGCTCTCCACCTGGTATGCAAAAAGAGGGGAGAACCCCTTCTCCTGCTACATGCAACTAGTACTGCAGTACCTGCTGCATCTTTCACACACTGGGTTGATGTCTAACTTCGTGAGAGTGCATCTGAGCATGATAGCCATGCACCACCACCCTGTCGAGGGAAAACCTCTTTCGGGCCAGCCCCTAGTCTCCAGGTTACTCTGGGGCCTCCTGTTGTCCAAACCCCCTCTCGCCCCCCCCCCTCAGCAGCGGAGTAGGACCTCAACATGTTGCTCTCACAGCTCACCAGACCACCATTCGAGCCCCTAACCACTTGCCACCTGCGGTACCTCTCTTGGAAAGTGGCCTTCCTGGTGGCCCTCACATCTACTCAAAGAGTGAGCGAACTCCAGGCCCTGGTGGTGGATCCACCTTATACAAGGTTCAACAAGAACAGGGTAGTGCTTCACACCCCCCCCCCCCCCCCCAGATTTCTCCCGAAGATGGTATCTCCTTTCCACCTCAACCAGGAGGTGGTTTTCCCTACCTTTGTCCCGTGGTCTCACGCCAGTCAGGAGGAACTTGTACATACTGTAAGAACATAAGATATGCCATGCTGGGTTAGACCAAGGTCCATCAGTCCTAGTATCCTGTTTCCAACAGTGGCCAATCTAAGTCACAAGTACCTAGCTGTTTCCCCAAAAGATACTAGTTCCACAGTGCTTGTATTGGATATTCTTGGGTCCACTTTAATAATGGTTTATGGATCTTTCCTCCAGAAACTTGTCCAAACCTTTTTTAAACCCGGCTACACTAACAGCTTTTACTACATCCTCCAGTAGCAAATTCCAGAGTTTGATTACATGTTGAGTGAAAAAATATTTTCCCTTATTTAATCTTAAATATGTTACCCAGTAGCTTCATTGCATACCCCCTAGTCTTTCTATATTTTGATGCGTAAACAATCGATCTACATTTACCCGTTCTACTCCATTCATTAATTTATAGACCTCTATTAGACGTCTCTTTTCCAGGTTGAAGAGCCCTAACCTTTTTAACCTCCCTTTATAGGGGTATCCTTCCATCCCCTTTACAATTTTGGTGGCTCTTCTCTATGCCTTTTCTAATAACGCCATATCCTTTTTAAGATACAGCGATTAGAACTGCACACAATATTCAAGGTGCGGTCGCACCATGGAACGATACAGAGGCATTATAATATTCTTTGTTTTATTCTCCATTCCTTTGCTTATGATACCTAGCATTCTATTTGCTCTCTTGGCTGCCGCTGCACACTGGACGGAGGGTTTTAACATGTTATCCACGATTCCGTTTAAATCTTTTTCCTGGATGGTGGTTCAAACACCGGATTGCAAACAAACCCTGTCCTACTTACTGCAGACCCAAGACCATCGCAAAGCTCCTTAGCTTTACATGTCTAATGACTCCAGTAGACTGCGGCTTCCTGTGACTAAGCAAACTCTGTCCATTTGGGTGGCGGACTGTATTGCCCTCACCTGTGAGCGAGCTGGCCTCTCCGTTGAGCACCCGGATCACAGTGCATCACGTGAGAGTGATGGGCACTTCAGTGGCAAATCTGCGCTCATTGCCGGTAACGGAGATCTGCAAAGCCACCACATGGTCTTCAATTCACACGTTTGCAGCTCACTACAACCTGCAGAGCAAGTCCCACAAGGACAGTGTGTTTGGCCAGGCAGTACTCCATAATATTCCTGGTGTGTAGGCAACTCCTGCCCTCTGATCCTTCTGTGTTCAGGCTACCGGAGTGATAGTGCTGCTGGACGCTAGGGTCTTGCAGTCTCTCAGTTGGGGACTCATATTCTGCAACTCATGGCTACTTGCCTTGGTCGCCACTGGTGCTGTCATGGTTCGGTCCTTGAAAAGAAGAGGAGCAACAACCCTCCGCAGAAATCATAGAAGTCACTAGAACAGCGCAGGGAGGACACGGCCACCACACATGGTTTGGTCCTTGGCAGCCTGGAGCTGGGGAGTCCCATATGTGAGGACTGACGTCCTGCTTGTTCCTGGAGAGAGCGTAGTTACTCATCTGTAACAGGTGTTCACCAGGGATAGCAGAAATCAGTCTTCACAACCGTCCCTCCTCCCCAGGAGGTACCTCCCTATCTTGTTTTATTTTCTATCCTAGCTATGTCATATGACCGAGCAAGATGGCACCCTTGGGCGGGAAGAAGACCACGTATGTGTGAAGGCATGTCCCAAAGGCTTTCTTTAAAAGCTGTGGAAATGCTCCGGGTGGGCTCCGTCGGCGCTGATGTTACTATATCTGAGGACTAATTCCTGCTGTCCTCAGAGAACACCTGTTACAGGTGAGTAACTACGCTTTCTCTGCAGTTGGATGACTTAGTTGGCCATCAGGAAGTCTGCCTCCCAGGCTGCAGCAGAATCCTCTGTGTGTTCCTCCAGCCTCTCCTCGTTTCCAAGACACCTGTGGAACACACGAGAGGATACTTGGCCATTGGATGCAGGGCTGTTTATAGAAACATAGAAACATGATGACAGAAAAAGACCACATGGCCTATCTAGTCTGTCCTTCCATATTAACCACTACAACAGTCCCCTTTTTTTCCTTTAGAGAGCCTCTGTTTTTCCCATGCTGCTTTGAATTCAGATACCGTCCTCATCTCTACCACCTCCACTGGGAGACTATTCCTCAGATCCACCACTCTTTCTGTAAAGAAATATTTATGCTTATCACTCCTGAATCTATCCCCTTTCACCCTCATCCCATGTCCCCTCGTTGCATAGCTTGCTTTCAATCGAAAGAGGCTTTCCTCCTGTGCATTTATGCTACAGAGGTATTTAAACATCTCAATCATATTACCTTTATCCCGCCTTTCCTCTAAGGTGTACATATTAAGATCCTTAAGTTTGTCCTCATATACTTTATAACAAAGACCACTAACCATTTTAGTAGCCATCCTCTTTGCCAACTCCAGCCTGTTTATATCCTTTTGAAGGTGCGGTCTCCAGAATTACACACAATACTCCAAACGAGGTCGCACCAAAGACATACAGTACAGAGGCACTATCACCTCCTCTCTTCTGCTGGCTATTCCTCTCCTTAAGCACACAAGCATCCTTCTAGCTTTTGCCGTCACCTTTTCTACCTGTTTAGCTACTTTAAGATCATCAGACACAATCACGCCTAGGTCCTGCTCTTCTTTAGTGGACAAAAGTATTTCACCCCCTATACTATATTGCTCCGTTGGATTGCTGCAGCCCAAATGCATGACCTTGTATTTTTTAACATTAAATCTCAGCTGCCAAATTCTAGACCATTCTTCAAGCTTAATTAGATCCCTCCTCATGTTATCTACACCTTCCTGGGTGTCTACTCTATTGCAGATTATGGTATCATCTGCAAAGAGGCAAACCTTTCCTGACAGCCTTTCTGCTATATCACTAACAAAGATGTTAAAACGAATCGGACCAAGGACAGATCCCTGGGTAACCTCCTTCTCCTCAGAGTGAGTTCCATTTACCTGTACTCTTTGTCGTTTCCCACTCAACTAATTTCTAACCCAAGCAGTAACTTTAGGGTCCATCCCTAGTTTGTTCAGTTTGTTTATAAGTTGCCTGTGAGGAACGGTGTCAAAGGCTTTACTGAAATTAAATATACTACATCTAGGGCTCTCCCTCGGTCCAACTCCCTGGTCACCCAGTCAAAGAAATCAATCAGATTTGTCTAACAAGACCTTCCTCTGGTGAATCCATGCTGCCTCGGATCCTGTAATTCGTTGGACTACAGAAACCTCACTATTTTCTCTTTCGGCAGCGCTTCCAATAATTTACTCACCACCGAAGTTAAACTAACCAGCCTGTAGTTTTCAACCACATCCTTACTTCCGCTTTTGTGTAAAGGGGCCACATGTGCCTCTCTCCAGTACTTTGGCACCATTCCAGACTCCGAGGCATTGAAAAGGTCAGTCAGTGTAGCTGCTAGAACATCCCCAAGTTCTTTCAGTATTCTAGGGTGTATCCCATCCGGACCCATCACTTTGTCTACTTTAAGTTTAACTAGTTTCTCACGAACACAGTCTTTTGAAAATTGTTCAAGATGCCCCTCGCTTCTCTTCCTGTTTGTGGGTGTTTTCTGAGGTCCTGCTCCTGGTTCTTCATCTGTGAACACCAAACAGAAATATTTGTTAAGCAATCCTGCTTTATCCTCATCAGCTTTTACATATTCCTCCTCTTCACCCTTGAATCTGACACTAGCACTTTTGCCCTTCCTCTTCTCACTAACATATCTAAAAAATGTCTGTTTCCACCCCCCCCCCCCCCCCATTTTACTGCATTGGCTATTTCCCCCTCTTTTTGAATCTTTGCTTTCCTGACTACTGTCGCCACCTGTTGCCACCCTAGGCGGTTGCCTAAGGTAGGGCGAGCACTCTTTCTGTAGTTGTGGGTTTCAAATAAATTGAAGTCCGAGAGGCTTTAAGGCTAGCACAGGAAATTTATTGATTTTTACTACTTCTCCATACAGAGCTTTTATAAAGCTCAGCGCAAAGGCAAGAAAAGAAAAAAAAGGTAGGATTTCTTCTCCTAACACAATTAGCTTCTGTCACTTCCAGAATTCACAATCAGGCTTCATTATTTCTTCTAGCCTTTGAAACATAAATGCTAGTTTGCCTTCTTGAAACTTCCCAACATTCAAACACTTTCTGGCTTCATTCAAGGAAACATTTCTAAAAGTAAACAGGGCTTTAAAACACTGTCCAGCCTGTTTCTTTTTCTTTACTGGCAAATGCAGCTGTTTGAGCTTCACCCTCTATAGAGCTCAAACACTTGTCTTGTGACACAGAGCACATTCCATTGCACATTCAGAATCAATATCAGAAGGATAACTTTCTGTCTCCATTTCCTCAATATCTGACTCTTGTGTATCGTGGCTTAAACTTCTCCGGGTAAACCCAGGCTCTGCCCTTTCTAACAGCTTAAGAATTTCCTTCCAGCCAGAGATTCCTTTGCCTCTAGAATTCTTAGCATATACTGGCAATTCTCTCTCTCTCATTAACTGGCTTATTGTCTGCAGCTTGCTTAACTTGCTGTTGGACACAGGGTTACTCACGGTTCTGCTTGTACCAGATAAGCTTTCACCAAGCCTTTGGCTTGCAGTAAAAATGTCCTCATTTAAGCCTCCCTCAGAAGGAAACCTCCTGCCTCCAGGCTCCAAAGCAACTCTCCTGCATTCTGGATTCCTCCCTGGCTTATGGCTTTTTCCCTTCAGTGTTCCAGCAGTTTCTACAATGTCCCCTAAGGCTGGGCTTCTCTTAGAAGTCTGTCTCAGCAGTTCCTTCTCCTCCCCTGGGCTGTCCTGGGAAATACCTTTAACTCTAGCTGCCCGGGAGCTTCTTCCTCCATCCAGCACGTTAGGACTTCTGCTGTGTTCTGAGTCTCGGGTAGCTCCTCCCCTGGGAACTCCCTTCCTCCTGTGATGCTGCCTCTCAACCTCAGCCCCTGCATCAGCGTCCGGATCCTGATCAGTGTGAGTGTTAGAGTTAGCATTCACCTCAGCATTAGCATATGCATCAGGATATGCCTCAGGAAGAAGACTTCTCCTGTTACTGCCCCCTTCCTTTTGTAATCCCCTAGGGACTCTCCCTGCACGTGTCTGAGCAATAACCACGTGCTGCTTCCCCAGCTGGCCTTCATTAACCCTACAGCTTGTTCCTGAGCTTGGGCGTGGCTTGCAGCTAGGCACTAGATGAGTTTTTTTCTGTTCAAAAACATTTTGGGGCTTGTTTACAAAGCTGCGGTAGCGGTTTGCGATCGTTATCGGAGCCGCGGCCCCATTGATTTCAATGGGGCCGCGGCTCCGATAACGACCGCGAACCGCTACCGCGGGTTTGTAAACAAGCCCCTTTGTGTTTCACATCCCCGCTTCCTGCTTCTCTCCCTTAAGGGTAAAAGTGTGCTCTTTTCCCACTTCTAAGGGCTCGGGAACATTTTGGCCATCACACTACTTTGCTAGCTTCTCTAAGTTTTTCCAAATATAGATGCCCGTCTTTCTCGCTCTGTGATCTCTTGTATTTCATGAAGTCCTCCTTCTTTTTCTTCACTTTTTCAGCTACTTCTTTCGAAAACCATAGCAGTCTCCTTTTCCTTTTACCTTTATTTACCATTTTAACGAAAAAGTTGGTTGCCCTTAAAATATCCCCTTTCAGTTTTACCCACTGTTTTTCTACATCCCCCAGCTGTTCCCATCCCGCTAATGACTCCCTGAGGTATTGGCCCATCTTGACAAAGATAGTTTTTCTAAAATCTAAGACCCTCGCCTTTGAATGGATTGTAACAGCCCTAGTCCTAATACTGAACCACATCATCTGGTGATCACTGGATGCAAAATGATCTCCTACTATAACAATAGAAAAACACTTTCACCATTGGTAAGCACCAAGTTCAGTATGGCCCCTTCACATGTGGGTTCTGTTACCAGTTTCCTGAAAAGTTCTCCCTGTAGAGAATCCAGGATTTCCTTACTTCTAGATGATACTGCAGCAGGAATTTGCCAGTCAACATCTGGCATATTGAAATCCCCTATCAGTAGCACGTCCCCTTTCCTAGCAGTGCTGCGTGTGTCTTCAATTAACTCTCTGTCCACCTCTTCCTCCTGTAAGGGAGGTCTGTATATCACACCAATGCAATTTTCCTCTTTCCCTCTTTCTAGTTTAGCCCACAGTGCCTCCTCTATCCCTTTTAAGCTCTGTAGTTCCAAAGCTTTAATATTATTTTTTACATATAGTGCCACTCCTCCTCCCCTTCTTCCTACCCTGTCCTTTCTGAATAAAGTATATCCCAGTCATGGTTTTCTGTGAACCATGTTTCTGTAACTGCCACTAAATCCAAGTCAGCCTCTCCCATTAAAGCTTCAACATCTGGGATATTATTTTGCATGCTATGGGCATTTATACACACCGCTTTACATATGTTGTTCCTTTTTCCCATTTCCATAAAGGTATTTAATGTTTCACTTACCTGGGGGCTTTCTTCACCCATCCCCAACAAATCTAGTTTAAATCTCTCTTCAGTAGATTAGCCAGTCTGCTACTGAAGACATGTCAACCTTTCTTGGACAGATGGAGATATCCCCTGACCTGAGTGACTGATAGGCAGGCCAATTTTATGTTATCTCTTAATGATGGTAGGATCAGTATACGTTCCTCTGTATGAACACAGAGTGCACATTGAAGTAATTCTTCTACACAAGATTTCATCAACATTTGATGGGTAACTTGAGTGCTGGAAAGCTGATTTAGGGGGGCAAAAAGCTGAAGATTTGTTTGCATTGCAGTATGTGCCTTTGAGTCAGTGCTGACTCATGGCGACCCAACAGCTGCTTGGTTTTCTTAGCATTGTGACTGGATGTAGATTGCCAGGCCTTTCTTCCGAGGGAGTTCAGGGTTAAGTGACTTGCTCAAGACCACATGGAGTGCTAGTGGGAATCGAACCCTGGTCTCTTGGTATCCAAACTAGCAGTATTATGCTACTCTCCTTGCACCAGCCTTGAACCTTACTGTTCTTGTGTACAGATACATTAGTTGGCCAAGTCAAAAATGGAAATGAAAATTCAGATGTAGAAGACACGTTAATTTTTTTGTAGGATGATGAAATATAATTCAGTATGAAAATTTACACTTCAGGTATCTTGGGTTTTAATTTTAGGCTCTGGAGATTCAATTATATTACCAATATTCGTCGTAAGTTAAACACAATTGAGACTCATTACCAGCATGTAGTTGAGAAGATGGATGAACTGAGAAATCAAGAAGATATGTTGATAATGAAAAAAGCACGTGTTGTTGGCATGACGACCACAGGTAAATATTCCGAGAAGAAAAATCATACCAGTATTTATTATTCATTTGGCCAGTCAGCGCCCTTTCGGAATTTTAAGCTGAATTGGATGCTGATGATGTGGGCAAAGTGAAAGGTTGCTGTAGAGCACTTCGGAATGGGGTGGAGTGGGAGCATCTGTAATCAGCTGGGGGTAAGACAGTTTGAGCAGTTAAATAAAATGCAGTTTGCCTGGGTATTTAGTCCACCTCAGAGGGGGAAAGTCAAGGGAGGGGAGATAGGATGTCAGTTTGACCGTGTGATTGTGGATGAATAGGCAGGGGTGTGTAGGGAAGGGGGGAAAGAATCGGGGGGAGGAATGGGGGAACCAATTTAAATACCTAAAGGTAAGAAAGAGTGTATTGACAAGTGTTAAATGGGGAGGGATGCTATAGTTAGTGCCGGCATTTTTGGATTGTTAAACTGCATTATGTTGGTGTTTTCTATAGTTTGGGCATTTAACACTAGAAGCCCCAAAGAGCGTCAATTGACGCAAATGCATCTTCGAAGTTGTATACCAGCGCCACTGCTAGAACCATGTCAGTCATGTTCCATGACTTTGTTAGCAAGGTCAAGATGTTCAAATATGTGCATTGAAAATTAATGACAGATGCACCACCTAGAGGAAAAATGAATTTATACCTAGAAGCCCCAAAGTACGTCAATTGACGCACTCAATTGTCTTGGATGCGTCAATTGACGTACTTTGGGGCTTCTAGGTATAAATTCATGTTCCCACTAGGTGGTGCATCTCAATCACTGTTTACAGTTTTACTCCGACATTACAAACAATAAACACACGATGATGTCATGTAATGACATCACATACTGCACGTATTTAACAAATAAATATCTTCACATTAATTCACATCTGCATTTCATGCTAAACGCAGTCATCGTGATAATGCGTCATTTGATGCACTTTGGGGTTTCTAGGTAAACTTCCTTTTGGGGCTTCTAAGGTTAAGCTTTGTATGTGCATTTACACCAACAAAAATAAGACAAATTATAAAAAAATTGTAAACTGACTATATCGCTGTTGAGAGACGATGTGCTAACATGAGTGTTTCTCCAGTTTATTATCACCCCCTCTCTCTGTCATAGTTACTGCATGACACCCTTCAATAAAGTTTAAGGTTTATTTTATTTTGATTAATCGCCTTTCATATGCTGAGCAGCAAGGGGACTTACAATAAAATAAGTGCATTCCTTGCCTCAGGGACCAGACAAGATAGAATGCAGTAGCGAATCTTCTATAGTTGTGCTCTTCCTCTAGCTGAGACACCCCCCCCCCACCACCCAACACACATAAGGTATGAGTAAAGGGGCAGACCCATTGGATCCCAAAAGAAGAAAGGCGCAGCGTCACTCTCATCCATGATTCGGTGAATATTGGTAAAAATGAGGATTTCCTGAATAGGTACTGAAAATCTGGCAAAACAGCCATGTTTTAAGGGCATATTTAAATCTTAAATAACTTTCCTCCATTTGAACATCTGAGGGCAAAGCGTACCACCATAGGGGGGGGTGCTAGGTAAGAAAAGACTTCTCTTGGTGAGGATAAGCATAGCACACCTTAATGTATAGATCTTATTGGGCATGCTGAAGTATGTGGAAGAAATAAGGATGCCAGATAATGCGGTTTCTTCAGGGCAGTTTCTACAAATGGGATTGTTTAGCATATATCATGAGTCATGAACCTCACTCCTAAGCCAGGGTATGTGGAATATGACTTCAGTCTGAAATTTACTGTTAATGCTCGGCTTAGTACTTACATCAGGCCAAAGAGCTTACCTCCTGCAGTTTATAAGATGTAACATATATGGGTAATTTATCAAGCTGTGCCTAGAAATTCTTCTTCATCAGGCCTTTGGCACCCAACACGTCGGGAATAACTCGTTATCTTTCTGATTTTCCTGTATGGAACGCCTGGTGAATTAGGGTGAGGACTTCAAATTGTATCCTGACAGCTATGGGTAATCAATGCTGCTCAGACAGCAATGGAGAATTGTTGAGGGTATCTGCTTACACCACACAAAAATAATTGTTGAATAGCACCAATCTTTATGAAGAAATTATAAACTGTTCCTTTGAGCTTCTGCAGCTAGTATGATAAACTTTGCAGTTTTCCGGGTCATGCTGTGTGTCTTTGTAACTGAAACCAACATTTCAGCCACCATACTGAGACTTTCTTAAGGCAAAGTGGTTAAACTGTGGATGTCTGCTCTTTTATATAGTAGTCCTCAAACTGAATTGGTGGGGTTGAAGTGGAAAATTTGAATATGAATTTTGGAGGGAAATTCAGTTGGAGAAAAGCTGGAGACTTTTTTCTCATAGATTGGAAGGTTTTCTGATTAATTTAAAGATGCTCTCCCTGTACAGTTTCTTTAAATATTCCTTTGGGCTTCTGCAGCTAGTATGTATGTATGTATTTATTTATTTGTTGTTTTTTTTATATTAACCAAACTTTGTTAATTTTTTTTTATTAACCAAACTTCTCAAAACACAAACATTTGCATATATCATTCATATACATATACATAGTACATCTGGTGCCAACTTGTACAGTGGAAAAGGATAACAAAGGTACAACATGCCCATTAATTAGTTTCCTTATCACTTCTCCGGGCCAGTCCAGGGAAAGGTAGGGTTGTCAATCCTCTATAGCAACTGAGGACTGAATGCTTCAAGCTTTCTGAGAGGTGAAGCCACTCCCCCTTAGGGCTAACCATCAGTCTTTCAGTCCTCAGCAACTATAGAGGATCGACTTCAATTTTCTCCCTCTTCTCTTTCTTTGTTTTACCCATATTGGCTCTAGCAGAGCTGATGTCTGTAGTTCTGAGATACAAATTGTGCACATTTACATTTCACACTGTGCCTTTAAGAGCGCTGAGACGTGAGTACTTTAACTACTTGCAGTGCGAGGTAGAGCCTGCCTCATTGCCTGCCTCCGTCTCCGTTTTCAGAGGATCCTGGGGGCCCCAGTTGTACCTCTAGCGTAGCGCTGAAACTCTTGCTGTCCCTGCCGCTGGCAGCGGCTTCGCGGGACCGACTCCATTTTCTACAGTGAGTTGTTTGACGTTTCTTCTTTTTCATACCGCCGCGCTATTTCGGGCCGCTTGGTTTCACTTCCTTCTTGGGGGTTCCTTGCCGGTGCGTTGTTTCTCCTCTGCGGGTCTCCTTTCCGGTGCCGTTTTTTTCTTCATGGCTGAGCAGCTTTTGCAGGACTCACAGGAGCTGTCTTTACCGCCCGAAAAGGCGGGAAAGGCGGCCATTTTGTCTCCAGCGGCGTCTGCCGTCTCAGAGCAGCCTCGGCCACATAAAAGCAGAACTAAGACTTCTAAGGAGCCTAAACGCCAAGCAAAGCTTACCGATACCGTTTCTGAGACTCAGGAGGGGTTTCCTTCCTGTTTTTCGCCAGAGTTTATTCTGGCAATGCATACAGCGTTTTTGATGAAATCCTCTCAGCCAGTTTCATGCTCTGCGGTTTCATCTCCTCTACCTCTGCCTCTGCGGAATACCGAGCCTGCTGATCCTGGTGAGGGATCATCTCAAGCTAAAGTTTTTATTCCAGATACCATTGATCTCTTTTCTCCTCAGGATCCTGCCATTTCCCTGGATCAGGGGGATACAGAGGTGGGAGCTGAGGCTCCTTTGGATTTTGAGGCGGAAGATTTGGAGGAAGGGGAGATTGCTCCTGGAGAGGATCCCAATGTATTCCGCGTCTTCCGTAAGGAGGAACTTTCTGCTCTCATTTCTCAGTCTTTAACAGCGCTGCACCTCTTGCTTCCTTCCTCTTCGCAGGAGCCCTTGGAAGATCCCTTGTTACAGGGATTTAAAGCGGAACAACGCTGTTTCCCTCTCCATCGGGTGATCAGGCAGATGATTGATTCCGAATGGGAATGTCCGGAAGCGTCCCTGCGTGGTAGCCGCGCTTTAGCACGCCTGTACCCTCTTCCCCAGGACATAAAGGATTTGTTGCACATGCCAAAGGTAGATGCTATCATTTCCGCTGTCACCAAGAAGACTACCATTCCTGTCGAGGGGGCAGCGGCTCTCAAAGACCTGCAAGATAGGAAGTTGGAAATCCTTCTTAAGCAGGCCTTTGATTCCAGCGCTCTGGCGTTACAATCAGCGATATGTGGGGCGTACGTTTCTCGGGCTTCCATTCGCTGGTTGCAAGGGGACGGCTCAGGTGAGCAACCTTCTGCCATACCCGACGCAGCGAAGTTAGAGTCAGCCGCGGCGTATATGGCAGATGCCTTCTATGATTTGTTGCGGATTGCGGCTAAGACTATGGCCTCTCTCGTGGCGGCTAGACGCTTTCTTTGGCTGCGCAACTGATCGGCGGACGTGTCGTCCAAGTTGCGTCTCAGTAAGTTGCCCTATAAGGGGAAGTTACTTTTCGGGGAAGCCTTGGAAAAGATTGTTAAGGATTTAGGTGACTCCAAAGGCGGCCGTTTGCCGGAAGATAGGCCCAAGTCGGGTCGCTCGGGATCGGTCTCTCGGGGCTCTGGGAAAGAGTCCCGTCGTTTTCGGGGGGCGCGTTTTACCCCCTATGCCAGAGGCCGTCCCAACTTTCGCGGACAGTCCTTTCGGGGTGCCAGGGGCTTTAACAAGTCCTACTTTGGGACGTCTCAGCCCACCGTTAAGAAGCCCCAATGAAGGTCAGCTGGTCCAGCCGTTGGTGCCGGTAGGTGGGCGACTACAGACATTTCTAACGGCTTGGACCACCATTACTTCCGACAGATGGGTGTTGGAGATCATTCAGAAGGGCTATGCTCTCGATTTTGCGTGCCCATTACTTCCCGCGTTTGTGATGTCACCCAGTGGCTCGGGGCGGAAAGCCGAAGCCATCGCGGAAACGCTATCGCGCCTCTTGCACTTGCAGGCGATCGTTCCCGTGCCTTTCGACCAATACGGTTGCGGTCGATACTCGATTTATTTTGTGGTGCCCAAGCCGAACGGTTCTTTTCGTCCGGTACTCGATCTCAAAGCCGTAAACCGTACTTTGCGGGTGCCACACTTTCGCATGGAGACTCTTCGTACCGTGATTCGTGCGGTGCAGCCGGGATTATTTCTTACCTCAATAGATCTCACGGAAGCCTATCTTCATATTCCCATCCGTCCATCGCATCAGCGTTATTTGCGCTTTGCCCTTCCCGTGGGTCATTTCCAGTTTCAGGCCTTGCCTTCGGGCTGGCTACAGCTCCCCGCACGTTCACGAAACTCATGGTAGAAGTGCAGCGGCGCTTCGGAAAGAGGGCATCTGCGTTCATCCATACCTCGACGATTGGTTGATCAGGGCCGATTCCCTAGTCGATTCCATCGCCGCGACGGCCCGTGTAGTGCAGCTTCTCGAGCAGCTCGGTTGGGTAATCAATCAGGCCAAGAGTCTCTTGGTACCGTCGCAGCGGATGGTTTATCTGGGGGCTCTTTTCGACACCGAGCGGGGGAGAGTCTCTTTACCTGAAGTCCGCATAGACAAGCTGATTCAGCAGGTTCAAGCGTTTCTGCGGCTAACGACTCCGTCGGCATGGACTTATTTGCAGCTCTTGGGGTCCATGGCGGCAGCGCTAGACCTGGTTCCGTGGTCCAAGGCACACATGCGGCCTTTACAACAGGCTTTGTTGTCCCGTTGGTCTCCACAGCTTCATCCTCTCTCACAGCGCCTACCCTATTCAATTCCCGTCAGACACAGTCTCGAGTGGTGGTTGGTTCGGGAACATCTCTCCGTGGGAGTTTCCTTGCTGGAACCCTCCTGGGTGTTGGTCACCACGGATGCAAGTCTGGTCGGCTGGGGGGCTCACTGTCAGACACATATTGCTCAGGGTGCTTGGTCCCCCGAGGAGAGCTCCTGGTCCATCAATCTGTTGGAGCTCAGGGCAGCTCGTCTTGCACTCCTTCGCTTTGCTTCCTTTCTCAAGGGTTCGGCAGTCAAGATTTTTTCCGACAATGCAGTAACGGTTGCGTATATCAATCGTCAAGGAGGGACCAAAATTCCTTCTCTCTTAGCCGAATGTCAAACGCTAATGACTTGGGCGGAGCAGAATCTGTTAGCGCTCTCCGCGGCTCATGTTGCGGGCACGGAGAATGTGCAAGCGGATTATCTCAGCCGTCATCTTCTCGATCCCGGAGAGTGGGAGTTGAATGTGGCGGTCTTTCACGAGCTCACCTTGCGTTGGGGGCAACCAACAATGGATTTGATGGCGACGTGCAGCAATGCCAAAGCGAATCGTTTCTTCAGCAGGCGCAGGGAACACATGTCCGAGGGACTCGATGCTCTCGTTCAACCCTGGCCTCCAGATTCTCTGCTGTACGTTTTTCCTCCTTGGCCGATGGTGAGTCGAGTTCTACAGCGTATTGCCCGACACAGGGGGCTAGTGATTCTCATAGCTCCGGATTGGCCGCGCAGGCCTTGGTATGCCGATCTCGTTCGACTCCTCATAGATCAGCCGTGGCCTCTTCCAGTCCGCACCAATCTTCTGCATCAAGGTCCGATTCTCATGCTACGGGTGGATCGCTTCTTGCTTACGGCTTGGCTCTTGAAAGGACGTGATTGACACGCAAAGGTTATGCTGCCTCTGTGGTTTCTACTTTGTTGCAGTCTAAGAGACCGGTGACTTCTCTAGCATATGTGCGGGTTTGGCGCCTTTTTGAAACTTGGTGTGCTCGGCGCAATGTTCGGCCTATGTCTTCTTCCTTGCCGCAGCTTCTCCTTTTCTTACAGCATGGCTTGGACAAGGGGCTGGCTCTTAGTACTCTTAAAGGTCAAATAGCAGCGCTTGCCTGTTTTCGAGGTCTGGTGCAGCGATGCCATCTTTCTGCGCATCCCGATATACGTCGTTTTTTGCGAGCGGCGAAAATTATCCGTCCTCCAGTTCGCTCGGTGGTTCCTCCTTGGGACTTGAATGTGGTTTTGGACGCGTTGTCTCACTCTCCTTTAACATCCCTTTGCTCGCGACAGATACGGCAGTGTTCTTGGAAGACGGCCTTCCTGGTCGCCTTGTGTTCGGCGCGCCGAATTTCGGATTTGCAAGCCTTATCTTGTCGGGAGCCTTATTTGCAGTTTCTTCCCGAACGGGTGTTACTGCGCACGGTTCCTGCTTTTTTGCCGAAAGTCCTGTCGTCTTTTCATGTTAACCAATCTGTAGCGTTGCCAGTTTTTTCGGATACCTCCCATTCTCCCATGGACCGGGCGCTCCGGCATTTAGATATGGCTCGCGTTCTCAAGACCTACCTTCGGATTTCCCAGTCTATTCGTAAGACGGATAGGCTCTTTGTCCAGTTCAGTGGTCCTCGAAAGGGTCTCGCGGCCTCTAAGTCCACCATTGCCCGGTGGGTACGTAAAGCCATTGCCGAAGCTTATTCTATCCGCGGTCTGTCTCTGCCGGCGTCGTTGTGAGCTCATTCCACTCGGGCTCAAGCAACTTCCTGGGCGGAGTTCGCTTGTATTCCGCCGGTTGATATTTGCAGAGCAGCAACGTGGTCTTCGTTGCATGCGTTTGCGAAGCATTATCACTTAGATGTTCAAGCCCGGGACGATGCTAAGGTGGGGGCTGCAGCTCTTATCTCAGGATTGGTGGGTCCCTCCCAGAATTAGGTACTGCTTTGGTACTGCCCTACCTTTCCCAAGACTGGCCCGGAGAAGTGATAAGGAAAACGAAATTAGGTCTTACCTGCTAATTGTCTTTCCTTGAACTTTCTCCGGGCCAGTCCAGGGTCCCACCCTGGGGTTCCGCCTTTTGTAAGCAGTATCTCTGTATCTCTTTTTGGCATCGTCGAAGCATTTCATCTTCTCAGCGTCTTCGCTCCAGAAGCACAACTGGGGGCAGGGCGCATGCGAGCAATGCCACACTCGGGTAGCTCTGTAGTACCTATTAAAAAAAAATAATAATAATAATATCAGAAGTGTACAAGGGAAGCGTGTTTCTTCCTTTATTGTTGTTCCAGAACTATAGATTGTTATCAATTTTTCAAGGGTTAATCTACTCTTTTCAGTTTTTTCTCTTTAGTTGCTTTGACACAAGGAGACTGATGGTTAGCCCTAAGGGGGAGTGGCTTCACCTCTCAGAAAGCTTGAAGCATTCAGTCCTCAGTTGCTATAGAGGATTGACAACCCTACCTTTATTTATTTTATTTATTTATTTAGTATACATTTGTATACCGCTACTTCCAGCGATCAGCAGCGGTTTGATTACAGATTGGAAATTGTCAAATCATGACAGGAAATTTTTGAGGTATAAACACATTGATTAGACAGGAAAGCACAGCACACAGAGAACTATTTTACAGGGAACATGGGCTATGGAGGGTTAAGTGGCTTGCCCAAGACCACAAGGAGCACCTGTGGGACTAGAAACCCCAGTCCTTCCGGCCCAAGGTTGCTGTCCTTTAGTGGGATTTGAACCCCCGACCTTCCGGCCCGAAGTACCTTGCCCCAACCACTAGGCCACTCCTCCAATCCTTTCCCTGGACTGGCCCGGAGAAAGTTCAAGGAAAGACAATTAGCAGGTAAGACCTAATTTCGTTATTTGCTAATTTGACCTCAGAAAATAATATCAATACGTATCTTCAATACATATCATCAACAAATATTTTCAGCAAATATTTTACCCCATTTCAACTGTATCCCACTTGTAGTTCGGTTGTCTTATTTCACTTGAACTTTTAATCTTACAAATCTCCTCAGATTTCATAATACATCTTTTCCTCTTTCCCCTTTCATGCATTTTTCACTTTTATTACCCCCACTCCTTCTGGTCATAGGTACAATTAAAACTTAAACCACAACCTTTCTCTCCCAGCCTGCTCCTTCCCCTTACCCATCAGCACTCCTGTAGTCTCAGTAAACTACTTCTTACCTCACTAATACATTATCCCACTATCTTCCTGCTACAGAGTACTGTGTGTACTAGTCATAGATTTTCTTATACTACCAATTTACCAAGTTTATCATATCTCTATTATCGTTTACTTATTCACTATATCCCCCCTTCGGACCTCCCTCCCCCCGTTCACCTCCCCCCTCCATAGTTGATTCTCCTTCCCCCCACCCCCCTTCCTGAACTCTCTTACCTCCCATTTGCTTACCCACCCCTCCTCCTCTTGTTCTCAACCATCCCCCTCCCACCTTTCAATCCTCTCCCTCTTTGCTCCATACGTTCTCTACTCCCTTTCTCCTCCAATTTTCATACCACTGCCACACCCTTTTCTGTTTTCCTACCTGCTGCCCTCTATAGCCTTCCATCGTGCATAAGGCCCAGAGCTGCTCTAGCTTACCCACTACCTCCCTCATCGGCAGCACCTCCTCATTCTTCCACCATCTCAGAAGGCTCATTCACGCTGAAATTATTCCATATCCCCAAAAAAGTGCCATATCCCCCTCTCCCCCTCGTTGAGCACCACCATCTCCGGCGTTAAGCTGATCGGCACTCCCGTGATATCCCTATATAACCTGCCCACCTTCCCCCAGTACTCCTGCACCTTTGGACATTCCCATATCAAGGGTAATAAGTCCCCCTTTGCCCCGCACTTCTTCCAGCACTCGCTTGACCTATCTGGGAAAATCGCCCTTATCCTCACTGGCATCCAATACATCCTAAATCTCAACTTCAAACTCTTTTCTAACATTGGAGTTCCCCTGGTCAGTTTGTGTTCTCTCATATACAGTATTTCCTCCCACCGTCTGTCATCCCAAGCCCCCGGAATCTCTTCTTCCCACCTCTGCTGCCATCTCTCCTTCTCCCTCCCCTTTTGGAGAAGCATTTTGTATATATTTGATATTACCCCTTTCTGTGACCACTGCTTTCCCATTAGCTCTTCAAACTGTGTAGGCTTCCTTTCCATATCCGATTTCACCTCCCTCGTATTCATAAAATACCACAATTGCACATACGCAAACTGGTCCTTTTTCTCTATCCCATACTCTTGCTGGAGTTCCTCAAATGTTTTAATTCCCCCCCCCTTTTCGCACCACTTGCCCTAGCCTCTCTAACCCTTCCCACTCCACCCCTTAAATACCTTAGCATCCCCTCCCATCCTTGTAGCACTTACCCCTCTAATAAGTGTATTTCGTGAGTACACTTTCTCTTCCATTAAAACCCCCTCCACTTTTTCCAGACCTGGAACATGAGCTCTCTAAATGGGTTACTCTTCCCTTCTTTATCTCGCCACCCTCCCGATCCCATAGTCTCCTCTCCTTTGCTTCTTCTCCCTCGGACTCTCTTTGTACCCAGCTCAAGATATCCGCCCCTCCCCCCAGGCCAAAATGCAATGTGTGCCTTTGAGTCAGTCCTGATTCCTGGAGACCCAGCAGCTCCTGGGTTTTCTTGGCAGTGTCACCAGAAGTAGACTGCTAGGCCTTTCTTCCGAGGCAATGGAGGGTTAAGTGACTTGCCCAAGGCCACAAGGAGTGTTAGTGGGAATTGAACCCTGGTTGCTTGGTTACCAAGTCAGTGCTCTAACCACTAGGCTACTCTGCCCCTCCCGCCAGGCCAAAAGTGCTCTCAATTGTGCCGCTTCAAAGTATTTTAATAAGCAAGGCACCCCCAATCCCCCTTCTGCTCGCGTTTGGTACATAGTCCCCCTTGCTACCTTCTGATGTTTCCCTTCCCAAATAAACTGCATAATCAGGTTCTGTAACTTCCCTATCTCCTTCTTGCTCACCTTACACGGCAAGGATGTAAATAGAAACAGTAGTCTTGGCAGTATGTTCATTTTCACTGCCGCTATACGACCCAACCATGACAGTCTTAGCGCCCCCCCCCCCCCCACTTTGACAAATCTTCCCGTATACTTTCTGTCAAAGCTTGATAATTCCACTTTTTAATCCTCTCTATTTGTTTCCCTAATTGTATCCCCAAGTATCGAAACTGTTGCTTCACCCATTTAAAATTAAAACTTGATTTTAACCTTTCCTCTAACCCACCTTGTAGATTAAACCCCAATACCTCCGTCTTACCTGAATTAATTTTATAGCCTGCTACACTACTATATTATTTTATAATTCTCAGCAGTACCGGCAAAGTAGTTAGAGGCTGCGTCAGTGAAAATATTATGTCATCCGCAAACAGCGCTATTTTCTCCTCCCTCCCCCCCCCTACTTCTACACCTTTTACTTCCGCGGCCTTCCGTACCACCTCTGCCAATGGCTCAATCGCCAGCGCAAATAACAGTGGTGATAGGGGACACCCCTGCCTAGTGCCACTTACCAGCCTTACCAGCCTAGTACCCCTTTCCAGCCTTACCAGCCTAGTACCCCTTTCCAGCGTAAACTGCTCAGAATATCCTCCATTTATCCTAATCCGCGCCCTCTGCTTTTCATATAAAGCTTTTATCCATGCTATATACTTATCCCCAAACCCCATCCGTTCCAGCACTTGAAACATATATGGCCATTCAACCCAGTCAAATGCTTTCTCCACATCCACCTTTACTAATATCGCCTGTTCGCCGGTGCCTTGCAGATGCCAGGCCACATTCATGACTTTTCTGATATTATCACTCCCTTGCCTCCCTTGTACAAAACCAGTTTGATCCCTATGTATAATCTTAGGCAAGATCCC
Source organism: Ichthyophis bannanicus (assembly GCA_033557465.1). NCBI lineage: Eukaryota > Metazoa > Chordata > Amphibia > Gymnophiona > Ichthyophiidae > Ichthyophis > Ichthyophis bannanicus. Next base: position 841,376,189 of record CM066031.1, read on the forward strand.
CTGAATCCTATTTGCCAGTACCTTAGCAAAAATTTTTACATCTAGGTTTATTAACTAAGAGTCTGTAGGATCCACACACACCCTTATCCTTCCCTGGTTTTGGTAGCACCGTTATTCCTGCCTCCCCCATCGTCCGAGGAATCTCTTCCTCTTCCTGCACCTTGTTAAAAACTCTTGTTAATATTGGTGTAACTTGCTCCACCATCTTATAAAACTGCGCCGTATATCCATCTAATCCGGGGGCCTTCCCTATCTTCATGGTTTTTATCGCTTCTTTCACTTCCCCCTCCGTAATGTCCTCTCCTATTCTTTCCCTATCTTCCAGATCAATCTTCCGCAACCCACACCCCTGCAAATATCCCTTTATCTCCTCCTGTCCCTTTTGCAATTCACTTTGATACAGCTTTTGATAATAATTCCTAAAAATCTGGCTTATCTCCTTCGTACGGTGTACCATCCTTCTCTTAGTATCCCGAATTCCATCTGTAAATGCCACCTGCCTTTGTGCCCGCATTCTACTTGCCAAAAGCCTCCCCACTTTATTACCCCCTTCGAAAACCTTTTGCTTGAGAACCCTTAAATTAAATGCTATTTCTTGACCTCTTAACCTACTGAGCTCTGTCCGTTGTTTAATCAGTTCGGCCATTACCCCTTTATTTTTGGACCCCTGGTGTTGGCCCTCCAGCCTCTTTATCTGCCCTAACAGATCACCTTCCACTTTCTTTTTTTCCTTTTTTATTCTTGCTGCTATACTTATTAACTTCCCCCTAATCACTGCCTTTAAACCATCCCAAATGGTCTTCAATTGGACCTCGCCTGTCTCATTAAATACCAAATATTCTTTTATGGCTTCTCTCACCTCCCCCACATGCTCCTCTTCTTCCAGCAATGAGTCATTCAGCTTCCAAAACTTGATCCCCTCCTCTTCCACTCCTATATCGAAAAGCACACTCACTGGGGCATGGTCTGTCCGAGTAATTTCCCCTTGTTCTGCTTCCTTTACTTTTGACGCCCACGTACCACCTCCCCAGATCATGTCTAATCTACTATAGGTTCCATGTACCTGCGAGTAAAATGTGTACTTACGCTCCCCTGGGTGCCGGGACCTCCACAAATCTGTCACCCCTAGTCTTTCCTGCATCCTCCTCAAGCTTTGCCTATCTTTCTTTCCCACATTACTCTGCCCTCCACTATTATCCAGCCTAGGATTGCTGGTTAGATTAAAATCCTCCCCCCTCCCCCAATATTAGCGGGACCTCTCCCAATTCCTCCAATTCTTTTGTTATCTTGTCAAATGCTTCACCTTGCCCCTCATTCGACCCATAAACACTGACCACCCACACCTCTTCCTCCCCCACCCTCAACTTCACCCCCACCCATCTCCCATCTTTCCCTCTCCCCTCCCCCACTACCAAAGGCCCAAAAGTTTCCCCCACCAATATTGCAACCCCAGCTTTCCGAGGGTTCGCACGCTGCCCCCTATCACCACCTTTGAGTACTTTTTTGAGTTCAACAAGTATTCTTGTCCCACCCTGAGATGTGTCTCCTGCACACATATTATATCTGCATTTAAACGCCTACCTTCTCGCTCTAACATCCTACGTTTTTGCCATGTTCTTAACCCCTTTACATTGCTAGTACTAACCCCTAATTGCTTAGTTTTCCTACCCCTCTTTTGACCTCCTTCCTCCCTCTCTCTTCTTCTTCCCTCCCCCCCTTCACCCCCAGAATCTCCCCTCCTCCCCTTCACCCCCAGAATCTCCCCCTTCTCCTCCTCCTCCTTACCTTCTGTACCTTCCGTCCCCCCTGTCTCCCTTCCCCCTCTCCCCTCCTGATCCAGGAGTACGTAGAGTAGTGCGTCACCTGCTCTCCCCACCCATCCCACCTCCCATTCCCTCTTTCCCCTTCTACAACTCTGTCCTTCCCTCCCTCCTCCCACCTCCCTCTAAACATACCCCAGAATACAAACACATTATGCATAACACTTTTTGCCAATTCTGCCGATACCCCCTTACACATTCTCATTACTGTTACTGTTATACATTATAGTCCATATAACTGATGCATCTCTGCTTCATCATTTGTCTTGGCTTCCCCCATCTGCATCCTCTTTGTTTTAATGTTGGTTTTATTATTTTTTAATATATGTTCTTCAGCACCTGCATTGGTCAGCGCTTAGCTCTGTCCTTATTCTCCTTACTCCGTCCCTTCATTGATGCTTGTTGCTCCTCATCCACTCCACACTTTTCCACCCCATTTCCTTTATTGTCCATAGCAGTACCCCCCTGAAGAGTCACATTCCCCACCCCTGCTTCTTTTATTGTTGCTCTTGCTTCTTCTGGTGTTTGTAGCCTCCAAGTTCTCCCTTTTACTGTGAATAATAGCCCAAACGGATGCAACCATCTCTATTTGATATCCCCACTTCTCAATATCTGCGTCACAGGTTGCACGGCCCGTCTTCTCTGCAGTGTTCCAGTGGACAAGTCCTCATATATAGATATCGGGTATCCCTGCCAGCTGAAAGCCCCACAGTTCCGTATTGTTGTTGCAATTCGTTCCTTCATTTTGTATCCAGTGAAACAAATGATAATATCTCTAGGTCTGTTCACTCTTGCCACTCCTAGCGCTCTGTGCGCTCTGTCCAATACAATTTCTTCAGAGGCCACTTCCTCCCCCCCTTTCTGAGTATGTCCATACATATTGAAACCGCCACTTTCGCGCTGTCTTGAAATTCCTTCTCCTCCGGTACTCCTCGAATCCTCAAATTATTCCTGCGAGACCTATTTTCCAAGTCTTCCAATTTATATTGCATCTCTTTTTGCTTCTGTTGTAGTTTCTGAAGCCCCTGTAGGTGCTCTTCATGCTGCTGCTCCAAACTTTGCAGCCGATTCTCATGTTCTCCCGCTGTGTGCGTCAGTTCCGCTATGTCTTCCTTCAAATTTCCTATAAGATCACTGATTTCTGTTTTCACTGCTTGCACCTCTTTCTTTATGTCCATAAACCATTCCTTTAGCTCCTCTCTGGTAATTTCCTTTAAAATTCCCTTTCCTGGCTCTATAGTATTTCTGGTTGTAGACCCCTCAGCGGGCTCCAATTGTTCAGCAGTTTTATTTTTGTTCCCCAAAGCAGCATGCTCTCCAGTTTCCCCCCCCCCCCGACCTCCCCCCCCCCAACTCTGGAACACATATTCTCTCAAGTCCATAGTCTTTCTTCTTGTGGCCATAGTGTACTTCTTAAATCTCTCCCCCTCTCCCGTAGCAGTGCGCCAATTACAGTTCTTACTGTAGCTCAGTGTCTTTAATACCCCCAACCCCCCCTCCCCCGGCAACCCTTTTGGGGCCTGTTTCGTGCCTCCCTAACTTGCACTTTTCAACTTTCACAGCTCTCTTTGCTGTTCTTCTCTCCTTACCCTCTCCTTGTTTATTATGCTATCCCCTCAGCCGTTTTTGCCTTCAGGGCTGTTCTCTCGGCTTTTCCAGATGCATTTTAATATACTTCCAATTAATTTTTAAAGCAGTCTTTTCTTCTCCTCCGGCTGTCCCCTCCACTTCCTGCTCTCAAGCATCGACTATCTTTCTTGCCTTTGTTACACTCCTCCGCATCCTCTTTTCCCCTTCCTTATTCCAGATCCTCTCAATCCTCCATCTTCTCGGCCATGCGGTTCCCGATCGCCATCTTTGCTGCGGTCTTGCTCTCATCAATTTTTTTTTTTTTGTACACCGCAAGCAGTCTCTTTCTCTCTTGCCCCTCCACCTCTCCAGTCCAATCGCTCTCCTCCCTGCCACTCCCGATGCTGTCCACCTCTTGCACCTCTTCTCCAACTCTCACTGCCCTCCAATCTCCCACTTCTCTCCTCGGCGCCTCCCAGCACTTGCCTTCATTATCAATCGCCGTTTCTCCGCTCCTTTGCCCATCTCTCCGTGCCAATCTTCTTGTCCACCGCTGGTGTATATGCGATCTCCTGCTCTGCACGCTGCTGATCTTCCGCTCCCGGCGCTTTTAACAACTTGCAAAGTGTCTTCTTTGTTCTTTTTTTTTTTTTTCCTTTTTTGCTCTTCACCGCCTAGCACGCGGCTCTCTCCCCGATCGCTCCCTGTGCTTACTGCCACCCACTGATGCTGCACTCCCCGCTCCGTCGATCCTCACCGATCCACCTTTCTTGTATCCCGGCTACAATCGGGAGTCTCCTCCTCTATTTTCACTCTTAATATTCACCCCGCAAGGGTTCTTTTTCACTTATTTTGGCAGGGTGAGCCCTGAGTGGTGCCCTTACACCACCATCCTTCGGTGACGTCCTATTTATTTGGTTGTATACCGCACTATTCAAGATTAGCACGGTTTACAAGGTAACAACATCATACATGGAACAGATTACATTTAACGTATTGAACATGTGAATAAGGTATATACAGTTAACTATTTACATTGGTAGATCAATAGTTCATTCACAGTAGCTTATAATACTGGGGAACTATTTACAATTTAATAGGATTTTGAGTATGATATTGATGGAGACACTTTAAGTTATGTGGTTGAAAGCAAGGTGGAATTAGTGTGTCTTGATTGCTTTGCGAAAGGTGGCCAAATCTGATGTAAGACAAATAGGAGGAGGTAGGAAGTTCCATAGTAGAGGGGTGAAGAGGGAAAAGGCTCTGTTCATGGCGAATTGGGAGCTTTTTCTGGTTATCGATGGGTTGGTAAGAGTGTTTATCATATTTGTTCTGGTGAAACTTGGCCTTTCTGTTGAGAAAGGCATGTAAAGGAGCACATCATCTGCGTAGATGTGATAAATCCCTTGTCCTCCCACCACCTTCATCTGCTCTCCCCAGCCCGGGGATCGAGCATCCAGCGACAGGAGGAGCAGCGGCAACATCCTGCCCAATCGGGGCTCAGCAACGGGACTTTAAAAGTTCGCGCCAGCCGGCGCGTGGTCCCTTGTCCTCCCACCACCTTCATCTGCTCTCCCCAGCCCGGGGATTGAGCATCCAGCGACAGGAGGAGCAGCGGCAACATCCTGCCCAATCGGGGCTCAGCAATGGGACTTTAAAAGTTCGCGCCACCCGGCGCGTGGTCCCTTGTCCTCCCACCACCTTCATCTGCTCTCCCCAGCCCGGGGATTGAGCATCCAGCGACAGGAGGAGCAGCGGCAACATCCTGCCCAATCGGGGCTCAGCAACGGGACTTTAAAAGTTCGCGCCACCCGGCGCGTGGTCCCTTGTCCTCCCACCACCTTCATCTGCTCTCCCCAGCCCGGGGATCGAGCATCCAGCGACAGGAGGAGCAGCGGCAACATCCTGCCCAATCGGGGCTCAGCAACGGGACTTTAAAAGTTTGTGCCAGCCGGCGCGCCCGCGCCTGGCAGGCCCGCGCCTGAGGGCCTCGCCAGAGGGCCCTTTGGCGTGGCCCTTAGGCGTGGACCAGGGCGGAAGACTACGCTAACTGAATTTAGCCCCAGAATACGAACCCATATCTCCAGAATTCAATCACTACAACACGGAAGCTCAGAACCACTTCAGAGAAATACTCCAACCAGGGACATGATCATAATCTTCAGAGGTACTGAATGTAACAGCTGTACATGTCCTTACCAGTCTGTTCCCTTGTGGCAGCATATACTCTGCATTTAAATTGTTTTAGTACGATTTCCTCAACACATCCCCTTATGACTGTATCATTGTTGCATAGTCTACTGATTGCACTGATAAGAGTACCAACACTTTTTGCCACTATTGATTTACCTATTGTGCATGTATGTACAATTCTCCACCCCATTGCAGCATGTAAGCATGTTTGCATGTGCAATCGCATGACCTCATTAACGACTGCTTTATGCTCCTTATCAGCACTTTATTTCTGGTCCCACTATTGCTGTTAAATTGCAGTGAGAACTTCTCTATAACGCAATCACACACCCCTAGCCACACAATATGGCCTCTCACTTCCTGGCCCTTTTTAGCCTGTATCTCCTTACACATTGGCTGGGAACTTCCAATGCACTTTCTCATGCCCAGAACCATATCCCCATCTTAAGCAACCATGGAAAAAGATGCTCTGGACCCCACCCAGGAGGAGACACTCACACAAGCCGTTCTCACCTTATACATATTCCGCTCCAACTATCCAGGCCACCCAACCATGAGAAACTCAAGTACTGCCACTACCTAAAATGTGCTATGATAAATTCGCGTTCCATACGCAAGAAATGGCCCGTTGTCCTAGATATGATATCCCTTTATGACCTGGATCTATTTATGATCACAGAAACCTGGCTATCCTCGGAGGATAACGTCATCCTCAATCAACTCCTACCTCCCAACTTCTCTATTCATATAAGACACAGAGAAGCCAATAAAGGAGGTGGAGTACTAATAATCACTAAATCAGATCTTCATTTCCACATTACCGAATCATCCAGTACAAGTAGCTTAGATTCTCTCTCCATTAAAAACCAGCAATGCACTATCAATCTAATATACAGAACACCGTCTTCATCTCCTGAGGACCTCCCCACAATTATTGACCTCGCCGCTAATGCCCACAACCCTAATTCACCTATCTGGATAATGGGAGATTTTAATCTCCCCTCACTTCATGCAACTGCATTCCTTGAAGCCATTGAAGACATGGGTTTCAAACAAATCATCGACAAACCCACGCATAGAAAGGGTAATATCTTGGACATGGTGTTCGCACCGCTTACGGCCCTCGAGCAAAACCACAACCTGATGATGTCTGTTATTGACGTACCCTGGTCTGACCATAAACTTATCACCTTCCAGATACCCACTAGAGACAGCCAGCAGCATAGTAACCGGAAATGTAACAGCACAGCTCGAATTTCATCAAGAAACTTCCGCACATTTAACAGAGAGTTAATCCTCTCTCAAACCCTCTCCCTCTTTAGCAATTCCACATCCGATCCGGAAGAACTAGTCTCCGCCTGGAATCTCAACCTCAAGACTATCTCACAACGCCCACAATCCAATAATGCATCCAGTAGAACAAGAAATGCGGCCCCATGGTTCTCCCAAGAGTTGAGAGCTTCTCTAACACAACTACGCAGACTTGAGAAAAAATGGTGCAGATTACTCTCCACAGAAGATTTGACAGCATACCAATTTCACCTAACAAAGCACAGAGAAGCAATCTCAATGAAAATGAAACAACACCACACCGAAACTCTGAAGAGATCCCTGAACAAACCACAGGATCTTTTCAAATTGGTTCAAGCCCTTTCAAAGGAACCATCTCCGGAACAACACATTGATATCCAACCACAAAAATTCGCTGACTACCTCCAATCTAAGATCATACAGACCGACAAAATATCAACAGCCTCGTTCCAAGATCCTACCGGCTTAACCCCATTACTCAAGTTCTGCACACCATCCCGAAAAAGCATTGAAGATACAATAGCTTCTCTCAATACCTCCACAGCGCAAACCGACCCTTGCCCAGCGTTTTGGATCAAGGAACTACGTAAGGAATTCAGCCCATTCATCGTAAAACTGATCAACCATTCCTTCTCTACTGGTTCCTTCCCCACAGCCCTCAAACAAACCTCAATCAGGCCCTTATTGAAGAACCCCAAACTTGACCCCCAAAAGGTCGATTCCTACAGGCCAATAGCTAGTATTCCCCTACTAGCAAAAATAATTGAGAAAGAGGTCCAAAGGCAAATTCAGGATCATATAGACTCCACAGCTCCCCTGGAATGACTGCCAACACGGGTTCAGAGAGTATCACAGAGTCGAGACACTTCTCACCTTCCTATTCAATAACATAATTACAGGTACCGATAACATCCGACAAGGCTTTGTGCTCATTTTTTTAGACATTGCTGCGGCCTTTGACTCGGTACACCATGAGATTCTCCTCGGGCGACTGAAAGAAAAGGGAATATGCAACACCGCGCTCGAATGGTGTAAGTCCTATCTAGCTAATCGGTGGCAGTATGTCAAATCCGGAGCAGAAGAATCGAAGCATTTCCATCAAACACAAAGTGTGCCTCAAGGATCCTCATTGTCATCATTACTGTTCAACATATATATGCAGCCCATCTGCAATATCATTAGATCATTTAACGTGAACTGTTTGATATATGCAGATGACATCCTCTTATATATGCCTTTCTCGACTGTTCATATGGACCTTACACCACTTGTAGAGTGTTTCAATACCATATCAGATTGGCTACAATCACAAAACCTCCGCATCCAGCACAAAAAAACGGAGGTACTGTTCATCTCCAGAGACCCTGACTTTACCCCACCACCCCACATAAGAGTCAAGGAAGCGGAATTACAAACCAAAGAAACAATAAAATACTTGGGGGTCACTTTAGACCAACACCTGGACATGAAATGTCATATAAGCAACATTGTCAAAGCTGTTTACTTCAAAATCCGTTCACTCAGACACCTACGCTCCCTACTGGACCCGGATGATTTTCGTACCATATACCAAGCACTGATTCTACCGTATTTTGACTTTGCCAATTCCATTTTACAAGGTCTCCCTCAAGCTACATTAAATCCGTTACAACTGGCCATGAATGCTGCAGCAAGGGTCCTCTATGGTGCCTCCAGAAGCGACCATGTGACACCTATTTTAAAACAGCTTCATTGGCTACCAATACACGGAAGGATTATCTTCAAAACACTACTCCTCTCATTCAAAGCCATCAATTGCCTATCCGCTACTGCTCTTACTGAGCTTATCCACACAGTGCCCCCCAACAGATCCAGGAGGTCAACAGCACTAAATCTACTAATAACCCCGAAAACCATGACTAAATGCAACAGTAAAACAGCAAATAGGGCTTTCAGTCTTTACGTTCCCAAACACTGGAACGCGCTCCCACCAGACATTCGAGCTATTGCAGACCTAACCCTATTCAGGAAGGCAATCAAACTTCACCTATTCCTACAATGCTACCCTGCCAGCAATGAATCCAAGTAACCCCTCCTAAGAAACATTCTTAGTCTCATTATAGTCTCAACCCCCATCCTGCAGATCAGGCTCACACTGTCTTAAGTTCCCATGGTATCACAGATAGCTCATCGGTCTCATTCTTATTGTATATAGTTCAACCCTGTTATAGGATTATTATTTCATGTATATAGTTCAACCCTGTTATCCAAGTTTGTACCCCTGTTCGATGTAAAACCAAACAGAGTGTTGTCTTGGTCATTTTGTTATACTGTAAACCGTGCTGATACCGAATAGTGCGGTATATAAGCAACTGTAATAAATAAATAAAGGATGCCGAAGGACTGTATGATTGTACAAATTGATTGTACATATATGTTAAACAGTAAGGCAGATAGAGAAGAGCCTTGTGGTACACCTTGTGTTTGCAGAAACATATTTGATGTTTGGTTGCCGATACAGACTTGTTGTTGCCGATCTGTTAGGTATGAGTGACACCAATCTAGAGCTGAGCTCTGAATGCCCTCCAGTTTAAGCAGATTGATTAATTGGCTGTGACAGACTGTATTGAAGGCTGAAGCAATATCCATGAATATCAAGATAAAGCCCTGTTTCGGATGATTTAAGCCTAATATCAGGTTGTCAAGTAAGGATGTAAGTAAAGTCTCGACCCCATGATGTTGCCGAAAACCATGCTGTTGCAGATCAAGTGGTGCGTGGCAATCAATATGGTCTTGTATTTGTTGCTGTACTATCTTCTCCATTATTTTAGACAAGAAAGGAAGACTGGATATGGGACAATAGGCGTTTGGGTCCTGTGGGTCTAGCTTGGGATTTTTTAGTAGCGGTTTGATTGTGGCAGTTTTCAGTGATGCTGGGACAGTACTCTTGTTGAAGGAAAGGTGGATAATCTTGGTGATGTGGGAGCTTAACTCAGGGCAGGTAGATTTGATCCAATGAGACGGGCATGGATCAGAAGGTGAGGTGGTAGAATTAAGACTTTTTATTATATTTTCAATTTGTTTTGGGGAGTATAGGTAAAAATGACTTAGATCAGGGATAGTGATGCTTTCAGGCAATGGGGTGTCTAAGTAGATGTTTTTCATATTGTTGAGGGTCACCTTGGTCATATTGTGAAGGTGATTTGCAATGTCTTGAGGGTGAATTACATTCTTTGAGGCAGAGATGATTCATTTGTGAGGGATTGAATTAATCTAAAGAGCTCACGGGGCTTGTTGAGCAAGTGCATAAGGAGATTTGTATGATATTCTTTCTTCCTTTGCATAATGGTATTGCGGTGGTCTTGCAAGGTCTTCATGTATAACTCTTGGTCATTGGGGAACCTATAGTTGTTCCATTTACGCTCAATCTTCCTGAGATTCTTTAGTGATTTGTGCAGATAGCTGTAAACCAGATAGCTGTATGCATCCTTTTCTTTGTTTGTTTATGCTGGGTTAGAAGTGCAGTTCTTCGTAGGGTAGCATCCCAAGTGTGTATTATTTCAGTTAAGTCAGTGGATTCAGAGTCGGAGTTAAGGTCCTGTAGAATTTCTGCAAGGAATAACTCTCTGTTGAATGGCTTAAAGCGACGAGCAGGTGGTAAGTCAGCATTAATAAGAACTTTTGATACTGGTATGTTGAATGGGATATGAAATAGGATAGCTTTGTGGTCTGACTAGGGTACTGGGAAGACTTGTGGTTGTATAAAGTTGATTGTCCAATATGTTACCTTTATTGTGGGTAGGGGCATGTATCAGTTGCTGATAGTTAAGAGCAACAAATCCAACAAGGGTCACTTTATTCAGAGCCGTATAAAATGTCTACTTAATAAAGCTCACTCTGATATGAATCTACAAGTGTGTGATATCTCTTGTCACTCTCATCAACCTTATATTCATATTAAATATTAAAGAGCACGCAGGTCTCAGACCGATTAGGCATTATGAATTTTCAGACTTATATGCATTCTCTGAAAAATGCCCCAATTTGCATCAATAACCTCTGCTCTATATGTCCTTTGTAATGTCTTATTCACACAGACAATTATAACCTTAAAATCGTGCTGAGATGGAAAAAGCTTAAAATCATCCGTTATTGTTCATGAACTACCACACTTTCATAAATAAATGAAAAAATTGAAAAAAATTTTAAGTGTGCTTATCTGAACAGAACTTGAAAAACCGCTGAACTTTTCCAATAGCATTCGCATGCGTCTTCAATAGCGTTCCCGCTGAGCTTTTCCAATAGCATTCGCATGCGTCTTCAATAGCGTTCCCGCTGAGCTTTTCCAATAGCATTCTCATGCGTCTTCAATAGCGTCCCCTGTGTAGATAAGACATTACAAAGGACATATAGAGCAGAGGTCATTGATGCAAATTGGGGCATTTTTCAGAGAATGCATATAAGTCTGAAAATTCATAATGCCCAATCGGTCTGAGACCTGCGTGCTCTTTAATATTTAATATGAATATAAGGTTGACACTAGTTAAGAGCAGACATAGCATCCAGAAAAGCTGTGGAGTTCTTCTTCAATAGAGCTGGGAGGTTGAAGTCTCCTAGAATCCAGAGAGGTTTGGACTGTGGCGAGTGGTTACAGATTAGATCTAATGTTATGGAGAGGTCGTCAGTACAGGTAGATTGAGCATGATAGAATAGTGCTGTTGCTGTTTGCTTATTTGCTATCGTGATGGTGTCGAGGTTGCTAGTATTATGGGAAGAGAGGCACTGGAACTGCAGGTCAGATCTCGCCATTATGAGTGTGCCTCCACCTCTTTTGTTGGTCCTTGGGCAGTTGAAGACATCATAATTTGGAAGCTTGAGCTGATTAATAAGTACTGCATCAGTATCTGTTAGCCAAGATTCTGTGATGAAAATTATGTCTAGCTTATTATTCTGCACATATTCACTAATAACTGGCCATTTCTTCCGAACGGATCTTGCATTTACAAGCATGCATTTTAGAGCTTTATGATCTGTAGGTTTTGGAGTGAGATGTTTTCCTGGTTGTTGGCATGTAATATGGATAAGGTGTTGGGGTCTTATCAGCTGAGGTAGTCTCTTGGTGGTGAAGACATCTTCTTGTTTGTTTCAGCCAAATCCATGAATAGTGGGGATTAGGTTATGGTGGTGGTGAGAAAATGAGTCAGCTGAAATGAAGAAGAGGGCAAGACCATATACAGTAGGCATAGGATGAAGGGTATATAGTTAGGCATTGTGTTGGCAACCAGCTAACAGCAGTTTTATAGGTGCCTCAGGTGGATGGAGCTAGTTATAATGATCTAGAGGTAGGACAGGGGTATTAGACCACAGAATAAACAGAAGCAGCACTTTATAGTCGGGGTTGAGGCAATTATGCTCTGGAAGATACTATAGATGAATGAAGGGAATATGACTTTAGATCAACTTTTCAATCAACCTGCTTTTCAATATATACTCGTACATGCAGCCCATTTGCGCTCTCATCCTCTCCTTCAAAATCACCTGCCTGGTATACGCCGACGACGTACTGCTCTACATACCGTTCTCAACCAACCAGCCGGATTTTTCACCGCTAACAACCTGCTTCGGTGCTGTCACCGACTGGCTCCATACACAAAACCTCAGAACAAATTTCAACCAAACTGAGGCCCTATTCATTACCAGGAACCAAGCATTTACTCCTCCCGCCTCACTAAAAGTACGAAACGCCGAGTTCCTAAGCAAGCCTACTGGACACTACCTAGGGGTCACACTAGACCAACAGCTAGACATGAAAGCCCATATAAGCAACACGGTCAAGGCAATTTACCAAAAAATACGGACAATCCGACACCTACGACACCTGCTGGAGCCAGACGAATTTCGAATAATCTATCAGTCCGTGGTAATCCCCCACTTTGACTACGCCAACTCAATCCTACACGGGCTCCCAAAGAACACACTGAACCCACTTCAGCTTGCAATGAACGCAGCCACCAGAATATTGCACGGAGCCTCTAGGAGGGATCACGTAACTCCAATCTTGAAACAACTCCATTGGCTGCCGGTCCACTGCATACTCTCCTCCTTCAAAATACTATTGATGACCTTCAAAGCCATCAACAAGTGCTCCTCCACCTCCCTCACAAACCTCGTCCACCCCACTCCCCCTAACAGGACCAGGAGGTCATTCGCCGCCAACACGCTGATAATACCAAACGCAATAATGAAATGCTCGCAAGCAACAAGAAACAGAGCCTTTGTATTCTATGCACCCACATGTTGGAACGCCCTCCCACCCACCATCCGGGCCATCACTGACCTCGCCCAATTTAGGAAGTCACTGAAGCACCATCTCTTCCTTCAACACTACTCCTATACTAGCTACAAATCACAACCAGCCATACTCAACCGCCAGGACACTGCCCCCAGCACTCCCACACCACACTGTTGCAGCCCCACTCTTTAGCACAATGGTACACCCAGTATATTGAATGTGTATATAGTTTCTAATACGGCAAATAGATCCCAATGTGTATATAGTTGCCAATGTGCATATAGCCTTCTAATATTCAGATAGACGCCAAGAATCCCCGGTCAAGGTGTACATCTGCGATATGAATGAACAATCTGTATATAGTTAGACAACCTGTAAATAGTTGACAGCCGATCCAGTCACCTGCAACCGGATCACTCAGCCTGTACATAGTTACCCTTGTTAGTCCCAAGTTGTAACACCTGTTCATTGTAAGGACAGCGCAGGTTCTGTCTGCACTGTACAAATTTTGTTGACTGTAAACCGCACTGATTCTAAAGAGCGTGATATAGAAAAGACATTAAATAAATAACTTATAAAACACAGGATCAGAGATGATTGACTGTTGATTGGAGTGCTTTTAGTTCCATTTCTCTCTCCTGCGCTCCTTGCCTAAGTGCCATGCCAGATGGCCCTCTGTCGAGGCCCTCGGGCGTGGGCCTGCCAGGCACGGGCACGCCCGATGGCGCTGAGTACTTTAAAGATGTATAACGGCCCTGATTGGCCTTGGGCCGGTCAGCGGAGAGGGGTTCTCCTTCCCGCTCCCTTGCCCGATGCCAATCAGAGGAGGAGGAGGTGCTGTTCTGGCTCCGACGCTCCTTAGTTCTTCACACCCGATGGCGCTAACTACTTTAAAGATGTTTAAAGGCCCTGATTGACCTTGGGCTGGTGAGCGGGGAGGGGATCTCCTTCTCGCTCCCTCGCCCGATGCCGATCACAGGAGGAGGAGGTGCTGTTCCGGCTGCGGCACTCCTTAGTTGCTAAACTTTGCAGTTTTCTGGGTCATGCTGCAGCTTCATAAATAGAACCGACATTTCAGCCACTGTACCTTGGCTTTCTTCAGAGCAGAGTGGATAAGCTGTGGATGTTCGTTCTTTTATATAGTAGTATTCAAATTGGATTAAACAAGCAGGAAGTCAGTCCTCACATATGGGTGATGTCAGTGCCGATGGAGCCCATGTGGAAGCATCTCCCCAGCTTTCTAAAAAAGCCTTCAGGAGATGCACCACGCATGCGTAGTCCACTTCCCACCCATGGGTGCCATCTTGCCTCAGTCTCCTTTTTTCCATGGAGCCCATCGGATGTTGTCCAGTTTCCCCAGAAAAAGTCTGATTTTTGTTACGTTTTGTCCGGTTTGTGTACCAGTTCCTTCCAGCCCCCAAGTCAGCTCCCTCTGAGTTGCTGCTCGGGTTCGTCTATTTGTTTTCTTATTTTTTAATCGAGGTGTTCCTCGACCTGCACTTTCGCCCCTTTTTTCAGCTGAAGGTCTCTGACCCCTGCCGGGAGGTGGGGACCCCATTTTATCAATGGCCTCCAGTGGTTTCAAAAACTGACCAGTGTGGCAAAGTGATGTCACTCACTGACCCACATGACTGCTACCTCCAATGCCTCGGCCTGGAGCACAATGACTTTGATCGTGAGTTCTGAAGAATCATGACCTAAAAGGCCTTAAAGAGTCTCCATTAGCAGCAGGAATTTTTTTTTTCAGAAGTCCGACTCCACGCTGGAATCTCTGGTTACACCATGCTCCAGGGCACCCTCCAGTACCTCAGTGACCCGCGAAGGCAGAGCCTTTTTGAAGTCCCATGGCCACAGTTCCTCCGAGTGGAAATCCCCGGAAATGGAGCACAAGAAGAAGAAACCCTTGAAGACCGCCTCAGAGGACAGATCCAGGATGAAGGGGAAATCCCACCTCAAGGGGGACGTGATCATATTGGGTGACTTTAATCTATCCGATGTGGATTGGAGTGTTCCTTCTGCAAATCTGGAAAAGTAAAAAAAATTGTGGATGCCTTCCAAGATGCATTACTTAAACAAATGGTGATGGAAACAACCAGGGAGAGCTCGGTGCTGGATTTAGTTCTCACCAATGGAGAGAGCATGTCAAATATCCAGGTGGCTGCCCCTGTGAGCAGTAGCGATAACATGTTGTGGTTTGAGATAAAAGCCAAGGTAGAATCCAATCACAGCAAGCTCAAAGTCCTATATTTCAAAAACACTGACTTCAGTAAAATGGCCAAGTACCTGAAGGAGGAGTTGGTAGGGTGGGAGGGGATTAGGGAAGTGGAATTGCAATGGGTTAAATTAAAGGAGGCGATAAAAGGTGCAACAGATACATACGTAAGGAAAGTAAATAAAAACAAGAGGAAAAGGAAACCTATTTGGTTCTCCAAAGAAGTGGCTGCACAAATAAAGGCAAAAAACACGGTTTTCACAAAATTCAGAAGCTGAGGAACACAGAAAAGAATACAAGATCAAACTAAAAGAGACAAAAAGAGAAATAAGGATAGCAAAATCAAAGGCAGAAGAAAAGATGGCTAACGATGTGAAGTGTGGTGACAAAACTTCGGGAGAAGAGGAAAATCAGAGGTAAAATTGCAGGACTCAAAAATGCTGGGAACGGATTCATGGAAAGTGACACTGAAAAAGCGAAAATGTTAAACAAATACTTCTGTTTTTACTAAAGAAAATCCTGGAGAAGGACCACCTATGATTGACAAATATACAAATGCGAATGGAGTAGATACCACACCATTCACAAAAGATGATGTTTTAGAACAGCTTGCAAAACTGAAAGTGGACAAGGCTATCTGATCAGATGAGATACATCCCAGGATACTGAAAGAGCTCAGGGAGGTTCTTGCAGGGCTGTTAAAGGATGTTTTTAATAGATCCTTGGAGACAGGAGAAGTTTTAACAGGACTGGAGAAGGGCTGATGTGGTACCTCTTCACAAAAGTAAGCCTTACCTCGGTGGTGGGGAAAGTAATGGAGGTACTCCTGAAAGAATAGTGGACTTCCTCGAAACAAAAGGTTACATGATCCGAGGCAACATGGTTTTACCAAAGAACAATCTTGCCAAACAAATCTGATTGAGTTCTTTGACTGGGTGACCAGAGAAGTAGATCAAGGGCATGTGATGGATGTGATCTACCTAGATTTCGGCAAAGCCTTTGATACTGTTCCTCATAGGAGGCTTATCAATAAACTCAACAGCATGGGGAGGGGTCCCAAGGTGGTGAACTGGATCAGAAATTGGTTGACTGACAGGCGACAGAAGGTGACGGTAAACGGAACTCACTCGGATGAAAGGAAGATGATTAGCAGTGTGCCCCAGGGTTCGGTCCTGGGACCGGTACTGCTCAATATATTTGTGAGTGATATTGCTGAAGGACTGAATGGAAAAGTCTGTCTTTTTGCAGATGATATGAAAATTTGTAATAGAGTGGGCTCCCCTGAGGGAGTGGAGAATGTGAGGAAAGATTTACAAAAGCTGGAAGAATGGTCTAATGCTTGGCAGTTAAGATTTAATGTGAAGACATGCAGTGTCATGCACTTAGGAAGCAGAAATCCAAGGGAATTATATGCGATAGGGGGCGAGCGTTTGGTTTGTACGGACTAGGAGAAGGTCCTCGGAGTGATTGTTTCTGAGGATCTCAAGGTGGTAAAACAGTGTGACAAAGCAGTGGCAAAAGTCAAAAGGATGCCGGGTTGCATACAGAGAGGAATTACCAGCAGAAAGGAAGAGGTACTAATGCCACTGTACAAGTTGCTGGTGAAGCCTCACTTGGAATACTGTGTTCAGTTTTGGAGACCATATCTCGCAAAGGATATAAAAAGGCTGGAAGCAGTTCAGATGAAGGCGACCAAAATGATTTGGCGCCTGCATCAGAGGACTTATGAGAAGACTTGAAGACCTAAATATATACACTCTGGAGGAGAGGAGGGATAGGGGAGATATGATTCAGACCTTTAAATACTTAAGAGTATTAATGAACAAACAAGCCTCTTCCAAAGACGAGGAAGCTGTAAAACTAGAAGGCATAACATGAAACTGCAAGGGGGTAAAATGAAAGGCAATGTCAGGAAATACTTTTTCACTGAAAGGGTGGTAGATGTTTGGAGTGCCCTCCCAATGGAAGTGGTGGGCACAAATACAGTGACAAAATTAAAAATGGCATGGGACAGACACAGTGGATCCCTTTATAGCACAGGATAAAATCAAAATAAATGTAACTATCTCTTATATCTGAACAAATAGGGGTGACCTACACGGAGCGGTGGATACACCCCTAAATAAAGGCATGGAGGGGGGGTGACCTGCATGGAGCAGCAGATGCATCTACTCTTGCCGCCTTGCTGAGCAGACTAGATGGACCATACTGGTCTTTATCTGCTGTCATATACTATGTTACGATGTAATACCCGCAGTCCCAGGCATGAGTCTGAGTCTTTGGGGCAGGAGGGACCTTCCAAGCTACCCCATAAGGAGTCATCAGCACCCACCGACCAATCTCGGACCTTTGAGGCCATCATCATCGAGGACTCCCCTTCAAAAGTACTGATGCCGGCCCAAAATCCTTGGGGCCTGCATTGAAGGCTGCAGAGTCAACTGCTATGGAGACCAGAATGGTAGCCCTAGAGAGCAGTATATCTGCCCTAGTGGCCATGCAGAGGGCATTCATGTCCGGCTTGTCCGTTTCATCCGCCCCAACGACGGGATCCTCGACATCGAGGGCTTCCCCGGACATCAAGCCTTGAGCGCCACCAGCCTCAAGAAAACAACCCGCCCCGAATGAGGTCCCATTTCTCAGGCACCAGTTCTCCCTAGCGAGTGGCCATGACTCAGACCAATGATCCTCTGGAGGTCATGGACCGCTGAGAAATGTTCTCGACTGATGTGATCGCGTGGTGTCGGACTCGTACTCTGATTTCGAGTCCGAATGGGAGACTGAGGACTAAGAGTCCCTGGACATGAGGCTACACAGAGACGTGACATCAAACCCATTTCCTCCGGTGACGTTGTGTTCCTCGATTTTGTGCAGGGCATGGCCAAGTCTCTCACTATCAAGGCCGAAGCCAAGGAAGACCCCCAAACCGAGGAATTGGAGATATTCCAATACGAGGCACCCTCAAAGGAAACCCTTACAGTCCTGGCGCCCCAGATCGTTGACCTCTTCCTCCTCTGGATGTGGGAAACACCAGCATTGGTACAAGTCGTTAGTAGGCACCTCAAAGCCATGTACTGGGTTTGCTGAAGCAAAAACACAGTCCAAGACGTGAGGATAGTGGAAGACAAATTTATTTACTCACAAACCTAGGCAACCCGACACAGGCCGTGTTTCGTAACCTTCGTCAGGGGTTGTAAGGTAAATTACTATAAACATAGAAACATAATATATTAAAATGAAGGAACAAACAAATTCATCTAACGAAACATAAAAACATAATATAAACATAATAAAAAATTATAATAATAATAATAATAGAAGTAAAAAATAAATAAATAAATAAATCATATAATATGAATTATAATAGTGTTGGAACGCTATAAATATAAATGATTATAAAATTATATTAGTAAAATCAAATTAAAAACTAAATACATGTAACCGCAAAAAGGAATGTAACAAGCATGAAATGAACCTCTATACATAGATACCTTAAAAGCACAACAATAGGTGAGACAAGTTAAGAGGTAAAGAGTGGACCTCTATATAAACTAATAATAATATAATAGTGACATTAAAACCATATAAATATACATTAAAACAGATAATCTAAATAATAAATAATAATAATAATCACAATAAATAATAGTGAAAATTATATCATCAAAATTATCTATTAGTGTAACCAAAAAGAATTAGAAATAAGAGCGTGCAGCAGGAGCGAACAAACTAGTGAATCTGATACATAATCTTAATAAGGGAGAGAGTATATCTAAAAACAATTACAAATCATCACGAATTTAAATTTATATCATAAAATGATAATGGGATAATTGAGAGGGAAATTGTAAATATAAAAAATAAAAAAAAATTATAAATATATTCCTAAAAACCGTTATACATAAACTCAAATTAATTTAAAACTACCGTATAATCATAAAATTATGTTAATAAAATTTAAGTTCAATAAATAAATAAAATCATACATAAGATAAGCACCATACATTCTTAAAAGTATGATTTTCATCAACAAATAAATTGAATTAAATTAAATAAATTGAACAATTATGCATAGACAGAAATGCTCTTATCGTGAGCCTGTCTAATTCTCTTAATATATTTAACTAGGTGGCCAATTAAAAGTTATAAATATAAATTGTAAAATGTGTGTATATATAATTCTCTTATATGTATTTTAGAGAATTATGTATATATGAGAGAATATTACTGAAGATGACTTGTAATTCTTTTATAGACGCTATCTAAAAAACCGTTCCAACCTCTTAGATATAAAACAGCCTCCATTCCGTGTAAGTCATGAATTGCTGATAAAAACTTAAGAACAAATAGACAACCGTCTTCTAAAAGGGGAGAACAGGCTGTAAAACAAAGCATTGAATTATACATATGCCCGCATGGCCTTCCGAGAGGAACCAAACGAAACTCACTTGTCTTGTCTTCAAAAATGCCGGCGCATGCGCCTTCTTCCGCTACTCGGGCGGGAAACTGTAATCGCTAAACAAAGGCAAATGGTGTGACTTCTTAAAAGCTTCCAAACAAATTGCCCTCTATATTAAAAACTTTCTTTAAAAAGCTAAGTAAAGAACCGAAAGGGACTCCGTTCTAAAAACCATCACTTGTTTATAATATCGATTCTATAACTTAGAAATTTAAGAACAGTAGTAGATGACATCTTTAAAATATAATTATTTATCAACTTATATAAAAAAACAGGGACGATAACCTTTTAAAGTGCTATTATATGTGTGTTAAAAAGCAAGGTATAACCCCTAAAGATGTTTTACCGCTGAGAAACTTTTGCCAATCCGTGATACAAACGATTTAAAGGGACTAATGCAAGCCGCTTCAATCTGCAATCGTCTAGGCTGCAAATGTCTCTGCACATGCGCTATAAATACTATTTACTTATAAAGGGGGAGGAGCATATTAAAATCCCATTGTTCTAAATCTATTCTCTATGGATATACCTTCCTTACTCAACTATAGGGAGCCTAAACTATCAAAAACCGTCTCTAGATGAATAATATATGAAATGCCTTCTATGCTACTTCTATGAATCTCTATTAAAAAGAACAAATGGGGAATTGAAGGGAGAACCTCAAATTAGATGCCAATAAATAATAACTTAAAAAGTTATAAAAATATATAATGCAATACATATATATACATAAAAAAATATTATAAAAAATATATATATATATAAAAAAAAATTTATAACACACATAATTAAAAAAATATAAAAAATATATAAAAAAATATATATATATGTTATATATCATTCTTTATATACATATACACATAAAAAATATGTAAGAATATAAATATATATATAAAAATATAAATAAAATATTATATAAAAATGTAAAAGTGAATAAAAAAAGAGGATAATAAAAAAGAAAAATAAAAAAAAGAAAAATAATGGTATTAATAATATATGTATCTACAAAAAAGCAGAAAAAATAATTAAATAAACCCATAAATTAATTATAAATTACTTATAAAAAAACGGAAAAATCTCGTTCCATATTCAAACCATGTGGAGCAAGGGAATCCAAAAGAAAAATATACCTTTGCTCTAATTGTAAAATCGTTTTATTCACATCTCCTCCCCTCCAGTTTGGTTTGACTTTTTTGATCACAAAAAATTTGATATCTGTTAATTTATGTTGGAACTCCCTCCAGTGTGCAACTAGGGGTTTATCTTCTATATTTCTTCGAATACAACTTTTATGCTCTATGATCCTGGTCTTGATACTTCGTACGGTCTTCCCAACATACAATAATCTGCAGGGGCATTGGATGACATAAATGACACTAGGGGTGTCACAGTTGGCGAAATCTGTCAAAGGGAACTTCCTCAATGTCACTGGATGGGTAAAACTATTCCTAACTGGAAGAACATTTAAACAGACTGAACATTTACCACATTGGAATTGTCCTTTGTGCTGAGATAAAAAATTTTCTCTGTGAGAGCTGAAGGGACGAGAAGATTCCGCAAGTTGGCATTGCGTTTATGTGCAATTAAAAACTGAGCATCTTGAAATGCCGGTAGGGCTTGTAAGATATGCCACTCTTTCTTGAGAATTGTATTGATTTTTGCCGAATGTTGTGAATATGTTAAGGGACAAACTAACCCTTGGTGTGTTTTTTTACTTTTAACTGTAAGAAGGGTAGACCGCGGTATATCTCTAGCCCTCTTATATGCTGATTCTATATATTGTATAGGCTAATTTTTGGCTAAGAATTTTTCTTTCATATTGGATGCCTCTAGCTCAAAATCACTTTGTTTGGAACATAGCCTTTTAACCCTGAGAAATTGGCTCACAGGAAGATTATTCTTAAGAGAAGGGTTATGAAAGCTATTATAATGCAGGTAATGATTTTTATCTGTTGGTTTTTTGTAAAGAGAAGTGGAAAAACCTATATTTTCTTTCTTAATTAGAAGATCCAAATATGCTATTTTGTCATAATTGTACATAATTTGGAATCTTAAATTGGTGTCCAATTGATTAATCCAAATGTTAAATTCAGATAGAAGGTCCTCTGTACCTTTCCATAGTATAAGTATATCGTCTATATAACGGATCCACAATTTAACATTGTCTTTGTATAAATGATTCTTGAGGAACTTCTCCTCAAAATTAAACATATACAAATTTGCCACATCTGGGGCCATTGCTGACCCCATTGCTACACCTTTAATTTGTTTATAGAATAAATTCTGAAAACAAAAAAAATTTTCAAAAAGCACAAACTGAGCTAGAGATACAAGAAAGGAGGTGGGAATACGACGATGTTCCGCCAGTTTCAAAAAATAATAAACAAGAATATCTAATGCTTCCTTTTGTGGGACATTGGTGTAGAGCGACTCTACATCTAAAGTAACTAAAATAATGTCATCTGTACCATCATTAAAAGTAGATAAAATTTCTATTACATGGGATGAGTCCCGCACATAGGACCACATATCTTTAATAAAAGGTCTTAAAAATACATCTATAAATTTTGAAAGGGGTTCTAAAACAGACCCAATCGCAGAAACGATTGGACGTCCTGGTGGTTTATCAAGTGATTTGTGTATTTTAGGTAAAATATAAATAGTGGGAATAACAGGTGCTTCTACAATTAAAAAATCTCTCTCTTTTCGGGTAATATACCCTATCTCGAAGGCAGTGTTAATAATATTATCAATGCTTCTTTTAAGATCTGGGGTAGGGTCATCATCTAATCTATGGTAAAACATTTTGTCATTGAGTTGTTTCTTCATCTCTTGGATATAATCATTTTTACCCCAAATTACTACAGCTCCTCCCTTATCTGCAGGCTTAATAATGATTTGACTATTTTTTTGTAGTGATTTGATAGCAGCCCGTTCACCTTTTGTGATATTTTGATAAGAAGTTGTGGTATCTTTAATAACTTCATTAATTTGTTTTAAAACTATCTTCTCAAAGGTTTCTAAAACGGGGTCACTGTTTTGGGGTGGGATCCAAGTGGATTTCTTTTTGATAACCGAAACATCACATGAGTTATCAGATTGATTAAAAAAGAAATGGTGTATTTTAAGTTTTCTAAAGAATTTATAAAGGTCAATGTGTATCTCAAAACTATCCCTTTTATTCTTGAGTACAAACGAAAGACCTTTGCCAAGAATAGATAATTCATCTTGTGTGGGTGTATATTGAGAGATATTTATTACACTGTTTTTATCTTCTTTATAAGCTGAATCTACAGTTACCATCTCTCTTCGGATGGATCTGTTCTCCACTGTCCCCTCCCTCTCCCTCTGCCTCGACCGCGGCCTCGGCCTCTGTAGTATTGTCCTTGTTCTCTCCATTGGGGGCCCTGACCGATATCCTGCCCTTGATCTCTGTCTACTTTTCTTTTTTCGTAACGGGTACGTGAATTTTCTCGACCTCCTCCTTTCCAGAGTTGGTCCATTTTGAAAAAATAATCTTGTTCTGATTGATCTTTCTTCTTTCTGTCATTAAGGGGTCTACTAGATTCTCTGGTGGAGAATAAAGAGGCTGAAGTATCAAATTCTCCTGATTCGCTCCTGCTGCGTTTCTTCTTATGTTCCAAGGAACCCTCTCTAGGATCATCATTAGCTGAACTATCTTTTCGGTCAAAATAAGAGGTCCTTCTCTTAAACCAAAGGCGATCATTATCTATCTTTTTACTCCAATGGTATACATAACCAATTCTATAATCGTCTTCGTCTCTCCTATATTTTTCTATTTTAATATTCTTAATCTCTTTCTTAAATTGTTGAATGTTCTTTTGATAATTATCATGTCCTTTATCAAATTGCTTATCACAACTTTTAAGTGTATCTAACTTTTCATCTATTTCTGCTTTATAGATTTCTGATTTCTTATTAGCAGTAGTAATTAAAAGTATCATAAGGTCTAAAGAACATTTATTAAGAATAGCGTTCCAACACTTGATAAAACCTTCTTCTGTAGTATACATCCCCGGAGCTTTGTTCATCCTTAGTCCTCTCGGGATAATCTTCGATTTGCAACATTCTAAAAGATATACTGAATGCATTTGTTCCTTAACCAACCATTTTTTGAAGACAAGACAAGTGAGTTTCGTTTGGTTCCTCTCGGAAGGCCATGCGGGCATATGTATAATTCAATGCTTTGTTTTACAGCCTGTTCTCCCCTTTTAGAAGACGGTTGTCTATTTGTTCTTAAGTTTTTATCAGCAATTCATGACTTACACGGAATGGAGGCTGTTTTATATCTAAGAGGTTGGAACGGTTTTTTAGATAGCGTCTATAAAAGAATTACAAGTCATCTTCAGTAATATTCTCTCATATATACATAATTCTCTAAAATACATATAAGAGAATTATATATACACACATTTTACAATTTATATTTATAACTTTTAATTGGCCACCTAGTTAAATATATTAAGAGAATTAGACAGGCTCACGATAAGAGCATTTCTGTCTATGCATAATTGTTCAATTTATTTAATTTAATTCAATTTATTTGTTGATGAAAATCATACTTTTAAGAATGTATGGTGCTTATCTTATGTATGATTTTATTTATTTATTGAACTTAAATTTTATTAACATAATTTTATGATTATACGGTAGTTTTAAATTAATTTGAGTTTATGTATAACGGTTTTTAGGAATATATTTATAATTTTTTTTATTTTTTATATTTACAATTTCCCTCTCAATTATCCCATTATCATTTTATGATATAAATTTAAATTCGTGATGATTTGTAATTGTTTTAGATATACTCTCCCTTATTAAGATTATGTATCAGATTCACTAGTTTGTTCGCTCCTGCTGCACGCTCTTATTTCTAATTCTTTTGGTTACACTAATAGATAATTTTGATGATATAATTTTCACTATTATTTATTGTGATTATTATTATTATTTATTATTTAGATTATCTGTTTTAATGTATATTTATATGGTTTTAATGTCACTATTATATTATTATTAGTTTATATAGAGGTCCACTCTTTACCTCTTAACTTGTCTCACCTATTGTTGTGCTTTTAAGGTATCTATGTATAGAGGTTCATTTCATGCTTGTTACATTCCTTTTTGCGGTTACATGTATTTAGTTTTTAATTTGATTTTACTAATATAATTTTATAATCATTTATATTTATAGCGTTCCAACACTATTATAATTCATATTATATGATTTATTTATTTATTTATTATTTTTTACTTCTATAATTATTATTATTATAATTTTTTATTATTATGTTTATATTATGTTTTTATGTTTCGTTAGATGAATTTGTTTGTTCCTTCATTTTAATATATTATGTTTCTATGTTTATAGTAATTTACCTTACAACCCCTGACGAAGGTTACGAAACACGGCCTGTGTCGGGTTGCCTAGGTTTGTGAGTAAATAAATTTGTCTTCCACTATCCTCACGTCTTGGACTGTGTTTGTGCTTCTAACGTGAGTACTGCCTACTTCTTGGACAGTCTATCTACCGGCATGTTTACCCCGTGGAAAGACGTCTTGAGTTTCGGAGATGATGCTCTTGAAAAGCTCCCACCACATGAATCCCTGATCGAAGAAAGAGAAGAAGATATAAATGACTCGTGGTCTAAGTGGGAAGAGGTGGTTGAGCAAACCAAAAAATTGGTTAAGGAACAAATGCATTCAGTATATCTTTTAGAATGTTGCAAATCGAAGATTATCCCGAGAGGACTAAGGATGAACAAAGCTCCGGGGATGTATACTACAGAAGAAGGTTTTATCAAGTGTTGGAACGCTATTCTTAATAAATGTTCTTTAGACCTTATGATACTTTTAATTACTACTGCTAATAAGAAATCAGAAATCTATAAAGCAGAAATAGATGAAAAGTTAGATACACTTAAAAGTTGTGATAAGCAATTTGATAAAGGACATGATAATTATCAAAAGAACATTCAACAATTTAAGAAAGAGATTAAGAATATTAAAATAGAAAAATATAGGAGAGACGAAGACGATTATAGAATTGGTTATGTATACCATTGGAGTAAAAAGATAGATAATGATCGCCTTTGGTTTAAGAGAAGGACCTCTTATTTTGACCGAAAAGATAGTTCAGCTAATGATGATCCTAGAGAGGGTTCCTTGGAACATAAGAAGAAACGCAGCAGGAGCGAATCAGGAGAATTTGATACTTCAGCCTCTTTATTCTCCACCAGAGAATCTAGTAGACCCCTTAATGACAGAAAGAAGAAAGATCAATCAGAACAAGATTATTTTTTCAAAATGGACCAACTCTGGAAAGGAGGAGGTCGAGAAAATTCACGTACCCGTTACGAAAAAAGAAAAGTAGACAGAGATCAAGGGCAGGATATCGGTCAGGGCCCCCAATGGAGAGAACAAGGACAATACTACAGAGGCCGAGGCCGCGGTCGAGGCAGAGGGAGAGGGAGGGGACAGTGGAGAACAGATCCATCCGAAGAGAGATGGTAACTGTAGATTCAGCTTATAAAGAAGATAAAAACAGTGTAATAAATATCTCTCAATATACACCCACACAAGATGAATTATCTATTCTTGGCAAAGGTCTTTCGTTTGTACCCAAGAATAAAAGGGATAGTTTTGAGATACACATTGACCTTTATAAATTCTTTAGAAAACTTAAAATACACCATTTCTTTTTTAATCAATCTGATAACTCATGTGATGTTTCGGTTATCAAAAAGAAATCCACTTGGATCCCACCCCAAAACAGTGACCCCGTTTTAGAAACCTTTGAGAAGATAGTTTTAAAACAAATTAATGAAGTTATTAAAGATACCACAACTTCTTATCAAAATATCACAAAAGGTGAACGGGCTGCTATCAAATCACTACAAAAAAATAGTCAAATCATTATTAAGCCTGCAGATAAGGGAGGAGCTGTAGTAATTTGGGGTAAAAATGATTATATCCAAGAGATGAAGAAACAACTCAATGACAAAATGTTTTACCATAGATTAGATGATGACCCTACCCCAGATCTTAAAAGAAGCATTGATAATATTATTAACACTGCCTTCGAGATAGGGTATATTACCCGAAAAGAGAGAGATTTTTTAATTGTAGAAGCACCTGTTATTCCCACTATTTATATTTTACCTAAAATACACAAATCACTTGATAAACCACCAGGACGTCCAATCGTTTCTGCGATTGGGTCTGTTTTAGAACCCCTTTCAAAATTTATAGATGTATTTTTAAGACCTTTTATTAAAGATATGTGGTCCTATGTGCGGGACTCATCCCATGTAATAGAAATTTTATCTACTTTTAATGATGGTACAGATGACATTATTTTAGTTACTTTAGATGTAGAGTCGCTCTACACCAATGTCCCACAAAAGGAAGCATTAGATATTCTTGTTTATTATTTTTTGAAACTGGCGGAACATCGTCGTATTCCCACCTCCTTTCTTGTATCTCTAGCTCAGTTTGTGCTTTTTGAAAATTTTTTTTTGTTTTCAGAATTTATTCTATAAACAAATTAAAGGTGTAGCAATGGGGTCAGCAATGGCCCCAGATGTGGCAAATTTGTATATGTTTAATTTTGAGGAGAAGTTCCTCAAGAATCATTTATACAAAGACAATGTTAAATTGTGGATCCGTTATATAGACGATATACTTATACTATGGAAAGGTACAGAGGACCTTCTATCTGAATTTAACATTTGGATTAATCAATTGGACACCAATTTAAGATTCCAAATTATGTACAATTATGACAAAATAGCATATTTGGATCTTCTAATTAAGAAAGAAAATATAGGTTTTTCCACTTCTCTTTACAAAAAACCAACAGATAAAAATCATTACCTGCATTATAATAGCTTTCATAACCCTTCTCTTAAGAATAATCTTCCTGTGAGCCAATTTCTCAGGGTTAAAAGGCTATGTTCCAAACAAAGTGATTTTGAGCTAGAGGCATCCAATATGAAAGAAAAATTCTTAGCCAAAAATTAGCCTATACAATATATAGAATCAGCATATAAGAGGGCTAGAGATATACCGCGGTCTACCCTTCTTACAGTTAAAAGTAAAAAAACACACCAAGGGTTAGTTTGTCCCTTAACATATTCACAACATTCGGCAAAAATCAATACAATTCTCAAGAAAGAGTGGCATATCTTACAAGCCCTACCGGCATTTCAAGATGCTCAGTTTTTAATTGCACATAAACGCAATGCCAACTTGCGGAATCTTCTCGTCCCTTCAGCTCTCACAGAGAAAAAATTTTTATCTCAGCACAAAGGACAATTCCAATGTGGTAAATGTTCAGTCTGTTTAAATGTTCTTCCAGTTAGGAATAGTTTTACCCATCCAGTGACATTGAGGAAGTTCCCTTTGACAGATTTCGCCAACTGTGACACCCCTAGTGTCATTTATGTCATCCAATGCCCCTGCAGATTATTGTATGTTGGGAAGACCGTACGAAGTATCAAGACCAGGATCATAGAGCATAAAAGTTGTATTCGAAGAAATATAGAAGATAAACCCCTAGTTGCACACTGGAGGGAGTTCCAACATAAATTAACAGATATCAAATTTTTTGTGATCAAAAAAGTCAAACCAAACTGGAGGGGAGGAGATGTGAATAAAACGATTTTACAATTAGAGCAAAGGTATATTTTTCTTTTGGATTCCCTTGCTCCACATGGTTTGAATATGGAACGAGATTTTTCCGTTTTTTTATAAGTAATTTATAATTAATTTATGGGTTTATTTAATTATTTTTTCTGCTTTTTTGTAGATACATATATTATTAATACCATTATTTTTCTTTTTTTTATTTTTCTTTTTTATTATCCTCTTTTTTTATTCACTTTTACATTTTTATATAATATTTTATTTATATTTTTATATATATAATTTATATTCTTACATATTTTTTATGTGTATATGTATATAAAGAATGATATAACATATATATATATTTTTTTTATATATTTTTTATATTTTTTTAATTATGTGTGTTATAAAATTTTTTTTATATATATATATATTTTTTATAATATTTATTTATGTATATATATGTATTGCATTATATATTTTTATAACTTTTTAAGTTATTATTTATTGGCATCTAATTTGAGGTTCTCCCTTCAATTCCCCATTTGTTCTTTTTAATAGAGATTCATAGAAGTAGCATAGAAGGCATTTCATATATTATTCATCTAGAGACGGTTTTTGATAGTTTAGGCTCCCTATAGTTGAGTAAGGAAGGTATATCCATAGAGAATAGATTTAGAACAATGGGATTTTAATATGCTCCGCCCCCTTTATAAGTAAATAGTATTTATAGCGCATGTGCAGAGACATTTGCAGCCTAGACGATTGCAGATTGAAGCGGCTTGCATTAGTCCCTTTAAATCGTTTGTATCACGGATTGGCAAAAGTTTCTCAGCGGTAAAACATCTTTAGGGGTTATACCTTGCTTTTTAACACACATATAATAGCACTTTAAAAGGTTATCGTCCCTGTTTTTTTTTTATATAAGTTGATAAATAATTATATTTTAAAGATGTCATCTACTACTGTTCTTAAATTTCTAAGTTATAGAATCGATATTATAAACAAGTGATGGTTTTTAGAACGGAGTCCCTTTCGGTTCTTTACTTAGCTTTTTAAAGAAAGTTTTTAATATAGAGGGCAATTTGTTTGGAAGCTTTTAAGAAGTCACACCATTTGCCTTTGTTTAGCGATTACAGTTTCCCGCCCGAGTAGCGGAAGAAGGCGCATGCGCCGGCATTTTTTGAAGACAAGACAAGTGAGTTTCGTTTGGTTCCTCTCGGAAGGCCATGCGGGCATATGTATAATTCAATGCTTTGTTTTACAGCCTGTTCTCCCCTTTTAGAAGACGGTTGTCTATTTGTTCTTAAGTTTTTATCAGCAATTCATGACTTACACGGAATGGAGGCTGTTTTATATCTAAGAGGTTGGAACGGTTTTTTAGATAGCGTCTATAAAAGAATTACAAGTCATCTTCAGTAATATTCTCTCATATATACATAATTCTCTAAAATACATATAAGAGAATTATATATACACACATTTTACAATTTATATTTATAACTTTTAATTGGCCACCTAGTTAAATATATTAAGAGAATTAGACAGGCTCACGATAAGAGCATTTCTGTCTATGCATAATTGTTCAATTTATTTAATTTAATTCAATTTATTTGTTGATGAAAATCATACTTTTAAGAATGTATGGTGCTTATCTTATGTATGATTTTATTTATTTATTGAACTTAAATTTTATTAACATAATTTTATGATTATACGGTAGTTTTAAATCAATTTGAGTTTATGTATAACGGTTTTTAGGAATATATTTATAATTTTTTTTATTTTTTATATTTACAATTTCCCTCTCAATTATCCCATTATCATTTTATGATATAAATTTAAATTCGTGATGATTTGTAATTGTTTTTAGATATACTCTCTCCCTTATTAAGATTATGTATCAGATTCACTAGTTTGTTCGCTCCTGCTGCACGCTCTTATTTCTAATTCTTTTGGTTACACTAATAGATAATTTTGATGATATAATTTTCACTATTATTTATTGTGATTATTATTATTATTTATTATTTAGATTATCTGTTTTAATGTATATTTATATGGTTTTAATGTCACTATTATATTATTATTAGTTTATATAGAGGTCCACTCTTTACCTCTTAACTTGTCTCACCTATTGTTGTGCTTTTAAGGTATCTATGTATAGAGGTTCATTTCATGCTTGTTACATTCCTTTTTGCGGTTACATGTATTTAGTTTTTAATTTGATTTTACTAATATAATTTTATAATCATTTATATTTATAGCGTTCCAACACTATTATAATTCATATTATATGATTTATTTATTTATTTATTTTTTACTTCTATGATTATTATTATTATAATTTTTATTATGTTTATATTATGTTTTTATGTTTCGTTAGATGAATTTGTTTGTTCCTTCATTTTAATATATTATGTTTCTATGTTTATAGTAATTTACCTTACAACCCCTGACGAAGGTTACGAAACACGGCCTGTGTCGGGTTGCCTAGGTTTGTGAGTAAATAAATTTGTCTTCCACTATCCTCACGTCTTGGACTGTGTTTGTGCTTCTAACGTGAGTACTGCCTACTTCTTGGACACTGGGTTTGCTGAAGCCCTTGGTTTCAAAAGACCCAGCTTCCCCACAACACCATGGTCGTGGAGTCGGCCATGCACCAGCTTAAAAGCCAAAAAACTCATTCGTCTGTGCCACCTGGCAGGGAGGCCCGAACCCTCAACACCCTTGGCCGGAAGGCTTTTAAGGGTTCAGTGCTAATGTGCCAGAACCAGTCTTACCAGCTGTACATCAGCATGTACCTGAAGGAACTGTTAAAGGAGCTTAGTGGATTCTCGGCAGGCCTCTATGGGGAACTCCTACAGAGGTCAAGACCCTGACTTCTGTGATAAAAGAATACTTGAAATTTTTGTCTCGGGCAGCCTATGATGGCTTAGATTCATCAGCCAGGGTGGCCGCCACAGGCATCAGGGCACGATGCCAGGCATGGCTACAGTCGTCTGACCTGGAACAATGAGTTCAGGACAAACTGATTGATATCCCCTGCATAGGAGAAAACCTATTCGGGAAGCCCATGGCGGATAAGGCAGCGGAGATAGAGAAAGAGTATGTGACGAGAACCAGGCTGACGAGAACCAGGCTGTCAAAGAAGACTTCAGTGCAATCCCGGAAGAAAGCCCTGTGGAAAAAGCCCTTCTTCCTAAGGAACAAATGGGGTTTTAGTGGTACATCACACTTCCAGCCTTCCTGTCCTCTCAACAGAACCCTCACCAAAAAGGCCAGAAAACAAAAGGCCCCAAAGTTCCAGGTACTAGCTCCAGCCCATCCTGGGAGGAGCTTTTGACTGTCTGGGTACAACCTCTCTACTCCCAGGGAGTCCTCTTCTGCCCACAGGGGGGCTCCTAGCCCTGTTTGCCCACAGGTGGACAGCCATTGCCACCGATAACTAAGTGCTACAAGTGGTCAAGAAGGGCTACTTCCTCCACCTACAACTGGGCACCCCTTCATACTTCCCAGGAGGCCTCTCTTTCACCAGAACCTGCTCCTCATGAGCTAGCAGGCATAATCAACAACAAAGCAGTAGAGCCAGTGCCGAAACATCTCTGGGGCACAGGCTTCTACTCCAGATATTTCCTTCTCCCGAAGAGGACAGGGGATCTCTGGGCCATCCTGGACCTTGGAGAGCTCAACAGGTTTCTGGTCAAGGAGAGGTTCAAGATGCTTTCCTTGGGACGCTACTGCAATTCCTCCAGCAGGGAGATTGGCTATGCTCCTTAGACCTAAAGGATGCCTACGCTCACATCCTAATTCATCTCAGCCATAGAAAATACCTTCGGTTCATGGTGGGGTAACAGCACTACCAATACAGGGTGCTGCCCTTTGGTCTAGCCTCATCACCAAGGGTCTTCACAAAGTGCCTCATGGTGGTCGCAGCCCATCTCCTGCTCCAAGGGACCTTAGTCTTCCCTTATCTGGATGACTGGCTCATAAAGGAGGACACTGCTGCAGAGGCAGAATGCACCGCTAGGCACACCATCAACACCCTGCAGCACCTGGGGTTCATTATAAACTACCCCAAGTCTTACCTTATTCAGGCCCAGCGCCTAGAGTTCGGGGCACAATTAGATACCCTCCAGGCAAAAGCCTTCCTCCCTCGGAAGAGGTCAAAATGCCTCAGGGAGTTAGTACAGAGGTACACCGGTGCCGGACCTACTTCACCTGTTGGGACATATGGCCTCCACAATTCATGTGATCCCAGATGCCTGCCTGCACATGAGAAAAGCCCAGTGGCGCCTCCACTCTCAGTGGACACAAGCCACAGGCCAGCTCAGGGACAGAGTGAAGGTAACCTGTCAGTTGGCAGACTCCCTTGGATGGTGGGAGATTACACATCACCTTCAGGCCAGGGTGCCCTTCTAGGCACCCAACCCCCAGAAGGTCCTCACCATGGATGCCTCTCTAATTGGCTGGGGAGCATATTGTGGGAACTTCCAGATACAAGGCTACAAATCAACCTGCTGGAGCTCCAGGCAATATGCCTAGTCCTCCGAGCCTTCTGCCACCACCTCAGACACCACTCTGTGCTGATCCAGACCGACAATCAGCTCCAATGTTCTATTTGAACAAACAGGGGGGGAAACAGGGTTGCACTCCTTCTGCCAGGAAACGATAACCCTCTGCTCCTATGCAGCATGCAGAGGGATGCGCCTAAGGGCAGTTTACCTCCCAGGCCAGGACTATGCTCTGGCGGACAAACTGAGCAGGCTCCTCCAGCCGCAAAAGTGGCGCTTGGATCTAGTGGTAGCCTCACGGCTGTTTTGTCTCTGAGGCATCCCCTCAATGGATCTGTTCACCAACCTGGACAACATGCAGTTGCTCTAATTCTGCTCTCGCCAGCCACACCTGTTCTGGGTGGCAGTGGATGGGTTCCTCATCCTGTGGACGGAAGGCCTCATGTATGCCTTCCCACTGACACTGCTGGTAGCCAAGACACTATTCAAAGTCCAGTGCGACAGAACATCTCTAATGCTGATAGCCCTGCCTGGGCCACTGAGGGGCTATCAGTATTAGCAGGGCTCTCTCCTACACTCTAACCTGGGGTCCCTCTTACTCATGGCTTGGGTGCTGAAAGGGTAGCGTTAACCCCCTTCAACCGTCCATGGGATGTGGAAGAGATTCTTCTGGCTTCTCGTAAGGCCTCCACAAGAAGGGTATACGCCTTCAAGTGGTGCTGATTCTCGGTGTGGTGTGTAGAAAGTCAGGTGAACACGTTTTCCTGCTCAGCACAAGTGGTACTCCAGTACCTGCTTCACCTATCGCAGGTGGGACTGAAGTCCAATTCAATCAGAGTACACCTGAGCACCATTGCAGCGCACCACCATTCCACTGAGGGAAAACACCACTCAGCTCAGCGCCTTGTGTCCCGATTCATGCAGGGCCTCATGTTATCCAAAGCCCCCATCCAGCCTCCAATGGTGGAGTGGGATCTCAATGTGGTACTCTTGCAGCTCACTAAGCCTCCATTTGAGCCTCTGGCTAACTGCCACCTCTGGTACCTGTCCTGGAAGGTCACCTTCCTGGTAGCATTTGTATCAGCACGCAGAGTCAGCGAGCTCCAGGCTCTGATGGTGGAACCACCCTACACGAGGTTCTACTAGAATAGGGTGGTGCTCCAAGCACACCCCAAGTTTCTGCCAAAGGTGGTATTCCCCATTCCACCTCAGCCAGGAGGTGGTACTGCCTCCATCTTCTTTCTGAGGCCTCACGCTGGTAGGGGGGAGACCATTCTCCACAATCTGGATTGTAAGAGAGCCCTGTCCTTTTACCTGCAATGGACTCAGGGCCACCACATTGCACCACAGCTTTTTGTATCCTATGATCCCAGCAGTCTGGAGCTCCCAGTGACTAAGCAAACTCTGTCCACTTGGGTGCCTACAAGCAAGAAGGGATCTCGCTGGACCATAGGGTCATGGTGCACTGCATCAGGGCCATTGCTACTTCCGTGGCCATTCTGCATTCTGTCCCTGTGACAGAAATCTGCCAGCCTGCCACCTGGTCTTTGATCCATACCTTCGCAGCTTACTACCTCCTGGAG
The DNA here is from genome assembly GCA_033557465.1 of Ichthyophis bannanicus. Lineage (NCBI taxonomy): Eukaryota > Metazoa > Chordata > Amphibia > Gymnophiona > Ichthyophiidae > Ichthyophis > Ichthyophis bannanicus. Next base: position 841,410,767 of record CM066031.1, read on the forward strand.
AGGGAGTCCCGACAGTACAGTAACTTCGGCCAAGCCTTACACTGTAATCTCTTCAGGGTGTAGGCAACCCTCTTACCCTTCTGGAATCAGGCTACCGGTGTTGGTTCTCCACCAGAAACTTGGGTCTTGCCAGAGCCTCTCAATAGGGATTCGATGCTGCTGATCATGGCTCACCCTTTGCAGGTCAGCATGGCATTTTTACAGGTTCTCAATATCCTGTAGCTGGGGAGTCCCATATGTTCCGGAGTCCTGCTTGTTCCCGGGAGAAAGTATAGTTACTCACCTGTAACAAGTATTCTCTAGGGACAGCAAGAATCAGTCCTCACAACCCTTCCTCCTCTCCTTGGAGTTGCTTATTTACGTTTTTTTTTTTTTCCTTGGTCATCTTAGTATGTCATTAGACTGAGGCAAGATGGCACCCCTGGGCGGAAAATAGACCATGCATGCATGGTGCATTTCCCAAAGGTTATAAGAACATAAGATATGCCATACTGGGTCAGACCAAGGTCCATCAAGCCCAGTATCCTGTTTCCAACAGTGGCCAGTCTAGGTCATACATATCTAGGAGTTTCCCCAAAAGACACAGGTTCCACAATGCTTGTATTGGGTCAAGCATTGATATCCTGGGTCCCTTCTTAATAATGGTTTATGGACCTTTCCTCCAGGAACTTGTCCAAACCTTTTTTTAAACCCAGCTACACTAACAGCCTTTACTACATCCTCCGGTAACAAATTCCAGAGTTTGATTACACGTTGAGTGAAAAAATATTTTCTTTTATTAGTCTTAAATAGTTTACCCTGTAGCTTCATTGCATGTCCCCTAGTCTTTGTATATTCTGATAACGTAAATAATCAATCTACGTTTACCCGTTCCACTCCGTTCATTAATTTATAGACTTCTATCATATCTCCCCTCAGCCGTCTCTTTTCCAGGTTAAAGAGCCCTAACCTTTTTAGCCTTTCTTCATAGGGGTATCCTTCCATCCCCTTTACCATTTTGGTGGCTCTTCTCTAAACCTTTTCTAATAACGCTATATCCTTTTTAAGATACGGCGACCAGAATTGCACACACTATTCAAGGTGCGGTCTCACCATGGAACGATATAGAGGCATTATAATATCTTTTGTTTTATTTTCCATTCCTTTACTTATGATACCTAGCATTCTATTTGCTCTCTCGTCTGCCGCTGCACACTGGGCCGAGGGTTTTAACATGTTATCCACAATGACGCCTAAATCTTTTTCCTGGGTGGTGGTTCCTAATGTGGAACCTTGCATCGAGTAACCATAGTTTGAGTTGTTCTTCCCTAGGTGCATAACTTTGCACTTGTCCACATTAAATTTCATTTGCCATTTTGATGCCCAGTCTTCCAATTTATCAAGATCTTCTTGCAATTTTCCACAATCCTCTTGGGTTTTAACAACTTTAAATAGTTTTTTGTCATCTGCAAATTTGATAACCTCACTCGTTATTCCCTTTTCCAGGTCATTTATAAATATGTCAAAAAGCAGCGGACCCAGCACAGATCCCTGGGGTATACCACTATTCACCTTTCTCCATTGGGAAAATTGGCCATTTAGCCCTACCCTATGCTTTCTATCTTTTAACCGGTTCCTGATCCACAGTAGTACACTGCCTCCTATCCCATGACTCTAGTTTTGCCAAAAGTCTCTGATGAGGGACCTTGTCAAAGGCTTTCTGAAAGTCCAGATACACTATATCAATCGATTTGCCTTTGTCTACCTGTTTAGTCACACCTTCAAAAAAACACAACAGATTAGTAAGACAAGATCTTTCTTGTCTAAAGCCATGTTGGCTGTCTCCCATTAGGCCATGACTATCTACATGCTGAGTAATTTTGTTCTTTATAATGGTTTCTACCATTTTTCCTGGTACTGACGTCAGGCTCACTGGTCTGTAGTTTCCCGGATCACCCCTGGAACCCTTTTTAAAAATTGGCGTTACATTGGCGATCCTCCAGTCTTCAGGTATTAGAGATGATTTTAATGAAAGTTCACAGATTACTAATAGCAGGTCTGCAATCTCATATTTCAGTTCTTTCAACACCCTTGGATGTATATCATCCGGCCCAGGTGATTTGCTACTCTTCAGTTTATCTAATAGTTGTAATACATCTTCCCGATGTATCGATATTTTCTTCAATTGTTCCACACCTTTAAATACCACTTCAGTCATGGGTAACATCCCTACATCTTCCTCAGTAAAGTAACATCCTTACATCTTCCTCAGTAAGGACTTTCGAGAGGAAGGGGAAATTAGAGACAGGGCACCAGTTTGCTGGGACAGAAGGGTCGAGACAGAGCTTCTTCAGGATGGGCTGGAGAAGCAGCCCAGGCAGAGGGGAAGAGACCAGAGGAAAGACTAGTGTTGATTATATGCAGAATATAGGGGAGCAGCATGAGGGAAGGATCTGAAAGCCAGGTGGGGTGAAGGGGGTCGAGAGGGCAAGTGGTTTTGTGGGAGAAGCTAATGATTTGGAGTTCACTGGAAGAGACAGGTCAAAAGGCAAGGCAAGGCAGGCTGGGTCCGGGGCATCAGAGGGGAGAGTGGAGGGTGCAGGGGAAGTGGAAGGTACCGAGAGGGGGCACAAGATCTGATAGAACCATTTGGAAGAATTAGAAGAAGAGGTGACTAAGTTTGAATAGTACGACTGCTTGGCTGCAGTAATCATGGAGCAATAGAGCTGCTGGTGAAAGGAAGCCAGGGAGTCGGGAAAGGGGTGTTTACGCCAGGCCCTTTCTGTGCGATGGAGATGTGTGTGTTTCAGGTATAAGTCTGGATGATACCAGGGATGAGAAGAGGAGCACCAAGTCAAAAACCGCAGACAAATCCAATGACACAAAGAGTACCAAGGCACGCATCGACCTGGTCAAGTAATGCTGCCAAGAGCATCTCCATCCCTCCCCCCAGACAAAACCCCCCTTGCCCAGTATCCAAGAGGGTATGGACAACTCATTCACCCCACTCTCTACCATCACATTGAACAACCTTGAAATACAAGTCAAGAACAAAGTCAGATACCTCAGAATCACCCTCTACCGGTTGCTAACCTTCAAACCACAAATTGCAAAGACAACAACAACTGTCTACTTCAAAATCCGGACTCTTCGACGCCTTCCGCCCACTTCTGGAACCAAGCGACTTCAGATCAGCCCTACAAACCCTCACCATCCCACACATAGACTACTGCAACACCATATACCAAGGACTCCCTCAGTCCTCACTTCATCCTTTACAAACAACCCTGCACACCGCTGCTCACACCATCCAGGAGGCTCCCAGAATAGACCACATCTCACCCATCCTGAAACACCTCCACTGGCTCCCGCTACAAGCCATAATTTTGTATAAGACCATACTCCTCACATTTAAAACCATCAACAACCTCATGCACCTCCAAAAGTTACTCTGCTGGGGGGCGCTCGTGAGCCCGACCAGCATGGCCGCAATGCCTTAGAGCTCCTCAACGGCTCCCTTCATTTACCGGGACTTTAGGCTCCTAAAATGATTTTTTCTGATCGGTAATTGCTCTGCTTAAACAGTACTAAGCTTTCTACATAACATGCTGCCGTCTGATCGCTTATCCTGCTGATCGCTTGCCCCGGGCTCCTGATCTCCCCCGTTGTGGTCTCGTTGGAGGGACCTATGAAGTGTCGCTGCTCTGTCCTATACCCTGCAGTTTGCTGCGGCGGCTCCGCTGATTGAAACTTTCTTTTTTATGAGACACGGAGTGATGCTTCTGCTGCTTTGCTTGTCTCTATTCTCCGAGTGTGGATCTACCTAACATGTAAGTGCTGCAGCTGTAAAATATGGACTGATCGTGAATGTGCATGGCGATCCCTTCCGATTGCTGTATATCGAGCCACTGACACTTTTTGTGAGCCTATTCAATGTTCCCTGCGTTTGTTCTGCGATTTCAGAAGTGAGTACATAAATATTTTCGCCACCATGTTTACAGCACTCGAGTGGTGTAAATCCTACCTATCTAATAGGTGGCAACAAGTAAAAACAGGCCACGCATCCTCAGAACCATTCCTGCAATCACAGGGTGTACCTCAAGGATCGTCCTTATCGGCACTAATGTTTAATATCTACATGCAGCCGATATGTGACTTGATCAGATCCTTTAATGTACAATGTCTCGCTTACGCAGATGACATCCTCCTATATATGCCGTTCACAATTGAACATCCAGTATTCTCCCCAATAATCAAATGTTTTGAAGCTGTAGCTGAATGGTTGCTATCACAAAACCTTCGGATAAACCACAGCAAAACCGACGTTCTTTTTGTCACAAGGAACCGTAAGTTCATACCGCCTCCATCACTACTCGTCAACAACATAGAGTTGAAATCAAAAGCTACCATCCGTTACCTCGGCATCACATTGGATCAGCACTTGGATATGACAACTCATGTCAAGAACATCACAAAAAACGTATATTATAAGATCAAATCGCTACATCACCTCCGCTCCCTACTAGATCCCACAGACTTCCGAACAACCTTCCAAGCATTAGTCCTCCCACACCTGGATTTTGCCAACATCATCCTACATGGCCTCCCTCAATCAACTTTAAACCCGCTCCGCCTAGCCATGAATACAGCCGCCAGAGTCCTCTCCGGCTCATCAAGATCTGACCATATAACACCCATCATGAAAGAACTGCATTGGTTACCATTACATGCCAGAATCCAGTATAAGTCTTTAGTCCTTACTTTCAAGGCACTAAATAACTACCCCCCTACGCCAATCAGCAAGCTTATCCATGGCACCCTGGAAAACAGAAAAAGGAGAACCACATCAATGAACACCTTAATTGTCCCAAAGATAATAACGAAGTGTACTAAGGCCACCTCCAACAGGGCCTTCTCCTTATTTGCTCCTCTAAACTGGAATGCACTACCTCACGAAATCCGTGCTATCAAAAACCTAATCCTATTCAGAAAAGCATTGAAATACCACCTGTTCACAAAATGCTACCCAGAAGTCAACCTAGTCACTAACAAAACTACCACCTCAATACAACCTGAAAAGGGCTAGCAGGTCAACCTTTCTCTCTAGTCTTATTAGTGAACCACTTTGTAACATCCAATCGAGTTTGATATTACTGTATATACCATTAAGTTAATCTGTACATAGTTCCCCCGGTTGTCCTATTGTTGAATTTCCCTGTTCAATGTAAAACTCAATGTTACTTGTATGCATTGTAGTATGTTCTTGTTCTATGTACACCGCACTGATTATAATAGCGCGGTATAAAAGAATTGTTAAATAAATAAATAAATGTTGATTGTACCTGTGAGAGGCAAGTTGGAACGCAGATGGGGCTCTTGGTAGTGGCGGGAAAACTGCTTTGGAACGCAAGCGGGTGCTGACGAAGACGGAGCTCCTGCTGACGTGTGCTGCATGATGCTGTGAATCTCCTCAAAATGACCGCCGGGTCCTGGAACGCAAAATTTCAACAAGATGGCTGCCGGACTTTAATGAAGTCCCGCTGATTCCTCCGAGGTGGCTGTTAATTGCTTTCTCAGAATCGGCGCGTCAAGATCCTGCAGAGCTATGCTCGCTCCGGCTTGCCTCGTCTCTCCTCTCCTGCATCTGAGAGCTGCTGTGTGGATGCTGCTGTCTGTGATCGTCGGGTGAGAACTGCTCTGAGCATTCTTCTATTGCTGTAAGACTGGTTCATTATTCTGGAGCACCCTCTTGTGTTTTTTGCCGGTATTGCAGAGCCTTAGAAGTTTGCTTTTTTCTGCTGTAAGTTTTCTGAATTTGTGATGCTGCCTCTTCACGTCTAATTCTTCGGGGACTCTTCTGATGTTGATTTGACACGGATGCTGGAGGAGCTGAGGCTGTCTTATCAGCGGCTGTCCTTTTGTGATCATTGTAGGGTAAAAGTCGCCCTTCCCTCACAGGAGCTGGCCGGGTGAGAGCTTTCGTTTGAACTCTGTCGCTGTGGCAGCTCAGTTGCCTTTAATCTTCTTTCCTTACCCCACATCTTTATGAGATTTTACTGAAAAAGGATATCTTGATCTTGTGCCGTCTAAGTGGTGGTGATAACGTCTTGGAGTCACGCAGAAGAGCGACGGTCTATCTTGATTGTAGTGTGTATATACAAAGTGAGTGACCTTCTTGGACGATGGCATCAGCTTCGCACGACAAATATGGCTACTGCAAAATCCTATGCAGCTTCCCTCTCCAAGTTTGCTAGATCTTCTGACTCTGTTCCTGCTCAGCCCTCACATGCTGCGGAGAGTCTCTCCGTCTCTAAGGCTAATGCCTCTGGTTCGCAATCTCCAGTTACAAAAGCAGACTTTCTGGAAATCTTAAAGGAGCTCAAGCTCTTCCGTCAGGATTTCTCTCGGGCGGTGAGTGATATTCGCTCTGATTTAAAGTCACTGGATGACAGGGTTACGTAGGCTGAGCTACTCATCGGGGAACAGATGGACTCCTCTCTGGCCCTCCAGACAAAAATTGTGACATTAGATCAATTGTCGAAGGATCTGAAAGAAAGGCAAGATGATCTTGAAAACCGGCAACGACGGAACAACCTTTGAATTTTTGGCCTTCAGGAACACCCGGGGGGGAGGGGGGGCTCGGAGGACACAATGGCTCTAGTTCAAGAGCTGTATGCTTTCTGTCTACCCAATGCTCCTAAACCGGTTCAATTGGAAAGAGCACATCGGTCTCTGGGGGCCCGTCGATCCTCTAGCACGCAACCACGAGCGATTATAATCGGCTTCTGCTTCTTTTCTGACAAAGTGGCTCTACTAAGAAGTCTAAAGGGTAGACGTTCAGTTGTCTTCAAAGGTCAGGAACTTCAAGTCTATCAGTACCTTTCTCAGTATACCCTGGAGCGTCGCAGGAGCTTTAAGCCCTTAACCCAGGCACTGCAGAAACGAGAGATCTCCTACAGATGGGGTTTTCCCTTTGCATTGATATTCGACTGGAATAACAGTGTTAAAAAGATAACAGATTTGTCGACAGCAATGGAGTTTCTTGATATCATGCAGCATGGAGAGCGACCGTCACGACAGAGAGGCACGCATGGAGAGTGGGAGACGTCACTACCAAAGAGGCGTAAGGTGCCTTGTTCCCGGAAATCATCTAACTCTGACACAGACTCTAATCTGCAGAAGGAGATGGATACCACTGCTCCCACTTGATTATATCTGAATGTTACGTGCATGGTGGGAGTCTGTGTTTGGGATTGTTATCTCTATGGAATCTGTTATTGGGTGGTTTTTTTAGGCCCTCAACTACGCATAGAGACAGCCTGGGGGACTTGAGGGGTTGGTCGTAGGGCGGGGGGAGGGGGGAGGGGAGTTGGCAATAGCCTCGGGGGGGGGGGGTGGTGGCAGGAGTCTGGGGGAAATTCGTATAGGAATATGTTCTATAATAAGATAGCTTGTTAAGGGGTACTGTTTATGGCTTTCTCTCTTTCTTGATCTAATCTGTGGAGGGGGTGGAGTTGGGGAGACTCTTGTGTTTTCTACACTTCCTTCTGATGCCTTATTTGGTGACACTTCTAGTGTCATCTGTATCGCGACATTTATATGACAAGTATACTTCCTGCTGTTATAGGAATGTGAATGGGGGGGATAGAGTGGGGGGGAGGGATGGTGGGGTGGGGGGTTTGGGGGGTGGAGGGGGGAAGGGAGGTGAGGTGGAGCTCTTCTGTCCTGCGCAATAGCTGAATTTCTTTCTACGTTGAGAGGACGTTATATGTTTTATTATGTAGGGGGGACAGATCTATTCAGGGTTCTGGGTCAGGATGGACTGTTGCTCGATTAATGTGGACGGCGTGGATTAGGGTTCTGCTACGGATATTCGCTCATAACTGGCGTCTTTTGAGGTTCGGGTATGGTTAAAGCTATTTCTTGGAATGTTCATGGCTTAAATAACCCTTGTAAGCGCAGAAGGGTGTTGGATCAATTGTGTAGAGAGAAAGCCGAGATTATAGTTCTCCAAGAAACCCATTTTTCTAAGCGGGATCACTTTGACTCGGCTAAAAGTAAGTTCCCACAAATTTATTTAGCTAATCATTCAACCAAGAAACGGGGGTGCGCTATTATGCTTTCCGCTAATTGCCCCTTTCAGCTGGTTGATAAAGTTATCGACCCGGAGGGTCGTTTTCTGATACTGGTAGGTACTATTAATGGATTAATGCTCACTTTCGTGAATGTGTATCTTCCCCCAGCCGCAGTGGGGAGTTCATTGGTTGACCTTTCGAGGGCACTTCAGAACTACAGTCAGGGGCTGTTGCTTGTGGGAGGCGACTTTAATTGCGTTTGCTCTGAGTTGGACCGTTCAGGGTCCCGGTTCTCCAGAAATATCCTGGGGAGAGCATTGGAAGAGTGGGTTTCACAGTTTGATCTGTGTGACGTTTGGCGGCATTTGCATGCTTCAGAAAAGGATTACACCTTTTACTCGCAGGTACACAAGAGCCATTCTCGCATTGACAAGTGGTTTATGTCCAGATCGGAGATTTCTTGGCTAACTCAGGCGGATATTGGGACTATGGGACCCTCTGATCATGCCATTATCTCTATTGGTCTTACCTTGGGGGAAGTCGATTCTTCAGCTCGGACGTGGTCTCTACCTAGGGGGTTGTTACTTGGAGTTTGCGGACAGGATTCAGAAAGGATGGTTGGAATATCTACGGTTTAATGACTCTTCCAAACTTTCTAGAGCTCTCTTGTTGGATGCAGGGAAAGCGGTGTTGCGGGGGCAACTTATTTCTTTGTCAGGTGCGTTTAAGAAACAGGTACTGGCCAAACAGGAGGATTTGAGAAAAGAAATCGCGGAGCTGGAAAAAGCCCACCGGAAGGGGGGTGGTGAAAAGGTGTGGAATCTACTAACTAGGCGTAGAGGGGAATTAGCGGCGTTAGAAGCTGAACGGGTGGCGTCGCTTTTCCTACGCACAAAACAAGGGTACTATGAACAGGGAAATAAGGCAGGGAAGCTCCTGCTATGGCAATTGAGACGGCGGCGGCAGCGCCATCGAGTTGCGACCATTCAATCTCCACGGGATCAAATTTTGTATCGGTCTCAGGACATTGCGTCCACGTTCGCTAGATTCTATCAACAATTGTACACTAGTGAACTGTCAGCGAATTCCCCGGACATTTCTGCGTGGTTGACAGAGGCTTCTCTCCCTCACATTTCAGTAGAGGACAGAGACCACTTAGACCGCCCATTTACCTTGGCGGAGGTTCAACAGGCACTGAAGAATCTCAAACCCGCTAAGGCGGCAGGACCAGATCTCTTGCCAGCAGAACTGTATAAAGCATTTCCGGACTTGTTTGCTCCAGCTCTACTATCAGTTTTTAATAAAATTCTTTTAAGAAAGTCTCTTCCTGCCTCCTTTTATCACGCGACTATTGCTGTATTTCCTAAAACTGATAAAGATCCCTTGCACTGCTCTAGTTACCGACCGATTTCTCTCTTGAATGTTGATTACAAAATCTTTACGACGATTTTGGCTACTCGCTTAGGGAAGCTTATACCTGATATAGTTCACCCGAACCAGACGGGTTTCATCAAGAATCGATATGGGTTTGAGAACGTTCGTAGATTGATCAATGTTTTACAGAGGTTAACAGTGGAAGGGGGGTCGTATTGCATTTTATCACTGGACGCTGAGAAGGCCTTCGATAAAATAGAATGGCCTTACCTTATGCAGGTTCTTAGGGAATTTGGTTTTGGGAGTACATTTTGTACGTGGATTGCTTCATTATACTCCAGCCCTCAAGCCGTGGTTTCTGTCAATGGCTCGGTTTCCTCGCCCTTTTGTTTGGGGAGAGGCACGAGACAAGGATGTCTCCTTTCTCCTTTACTGTTTGCACTAGCAATGGAACCGTTAGCAGCTCATATCAGATCCTGGGCAGAGGAAATAGGTATCTATCTCGGTTCTGAATGGCATTCCATTTCCTTATACGCGGATGATACCTTGATTTACTTGAGTGAACCTTCCCGGTCTTTACCTATTGTGCTACGTATCTTAGACCGCTTCTCCTTGGTTTCTGGCTTTACTGTCAGTCCACCCTGTTGCGTTGTATGTCCCGCTCCTCTACTGCCGTCCAAGATACCGTGGGTGAATTCCTGTTGGTAGATCACTTTAAGTACTTAGGTATTGTCATTCCGAGGGACATATCGAAGCTGTATAGTTTGAATTATATCCCCCTTCTAAAATCGATCCAGGCGGATTTGAAACGTTGGGGTTCCTGTTCGGTTACTTGGTTAGGTCGCATAAATACTTATAAGATGTTGGTCTTACCAAAGTTACTTTTTCTGTTTATGCAGTTGCCCATAGCTCTTCCGAGTAAGTTTTTTAGGACGCTTCGGACGGCATTAACACGCTTTATCTGGATGGGGAAGCGCCCCTTGATTGGTTGGCGGCTACTCACGCTTCCTAGAGGGTCTGGTGGGTTGGGCCTTTCTGATCTGGAACTATACTATTTTTGTATTTGTCTGCGATCATTATTGTTGTGGAGAATTCATTCAGGGGCAGAATGGGTCGCTTTGGAAAACGATTGGTTATGCCCGCTTTCGCTGGTAGCGGTACCCTTTCTTTCTGATCTTCGGGAGGTCCGTCTGGCGAAATCGCATGTCTTTATTGGACCCTGTTGGGAGGCATGGAGGAGGGTTTGTAAGCTGGCGGGGGTGTCTGCTTCCCAGTCGCCCTTTACTGTTTTGGGCGTCCTGGGGTTTATTCGACATATGTTTAAAGGATCGAACCTGGCTTTATTAGTGGTGAGATTATCTTCCTTGTATGTGAACCTGCGCCCTGTATCTAAGCATAGCTTAGAGGATCGCCTGGGCTGCCCACTCTCTTCATTTCAATATATGCAAATCTCTCATTGCTTGACTACCCAATTCTCGGTGACTGAATTATCTAGGACACCTCGATGTTGGGAGTAGGACCTTTTTGTCTCTAGCAAACGTAAGGCGTTTATAGCTCGGTTGTATAGGCATCTTACAGCTGACACCTTTACCCTTACTACTTTGAAACTTCCTCAACGTCGACGGGAGCCGACTTTACCAGGGAAGGAGCAGGAGTTCTGGCTTGATGTATATTCTTATTCGCATTCATGTTCCATGTCGCTGGGGCTAATTCATACGCAGCTTCGGATTCTTTTCCGTTTATCTATCACGCCGGTCGATCTCTTTCATTGGCGTAGAGCTGATGACCCGCTTTGTTGGAGGTTGTGTGGCCGTCAGGGAACTTTCGATCATATGTGGTGGTTGTGCCCACACATTCAGAGATATTGGCAGGGGGTAACGGGATATATTGCTGAGAGATTGCAGGTTACTCTCCCCGTGGATATGGAGTCTTGTTTATTGGGGGTGCTCCCTGAATTCCCTCATCAGCACTCTCTTCGGAGGTTGGTGCAATCGCTCCTTTTAGCGGCCAGATCAGTGCTTGCCCGTTTCTGGAAACGCAGTAGAGCGCCGTCTTTTATAGAGTGGCGTGCTAAATGCTGGGATATCTATAGGCTGGAAAAAATGACTGCTTCGATTCGGGGTCGCTCTTTTCTCGAAGAGGATCTTTGGAGCTTAGTGTTTCAGGAGGCCACTTGACGGTTTGAGTGTGTGGTCTGCATGGTGGTCTCTGCGGTCTCTTGTCTTGGACCAGTTTGTCTCTAGGCTTTGTTCTTCTTCCTTTTCTCTTTATTCTTCTTTTTCTTCTTCTTTTTCTTACTTCCTTCTCATGGGAGGAGTTGTCAGGTCAGCAGGGCTGGGAGGGGTGGTTGGGTGGCAGGGGTAGGGAGGGGGGGGAAGGGTTGGGTTTAGGAGCATGGGGGGGGAGCTGCAGGAGCAGAGTTGTGAGTATACCTATGTTTATTTCAGGTAGTGTCTATGCCCTCTCCTTTTAACATTGTATGGCCCGGATACAGATGGGAACTTAGTCTTCAAATTTAGGTGGGTCTGGGAGTTGTAGTGGTCTGTCCTTTATCTCACAAGGCTGTTTTAGTCTGCATTATACTGACCCCTTTTTTATATGTTTTGACCGTTTTGTCTTGCATTCCTGTGTGTGATGGCACTTAGGTCAATTCTTTGTTTCCATTTGTCTCCCTACTGTACCGGCCCCCGGTTCTGATTTGGGTTGTGGGGGAGGGGAGGGGCTTTAGCACAGGGATGGTTCGCTTCTGACACATGTCACCTTCTTTTGGTTCTGTTATCTGTACTGGCTGATTTACGATGCTTGTTATTTTAACCTGCTACATACCTGTTGGTTGGCCATGTTGTAAACCGAGAGGAGCTTGTGTTACATTGTTGTGGTTTGATGTGTTGGATTGTATGTTATTGAACTCTGCTCAATAAAATTTATTACACAAAAGTTACTCCGCTCCCACACCTCAACCCAAACCACGAGAAAGTCCACTGCAAACACCCTCACAATACTACCCGAAATAACAAAAAGCAGTTAGCAAGCCTGCCAGAGATCCTTCGAATTATACTCACCGTCCCTCTGGAATATCCCTCCTTGATGACTTCAAACTCCACAGATCTCACCGCATTCAGAAATATGCTAAAAACCCGCCTCTTTGCCAAGTACTTTGTTAATGTAACATAACCAACCTGTACCCCTACTTACCTACACTCCAAACCCCACCACCCCTCTCCCCTACCCCTTAACCACATGACTGGAAATAACCTCTACATAGCAAAATGCTCAAAATTCATTGTATATAGTTAAACAGCTTGGTAAGCCATGTTCAGATTGTTCAAATGTACATTGTTATGTGTTCCATCCATCTGTATATAGTTAAATCTTCTCTGTAAACCAGTTCAAATTGTTTATTGTAAACCGTTTTGACCTGGCGAAAAGAGGTATAAAAAAATCTTGGTAAATAAATAAATAACCCCCTCCGAAGTTGGGCCACAACCTCCTTTTCCATCAATTTTGCCAATAGGGGCAGGTTGGAAATCGGGCGGTACTTACCGCAATCATTGGGGTCCCAGCCCACCTTCATGGGCAGTGGCATCACACTGCCTCCTTAAGACACAGCGGCACCCTACCCTGACACAAGGAAGCATTCATCAGGTCCTTCAACCAGTCCAACATGGGCTGTGGCGATTCCTTGAAACACCTGATAGAGGGGCCATATCCAGCCCCAACCACATCTCCTGTGTGCCAGCTAACAACGCCAACAGCCGCTCCTGCGATACTGGAGCAAACTAAATAAAGCATTTTAGGCCATCCACGGCAAGCTACTCTTTAACCGCCTTACCTTTCCCATGAAAAAGTCAGCAAACTCTTCCTCACCCATTTGCAAAAATGAAATGGCAAATACCAGAGGAGTGAGGAATAAAAGGATAGGGACCAAAACAGATTACTGTGAAACTCCACAGTTGAGCAGATATTGGCTGGAAAATGAAGAATGGACTCTCTGAAGATTCTGTCTTTGAGGAATGATGTAACCCAGTTTAGAGCTGTATTTCCTGGTTCATAATGATAATGGAATTTGATGACAATAGATCTAGGAATAGGATGACAGCGATTTTACCTGAGTCCAGGAATTGTCTAACCTCACTAACATATGCGACTAAGCAGGTTTCGGTGCTATGTTGCTCTCGAAAACCAAAGTGGCAGAGGTATAAGATTTGTTTTACTGAGAAAGTTATGTTCCAATTGCAGTCCTATCTTCTGCATACCCTTGGAGATAAATGAGGTATTAGTGATAGGTCAGTAGTTATTTAAGGAATTGGGATCTAGCAAAAATTTCTTGATGAGGGTAATTATAGAAAATGAAGGGATCAGAGCAAAGCAGGTGGTGGCTGTCACCTGCTGAGTTTTCTTTAAACTGAAATTGATCTAATCATCAGTTTAAACCCTATTTGGGAGATATCAAGCTGAGAGTATTAATGCAATCTTTAATATTAAGTATACTTGATTATTGCAGTATATTATACATGGGGTTAAAAGGTAAATGGTTAAGGAAATTGCAGGTCATGCAATTTGGTGGTAAATAAAATGTGAGAGCATGTCCATAGTTGAAAAAACTGCCTTGGTTTCCCCTGAAGCAAAGATTTTTTATTAGCTTTTAGTGATGCTTTTTAAGTCAATTAAATTGGGTAGACCCCAGTATTTGAAAAATAAATTATAAAGTTATATTCCAGGATGGTTGCTTCATTCCTCTGAGGGGGATCTTTTGGAAGTACCTAGGGTATCTCATTTCCAAGGGATGACTTGGAGGATGAAAGCATTTAGTGTGACTGATCCAACGCAATGGAATGCTTTGTGTATTTTCCGAAGAGAGTAGGCAAACTTAATGGCTTTCAGTAAAGGTCTGAAAAGTTACTGTTTTCTGTGGAAGACTAATACTGACCATGGGCTGTGTATTTATGCTTTTATTAGGCATTGTTACTTTTAGGTTGTTGTTGACTAGATATGTACACTAATTAATGTCAGAACTCGGCTATGAACAAATCATAAAGGTCCCCACCCACCACAAAGGAAATTCTCTCGATCTCGTCTTCTCTCCACTCAGGGACATGGGCCACCTTCATGACCTTGATCTAGTCATCACTCCCGTCCCTTGGTCAGACCATAGTCTAATCACTTTCCAAATACCCTCACAACAAGAACTCAGCTCTGTCAGCCACAAGGACATAATATCTTCAGGGAACTCTATACACCAAAAACCACTTGACAAGGATCAGATCACAAAACATGCACTCCCAATTCTCAAGCAGCCTTCTGACAATCTGCATGATTTAATCAGCCGATGGAACGACACACTAAGATCACTATCTCTGATACCTTCAACGAATAGAAAACCCTCCTCCAACAAAACAGCATGTAAAAGGAAATCTCAGCCTTGGTTTTCCGCTGATACAAGGGCGTCTCTTCTCCACTTAAGGAAACTGGAACGAAGATGGCGACACTCACACTCAACAGAGGACCAAGCAGCCTATCTAACACACTTATCAGCACACCGTGAATTAACATTCTCCAAAAGGAAAGAATTCCATACTGAGATCCTTCGCCGCTCCCTAAGTAAGCCAAGGGATCTTTTCAACCTAGTAAAATCAATAACCAAGGAACCCTCCTCCCCTCACCATGAACCAATACAACCCCAGCTGTTCGCCAACCATCTCCAATCTAAAAGCATCAAAACAGACATAGCCCCGAGAACCACAACAAGAAATACTCCAAATTACCAACAACTGCTTACAGAGCTAACAGCCCCCTCCGCAGGAGACATCGAAAACATTATTGCTTCAATCAATACCACTACCGCACCGAATGACCCATGCCCAGCGCACTGGATTAGGACAATGCGAACAGAACTCAGCCCAATCATAGCTAGGATCACAAGCCTATCTTTCTCAACAGGATCTTTCCCGTCCTCTCTTAAACACACCTCCATACGCCCACTTCTCAAAAACAACAGTTTAGATCTACAGAAGGTCGAATCATACCGACCGATCTCAAGTATCCCTCTACTTGCCAAAATAATTGAGAAGAACGTCCAATCACAGATTCAACAGCATATTGACGGCACAGCCCCTTTAGATGACTGCCAGCATGGGTTTCGAGAGGCTCGCGGCGTAGAAACTCTAATTACCACTCTAACCAATACCTTATCCAGAGGATTAGACAACATCAAGAAAGGATTCGCACTGATCTTTCTTGACATTGTGGCAGCATTCGATTCTGTCAGTCACATCCAACTCCTCAGTCGCCTCCAGGATAAGGGAATTCAGGGCCTGGCGTGGGATTGGTGCAAGTCATACCTAGAGGATTGATGGCAACACGTAAGGATGGGCGCCAACACCTCACATCCATTTCAACAAACCCAAGGAGTACTCCAAGGCTCGTCCCTATCCGCTCTATTATTTAACATTTACATGCAGCCTATCTGCGAAATCATCCGGTCCTTTGGAATCTCCTGCTTGATCTATGCAGACGACGTTCTCCTGTTCACGCCTTTCAACATTTCGCACCCCGACTTCACTCAACTAGTTAACTGCTTCAACACGATTACAGACTGGCTCCTCGAACAGAACCTTCGCATAAACTTCAAGAAGACGGAGGTGCTGTTCATAACAAAGAACAGAAACTTCTCCCCACCAAAAACACTGAAGGTCAGAGACGCAGAGCTCCCAAGTAAACCCACGATACGCTACTTGGGTATTACGCTGGACCAACATTTTGACTTTAAAGCGCACATAAGCAATACCGTCAAGGCTATATATTTTAAGATTAAGATTTTACGTCATCTAAGACCAATGCTGGCACATGAAGACTACCGAACAGTGTTCCAAGCCCTGTTGATTCCGCACTTCAACTATGCAGACATCATTCTACATGGTCTTCCCAAAAGTTCCCTTATACCAGTTGCAGCTTGCAATGAATGCCGTGGCACGTGTACTCTGCGGATTGTCAAGTAGAAACCATATAACCCCTACCTTAAAGGACCTTCACTGGCTACCAATAGAAGGAAGAATCACCTACAAGGCACTACTCATTACATTTAAAGCTATCAATAGGATATCCCCATCATCCATCACCGCGCTCATTACCCAGACACCTGAAAATAGATCGAGAAGGTCAAATTGCTCCAACACACTAGTAACACCGATTGATGTCACAAAATGCAAGCAATCAACTAGAAACAGAGCATTCTCTCTATATGCTCCAAGATGCTGGAATAATCTCCCATCCAATATAAGATCTATCAAAGACCTCACTCAATTCAGAAAAGCCATTAAACACCACCTATTCCTGCTTCATTACTCTCAACCCAACTGTTCTCCTACTCCTTGAACAAACACAACCCCCACCAGCATTAAGACTGTAAAAGCAACACTAGTAAGCTGTCATTGTACTAATGTAAATAGTTCAATGTAATGTTATGAATCCTGATGTAAATAGTTCAATGTTATGTTATGTTATGAATCCTAGTTACAAAGTCCTGTTCGATATAATGCATAACGCACCTCCCCTGCCTGTGCAAAATTGTTAACTCTAAACCGCACTGTCAAATAGCGCGGTATAGAAAAGCTAGAAATAAATAAATAATGTCATATTAGGTTAGAGCAATTGTCTTTTATTGATATTTCTTTTACTTCTGATCCTTTTTATCTTTTAAACTGTATACACGTTGTAAAGATGGCATATAAAACTTTTAAATAAATAAATGAGTGGATGAATGATGGCAGACCTCCACAGTTGAGAAAGAGGCCTTCTGTCAGACTCTGATTAGTGAATCTAGAATCGACTTGGACAAGTTTTTTAAAATAAATCTAGATGGCATAAAGTCTAAAAACACATGGAAGCTGCCACTCCTCTGCTAAGGCAACTGACTGGTTTCCTTGGCCATCAAGAATGCATACCCCCCACATTTGTATGCCTCCTCTCCACTGGAAGTTGTTTTTATTTACCTTTAAGAATGAGCATTACCAAAACAAGGTGCTACCTTTTAACCTCTCTTCATCAGCCAGAGTCTTCACGAAATGCTTGACCCTGGCAATGACATACCTATGAAGCCTGGTCCTCTTAGTCTTTCCCTACCTCAACAACATTTTCATTTTGACCGGGTCTGTTCCCCCGCCCCCCCCCCCCCCCACCACCATGCATAAAGGTTTCTGCAAGCCCCACTTTCTCTTTTTTCAAAACTTGGTTTTCCTCATAAACCTAGAGAAATCCTTCTTTAAACTCTTTGCAGGATCTACAGTTCATAAGCAGATGCCTTAGGACTCAGCAGGGCCAAACATATTTACTCAGCGATCACTGGAGTACTCCTGCTGCCTCTTGTTGCCAGTTATCATTAGCAAACTTGGCATCTGCACACAACGTCCTCAAAGTACTTGGGCACAGGGCTGCCTCTCTGCGTGTTCTAACCCTTGTGAGACTCCATAATGAGATGTACCCTCCCGTAGTGGAGCATTTCTGAAAACTTAGAAGGCAGCTGCTCCTTTCAGCTGCTGCATTGCCAGCTCATCCTAGCCACCCATGCCTCAGTGTCCTCTGTTGCTGGTTTCTCTCCTCTTTTAACAGACCTCTGTTTGTCTGTATTCTGTTTTTTTTTTTCTCCAGCATGGTGCTGGTCAAACCTAGCTAACTTGGGGGTGAATGTCGGTTTTTTTGACGTGGCTGAGTGGGTCATATCAAATGCAGTGCTTAGGTTGTACTGTGCCCACTCAGCCAGCCTTTAAGTAGAAGGAAGGCACAAGTCTTGCATGTAAGGCCCTCTTCTAGTTTCTTGCAGTTTTTAGAGAAGGGACGCCTGCTGCACTATGAATGATGGGAAAGTCCAGCCTCCATCATATCAGATTGCAAGCTGGGTTCAACTTAGGAGCTGGGACTCCAGAGTGATCCTTCTTGTGATCACAGAAGGTGCACTTCTGAGGCCTGTGCTGCACATACATAGGTCCTTGTGTGTATGTGGCTGTAAGTACAATTTCATTTACTGTCTGTTGCACCTATTCTTGTGAACAAATGGCTATACGGTGTGTACTGTGTACTAACAGCCATACGGTTATACTCTCACTAATTCTGATTGACTGTAGTGGTAGATTTTAGTCATTGTATGGTGGGGAAAGGTTAAATTGTGCTAATTGTGTACACACACACTTTAGCGATTATAACTATAGAGATCCCTACCAATGTATTTTGTATCTCTTCATTAAAAAGAGGGAATCTTCCAGAATAGGGATGTTTCTGTAGGGTGGTGTAATTTTGTGGTAGGTGCTACGCATCCTCAAGGGAGGGGGGGGCAGAAATTTATAGGGAACTCACAGAGCCCAGGGAGTGTCTTTGACCAGGGAGCAGGCAGAAGGCTGCGCTGTCCAGTGCCCCCGGAAATATTGAGCAGCAGGGGCTCTTCCCAGTGTGAGAGCGAGCAGATCTCCTTATTCTAGCTGAAAGAGTCCCAGGAAGGATTGGTCTGAACATTGTCCAGGACAGGCATAGGAGTGTTGCCAGTGTTTGATGTAAAGTTGTTGTTTTTTCTTTGAAAGAGGGAAGAGGAGAGAAAACCCTATTGGGAACATTAGGAAGCCCAAATTTCCTTCTACGGTGCTCAGAAAGCTTGGGAGTTGGATTGCAAGTCGATCTTGTGTGTTCTGTTTTTATGAGCTCTGTATTCCCTAAAAAGGATGAAAACTCTTGTCTTTACAGAACATTTTTTATTTTTCTCAATTGTTTCGTTTTTTGTATGGAGTGTGATCTCTATAATTTGGAGAGAGACAACTTTCTTGACTGGAGTTCCTGTTAGTTTACATGAAGACAGGAAATGTACTTTATCTGTGGGGACAACAATTTCTTCTTCAAGATCACTTTTCTGAATGATTCTTTGTGATTTCCTTGAGCCTCACAATTGAGTGAACGTTGGAGAATCCTGATCTGGGATGACTTCCGTTTTTTTCCCCAGTAGACAGTACCCAGAGGGGAGCCCCTGGCTTCATGTAGGAAGTACCCCGGGAAAGGGACTTAAATGAGACTTGCTTTCCTTCCCCTTTTACTTCAAAATTAGATTTTATTAGTTATCACTTTGAAACTGTCTTCTGTTTTGATTTCCATTTCTTCCTCTCTCCTTTTTCTTGTTAATTGCTTGACCATTCTTTACATCTGCCTGGTATCTCACCTTGCTTGGGGATAAAGCAATATAGATGTCCTGTGTCATTTATCTGGTAGCGCTTAAGAAATGTTCATGTATTTACACACCTTTCCTGGGGGAGATCAAAGCATTCAGGTACAGTATGCATTTCTCTGTCCCCAAAGGGATCACAATCTAAGTTTGTACCTGAGGCAATGGCGGGTTAAGTGGCTTGCTTAAAGCCACAAGGAGTGCCAGTGGGATTTGAACCCTGGTCTCTCTGGCTCTAGGCTGTTGCCCTAACCACTAGACGACCACTCCATGATTTCTAGTCATATTTGTTTTGCAGCTCCATTCTGACATACTGTTCCTCTGGCTGGAAGAGCAGATCCTGGAGCGGGAAGAGTATTACCCCGAGCTTCCTAGAAACGGTTGCCACAGGACCTGTGAGGAGGCCAGGCAAGCTCCATCCTGAAACCCAGAAGAGGATTCTCTGTCTTAGAGAACATATTTTATTTAATCCATTTACTTTCTGTCTTATATATTTGTTGTTTTTTTTTAAATATACTTGTAATTCCAAGATACACAAAGACCAGTAACATACAGGACACCTTCAAAAGTAGTTGCCATTCATCTAGTCAACTACTGTCCCAACCTAGTACCAATTGGTGAACGATTCAGCAAAATGAACCACCTAGCAATTCTCCTTGTATATACCATGTTTGATGTTTATGACCCCTTCGCTCACTCTTCAATCACCACCTTTCACTACCTTCCATATGAGCCACTCACTCCCTCAATTTCACACTCCTCCTGTGTATTGTTATAACGACTCACTGACCACCTTAGATCCCCTAGTCACTTGTACACTCATCAGACTGTGAAGGGTTACCGAGTGTATCGGCCATGAGGTTCCATTGTACGAACTATCATAACTGTACATTCTGCTTTTTGACCCATTTCATATATGTAACTCAGATGTAGCTGTTTCCAGAAATAGTAGGATGCTGCTTCAGCATGTATCTAGTGTTTCAGTATTGTATTTTTGACCAGTAAAATTGTAGTGTATATAAACTTTTCTTTTCCTGTTGCATCCTTACATTGTCGATTACCTGTGTGCCTCCCAGGAGCAAAAGACCATATGTGCACTCTACTGCTATTCTTCTGGCGGCATATTATAGAAAAGATGTAGAGATCGAAATTGAGGACTGGGGTTGTGATATTTAGTTATGGTAGTGTTTTGAAAAGGCTTTGCCAAACATAGAAAACCTAGAAGGGAGTGCAGGAACGCATACGGATATGCATCCACGAACAGCGGGAGGAGCCGTTTTACAAGCCTACATGTGAGAAACAGCAACGGGGAAATGCTGCTATGTACGTGTGACGGCTGCTATTTTGCCAACATGTAGGTGCCGTGCACTTGCACACGTATGCGAGTCATTTTACAGACATCACATGTAAATGATGCTAGTTAACGGCAGATGTAGCTATCTTTTCTAATTTCAATATAAAGGGGGAAATAAACAATGGGGGATTAAGGAGGATAGTCCCCTTTAATTCCCCCTGAAAAAGGCTGGCCAAAAGGAGCACCTCATAAAAACCTAAATGTGCCAGAGAATTTATTTATTTTATTTTTATTTATTTTTATTTGAACACATTTTTATACCGCTCCTTCCAGTGATCAGCAGCGGTTTACATTTAACAATTAACTCTGCAAAGATTAGCAGTTACATAAAACAGTAGGATCATAACATTGGAACATTAAAAGTGATATTGTTTAGTATAACTCAAAAAATAGCAATAGAAAAAACGAAACTAAATACATGATAGGGGGGGAACATGTTAACATACATGGATTTGAAATTAACCATATACATTATTTGTGTAGATAATATAAGTAGATTCATTATTTTGATTCTTAATGGACTTGAGGGAACTAACTGGTAGAAGTGGAAGAATATCTCCCTTTAATTGTTTTCATCACGGAATTACTCTATGTTATTTCTGACTGATTGAAGTATTCTTGAAATAGATGTGTTTTAAGGCTTTTACGGAATGATGTGAGATCTTTGTTAGCTCTTAAGTTGTCGGGGAGTTTGTTCCATTGTGTTGGGGCGGTGTATGTGAATGCTCTATTACTAGTGGATGCCTTTGTTTTGCAAATGGAGAGGGGGGGTTGTAGTATATTTAGGTTGTGAGTACGTCTTTTCCTGTTTGTAGTTTGCGGCATTATGAGTGTAGCAAGATGAGATGGGGCAGAATTGTTTATTAGTTTGAATGTTGTAATTATTATTTTGTATCGTATACGTGCATGCATAGGCAACCAGTGAAGTTCTCTTAGAATAGGTGTGATGTGATCGGAGAAGGGTACGTTCATTAGAATTCGGGCAGTTATACTTCAGATGGCACAAAATGTGTTTGTTGTTTTTTTGGGCAGGCCTTGTAGTATGCCATTACAGTAGTCTAGATGTGGCATTATGATTGCTTGTATTATTGATCTAAAGTCTGATAGTTCAATGATGTTACGTAAGGGCTGTAGAGTTCTTAGTTTGTAGAAAATGGTTCTATTTAAAAGTCTTAGGTGGGTTTCCATGTTAAGTGTGCTATCTAGTGTGACACCTAGGTACTTTAGTTCTTGTTTTGTGTTATAAGTAGTATTATTTAATATGATTGTGGGGGGGTGTTTAAACTCCGGATTTTTAGAGATAAACATTACTTCCGTTTTTTTGTGATTGATATGCATATTGTTTTGTTGGCGCCCTTGTTGTGCTTCATTAAGGCAATTTTCTATGTGACTGTAATCTGGGTTACATATATCCAATTGGGTATAAAGCATTATATCATCCGCATAGAGATGATAGTCAATTTTATGTTTCTGGAATATTCCGCAGATTGGTTTTAGATATAAGTTAAATAATATAGCGGATAATGCTGAGCCCTGAGGGATACCTTGTGTCTGTGGGAAGGTATTGGATAGGTTTCTTTCAAAATATACTTGTTGTATCCTGTTGGATATATAAGACGAGAACCATTGTAGGGGGGTTCCATTTATACCTATTGTTTCTAATCTTTCAATGAGGATCTTATGATTCACTGAATCAAAGGCTGCAGATATGTCGATGAAAATTAGGACAAACATTTTTTTGCAGTTTTCAATGCCTTTATAGAGTCTGTCAAATAATACTAAAAGCAGTGTTTCTACTCCATGTGATTGTCGAAAACCATATTGTTGAGCATCAAGTGCATTTGTGTTATCTATGTGGTCTTGCAATTGGTATTGTACAGATTTTTCAATAATTTTGGCTAGAAAGGGTATACTGGATATGGGTCTGTAAGAGGATGGATCTGCATTGTTTAGTGATTTGTTTTTTAGTATAGGTCGTATTAAAGATCTTTTTAGTTCTGTAGGCATGTTTCCTTGTATTAGAGAATGGTTTACAATGTTTAGTATTATGGGCGATAATTCTGTTTTAGCATTCTTGATCCAGTCTACTGGACAAGGGTCAAGAGGGGATGTGGTTGTGTTTAAGTTTGAGATGATGTTTAGAAGTTGTCTGTTATCTATTGAGTAAAAGTTTTCCCACACTATAGTGGTGTTGGTATTTTGTGTTATCCTTTGAAATGCATTAGTTTCAATTTTATGGGAGATTTTATCTTCGCTGGGGTTTAATTTTTTAGAGTAGTGATCAGCCAGTTCTTGAGCATTTATAGGATAATTTGAATTAACATCTTTTGGGGGTTTAGTGAGTGATTTTACAAGCTCAAATAATTCCCTTGGCTTATTTAAAGCATTAGTTAGTTTTTTGGTGTGATAGTTCTTTTTTGCTGTATTTACTGTTTCTTTATAGGATTTAAGTAGAGATAAGTATTGTTTTTTGGTCTCAGTTGATTTCCTAGCTCTCCATTTTTCTTCCATTTTTCTGAGATCTTTCCTTAATTTAGCTAATCCTGCTGTGTACCAAGGTTCCGATCTTTTCCTTAGTTTGTTATTATCATGAGAGGTGATTTTAGATGTTTGTTTGGAAACAGTTTCTATTCCGTTGTTCCATTGTTTTATTAATTCGTCCAAGTTTGAGGTTTCTGTATTTACATGTGAAAAGATCGAATTTATTAGTGTGTCTTTATCTAATTTTTTAAACATGCTTTTATGTGTATTGTTAATAGGTTCTATATTAGGTGATTGTGATGGCATTTCAAATGTGAATTGTATAAGGTGGTGGTCCGACCATGGCACCTGTGTTATTTTTGGTGTTGTATTTGTTACTGAGGTGTTTGAATATTCTTTGGGAAGAAATACTACGTCTAAGATATTTCCCTTGTCATGTGTAGGTGTTTGGATTATTTGACGGTAACCCATCTGATCCATGGCCTCATTAAATGTATTAGTTTGTGAGGTATTGAGTGAAGCAAGGTTTATATCGCCTAGTATCATGTGATACTTTTTTAATGAGGTTTCGCATATTGTTTCAAGGGCTGATGCTAATGCTTCATGTTTTCCAGAAGGTGGTCTGTAAATGAGGGAAATAGCAAAGGTTTTATTTTCCACCTTAAGGATGTCTATACCTTCGAGAGACTTCTGGGCAGTGCAGGATAGGTTTAGATTTTTTCTTGCTATTATTAGTACCCCACCACCTTTTCCTTTGTTATGAGGGCAATTAAATATATTATAACCAGGTACATTTAGCGTGTTGAGGGGGACTGTGCCAGCCTCTGAGAGCCATGTTTCTGTGATGCATAATAGATCAGGTTTTTCCTCAGTAATGAGGTCCTGTATAATGGGCAACTTGTTTTTAATAGACCTAGTATTTATTAGTATGCATGTTTGGGGGATTAGCATGCTAGATTTGGTATGAGTATCATTAAGGGTAGGTTTTAAATAGTTGCAAATCCTGATGGAGACATTTTTGGCCATGCACTTCTTCCTCATATGAATAGAGAGCACAAGTGTAAATATTTGCCCTGCCCTGGCCACACCCTAACCACTTTGACACATCCCTTGCAACTTACACCTAGTAAGGATATTTATGGGTAGATTCAGTCTGTCTAAAATCATCATTTACACGTTGAAGTGCTGGTATTTGCATGTCTAAATCATAAATAAGGCTTCTAAAATAACTCCCTTAATCTACTCTTATTTCTGCTAGGGCATTTGACCAAATATCTTGCAATTTAAAGCATTCTTGAAAAGAGTATAGCAGCATTTCTACCTGAATCTTACTGTGACAGGATCTATAGAATGTTACCCTTCCCTCTCCAAAGGGAGTATCAACAGTCCCCTCTTAAGAGATTCTGCAGCCCAGAGTGCAGGGCTGGGAAGGGCATAGCTCCCAGGGAAAGCTTAAGAACTCAGCAGGCTGCAGGAAAGAGACAGGCCCATGGAGCCAGAGGTCCTTCCAAGGCAAGCCGTGCAGAGGGGTTCTGAGATAGGAACTTTAACTGGTGCTGGAGGAAGGGCCGAAGAAGCAGCTTGTGGATGTTTAACAAGCTGGGACAGAAGTAAAGCTGCTTTTGTTTTCCCTGAACTGCTGTCTGGCCTGTGTTGTAGAGAAAACCTTTTCCCACTGCATGCCACACTACCACACTTATATTTCTCACACTTGCCACCTTCTGAAGCTTTCATAACTACATTCCTTTCTTTAGTGATGTATAGTCTATATAAAATCCTATACTGAGTCTCTTGCACTGTTGTACTTGTAGTGTGACCTATATATTTCTTATTTCTCTTATTGTGTGAGATTGTCATGTGTTAGTGATATATGGGATATAAAAAATATAAATGTTGAAATGTTAGTTGTGGTATGGAAGAAGAGTGTGAGTGATGATATCGGTGTGCAGCAGGTTACGTGACAGATGATCGCTATTGGGTCAATTTTCAAAAGGTTCAGGAGCCTAACTGTTGAGTATTAGGCATCTAAATCAGCTCCTTCAAAAACCAACTAGGGCTGAGCACCCAAATTTAGGGGCCGGCCTGTTTTCAAGGCCCCTAAATTTCAGTGAGGTAATTGTGGCAGAGTGGGGAATTAGGGTAGAAAAACTAAGTTAGGAATTTAGCAATGGCTTTCAGTATTAGATACCTAATTTAGGTTCCCAACTCTAGGAAAATATGTATTAAGAGGAATGACAAATTTGCTGCTGTTATCCTTTGTGAGGAAGCCGATGCCAAAATGCTCCTGTAAATTAACTTCAGCCTCCTATAGTATTCTAAGGAACAACCCCTCACACTTTGAAATTGTGAATGAAATAGAAATAAATTCTTGTTTTCTTTAGGTGCGGCCAAATATAGAAAAGTACTTCAAGACATTGGGCCCAAGATTATCATTGTTGAAGAAGCAGCCGAAGTGCTGGAGGCTCATATCATAACCACACTGAGTGCGGAGTGTGAGCACCTCATTCTGATTGGAGATCACCAGCAGGTAAACCTATCTCTCAGATGTGGAGAAGGAAACTGTAATTATTTGGTCTTCTTGAGCTATAGCCCTATAAAGAGCAGTTCAGGTTGAACCAGAATCCCAAAGGAGCAGAAAGAATCTGATTGAAAAAAAAACCCCAACTGAACATATAGTAACATAATAAATGACGGCAGATAAAGACCAGTATGGTCCATTTAGTCTGCCCAGTAAGATGGCAAGAGTAGGTGCATGTGCCGCTCTGTGCAGGCCACCCCTCCCCATGTCTTTGTTTAGGACACCCCTATTTGTTGAGAAATTAGATGGTTCAGTTTATTTTGATTTTATCCTGTTGCTGTAAAGGGATCCACTGTGTCTGTCCTATGCCATTTTGAATTCTGCCACTGTGTTTGCCCCCAACACTTCCATCGAGAGGGCATTCCAAGCATCCATCACTCTTTCAATGAAAAAGTATTTCCTGACATTGCCTTTCAATTTACCCCCTTGCAGCTTCCTGTTATGCCCTCTAGTTTTACAGCTTCCCTGTCTTTGGAAGAGATTTGTTTGTTCATTATTTCTCTTTAAGTATTTAAAAGTCTGTATCATATCTCCCCTGTCCCTCCTCTCCTCCAAAGTGTACATATTTAGGTCTTGAAGTCTCTTCTCATAAGGCTTCTGACGCAGGCTCCAAATCATTTTGGTTGCCTTCCTCTGAACAGTTTCCAGTCTTTTTACATCCTTTGCAAGATATGGTCTCCAAAACTGAGCACAGTTTTCCAAGTGAGGCCTCACCAATGACTTATACAGTGGCATAAGTACCTCTTCCTTTCTGCTGGTAATTTCTCTTTGTATGCAGCCCAACATCCTCCTGGCTTTTAGAAGAAAATACTTTTATTTTCAATTTAGTGATCGGACTTTGCGCTATCTTTATATTTTACACAGTACATGGAAATGCATCTCTTTCTATTTCTGTGGTGCTGTACTGCATGCAGAATCTGGCTTTTTGGGACTTCAGTTCAATCTTGCCTACATATTTTTATTTTAGGTTGTGGTCACTTATTCTGTGAGGGTCTGTGTTCTGAGTGTGTGACTGAGGCCAGGTGTTCAGTTAACATGGAGTTTGTACGTAAGGATCTGTACTGTAGTAATCTGATATGTTCAGCTTTTGAAATAGGTATATGGATGTTCTAGCGTCCGCTGTAATATTTACAGTGCTGCTTTTTTCTGGGTAAGCTTCTTATTATGTACATTCTGGAAGTTGGTGCTGGTATGGTATGGTATGGTATAGTAGATTTGCTCTGTAGATCCTCAGTGACTTTTGTAGGACTTTGTATTTCTTCAGAATGTGTCTGGTACAGGAGAATGTTTATGTTGTTGTTACTGAGATGACCAGAATCAGATTTTTTAAATATATATATATATTGAATTCTATGGGTGAATGTCCTAGTTACCTAACTACCCTCTAACAATAATTTTAAACATTAGCATTCATGTAAATAATTGCCATTGTGGCTTAGCAGTTCATTACCTAATGTATTATAGTTATGTTTTTATCAGTTCCATGTATAATTGTTGAGTTGAATGTAAACCACTTTGATAATATTGAAAGACGGTATATAAGAAAAGTCAAATAAATAAATAAATAAATAGTTCTGCTCTGCACATATTGTCGAGGGAGGGGTTTTTGTGGATGCAGAATATATGTTCAAAAAGAAAAATAATGCAATTTAGAACAAGAAGATAAAATGAGTTATAATTTTATAATTTCGTGCTATAAACTGTGCTGTGGTTCTCGCTTTTTCTTTTAGTTCCTTAGTGTGCGCGTGACTTGCATGTCGTTTATTTTTTTTCTATAATATACAGTATATTTGCATTAGCACTGTGCTGGTCCAGTGTGCAGTTTCAGAGGAGTTATGTAGACAAGCTTCTGTTGTTGTTTGGCACATTTAGTGACATATTTACTAAGCTCTGCACTGGTAACATATGGGCTGTGTTACCAGTGCAAGGCTGTAGGGTAACTGCTGTACATGGGCATGCTTCTGAAAGATTTTACCAGAGATCTGGAGACTTTCACCCCCTTGCTTCCTGAGGATAAGCGGAGTACATTAGACACTCATCAAGCAAGGCTAGACCACCTCTCTTTTGAATCCACAAGCAGAGCTTCAGCAGTTTGTATTGGGGCTCGCAGAATGGCCTGGTTATAGACATCCAACCTCGAGCAATGGGTCCAGGATAAACTGGCCAATATCCCATGTACTGGAGAAAACCTTTTTGGCAAAGACTGGAGGGAAAAAGTAGGGGAGATTGAAACAGATGATCTCACCCTAAAACGCCTTTCCAGGAAAACAGCTAACCCCATCCCCAGCTCTTCCCAAGAAATCTTTCTATTCTAAAAAGAAGAGATACTATCCTTACGCGTCTTATGCTGCCTATCATCCTCAGCATTCTCAGCAGAGACAGCAGGGTCCTTGCCAACCCAAGAAAACTAAGGCTCTTAAGCCTCAACCAGCTGCACAGGCACACCCTGCATCTGGTTTTTGACTCCTTCCTAGAGAGCACTGCCAGTCTGCCCCTGGAGGGCCCCCAGCCCCTCCACATAGCAGGCAGACTTTGTCACTATGCCTACAGGTGGCACCTCATAACATCAGAGCAGTGGATGCTCCAAATTGTCCAAAGGGGTTATCAGCTTCACTTCAAAACCTTACTCCCCCCCCCACCTGCTTCACAAGGGATTATCCCATGCAACTTGTCAGACGGCTGCCTAGGGTGAGAACTTACACAATCTTGACGAGGCATATATTCATATGATTCTTGCAAGGTATTGTGGGTATTGTAGTTCATTCACTCCCAAACACAGCTGATGACAATAATTTGAGATGTGAAACCAAGTGGTAAGATCAATAAAATACTTCTTTTATTGACGGGGTTTAATTCACCCAGCACATGTATGCTTGATAGCACTATAAATGAGGTTACTTGCTTGCAGTGTTTAAAATGGATAACAAAAAGTCACAAAGTAAACCAGAAAACAACCTTCAGCTTGTCAGGCAATTAGCTAATGTTTTCTTAGCAAATAATTACCAAATACAAAGGCACAAAGTAAAGAATAAACTTTGCTGGTTAGGTTAACTTCTGCTTATTTTCCACGCCGATCTCAGCAGTGATTCTCCCTTGCTCACACACACAATCAGGTGCAGCCCTAATTACTATCAATGGACCAGCTGAAAGCCTTTAGCTGGCTGGCTGCTACTGTGTGAGCCCAAATCCTGCTTTAAGAGCTGTTTGCAGTGGAAATAAAGAACAAAGTTAGGTTTCTTTGTGATGGCTGATGTGTTTGCTCAGAGAAAACTAGTAATAGCATTTAGATAGAGAACAGTCCATATAAACTGTACTTTCATCTGCTGTATCACCCCCTTCATCAACAATCATAGGGTCAATATCATACATTGGCACAGATGAGTCTTTCATTAAGGCACTATCATGAGAATGCTTATTCCCTTGCTGCCATTCTCTATTATAGATAGGGTCTGGATCAGTGTTCATACCTGAGCCTCTCCTGCCATCATAATTCCTCTCTGTAAAGCCTGGCCAATATGTAATCCAATTCTGATGTCCAGCCTTCCAATCTTGATCCCTGGACACTGGATCTTCTCTCACATACCTTCTGGCCTTGGTCTGAAAGTCCCTTCCACATGCAGTCTTCTCTCTTCCAGGTAGCCACTGGTGATTCCTATCTCTGCCACTCCATTCCTCTGGCTGAATCCAGTCCAATGGACTCTGCTGGCTTTTGGAATACCTCCCAGTATGAGTACTGCCTTGGAATCTCCCAGACCTTCCAATGGCCTTTCTTCTCTTCCTTCCAGAGAGTTTCCTTCTCTCTCTATCTGCGTGGCTTGGCTTCTGTTTCTCCAGGTGATACTGGTGCTTGTAGCCGTTGCTGTCTCTGTATCTCTTCCTCCCTCTGTAGCTGAAACTGTTTCCTGAAGAATAAGCTCTACTCTTATCCTGTTCTAATGTGTGCTGCTCCCTAACACAGCGCAGCTGTGTTGAATCAGGCCCTGCCCTTTGAGATGAGTGCTTAGGGATTACCTCATAGCTCTCTTGATTGCACCTACATTCTCTCACTTCAGCCCCTCTCATGGCTGCTGGAAACCTGGTGCATTCTGGGACTGGTAGTCTTTTATGTGAAAACTCTGTTTTTCTTGCTTCTACCAGAACTGACAGGTTGCTTGTTCAGAGTCACATCATCTTTTCTATAGCTCCTACCTGAGCTATGATAAGCTTCCTTATCACATACCCCCCTGCTTAAGTTATTACGGACTGGTTTTACTGGTGAAACTTCTTCTCTACAGTCCGTAATACGGGAAAGTGCATCCGCATTCTTGTGTAACTTCCCGGCACGATGTTCAACCTGAAAATCAAACGCCTGTAAGGCCATGTACCAGCGTGTCAACCTGGCATTGTGGTTCTTCATTTGCTGCAACCACTTAAGTGGGGCATGGTCCGTGACCAACTGGAACTTTCTCCCTGTAAGGTAAAACCTTAACGCCTCCACTGACCACTTGATAGCCAAACACTCTTTTTCTATCGTGGAATACTTTTGTTCAGCCAGTGACAACTTCCTGCTCAGGTACATCACAGGATGCTCCTCTCCATCATGGCACTGGGATAGGACTGCTCCTAGCCCTACATCCGATGCATCGGTTTGAACCAGAAAGGGTTTCTTGAAGTCTACTCCTTTCAGTACCGGTCCTGTACACAATTTTTCTTTTAATACTGAAAACGCTTTTTCAGCTTCTGGTGTCCACTTTATCTGGTTTGGACAATTCTTTCGCAGCATATCCGTGAAAATGGCACTTTTCTCTGCGAATAGCGGTATAAAACCGGCGGTAGTATCCAATAAGTCCTAAGAAACTTCTTAGTTGTTTCTTGGTTGTTGGAGGAGGAAAATTCCTGATGCTATCTATTTTGCTTAATAGAGGTTTAATTTTTCCTCTTCCCACTAGGTGGCCTAGGTATTTTACCTCCCTATTTGCAAAGGCACACTTCTTCGGGTTTAAAGTGATTCCCGCTTGCTTCATAGAGCACAAGACTGCCCTGATCCTCTTCAAATGCTCCGCCCAGGTGTTACTATGGATTATGACATCATCCATGTATGCAAAAGCATAACTTTGTTGGGGTCGAAGTACCTGATCCACTAACCTTTGGCAGGTAGCCGCTGCTCCATGCAGTCCGAAAGGCATCCTCTTGAACTGGAAAAGGCCAACGGGGGTGCTGAACGCAGTTTTCGGCTTCGACTCCCTGGTGAGCGGGATTTGCCAATATCCTTTTGTCATATCAAGGGTGGTTAAGTATTGAGCCTGTCCCAGCTGGTCTAGCAGCTCCTCAATTCTTGGCATTGGATATGCATCAAAACTGATATGGCGTTTACCTGCCGGAAGTCAATACAAAATCTTAAGGATCCATCAGGCTTCGGCACCAGGACTATGGGGCTATTCCAGGGACTCTTTGACTCCTCTATTACCCCCAGGTCCAACATCTCCTGGACTTGTGCCACTACCTCCTGTCTTTTGGCTTCAGGCAAGCGGTATGGCCTTTGACGAACCAATTTCCCAGGTGGAGTTATTATTTCATGGGCCACCAAATGGGTCTCCCCAGGTATGGGTGTCAACACATCTGGGAATTCCTTAAGCAACTTCCTAATTTCTTCCTGTTGTACCATTGTCAGGTCCTCACCTATTTGGGGCTCTAATTTCTCTTTACAATCAGATACCTGGTGTCCCAAATCTTCCTCTTCACTCACCTCCCTCTCTCGGGCACAGGTGGCAGCTAAGCTTTTAACCCCTTTGACATCAGTAGAACCAAAGCCTTTGGCTCCACGTTCAGAATTCTCTAGGGATGTGACCTCCTCCACAGGTGGAAAACCCAGCCTCTCACAAATCAATTGGGCAATTTTGTCTCCTGTCTTCACATGATACTCATTCTGTCCAAAGTTAAACAACAGAACTTTAATATTGCCCCTGTAATCGGGATCAATTACTCCCGCACCCACATCGATGAAATATTTAAGGGCTAATCCGGACCTTGGGGCTACTCTCCCATAACATCCAATTGGTATTTCCACTTGGAGACCGGTGTCAACCAGGGCTCTCCCTTGGCTAGGTACAATCACATTTTCTATGCTGCACAGGTCAAACCCAGCAGACTGAGGGGTTGCCCGCCTAGGAGCTTGGGCCTTCTCAGAGACCTTATGGTACTTTAGGACGAATATCTGCTTTGGGGTAGCTTGGTCTTCTGGACGCTTAACCATCTTTTTAGCTGGGGTCTGAGGACTTCCAAATAAAGGCCCGGGAGCTACTACCATTAAACCTTCTCCCTCCTTTTTTCCTAGTCCTTCCACTAGACCCTGCTTAAATCTTGGCCAATCTCTTCCTAGAACCAAATCAAAGGGTAGCCTAGGCACCACTGCTAATAGGACTTCCTCTTGTTTCCCTAGGCACTTAACCTTTAGCCTATAGGTGGGATATGATGATGCAGCACCATGAATGCATCTGATGTGAACTTGGCTTTCAGGGGTTCTAGGCACAAATCTTTCTTGGGCCTCTATCCTCTTCCAAAGCCTTTTTGACATCATACTCTGGTCTGCCCCAGAGTCTAATAATGCATTTGTGGTAATTCCTTGCACATCAACCATCAAAAGAAATCCTTCCTTGGGCTGTTTTAAATCCAGACCCATTAAACTAGTGTGTGTCTGGCATCTCTTCTCTAAGTGTCCCACTTTTCCACACTTGAAACATTTCTTTCTATTCCACTGTGTCATCTGGTTTGATACAGTACATTCATTTTCAGAAACATTCTTAATTATTCTCTTTTCTAATACAGCACATTTAGCCTCAGCATCCATCTTTAGAGGGCCACCCATTCTATGGCAAGCCTGCGTGGCTTCCAAGAATCTCTCTGCTAGCATGGTTGCCTCTCCAAGATTTTGGCAATTTTGCTGTATAAGAAAAACATTCAAATCTTTAGGTACCCCAAGCATAAATTGTTCCAGCATTATAATATCTAATAACATTTCTACTGTCTTTTGCTCAGGCTCCAACCATTTTACAGCTAAACTTCTGATTCTCTGACTCAGAGCCCTGGGTGTCTCACCCACTTTCAATGTAACAGCTCTAAACATTCGCCTATACTCTGAAATAGACAACCCTAGGCGATCTCTAATAGCTGCCTTTACATCCTTATAAATCAAAGCCTGGGCTGCTGGCATTGCTCTGTAAGCTGCTAGTGCCTCACCAGTTAATGAGGCTGCCAGCCTTACTGCCCACTGGGTCTCTGGCCATGCTAAAGCCTGTGCCACTCTTTCAAAAGACTCTAGAAAATCATCAACATTATCTTCTGGAGTTAATTTCCCAAAATTAAATGCCCCAATCCCTTGATTGAGTCCCACATTGTCCACATGTTGTGTACCAGTACTAACTGCTGGTCTTGCATCTGTTCCACTTTGGCTCTGCAGCTGAACTAGAGCTTGCACCAGATCAAGCACTGGTTTCTGCTGTTCCATTAAGGCCTTCATAGCAGTGTCCTGGGCCTGCTGTGACAGCTCCTGCTGCTTGCTAAATTGGGCTGCCATCCACTGAGCCATCTCCCTCGGATCCATCTTGACCCTGCAAGAAAAGAGAAAAAAAAAAACCCAAGAGCAGCACCTTCCAACCAGGTGTGGGTTTTTTTTTTTTTTTTCAAATTACCCCCTGTGCTTACACACATCCACCACTAGACATGCCCAGGTACCTATTACCTTGTCTCAGTGATGAATCCAGCTTTGCACAGGGTCTTTTCCTCAGGGACAGCTTCCTGGAACAACCACTTTTCTTCCAAAGTGCAGATGAGGGAAAGAAATCTTCTTACAGCTTTAAACTTGACTTTTATTTGTAATCCACAACAAGTAAATCCTCTTGGTGCAAGAGCAATCCGAAAAACTACGCCATTTGTCAGACGGCTGCCTAGGGTGAGAACTTACACAATCTTGACGATGCATATATTCATATGATTCTTGCAAGGTATTGTGGGTATTGTAGTTCATTCACTCCCAAACACAGCTGATGACAATAATTTGAGTTGTGAAACCAAGTGGTAAGATCAATAAAATACTTCTTTTATTGACGGGGTTTAATTCACCCAGCACATGTATGCTTGATAGCACTATAAATGAGGTTACTTGCTTGCAGTGTTTAAAATGGATAACAAAAAGTCACAAAGTAAACCAGAAAACAACCTTCAGCTTGTCAGGCAATTAGCTAATGTTTTCTTAGCAAATAATTACCAAATACAAAGGCACAAAGTAAAGAATAAACTTTGCTGGTTAGGTTAACTTCTGCTTATTTTCCACGCGGATCTCAGCAGTGATTCTCCCTTGCTCACACACACAATCAGGTGCAGCCCTAATTACTATCAATGGACCAGCTGAAAGCCTTTAGCTGGCTGGCTGCTACTGTGTGAGCCCAAATCCTGCTTTAAGAGCTGTTTGCAGTGGAAATAAAGAACAAAGTTAGGTTTCTTTGTGATGGCTGATGTGTTTGCTCAGAGAAAACTAGTAATAGCATTTAGATAGAGAACAGTCCACATAAACTGTACTTTCATCTGCTGTATCACCCCCTTCATCAACAATCATAGGGTCAATATCATACATTGGCACAGATGAGTCTTTCATTAAGGCACTATCATGAGAATGCTTATTCCCTTGCTGCCATTCTCTATTATAGATAGGGTCTGGATCAGTGTTCATACCTGAGCCTCTCCTGCCATCATAATTCCTCTCTGTAAAGCGTGGCCAATATGTAATCCAATTCTGATGTCCAGCCTTCCAATCTTGATCCCTGGACACTGGATCTTCTCTCACATACCTTCTGGCCTTGGTCTGAAAGTCCCTTCCACATGCAGTCTTCTCTCTTCCAGGTAGCCACTGGTGATTCCTATCTCTGCCACTCCATTCCTCTGGCTGAATCCAGTCCAATGGACTCTGCTGGCTTTTGGAATACCTCCCAGTATGAGTACTGCCTTGGAATCTCCCAGACCTTCCAATGGCCTTTCTTCTCTTCCTTCCAGAGAGTTTCCTTCTCTCTCTATCTGCGTGGCTTGGCTTCTGTTTCTCCAGGTGATACTGGTGCTTGTAGCCGTTGCTGTCTCTGTATCTCTTCCTCCCTCTGTAGCTGAAACTGTTTCCTGAAGAATAAGCTCTACTCTTATCCTGTTCTAATGTGTGCTGCTCCCTAACACAGCGCAGCTGTGTTGAATCAGGCCCTGCCCTTTGAGATGAGTGCTTAGGGATTACCTCATAGCTCTCTTGATTGCACCTACATTCTCTCACTTCAGCCCCTCTCATGGCTGCTGGAAACCTGGTGCATTCTGGGACTGGTAGTCTTTTATGTGAAAACTCTGTTTTCTTGCTTCTACCAGAACTGACAGGTTGCTTGTTCAGAGTCACATCATCTTTTCTATAGCTCCTACCTGAGCTATGATAAGCTTCCTTATCACAAACTATCGGGGCAACCTGTTCTAGTCAGAACGGATAACCAAGTAGCCATGTTTTATGTAACCAAATAAAGGGGGAATGGGGTCCCGTCCCCTCTGCGAAGAAGTGATTTACCTGTGGTCCTTTGTTATCTCTCACCGCATCCACCTCAGAGCGGTGAACCTCCCGGGCAAACTCAATGTCCTAGCAGAATGGCTAAGCCATATCCTTCATCCCCATGAATGGACCTTACATCAGGTGGCAGTTGCTTGAATCTTCCAAATGTGGGGAATCCCACTCATAGATCTTTTTGCCATTCCACAAAACATGCAACTTCTGCTCTTCTGCTTCAGGGTTCCATCGCTGCACCAACAGGCCCTGGATGCCTTCCTTCTCCATTGGGAATAGGGACTGCTCTATGCATTCTCTCCCATCCTCTTGATACTCAAGATGCTGTTCAAGCTACAGGCCAACAAGGGCTCGATGATTCTCATAGCATCCTTCTAGCCCCATCAACTGTGGTTTCCTCTGCTTCTTTGCCTGGCGCACTCTATCACTCAACCTGGGATGTGCACCTGACCTTGTCTTTCAGGGCCATGGGACGCTCCTCTATCCCAATCTTCACTCCCTACATCTGATAGTATGATTACTGAAGGGCTAGTACTCGCTGACCTCGATCTGCCATAGTTGGTCAAGGATGTTCTTCTTGCATCTAATAAGGATGCCACCAGGCAGTCGTATGCCTTCAAATGGCGTAGCTTTGTCCTTTGGTGCTCCCCAAAGGACCTTGACCCCTTTTCTTGGCCAGTGGAGTCGATTCTACAATATCTCCTCCACTTATCCTTGACATGTCTTAAGACTAACTCAGTGAGAGTTCACCTTAGTGCCATTGCGGCCTCTCACAGACCAGTGGATGGACAGCCTATTTCTTCACACCCCTTATTAGCACGCTTCATGCAGTATCTACTGCTGTCCAAGCCACACATTAAGCTGCTTCAGATAGCCTGGGATCTGAATGTGGTTCTGGTGCAATTTCTAAAGCCACTTTTCGGACCTTTAGCCACCACTTCACTGAAGTTTCTATCTTGGAAGGCTATCTTCCTTATTGCCCTCACTTCAGTTCATCGCATCAATGAGCTGCAGGCTCTAGTGGCGGATATCTCCTTTACTCTGTTCCACCATGACAAGGTGGTTCTGCGTACCCATCCTCATTTCCTCCCGAAGGTGGTTTCCTCCTTCCATCTAAACCAGTTGATAATCTACCTGATTTTCTTCCCTAGACCACATGCATCTTGGGCTGAAGCAGCACTACACACTATAAACTGTAAGCGAGCACTGGCCTACTATTTGGATAGAACTAAAGATCACAGAAAATCCTCTCAATTATTCATTTCCTTTGATCCTCATACCTGGGCCTACTGGTGACGAAACATACTCTATCTAGATGGATAGCAGATTGCATTTCTTTTGCTTATGCACAAGCAGGACTCTCATTGGAGGGTCATATCACAGCTCATAATGTGCGGGCTGTGGCAATATCTGTAGCTAATTTCCATTCAGTAGCCATTGAGGACATTTGCCAGGCAGCTACCCCGTCCTCCATTCATACAAGGCATACGCAGCACTATACATATATATGAAGAGACAGTCCCTGCTCTTCACAGAGCTTACAATCATTTTGCACCTGAAGAAGCCACCTCCAAACTAATAGTTGGCACTCCAGGACAAAATAAAGTACAGTTGGTAGACTTTCAACTAATTGTACATAGAAAAGATGTTGGGAAATTAGAACTCATTTTGCCACAAAGAGGGAAAAAGTCAGGTTAGATAATCAAATCAGTGGCGGTGCCTTTTTCTGGCACAAATCACCAAAGTAACTTATAATTGCAATTATGAATGGCGCGGAGCGTTTTCCACTTGCTCTGATGAAGCCTCGTATGAGAGGCAAAACCACTGGCCAGGCTGGAGAAGCATGAGTTATACGTATGAACAACTTATCAGGGTTTGATTCTGTAAAATGCATATATATGTATATATTATTCTGTATATCCCTATACATAGGAACAGTACATAAACACACATATGGACGAATCATTTTTAGCATAATGACATTCTCCATTCTGCATTTCAGCTCCGGCCCAGTTCTACTGTGTATGAATTGGCTAAAAATTTCAACTTGGAAGTTTCCATGTTTGAAAGATTGGTCAGAATGGATGTCCAGTATGTTCGTCTAGATTATCAGGTAAGTCATTATGTTTTTGATAAACATAAACTTTAGGGTTGCCAACTTTCTAAACAAGGACAAGTGGAGAAAGCATGCAGAGCACGGCTCATGGAATTCTTTCCAACTCCTGTGTATCTGTACACATCCTTCTGTTTGTACCTGGAATGCCTCTTGTGTGTGTATGAGTATGTGCACACGTTTGTCTTGTGTATGTGTGTGAGTGTAAGTTTGTTTTTTTATGTTTATCTGTTGTGTGTGTGTGTGTATTTTTGTAGGCAGCTGCCGAGAGTATCTGTCTTTCGAGGGCATGCCCCCCACACGCCCTTTGCTGCCACTGGCGCCCTCTCCGCAGCTAACAGCAGTGACAGTTACACCCGAAATCGCAATGCAGCACTTACCTTCCATTTCCGGGACTGTTTCACAGTTTCATTCTATTCAATCTGCTGCTTAGGCCCCAGACTTCCGGTTTTGAATAAACCAGAATTCTGTGGCAGATGGGGGTGGGGGCCAAAGCGGCAGATTGAATAGAATGAAACTGTGACACAGCCTCAGAAACAGAGGGTAAGTGCTACATTGCGGTTTCAAGTGTAATTGCTGCTGCTGTCTGCCTCGGAGAGGGCTGCCAGCAGTGGCAATGGGGGGGTGGGAGGGGGTACCAAAGGTACCAAGATGGAGGACCCATCTAGAGCACCTCCAGTCCTTGCACTCACCCTGGGCGTGGGGCCGATGCAGGGTGCAGTTGGTGAGGTGATGAGACAGTTGTTGGATTAGTTTTGGGGGATGGGGCAGTTTGGTGGAGGAGCAGTTATGGGTGGGGTTTTTTTGTTGTTTTTTTAGGGACTGAGCAATTTGTGGGGTGGTACAGCAGTTGTAAAGGAGTATTGTTTAGGGGTAGGAGCAGTGTGTGGTTTGGTGGGGACGTTGAGTGTAGTTTGTGGGGGTAGGAGCAGTGTGTGAAGTGGTAGATTTGTAGAGAGTAGGTTTTGGAGGTGAAGCATTTTGTGAGGTAGGACAGTTGTGTTGGGGTATTTCTTTCATGGTGGGGACCTTTTGGCAGATTGATGGGGCTTTTGGGAGGGACTAATTTTGGGTGGTAGGTGCAGTGTGGTGGAACAAATGTGTGGGGGCAGTTTGGGGGTTTGGGAGAGTAGAGAACAGGTAGATGGAATTTAAAAGGAGCAGTTCCCTAACTGCTTTGTTTCACTGCATGTAAGTTTCTATGCTACAGAAGCTGGAACTCCTCCTACAGAAATAAATTGGCTATTTTTCTGGGGGGAAGAGGGTTATATATCTGGAATCATCCAGTCTGATGTGGTCTATTTTCAAACTCAATGTGTCTGTTTACTATTTTCTCCCACATTCCAATTTCATTCCATTCTGTTAAATATTCAGAGTTGTCTTGTCCCAGACATAGACAGACACATTTCTCAACAACCTTTCTATAATTCTTTCTAATTTCTGCTGGGTCGGGAAAAATAATTGGCCCTCTGCGCTTAGCGAAGTTCTTCCTCCATAGCCACATCCAGCAATCAGTAATCTCCCCTCCCTGTAACCTTCCCTGCCTCACACACCTGTGGTTACCAAAGTAGCGGCCAGTTTAAGGCTCAGTCGTGGTAGTAGTGTAGGATTGTAAAGCTTTGAGGGTTGTTGCGGTATGTTCTTCTCTCAGGCCTCACATCACTTATGGATGCCAGAAAGAGGATGCGGCCTAGAAGAGGAGCATGCACCCCTTGCATCTATATAACCTGATGCTTCCCATGCTCTCTTATCGGACTCTAGTCTGCCCCCTTCTTTACTAAGAATGGACTGTCCATACACTTTTCTTCAACCAGTGCATTCTGTCCTGTGGACAAGCGTATTATTATTGTCAGTATCTACATCTGTTTCCCAACCTTGTCTAGGAGTAAATTGTGGAGGACTTTCAGGGGAAATCTAGCGAAGATTCCTGGAGAGGGGGAGTATAATTATCTCCTTGCTTTGTTTGGGTTTGTCTCTTCCAGTGGTTGCTTGAGGTTTGAAAAGTACATAAGAGACCAGAGAGAGTGCCCAATGTGACTGAGGGTGTGGAAGGTCTGCTATCAGAAAGTACAGTAGGGTTCAGGATGTCTTACCATGCACATTTTCAGCTACTCAGCAGTCGGAGATTCACTAATAAAGGGGAGTCAAAGAAGTCAGGGATGGATCCCTTGAAGGAGGCCTCTGCATATTCTTGACCGGTGTAACTGTGTAACCATATGCTGTTTATATTGATGGAAGAAAGTTTACTTTGTGTCAGCTTGTCACAATTCAACTGTATTATTGGAACAACTTCTGGGGTAATCTGGATTTCTCCAGGAACAAGCAGGAAGTCAGTCCTCACATATGGATGACATTGGCGCCAATGGAGCCCACATGGAGCATTTCCTCAGCTTTCAAAGAAAGCCTTTGGGAATGCTACCACGCATGTGTGGTCCCCCTCCTGCCCAAGAGTGCCATCTTGCTCAGTCTTTTTTTTTCCATGGAGCCCAACTGATGCGCATCTTGTTTCCCTGGAAAAAATCCTTTTTTTGATCGAGGCTTGCCTCATCCAATGTTTATGCCTTTTTTCACCCGGGGGTCGTCTACCCCGACCGGGTGCTCCCCACCATGTCTCCCAGTGGGTTCAAGAAATGTGACCGCTGCAGTAAAACTGTTAGTCACAGACACCCATGACTGCTGCTTATGATGCCTGGGACCAGACCATGACAGCACCTCCTGTGACCTGTGCCAGGACATAACTCCTGAAACCAATAAAAAGAGGTCTGAGATGCATGAGAAACTTTTCCCAAGGTCCGACTCGGCACCAGCTTCCCCGACGACGAGCTCCAAGCCCAGCATTTCCCTTGAGGCCCAGGCATCTTTGGAGTCCTGTGAGGGTGGCTCCTCCAAGAAGACCCTGGATCCTGAGAGAAAAAAGAAAAAATCCTCAAAGTCCATCAAGGTTCCACCAGAGAAACCCGGTAAAACCACTTGGAGAGGCTCTGGCGGCTCTGAGCAGTGCCCTACCAAGGTTCTCAAAAAGGAATCCTCGGCCGGCGGAAACCGTGTGAGGTTCCTCGAGACCATAGTCCTCATTGAGGATGGACTCGCAAGAGTGCCGGCGCTGGGCCCGAGGTCCTCTGTGCCCGTGCTGAAAGCTGCGGAGCCTTCTGGCTTGGAAAACAGAATGGTGGCCCTGGAGCAGAACATCACTGCTATCCTGGCCCTGCAGCAGGCATTGATGGCTGGTTCATCTGCATCATCTGCCCTGACGACCAGGCCCCAAGTCATCAAGCCGAGCTCCAAGTGCCACCAGCCTCGGGTAAGCCCTCTGCCCTAGTTGAGTTCTTGGTCCCATTCCTTGGGCACATGATCCTCCCCGGCAAGTTTCTGCAACTCGGACCTCGGGTCCTCTGGAGGCACCCGGTACCTTGGTGCTGTCCTCGAGACTAGGAGTTGCAGGACCTCAGATTCATCATCTCCTTTCGACTCTGAGTGGGAGACCAATGACAAGGCATCCCCGGAAACCAGATGGCACAGAGACATCTCTAAATACCCATCTCCACTGGTGCCCTGGCACCATTCCCCTCTGGAGGATGTGGTCTTCCACAACTTTGTCAAGGATATGGCCCAAGCCCTCTCAGTGCAAACAGAGGAAGACCCATGCACCGAAGAGCTGGAGAACTTCTAGTATGAGTCTTCACCTATGGAGACTGTCATGGTGCCGGTCCAGCCGATTCTCTAGCAGCTGCTGCTTAGAATGTGGGAGACACCAGCATCAGTGCCAGTGGTCAGTCAGCGCCTTGACGCCATGTATCACGTCCGGAAAGGCACGGAGTTCAACAAACCCCAGCTCCCACATAACTCCATGGTTGTGGAGTCAACCATGCAAAAGCTTAATAGCCAGAAGACCCACTCTTCTGTCCCCCCTGGAAGGGATACTAGAGCCCTCGACACCCTTAGGCGCAAGTGTTACCAGAGCTCGATGCTGGGGTATTGGATCCAGGCCTATGAACTATAATTTTTTATTTAACAGTTTTTATATACTGTCCTCCTTCGATTCAAGACGGTTTATTTATTTATTTAACATTTCTTATATACCGCACTATTACCATCAGCGCGGTTTACATGGAACAGAGCATATACATACAGGGTAACTGTAGTGCATTTTACAAGTAACAGGGGTTTGAGAACTTGGAGGAAACAGGGTAAACTATATACAGTGTGGTGATGCGCAGGCAGCACAGCCCTTTAAAAGTGAAAAAAAAGAGGGTTTTTTTCATAAATGGGGGATGGGCTCACCAAAGCATAGCTCCCAGAAAGAAAGTGAAACTAACACACACACTAGCAGAGCTAGCCTGAAGCCACACCCAGTCTCCAGAGCAGCTGCAGGGAGAGAGAGGGTGGGGCCAGAGAAGGAAACAAGCTACAGAGCATTTAAACTGCGTCACTCAGAAAGTGAGGCAGAGCAGGAAGGTGTGCAGGAAAGAGAGACGAACAAAGGAAGTGGAAAGCAGGAAGGAAGCCACGAGGAGAGGCAGAGAGTCCAGAGAGACCAGGAGAGGAGACAGCACTGCAGGGCTGTGTGACCTGGTGATTCTAAAGGGACCAGCCATAACTGCCAAGGCAAGTGTCAGGGCCGTGGGAAAGAGAGGAGCTGGGAAAAAATTCAGAACTACATTTCTGACTCTGAAGACAGCAGCTCAAGTCCTGAGCCCATAACCAGACAATACAGAAAGCCTTACAAAAGAAGGGTTTCTGCAAACCAAGCAAATCAAATATTTCCTGAAATTGAGTCAGTAAGGGAAAGAAGGGCAAGAGGTTCTGACCCAGTTCCAAAGGGGAGGAGGAATCTTAAATGGGAAAAGCTTTTTAAACTTTTAAAGAAAGTGCAGCTGAATGTTCCAGAACGTGCCCCAAGCCCTGAGCCTTACAGCACAGAGGAGGAGATGGAAGTTGGGTCTTATCCAGATAGTCCAATGTCCTCAGAAGAGTCAATGGAATGTGGGTTTTGTACAACCAATGTTTAGAGCTTTTATTGAAGGCTGTGTGAAACAGTGTGAGAAGATAAGAAGTGCTGGTGCCAATTAATGCCAAGGAGAAAGGCAGACAAAAAGGTAGAAAGCAGCCATTT
Organism: Ichthyophis bannanicus; assembly: GCA_033557465.1. Classification (NCBI taxonomy): domain Eukaryota; kingdom Metazoa; phylum Chordata; class Amphibia; order Gymnophiona; family Ichthyophiidae; genus Ichthyophis; species Ichthyophis bannanicus. Next base: position 841,453,591 of record CM066031.1, read on the forward strand.
TTAAAAGCAGCCATTTTTACCAATGCTGGAGCCACGTTAAGAATGCTGTTTGTTTTAAACTAAGAGGCAGCACATGATTACACACTGGTCTGTAGCAGCTGAGAATAGCGGAGAAGATTGCTGGACTGTGCATGTAACAAAGTTCAAAACTGTCTTGCTGAAGTTTAAGTTTTGCTGGACTGTGCATGTAACAGGGTTCAACTGTTTGTTAAAATGAAGAAGAATTTAAAGTTAACCAAAGAGTGAAGAAACTGCTTTGAAAGTGTTTTGCTGAGAAAGTTTTGTTGGAGAAATTATCCTACTTTCAGTTTGCTATTTTGAAACCTTTATCAAGGTCATTTGCCAAGTTGACACTGCAAAGAAAAATAAAACAAATTTATTTAACAAATTTTCCTGTGTAAGCCTCATCCACTCGGACTGCTTTAATAACAAGCCCACAACTACACTAAAAGGGCCTCAGCTACTAAGTTGAAGCATTAAAAGAAGTGTGATGACCGGCGCACCCTTACTAGGCAGCCGCCTGGCAAGGACGGCGCCGCCACAACAGTTATTCACAGTTGAAATTCTCTAGATCTGAACATGGTGTGCAGAGAACATAACGTGACAGTGTGTCTCAACTCAGTGTGTTTACATGGAATAGAACTTTTTAACATGAGTACATATGGTTAAGACAAGTAACTTCTGAACATGAGTATATTTGTCTTGAACATACATGCCTATACATAGGCATGTATATACATAGGCGTGTATCTGAAGGCTCTAACCCAGGAGTTGTCCGGGCTTTCAGCGGGGCTGACAGTGGAATCTCTCCAACGGTTCCAATGTCTGACCTCCGGGATTAAGGACTACTCTAAATTCCTCTCCCAGGTGGCCTACGACTGCTTCGAGTCAGCAGCTTGAGTAGCAGCGGCCAGCATCGGTGCTCGGTGTTAAGCATGGCTACAGTCTTCTGACCTCGAGCAGTGGGTCCAAGACAGGCTGCTCGACATCCTCTGCACCAGGGAGAACCTGATCGGCAAGCCTATGGCTGATAAGACAGTCGAGATCAAGGCCGATGTGGTGACCCGACAGAGGCTCTCTAAAAAGACCTCATATTTTCCCTGTAAGAAACCATTGGGGAAAAGACCCTTTTCCCGAGAAAAAAGGGGCAATTCCTACAGAGCTTCTCAGGCCAGGGTTCTCACCCCAGAAGACAAGGCCATGGACCCAGAAGCCAGAGGCTCAGAAGCCCCAGGTCCCAGCTCCCACCCACCCTGGGGGGAGCTTTTGACTCCCAGGGCAGGGCCTTCCCTCCCCCGGAAGACCTTCACCAGCCCACAAGGGGCCACCTGGCACTCTTTGCCCATAGGTGGGCCAAGGTCACTTCGGACCAGTGGGTACTCCAAGTGGTAAAGGAGGGCTACCTCCTCCACCTACAGAAGGTACTACCCAGGTTCTTTCCAGGAGAGCCGGTGCGACCTCTCCTTCACCAGACCCTTCTGCTCTCTGAGCTCATAGGTCTGCTCAGAGACAACGCAGTGGAGCCTATACCCAAACATCACCAGATACTTCATTGTCCCAAAGAGGACTGGGGGCCTCAGGCCCATACTAGACCTAAGAAACTTAAACAAGATTCTGGTGAGGGAGAAGTTCAGTATGCTCTCCCTTGGAACACTGCTGCCTTACCTCCACCAGGGATATTGGCTGTGCTCCTTGGATTTAAAGGATGCATACACACACATCCTAATCCACCCCTCCCACAGACAATACTTATGGTTCATGGTAGGGGGAGGGCACTTCCAGTACAAGGTGCTAGCCTTCGATTTGGTTCCTTTTCAAGGGTCTTTACCAAATACTTGGCGGTGGTAGCCACCCATTTGCATCTACAAGGGGCTTTTGTCTTCCCCTACCTGGATGACTTGCTAATCAGAGGGGGTACATGCTCAGAGGTCAAGTCAGGCTGCAGAGCGTGCTACCTTCCTCCTGCAGCACCTGGGGTTTGTCATCAACTACCCCAAATCCCATCTCTCTCTAGCCCAAAGCCTGGAGTTCATAGGTGCCCAGTTGGACCCATTAAAGGTCAAGGCTGTCCTCCCAGGAGAAAGGGCAGAATGCCTCAGGCGTCTGGCAAGAGAGGTACAGTGCCGCCAATCCAATCGGTACCAACTTGTCTCTTCCTCTGCCTACTGGGCCATATGGCCTCAACGATCCACGTCACACCCTCAGCCCGCTTGTACATGCAGGCAGCCCAGTGGTGCTTCCACTCATAGAGGACTGAAGCCACAGGCAGGCTATGGGACAAGGTCAGGGTTACCTGCCAACTGGCATAATTCCTCAACTGGTGGCAAGACTTGCACCACCTCTGAGTGGGAATGTCTTTCTAGGCATCCACACCTCAGAGGACCCTGACCAGGACACATCCCTACTGGGTTGGGGGGCGCAATGTGGGGACCACTGCACACCGGGCAGCTGGTCTCAGGAAGAGTCACTCTTACAGATCAACCTCCTGGAGCTCAGGGCAATCTTCCTAGCCTTGCGAGTATTCCACCACCGCCTGCGACACCGGTCCGTACAGATCCAGATGGATAATCAGGCGCCATGTTCTATATCAACAAGCAGGGGGGCATGGGCTCATACCCCCTCTGCCAGGAAGCCGTGGCCCTCTTCTCCTTTGCAGGTCTCAGCAACATGCTCTTGTGAGCAGTCTACCTTCTGGGCTAGACAACTGCCTAGCGGAAAGGCTGAGCAGAGTCCTTCGGCCGCCTGAGTGGCATTTGAACCCCAGGGTGGTTGAGAGGCTCTTCCACCTCTGGGGCAGACCCATGATGGATCTTTTGGCCTCTCTGGATAACACGTAGCTGCCTCACTTCTGCTCGCACCGGCCACACCCAGAGAGAGTAGCAGCAGATGCCTTCCTGATCTTGTGGGCCGAGGGCCTACTCTATGCATTCCCACAAACCCCCCCCCCCCCCTCCGGTTGTCAGGACCCACTTCATGGTCCAGAACGAGAGGATGTCAATCATACTAATTGCTCCCAGGTGACCAAGGCAGCTCTGGTTTCTACTGCTACTTTCCTTGTTGGTGGCACTCCCAGTTCTGCTGGGCCAAGCTCCAGACCTCCTATCCCAGGAGGAGGGCTTACTCCTGCACCCCAATCTGGGGTCGCTAATGCTGACAGCATGGCTGCTGAAAGGGTAGCACTGGCCCCATTCAGTCTTCCCAGAGAAGTCAAGGAGATTCTGCTAGCCTCCCAAAAGCCCTCCATCAGACGGGCTTATGCCTTTATTTATTTTATTTATTATTTATTTATTTATTTATTTCAAATTCTTATATACCGCACTCTTTGGCATCAGCGCGGTTTACAGATAACACAAGAAAATCTTTAAGTGGAGAAGGTTCTCCACCTGGTGTGGTTCAGTCCTCAGCAGCCTGGAGCTAGGGAGTCCCATATGTGAGGACTGACTTCCTGCTTGTTCCTGGAGAAAGCATAGTTACCTGTAACAAGTGTTCTCCAGGGATAACAGGAATCAATCCTCACAACTCTCCTCCTCCCCTGGGAGTTTCCTCCCTACTTTTTTTTTCTTTCACTACTGTCCTAGCTATGTCATTTGACTGAGCAAGATGGCACCCTTAGGCGGGAGGAGGACCACGCATGCGTGGTAGCATATTGCAGTGGCTTTCTTTGAAAGCAGGGGAGGTGCTTGCCACAGGCTCCATCAGCGTTGTCACCCTTATGTGAGGACTGATTCCTGTTGTCCCCGGAGAACACCTGTTATAGATGAGTAACTGTGCTTTATTTCAAGACTTTGGGGAGATCACAATAGTCCTAAATACCCTGCAAAATGCAGTGTGTGTGCCTTTGAGTCAATGCTGACTCCTGGTGACCCAGCAGCTCCTAGGGTTTTTTTGGCAGTGTGACCAGAAGTGGATTGCCAGCTTTTCCTCTGAGGCAGTGGAGGGTTAAGTGACTTGCCAAAGGCCACAAGGAGAGCTAGTGGGAATAAATCCCTGGTCTCTTGGTTTTCAAGCCAGTGCTCTGGCCAGTAGGCTACACCTGCACTGCAAGAGTGCTTAATCCCTCCCAACTGACAGAATCCCATCAGTTGTAATACAGCCCTACATCTCGCTCTACCTCTTGTCAAGCAAAATTTTGGAAGATGGGAGTTTATACTTAATAGATTTAGTACTGATTTCAGGTAGCTATAATTGTCCTGGAGAAAACTTCTCTCTCCCTCCTGATTTCTAGAATTCTCCCTATCTTTCTTCCTCTACTTTCAAGCACTCTCTCCACACTTTTCCTCCTCCTTCTTTCAAGCACAATTCTCATCATTCCTCCTTCTTCCAGGAATTCCTTCCTCCTTTCCATTTCTTTCCTTTTAAGCATTCTTCTGTAAACCCTACCTCCCTTCCCCTTGGTTCTGCAATTGCGTCCCACTGACAGTAGCCATCTGCTTTCTGTGGTCCTGACCTCTCCAGTGGCATCTCCTGGAGCTCTGCCTTGCTTTGGCTCCAACAGTATTTCTTCCATTGGGCACTGGGCCCTGAATTTTAAGTGCCTCCACTTGTCATTAAACAATGCAATGTGTGCCGTTGAATCACTGCTGACTCCTGGCAACCCAGTAACTCCTGGGTTTTCTTGGCAAGGTGTAACTGGAAGTAGATTGCCAGGCCTTTCTTCCAAGGCAATAGAAGATAAAGTGACTTGCCCAAGGCCACAAGGAGTGCCAGTGGGAATCAAACTGATCACCAGGCTTCTGCTTTAACCACTAGGCTACTTCTCTACTCATCTCTACCAGTTGGGAGGAATTAACATATTAATCTGGTTTGCATTTAATCAAAAATATTAGAAAAATATTGATCGTTTGGAGCTAATGCTAAAAATAACTATTTCCACTCTTTTGCATACTATCAAACAGCAATGCCAGTAATTTTATTTGCTTGATTTTAGGCTATAGTTATTTATTTACTTGATATGTTTTTTATACCGCATTATCAAAAATTCATTACGGGTTTACACAAAACTCAAAAACAGGCAATATACATTGAACAAGGAATATTAACTTAGACAAAATAGGGTATAAAGTACTATAACTAAGTAAGAGAGAGGTTATACCAAAGTAATCTTTGAAGAGATGTGTCTTTAGAGCACTTCTGAAATCTTTAATGTCAGAGATGGATCTTATAAATTCCAGCAAAGAGTTCCAGAGCGATGGAGCAAATATGGAAATGGTATGGTTGCAGGTTGTTTGCTTTGCTCTTATACAGTTCCTTGGGATATTTAGTAAATTCCTACATACAGTACATCTTTGCCTATTATTATTTACTATAGTGATCAATGGCTATAGGAGTGATGATGGCAGGACATGAATTATTTTAAAAATGATTAGAAGTGAGAGGGACTGTGACGTCAGCAACCAAGATGGCCGCATAAGCTAATTGCTCTAGCCAACCCCAGCGAAAAAGTGCTAAAAAGATCTCACAGGAGCGCTCTCAGTGGCACAGAAACAGAGGGGAGAAGCGAGGGAGTACCAAGATGATGGCGAAATCGAAAAAAATCAACTTGAAAGGATTCGCTTTCTCGGCATCGGGTGACCACCCCATGCCCCGACCACAGCGCGAGAAAATGGTGGCGGAAAGAGAGAAAACGGCAGGCAGTAACGTCCAGGCCAAAAATAATATAGGAGCAACAGACCCGCACTCAGATGATGCAGCAGTAGCGGAGCCAGAGATTCAAGGCAACTTTCAAGCAGAGGTTCGTGCCTGGTTCAAAGAGTTAAGGAATGAAATAGTGCAAGTGAGAGTGGATGGGGTCACTGGCATTGACAGCTTACAGGCAGAATTAACAGATATGGGGAGACAATTGGAAGAAATCGGAAGAGAGGGAGGAAGCCGCGGGGGTCTCTGGATAGAAAGCTGCAGCAGCTCGAACAGAATATAACACTTGCAGACAAAGTGGAGGACTTGGAGAACCGCTCGAGGAGGAGCAATATCCGGTTTCTGGATATCCCGGAGGGGTCCCATACACTGATTGTGAGGTGGTAGTGCTGGACATTTCAAAAGCACTGTTAAAGGAATCGGGCATAGAGCTGGATAAATTAGACTTCCGGATTGATAGAGCACATCGCATAATAGGGGTTGCTGGAGAGAATAATAATGCACCCCGCGATATAATAGCGTGCTTTCGTGATTATACTTTAAAAGAGCTTGTGCTGAGGAAAGCGCAAACAGGTGGACCTTTTAAGTGGGGATCTTGCGCAGTGGAATTGTACGCAGATCTGGCTCAAACTACACTGCAAAAAAGGTGCCAAGTGAAGGATGTGTTGACCAAACTCTGGAAAGAAAGGAGTAAGATATGGATGGACTTTCCTTTTCAGCCTCAGTTTCACCCATAAGGGGCAGATGTTGAGGGTTTGCACATGAGAAGAAGCAGTCCAGGCCCTCACAGAGGCTGGAATAACTGGGTTGACACTGTAACAGGACACGGGGAAAGCAGCAAGGAAATCTCATCCAAGATGGCAACGGGTGACACATGGCTGGTGCAGGTTGTATCGCCCATCGGAAGCTATGCAACAGGGGGGCGTGGATGGCTGAAAAAACGTAAGTCTTCAAGGCTGCGAGTAGGCCAGACAACGGGAAATCACGATGGCAAGACTAAAATGTAAGGAAGACAAAGCATATGCTGGAAAAGTAAGCACAGGACATAACAAAGGACTTTGTCCCTTTTTTTTTTTTTTTTTTTTAATCATAAGGCATGGAGTGGGTTTTGTCTTGTTTAACTCTACTGGGGAGTCCCTGCCCTGGGTTTCCCTCCAGAAGGGAGGAGGAGACATGGGGATGGGGGGGGGGAAGAGTGAGGGGGAGGTGAAAAGGCTTGACTGGGTGGGGATGGGAAGGGGGGGTAATAGTGAGAACTGCTATGAATGAATGGGAATTGCAAATTTGCCATGTTGGTATGAAAGCCGTACTTGTCTGTTTAATGTGATGCGCGTGAGTAATAAGGGAGGAAGAGAGAGCAGGAGGTCAGTGAATGAAGGCAGATCACGCACTTCCTTATGGTTTCCTATGCTGGTGTTGCTGCTTTAGGTGGTGACAGGCCCCACCGAGGTTTTGAAGCAGCCGTAGTGACTGGAGGCAGCAGAGGGTGACCATGAAATTTGGGAGTGATGGGCAGTTTGGAGAAAACTGTCTCTTACGTTGGCTGGTTTTCTGCCTGCCGGCTGCCAGTCTCCCCTTGGCAAAACCAGCCAGGCTGTCCAAAAAGATGGGTGGTTGACAACCCTAATTATATCCTCTGTAATAAAAGGGTTCTTATTATACCAGGAGAGCCCTATTAAGAAACATCTTTTTCTGGCTAAACAAGGTGCTCTTTTCACACCCAATATTTATTTTATTTTATATAACAGGTTTTTTAATACCACTCTTTCATTTAGTCAAAGCGGTTTACATTGTAACTTAAACTTGGTAATGTACATTTAACAGGGACATTGATAACTTGGATTCTTCTGAGCAATAGAGGGCTAAGTGACTTGCCCGAGGCCACAAGGAATGCTAGTGGGAATCGAACCCTGCCCTTTTTGTTCCCAAACCAGTGCTCTAACCATTAGGCTACTCTCCACTCCAATATGTGACAGGCCAGCACCTGTTGCTCTCTGTAGTCTCCTCCAGATCAGTCAAACAGCACAGAGAGGTCAGCTAGGGAATTTGGTTTCCCACAGAGAGGTCAACCCTGCTGTCCATGTAAATGCATGATGAGCATAATACAAAAAATAAAACCTGGTGCTGTTTGAGCACTGTCTACACGATGCATGCTTTCCCTCAGCTGTCAGTCAGGCTAAGCCCATTAATCCTCTTTATAGCCACTTGCCTCTCCCCAGCCTTTATCTTCTCATTACCAGGTTTCCAAGGTCCTCTCCTCTGATGTCTTCTAGTTGTTCTGCCAAAAACATCCTCCTGCTCTCTGGGTCCTCCTTGAGGGCCTTGTCCCAATCCCTTTCTAAGCTAGTCTGGGTAGTTTAGGGACATTTTCAGCCTTTGTTTCCACATAATTGTTCTAGTACACTAAAACTGAAGCTGTGAAATGGTTCAGCTGTACAATTCAGAACATGTATGCTTCATATATGATTTGACTTAATGATTTTCTTTTCTTTTTTTTAGCACCGTATGAGACCTGAAATTGCCAGGTTACTGACGCCCCATATCTATGATGAGCTGGAAAACCATTCATCGGTTTATGAGTATGAGAAAATCAAGGTGTGCTGATTTTCATGCCCTCAAGTTTAAAGGGTTTCTTATGTTTGTTGATTTCTTTAGTATTTCAGCATTGGGTTTCCTAGGTTCTGAACCATATGAAATTAATTTATGCTACCGCTTTGTTAACCCACATTATAATTGTATTCTTCAAGCAGCTCTGTATCACGTTGCTTCAACCTGTGGGTAAGAGTGAGAAGCAGATTTATGATGGCCTTCATCTTTAACTACTGAGTCTTGAAAAAACAAAGTGTTCTAACAATTTGGAAACAGTGTTACAGTAATATACAATTTTATCACACTTGTGTAATCATCTCCACTCTAGAGCAACGTTCTCACTAAGCAACTTTGAGCTGCAGAGGAGTCCTCCACTAGCGTTCCTGCTGTGGAGGTTAGTGCAACATGATCACTCTAAATTGTGAGGGACCTGCCTGCTCCTCCTTGCAATTCAAAATGTGATTGTGTTGCACTACTGCCCACTGGCAGGAAAATTGGTGAAGGACTCCCACACAGCTCAAAGCTGCTTAGAAGGAACTTTGCTATTGAAAGGTATGATTTCTAGGCACCCAAAGGTTCATCCAAACAAGATGTATAAGGCACTTAAGTTTTGTGAGAGAAGTAGAAACTCTGGGCCCAATATTCAGAGTCACTTATCCAGTTAGAAGACCACATTATCAGATAAGTGCTGGTGAAAGGATAGTCGGCCTCACTCTTTGGGTACTGCTGTTAAATATTTCCTCCGACCACCTCGGCATTATCCGAATAGTGCCAGAGCAGTCCATGGATGGAACTGTGTAAAAGTAAGATAATGGCCGTTTACATACTGTCCGAAACACAGAAAGCGAGTGGCGTATGGAGGTCACAGGTGCCTTTATTTGTTAAAGAACCCCTACGCGTTTCGGCATTTGCTTTTCTCAGGGGGTATGCAGCTTAGAAAATGATAAAAAAAATAATAAATAATAACAATCATTAGTAATAAATACAAAATAAATAAGTAAAAAATAAAAACAGACAGAACAATCATAGAAAAATAATTAAAAAGCATATACATTGTTTGTTATAATATAAATTATAAATAAAAAAATAAAAAGCATATACATATAATAAAAAGGAAAACATATTATAAAACATAAAAACCATATATTAGCAAAATTACAATTAAAGGAACAAAGGGCAGAGGGATGTGAAAAACCCATATATAAAATGAAGCCTTGTCTAGGACCCATATGTAGTAAAAGAGATGAGGTGGTACATTATCAAAACCTAAGAATTGGAGGCTATACTCACGCACTCTGTGATAATTCCTTGAAGAACCACTATTGCACAAATATAACTGTTCTAAAGTGATAAAAGGTAAAACAGTCATTATTTTATATATTGCTTATAGCTTTGCATAGATGAAGGAGCCTGTAATGGGAGGGGGGAGACACAATAAACCTGTATTGGATGAAAATACATAAACTATGCTCTTTTGAAAAACATAAACTAGATAGCTAAATTAATTAAAAGCAAAAGACATATATATCTAAATAACAGTGAATAAAAAACTTTACTGTATAAAACAATTAATGAGAACAACTCCTATTGTAATTAAATACCTGCAATTATGTGAACTGAAGGGGAACATCAATTAATAAGTGAATACCGGCAATGAAAGTAAAAAACTAAAATGATCGAACCGCTCTACTGTATTCAAGACTATATAGGAATGAAACCACTGTGCTATGTTCAGCCTGTGTGTAGGTGGAATAATATAGTCATAGTGAAACACTTTATAGTTTGAATGATATCTTGAGTACTTTACCATATTAATTAAACCCTGCTCTTATGTTCAAATTTTTTGGAAGAAATTTTTATTTTTACAGACCTCGCTTAAAGTGAAACAATCACTATGTAGACCAGTGATTGAAGAAACGGTACCAGAGTGCAAGGGAGGAGTGGCCTAGTGGTTAGGACAAGGTACTTCAAGCCGGAGGGCCGGGGGTTCAAGTCCCACCTGGGGACAGCAATCTCAGGCCGGAGGGACTGGGATTTCTAGTCCTATAGGCACTCCTTGTGGTCTTGGGCAAGCCACTTAACCCTCCATTGCCCATGTTCCCTGAAAGTATTAGTGTATGTGTGTCATATCCCCTCGTGTTAAATGTATCTCCCAATTGACCGCTTTGACCCGGTGAAAAGCGGGATATAAATACAGCTAAATAAATAAATAAATAAATGTTTTAAGGGCTAGTCATAATGGTCCTAGCCACGTACACTTGTATAGCTAAATAAAACTATAGGACATAGTCAATTATACAGAGCTTAAAAGTAAAAATGCAGAAAAAAGGGGGGGGAACGGCAATAAATAAAGCGATCTGCTGTATTCGAGACTGTGCATTAATGGAACGCTCTGTTTTGTAAGAGTCCATGCATAGGCGAGGTCAACGGAAATTATAATCTAACTATTCAGTTTTAATGGAATGCAAAATGGTAAAAGGTTTGGGTTTTCAAAATATGTGAATCACAAGCGCGATGAAGACTTATATTTTAAGAGCTGTTTAAAGACGTATTGAGCACTAAACTGTGTTCAAGTTTAGAACCTAGCTGGATCAGCAGAGGGCACCGTCTTGAAAAAAGGCATTAAGTAATCTAAAATAATATAACAAACATATTGCAGAGCAAATAACCAAGAGATAAGTTCAGCAGCTAATGTGAAACGCAGGTTTTAGGCAAAACGTGGTTAAAAGAAAGACTGCTTACTTTTTTTCATGTAAAACAGACCTCTGAGAGCATCAGGTTCTATGTTGGCATGCCGTGAATTGCAGACATTTAACAACTCCATAAGTGCGCCAACAAAGGTCAAAGGTTATTTTGCAAAAAAAAAATCAAATGGTAATTTTAGAAAAACTTTGTGTAATTCTAAGAAATAATGAACCTAATTGAGTGACAACAAATAAAGAATAAAAATAAAGAATACTGGTATTAATCAAACCAAGGAAGAAGATGAAGAGGAGAGGAAGGGGGAAGAGGGGAAGGGATGGGGGGGTTATAATAAAGTGAACATTTAAAAAATGGGTTAAGCAGCTGGTGAACAATTTTTGGGCGAACCGTAGTTGGAAAGACGACTGCTTACTTTTTCATATAAAAACGGACCTCTGACAGCGGCAGGTTCATGTTGGTGTTCCATGTATTGCAAGCATTAAACAGCTTCATGATCATGCCAAAAGAGGGCAAAGGTTATTTTGCCAAGAACCAAATGGTGATTTTTATAAAAACTAATGTTATGTGTTTAAAGAGGGGAATAAATTAATCAAGTAGTGAGGAGCCAATCAACTGAATAAATAATACCGATAGCAGTAAAACCAAGGATGAAGATAAAAACAAAACAGAGAAAGGAAGGGGGGTGGGAGAAGGAAGGAATGGGGGAAAGGAGGGCAGGGGAGGTAAAGGGGGGATGGAGGAAAAGGGGAGGGGAAGAGGGAGGGGGGGAAGGGAAGAAGGGGGAAGGGGGGAAGGGAAGAGGGAAGGGGAAAAGGGGAGGGGAAAGGGAGGGGAGAAGGAAAGGGGGAGAAAGAGAAAAAGCAGGGAGGGTGAGGAGGGAGGGAGGAGGGGAAGGGGAAAGGGAGGGGGGAAAAGGGGAAGAGAGCGGGGAGGGGGAGAAGGGGAAGGGGAAGAGAGTATAATAAAGTGAACATTCAAAAAATGGGTTAAGCAGCTGGTGAACAATTTTTGGGCGAACCGTAGTTGGAAAGACGACTGCTTACTTTTTCATATAAAATGGACCTCTGACAGCAGCAGGTTCATGTCGGCGTGCCATTTATTGCAAGCATTAAACAACTTCATGATCGTGCCAAAAGAGGGCAAAGGTTATTTTGCCAAGAACCAAATGGTGATTTTTATAAAAACTAATGTTATGTGTTTAAAAGAGGGGAATAAATTAATCAAGTAGTGAGGAGCCAATCAACTGAATAAATACCAATATCAGTAAAACCAAGGATGAAGATAAAAACAAAACAGAGAAAGGAAGGGGGGGGGAAGGGGGAGGAGGGGGAGAAGGAGAAGGAAGGAACGGGGGAAAGGAGGGGAGGGGAGGGAAAGGGGGATAGAGGAAAAGGGGAGGGGAAGGGGGATGGGGAAAAGGGTAAGGGAAGGGGGAAGAGTGAGGGGGAGGGGAAGAGGAAGAGAAGGGGAAGGGAAAAGGAGCAGGGAAGGGGAAAGGGGAGGGGAAGAAGGAGGGGAGGGGAAGGGAAGTGGAGGGGAAAGGGAGGGAGAGAAAGGGGAAGAGAACGGGGAGGGGGAGGAAAGGGGAAGGTAAGAGGGAAGTGGGGAGGGGAAGGGAAAGAAGGGGAGAAGAAAGGGAAAGGAAGGAGGGGAAGGTGAGAAGAGGGGAAGGGAAGAAAGGGAGGGGGAGGGAAAGAGGGGTGGGGAAGAGGGAAAGGGGAGGGAAAGAGGGTGAGGGGAAGAGGGAAGTAGGGAAGGGGAGGGGAAAGTGAGGGGGAGAAAGAGGAAGACAGCAGGGAGGGGGAGAAGAGGGGAGGAAGAAGGGGAAGAGAAGAAAATTGAACATTAAAAAAATGGGTTAAGCAGCTAGTGAACAATTTTTGGGCGAACGGTAGTTGAAAAGACGACTGCTTACTTTTTCATATAAAACGGACCTCTGACAGCAGCAGGTTCATGTCGGCGTGCCATTTATTGCAAGCATTAAACAATTTCATGATCGCGCCAAAAGAGGACAAAGATTATTTGGCCAAGAACCAAACGGTGATTTTTATAAAAACTAATGTTATGTGTTTAAAAGAGGGGAATAAATTAATCAAGCAGTGAGGAGCCAATAAATTGCATAAATAATACTGATATCAGTAAAACCAAGGATGAAGATTTAAAAAAAACAGAGAAAGGAAGGGGGGCCATCTGTATAATTGACTACGTTCTATAAGGTTTTATTTAGCTATAGAAGTGTACGTGGCTAGGACCATTATGACTATATAGCCTTTAAAACATGGCACTCCGATACCGTTTCTTCAGTCGCTTTAAGCGAAGTCTGCAAAAATAAAAATTTCTTCCAAAAAATTTGAACATAAGAGCATGGTTTAATTAATATGGTAAAGTACTCAAGATATCATTCAAACTATAAAGTGTTTCACTATGACTATATTATTCCACCTACACACAGGCTGAACATAGCACAGTGGTTTCATTCTTAAATAGTCTCGAATACAGTAGAGCGGTTCGATTATTTTAGTTTTTTACTTTCATTTCCAGTATTCACTTATTAATTGATGTTCCCCTTCAGTTCACATAATTGTCGGTATTTAATTACAATATGAGTTGCTCTTATTAATTGTTTTATACAGTAAAGTTTTTTTTTTATTCAGTGTTATTTAGACATATATGTCTTTTGCCTTTAATTAATTTAGCTATCTAGTTTATGCTTTTCAAAAGAACAGAGTTTATGTAGTTTCATCCAATACAGGTTTATTGTGTCTCCCCCCTCCCATTATAGGCTCCTTCATCTATGCAAAGCTATAAGCAATATATAAAATAATGACTGCTTTACCTTTTATCACTTTAGAACAGAGTTATATTTGCGCAATAGTGGTTCTCCAAGGGATTATCACAGAGTCTCAATAAGTGAGTATAGCCTCCAATTATTAGGTTTTGATAATGTACCACCTCATCTCTTTTACCACATAAAGGTCCTAGACAAGGCTTCATTTTATATATGGGTTTTTCACATCCCTCTGCCCTTTGTTCCTTTAATTGTAGTTTTGCTAATATATGGTTTTTATGTTTTATAATATGTTTTCCTTTTTATTATATGTATATGCTTTTAATCATTTTTCTATGATTGTTCTGTCTGTTTTTATTTTTACTTATTTATTTTGTATTTATTACTAATGATTCTTATTATTTATTATTTTTTATCATTGTCTAAGCTGCATACCCCCTGAGGAAGGCAAATGCCGAAATGCGTAGTGGTTTTTTTAACAAATAAAGACACCTGTGATCTCCATATGCCACTCGCTTTCTGTGTTTCTGTCTCCCACGTACTGCGAGGGCTGTTGTTCCCTTTGTGGTTCCTAGACGTTTACATACTGTCCTACTAGACCATTCCTTTCCTTATGATTCCTAGCATTCTATTTGTTTTCTTTGCTGCTGCTGCACACTGTACAAAGGGTTTTAATGTGTTATCCACGATGATGCCTAAATCATTTTCCAGGGTGGTGGTTCCTAATGTGGAACCTTGCATCGTGTAACCATAGCTTGGGTTGTTCTTTCCTAGGTGCATAACTCTGCACTTGTCCACATTCAATTTCATCTGCCATTTGAACGTCCATTCTTCCAATTTATCAAGGTTCTCTTGCAATTTTTCACAATCCTCTTGGGTTTTAACAACTTTGAATGATTTTGTGTTATCTACAAATTTGATCATCTCATTCATTTCCATTTCCAGGTCATTTATGAATATGTTAAAAAGCAGAAGACCCAGCCCAGATCCCTGGGGTACTCCACTATTCACCTTTCTTAATTAAGAAAATTGGCCACTTAGCCCTACCCTCTGCTTTCTTTTAACCAATTCCTGATCCATAATAGTACAATGCCTCCTATTTCATGGCTTTTTAATTTGGTCAAGGATCTCTCATGAGGGTCCTTGTCAAAGGCTTTATGAAAATCCAGATATATGATATCAACCAGCTCACCTTTGTTTACCTGTTTATTCACACCTTCAAAAACATAGATTAGTAAGAGAAGACCGTGGCTAAATCCATGTTGGTTTTCTCCCATTAAACCATGACTATCTACATGCTCAGTAATTTTATTCTTTATAATGGTTTCTACCATTTTGCCCAGTACTGACGTCAGGCTCACCGGTCTTTAATTTCCCAGATCACCCCTTGAACCCTTTTTAAAAATTGGCGTTACATTGGCCATTCACCAATCTTCAGGTGCTACAGATGATTTTAATGATAGTTCACCAATTACTAATAGTAGGTAGGCAGTCTCATTTTTCAGTTTTTACAACACCCTCGGATGTATACCATCCGGTCCAGGTGATTTGCTACTCTTCAGTTTATCAATTAGTTGTAATATATCTTCCCAGTTTATCAACATTTCTTTCAATTCTTCTGATGCATCACCTTTAAATGCCATTTCAGGCATGGGTAACTTCCCTGCATCTTCCTCAGTAAAGAGAGAAGCAAAGAATTCATTCAATCTCTCCGCTATGGCATTGTCCTCTCTTAGTGCCCCTTTTATCCCTCTATCATGTAAAGGTCCAATTGATTCTCTCAGGTTTTTTGCTATGAATGAAAGGTTTTATTATGTGTTTTTGTTTCCATGGCAAGCTTCTTTTCAAATTCTCTTTGCCTTCCTTATCAATGCCTTGCCTTGGCCAGTGCTTATATTTCCAGTTTTTGTCATTTGGCTCCTTTATCAGTTTCCTGAAATATGCTTTTTTGGCTACAACAGTCTCTCTGACCTTACTTTTAAACCATGCTGCAGTTTTTGGCCTTCCTTCCATTTTTCTTAAAGCATGGAATACATCTGATCTGGGTTCCCAAAATAGTGTTTTTAAACAAAGTCCATGCTTGATGTAAATCTTTAACCTTTGCAGCTGCTCCTTTTAGTTTTTTCTTAACTATTTTCCTCATTTTATCTTAGTCTTCAATCATAGTCTCCAGCAGATGGTGGATGTATTGTCTCCTCTTTGGAGAAAATCTGAGGCTTGAGAGGAAAAGATTGATTAAACGCTCATGAACGACCACCTTAAGAACATAAGATATGCCATATTGTGTCAGACCAAGGTTCATCAAGCCCAGTATCCTGTTTCCAACAGTGGCCAATCTAGGTCACAAGTACCTAGCAGTTTTCCCAAAGGACACAGGTTCCACAATGCTTGTATTGTGGCAAGCAGTAGATTTCCCGGGTCCCCTTTAATAATGATTTATGGACCTTTCCTGCAGGAACTTGCCCAAACCTTTTTTAAACCCGGCTACACTAACAGCTTTTACTACATCCTCCTGTAACAAATTCCAGAGTTTGATTACGCATTAAGTGAAAAAATATTTTCTCTCATTAGTCTTACAGTGCCTTGCGAAAGTATTCATCCTTTCAGTTTTTGTCCCGTTTTGTCGCATTACGTACAACCTGAAATGAAAATGGAGGTTCATTTGGATGTTAGGTTATTATTAAGTGCCGTCAAGTCAGTGTCAGCTCATGGCAACCTTCTGGATAGTTGTCCTAAATTGTGTTCGATCTTCAATCAGATGGATCATTGTTGACAGACTGGCACCCATAGCTGCTGTTATTGTATTGATCCATCCCATTGCTGGCCTTCCTCTTTTGCGTTGACCTTCTACTTTGCCAAGCATGATGTCTTTCTCTAATGATCTTTCTCTTCGCATGATGTGTCCAAAGTATGAAAGTCAAAGTCTTGTCATCTTAGCTTCTAAAGAAACCTTAGGTTTGATTTCCTGTAGTACTGACTGGTTTGTTCTTCAGACATTCCCTGGTATACATTCGTCTCCAGCACCATAATTCAAAGGCATCAATTTTCTTCCTCCCTATCTTTTTCACTGTCCAACTTTCACATCCATATGATGTTATTGAAAATGCCATGGCTTGAACAAGTTGAATCTTTGTATGGAGAGAGACATCTCTGCTCTTGAGAATCTTGTCTAGGTCCTTCATAGCCATTATGCCAAGAGCAATGTATCATCAAATTTCTTGACTGCTTGTTGCTTCTTTATTGATAGTTGGTCCAAGTAGGTTAAAGTTGTCAACTATTTCAATTTCTTCTACATCAACAATGAACTTATTCATTTTGCCAGTTGTCATGATCTTTGTCTTCTTAACATTAAGGTGCCGACCCATTTTAAGACTATATTCCTTGATCTTGAGAAGCAAATGTTTCAAATCGTCTTCACTTTCAGCCAGTAATGTGGTATCATCAGCATAGCAAAGGTTGTTGATGAGTCTTCCACCAATCCTCACACCACTGTTGTCTTCATACAGTCCGGCTTCTCTGATGATTTGTTCTGCATATTAATTAAAGAGGTAAGGGGAAAGTATGCAGCCTTGTCATACACCTTTGATGATTTTAAACCATTCTGTTTCTCCTAGTTCCGTTTGAACTGTTATTTCTTGATCAGTGTAAAGGTTGTGCAAGAGAACGATCAGGTGTTCTGGTTTACCCATGCTTCTTAATGTGGCCCAGAGTTTCTCATGGTTTACACAGTCAAAAGCCTTGCTGTAGTCAATAAAACGCATATAGATATCCTTTTGGTATTCTTTTTTTCTTTTCAAGGATCCATCTCACATCCGTGATAACGTCTCTCATTTCTCTCCCTTTCCTGAATCCTGCACTTCAGGCAGTTCTCATTCCAGATATGGTTGTATCTCTGCTGAATGATCTTGAGTAGAATTTTGCTGGCATGTGGGATCAGAGCGATTATGCGATAATTTCCACAGTCAGTTGGGTAACCTTTCTTCAATATTGATATAAACACAGATCTTTTCCAGTCATTTGGCCATGAAATTGTCTTCCATATTTCCTTGCAGAGCCTTGTAAGTATGGTAACAGCTTCATCTGATTGCTGTAATAACTCAATGGGAATGCCATCAATGCCCGGTGCTTTGTTCTTTGCTAAGGCTTTCAGTGCTGCTTTGAGTTTTTCTTTCATCACCAATGGTTCCTGATCATAAGGTATAGGTTGAAAAGGCTGTTGGTCCACTTGATCTTTTTGGAATAATGAGACTGTTTTCTTTATACCTTTTCTTGATCTTCTCAGCATCATTCAACATGGACCCTTGAGCATCTTGTAGCATTCCAATTCGAGGCTGAAATTTTTTCTTTAACTCTCATGGCTTTAGAAAAGCCAATCTTGTTCTTCCTTTAATAGCTTTTGATTCTATTTCCTTGCATGCATCATTGTAATACTTGTCTTGCTGCACGTTGGAAATCTCTGAGTTCTGTGATTGCCTCTATTTCTCCTCTGGCTTTAGCTTCTCTGTATTTCTGGACAATTTTCAGAGTTTCTTCAGTCATCCATTTTGGCTGTTTTTGCTTTTTAACAGCCAAAATGAATGACTGAAGAAACTCTGGAATTTAAATTCTGCCTGAGAAATCGATTTGCTGCTTTAGATACAAATGACTTATCGCTTTCTTCCAATACAACCTTCTTGATGTCGTCCCAGAACTCTTCTGGAACTCTGTCATTTGTATCTAAAGCAGCAAATCGATTTCTCAGGCAGTCTTTAAATTCCAGTGGTATATTCTAAAGGTCATATTTTGTTACATTCATGAATGTTTCTCTTTTTCAACTTTAGCTTGAGTTTTCATACTAGTAGTTGGTGATCTGTACCACAGTCAGCTCCAGGCTTTTCCATCATTGTCTTTCACAGATGTAGTCAATTTGATTTCTGTACAATCCACTGGGCGAAGTTCACATGTACAGTCGACGCTTGTGTTGCTGGAAGAAGGTGTTTGAGATGAATAGATCATTGGTCTTGCAGAATTCTATGTCTTTCTCCAGCTTGGTTTCTGTTGCCAAGTCCATATTTTCCAACCACGTTGCCTTCTTTGTTGCCATCTTTTGTGTTCCAGTCACCCATGACTATCAATATCCTGTTCACATGTTCTGTCAATTTCAGCTTGTACTTGTTCATAGAACTCATCAACGTCTTCCTCTTCTGCAGCTGTTGTTGAGGCATATACCTGAATTATAGTTGTGTTGATGGGCTTTCCTCATAGATGAATAGAAATTCAGGGTTCACTGACTTCATTGTATTTCATTACAGTTCTTGCAAGTTTCTTCTTAACTATAAATGCAACAACATTTCTTCTTTGTCTTTCATTTCCAGCATAGTAAACCATATGATCATCAGATGCAAAGTGCCCAAAGCCAGTCCATTTCAGTTCACTGACACCCAGCAGATCGAGCTGTACACGTTCCATTTCATTCTTGACCACCTCCAACTTCCCTTGGTTCATGCTTCATACGTTCCATGTCCCAGTATATAAGATATCGTTGCAACTTCTTTTCATGCACAGCTACATCAGCAGATCCAACCACATCATAAATGCTGGCTTTACTCTGAGAAGTCTTCAGTTCAACCCCAGTAGCCATTTGAGTGCCTTCCAACCTGGGGGTCTCATCTTCTAGCACTATAGTGCAATTTGTTTTGTAACTATCCATTGGGTTTTTGAAGCAAGATACAGAAGTAGATTTGCCAAACCTTTCTTCCATGCAATTAATTCCTCCGCTTACAACACCGTCCCATTCTGCTGCTGCCCAGATTGGTGGTTTGTCTTAGTCTGGCATCTCAGCTGAGACCTGTCTATCTTGGGAGACCCTGCCAGTAGCTAAGCTATTGATAGTTTAGCTCTCAGCATCACTGATGCACATAAGCCCTCATAGCACGAGAAGCTGCAAACCAAGTGAGGGGGATGTTAGGTAACGGATCTAACAATATAGTCCAAATTGGTGAAGTGGAATGACAATAAAAAGCCTTGTATATGAAAAATAAGAAAAAACTGAAAAGTTGTGAGTGCATATGTATTCATCCCTTTTGCTATGAAACTCCTAAATAAGATCTGGTCCAATCATTTAACTTCAGAAGGCACATAATTAGTTGATGATAGTTCACCTGTGTGCAATCAGTGTCACATGATCTGTCACTTGATGCCTGTAGAAATATACCTTTGGGAATGCTAACACGCATGCATGGTCCCCTTCCCGCCCAAGGGTGCCATTTTGCTCAGTCAAATTTTTTTCCGCAGAGCCCAATGGATGCACATCCTATTTCCCCGGAAAAGCCTCAAAAGATTATCCCTAAAAATTGATTTTTTTTTCTCTGTTTGCATACCGGTTCCTCTTCCCACCTCGAGCCAGCACCATCCCCAGAGCCATTCTCGGCTCTTGCCTTCTTTTTTAATGAGGCTTGGCCTCGACCGGCATTCGTACCCTTTTTTGCCCATGGGTCTTTGACCCCGGCCGGGAGTCCCCCACCATGTCTCCTGGTGGGTTCAAAAAGTGTGACAGCTGCTGTCAAACCATGTCGTTACAGCCACCCATGACTGCTGCTTGCGCTGCCTCAGACTGGACCATGACAGTACCACCTGCAACCTGTGATAGGCCATGACTCCGAAGACCAACAAGAAAAGGTCGGAATTGCAGGAGAGGATTTTCTCACGGTCGGACTCTGTCCCAATTTCTCTGATGCTGAGCCCTAGGCTAAGCACCTCCTGGGAGGTCCAGGCATCTTTGGAGTCCCACGGCGGTGGCTCCTCCATAAAGATGCCAGACCCTGGGAAGAAAAAGAAAAACATTCTAGAGACTGGTCGAAGTTCCACCAGTGAAACCCGGTAAGGTCCTGCGGCGGGACTCTGGCGACTCTGAGCAGCGCCGCCTTAAAATCTCTAAGAAGGCCAGTGGCGACTGTGTGAGGCTCCTCGAGGCCATGATCCTCATAGAGGACTCACTTGCCAGTGTGCCGGGTGTCGGGCCGTCGGCCCTCGTTGGCCACACCGACAGTTGCGAAGTCTTCTGGCATCACATCCAGAATGGCAGCCCTGGAGTAGAATATCTCTACCATCCTGGCCTTGCAGAAGGCAAAGATGTCTGGTTCGTCTGCATCATCTGCCCCGACAACTGGGCCTCCGACTGCAGGGGAGTCCCTGGTCATCAAGCCAGGCTCCGAGCGCCACTGACCTCAGTCAAGCCCTTGGTACCGATCGAGGTCCAGAGGACCCAGTCCCAATCCACAGGTGTCCGGTCCTCCCCGGCTAGTTTCTGGGAGTCTGACCTGAGATCCACTGGGGGACCCCTGTTCCTTGGGGCGGGAGTCTCGAGCCTCGGAGTCCTCGACGCCTCTGGCTCTGACTGGGAGATCGATGTCGAGGCCTCCTCCGAGGCCTCTCAACATCAAGGCTTCTTCCGAGGCCCCTCGACATCAAGGCTTCCTCTGAGGCCTCTCGACATCGAGATGTCCCTTCAGAGCCATCTCTCCCAGAGCCCCGGCACCATTCCCCCCCCCCCAACCTGAGGACGTGGCCTTCCACGACTTCGTCAGGGACATGGCACAAGCCCTCTTGGTCCCGACCAAATCGGAGGAGGACCTGCGCACTGAAGAACTGGAGATCCTCCAGTATGAGTCCTGCCAAAGGAAATTCTTACGGTGCCGGTTCAACCTATCCTCAAGCGGCTATTCTTGCGGATGTGGGAGACCCTGGCCTTGGTGCCGGTGGTTAGCCGATGCCTCGATGCCATGTACCATGTCGAGAAGAGCCCGGGCTGCCAAAATTCCAACTCCCACATAACTCCATGGTCGTGGAATCCTCTATGCAAAACCTGAAAAGCCAGAAGAATTGCTCTTCTGTTTCCCTGGGCAGAGAGGCCCGAGCCCTCGATGCCCTCGGGCACAGGTGCTTCCAGGGATCCATGCTCTGCTGTCTGATACAGACCTATGAGTTGTACATAGGCATGTACCTCAAGGGCCTCATCCAAGAACTGGCAGGTTTCTCGGCAAGCCTCACTGGGGCTGTTCAAAGTTCTTTCCAGAGCTGCCTATGACTGCTTCGAATCAGCAGCCAGGGTAGTGTCAGCGGGCATCGGGGCCCAGCACCAGGCTTGGTTGCAAACCTGCAACCTTGAAGAAAGAGTGCAAGAGAAATTGCTCAACATCCCCTGCACCGGGGAAAACTTGTTTGACAAGCTCATGGCCAACAAGGCTACTGAGATAGAGGCCGAGGTCGTGACAAGCAGAGGCTCTTGAGGAAAACCTTGACCCTTCCCCAGAAGAAACAGTCAGAAAAAAAGACCACTTTTCCCGAGGTAAAAAGAGTCCTTTCACCAAGGCCATTACCAACCCTTCTCGGGACAATAGCAACAGGGCCCCAGTCCATAAACCAGGGCCTTGGGCAGAGGAAGCCCAAGGCTCCGAAGTCTCAGCCACCAACTCCTATCCAGCCTGGGGGGAGCTTTAGACTCCCTGGGCAGGGCCTCCTCTCCCTCAGGAGACCCTTCCCAACCCACAGGGGGCCGCCTAGCTCTCTTCGCCCACAGGTGGGCCAGGGTCACCATGGACCAGTGGGTCATACAAGTGGTAAAGGAGGGCTATTTCCTCGGGTTCCAGCAAACACTCCCAGGGTACATCCCAGGAGAGCTGGTGTGACCTCTCCTTCACCAGACCTTGCTCCTCTCAGAGCTCACAGGCTTGCTTGAGGACAGGGCAATAGAACCTGTACCCAGGCATTTGTGGGGAAAGGGTTTCTACTCCAGGTATTTCC
Source organism: Ichthyophis bannanicus (assembly GCA_033557465.1). Lineage (NCBI taxonomy): Eukaryota > Metazoa > Chordata > Amphibia > Gymnophiona > Ichthyophiidae > Ichthyophis > Ichthyophis bannanicus. Next base: position 841,476,086 of record CM066031.1, read on the forward strand.
TTGTCCTCAAAAAAAATTGGAGGCCTCAGACCCATACTAGACCTATAAAACCTGAACAAGTTTCTAGTGAGGGAGAAGTTCAAAATGCTCTCCCTTGGAACTCTGCTGCCCTGCCTCCACCAGGCGAGATTGGCTGTGCATATACCCACATCCTGATCCACACCTCCGACAGTACCTAAGGTTTGTGGTGGGAGGAGAGCACTACCAGTACAGGATACTTTCATTCGGCCTGGCCTCCTCGCCAAGAGTCTTTACAAAGTGCCTGGTGGTTGTGGCCACCTATGTGCGCCTACAAGGGGCCTTCATCTTCCCCTATCTGAATGACTGACTCAGAGGCAGCATGGCCCCCGAGGCCAGCCAGGCCACAGGGCAAACAGTCTGCCTCCTACAGTACCTAAGATTCATCATCAACTGCCCCAAATCCTACCTCTTTCCAAACCAAAACCTGGAGTTCATAGGGGCCCAGCTGGACACGTTGCAGGTCAAGGCCTTCCTCCCAAAGGAAAGGGCACTTTGCCTCGTACAGCTGGTGGAAGAGATTCAGAGGCACCGATCAGTACCGGTTTGCCGCCTCCTCTGCCTACTGGGTCATATGGCCTCAACGAGCCACGTCACGCCCCTAGCCCACTTGCACATGTGGGCAGCCCAGTGCTGCTTCTGCTCCCAGTGGACTCAGGCTATGGGCAGGTTGTGGGACAGGGTCAGGATCACCCGCCATCTGGTAGACTCTCTCAACTGGTGGTAGTCCCTATGACACCTCCGAGCAGGGATGCCATTCCAGGCGCCTGCGCCACAAAGGGTCATGACCATAGACGCCTCCCTCCTGGGTTGGGGGGCATACTGCGGAGTCCACTGCACTCAAAGCAGCCGGTTGCAGGTGGAGTCACTCTTACAGATCAACCTCCTTGAACTCAGAGCCATCTTCCTGGCTTTGCGAGCATTCCGCCACTTCCTGTGTAACCTCCCTGTGCTGATCCAGACACAACCAGGTCGCCATGTTTTATGTGAAGAAGCAGAGGGGCACGGGTTCATACTCCCTCTGCCAGGAGCGGTGGCTCTCTCCTTCGCAATGCACCACAGAATGCTCCTGGGGCAGTATACCTCCCAGGTCAGGACAATTGCTTAGCGGACAAACTCAGCAGAGTCCTATGCCCACACGAATGGCGTATGAACCCCAGGGTGGTGCAAAGACCCTTCTGCCATCGGGCCGCTGTACGCCGGGCCATCCGCCCGTGAAGGAGATGGTGCCATCGGGCCACTGCACGCCGGGCCATCCACCCGTGAATGAGAGGGCGCCATCGGGCCACTGCACGCCGGGCCATCCGCCCGTGAAGGAGAGGGCGCCATCGGGCGCGCCTGCACCTGAGGGCCTTGCCAGAGGGCCCTTTGGTGTGGCCCTTAGGCAGGGACCAAAGGCGCCCTTGCGTGACCCATCAACCAAACTCCGACAGATCACCGGAGAAACGCCTAGGAGCTGAGCAGGTACGAATGCTCCTCCACATCTCGCCTCCTGACCCCAACCAGCTCCCACATGAAACAAGCACCCACCATTGCTATCCACAGTCTAATGTCTCCATTGCTGCCCCACCATCCACAATTAACTCTGCTTTGAACTTGCTACCCATTGCTGCCTTAGAACCTGCTACCCATTGCTGCCTTAGAACCTGCTACCCATTGCTGCCTTAGAACTTGCTACCCATTGCTGCCTTAGAACTTGCTACCCATTGCTGGCTTTGAACTTGCTACCCATTGCCGGCATAGATCTTGCTACCCATTGCCTGCATCCTACTTGCTACCACTGCTTGCATAGAACTTGCATAGAGCTTGCTACCCATTACTTGCATTGATCTTTGCTACCCATTGCTGATATTTTAACCTACATTGCATAGGTGTAATCCCCACTTGTAGCTGCACTGTGCTTTGAATCCTCAGCCACCTCATTGCCTGCTTGCTTTCTTGTAAGATAACATTTGCTGCATAGCCCCCGGGCTTAGAATCCTTAACCACCCTATTGCTATATAGCCCCACTACTCCTCCCCCATGGCCCCACATCGCATTGTCATTTTCTTCCTCATTCTCCCCAACTGCCTCCCCTCCTACCAGCACCCTCACTCCTCTCCCCCTACTCTCCTGCTACCTTCCTCACTTCTCCCTCCATTCTGTCTTCTAGCCTAGCATCTGCTCTTGAGCTTCATCACACCCTCCCCCTCATTCAACCAGCCCCTCTCTCCTTGAGGCAACCCCACCCTCGCTTCCACCATACTGCCTCCGCTTTACCCCGCTCTCTACTACTCCTTCTCTCTTCAGGTAATATCAACCCCAACCCTGGACCCCTCATTTTCTTTCTCACTCTAAGAAGAGTTCCTCACGTACCTTATCTAATCTCATCCATATCCCTCTCCTCTCCCCTTCCTCCCTCCCTCCCTCAGTCTTGCTCCAATCACTCACCCAGAGATATCAACCCTATCCCTAACCCCTTTAGAGATTCGTCTCACTCTAAAAAGAAATCCCCACATAACCTATCTGATACCACCAATATCACCCTTCATTCACCCCCCACTTCCCCTCCCTCACGTCCCTCTTGCAGGGCACACGCATCCAGAGACTCCCACCTGTACCCTGGCCCCTCTAAATCTCTGTACTACTCTGGAAATAGATCCCCACGTAACGTCTAACCTTATCCATATCCCTCTCCTTTCCCCCTCCGCTCTCCCATTCTCATGTGCCCTATGGAACGCATACTCAGTCTCCAACAAACTTCCTTTCATTCACAATCTCTTCATCTCTAATGCGCTACACCTTCTTGCCCTATCTGAGACCTGGCTCCACCCTGACGATACCGCATTCATTGCTGCTCTCTGCCACGGGGGCTACCAGTTCTCCCATACACCTCGACCTACTGGTCGCGGTGGTGTGTTGGGCTGCTACTTTCTCCCTCCTGGCAATTCCAACCCCTCCTGTTGTCTCAGTCACACTCCTCCCTGTCTTTCGAAGTCCTCTCCATTCGCCTCTCCACACCACTTCCCCTCCGAGTAGCTGTTATATATCACCCTCCCGACAAATCCAAATCAACCTTCCTCACCGATTTCGACTCCTGGCTCTCCTCCTTCCTAGATCCCTCTTCCCCCACTCTTATTCTTGGCGATTTTAACATTCACGTCTATAACCACTCCGATCCCCATGCTTTAAAGTTCCTCGCCCTCACCTCCTCGTTTGACCTCCATCTTTGCTCCACTGCCCCACCCACCTACACGGCCATTGCCTTGACCTAATACTCTTCTCTAATTCCTCTCCCTTAAACTTCCGCAACTCAATCCTCCCCTCATCTGACCATCACCTTTTAACCTTTAATCTTCAGCTTCCGCTCTCCCAACCTCGCCCCGTCTCCTCCAACTTATTTAGAAACCTCCATAACATTGATCTCTTAACCCTCTCCTCCACCATTTCTCCATCTCTTTCCCCCATTATGTCCTCCAAGTTCGTCGACGAGGCAGTATCCTCTTATAATCTTGCACTATCCTCAGCTCTCGACACTCTTGCCCCACCCACCCCACGTCCTGTCAGACGATCTGCTCCCCAGCCCTGGCTTTCATCCACAACCCGCTATCTACACACCTGTGCTCGTTCTGCTGAACGTGCTTGGTCCAAATTCCGCTCCCCGGAAGACCTTCTACACTTCAAATTCATGCTTGGCTCCTTCCAATCAGCCATAGCACTTGCCAAACAAGAATACTACATCCATCTGACCAACTCCCTTGTCTCTGATCCTTGCTGCCTCTTTAATACTCTCAACTCTCTCCTCAAGGTGCCCCCGCCCCCTGTCCTGCCCTCCCTTTCTGCCCAAACCCTAACTGACTACTTCCATGACAAAATCCACAAGATCACCCTCCAATTCCCCACCCCCTCATCTACCTCCCCCCCTACCCAATTCTCCCCTCCCACCCATACTTCCTCTGCTACCCTCTCCTCCTTCCCTATGATCTTCAAAGAGGAAAGCGCACTTCTTCTTTCCTCCTCCAAACCCACCACCTGTTCCTCTGACCCCATTCCCACCCATCTCCTACACCCCATCTCCCCCACCGTTGTCCTCCATCTCTCATATTCTCAACCTCTCACTCTCCACTGCAACTGTCCCCGCAGACTTTAAACATGCTGTTGTCACACCCCTCCTCAAGAAACCCTCACTCGATCCCACCTGTCCTTCTAACTATCGACCCATCTCCCTCTTTCCCTTCATATCTAAATTACTAGAACGAGCTGTCCACTGCTGCTGCCTCAACTTCCTTAAATCCCAGGCCCTCCTGGACCCACTACAATCCAGCTTCCATCCCCTACACTCCACTGAAACGGTACTTACAAAAGTCTCCAATGACTTGTTCCTGGCTAAATCTAAGGGCCTCTACTCCATCCTCATCCTTCTTGACCTCTCCGCTGCCTTTGACACTGTTGACCACAATCTTCTCCTCACCACCCTCTCCTCGCTTGGTTTCAAGGGCTCCATACTTTCCTGGTTCTCCTCCTACCTCTCCCATCTCTCCTTCAGTGTATGTTCTGGTGGCTCCTCCTCCTCTCCTACCCCGCTCCATGTTGGTGTACCGCAGGGATCCGTCTTGGGCCCCCTCCTTTTCTCTCTCTATACCCAAGCCCTTGGCGTGCTTATCTCCTCCCATGGCTTTCAATACCATTTCTATGCTGATGATTCCCAAATCTACTTCTCTATACCTCATATCTCTCCAGCAATCCAGTCCAAGATCTCTGCCTGCCTTTCTGACATCGCTGCTTGGATGTCTCATCGCCGATTGAAATTAAACATGGCCAAGACTGAACTCCTTGTCTTTCCCCCCAACTCCTCCCCTCCCCTTACCCTTACCCTCTTCTCAGTCTCTGTGGATGGATCCACTATCCTTCCTGTTCCCTCGACCCGCAATCTGGGGGTTATATTTGACACCTCCCTCTCCTTCTCTGCACATATCCAGCTCGTAGCTAAGACCCTGCCGCTTCTTCCTCTACAACATCAGCAAGATCTGCCCTTTCCTTTCTGAACACACTACCAAAACGCTTGTCCACTCCTTGATCTCCTCTCGCCTCGACTACTGCAACCTACTCCTTGCTGGTCTCCCGGTGAGCCCCTTCAATCTATGCAAAATTACACGGCTCGACTAATCTTATGCCAACCCCGCCATGCCCACATTACTCCTCTTCTCAAGTCGCTTCACTGGCTCCCAATCCAATTCCGCATCCAATTCAAACTTCTCCTGCTGGCCTATAAATGCATCCACTCTACGGCCCCTCAATACCTCTCATCTCTTAACTCTCCCTATGTCCCCTCTCGTGAACTTCGATCTGCTAGCAAATTACCGTTATCTAGGCCTTTCACTCGCACCGCCAACTTCCAACTTCGCTCCTTTCACCTTGCTGCACCTTACGCCTGGAACAGCCTACCTGTGTCTATACGCCAGGCACCCTCCCTGGCCCTCTTCAAAACCATGTTGAAGACCCACCTCTTCACTGTCGCATTCAGATCCTAACTTCTATCCTCATATTAACCTTACTTCTCTCCTCATCTTAACCTAACCCCGTCAATTTTCATGACCAAATTGTAAAGACCATACTGTGCCTTGCACCATTTTGACTAATACCCTGTATTATTGCGCCTAGATTGTAAGCTCTGATGAGCAAGACTCTGACGAGTATGTTTGACTGTACAGCGCTGCGTGCTTGGTGCTATATAAGTGCTAAATAGTAGTAGTAGCCTCTGGGGCAGGTCCATGATGGACCTATTCACCTCCCTGGACAACATGCAGCTGCCCTGCTTCAGCTTACGCCAGCCACTTCAGGAGAAAGTGGCAGTGGATGCCTTCCTGATCCCGAGGGCCGCTTCTATGCCTTCCCACGACTCCCTTAATGGCCAAGACCCTCTTCAAGGTTCAGAGCAGGAGGCATCAGTGATTCTGATTACCCTCAGATAGGCCTGGCAACCCTGGTTCCCTCTGCTGCTCTTCTTGTCGGTGGCACTTCCAGTCCCACTGGGTTTACATCCAGACCTCCTGCACCCCAACCTGAGGTCACTAGCGTTGACAGTGTGGCTGCTGAAAAGATAGCATTGACTCCTTTCAATCTCCCAGGGGAAGTCGAGGAGATCTTGCTGCCCTCCCAAAAACCCTCCATCAGATGAGCGTATGCCTTCAAATGGAGAAGATTCTCCATCTGGTGTGCAGAAAGAGAAGAAAACCCTTTCTCCTGCTGCATGCAACTAGTGCTACAGTACTTACTGCATCTCTCGCACACCGGCCTGAAGTCTGACTTGGTGAGGGTACATCTGAGTACCATTGTCGCTCGCCATTACCCTATAGAGGGGAAATCCCTCTCAAACCAGCCCCTGGTGTCCAGGTTCCTCCAGGGCCTCTCGCTATCGAAGCCCCCTCTCCACCCTTCTACGGCAGAATGGGACCTTAATGCTGTGCTCTCCCAACTCACCAGACTGCCGTTCGAGCCCCTGGCCACCTGCCATTTGCAATACCTATTCTGGTGGCCATCATCTCCGCTCAGAAAGGAAACAAACTCCGCCATATACAAGGTTCTAAAAGAACAGGGTAGTGCTCCTCACACACCCCAAATTCCTCCCCAAAGTAGTATCTCCCTTTTTCCTCAACCAGGAGGTGATCCTTCCCACCTTTTTCCCACGGCCCCACGCCGGCAGGTAGGAACTCATATTGCATACACTAGACTGTAAGCCAGCCCTGGCCTTCTACCTGCAGCAGACCCAGGCCCATCGCAAAGCTCCTCAGCTCTTTGTGTCATATGACCCCAGTAGACTGGGGCGCCCGGTTATGAAGCGAACTCTGTCCACTTGGGTGGTGGACTGCATTGCCCTCGCCTATGAGCGAGCAGGCCTCTCCCTTGGCCACCGGATCACTGCACATCAGTGGCCAGCCTCCACTCAGTGCTGGTGACGGAAATCTGCAGGGCCGCCACATGGTCTTTGATTCATACGTTTGTAGCTCATTACTGCCTGGAGAGCGAGTCTCGCAAGGACAGTGCCTTCAGGCAGGCAGTACTCCGTAACATTTTCGGGGTGTAGGCAACTCCTTTCCTCCGACCATTCTTTGTTCAGGCTACCAGAATCATATTGTTGCTGAACGTGCGTGTCTTGCAAAGTCTCTCTATTGGGATTTACTTCCTGCAATTTACGGCTACCCGAAGGGTTGCCAGTAGTGCTGTCATGGTTCAGTCCTCGATAGCCTGGAGCTAGGGAGGTCCCATATGTGAGGACTGACTTCCTGCTTGTTCCTGGAGAAAGTGTAGTTATTCACCCTTAAAAGGCATTCTCCGGGAACAGCAAGAATCAGTCCACACAACCCTCCCTCCTCTCCTGAGAGTTGCTTCAATACATTATCTTATTTTACTGCTGAGTTAACTGTGTCATCTGAGTGAGCAAGATGGCACTCGTGGGCAGGAAGGGGACCATGCATGCGTGGTAGCATTCACAAAGGCTTTCTTTGAAAGCAGGGGAAATGCTCCGCGCGGGCTCCATTGGCGCCAACGTCATCTGTATGTGAGGACTGATTCCTGCTGTTCCCGGAGGACACCTGTTACATGTCCCCTAGCCTTTCTATATTTTGATGGTGTAAACAATCGATCTACATTTACCCATTCCACTTCATTCTTTAATTTATAGACTTCTATCATATCTCCCCTCAGCAGTCTCTTTTACAGGTTGAAGAGCCCTAACCTTTTTAGCCTCTCTTCATAGGAGTTTCCTTCCATCCCCTTTACTATTTTGGTGGCTCTTCTCTATACCTTTTCTAATAACGCTATATCCCTTTTAAGATACAGCAACCAGAACTGCACATAATATTCAAGGTGCGGTCGCACCATTGAATGAGACAGAGGTATTATAATATCCTTTATTTTATTCTCCATTCCTTTCCTTATGATTCCTAGCATTCTATTTGCTTTCTTGGTCGCTGCTGCACACTGGGCAGAGGGTTTCAACATGTTATTCACAATGATGCCTAAATCTTTTTCCTGGGTGGTGGTTCCTAATATGGAACCTTGCATCTTGTAACCATAGTTTGGGTTGTTCTTTCCTAGGTGCATAACTTTGCACTTGTCAACATTCAATTACATCTGCCATTTGGACATCCAGTCTTCCAATTTATCAAGGTCCTCTTGCAATTTTTCACAATCCTCTTGGGTTTTAACAACTTTGAATAATTTTGTGTCTCACTCATTATTCCCATTTCTAGGTCATTTACGAATATGTTAAAAAGCAGCAGACCCAGCACAGATCCCAGGAGTACTCCACTATTCACCTTTCTCCATTGGGAAAATTGGCCATTTTGCCCTACCCTCTTCTTTCTATCTTTTCACCAGTTCCTGATCCACAATAGTACATTACCTCCTAGCCCATGACTTTTTAATTTTGCCAAGAGTCTCTCATGAGAGCCCTTGTCAAAGGCTTTCTGAAAGCCCAGATACACTATATCAACTGACTCACCTTTGTCTACCTGTTTATTCACACCTTCAAAAAAAATAACAGATAAGTAAGACAAGACCTTCCTTGGCTAAAGCCATGTTGGCTGGCTCTCATTAAGCCATGACTATCTACATGTTCAGTAATTTTGTTCTTTATAATGGTTTTTCTACCATTTTTCCCGGTACTGATGTCAGGCTCACTGGTCTGTACTTTCCCGGATTACCCCTGGAATCCTTTTTAAAAATTGCCATTACATTGGCCATCCTCCAATCTTCAGGTATTACAGATGATTTTAATGATAGCTCACAGATTACTAGTAGCATGTCTGCAATCTCATATTTCAGTTCTTTCAACACACTTGGATGTATATCATCCGGTCCAGGTGATTTGCTACTCTTCAGTTTATGAAATAGTTGTAATACATCTTCCTGGTGTATCAATATTTCTTTCAATTCTTTTGTGGCATTACCTTTAAATACCATTTCAGTCATGGGTAACATCCTTACATGTTCCTCAGGAAAGACCAAAACAAAGAATTTACTCAGTCTCTCTACTATGGCCTTGTCATCTCTTAGTACGCCTTTTACCCTTTATCATCTAATGGTCCAACTGACTCTCTCACAGGTTTTTTGCCACATATGTTCTTCAAAAAGTCTTTATTATGCGTTTTTGCTTCCAACCTTACATCTGATTTGCCATTGCTTATGTTTCCAGTTTTTGTCATTTGGCTCCTTTTTCCATTTCCTGAAAGATGCTTTTTTGGCAACAGTTTCTCAGACCTCACCTTTAAACCATGCTGGCAGTTTTTTGGACTTCTTCCATTTTTCTTAAAGCATGGAATACAGCTGGTCTGGGCTTCCAAGATAGCATTTTTAAACAACACCCTTACTTGTTGTAAATCTTTAATCTTTGCAACTGCTTCTTTTAGTTTTTTTCTTAACTATTTTCCTCATTTTATCATAGTCTCCCTTTTGAAAGTTAAAAGATAGTACTGTGGATTTCCTTCTGCCCTTCCTCCATTTATTAAATCAAACGCGATCATGCTATGATCACTATTGCCAAGTGGCCCAACACCTGTATCTCTTGCACCAGATCTTGTGTTCTACTGAGGACTAGGACCAAATTGGCTTCTCCTCTTGTCTGTTCATGAACCAGCTGCTCCAAGAAGCAGTCATTTATTTCATCCAGAAGCTTTATCTCCCTAGCATATCCTGCCGTGACACTAACTCATTGAAAATCGAAATCACCCATTATTATTACTGTGCTGTAATTTTTGTTAGCTTCCCTGATTTCTTTGAGCATTTCAACATCCTTTGTTCATTCTGGCCAGGCGTTTGATAGTACACCCCCACTGCCATCGCTTTCCTCTTCCCCTTTTTACATGGAATTTCATGTCATAGAGATTCTACAGTGTATTTTGTTTCCTGGAAGACTTTAATCCTTTGTGACTCAGTGCACTCTCTAACATAGAGTGCAACCCCTCCACCAATTTGATCTGCTCTATCATTACAATATAGTTTGTACCCAGTTATCACAGTGTCCCACTGTTTGTCCTCCTTCCACCATGTCTCTGAGATACCAATCATATCTAACATCTCATTTAGTGCTATATATTCTAACTCTCCTATCTTATTTTTTAGACTTCTAGCAATTGCATTCAAGCATTTTAGAAGTTGAATTTTATTCGTATTAATTTGGTTATCAGTAGGCAGGGGTAATTTGGAATCTTTAAGCTCTTTTGCTCTGTACTTAAGGGCATTTGGGTTACTTTTGTCTTTATTGGAACCTCTCTGTCGATATGCCCAAACTTCATTCTTTTGCTAATATCCTTCAAGAATACATTGTTCCGAAACATGCGCTCTTGGGTGACTGTCGGCTTTCCCCTATAAAAGCTGCTCTATCTCCTTTTTAAAGGTTAATGCAAGCAGCCTGATTCCATCCCAGTTAAGATGGACCCATCCTTTCGGAAAAGCCCCTCCTTTCTCCAGAATGTTCCCCAGTTCCTAACAAATCCCAAACCCTCTTACTTGCACCATCATCTCATCTACACATTGAGACTCCGTCTGTGTCTGTTGGATTGCCTGGCTCTGTTCTCTGTGCATCAGGCTTCCAGTATTGGGGATTTTCTTCAGCTCCTTGGATCAATGGCGGCACCCATAGAGATGGTGCTGTAGGCATATGTTCACATGCAACCGCTCCAGCGGTCCTTGTTGACGTGGTGGTCCTCATATTCTCAGGAATTTGAGTGCAGGCTCCCACTCCTATTGATGGTGAAGTCAAGCCTGCGATGGTGGCAGTAGCCTTATCATTTAAGGAAGGGTGTGCCAATGGACGATTTCTCCTGGATCCTTCTGATGATGGATGCCAGTCTCTCGGGCTGAGGATCCTGCTACCAAGACTGTATGGCCTAGGGTCATTGGAACCACAGGGAAGCAGTGTGGTTCATCTGCCGCCTTGAGGTGAGGGCCATCAGGTTGGCTTTTCTGTATTTACGACTTCTGATCAAGGACCGGGCAGTTTGAGTGTATTCAGTCAATATCATGGCAGTGGCTTAGGTCAATCGGCAAGGTGTCACGAGAACTGCCGGAGTAGTTCTGGAGATGGCTCTCCTGTTTACCTGGGCAGAGAAGAACCTCCTAGCCTTGTCGGCTCAGCACATTGCCAGAGTGGACAATGTGGAAGCGGACTTTCTCTGCCAGCACTCTGGATCCTGGAGAGTAGGAGTTGAGTCATGAGACATTTCAATTGATTCTGCACCACTGGAGCACCCCGAAATGGATCTGATGTTTACCCACTCCGGTGCTGAAGTTTTCCGCTTCTTCAGTTGTCACATGGAGACTGGATCAGAGGGCGTCAATGCCCTGACCCAGCCTTGACCAAGTCTGCACTGGCTGTATGTGTTTCCTCCGCGGCCTCTGGTGGGGTGTTTGATTCGGTGTATAGAATGCCACCTGGACAGGATTGTTCTTGTGGTGTCACATTGGCCAAGGAGAGTGTGATTTGGAGACCTGATGTGGCTCCTGCAGGCGTCTCCTCTTCGGTTGCCTCTGTCATGGGGCCTGTTGTGGCTGGGACCGATCGTCCTTGAGGACCTGGTTCCCTTCTTGCTTACGGCTTGGCTCTTGAAAGGAGATGACTAGCATGTAAGGGTTAGTCTCCAGCGGTGGTCTCCACTCTGCTCGGAGCCTGGAGGAGGTCAACCAAGTTAGCATATATAGGGATCCGGTGCCTCTTTTGAGCAATGGTGCAGTGCCCGGCAGTTGGCTCCTGAAGAAGGGCATTTCCCTTAGCTCCTTGAATGTTCAGGTAGCAGCTTTGTCCTGTTTCTGAGGTCCAGTTACTGGTAAGTCTCTAGCCTGGCACCCAGACATATCGCACTTTCTCCAGGGGGTTTGGCGTCTGCATCCTTCTCTCTGATCTGCGATCCCTTCCTAGGATCTGTGTCTGGTGCTCAGGGCCTTGATGGTGGCACCTTTGAGCCATTGAAGCACATTACTTTAAAGGATTTGGCACTCAAGACAGTCTTCTTGGTCGTGATTTGTTCCGCAAGGTGGATTTCCAAGTTGCAGGCTTTGTCTTGTTGAGATCCTTATCTGTCTTTTTCAAGGAGGCAGTTTCCATTCGGCCTGTGCCTTCCTTCTTGCCTAAGATGCTTTCTCCCTTTCACATGAACCAGGTGGTATGCCTGCTTCTCTAAAGAGTAGTGTCGGGGGAAGGATAAGGATCTTCACCTTTTGGTTATCGGAAGGTGCTTCTCTGGTTCTTGTAGTTACGAATTCCTTTTGTAAGTTCGACCATCTTTTTGTTTGCTGGCCCACGCAAGGTTGACGTGACAGCTAAGTCGAGTTTGGAGCGCTGGATTAAGGAGGCCTTTGCCTTGGCATATCTGTTATGAAATTGGCTGGTTCCAGAGGGTTTGCATGCCCATTCCACCCGAGAACATGCATCCTTATGGGTGGAATGGAGCTTGGGTGCCCCTGCAGACATTTGGCGGGCAGCAGCATGGGCATCATTTTCCACTTTTGTCAAGCATTACTACTTCGATGTCTACGCAAGGGCAAACATGGCCTTTGACTCAAGGGTTTTGCAAACTGCTGTGTCTTCATCTTGCCCAGTGGAGTTGTCTGGACTGATCTAGCAGGATGATATGGAAGGTGACATTCTACTTACCAGTTAATGTCTTTTCCTTGAGTCCTGCTAGCCCAGTCCAGGGCGTGCCCCTGGAAGTGTATTGCTCTTTTCTTCTGCTGCAGTACCCTTGGTTCCCTCTGATTTTTATACTTGACTCTGCAGGTTCATCATCTTCATCATCATCAGCCTTATGTTTTATGTTTTCATATACATAGTTCTCTAATGTTGATTACTCCTTGTTGCACACGTTGTGATTGTGTGAGGCCTGCCATGTTCTCCCATATGCTTTGGGATGGATAGTGAAGAGTCCTCTGGTCGCTGAGGTGAATAGAGGCATGGGAGAGATGTTATTGAAATCTGGACTTTTCATTCTTTGTCTCCAGCAGTCTGCTGGTAAAGGAACATAACCCACTTGTTTGGACTGGTCTAGCAGGACTCAAGGAAAGGACATTAACTGATAAGTAAAATGTCACCTTTCAGTGCTGCTATCTGGATAACTTTCTGCAGTTGTCCTAAATACTATATGGATAGACTATATGGATATTAGCTGAATGTCGCTGCTATGTGGATAGCACCCGCACTGACCACTCTGGCTATTTAGCACTGGTCATCACCCAGAATCACTAAACAGCTGGGTTATATTTAACCAGGGTGTCCAGCATTTAAAAAAAATGCTGAGCACTGTTGTTAAATATTGCCCTCTGTGGTTACTGAAACCAAAAACAGATGCTGGCGATTCTGTTTTCTGTCAATTGTGACATCTAGAAGGAGGGGGCTCTAGAAATGGTGCCACCTATTTCTCCTAGAGGTAGTTATTTCATGTCATTTAATTACACTTATTAAATAAATGTAAACATTCCTGCAAAAAGCCCAGTGTGTTTTATAAGAAAAATCAATTTCAAAATACAACAGCAAGACAGTATAAACCATAACATCTACCAATCTCCCCCCCCCCCCCCCCAAAAAAAAAAAAAAGAACCCTAGCCAGCCCTTAATCTTAATTGATTGGGGCAGGGCTTATGCTACTTGTTTTGCTGTCTTGTTCAGGTAAATATGCAACTCCTTCACCCCCCCCCCCCAAAAAAAAAAATCCTAGGGTAGAGAATATGCATACAAGCATAAAAGCATGTTGAGCCTCACCGTAATGTTTCACTTCATTTTATTTCTTATTTTTATGCCCTTTCATCCATAGTTCTTAGATGGCTTACAGTAAAGAAAAAAAGAATTTTAAAAAGATCGAAATGAGTTAAAATATGAACAGCTGCACTTCGTAAGAAGAAATAAAATGTCAAAACATTGTCATTGGTTGCCCATGAGGAAAAGTCTTGCAAAATACATGTGTCCAGCATTTTCCTAAATTGAAAATAATCTAAACAAGCGTGCAGTGACACAGGCAGGGCATTTAAAAAAAATAGGCCCAACTAAGCTAAACATAGTTGCTCTGATCTAGGCCATCCTGACTTCTTTTACTGAAGGCACAAACAACATTTGGGTACCATTACAACATAAATTAATGCAGAAATGTAGTCACTTTCAGTCAATTATGATAGTATTCAGGCTTATCTTCTGTCAGGAGTCAAAAGATTAGACACCCTAATTTAAATTTGTACCTGTTGTTAGACAGGATGTGAATCTAATTGCCTCAAGTATTGTGTAATGTTCCCTCAAGGGACATCTTCACATAAGTTGTGCTGCAGTGTTCTGAATGATCTGTAAAGCCTTCACTGTCTTTTGTGGCAAACCAAGGTACAAAATGTTGCAGTAGTCTACATTATTCAGGACTAAAGAGTACAACAGTATACGAAAATACTGAGGATCTAGAATGTTATGCAACTTGCATACTAACCTAAGTTTGTAAAAGGAGGTTTTGAGCAGCGACTTGACCTGATTTTTTTCTGGCAACTCTCTATTTGCACACCGAACTTACAGACAACAGAAATACCTGGAATTGTAGAAGACAATACAGTCACTGAATCAAGTCGAAGGAGTTCACCTCCAAAATTCAAGCACAGAATTTTAGGGTTTGGGGTTTTTTTTTCAAATTTTGAATCATTTGGTTAGCTTTCATCCAAGTGCTTACCAATCAAAAATGAAGAGTCAGAAGTATATCAAATAAAAGTCTCCAGAAATGGAAGCACAATCATGGGGGAGCAGAATTTGAATGCCGTCAGAAAAAGAAAAAACAATTATAAACCTGCATTGAAAGCAAATTGGCTAATGGCTGAATATATATACAATATGTCTTAAAAAGCATAACTAACAGGGAAGCTCCTTGTGGCAGATCTGACCTCTGATATATTATCTTTTATTTGTGATCGGCCAGAAGATTTTTACACCACTACAAAACAGTTCCACAAAGGCCTAGAGCCAGAAAACATTCCAGTAAAATTAGGTGGCTGAAAATATCAAAGGCTAATGGTGCATCTAGCATGACAAGCTAGGCTGATTTTTTTTCTGAGATTTGTGAAGATTCAGAAAATTAAAGTACGGCAGTTTTAGTGCTATAAAGCTGACATAGCCACTTTGAATAATTCAAGCATGGCAGGTTCTTCCTCAAATTGATCTTTATAGTCAATATTCTCCATTTTTGTTAAAATAGGCAAATTAGATTTTTGTCTCTAATCTGTATTAGAAGAATCTGTTGCCTGCATTAGCTGCAAAAGTCCTATTGTATCCTCACACCTCGTCTCACCCCAAAAGCTGAGCCCCAACTTTTCTGCCTCTGTTCAAGATCCAGTTTCTAAATCATTACCCTCCCCATCCCCCTGATTCAGTTCCTGAGTCTCTCCTATTTCACCATGACCTGAACCACTTCTTGTGTCTATTGTTTCCCCACCTAGCTTGAAAGCAGTAATTCCTGTCTATCTGATCTCTTTCCCTCACCTCCATTCCTTTCTTCAGCCAGTGGGACATCTAACCTCCTTGTTTCTCCTGCCATTAGTATCTCACCCCCACCAGGGTTGTGAAAGGGAAAGGCGAGGCGTAAGGGGAAGAAGGAATAGGTGCCCAATCTATTAGGAGGAAGAGAAGAAAGGAATCACTCACTTCTTGCTCTTGGCCCCAGCAGCTGCAAATGAGGATAAGACACAAAACTGTTCTTGCCTTCAGTTCCACGTGGGCTGTATGGAGAAGGAAGCAGAGTCTTTTCCTCTGGCTCTGCTGCATGGGCGCTAGAGGAGTGCACAGCACAGCAGCCGGCAGCTTTTATTTTTATGGCTCCAGTGCTACCACACAGGCCATATGTGGGGGGAAAGAGGGGTGGAGAAGTGTATGTCAAGATGCGTCAGCTGTTTCTTCTGCCCTGCACAGTCTGCTTTAGGGGAGGGGAGAAGGAAGTTGAATGCAGCAATGGTGGCTTTTTGTTATAGCACTGTACCAGTCAGATCGGGAGAAGCTAAAAGGCAGGGCAAGGGAAGCAGTGACAACAGCTGGGAGAAAGCGGGGACGGGGCATAGCAGTGTTGGGTGGGCAAGTGAGATAGAGCAGGGTGAGATACAGCTGTAGTGATCAGACTGCACAGTGCGCTTAACAGATGTATGTTAGTGCTGCCCCTAAAGTTCTGGCACTCTAGGCAGCCACCTAATGTGCCTAATGGGTACGCCAGCCCTGGTCCTCTGTCATTCAAATATCATGAGGGGGCTTAAGAAGACACATACCAATTATATGAACTGAAATAAGACATTTTATGCATGGCCTTCTCCACTGGCAATCATATAGGCTATGTTTCATTTCTCTCAGTTCTTTGCAACCAAGACATTCCTTGCCTGAGTATAAATGCTACATGTTACCGACAGAAATTGAGAAGGCTAACCCCTCTTTTTTTCTGTAAAATTCTTTAGCATGTAGTGCTATTCTTCGTATATTTGAGATTAACGCATCCACTTTCTAGTAAAATCTCCTATCCAAAGATGGCAGAATGCCTTTTTCTTTGGGGGTGGGGGGAGGGAGGGTACCCAAGCTCCATCCTAACTGCCCCAAGCTCCGCCCCTAGGCCATCCAACCTGCATGAGGCTGCGATTTCCAGCCTCACCCTCCTGTTCTGCCTGTGGGGATCTAACCTCCCATGGGTAGACAAGACGGATCGTGGTGCTCTTCTGCCCGCAGGGGATGGGATCTCCATGGGCTGCCTGCTGGGCTCTCCTCTTCTTTCCATGGAGATTCAATTTCCCTTGGGCAGACAGGAAGGGTCTTTACCATGATCATGGCTTTCTCTTCTTCTTATACCCATGGGAGTTGGGATCCCTGAGAGCATCCTGCTACTGTCCCCTCCTGTTCTGCCCATGGGGATCCAATCTCCTGTGGGCAGACAAGAAGGGATTTTGCCGCAAACGCAGCAGTGAATTTTTGGTGGGGCCAGGATCCAGGTGGCCCACC